>JAUMIR010000001.1:95897500-97147500 GCA_030847615.1 Gambelia wislizenii
CAGCCAGCTGGCTGGAAAGCCTGTTCCCCACCAGCCAGCCAGCTCAGTGGCTGTAGATGATGGAATAGTCTGTGAAATTAAAGGACTGAGAACAGCTAAGAAAGCATGGGATACTTTGAAAAATCTCTGTGGTGTTCAATTTTTGGAAAGTAAGGTTGCATTAATACTGTAAGTTGGTTAATATGAAGCTATCAAATCCCAAATTTTTGAATGAGCACATTAATGAATGAGCACATTAATGGTTTTAGAGCCACATTGGCAGACAAGAGAATTTCACCATAGACAAAACTTGATGCAAAATGAGAAGTTGAATCCAGAAATTCTAATTTTAGGCTAACTTGCCCTGAAAAGAAACATCATTTTGACTCTCCTGAGCTAAATAGAGGGCCATTTAACTCTTCAAATGCAAAGCAGTCATTCTCACAGCAGGAGGAAGGATCTGCTGGGAAAACTGCCCAGGCCATTTTACACTTCAATCATTCTCACAGCAGGGGAAAAGGTCTACTGGGGTATAAGACCACCCCCCCACTTTTGAGGAGATTTTCAAGTGTTAAAAAGTAGTCTTGTATGCAAGAATATACGGTATTCTAAATCCCCCTGCTTGAAGATCTTCACAACCCACAAAATGACCCAACTATCACAGCAGATTCGTCAGCTATCACTTCTATGTTGGAACATTGCGGGTTGGCGCAGTAAGGTTTCCAACCATTCTTTCTGTGATTGTATTGGCAGATATGACATAATTTTTCTTCAAGAGACTTGGGAGTGTGACAACTTAGAGTTAAATGGTTTTGAAGCACATTTTATGAAAGCAGAGTCCAGTACAAGGGGAGGATGCCCTAAGGGAGGTCTTGGGATATTGATTTCTACTAAGCTTCATGCCACCTACTCTGGTTTTGATTTTCTGCCTGGCATTGCAATTGCTTTGGTTATTAAATTGCATTCACTTCATTTGCTATTAATAAATGTTTATCTGTCCCCACTATCCCAAAGACAGCAAATTAGGGATAGGTGGTATAGGTTACAAGAATTTATCATTAAAATGACTGCTATGTACCCAGAAACACCAGTAATCTTGGCAGGTGATTTCAATGCCAGGCTGGGCCAAAATGATGAAACGATCTATAATTATTTTGGTGAATACCCCCCAGAATCTGAAGCAGGACATCTGATAACTGTTAGGCAATCTAAGGATAAGATATGTAATCTTTCTGGATTGTGTCTTTTACAAATGACAAACAATTTAGATCTGGTTATACTGAATGGAGAGGTAGAGGGAGATAAATATGGTGAATATACATTTGCATCTAGCACTGGGGCATCAACAATTGATTACAGAATGGTATCCTATAGATTGTTAAATCTGGTGTCAAGTTTTAGGGTGACCATACGTACTGAAAGTGATCACTTTCCTTTAATTGCCACATTAAATCTTGAGGTGCAAGGTTTATATGCTGAGTTAGAACCTGGGTTAAGAATGGAGGCTGACTTAAGATTTTCACTTGTTAAATGGACAGTCAAATTAGACCAGGCCTCATCCAATTTATTACACTCAGAAAGCTGCCTTAATTTAAGAAATCTCCTACTATCTGCAAAATACCCAGAGGATGTTTTTACTTTTATATCAGAACTTAATTGCATATTTACAAGCTTCCTTGCTGTGCAATAACCCCCCCCCAGTAAATGTACCCATCCTTATGGACTTTTTCAGACGAAGAAAAATAACGCAAGCAGCCTCTCCAGCTTGCGAGGCTGCTGAGCTGCAAAGTGTCAGTTTCGGATGACGCTGCCCTCTAGCGGTACTGTTGCGGTACCGCAGGGAGAGCTAAGCGTCATATTTCGTTGATTTTTTACTCACGAAAGTTGATCGTGAGTAAAAATCAATGAAATATGACGCTCAGCTCTCCCTGCGGTACCGCAACAGTACTGGCAGGGGCAAGCGTCATACGAAAGGGGCGCTTTGCAGTGCAGCAGCCTCACAAGTTGGTGAGGCTGCTTGCGTTATTTTTCTTTGTCCGAAAAAGTCCTATATGTCTAAACCTTTGTTTGACCATGAATGTATAGAAATAAAGTTCTTGTTGCAAAATATCACTCATATCGAAAGGTAGATATGGCATCTTTACCTATAGAATGGTTGTTGTTAAAGAAGAAATATAAAAATTTAATTAAAGGAAAAAAGAAACAGGTAATGAGAATGAAATGGCAGAAATTAATTGTTGCATCACAGACTCATGATTCAACTACCTTCTGGAAGATAGTGTCCAGAGGTTGGAAAGGCAGCATGCATGGTTTAAATTTCCATATTCCAGTAAAGACATGGGAATCATTTTATTGCACTATGTATGCAGATAGGCAATCAAGAACCACAACAATAGCACAAGACCTTGAAGAACTCCCTGAATGGCCCTCAGTTCAACATCTGAAATTGCTGGGCTTATTTCTTGTCTCAAATTGGGCAAAGCCCCAGGCAGTGATCATATTCCCCCTGAATTGCTTAAGTTAAATTTGGAATGGTGGACACCAGTTCTAGCTGTTCTGTTTACATGCATTGATCATACTGCATCCATTCTACCTGATTGGGGGTTAGCAATAATCATTCCAATTTATAAGAAAGGAAAAAGATCAGACCCTGCCAACTACAGACCTATTAGTCTTCTCAATATTATTAGTAAGCTGCACACTAGCCATCGTTTAGAGAAACTTACAAGCTGGATGGAGGAAGAAAACAAGTTGGAGACCACTAACATTGATAGGCGTTTGTTGACTCTCATTTGCAGCCTTTATAATTAAAGCTATTTGCGAGTGAGATGTAATCATGAAGGACACTTGACTAGATCAATACCAATGCATATTGGAGTAAAACAAGGCTTTGTCCTTGCTCCATCTCTGATTCAACATTTATATCAATTCATTGGTTAAGTCGCTTTCTGAAATCAACTCCATCCACCTAAACTATCAGGGAGATCAGTTGCCATTCTCCTTTATGCAGATGATGCAGTACTCCTGTCACTGACATGCATAGGTTTGAGCTGATTATTAAGAGCTTTGGCTGTCTGTTGTAACACAGAACAGCTGGAAATAAATTACCGGTATGACAACTCTAAAGTATTAGTCTTTACACAGAAATGGCATAAATATCTCTGGCAAATCAATGGACACCCAATTGAACAAGTTAAGTTTTATAAATATTTTGGAGTTATTTTTCAATCTACTGGTTCCTGGAAAGCCCAAGTGTCATATACAATAGCAAATGCACAATGGAGTTATAACTCACTCATTACTTTTTTCTACTCCAAGGGCGGACAGCATGTACCTTCAGTAATCCAAGTGTTCAATGCTAAGATTTTATCAGAAATGTTATATGGAGCACAAACATGTATGTTTAATAGTTTTAAGGCGCTAAAGTCTGTTCAAACAAAATTCTTGAGAAATGTGCTCACCCTCCCATGTTGCATGCCCAATGTATTTTTACTCTTGGAGACTGGACAAATTACAGTTGAGTCCCAGATTTGGATATACAGTCGTCCCTTCACATTTGTGGGGGTTAAGTTCCACAGACCCCCGCGAATGTGAATATTCCATGAAAACAACTACCCTCCCCCTCCCCCACCAAAGTGACCATGGGGCCTCTGGAGGCCCCATAGTCACTTTCCCCTGCCTCCCCCTCCCTCCCCAGGCCACCACAGGGCCTCCAGAGACACTCCAGAGGCCCCATGGTCACCTCCCCAGCCCACCCCACTCCCTCCCAAGGCCTTCACGGGGCCTCCCAAGGCCACCTCGCCGCCTCTCCCACCCCCTGCCCAGCCTCCTAAGGTGGCGAGGGGGCCTCGGAAGGCCCCCTCCCCACATCTCCCACCCCTCTGGCCTGCTTCTCTGGCCCCCCAGAAGCAGCCACACGGCTTCTAAAGCCCAGTCGCTACTTTTGGGAGGGTGGGAGGGAGGCCCTCCCTAAACGCGAATACTCAAAACTGTGAATGCTAAATTCGTGAATGTAGAGGGGCAACTATGTAAATTAAACTTTTGGCTAAAATTGCTATTCATGCCTAAGGACTTAGCTCCCTTGACTCTCACTGATACATTTCAGTCAAGATGGAAAAAGATAGTAATTCAGAAGGTTTTTAATTTGGGATTTTCACAAAATGTTATACTAGCTATGGGCTATGCAAAAGCAAAAGAAAAAATATACCAATGTATCTGGGATACTGAGCTGCAAAGCCTAATAGGCCTAGCCTCTACATATTTGACTTTTAGAGACAGTGGTCAGGCTTTTCTTCTTGCCATTTATTTGATAAATCTGACTATTCCAAAATACAGGAAGGCATTTACCCAGGCCAAATTCAGTGTGCTCCCATCAGCGGTTCTAAGTCGGTATAATAATGTACCACATTGTGAACGCTTGTGCCCTTGTGAAGCAGAGGAAGTAGAAAGTATGGGGCATGTCCTTTTGCACTGTTCTTTCTATTGGGATATACGACATCATTTTATTAATTCAATTTTACAAAATATTCCAGGAAGATCAGAATTGTTATATATTGATTACCTCCTGGCTGACCAGTTTCCAGAGTTTACACTCAAGGTAGCTAGCTTTTGCACAGCAACAATAGTTTGTACGTGGAGGATGTTGTTACAATTCTAAATACTAAACTAAATGTTTAATGTTTTAATGTCTAATGTAGCTTGACTGTTTTAGAATAATAGAACCATAGAATTGTAGAGTTGGAACAGACCACAAGGGCCATCCAGTCCAAACCCCTGCCACGCAGGAAATCTTGATAAAAGCATCCCCGACAGATGGCAATCCAGCCTCTGTTTAAAGACTTCCAAGCAAGGAGACCCCACCACGCTCCGAGGGAGTGTGTTCCACTGCTGAACAGCTCTTACTGTCAAAACGTTCCTCCTAATGTTGAGGTGGAACCTCTGTTCCTGGAGCTTGCATCCATTGCTCCGTGTTCCAGTCCCTGGAGCAGCAGAAAACAAGCCTGCTCCATCCTCAACGTGACACCCCTTCAAATACTTAAACAGGGCTATCATATCGCCTCTTAACCGTCTTTTTTCCAGGCTAAACATACCCAGCTCCCTAAGTCTCTCCTCATAAGGCATGGTTTCCAGGCCTTTCACCATTTTAGTTGCCCTTCTCTGGACATGCTCCAATTTGTCCATATCCTTTTTGAATTGTGGTGCCCAGAACTGGACACAGTATTGTAGGTGAGGTCTGACCAAGGCAGAATAGAGTGGCACTATTACTTCCCTTGATCTAGACACTATACTTCTATTGATACAGCCCAAAATTTCATTGGCCTTTTTAGCTGCCGCAACCCACTGTTGACTCATGTTCAACTTGTGGTCTACTAGGACTCCTAGATCCCTTTCGTACGTAGTCTCGTTCAGCCAGGTCTCCCCCATCCTATATCTATGCATTTCATTTTTCCGCCCTAAGTGCAGTACTTTACATTTCTCCGTATTGAATTTCATTTTGTTAGCTTTGGCCCAGCTCTCCAGTCTATCCAGGTCATTCTGAATTTTGATCCTGTCCTCTAGGGTATTAGCTACTCCTCCTAATTTGGTGTCATCTGCAAATTTGATAAGTATGCCCCTAATTCCCTCATCCAAGTCATTGATAAAGATGTTGAATAGCACTGGGCCCAGGACAGAACCCTGTGGCACCCCACTAGTCACATCTTTCCATGACCAAGAGGAGCCACTGCTGAGCACCCTTTAGGTTCGGCCGGTCAACCAATTACAAATCCATTGAACAGTTAACTTGTCTAGTCTACATTTTACAAGCTTGTTTGCAAGAATGTCATGGGGAACCTTGTCAAAGGCCTTACTGAAATCAAGGTATGTGATATCATTACTTTTAGCATTGTTTTTACCCTTGATATTGTAATTTATTTTTTTATGTAATAGAGCATTTTAATTCATTTTACAGTGTTTTAACTACTTTGTTTTTACTTATTGGTCAAGCCCCAAAATAAATATATGCAGAGCAATGACTGACATCAAGGATTAGTACAGTGCTGGCTCCTTCTAGGATTAATATGGCCTCTCCTCTGTCAGTTAAATACTTATTTGGATCTGCTTTTAAAAATGTATTTGGTATGTATTTTTACCTTGTTTATTTTGCTAGGATCTTTTTAATGCTTAATGTTTGTGTTTGTAACTGATTTTTGCATACTAGTCTCTCTCTGGCTTTTCTTCGCAAATGAAGATTCAGGAAGGACTCATCCCATGCTTATTGCAAGTGTGCTGATGAGTAAAAAGGCCAATCTGAGATAAACCAGTCCGGTTGCAGAAAGCACAGCAGAAGGTCTCCTTGAGTGATGTTTCCGGGTTGTGATTCTTTCTGTGTTGTCGTTTCTCTTCAAGACTTGTTTGGCGTAAGTTCTCAAATAAGGCTGCAGCATTGTGGATAGTGCGTCTCCATGCCTCCCGATGTGAGGCCAGGGCGGACCATTGTTGGTGATCAATTTGGCCAAGCCTGAGATGTTGTTTCAGGGAGTCCTTGTATTGCTTTTTTGGAGCGCCCCTCTTACGCTGACCCGTGGCGAGTTCACCGTAGAGTACTGTTTTTGGGAGGCGATGGTCCTCCATCCTAGAAACATGCCCTGCCCAGCGCAGCTGTGTTCTCAATATCATGGCCTCAATGCTGGTGATATCATTCATTCAATCTCATGTTATTTGGTTCAAAGGCCTTTTTCCTAGCCTTAATGACAAAGATTCATTCATTATCCATATAGGAACCAACTTAATCTTGGAGTTCACTGTTTTATTATGCATGTGACCATGCCTTGCCCTGCCATGGGACAAAGTGAGACAACTTCAGCAGTTGAGGTCAGGAAGTGGTGAGGATGTGTTGGGGGAAAGGGTTGTCAGATGATCTGACCAAGGCCCCTGTAGGTAACCTGCTGCCCACAGATGAAGCAGAGAATGCTTTTCCCTCCTCAGTGTTCAGCTGCCATTCCTCTGTACTTTGTGCATGAAAGGAGCAAGGCACCATCTTGTCTGTTGCCTAAGGTGATAAAATGACTTGTGCAAGGCCTGCATTCTACTTTTGTGACCCAATGGCAATGAAAACTCTGAACAGTATTGAAAAGGGCTGATTTTTGGAATGGGGAAGCAGGAATTCAGTATGTAAAATCCTTTAAAATGGCAAGACTCACTTATCCATAAGAAAGTTTCAGCTGTCCCCAAATGAGGCCCAAAGCATGATGGTTCTTTAATCAGACTGTCGTCTGGAGAAATCAGCTTTTGTCTCTCATTCTATGGTGGCACATTATTGCATGCTCTTGTGTGGGCTACTGATATGGCAAAGTCATCTGGGAAGCGATTGCAGCATCTGCAATCAAGACTTTGGAGGCTTAGGAATGGTATGCCTTTCAGGGCATTTCAAATGCCATAAAGCAAAGCACATCTTTGGACAGAAAAACACAGCATAGCAATGGCAGCAATCAAAAGGTGCAACCAGCCAAAGGTAAGGAAAGGGGAGGGGGAAAATGAAGGCACTATTTCAGGGAAAGGAATGTACCACTAAGAAATGAAACTCGCTCTGTATTTGTGTTCATCATATATTCCTACAATAATTTGTCATATTTGTTTTTGTGCTTAATTTTTATGTGGAACAAGAAAGCTTTTTAAAGTGAAGAGGTAATAAATTGTTTAAATAAACATTACCACAAAGCTTTCTCTGCTTCAGTACAATTACATGTGCATGCTTCCTATGGGAAGTTGTTTCTAGTAGATGAACAGCTGTAAACATTTCTCGTATAGAGTAATAAGGCTTATAGCACTGAAGTCTCCAGCTGGAACATGTGAATTTTCACAAAAGGTTCCCTTATAAGAAAAAAAATGCATTGCATGTTTCCAAATCCTAAATCTAATTGTTAAATCCAACTAGAGTGGAATCAAATTTTACTTAACCATTAATTTATCAAGTTCCCATGGATTTAGTGGGTTCACTATAGTCTAGGGCTGCTACCACACTGAAGAAATAGTGCAGATTGATATTGATTTAGCTGCCATGGCTCAATGCTATTGAATTCTGGGATTTGTAGTTTTGTGAGATATTTCCCTTTCTCTGTCACAACAAACAATTAAAAAAACTAAAAATCCCAGGATTCCATAGGATGGAGCCATGATAGTTAAAGCAGTATCAAATTGCATTATTTCTGCAGTGTGTCAGCAGCCTCCGACTAACAATTGAACATAGGCCTAAGGCAGCAATTGTATATCCACTTACCTACAAGTACACCCCAGTTAATTCAATGCAACTGTCTCATAGGAGTGGTCATTGAAACTCTAAACAATTAAGGTTTGTTGTTGTTGTTTTCAAAGAACCAACACCCTGTGGGCATTTTGTCTCTAGGCTTGTCTATACAAGGCAAAAAGAAGCAAATTGCTACACAGTTGTAAAAGCAACTTGCAGAAGCTGCGATATATCTTAATTTTGGGGGGGGGGCATGCCTGTGACTCAAGATGGTGGCTGCGAGTGAATTACTTACATTTATACTTACCAGTTTTCCACCATAGAACAGTATTTTTTAATAAACAAAAACTATTCCCAAGGTGTGATAGAGTGATATTTTGCCTTAACATAAAAGCAAAAAAGCAAAAGCAAAAAAACCCCACAAACCCCCACTTTATTGCAGTAGTGCTCACTCGCTAAGGCAAAAAAAACCATGGCCATTCCTGGCATTTGCCTTGTTAGCAAGCCCCGCCCCTACACTTGTCCAGCCAATCAGCTTTCAGCTTCTGTTCATATGAGAAGCAGGAATGCACATTCCCCACACTGTTTTTAAAAAACTACGGGGAAAACCACGAAGACTTTTCCTGTGGAGCATATGGTGTATTTAGTCCCCCTCCTTCCAAATACTGCGATACAATGTGGGTTGCCATTTAGACAGGTTGTATTCTCCTTGCATTCTGTGAGGAGTATTTTCACCATTTAGACAACCCCCCTCTCTCTCTTAGGAAGGCAGAAAAAGAAGTAAATAATAATAATAATAATAATAATAATAATAATAATTCATTCAAGCTGCACATTTTCTAGCAGGCAAGTCTCCAGGGTAGCCAAGAACTGATGGTTGCCCACGAGTTCCTGTTTCCATTTCTCCTCCTTGTGTGTCCATTCTTATCTGAGACCCAAGAAGGCTACTGTACTTCCAGTCATTGCAATCAATAATTAAAATGGACCGTGGGTAAATGGCCCAATGGTAAATTAAATGGACGACTGGTAAGACTTCATGTCTCTTTTGTACTTTATCTTCCATAAATTGCTGGGTGTGATTTTTAAGTGTGGGATTTTCAATATATACTCTTATACAGTGAACAAATCTAGATATACACTGAACAAATCTAGAACATACTATTGCTTGTATTTTTTGTGTCATTGGTAGTTAAATAAGTAAACCTAAAAAAAAGGGCAAAAGACAACAGTGCTAAGTTTCCTGGAGTATTCATTTAATAGTTGTTGAATTAAGTGAGGTTTCTGTTGCTTTCAGCTGGTGCTGAACATCCAAAATCTTCTTTTGACAGTGGGGTGCCTAAAAATCCCAGCAGACTAGTCTTCATAGGCATCCTAGCCCTGTCTACTGCCTAGTTTGTGTGTATGTGTCTTACTGACTTATGGCAACCCCACGAATATTATAGAGTTTTTATAGGCAAAGAATGCTCAGAGGTGGCTTTGCCAGTTCTTTCCTCTCAAATATAGCCTACAGCACCTGGTATTCATTGGCGGTCTTCCATACAAGTACTAACCAGGGCTGACTCTGCTTGGCTTCCAAGATGAGATGGGATTTGGTGCCTTTAGATTATTTAGACCTGGTGACTCGCTGCCTAATTTATGGGCTCATAGCATATCCTGCCTGTGAATCAGGTCTGTTCCTCCCCCATTACCTGCACAGAATGGGAGAAAGTGTCGACGGGCATGCTGGTCTGTCACTGCAGTGGCTACCACTTCTGCCTTCTTGCTCTCTCTGAAACCAGGAAGCCAGCCCACAACATGTGACCAAGTCCCCCTGCATGGCCAGCCTGCTTCCTGCTATGGAAGAGCAACAGCAAAATGCAGCTGAAGTGATAGGCTGGCATGTCAGACCATGCTCCTCTGGTCACATGGGACCCAATCCGTTTTTTGCTGGTGAGAGTGGTTTCTCCTGGGTATTATTTTTAAATGTTTTATTGAGCCCTACCCTGTATCCCCTCCCATCTTATCCCATCATGAGGACTACTCAGGGGCAAAACAGGGCAAAAGCCCTGCATCATCTGGACTTCAAGGTTCTAAGATGAGTGCAAGATGGGGTAAATTGTCCATGCAGACAAGCCCTATGCCTTTCTAAAATGCCAGGAGAGACATCCACAAATTATCTACAGATGACTTGCTTTATCTAGAAATTTTTTAAAAATCCAGATAAAAAGTTGTTAGAGCTGAAGCTGAGTTAGTAGAACCAAATTTCCCCTGTGTGTGTTAGAATCATAGAATTGTAGAGTTGAAAGAGACCACAAGGGCCATCCAGTCCAAACTCCTGCCATGCAGGAAATCACGATCAAAGCATCCCCAACAGATGGCCATCCAGCCTCTGTTTAAAGACCTCCAAGGAAGGAGACCCCACCACGCTCCGAGGGAGTGTGTTCCACTGCCGAACAGCTCTTACTGTCAAAAAGTTCCTCCTAATGTTGAGGTGGAATCTCTGTTCCTGGAGCTTGCATCCATTGCTCCATGTTCCAGTCTCTGGAGCAGCAGAAAACAAGCCTGCTCCATCCTCAACATGACACCCCTTCAAATACTTAAACAGGGCTATCATATCGCCTCTTAACCGTCTTTTTTCCAGGCTAAACATACCCAGCTCCCTAAGTCTGTCCTCATAAGGCTTCGTTTCCAGAACTTTCATCATTTTAGTCGCCCTTCTCTGGACATGCTCCAATTTGTCCATATCCTTTTTGAATTGTGGTGGCCAGAACTGGACACAGTATTCTAGGTGAGATCTGACCAAGGCAGAATAGAGTGGCACTATTATTTCCCTTGATCTAGACACTATACTTCTATTGATGCAGCCCAAAATCGCATTGGCCTTTTTAGCTGCCGCATCACACTGTTGACTCATGTTCAACTTGTGGTCTACTAGGACTCCTAGATTTCTTTCGCACGTAGTCTCATTCAGCCAGGTCTCTCCCATCCTACATCTATGCATTTCATTTTTCCTCTCTAAGTGTAGTACATTACATTTCTCTGTATTGAATTTCATTTTGTTAGCTTTGGCCTAGCTCTCCAGTCTATCCAGGTCATTTTGAATTTTGATCCTGTCCTCTAGGGTATTTGCTACTCCTCCTAATTTGGTGTTATCTGCAAATTTGATAGTATGCCCCTAATTCCCTCATCCAAGTCATTGATAAAGATGTTGAATAGCACTGGGCCCAGGACAAAACCCTGTGGCATCCCACTGGTCACATCTTTCCAAAACGAAGAGGAGCCACTGCTGAGCACCCTTTGGGTTCCACCAGGTTTGGTTAAGTAGTTACTAATGACTACTTAACAAATCAGCATGTGTGAACCAGTAGATCCAGTGCTTGTTTGAAAGAAGTCTAGTTACTTGGACAGCACTCAACAAAAAGGATTCATTTTTCTCTCAGGATGAGAGTGGTACCAAGGTGTTACAGAGCAGAAGAGAATGAAGATCTGTTCTTCCCTCTCCTTCCTGGAGAATGTACAGGAGATAATTTCTAAAAGACAGCAGTGTTCTAGGATTTATTTATTTATTTTTCATGCAAATTGTGGCTTACATGAGTCACTTGTTCTTGCCCTGACTTACCCTTGGATTATATGATTCACCAGTCTAATTTTTACTCATTCCTGGTTCTCTCGCTCTATTTATCTCTTCAGAATGTGCCCCATGATATCATAATGCTTTCTTTTGTTTTGTGAGCTCCTGGACCAATTCATTCATAATATCCTCTCTAGCCTCTAGTAGCCTGCCGAAAGAAAGGGAAGAAAGACAGAGCTAAAATGACTTGCTTTTCAGTTTGGCCGGTTACAAAAGCCCCTTTGCTTATGATGATGATGTTTTTATCAACCGTTGCTGGCAAAAGGGAAAGCCCTGTTGGCTTCTTGCTTACAGAATCCTTCTGGTATTCCAGCTGTCCTGGAAGAACACAAAAGTCAAGACGAGTGAGGGAGGGGAAGAGTGTGAGAGAAGTGCTAGGAAAATAATTAGACGTCTGTTGCAGTCGATCTATATTATGCCAGCTTTGATGTAGCCAGCAGAAACATGGTTGAAATTACCTCCCAGAACACCTTATTTATTATTCTTCAAATTGTTCTTCAAAAATGCTTCCCTATTAAACATTTGGCTTCAATTCTGCCTCCTGACAGGAAAAGGGACAAAGTAAAACCAGTTGCATTCATACAAAAAGGACAAAGTAAAACCAGTTGCATTGTTTTATGTGCCTTTTCGGTGGATGGAGTGCTTATGTTTCTATTATTATCAATATTATTAGTCAGTATCAAGTATCACATTCAGTGTGTGTGCATGCACACAAGCACATTCAAGTCATTTTCAACTTATGGTGATACCATGAATTTCACAGGGTTTTCTTAAGTGAGGAATACTCAAGAGGTGGAGTCTTACCAGTTTCTTCCTCTGAAATATAGCCTACTGCACCTGGTATCCATTGGTGGTCTAACATCCAAATAGTAACTAGGGCTTACCCTGCTTAGCTTCCAAGATCAAATGGGATCTGGTGTCTTTAGGGTATTTAGGCAGGATACCACATACATTAGTTGTGCTACATTAATTTTCAAAGCTGCAAAGAAAGAGAAATGACATCTTTTTGTTTTGATCATTCTTGAATCACAATAATACTTGGGTTCACTACAAGCTGAATTATATCGTTCAATAAAAATCCGAATTGTCATTGTCATTATAACAAGTTTTAAGAAAAATGGCCAAGCATTTTTAGGCTTCTGAAAAAAGCCACAATAATTGGCGAAAGATGTCTAACTTCCCACCCAGCCCAGATTTAAAATTACAGGAAAGGATCCAAGGCAAAATAAATGGTTGGATTCATTTTGTCAAGAGTTTAACTCAGAAACTTTGCTAGCTTTATAATATTATAATATTAGTCCCAGACACCTTGCTAAGCTTTCTGAGGGAATTCATGGTGGGGAAGGGATATGTTTCTTTTCATTTTAAATCTACTCTTCCACATTATAATTAAAGTCTCTGGAAGTACATAACCTCTTGCAAAAAGTGATTTGAGACTGCATTAACCAAGACAATGGTGATGTATTTCTTTACCTATCATCCTGGCATTAAAGAAAAGGAAAGGTAGGTGGAAGTGACAGTTTATAATAAATATTATTTTAAAGCTAAAATAATGATCAGGCAAAGAATAACTGCAGCTGACACAATGGGGATGTATTGTTCTGCTAGCTGAATAGTACCAGGCTTAAACAATGCTAATAAAGTTAAGTAGGTTTTTTTCTTAAATAAGTAGAAGCAAAGTGAATTTAAAATGAACAAACTTCTTTTAAGCTATGAAGGTCTACAAAGTGACACTTCCAAAAATTTAAGATTATTTAAAGAGGCCTGTCAAAAAAACACAACATTTCAAAGGAAAGCCTGGGGCACCATTTACACAATGAAAATTTAGTGAAAGGAATTCGTGTCAATCCTTGGTCGTTCACATGTCCTGCGTGATGGTCTTGAGGTTTTCAGAAGGGGGGGCACCTTTATCCCTCAACCTGCGGGACTTTCCATCCAATGTTTTGTCCTGTGTTTTTAAAAAAGTCACGGGAGGATGAAGAAAATTGGATATGTGAACAGGTTGGGGCAAAATATCTCGGGAGTAGGTGGTGGCCAGAAATTGAGGTGGGCAGGGGCAGGCACATAGTCCTGAGAAGGAGAGGTCAGTCACCTGCCCCGACCCCTCCTTTTTAAAAAAATGGATTCTCTCACTGGCCATCTCAGCTGAGGCTTGTGCTTTTCTTAAAGGCTTGTGTCTGTGCCAGCAAACTCCATTTAAAGGGACATGTTCTCTTTAAATGGATTCTCTTCCCTGCACCAATGAGGCTTGTGTCCCTGTTCTTTTCCCCTCCCCATGTTCCTTCTAGGCTGAAAGCAAAGCATGCGCACCTGCCTCAGTTGTTTGCCAACCACTCTGCTTCTCGGCTGAAAGCAAAACAAGTGTGTGCGCGCAAGTGTGGGGGTGTGGAAGTGCCTTCAAGCTGCCTAGGTGGCTTTGCAAGTTCTTCCTCTGAAAAATAGCCTACAGCTCCTGGTATTCAAGAGAGATTCTTATGGGTTCTTTAGGACAAAAGTTTTATTATGCAGTAACCTCTGTGGATTTACAGCCAAGGCAAGCCCATCAGGTTTTGTTTTTTTTTTTAAACAGGAATTGTGCAGAGGGGGTTGCCTTCTCCTTCCTTCTCTGACCAATGCAGAAGCTTGAGCAAACATATGTGGCAGCCAATAGCATCGCTCATGGTGGGAAACTCCACAGGAAATACATCACCACAGTTGTGAAAAAACAAGTAATAGCATCCTTGACTGACAGCTAAAAAAAAAAATCCCAGGACCGTTTCCCGTGTAAACACAAAAAACAAGTGATACTATGTCTCAGGATCTTGCTTTTGTCATGGAAAAGGTTGCCATTTAAATAGCTATCCCGGGATATTGCTCATCCAGGGACAAATCATTTAAACAACAAGGGACAAACTCGGGATCAGGAAATCCCATATCTTCCTGTGAAACTGCATACAATTCTACTTAAAAGCACTTGGTTAAAAGAAGTTTAAACTGTTGTGTAACTGGCACATGTGTGGTTGATCTGATGGCACACTTGGTGCTGATGTGGAAGTCCTGGGTTCAAATCCCCCATCTTCCATCTCCAAGTTGCTTCCAACAGTCTAATTTCTCATTTTGATCTAACTCCTAGGGCTGCAATGAGGAGCATAGCCAATTGCTAATTCCAACTACACTAGATCCACTGAATCAATGAAGCCTACCTAAGCGTGATTTGCCAAGTTCCCATGGATCGGCAGGTATACTCTGGTTGAAACTAGCAATTGGGTTCAGACCAAAATTAAACAATAACTGATTGATTGATTTAATTTATATCCTGCCTTTTTCCCAGTGTGGAACCCAAGATGGCTTATAACCAATTAAAACAAAGAACAGCTAAAGTCTCACTATAAAAGGTTGTTTTAAAATAAATACAGTCAGACTTCCATATCTGCGGAACCAATATCCTGCAGGACACAAATTAGTGACACATACCATAGAGTTGCTCTGGAAAATGCCTGGAGAGGTGTCCTTACTAGGCATCTTCTAGGTCCTCCAAGGCAACTCTATAGTATGTTTTTACTGGGAGTCCTTTATTTTAATAGGGTTCTCTGTTATCTGCAGTAAGTTTAGGAATCAAACCTCAACGGATATGGGGGTCCAACTGCATACAATTCTACTTAAAAAGCACTTGGTTAAAAGAAGTATAACATAACAAAAGATAAAAGCACAGCGCACCACATTAAAAAAGCTCTTCTGCCATGTGAGTTAAAAGCCAAACACCTGCCTAAATAAAAAAGGTCTGCCAGAAAGAAAGGGAACCAACTACACTTCCCAAGGGAAGGAGTTCGACAGTCTGGGTGCAGCCACTGAGAAGGCTCTCTTCTGTGTCCTCACCAAATGTGCCTTTGATGCTCATGGCAGTAAAAAAAGTTGTGAACTAATAAAACATGATATAAAGTGACATGAGCTTCCCTGGTCAGAATGTTGACTGTGCCTCAAAAATGTGGCCTGTTATCATCAGCTTGATGTCTATGGATCCAACAACATATTTGCAAGGATGCCCAGTCCTTCATTAAACAGAGTGAGTCTGTCACCTCAAGTGTTGGGAGCTGGGTTGAGTATCTGGCAGAGCTGTTACCTGAAGAGGTGGGGTGCTTTAGAGTCCCACTCATGATGCCAAAACTATATTAATATTTGGGGGAATTATTATTATTAGCTCAAAGGAATTGCTGCAAGAGGCGGGTAACTTTGTAATCTTTTCACCTATGTATACTGGTACTAATTGCAGAGAACTCTGGGTTAAAGTGAAACAAAGTGTTTTTATTTGAAATAATACAAAAAGCATTCACACATACAACCAACGCTCACAAGAACCACACAAGCCTAACAAAGAGTTAAGGAAGAAAAGTTGGATAGAGAAATAGATTTGGGAAATAGGGTAAAAGTTACCAGTCTTGATGAGTAGTGGAGTACTCAGACCAAAGTCTGAAGGTGGCACTGGAAGTTCTGATCTGGAGGCATGCCAACAAGGAAAGTGGCCAGGTCTCATCAACAGTGGCATGCCTTGCCATTGTTTGGGGCTAATGTATCCTGCTTCCTATCCTGAAGTGGATATTTTGAGCTAAGTCTAAGCTTAGATAGGTTTCCCACCATGTAAACAAAGGAAACCAAAACTTGGCTGATTGCTGTCAATGGCTGAGAGATAAGGAATTGATGGGTTTATGACAACCTCACATGTAGGACAGGAGCGGGTTCTGAGGGATATTTCCTGGGAATTTGGGTTGTGTAGGTCACTTGATTGTTTAGAATGTGTGACTCAGCACCAAGGGGTCCAATTAGGAATTTAGCACATATCTCCTTAATAGCTTTGTTTACTAAGGGCTTCTACTGAATCCTAGCTTGGGTGTGCTTGCTAAAATATTTCTAAGACACCTTCCCAGGTCCTTGTGACCCCCACCTGACCTCACTTTGGATCACCCTGGTCTACTTGACCTCTTTGAAGTGTACAACATTGCCAATTATGAGATATTATAGGGAGGGGGTAGTAGGGCATGCTAACAGAGCCCCAGGTCCTCGGGTGACATAAGCAACAGCCTCCTAGCTGTTCCCTTCTGTTGTAGGACAATGTCATGTGACAGACAACGTGCCCTATGTGCCGTATATTAGCCTGCTGCCTTCAGGTGAGGTGGGGGATGCTGGCCATTACTAGCATTCAAGTAAGATTAGAAAGAAATTGTCTACTTCAACAATATGCATTGTTGTAATACATATAATGCTTCCTTGTGGCATATGATGTGGGCACACTCAGTTCCTGCTATGTGTCCTCAAGTCAACCGTAACTTATGAAAACCCTATCATAGAGTCTTCTTGACAAAATTTATTCAGAGGAGGTTTGCCATTGGCTTCCTCTGAGGCTGAGAGAGTGTGACTTGCCCAAGGTCACCTAGTATGTTTCCATGTTTGAGCAGGGATTCATATGCAAGTGACCCAGAGTCCTAGTCTAATACACTAATCACTATACCACGCTGACTCACCCCTTTTTCATTGGATGTATTACAACATATTAATTTTGAATTGGAAAAACCTTTGGCATTTGTAGATGTTTGCTGTTGTGTGCCTTCAAGTCCTTTCCAACTTATGGTGACCTTAAGGTGACCTATCAAGGGGCTTTCTTGGCAAGATTTGTCCAGAGGGGGGTTGTCTTTGCCTTCTTCTGAGGCCAAGAGAGTTTGACTTGCCCAAGGTCACCCAGATGAACAATTTTTATTTGACATTATCTTTCCTGGATGGCAGTGCCCAGCTGTCCTACTGATTGATGTGGGAGAAGAGGTACTATGCCCACCAGATTCACCAGCCACACGAGACTAGGAGGGAGAGATGACACAAGACACAAAAATTCCACAGAAACTACCTTTTTGACCAATTCCAGGTAAAACATCCAGGAAATGGCAAGGGATTCCCACTTTTCAGGAAGCCAAGGACACAAAATTTGGCAGATGCACAAGACTTAATAGTCGTGATGCCACAAGTCATAGAAATTGCTCAGGAATCACTTTCTACTACCCATTCCAGACAAAGCATCTGTGTTCAAGAAAATAGCCCATAACACCAACATTTCAGACAGGCATGCTTACCAAATTCAGCAGTTGCATGAGAACAAATGTCAATGACACTACAAGCCAGAAAAAAAATTCATAGGAATCAGGGCCAAACCTCTGGATTCTAGAACAAAATGCCAGCTTTCCAGGAAACATGGTCTGGATGGGTGCAAGGAGGTGGTTTCTGTGGAAATTTTGTGGCTTTTTGCATCACACTCATCTAAAGTTGTGTGTTTGTGTGGGGGCTGGTGGTAAATTGGTAGGTGTGACTTGTTATATCTCTCCCATCTTTTACAGAATACACATGTTGTGTACAGACAAAGCCAAAAAATGGAAAGTTCAAAAATTACAGATAGACTACATGATTGAAAGCTGAAGATGGAGGAGCTACATTGTCTCTGCAAAAGCAAGACCAGAAGCAAATTCTGGCAGATAATGAGCTGTTGATAAGAAAAAATAGAGTAAAGCTAAAGAAGAATACTAAATCAGTCACTGTGCCAAAATGCAACCTGAAGACCATATACAAACAATTAAGGAGAAGACAAGAAGCAAAAGAACAAGGTGACAGAAATAGGGTCAGAATCTTGACTGCAACTGTTCAGCAACTTTTGCGCTCTGACAAAGAGAACTGCTATAATAATCAATGCAGCAAAATAGAAAATGACAACAAAAAACCTAGAACAAGAGACCTCATCTGCAAGATCTGAGAAATAAAAGAGAAATTTAAACCCAGAGCTGGAATGCTACATGGCCTTCAGGAAAACACATTACATGATCAAGAAAGTTACAATCAAGAAGAATTTTTTTAAAAAGATTATTGGAAACAATAAAGTGAAGAACTGTATACAAGAGGTGAAATTATGACATCCATTGAAGGAAGAATCATTTGAAGATGCACCCACAATTTTAGAGAAAAAAGGGGAAGCTGCACTCAAAGCATTTGGGAGAAATAAATCACTGGGAACAGATGGCATACCAATAGAGCTGTTTCAGGCTACAGAGATAGAAGCCATTCAAATTCTACCAATGGCCTACATATTGGAAACATTCAATATGCATTCTAATCCCCAGGAAATGGGACACCACAGATTATAAACACCATTGGATCATTGGATTCAACTCTCAAGCAAGCAAAGTGATGCTTAGAATTTTACAACAGTCTTTCACCATATATAGAATTTGCCCTTTTTTAATCAGGAATTTGGAATTCTCTGCATATGAGACTGGACTTCAGTTTTAGGCCAGAGTCTGTGCTGAACCATGTTGGATAGGTGGTGACAACAGGATGAAAACATCGAGGGGGGCAGCAGTAGTGGAGGAAGTAACAGATAAAAGAAATGGGCTGCTAATCGAGTATTTGCTTGTAACAAATTCTAAAATAGAACAGATTTCCTTGGGGTTTCATAAGCTTTCACACTACCCCCTCTGCCTCCTATTTGACAATATGGTAGTTAAAAGATGAAAATTTTAATAATTGAGATTACAAATGACCAAGCTTTATTAGATGGCAGCAACATTAGAAAAGATTTAATCTACTAAAGCCATTAAGTATTTGCAAAATGCACATCCAATTAGTACAGCTGAAGAACAAACAGAGAAACAATGTTAAGTTAGATAATAAGACAAAATTGCTCTCAGAATGTTGCATACCATGAAGAGAGATTTAATATTTTAAAATGTTTTCTGTACCTTTTCTTTCTATCACTGTAATTTCTGTCCCCATCATTTGCTGCTGTAGGAGGAGAGAAAGCATTGCTGTTAACTGCCATCAAGTCAACTTTGACTTATGGTGAATCTATGAATGAGAGACCTCCAAGTCACCCTATCTTCAACAGCCCTGCTCAGGTCTTGCAGACTAAGGGCTGTGGCTTCCTTGATTGAATCTATCCATATGGAATGTGATCTTCCTCTTTTGCTACTGTCTTCTACCTTCCCAAGCATTACTGTCTTTTCTACTGAGTCATGTCTTCTCATGATGTTGCCAAAGTAGGACAAACTCAGTTTAGTCATCTTGACTTCCAGGGAGAATTCAGGCTTGATTCGCTCTAAGACCCATTCATTTGTCTTCTTAGCAATACGTGGTATCTGTAGAATTCTTCTCCAGCACCACATTTCAAATGAGGTGATTTTCTTCCTGTGAGCTTTCTTCACTGTCCAGCTTTCACAACCATACATAGAAATGGGAAATATGATGGCATGGACAATCCTAACTTTAGTATTCAATGATATATCTTGACACTTCAAGATCTTTTCTAGTCCCTTCATAGCTGCCCTTCCAAGTCCTAGTCCTCTTCTAATTTTTTTTAATGCAGTCTCCATTCTGATTAATGACTGAGCCAAGGTATGGAAAATCTTGAACTATTTAATGTCTTCATTGTCTGCTTTAAAGTTATGTAAGTCTTCTTTAGTCATTATTTTTGTTTTCTTAATGTTCAACTATAGACTTGCCTTTGCACTTTCTTCCTTGATGTTCTTCAGTAATCATTCCAAGTTTTTGTTATTTTCTGCTAGTAGTATGGTGTCATCTGTGTATCTTAAATTGATGATGTTCCTTCCTCCAATTGTTATGCCTGCTTCCTCCACATCTAATCCTACTTTCCATATGATACATTTAGCATACAAGTTAAACAGATAGGGTGATGAAATGTAGCCTTTCCTGCCCCCCTTGCCAATTGGGAACTGTTCCATTTCTCTGTATTCTGTCCTAACAGTAGCCTCTTGTCCTGAGTGTAAGTTATGCATCAGGACAATCAAATGTTGTAACACAGCCAATTCTTTAAGAGTGATCCATAGTTTTTCATGATCTATATAATCAAGGCTTTGCTAGAATCTATAAAGCACAGGCTGATTTTCTTTTGAAATTCTTTGGTGCACGATATTATCCAACATATGTTTGCAACATGATTCCTAGAGCTTCTTCCTTTCCTTTCCAAGTTCACTTGGACCATTGACATTTCTCACTCCATATATGGTAAGTCTTTGTAGAATGTTGTGCATCACTTTGCTTTTATTGGAAATCAATGCAATGGTCCTGTGGTTACTACAATCCCTGGTGTTCCTTTTTGGGGGGATCGGAATGTATATTGAGTGTTTCCAATCTGTGGGCCATTGTTTTGTTTTCTATATTTGTTGACAGATTTTAGTTAGAAATAGAGTAGATTCTGTCTCTGTAGATTGAAGCAGCTGTATTAGTTTACCATCTGTTCCTGGTGATTTATTTATTTCAAGTATTCTGAGTGCCGCCTCAACTTCACTTTATAAAATTGGAGATTCATCTTCATATGAGTCTTCCTCAAATGAATCTATCATCCTCTCATCTCTTTTATGTAGTTCTTCCATGTATTGTTTCCATCATCTTTTTTATTTCTACTTGGCCATGTGAACAATTCCATATCCCACCTCTCCCCCCCAATCATAAAAACAACAAAGAACAATAAAATAGAAATTAAACAACAGAATATATTAACATTACAAATACAAATTCAATAAAATTGTGGGTAGATTTGTGTTTTGGGTTGTGTTTGTGCATGTGTGTGTGTGTGTGTGTTTGATCTGGAAGCCTAATCTGGAAAGGCCTTGCCAGAAGAGATCCATCTCAATGGACTTTTTAAAGGCTTTTAGGGAAGTAATATGACGGAACTCATCCGGAATGGTTTAAATGTAGCTGAAAAAGTGTGGTGGCAGAGGATTAATTGGGACTGCCCCTGCCACACAAGGACAGTTGGAGAGTATGAAGGAAGGACTTGGAACAGTAGGCCATTTTTCTGGCCCCAGACATTCCAGTCCCTTCAGATGAAACTGAGTAGGGCCAGAGGTTCAAATCTATCTTCTTAAGAACTTGAGATAAAAATCCAGATTTTTAGCTAAAACAATGTATGGGACTCTACCTCTATTTTGGAGGAGAATTGTACCCTGCTGTGATTCTCCCCCGTTTTGGAAAAAAGATGCTGTGAAGGGATTGGTTTCTTAGAGCCACAGTCATGGGGCCATGTGATTCCCACCATGACTTACAATGTAGTCAAAGAGGGATAGAGGGGAAGAGACCAGGTGCATGCTTATAAAAGGACAAGGGATTATGCTACTCCCAATCCTGAATAGAGGGAGCCCCCAGACCCAATTTCCTATGGGGTTGTCAAAATGGCAAAAATACTCCTCATAGAATTTGAGAACATAGAATCTCTCCACCATATTCAGAAGGAAGAGGGCCAAATCCACCAAAAACTCAACAGGAAAAGCCTTCATGGCTTTTCCCATATTTTTAAAACAGCTCCGTGGGGAATGTGCATTACTGCTCATTGGGATGACCAATTTGCTTTGATTCACATTCCTGATAAGATCAGAAGTGGAAAGCTGATTGGTTGGATATGCGTAGAGTCAGAGCTTGCTAACAAGACAGGTGCCCAGAACTGCCATGTTGGATTTTCGCTGTAGCAATCATGTGCTGAGGTGACAGAAGAGCCTTCCCTCCCCCATTTATTTAGTTGGAATATCACACTTTCACACCTTAGATATGCTTTTAAAAAATACTGTTTGGTGGCAGCAACTTGAGGTAAATAAAAATGCAAGTAATACACTCACGCCTGCCATCATAATTTGTAGGCATGCCCGTTGGAACAGTGAAAGCAAATAGCTTCTCATGCCTGCGATCTTGCCAAAAAACCCATTAAGACAAATAGAAGTTGCTTCGAATTGGCGTTAGTGCACATCAATCCACATTTTTCCCTTGTATAGACAAGCCCTATGATTCTCAGTGAATGCTCTAGCCTAGCCTTTTTTTTTCTTTTAGACTATAAACCTTTGTAATTGTGCCAAGAATCTCATAAATACAAAGCATGTGCATTAAAATTTTAGCCATGCTTTACTCCCCCTCCTTTCCTTATTTCTTATAACTACTATACGCAAACTGCTTATTTACAGTGCCTCCTTTGACATGTCACTAAATAATATTTCATCATCATATCATCATCACATTTACTACACAAAGGGACATCCCCCGCCAAACAAACATGTTTCCCAAGTGGTGGCTTGAAAACCACACCAAGATGATGAGAGTTATGGGCATGTCCTCAATTGCCTGCCAGCAATGATGTACAGGTTCAGAATAGCCAGAGACTGGCAGAGAGGCTGAGAAACTATGAGTTGACTCATGTCTGATTATGACAACAACTGGATTGTGATAAAACAAGGCAAAATGCCTTTTCTTGTCCTATCAGGAAAATCTTCTAATCTTGCACATCTATGTTTAGCATACTGATAGCCTAGATTTTTTTTTTCTCAAACCATGATAATGTTACTTTTTAAAACTATAAACTCTAAAAAATCCTCCAGACAGCATGGCCAGGATTCTGGAAATTGTAGTCCTTAAAAGTAACTTTTCGAAGGTGTTTTTGACATGATATAAACTCACATGTCAATATTTAATGTTTATCCAAAACACTTGCTAAATCAGGACAGGAAAACCCCAATACTTAGCTTCATTTTAAAGTATATAGGGAAAAGAAATGTATAGCACATTACTTTCTGTTCTGTTTTGCCTTGAATGCAACCCATTCTTGTTTCCAGCTAAAATATTAATCATGCAAATTACTAATGTTTATCTAAATTTCTGCCCTGCTAGCAGCAATTGTCATCTGGCCATGCAACTGACACATTTGCAAGAGTATCTGTTGTCATTTAGGCATTGTCTTTTAGGAATTTATCAGACACAGAAAATATGACATCAAAAGGATGCCACATAACCGCAAAAGGGTGCACGGATCAGATGATGTCACCCTTTCACGGTTAAAATCAGCCCAAAACCCATACCTTTTAAATGATGGCTTAAACTGGGTTTTTTGTGTGTTTTTTTGCCATGTGAAGCCTCTGTCCCTTTAAATCTTCGACTTACCCCGACAATGGCTGGATCAGTGCAAACATTTCCGGGTCAGATCAGGACATCCAGGTAAGTGATGAACTTTTTTTGATCCTCCCTGGGTTACTTGTAAGTTTTAAAGTGTGTGTGTGCTTACTTTAACTTTTTGACGTGTATTTTTATTTTAATTTTTGAATTTCCCACGCAATGAAATCATGCAGGATTTCAAAAGAGGAAGTGAACAGAGCTACGTTCACTTTCTCTTTATTGCCAGAGGAGCCTTTGCCAGGAAAGGAGGTAAGTACAGGTGGAAACATTCTTTTGCTGGCATAAAATTTGCTGATATGAAACATTTTTTTATACCAGCAAAAGAATGTTTCAAGGGGGATGTCTGATAAAGTCCTGAGAGAGGTGCAGCAAGCCAAGAGAACAAAGCCAAAGACAGCAAAAGTGAAGACAGAAGTAATGCTATCAGTAGGGAAAAGCCTTACCTTTAGTTTGTCATGGAAAGGCAGCGTGAAGTGAGAAGATGGGTAGATCTGGATAGAACTAGCCAATCACAGCACATGGAATGATTCAAAGGGAACCTATGGAGGGGGAAGGGTATAACTCTTGTCTGAAAAAGACTTACATGAGAGCAGAATGGAATAGAGTTAGAGAGTCAGAAACTGAACGTGAGAGCCAGTTGGGAGGGGAATGGAGAAGATTTGGATTGGGTTTGGGTGACTTGAGAATGTGGGTATTGTTCAGGGGGAAGCGTTACTAGGAGCCTGTCTACATGGGGGGGAAAAATGAACACTGTTCGGAAGATCGCTCTTCCGTACACATGGCCATTTAGATTCATATGTGTCATTCAGAAGGGGCTAGCGAATCCCCCATAAACTACATGGATTCGGTGTTCGGAAGGAGTAGCGGATCTCGGCATAAAATCCGTACAGCTGTTCGAATGGTTGGTGGTCTGTACTCCCCGTTCGCACACATCTGAACAGGCAGTGTAAGCAAGGGGGGCAGGGCTAGCAAGGAGGAGAATTGGGAGCGCTTGCCATGTTGGATTCCCGGCTAAGCGAGAGTCCGGTAAGTTCGTGAATTTTATATATATTTATTTTTATTTTACATTGTAAATAGGGAAAACCGAATGTCCACAAAGCAGGCACCTTTTTAAATTTTAAAAAAAGCAGCGGGAGATTTAAAACCCCGCTTGGCTCACTCGCTCCAGCCAGCAGGGCAAGGGGGGGCATACGGAGTTTAGACGGGGTAAAAAAAAGTGTAGGTGGATCGTATGCATACGAATGACTGCCTGTTCATATTTTTTACCCCCCAAACGGATTTTTTTTAATCCTACAGATGGACCCTTGGTTTCCAACAGGAGGGTTACGGGGGGGGGGGACTGGCATAAGTCTAAATGATTATTTTCTTTGTTCTATAATAAATCTTCACTGGTTTTATTTTCTACAACTGTGCCCGACTGGTTTTTATTTCCACCAGGCAATGGTGGAATGTCAGTACTGCAGGCACAATGTTGTGAGTTCGATCCCAAGGGCTCCAAGGTTCATTCAGTCTTCCATCCTTTCATAGGTCGGTTAAATGAGTACCCGGCTTGAGGGAACAATTTGCTAACACACATTGGTAACTGCTTAATGCAGTGTAGATGTGTAAATTGCTATTGCTTAATAATTTGTAAGGTGCACTGATAGCCTTTGTGGCTGAAGAGCAGGGTAAAAATACCTAATTAAAATTCATTTCAGAATTGACAAGGAGAACTGGTCAGGCTTTACCACACTGACTCCATTGATCAACATAGCCGCATGTCCACAATAGTGGTCACCTTGGACCTGTCTATGCTGCAGAAATACAACAGTTTGACACCACATTATCCACCATAGTTCTATCATTTGGAATCCTGGGGGTTGTTTAGATGACAAAAAAAAAATCCACAAAGAATGTGGGTAGAATACTTTTTGTTTAGATGAGCTCCTGGCACAATTCGCCATATTAGGAAGGAGGGATGGGGGCTGAAAAATCCAAATAGATTGCAATAACAGTATTCGCTGTTTCTTGCTATCTTCTTTTAAAATTGTGCAAAAATTAGCATAACAGGCCATCTAAACAACCAATTTAAATAGGGACACATAGAAGAACTCAAATATGATTGGTTAGACCTTGGCAGGGGCCGGCTTGCAAGGGATGAAGCAGCCGGAGCTACCATTGTTTTGTTTTGTTTTTTGCCGGGTGAACAATCATGTGCATGATTGTTCAAGTGACAGAGAAAAAATGTTTTTTTAAAAAAGCAGAAAATAGCTCTTCTGCTTCTGTCATTTAACAAAAAATGGGGAGGGAGAATGGAGGGAGATTTTTGGCGGGCCATTCACTCATGTCCACCATTTTTGGGGGGATCATACTCCATGTAAACTGCAAACTCAGCCAAGTTTCCATGCCAGTGATCTTGAGAATGAATCATGGGCACAAATGAACACTGCTGCGATAGGGAGGTAAGGCACTATTTTTTGCTATTAATTCTCTCATCTAGCTACGCCCCTGGTATTTGTAGTTTGGGGAGGGATTTAGCCTTTTCTATCAGAGCACTCTGGTGCCTCACCAAACTACAAATACCAGGATTCCATAGGATAAAACTATGGTGGATAAAGTGGTGTCAAACTTCTGTGTTTTGTCCTGTGTAAATAGGCCCCTTGAGGCCTGACTACCAGATCCAGGGAGGGTACAAGGTGAGTAATAGGAGCCGAAGGGCTGGAACTGCTGGGTCAGTCTGGTAAAGGGTTTTGTCACAGAGAGCAAACTGGTAGTTACAGGGAGGCTAAAAGGAGCCCACAACTCCCTTATTGCAACAGCTCCATTGCCTGTGGGTGTGTTTCTGGGCACAGTTCAGAGTCCTGGTTATGACCTATAAAGCCCTATACAGCTCAGGTCCAGGTAAGCTGAAGGACCATATTCTCCCATATGATTCTGCCATGATTTGAGATTTTTCAGGGAGACCCTTCTTTGAGTTGCACCAGCCACACAGGTATATCTGGTGGGCAGATGGGAGAAGGTCTTCTTGGTGTCTGCTCCTAGGCTCTGGAACTCCTTCCTGGAGAGGTTAAAGTAGTGCCCTCCTTGCTGTCCTTCTATAGGCAGGTGGAGACCTTTTTGTGGGTTAATTCCTCAGGAAGAAAGGACTTTTATAATGTGTTGTCTTGATTGGGAACTCATTTTTATTTCCGATAGTTTAGTGATGTGAATATTCAACTTTTGAATGATGTGAATATTTTAGATGTACAATAGGACCCCTGTATCTACTGGGGATTGGTTTGAGGGTGGGAGGTGGATACCAAAAACCATGGATAATACTGAATACCATTGAAAATAATGGGACTTCCGGTTTAAAATATTATAGAGTTGACCTGGAGGACCTAAGAAATGGCTACATGGGCCATATTTTCTAGGAAGACTCTATGGTAGGTGTGTTTTGTGTCCTGTGGATAATTGAATCAGTGGATATGGGGGTCCTACTGTATCTGTTTTGAACTCCTGCAAGCCCCCTTGAGTCTCAGACTGGGGCAAAGGTAGGGGGAAATGAAACACACACACACACACAGAGAGAGAGAGAGAGTATATTTTATAGTTAATATTTATATTTAATGTAACTATATCAATATAATTTGTTACCACTGTATTTTAAGTGTCATAGGCCAGGGGAGGCATTTGTAGGAATTTCTGCCTCATATGCCAAAATAATGTCTTTGGCCTTGGGTAATGTATATTTTGACTTTGGTGTTTGGAGAGGTGCTATTTCCTGTTCTACCTCAGGCAGCAAAATGTCTTGAGCTAGCTCCACTTATAAAGAATAAGTTTTGAAAACACTGTAGTCACCTAGCTATTATTCCATAATGCTTTAATTACAACATGTATACTGCTTTAATCTGCCATCATTCTAGAATTACAGGAGAAACAATGTTGGGTGTCCATTTTAAATTCCACCATATGATGACAGGTTGAGAGCCATTCCTCTACAGTAGATTATCATGTGAAAGGAACCTCTATTCTTCCACCACAGAATTGGGCAAATGTGACCCTTCATATATTGTTGGACTATAACCCTTAGCATCCTTCATGATTGACTGAGCTGGATAAGACTGATGAGAGTTGTAAACCAAAATATCTGGATGCCCAGCCTGTTCTGCAACCAAACATCCCAGATGTGCATATAGGATGCAGTCCTGAAAATAAACAGAGGTGATCTGTTGCAGGCAAAATGACTATCCGCCCGAAGCAATCTCTATATAACCATATTTAATGTGGACATTAGACGTCACCCTGAGTCAAATTGCAAATATTTCAAGGCAATCTTGAATTTTGTATTCCACCACTTATTCAAGTACAGAGGGGCAATATATATATATTAAGTAAAATGTTATCATCTACTACTTCTAATTTTTAAAAAAGCTTCAATTTGCATTCTGGGCGAAGATTCAAGTCACTTCATATTGCACTCAAATGAGCTCACTCATCTTCCTCTCTAATAAAATCAGCAGTACTGAATCCATTTAATAAATTAATGTCAAAAAGTGGGCTCAGAAGACTGCTTTAGTACATCAGTGTTTGAGTCCAAGTTTAATACCTTCTGGGCCCAAAACATAAGAGTTTTGTCTTCATGCTTGACTTGTGACTTTCCTAGCCATTAGGAAACAGAATTCAATTATGTATTAAAGTGCCACTCAATAACGTGTTTTCAAGAAGAGAAAGAGGAGTTGCATAAAAGATTTGTAATCAAGGAGATTAAAGTTGCTGTACACACTTATCTGAAAGCACATCTTTTTGAAGTCAACAAAATTTACATCTGTGTAGACATGTAGGCCATTGAACAATCAGTAATTTAAGATCCTGTTAGTGACATACAAAGGCATAAGTTGCACTATGCATGTGCAGTGATTTTTTTTTTTACAAGTCTTAATGGTCATATCCAGATGACAGTGGTGAAAATAGAGTTCTGCATGTAGGATCATGGTTTGTGCAGTAGTGTGCTAGAGTACACAGAGTAGTGTAAAAATGTGCATTGCTTCTACTCATTGCCTCTGTACATTGCTCATTGCAATTGCACAACTGGTTGTCAGTCATACACCTCAACTATTTATTCACATACATTGCGCTACATTGTCATTGAGTACAGAGGTTGCATACAAGTATTGCAAGCATAATGTAATCCCACCAGTGGATTTTTATGCTATGCTGAAGCATTGAGGATCTGTGTGGGTTTCAGAAAAATCATTGCAAAGACATGTTGAAAGCTTCAAAGCTGCATGGATGTGGAAATGATAAATAAATAATAAATGAAATAAATGTCTATGAAAAACTGGTAAATCTTATGTGCATCTGTCATGGAGTAAAATCATTTGAAAACTATAGTGGCAGGGTTTATTCTATGTTCATCTATTTTTCAAACAACAAAGATGTGCCTATTATAATATTGTTGGCCACGTTCGCCTCTTATGCATTTAGGCTTCAGTATGGCCTGATCACATATGGGGAATAATAGATGTTACAGTAGTAGGAGATGAATGAGACATCCCACAAAATATTGTAGTGAGATGTGCTGCTGTTCATGGCTTCAGCTAGCCATGCCCCTATCCATGAAATAATATTTCATTCCCACTCTCAGGTTTTCATTCTCCCTACCTTAATAAGAAACGAAGCATCATGTGGCCACTGAGCATGCTCCAAACTCCTTGGGCTGTCTCATGGCTCCACAAGTTAGGGTTCCCACCAACTTGGGCTTCCTAACTTTTTTAAAAAAATCTTCTCCCTAACCTGCTGCTACCTCCCTCTTGTGTTTGGTTGGTGCCATTTTCACTTCATAAGATCCGCACATAGATAAAGATTTTGCTATTAATACATTAGCCGTCATTTTTAACTGAAGGCTTCTTCCTGCATCCAAATATTTGGAATGGATCTAGAATCACAACAAGGTTTGGAGTGAAACCAGGTCTTTCTGAGACAAAGGTGGGGACTGGGTGGCACTCCAGATGTTGTCGAACTGCAGCTCCCAGCCATCCTTGCAACACAGTCAATGGTGAGGAATTCCTGGAGTTGCATTTCCACACTATATGGAAGGTCACACTATTCCCAATATTGATCGAGGGGGACAGGGCAATTTCCCTTCCCCTGACTCCCCACCCAGGCCACATTGCACTAGCAAGCCCACATACCTACGGCCCCTCTCAAAAATGGTAACAGGAAGTGTCATCACTTGGAGAGAGACTGCAGAGGAAAATGAAGATATTGGAGTACAGGCTTCTGTGGTGCTTGTGAGGATAGACTGGGGATATCTGTGTATATTTCCATGCATTTAGTGGGCATTCCATGTGATTTCGAGGTAAACTTGCCCCAAAACTACGCCTTCTTTTTAAATTGGGGGTTAGGGGGCTTTGGGGGACTGATGGGGGGCTTCATGGGCCACAAAAGTCGGGAACCAGGGACTGTTCCTACCTCTGATTTAAAGGAACCAATGGTAAGGAGTTGAAAGAGATGGCAGTTTGGGCATTGATTTAGCCAAGATTTGATTTTAATTTTTTTAAAGTACATTAGAGGATTCAATTAGTGTTAATGTGAATACAAAGTTTCTCATGTACTTACATCTACAATCCTGTAGATTGATACTTACCTGCTCAACCTACATAAATAAAATATAGATACCATAGGGGTCTAGTCTTTTGTCTCTCTAAAGCTAGGATGGGCAGTGTGAAATCCTCCAAATGTTGTTGGACTACAGTTCCCATTACACCTAGCTAGCATAGGCAAGAATGAGGGATTCCGAGAGTTGCAGTTCAACAACATCTAGTGGGTCACAGGTTACCTACCATTGACCAAAGGAGACAGAACTCTAAGGGTTTTCCCAGATCTGCCAAATCATGAGGAACTAAGATTATGGGACATGATTACTCTCTTTCAGATCATTTTTCCAGCATATCCTGAAAGCTCGAGATAAAAAGAGTTACATGTTAAAACTGAGGCATTGCAAACAACTGCAACCAAGACATCAGGTGTGTCATCCCTATTCTGACCATGTAAATGTAGAAAAACCAATATATATATATATATATATATATATACACACACACACACACACACACACAAACACACAGGTTGGTGATGGACAGTTCCAGTATTTTAAGTACTATTTTTATGAGGCATTTCCTGTTCCCTTTGCCAGGATTTCAGCATGGGGAAGCCACAACTTGAACACTTGCTTTTAAAAAGGTAGTTAGTTATGGTAATTGTTCCAAAGCCCCAAAAGTAGTTAAGTTTCCATTATTTTCACTCTCCTCAAAATGAACAAAACAGTTACCGGTAATTCTCGCTACTTAAAATATCTGTAAGAAGCCACTAGCTGTGGTTCAAAACATATTTTCTCCTCATCTACCTCACTGTAATCTCAAGACCTACAGCAAAGCTCAAAACAGCAACATGAAGCACAGCGTAACCCAGCCTTTGTTCTATATGATATTCCTCTTCAACCATTTAGTGAGGCCACAATAACTATAGCTGTAACTTAGGATGCTGCAAAATGGATGCAGCTATGCTGCAAAATGGATGAGTGTATTCCTTGCCAAGTTACAGTTATAATGTAACTTCATCACACTTTCCTTATTTGAAAATGAATTAATTATAAATAAATACATTATATTAACTGATTAATTATATTAACTTATCACTTCCAGGCTCTGGGGTAGTTTTCATCTGAAAGCATTTATGCACATCTGAAGTCACAGCTGTGTGTATGACTTGACTCTGAACATACCACATGTCAGGTGCTCCATAAATAAGACAGGCAGAAGTGTTTGTAGCTCTCTGAGCTATTGTTTCAGCTTGCCTTTGCTTCTGCGTGTTTACAATGCACACAGCAAGATGCTGTAAATTACATTATAAAAAGGGGACAGAAAACACGTGGAGAGGCTAGCTCAATGGCGTAAAGCCCAGAAGTGAAGCCAATAGAGTAGACCTGGAATGCCCATCTGCTTTCTTCTGTCCCTGGCTGTAAGGGACTCCAGGTTTGAATGACTTTTCCTTGCAGTCACCTACAGCTAATTAGCTGCCGCCATTCCAAAGCTTCACTGGCTCACTGCCCAGCATTCACAGCACCGTTCAGGTAGGAACCTCCAACCTCTCATGCAGTGGACCTTGACTGTTCTTTCACCCAGAGCTAATTGACAAAAGCAGCAAAGGTGGGTTGGCTCCATTCAGAAAGCACTGCAATCTCTCTGCTTAGCTTCTGTTGTGTGACTGTGAAATGGGCTGTCAACTTTTTAACTAGCTATGCCTTTAACATCAGCTTCAGGAACCCATCAGATAGATTTGACTTCAGGGGACAGACAAACTTAATGGATCTTCACTTTTTAAAAAAGACACCTTTTAAAAAAATATTACTGACCTGTGTCTCAAGTCACTTAAGAATGCAAAGCTACTTTTAAATTATTTGTTTTGCAATGTAACCTTTGTTACCTATTTGATTCTCAAGCTGCTTTCTGAGGGCTGCTAGCACTAGCTATCAAAAACACTATGAAGCTATTCCATATTTTCTTGCACAATGGAGATTTTCTAGTGAAGAGAAAACAGTGAGAAAATGCAGGTCAAAAATGGAAGACAATATCCAGACCACAACCATATCCAATAAAATTTTGGGAATGAAGCAGAATAACTGCATGATAAAAATCTTATTTCGACTGGATGCACTCCTAGGTCCGTGAAAATAAAGTTTACCATAGCCATGGGGCTCATATGACAGTTACCGGTAATTTATGACCAAGTATGCAACTGTTTCTAAATCACAGACAGTGCAATCCTATCCATGTTTTACTCAGAACTATTTCAGAGAGGGCTTACTCTCAGGTAAATGGGTGTAGGTTTTCTTTCAATCAAATTCACATTGTAAAATTTCTTCATGTCTGCTGATTCTTCTTTAGGAAAGAACTTCTAATTCACCTTGAAAAGAAAAATAATGTTGCATTCCATATTAAGCACTTTGGCAAAAGTACAGCTAGCAAACTTTTAAGACATTTAAATGATATGGAACAGCAGGGGTGTAGCTATGCAGGGGGTGAGGGCATTGTCCTCCCAATAGGAATTCTGGCCACACTTTGTGAAATTTTCCTTCAGTCCCCAAATTTCTAGCATAGTATACTGTTTAGGCATCCAAAGAAAAGGTGCATGCAGAGTTACCACGGGAATAAGGAAACAGCAGATATCAGATGTGAATTATTTTCAATGTCTCACTTTCTGCAATGTTAGAAATTTGGGACTGAAGTAAAATTTCATGAGGGGGTGTCAAAATTATTATTGGAGGCAAGGCCCTCTTTTGTCCCACCCCCATAGTTTCACCCCTGCAGGGGGGGGAGGAAGGGGTAGAAGGTGTCCAACAGACCCTTACAGATAGTTATACCTGTATTTCTTTTAATGGTTCTGCAGGGCCAAAACTGTCAGAAATGAAAGAGAATGGCTTCTAAATGAGTTCTTCAAGCCTCCAGAACTCTCTGAAAGCCTACATTGGGCAGGGGAAAAGTCGTCTAGCTCCAACATGTGTGTGACATTAAACTAAACTGTATTGTCCTCTTCTTCTTCAAAGCACTTTTTCCACAGTCCTTGGGGCTTTGGAGCAGGATCATCTTGTGCTTGTCCTTGTATCTTTCTCCACTCATCAGCGCTTCTGTGAATCATGAGCTGCTTACTTTCCCCCTGGAATCCAGAGATTATAGACTTTACTGAGCAAATGAGACCAGGACCCTGTGCTATAAAATACTGGAGCCAAGTTGGAACAAGAGCTTCCAAATATCACCAAAAGGATTAGAATTTGATGAGAAGGACAGTGACTTAGATGAGCTTTTTTAAAAACAACAACAACAACTACCAGGACAATACTGGGGTATTCTTCTGCACATCAATTCACTACAAGTGAAATAAAAAGCCATGGGGAAAAAAGAAATTCGATGTGTCATTTTTAGGAAGCCTGTTGTGATTTAGGTGACATTGTGTTACATTGTGAACACAGAGTGGTTGAGCTGGAAGGAAAAAATAATAAGGTAATTCTATATATTATATTACAAAAGGTAAAGGCTTTATTTCTTTGCTGATTTTCATATTTGATACAAAGAAGATTGAAAGAAGAGACAAAATCCAATATTCTCTTGGTAGAGACAGTGAACATTTGCTTCCCCCATCCCACAAACACTGACTTGGGAGGGTTTTCTAGCCATCTAGATCTGTTTTGGTGGGTCATGGTGGCCACAGTAGGGAGGCAAGATCACCCTCCTCTCGAATCTGGTGGATCTTGTCCTTGCAAGTAGAATGACACCAATGGATTCATTATTGGATGTTGCTGTTGATTAAGTAACTCAGGGTGACTGACACTTGGTTGGTGACAAAACTGCTCTAGGCCATATGTGAGTCTTCGTTGATTCCTCCACAAATATTTCTGCTTTGCCTTTGGAAAAACATTGTAAAATATGCAGCTCTCATTTGGCGGTCCCTGCATGCAGTTGCCATGGCTCAGAGACATCACGGTTTGGGAAGGATACTGGTTACCTATAGGAAGCCAACTGCTGTTCTGTGATCTACTATGAATGACTCCAGTGGGAGCAACATATTGTGTGAGGATGTGGAAAAGGGTCTTCTCTGCTAGGAAGCCCTTGGTTGTAGAATGTCCTCCCTCTGAAGGTCCAGTTGGTACTGATGGTTCATCCCAGTGCTAAGTTAAAACATGGCTTTTTGTTAAATTATTTTCTCAAAATCTTTACACATATCTGGCTATTTTGGTTTTAAAATGTTTAAACTGATCTGAAAAATCTATGATATAGGGCAAGATATAATTATATTAATTAATAAATATGTAAAATAAAAATAAATAAATATGGGCATTCTTGCTACAGATGAATTCCAAGTGGGATTCATCATGGATCTTGTTACCAGTTTAGTGAATTAGTGTTGTTCCATCCTGGTCCATTGGAATGCACAGTACCCTGAGGAGACTTATGACTGCAACCATTTTACCTTTTATCAATCATTTGTAAAGTGCCTGCCTCATTCTGCATCTTTCTTGGAATAAGGACAGTATCATTATATTATTTTGTCAACATCTCAATTCTAAGGCTGATTTTCATAATTAATAATTTATGCTTTAATAAAACTGACTCCCTTGTAAGTATTGTTTATTATATTTCATGTGGGTGGCGGTATCAAAATAATGCAATAGTTCAACATCTGAATACTGATACTGATACTGATACTGATCAGATTTTATGAGCTGGCAATGCATCAATCACTCATCATTAAACCATTCCCAAAGTGAATGTTAATGGACCCTTCCTACAACTGAAGCATAAGGCAATGCACATTTGAATCTAGATTATATCGCTGACATTGGCATAACATGAGGTTTAGCATGTCTTTTTTTAAATGAGAGTTTCTTGCAAAGTTCTTTCCAATACAAAATCCTTGATTTAGGCACTATGGAAAAAATCACTAGTGTTGTTATTATTAGCACACCTATGACTAGTGTAAAGACAAAACATCCATCCACTTGCATCTCCACAGTACGTCATGAGTGAAGAATTGTACCAGTTGACCTCAGCGATGCTACCAACAGTGGGAAAGAATTCAGAAAAGTAAAGGTGAATTATTTTGGGGCTTATTGCACAAGCAAAGGAAGCAGCAGTGCACCCCTATAACAACACATCCCACCTTGTCTTATTGCATGATGTCAGCGTGTTTCAGCTGTTCTCCTATTCCAGTCCCAAGGGAGGCAGTGGTAAACATGGGTCTTTTTGCAGAAAGCCGTGCTACTCTTGGGCTTCGCTTCCACTTCCCTTCCTTTGTGTGTTAAGGCTCTTTCTTAAGTAAAAAAAAAATCAACTCAGGCTGTTTTGCAGATAAGTATCTCTTACAATAATTACCTCATTGCCTACATGTGGATACTGGTAACAAGAGCATAAAGTTTCTGCCTTTTGAAAGACCAGTCACTCCTGAAAAAATTGTGAAAGTGAAAATGTTTATTTAAGTTCCCCATGTAATCTAAAAATAATCAGCTCTGATATATCTTATATATAAATCTGATGCCATGCCGCAGGAAGCATCAGTCTCTGACTGAAGCTCAACAAACTATTTAGGAAACAGTTTCATACCCAAGTAAAGCTCTCCAGGTATGAGTTACATGGTAAATATGTATGTGACAGCTATGGTTCTTCAGAAGAATCTTGAGAGGAAGAAATTCAGTCAAGTGGGCTGACACACTAGGCCAAAGACGTAATCCAGTGCTAGGGCCATACTGATGTTACCCCTCTGATCTCAACTCTTGTGATTATCTTGAGGTGAAGAAAGAATTCAAGAAAAGAGGCTACAGTGTAAATCTCATGATACTGCATGACTTCATCCTCACATTGATTAAGTAAATCAGAGCATGGAAAATTACTTTTTGATGACATCACTTCCCAGAAAACCCAGCTGGTGTAGCTACTACACATGGTGGCTGACAGATTATGTAGTTGAAACTGTAGACTTTATCACACAAGGCCAAAATTGCAGAATTATGGCAGGACAAATGACTTCCTGTTATTGCACAACATCATCATCCTCCCATAGTCCATGTGTGCTCCAACCATTAATTGAGCGTAACTTTTCATTCATAGGCAAAAGCAAATAGTGCTCTTTTCGCAATATTGACAATGTGTGATAATTCTGTCCCACTGTAGTTCCAATATTACAGCATGAACAGGTGTTCCAATCTCTTTCCCCCTTCCTCATTCCCAACAAGAACACATAATTAAACTTCCAGGGGAGAGTGTGAAGAGGCCCTCCAGGATGTTCTTTTAATGAACTGTCGCCTTTTCTCAGAACTTTTTTTTTATATAATTGTTAAATTGTGAATTTGTTAATTTCTGTGTTAATTTCTTTGGTTTTGGCATGTTTAATCAAAGTGGTGTCTATAGGTTTTCCGTGGGATTTTTCCAGGCTGTGAGGCCGTGTTCTGGAAGAGTTTATTCCTGACATTTCCTGCATCTGACATTTCACCTGCATCTGTGGCTGGCATCTTCAGAGAAAGGTTGGGTAGGGGTGTGTGGGATTTATATACTGTGAGTGCAGACAACATGTAAAGTTGTGTATTTGAATGGATAGTTCCTGGGGGGAGATATGCAAAGAGGATTAGTGTCTGTTTGGCTAATGGTCCATTGTCTGCTGGAAATTCCCCTATCCCTGGGTGAAGTTCATTTGCATGTGTTGAGTTTTGATTTTGGCGTTTTTCAAGAAGTGGTGTCTTCTTGCAAGATAAGCTGAAATCTCACCAATGCAACATTGCTGAAATAGGAGATTTTTTTAAAAAAGGTGTATGCACAGGCCATCTTGAAGCATTAATACTCCATCATTTTGATGCAATATGAAAACAAGTGTTACTACAGTGTGAGCTTCAATACCATTCTTATAATGCTAGTACCTAGTTGTGTGATCTTCCATTAGTCATAGTGTTGTGCAATTACAGCGACGTGTGATGATTACTGTAATTATTCCACTATGTTTCCACTTTCCTCAATTGCAGAATTACTGTGTTTTTGGACGTTCATGTGATAAAGTCCTGTAACCCTCCCAAGGTGTCATTATGTCAAATTGTATGAGACCCACAACATTATCAAGTTTAATACATGTGCATGTTTAGAAAACTGTATAGACAACCAAACACAGCCACATTTAATTTTAAATAATGAATATTTTTAAAAGAAGAGATTGATTTAAAGAAGGTTTAGGAGAGATTTGTGAAGGCCAACATTATTTTAAACATGTTAGTAAAGCTTCAGATACCATATCTGTAGTACTCCTATTGGTTCTGAAGCCACATTGGCTTTCAGGAAGAAGTTCTTCTGCAATAGCAGGAACTAGTCTGTTCAGGAGTATCCTTATAAGGATTTTTCCAGCAATAGAGAGCAGTGTTGTACCTCGATAGTTTGAGTAATCAGATTTTGCTCCTTTTTTCTTGTACAGGGTGATGATGACTGCACCTCGGAGGTCTGATGGCAGTTCCCCTTTCCCTCAGCAATTCACAAGGAGGTGAGTCCTTCCTGAATCTTCCTTTGCGATGAAAAGCCAGAGAGAGAGAGAGAGAGAGAGAGAGAGAGAGAGAGTAAAGCTTCAGATAAAATGTATGCCATAGATGAAAAGCCTATGAACAAACAGAACAGGATGTCAACATGGTTCAATAACAGTGTTCAGAGACATGGGCTGGTATCCTATTAGTGAGTTAGAATAGTTAAGTCCACCGTACATTATTGTAACCTACTTTATGGTTATTGGGGAGGATGAACTTCTTTACCAACTGCACAATGACCAAAATCCCCTGAAAAACCACCTTTTAAGCAATGCAATGCTCCCCCCACCAACATGGCATTTTCATGCCATACCATAGGGATCAGCAGAGATGCATCCAGCTATCTTCCTGTAGTTGAATATGCTGCAAGGATATCAGCTGCACAGACCTCCCAAGAACCCCTGGAGGTCCCTGTGGATGCCTGCTACAGCCTATCCAGCTACACAAAAATAACTGGAGACATGTTCACTGATTCCCCTTGCTCTCCATCACCATGGAATTGTCTGTGTCAGGGAGCTGCATTGCTTAAAGAGTGGGTTCAGGGAGATAGCACCAGGAGACACTATGGAGATGTAACTACATGCCAGGCATATGTCTCTCAATGCAGGACTCTCGCTTCCTTTAAAAGTAAACATTCCTTTGCCCAAATAAGAATTTCCACCAAAAAAGAGCACAAACACTAGAAAAACTAAATTGAAGGCCTTTAAATGTGTAAAAACAACAGAGCAAAATTAATTTAAAACATCAGAAGTAGTCAAGTGGGTATCAAGACATTTGCATGTAATCATATATAGGTTTCTCAACTGATTGAGATTAATGGGATTGGCTCCTGGGTAAGTGGGTATAGGATAGCAGTTTTGGCCAATAAAGTCAGTTATGGAATAGTGAAGGAAGACAGACAAATTGCCTAGAGTCAATTACATTCTCTATATGAGCCTTTATGGCATGAGTGTTGGAGAAATAACATATCCACAGGGTTGTGGGTTTTTTTTGAGAGGCAGCTAATCAACTAATCTAATCTAATCAACTTGATAATGGATGACATTTTAGAGTTAACCAACAAATGACAGATTAATAAATTACAGGGATAAATGGCATTCACCCAAGAATCCTTAACAATCTGAAATAACTGATCTTTTAACATACAATATGCAACTGATCATTGAAATGAACCTACTTACAAGGACTAGGAAGTAGCCATGCAACATAAATTTATAAGAGATTCAAGTTAATGTAGGAATTTACAAATTTGTAGCCTAACTTTAGTCTTCAGTTAATTTGTAGAAAGTATTGCTAAAGCTAGAATTAACACAGAGGGGAAAAAAGACTTGGTGAGAAAAAATCAGCATGGCTTCTGAGAATGGAAATCCTGTCTTACCACCTTCTTTTAAAGAAAAAAAACAATAAGGAAGTGTATTCTTTAAACTTATGTACTACTTACATGGAACTTCCATCCAGAAATAGACCAGATCCACACCTGCTTCGCTTTACAGGTTGAACAGCGATTAAGGCCCTGCTTAGGAATAATGACACAAACTGCATTTGTTGGGATAAAAGAGGCCACAACATTTTATTGGTTACAGTTGTAGAGGTTTAGCACCAGCATTAGTCCAGACGCAGACATCATTAACCTGCCTGCCAACCAGTGAAAACCAATCACCCAGCCCATCTGCTGACTATACCTTTCAAATGACTGACCTGGGATTCCACGTGGGTGTAAGCCACTGCATGGTTGCCCTGCCTCCAAGCTGGGCATGATTCTGGTAGTCTATACCCCCAGTATCCCGTTATAGGAGCCCAACTGGGTCTGCCAGGTAGCCATGCCTTGTTTACCCTCAAACTGGCTCTGGGTCCCATGCTAAAACTGCCCAAAGTTGTGGGGGGGAAATAAATGTACTATAAAGATTAACATATGCTACAAGCAAAGCCGCAAAACCATGAACAGTAATATGGAAGGAAGGAGGATGGGGATAAAACTCTGCGCTGACTGTTGAGGAGAGCACCGGAGACTGGCCTCAACTAGTTTGCAGACTGGATTCAAGTGTCTGCTTCAGCTTCTTCAGTCCTTCCCACAAGCCAATAGGAAGAACCTGATTGGCAGGATTTTCCACCTAACCCCAGAGCCTGGGAAGCTGCACAGGCTTCTAGAAAGGAGAAGGCTCCATCGGGGGAACAAAATAGACCTTGCCTTGCTCAGCCTCATTGTGACATGCAAATGGCAGACCCTGGTAGATCAGAAAATTATCATGTACTTGCATTCCCAGATGCAGTGACCAGCTGCTTCAGAGTTATCAGAAAACTTTATTGGCGCAGAAATCCAAGAAGCATATCATACAAGGTTGTTGCTGAGAATTGAAACTGAAGGGCTACAAACTATAATAAAATGTATTACAATCTGTAAAATCTGGCAGGCTTTAATAGCATTGGCTAACCATCATCCTCTAACATGACATTCCCTTACACTGGTCAGCCTCCTTTCCCAGGCTGAAGAATGCAACCACATTCTTATCATTAGCCATTATCACCTCGCTCCACAGTTGGCACAGAACACTCCTTAGCAAGTACGAAAAGCAAAACACAATGAGTATCAAGGTTACAGAAAAACAACTGAAAATGGCAGGATTAGGCACAGTCTGAGACCAATCCTGACATTCGGCTCACCCAAAGACACCCCCTCCCTTTTCAACCAGGCCCTGGTTTATCTGTGTATTTGCAATGAAATGCTTTAACCAACTGAGGAGCCAATACATGATCTGCCTCAACATTCTTGTTCCAACTGAGGCAAGTCCTTCTAGTTTATAAAGGACTGCAATCATCCTTTATAAAGTCTATAGAGTCCAATATTTCTGACACTTCTAAATGTTGGTCCCCAACCACCATGATTGGGGACAAGCGCAGAGCCATCTATCTCCTTTATCAGCTGCTGCTGCCAGTTTCAACAAACTGAAATGGAACATGGGATTGATTTTACTGTAAGTCTTGGGCAGTTCCAACTCTGCCATCACTGCATTCACCAGTCTTTTGATTACAAATGGACCCACATATTTGGCTGCCAATTTTTTAGAGTGTTGTTGAGTCTTTAAAAATTTAGTTGAAAGGTACACCTCCTGGCCTGTCTTAAAATCCCAACTGGGGCCCCATCTTTTGTCAGCATACTTTGTATAGGTCTGTTTAGCATAGTGCAAAGCTGGCACAATCTCTGGCTAAGCCTAAGTCTCTTGGTTTACCCAGTCTTGCAATGACACAGGGTCAGTTTGGATAATCTCAAGGCTAGACAACATCCAGAGATCAGCCCCATACAATGCCTTAAATGGTGAAAGTCCAGTACTTGAATGCAAAGTTATTGTATGCCATCTTGGCATTAGGCAACAGTTCAAGGATTGATCCTGACAGGAATGCTCTTCAGTAATGAAGCTGCATCCTCTGTTCCCAGAACACACACTGAATGTGAACTTAAAAGTGGACTTTTAGAATTCTTAGAGGGTGATCAAGGGGCTCCGTTACATGACAGTTTTTATCCCATGGAGAAACAAGATATCCTCATCCCGAGTTCGTCTCTTATTTTTTACACAGTTTGTCCATGGACGAAAAATATCCTGGGATTGTTGTTTATCCAACAACCTTTTCCGTGACAAAAGCAAAAGCAAGATCACAAGACATAGTGTTTGTTGTTGTTGTTGTTGTTGTTGTTTACATGGGAAAAGATTCCAGGATATATATTTTTAGCTGTCAGTCAAGGATGCGATTACTCGTTTTTTCACAATCTCAGTGACGTATTTCCTGTGGAGTTTCACACTACGAGCAATGCTATTGGCTGCCATAAATGTTTGCTCAAGCTTCTGCATTGGTCAGAGAAGGAAGGCGAAGGCAACTCCCTCTGCAAAATTCCTGTTTAAAAAAAAATCCCCTGATGGGCTTGCCTTAAGGTCTCCAGCTCCTTTACATGGCTGTATTTCCACAGAGGTTACTGCAAAATAAAACTTGTTTGTCTTTAAAAACCCACAAGAATCAATCTTGAATACCAGGAGCTGTAGGCTATATTTCAGAGGATGGAACTTGCAAAGCCACCTAGGCAGCTTGAAGGCACACACACACACACACGCCTGCTTTGCTTTCAGCTGAGAGGGGAGATTGGGAGGGGAAAAGAAAAGTCTTTCCTTAGAGCCGAGAGGTTGCCAATTTTTAAATTGAAAGGGGTGACTGAGGCACACACACACACATGCCTGCTTTGCTTTCACTGACCCCTCTGTCTCTGAACTGTGTGGCCACCCCTGCCCACCTCAATTTCTGGCCATCACCCCGCCTCCTGAAAAGCTCGAGATTGTCATGATGAATGTGTGAACAACCAGGGTTCATCATGAGTTCACCCCAGGACATTTTTGCTATGTAAACGGGCCCAAGGTAATCTAATGATCAGAGATGGGGAAAATTCATATTTTGGAAATCTACTCCAAAGCCACATTGACAAAATACAAATTCCAATTTGTGACAATACCTTTATTAGACCAAACAAAACAGCACAAAAATCTCCATGAAGCTTTCAAATCCATTTTTTTAAAACCAGGCACAAACTGTTTTTAAAAGTATGCAGGGGGAGATAGGAGAAGGAAAGTCATGGTATTAGAGTCGTATCGTCTGCATGTTGTCTTCGGATGGTTTCAGAGGAAGGGTCTGAAGATTATCAAATTATAGGCTCATCAGGCCACACCTTGAATGGTCCTGAGCCCTCTGGGAACAAGAAAGGCAGTAAAAGCAGAGCAGTAAAATTGCACTGAATAGGCTTGAGGTGAATCACAATCAGTTTTAAAATCGCATATATAACCTACTTCTGTGCTGGCATGTATAGGACTGCACTGTTAGACTTTCATGACCAGACAGGTTTATCAATTATTATTAGCCCTGAAGGCTAGATGTCCCCATCACACATTCAAAAGCTTCTGAATGCCATATGCAACAACCATGCAATTGGAGTGGGGGCTGTTTGCAGGCTGCCCAAACATATTTGTCTTGCTGCTGTTAGAAACAGAATGCTAGACTAGAAGTAGGACAAAAAACAAAGGAGATCATAAGTGGGCTTCAAGAATGATTCATAGCTTGGAAAGCCTGGCTTCCATCAAGACTGCCAAACCAAATAGAATGACCTTAAAACAGATGGTTAAGTGTTGCTATTATCACTGTTTGTAACCTGCCTCCTATGGAGAGATTTCTAATTGAGAATGCTGCTATAGCAAAAGCATTACAATATACTGGAGCAAGAAGATGAAGCCAGGCAAAGTGAAACTGAAAAGAAGACTGTAAGCATTTAATTATAGAGATATTTATTTGCTGTTGGCAGCAAGGACATAAAATTATTAGGTGTCAAATGAGGTCTTCCAGCTTTATCTATAGTGACCAACTTTCTAAAAGAGATTCTTGCATTCATTGAGAAATTTTAGTATTGAATTAATAACAAAAAAAAGTTAGATGTGAAGCCCTCTGACTTTTCCTTGATTGGAATTCACATGATTTACCATGTGCCTTTTAAAAGCCTTGCAAGAAAAGAGAGGAGAAGAAAAGAGAAACCCAAGTAACTACCGTATATTCTGGCATATAAGACGACTGGGCGCAAAAGACGACCCCCCCCAATTTTTAAGTTAAAATATAGAGTTCCCCCCCCCCCGCCAGCCACCTGGCTGGAAAGCCTGTCCCCCATCAGCCAGCCAGCTCAGTGGCTATAGATGATGGAATAGTCTGTGAAATTAAAGGACTGAGAACAGCTAAAAAAGCATGGGATACTTTGAAAAATCTCTGAGGTGTTCAATCTTTGGAAAGTAAGGTTGCATTAATACTGTAAGTTGGTTAATATGAAGCTATCAAATCCCAAATTTTTGAATGAGCACATTAATGAATGAGCACATTAATGATTTTAGAGCCACAGTGGTAGACAAGAGAATTTCACCATAGACAAAACTTGATGCAGAATGATAAATCTGAATCCAGAAATTCTAATTTTAGGCTAACTTGTCCTGAAAAGAAACATTATTTTGACTCTCCTGAGCTAAATGGGGGGCCATTTAACTCTTCAAAGGCAAAGCAGTCATTCTCACAGCAGGAGGAAGGATCTGCTGGGAAAACTGCCCAGGCCATTTTACACTTCAATCATTCTCACAGCAGGGGAGTATGATTACTGGGGTATAAGACCCCCCCCCACTTTTGAGGAGATTTTCAAGTGTTAAAAAGTAGTCTTGTATGCAGCAATATACGGTAAGTATATTATCAGACGCCCTAAATATAGCAGCACAGGGATGCTAGGAGATTGCGAAAGGGCTTCCCTTTCAGATGATGTCATTAACAGGTCATCATGCTCCTGTGCCCCTTCCATTCCCCCAGTGCTCCTTTTTATTCATGGGTTAAGCCGTGAATTGATCCATCATTCAGTTTCTGTAACGGAACAACAGGTGAGTGAAAAGGTGCCCCATTATGCTGGTGTTATGCCAGTGTCACAGGGAGGTCCGTGCCGAACACTTCTGAGTGCAATTGGGACTAGGAGGTAAGTGACACCCTTTTTTTTACCCTCCCCACATTGCTTGTATTTTTTTAAAGTGTGCTTTTGTGCTTAGTATAACTTTTTGACATTTCTTTTTCTTTTTCTTTTTGAATTCCCCACAAGATCATCCTCTCATGAGAACGGCATGGATTTCCATTCCAGGAAGTGAATGTAGCTCCATGAGAGCTGCATTTACTCCTGGACTGCTGGGGGGGGGAGGAGACAGCATTGCACAAAAGGTAGGTCTGAATTTTTTTCCCATTTGTAACATTACAGGGACGGAAGGGGGTGGATTAAAATGTAGCGAAACGAGAATGCTATTTTTGTCCCGGTCTGATAATCTCCTAAGAGGAATCTGATGGGGGGAGATGGGAATTCTGCTTCAGGAACAAAAGAACAAATTGTCTTGGGAAATATAAGCAATCCAACTGCAAAATTTCCTTGAAATTATATGGAACTGAGCTTATTACAGAAGACCAAGCATTTGACTAGTTCAGTGTTTGCTAGACTTGGTAGCTGATGACAAGTGTGACCATACTAATAAATTATTTTAGGTAATGTTTGAAGTGATGATTAATGTCTGAAGAAAGTGTCTGAAGAGCTTATGAAATCAGCCAAATGCTCCCAGGTATGGCTGAGGTGGTTTCACTATGCTTGAGAGCATGCCCATGTGTTTATTGAATTTTGGAAGGCTTGGAAAACAATTTTGCATGGGGTATTGCCATGTTTATGTATCCTAACTCACTAACTCTGGACGATTTGCAAGATTTTTTTAAAACCAATTTACAATTCAGACCAAGCCTGATGGCAATTCTTAGACTGTTTGCATAAGGATAAGCACAGCTGAATTTCAATGACTATTTGAAAGGTCATCTCTTTCTTTTTCACACACACACACTACACTACACTACAGTACACTTAATACAGATGACTAACCTGTTTTACTTTTGTTACTTTATACATTGCTTGCAATGTTTAGGCCACTGGCTCACTGAAATTCTACATAAATATCAGTACTAAAGAAAGATGTAGGGTTGTACTCAGTGGTGGTCACTTTGTTAGTGTAAGACTTCTTCCAGAAAAATGAAGAAGGGGGTTAGTTTCTGCTATTCCCCCTCCTCCTTGAAGCTCACCAGGCATCCCCCACATCTCCTGTTGCAAGTCACTAGAGCAGGTTGGAATGTGCTGGGAGCTATAGGCAGAAATGTAAATAATCAAACCCACCCTCGCCCATTCCATTGGTGGACATTCTCCACTAAGGAAACGTTGACATTACTATAACTCATAACCATATTTTTCATGGGACATCTCTCTGCACAGCAAGGAAACAACATATTTGTACCAACTAGTTCCATAGTGATTGTTAGAGATTCCGGAAAGCTCTGCTCAAGATACAGCTCATAGTGACTAGCAGCCATTTTTGTAGTCACATCAGCCACAAGCTGTATTGATTTTTGCCCTCTTAATTTCATATTCACCCTAGTCAGACAATCTAAAGTGGTACAGAATGAACAAATAGAATGAAGGGTTGGGGTCGTGATCACAAAGGCATATTTTATCCACAACTTTCACATAACTATCAACATGTGGATGTTGAGTATAAAATTGTAACTGTGGTACCTGTTCTGCCCCTCTTTGCCTCCGATTCCACAGTATTTTAGAGAGTCTGAGGTTTCTGTGAGCCAAGACATGGATACCCCTTTTGAACTGAAACTTCTTCAGTTTCAAAGAAGTTCTCAGGGGTCACATTACAGTGGGGACGAGACCAAAGGCAAAGAGGTGGAACTAAAAATACCAACATATTTTGCCTTAAAGCTCTTACTGTTGCTACTGATGAGCCTTAGGAGATTATCAGATGCATCAAAAGTGGTGTTACAGCAACGCCAGGAGATCGCAAAAGGGCTCCCTTATCAGACAGCGTTGTTCCCCTTTGTTATGCAACAGTTCTGCTTCTGTTCCACCGGTGCTGCTTTTTATTGATGAAGAAGCCATCAATAGATCCCCCATTGTATTTGTGTTCTGGATTTGCCTGCGTGTGACACGGTGCCTGGTTATGCTGGTGAGATCCCAGCATCAATGGGAGGTTCCTGCCAGAACACTTCCGGGTGAGATCAGGACATCCAGGTAAGTGACACCCTTTTTATGACCTTCCCCAGATTACTTGTACATTTTAAAGTGTGTTTTTCTGCTTGGTGTTACTTATTTTTGTTTTATTTTTATTTTTGAATTTCCTTTGCTCGCGTCTTCTCATGAAAATCCACAGGATTTCGATCCAGGAAGTGAACGGAGCTTTGTTAGAGCTCCTTTCACTCCTGGGCTGCCCTGTCAACCAGAGAGGATGTAAGTGTGGTGGGGAGGGTGATTGTGGTGACACTGGGATGGGACAATGGTGGGAGTGGAGATTGTGGGACAGGAATGCTTTTTTCAATCCTATCTGATAATCTTCTTACACACTACAGAATTATAACACTATAATTCCACCTTAAACTGCCATGATTCCATCCTATGGAATCATGGGATTTGGAGTTTAGGGAGTGGTATTTAGAATTCTTAGCCAGAGAGTTCACTGGCACACAAAACTAAAAACCCCAGGATTCCATACGAAGTAGCCCTGGCAGTTAAAGTGGAATATAGCACTATAATTTTATTGTGTGAAAGGGCCATAAGCCTTAGAAGAAACATTTAAAATGGGGAAAACTGTACAAGAGCTGGAAAAGGACCAATGACGGTGTCATAAGGAAGGGGCCATGAGCATGTATGAAACCCCAGAAAACCAGATTAGGACCTCAGGACAGCCAGACTGAATTCGAAGGCCTGAGGTTTTTCATCTCTTATCTAAGCAATCTAAAAGACTGGAGAATATGGAGTAAAAATACAGCGTAGGGGGAAAATAAGCAACTACCTTCTATCTGTAAGCTAGTCCTCCTAACTAAATCCTTTGTTAAAAAATAGATTTATGTTTCATATTGCTCTACTGCTTCATAGCACTTTGGGGAACAGTAGTCTTCTAAAGCTGCCATCAGTGCTGACAGCAATGAGACAATGCTTTTTCTGCCTTGCTTTCCAAAGTCTAACAATCCTGCTTCCCTCCTTGATTTATGTAAAGTCAAGGCTGCTGTCATTAGTGGATCAGTTCCTATACCAGGCTCTAGCCCACAAAGTTGACAGCACTAAAATGCCACGCCTGCTTGCTGGTGGAATCATTTCAGAACTTATAAAGAAATAATAATAATAATTGTGAATACATTTCATTAAGAAAGGAGAAACAGGACTAAGATGGAAAGAGAACTACTGTACTTTCTGAAGGGCTTTGCATATATCATGAATTCACCTGAAGCCCACGCATTTGGCATAGCTCAGTGATAGCGCACATGCTTTGTATGCTGAAGATGACAGGTTCAATTCCTGGCATCTCCAGTGAAGCCCCAACCTGAAGCCCTGGAGAGCTGATGCCAAGTCTTTGTGGATAATACTGACCTGGATGGATCAATGGTCAGACACAGTGTAAGGCAATGTCATATATCTAAAAAGTGGGTGGGTGTGCATGGAATTTGTGTTTATCTTCCTATGTGCCTAACAAAATATTGGGTGTAGGAGGATGGAGGGAGTGGAGAGAGCAATCAATCTCTTGACTGGTTTAATAGCCAGGCTGGAAATGATTTTTTTTAGGAATTTAACACTCACCTTACATTTGAGCATTCCGAGCTTCCCCATTTCTTATTTCTAAGCCTAAAAATATGAATGTTTGTGCTGACATTAAGCATGTATTACCACCACCAATTCCTTCCAGAGACAAAATGGGTAAATTATTATGGGACAGACGATGCTTTGGTTGCCTTGTTGAATAATCTACACCAGAAAGTCAACAGAGGGAGTGTGTCCCTGTTAGCTTTGATGGACCTCTCAGTGACTTTCAGGATTACCAGATAAAGTATCATTTTGGGCCACCTGGCTGCAAGGGGGTTTGGAGGCATTGTTTTCAAAGGTCCAACTTCATTTTGGAAGGTTGATTTCAGGGTGCTGGGGAACTCCTGTTTGATACCACTGGCATTGGTTTACAGTGTCCCTCTGCATACTGCTTGTCCCTGCAAGCTATTTCACATGTACATTAAACCAAAGAAAATATTGTCCAGAGTTCGGGGGAGAGGGGTCAATGGCTTTAGTATATTGTTGACATCTAGTTCTGTTGTTAAAATTCTAAACCTGATGTTGGTAATGAACTTGAAGAGAATGACTAAACTGAAGCTTAATCCAGATAAGACAAAGGTGAACAGGGATTCAACCTGTGCTGGATAGGGTTACACTCTCCTATAAGAATCTAGGTCATCATTTCCGTGTGTTGCTGGATTCAGTCTGAACCCCGACATCCAGGTTTCAACAGGAGTGTTTGCCCCGGCACACTAGTACACTTACTCTGCTCATTCCATGAAATGTCAGATCTGCCCATCTGGATACTTGTCCTGATTACATCCTGTTTGGACTCCTGCATCATACTCTGTGTGGGGCTGTCATTGAAAAATGTTCAGAAACCTCTGCTGGTTTCTGTACAACATTGTGGACTAAGACCATTCATAGGAAAGATGTGAAGCCCTTTTTATAACAATTCTACTAGTTTCTGGTCTGTTTTGAGACACAGTTCAAAGTGCTGATTATGACCGAAGACCAACAAGATGAAACACCAAGCTATTTAAATACTGCATTCTCACATATGCATCTGCCTGGGGTTTTAAGATTCTTTGAAGATGTTCTTCTGTTGGAGATGTTCTTTTCTATATCCTGTCACCACTGGAGACCCACTTGATGGGAATGCAAGAGAAGGCCTTCCCAGCAGCAGCTCCCAAGTTCTGAAATTTCCTGCAAAGAAGGTAAACTAGACTAGCTCAATCTTTGTTGATTTCTCACTGGCAGGAAAAATAATTTTTATTCCAACAGGCATTTGGTTTTTAAAATGACTTCTTGTCATAGTAAATGTTAACTGGAGGGTGCTATGTGTTTATTGAATTGTAATGGTATGAAGATTGTATTTTGAGCCATATTTTATTGCTGTTTGCTACTTAAAATTTTATTTAAAGGCTGGACATAAGTTATGGTTAATAATACCAAGAATATAAGGAGGCAAACAAAATGGTACTGAGAAGCAGCAGTTAGAGAACATGGGCTGAAAGCCACCCAATAGCACTGGAACAAAGCCAATATTCTTGTGGGTTAGACAGATCAGTTCAGCTACATCAACTTTTCTACTTTTGAGCAGGGATGATAAAATTTCTTGACCTCAATTTTTTTTGGGGGGTGTGTGTCCAAATTCCATCTGCATTTTCTTCCTGCCTCTGCTTTATACTGGTTTTTAAGACTTTGTGTTTGCTTCTCACACTGAAATCTGTACTTTTAAATACATTTCCCCCCCCCCTCCAGATTTGATCAGTATTCTCTGTGCCAGCTTTCCTCAATGTGATACTTTCCAGATGTCCTGGACTACAGCCACTACCTTCGCCAGTCAGCATGTTAGAAATTGTAGTCTAACACATCTGGAGGGCACCAGGCTTGGGAAAAGTGGTCTACACTGAGGGGAAGCAATTCTGCAGACTTTGGGGTGGATCTTTCCCAGACATATCTAGAGTCTGAGCCTGAAGTTTCTGTATGCACTGGGCACGTGAGAGAAAAATGGCCAAATGTTTCTTGATAATGTGAAGTATTTGTTGTAAGTGTTGTTTCTTTCATAATGTTATGCTTAACATTACCAGTTTCCCCTCAGAAACCTTGAAAGTGTTCTCTAATCATGTGGTAGTCTACCACTTTTCTTTCTGGCAAAAGCAGGCACAGCTGCAGTGCCATTTTTGCCTGGAGCTAACTTCATGCAAATTTCAGCTCTTAGGAAACCTCTCCCACACTGTGAGTTTCACTGGAACAGCAGTAAAATAGCTACCCCAAAATCCCTTTCTTTTGGTTTGTGTCTTATTTACTGAGGCAGATACTTCAAAGAACTGACAACCTCAACCTTCTGGACTGAACTAGAATATGATTTCACAGAAGCACAAGTTTAAGTGAACAACTTGCCATTCTTTAGCCTGGAAATAAATGCATCCTCCAATCAGCACCTTGCCCCTTTATAAATCTTTTACCGAAGTTATTGGCACAGGCTTTGAAAGAGTTGTCTTACAATTAGCTACATCTTCTCTCTTATGGAATCGTATGTCAGTGGGAGCCTTGCCCAGAAATAAATAGTACCTTTAAACAGCATTTAATAATTATAACCTATCTAATCTTTCCACGATAGGCTTGAATCCAAGAACCATGAAGGGCATTAGACAATGTGATTCATGCAGCAGTCTGCAGAGACACAAAGAAACTGCAGAAACCTCAATGAAGAGGGTGGGAAGACAGAAGGATTTCATTTTGAAAACATAAAGGAGCATCTGCATTTTCATTGCAAGCATTTCTGTTACTCTGCTTGTAAAAACAATAAGAAAGAGAACAAAATAAGAAAAGAGAAAGCATTACATTAAGTATTCAAAGGTGCTATTTGAAAGAACATATGACATCATTATACTTCCCACTTTACCCTCAGTGTGAAAGATGGAGTTCTCTTTGGATATGAGCCCATGTGACTGGTGGGTTGTGGTGGTGTGTGTGTATGTATTCAACAACCATGTAGATTCCATAAGCCTATCCCATTGGTTCAGCATCTTTCCAAATGGGTAGAAAGCCTTGAGGTTCATTAATTCATAAAAGTTTTCAGCACAAATGTTGGGTCACACTGAAAGCTCCCACACTGTGTCATATAAATGTGAGAAGAGGACCTTCATCTAATAGAGTCTTATGTCAAGAAATTATGGTTCATCGTGCACCCTTCCATTGATGTCATTGGGAAGAGGGTCAGTTCCTAAGGATGTGCATAGGCAGCTCTAGATCTGCTTGCTAGTCGATACCTGGGCAGTTTGCAGAAGTTGCAAGGATTTCTGATTCACAATTGATAACAACAAAATGACTCCCTGTCCTTATCCTTATTTTAAATTATACTACTGAAATGATGAACATTTGGGTTAAGCAGGAGTGATATTTTGTGTGTGTGTGTGTGTGTGTGTGTGTGTGTGAAGGGCTGTAAGCTGCATTAGGTTTTGGTACTCAAAGTAAGTTGCTGGGCCCATCATTCTTTGGCCTGAATCCAATGATTAGTTCAGTCTAGAGCGGGCCCATTGAATCACTGGAATTTGCAGAAGTGTTGATTTACCAAGTTCACATTGACTTAGTTAGTTTACTCTAGCTGGGATTAACCATTGTGTTTAGTCTTCAGTTCTAAATGTACAGTATTTCATTGTACCAGGTTCTAGTTGGTGGATTTGGGGGTTCTAGCACATAAACATCAAAATAGACTGTATCCCAGAGGCCTGAACCCTGGGAGATATAGGGATGCTCTTTTCCAGAGAGATTTGTGTGATGTAAAGCCTGAGTCACAACAGCTGTAGATTCACTTAGCAAGTTTTAATAAATCTTCCTCTGTCAGATTCATTGCTGATATCTTTCCAAAAGTTCTTAGCAAGAGGGACCTAAGAACTTTTTGTTAAATACCCTGAGCCTTGGAGCTAGGTTGGGGGGAAAGTCTAAAAAGGGTTGTGAACATTCACAGGCAAACTACGGAACAACTGCCAAGACCATGCTGACTCATTGAAGTGAAGCAGGTTGTTTCCCACATTCCCAAATGCAGAGCTGTAGTTCCCAACTATCTTTGGAAAACATCCAGTTACCTGCTGGAAATGTGTGTGTGTGGTGATTTCCCAATAAGAAATAAAAGGCAAGATTGCAGCTGATCCTAATTGTACTGAACACAAACTCCTTTGACATTTTGCACAAGAATAACAGGCAGTGTGGATGAATTAATGCAAACATGCCAGATGGTACCTGATTTACAAGGACTCTGGTGAGGTGGCTTTTGGAATGGAATGCTTGCAAAATTGTCTGTGGGAACTGCAGAGGATTTATGGTGCTTTCAGAATGATACTTTAATCACCCCAATGGACATTTGTGTAGAAAGACTATATCCAAGTAGACAGTATGGGTGTTTGGTAAAGGTGAATAAGCAAAAGAATCTTATAATGTGGCTAGATCATGGAAATGGGTTGTCTGGGATTTTCTTTTCCTATAAAAGGTCATCCTACAAGGTCTCCATTTTAAATTGTTAATTTATCTATACTGCTAAGGAATGGCCACTGAATCATCTTGGATATCATATATTTTGGTGATAACACTTTTGGAGCACACTGTATCTATAGTAATTCATTATACAACTAGTTCCACTTTCTCTGGTCCTGCACAGGAGGGGGGAGGAAGAAGGGGAGGAGGAAGGATGTGGCAGTGGTGGTGGCAACAGGAGAACAAGGTTACTGGCTTTCTCTTTTTCTTCTACAAAAGAAGAATTTTCTACCATTTTCTCCAATACATGGTATTTGAGAGGACACCTGAAGTAAGTTGCTTCTGGAGTGGTGTCAGAGAGTACTTGTGTCATGAGACAGGCCTTTGTCCAAGCCACCCCTCCAAGGGCCACTCAGTTCTGAGCTCCCCTGCCCTACCACCTAGAAACCTAGCATTGTAGAACATGGTAACTTAGAGCCAGCAGCTTTCTCCTCCTGTCACCCACAATCATTGAGTTTTTCATCCTTTCCCTTCCCACCCCTGCATGCATGACTCATTTTGCCTTGCTGCCACTATTACCACTATGTTTGTCTCCATCAGTAACAAGGAGAAGTGGGTGGCTCAAACAGGATCCCAACCACGATGTCCAAGGGAGGACATGAGAGTAGGCCTTCTACCCTTGATCTTAGTCAAAAGGCCAAGAAACAATGAATGGGCCTTCTCGGTAGCTCCTCCCATGCTGTGGAGTTCCTTTCCATGGACGCTTAGCATTTCCTTCTTCCAGCATACAAAGGCCAGACAAGCTTCAGACAGGCTTTTGGCCACTGGCTACTGTGCAAGGGTCCTTTAACAGGTGAGTGGTGTAACTCTTTTTCTACTTGTTATGTTTTTAAAAACATTTTAAATTTGCTGCCATTTGCAGTGGTTGGTTTTAGTATGAGAACTATTTAATTGGGTTTTTAAAATCATGTTAATGTTATGATTTGTAGGTTTAGCTATATCTTGCTTTAATTTATATCATAAGACATTTTTAATCTTGCACTGGAACAAAGATAGGATATAAAATAAATAGTGCATTGTGATATGGGAAATTCATATTCCCAAGTATCACTTCATTACTACTTGGCCCCACTAAATTAAAGCAGGTGAAGGTCTGTTGGTCTTTGGGGGTAGGCTGCTGAATTCAACATGCACAAGTAACCCTTTCCATTTTGCACTGCACAATGGCAAGGTATTATGGTATCACTCTGTTGTTCCAACCTCAATCCTAGCAAAACTATGGCAACCCTGCCTCAGATGTCTGAACACTTTTGGTATGAACAGTTATGTCCTTGGCTCTTTTTTTTACAATAGGGACCTTAGGGAGGGGGGAAGGTGTGTTGTATTGCTAAGCACATAACCCCTCTCAACACTGGAATTACAGTACAACCCCTGTATCTGTGGGGGATCCATTCCTGGATTTTCTGTGGATAGCAAAAACGACAGATGGTAGCAAGCCCTATATTTTCAGCAGAAGCATACCACAGAATTACACTAGAAGACCTCCAAATGTCTAGAGAGGTGTTCTCGCTAGGCATTTGGAGGTCCTCCAGCACAACTCTATTGTCAACATCTGCCAGAAGTTGACCATAGAATTGTGCTGGAAGACCTAGAAAATGCCTAGAGAGAACTTTTGGGGGGGTCAGGGGTTAGTGAAACCATGGGTACCAGTTCTCTGGATATGAGGGTCGTACTGTATTTCAGTTTTATTTATGGGTGCCTGCATTTTAAAGACTCAACAAGCATTCAATACACATTTGTTCAGTTTTTGTTGCTTTCTTATTTCTTTTCCCTTAAGTAATCTGAAGCCCTACTTCCAAACTGTACATTTAGTCTGCATGCTTCTTAAGAAGGAGACAATGTTCAGAACTTAAAATGTTCAATTTATGTGGGACAGGCTCAGCAGGAAGGAAAGCTTTGTCATGTACTAACTGTACACCTTTAGACCAAACTTTAAGCTCTAAATATCAAGCCAGTGAATAAAAATTCCTATAAGTCAGGATGTATTTCACATTTAATTGGTATACTGTATAGTAAATTATATGAGCTCAGGACACCCAATAAATGACTAAGTGATTAGTCTATTTTCTGCTACACCTCCCAATTTAATATGCACAATTTTAATTAATGGGATGTTTTCCCTACTTGGTTCCAAGACATTAGGAAAGAAAAATAAAGCTGAGCCTTCGACTAGTGTCTCTGACACCCCACTTGGGTGCCTCCCTGGGCTCAACAGATCACTGCAAATTGTTGCCATCTATTTTTTCTTCTTTCAGCCATGTGACAATGTTTGTAACCAGGCCATTATGAATTCACATTTCAAACAATAGGCATTGTTTTTAATACTTCACTAATAATATTATAATTATTCTGCATTTTACTTCTACCTTGCTTATCTTCTAATTTTCTAACATTGGAGATTTTCAGACCGCGTTTCAGCGTGCCTAGCGTGGGAGGAGCTTTCGGGAGAGGGACGGCGATCTTGCGCAGCAGGGGGGCGTTTTTGGATGCCGTTGTCCCTCTCCCGAAACCATCTGTGTCACTTCCGTGAAGCTTCGGAAGCCGTAGAGCCATATTTTAATCACGGAGGTTGCCCGTGATTAAAATATGGCACTGAGGCTTCCGAAGCTTCACGGAAGTGACACGGATGGTTTCAGGAGAGGGACAACGGCGTCCGAAAACGCCCCCCTGCCACGCAAGACCACCGTCTCTCTCCCGAAAGTTCCTCCCGCGCTAGGCACGCTGAAACGCAGTCTGAAAATCTCCATTGACTCTGTCCCCCAAAGGCAGTGTTATCCCTGATGACTGTAACAACAGTGATGGTGATGTTGTTGGAGTAATAGTGATGGTGTTAGGTTCTCCCCATTAGTCCATGAATCTTGTACCTTGTCCCACTTCCTATGAAAAGAAGGGCCTAGCTCTGCCTTATCTCACTGGAAAGATCCCAAAATGGAGTATGCTGATAAAGGTGCCATATATGTGTCGGGTCATTTGCATTACTATGTATAACCTTAGATAGGAGAATATGAATGAGACGCCACCACATGGTTAGTAAAGGAGTGAGTCAGTGGGGGAGAGAATCCACTCTGGGCTTTACTCTAAAAACTAGGCTCTGGATATGGGGGTCGTACTGTATTTCATTTTTGTTTATGGGTGTCTGCATTTGAAAGACTCAACAAGCATTCAATACACATTTGTTCACTTTTTGTTGCTATTTTATTTCTTTTCCCTTAAGTAATCTGAAGCCCTACTTCCAAACTGTACATTTAGTCTCGTCGACCACCCAGAGGACCTTTTCAGCTATTGCTCCCAGATTATGGAACAGCCTGCTGGATGAGATCTGTCATGTTACCACCTTAAATAGCTTTTAAAAAGCTCTTAAGACAGATCTCTTCTGGCAGGCCTTTCCTGAATAGATACCCGGCCATCAGAGAGAAAAAATCTTATTAGTCTGATCCCATCCAGCTTTTTATTGTGTTGATTTTAGTATTTTTTGTAATTATTAAGTATGTTTTAAATGTTTAATTATTTAATTGTATTTTAAGGGGTGGGTGAGATGGAGGGGTTTGTATGTATATTTTAATGCTGTAAGCCATCCCGATTGCATTTTGTAGAGGGGCGGGATACAAATAATTTTTTTATTATTATTATTATTATTACGCTGACCAGAGGGGCGCTCCAAAAAAGCGATACAAAGACTCCCTGAAACAACATCTCAGGCTTGGCCAAATTGATCACCAACAGTGGTCCGCCCTGGCCTCACATCGGGAGGCATGGAGACGCAATATCCACAATGCTGCAGCCTTATTTGAGAACTCACGCCGAACAAGTCTTGAAGAGAAACGACAACGCAGAAAGAATCACAACCCAAAAACATCACCCAAGGAGACCTTCTGCTGCGCTTTTTGCAACCGGACTTGTTTATCTCGGATTGGCCTTTTTAGTCATCAGCGCGCTTGCAGAAGGCGCAGGATGAGTCCTTCCTGAATCTTCGTTTGCGAAGAAAAGCCAGAGAGAGAGAGATTATTATTATTATTATTATTATTATTATTATTATTATTATTATTATTAGTCTGAATGTTAAAAGAGCTGTCCAAAGTGCCAAACTCTATCCCCCAAATAGGATCATCACTTTGGAGAGCCACTTTAAAGTTTGGACTAAAACCAGAGTGGATTCACCACCCCAGTGACATGCAACTCACAGGTGTCTGAGGCCAAGAAGTAAGAGAATCCTACTAGCTTGAGTCCCACTGAAAGCTGTCTTTGAGGGAAGGTTCTAGGTCAGGCCAAGAGCTTGCCTGCTCCAGCATTTGGGAGTTCCCAACAGCGATCAGCCTGAAAACTGATTGAACTCTGGATGAGGAGGTGGCAAAACCCTATAGCCCATCTGTGTGTATGTGTGTGTGTGTGTGTGAGAGAGAGAGAGAGAGAGAGAGAGAGAGAGAGATCAAGTTACCTGCCAACTTATAGCAGCCCCATGAATTTCATAATGTTTTCATAGGCAAGGAATACTAAGAAATGGTTTTGTCAGTCCCTTCCTCTGAAATATAGGACTCATCTATACAAAGCAATAAAAGTGGACTGATGTGCAGTAACGCCAATTCGCAGCAGCTTTCATTTGTCTCCATGAGGGTTTTTCAAGCTCGCAGGCATGCAAAGCCATATGCATTTGTTGTTCAAGCAGGCATACCTGTGAATAAAAATGGTGGGTGTGAGTGAATTACTTGCATTTTTATTGTCATCCGTTGCTGCCACTGAACAGTATTTTTTTTAAAAAAAAAAAAGCAAATCCAAGTTGAGGAAGCACAATCTTTCACTTAAATAAACAGAAAAAAATTTAAAAGGCTGTTTTGTCACTTCAGTGCATGATCGCTATGGCAAAAATCCAACATAGCAGTTCTGGACACTAGCCTTGCCAGGAAGCTCCACCCCCTGCACATGTCCGACCAATCAGCTTTCCACCTCCACTCTTATCGGGAATGTGCAGCAAAGCAAATTGGTTGTCTGAACAAGCGGGAATGCATATTCCCTTAAGGATTTTTTTAAATGCAGGAAAAGCCATGTAGGCTTTTCCTGTGGAGTATTTGGAGTTTTTGCCCCCCCCCTCCAAATACAGTGAAATGATGCAGGATCCCATTGGGACAAAACATATTCACCTCAAATTCTATGAGGAGTATTTTCACCATATAGACAAGCACATAGTCTACAACAGTGTTTCTTAACCTGTGGTCTGTGGACCCTCAGGGGGCCACAGTGTCCTCACAGAGGGTCTGCAAAGCATTGAAGGCTGCTCAGGCCATGTGACAGGAGCCAAGGCAAAGGCTGGCTGGCTTGGCCTGTGCATTGCTGTTCAATTTGCTCTAGCCACAAACATGCAGGAAGAAGTAGGAGAAAAGTCTTCCTTCCTCCTCCAGTGCCTCTGAGGGAAGGTTTAATGGATGGTGTAATTGCATTATTGTTGTTGTTGTTGGTTGTTGTTGTTTTAAAGCTTGAGTTACGTTTTGGGGGTCTGCAACAACAAAATATATTTAAAGAGGGTCCATGGTAAAGAAAAGGTTAAGAGTCACTGGTCTATAGCACTTAGTATTCCTACTTACCAGGGCTGACTGTGCTTAGCTTCCAATAGCATATGGGACCTGGTGCCTTAAGGTTTTTAGGCCCATCTCTGGCATACCCTTTTCTCTTCTGCCATTCCCATTACCTCAGCTTCTTTCCTTCTTTCTTCTTCTACTCCATCTACTTTGATCCCTTTGAGACTTGTCTTGTTTCCATCAAAATATTGAGATCAACTATGTGATTACAAGAAATACTACATGCTCAAGATGTGTTAGGTAAAGTCAGTAAAGTGGGTGCAATAGCATACCTTCCAATATTTCACAGATGAAAACTGGGACAAGAGTGGCCAAGCAACATCAGAGTGTGCTCAAGATGGTAAAAGTTATTAATAAGGAAGGAAACACAAGCTAGGAGGGGCTGCAGCAGTTTGCTTTTGCCTGAGCCTACTGGAAGGGCAAAATAGTGTCTGCTCTTCTCCTCTCTTCACTGCGGAGTTGAGTACAAACAACTTTTGTCCTTTTTTTTTTCATTGTTTATTTATTGGGTTTATCAATTTACATAACATAAATCACACGACATGTCTGTTACAGGAATAACAAAAGTTGCTATAAAAAATTGTCATCTGATAAATCAATTATTAGATCAATTATTATTCCAAATATAGAATACTAGTCGCAAGCAAACCGATAACTTTGTTTAGCCTTTTTATTCCTCCTTATCTTCCTACGTTTTACTAACTTGAAGGTTTTATATATTCATATTCCAACCTTCCTTCTCTACATAATTGTTATTTATTTATTTATTATATTTGCAACATCTTCACCTGACTTTTTTTCCCCAACTTTTCGTTTGCCCTTCCTAATTGAGCTTTTATTACTTAGTCTTTTGTTTGCTGGATCTCAGCTTATTTGGGGTTTCCCATATTTCATCTCTTATGAAAGTATTCTGTGATTGTCGCCCAATCTTCATTCACTTTATCTGGGTTTCTTCTATTAATAATACGTGTTAGCATATCACTATTTTTCATTTCTAATAGCTTGTCTAACCATTCTCCTATTGTCGGGGCATCTTTCAGTTTCCACTTAGCCGCTATTTTTAGCCTAGCTGCGACAATTATATATAGCAACACCCTCCAATACTTCTTTTCAAGTTGTGGTTCCAAAACTGATGTTATATTTAGCAAGTATAACTTAGGGTCCAGACTGAAAGTAAAACCCAACATTTTTTGCGTTGTTCTATGCACTTTCTCCCATAATTTCCTTATAATTGTGCACCCCCACCACATATGGTGTAGAGAGCCAATTTCTTTATTGCATCTCCAGCATCTCTTATCCTCCAATTTGTATATCTTACTCAACCTTGCAGGTGTAAGATACCATCTGCTAGCTATCTTAAAATAATTTTCTTTTAGATCTTGATTTGCTGTAAAACTGTTTGTTTTTAGTCTAGCAGTTTCCCATTCTTCCAAACTGATTGGCTCCCCAATATCTCTAGCCCATCTGACCATTGTATCTTTTACCATCTCTTTTTCTAGTTCTCTTTCCAAGAGGACCTTATACAATTTAGAAATTTTCCCTTCATCTTTTTCCCAGAAGATTTTATCCAATTTATTCCATTCTTTCTCCAGCCCATAGATCGTTTTATCCATTTTGAATCTTTCCTTTATTTGTAAATACCTAAACCACTGTATCTTAAACCCTTGATCTTGTAATTCCTCTTTCTTTTTCAAAGTATAGTTATCTCCATTTCCCCAATTTATCAGTTCTTTATATCTAATCCATTCATCTTCCCTGGTCCATCTACTTTGTACCGCTTCTATTGGCGATAACCAGCTAGGTATACCCTTGTAGAATTTTTGTTTTATGTTCTGCCATATCTTTAACAATGGTCCCCTGAAAGTATGGTTCTCAAATTCTTTATCTATTTTCGCCTTGTCATACCATAAATACGCATGAACACCAAATCTAACATTGTTACTTTCTAAATTTATGAGTCTACTATTACCCAGTTTCACCCAATCACTTAACCATTTTAATCCGCACGCTATATAATATAGCTTGAAGTCAGGGAGGGCAAGGCCACCTCTTTCTTTGCTGTCTGTTAAGGTTGTCCACTTTATTCCGGGCTTTCGCCCGTTCCAAATAAAGTCCTTTAAATCCGTAGCCCATTCTCTAAATACTTTTTCATTAGTTATTATAATAAGATTTTGGAATAGAAATATTAGACGTGGTAGTATGTTCATTTTAACTGTGGCAATTTTTCCTAACAGAGATAGGTTCAGTTTTCCCCATCTTTTTAAATCGTCTTTCACTTGCTTCCATATTCTTTTATAATTAATCTCAAATAGCTCTCGATTTCTTTTACTAATCCAAATTCCCAAATATTTTGCTTTGTTCTCAATTCTGCATCCTGATATAGATTCTAGTTGTTTTATTTCAGTCTTATTTAAATTTGCTGGTATTATCACTGTTTTTTCTTTGTTGATTTTAAAGCCCGCTAGCTTCCCATAGTTCTTTATAGTTTCTGTTAATTTCTCCATATTACTTATGGGCTCTTCAAGTATTAGCAGCAAATCGTCGGCATAAGCAAGTGTTTTATATTCTTGTCCTCTGAGCTTCAGGCCCGGTATTGTCCTATCTATCCTGATTTGATTAATAAGAATCTCTATTGACATTATAAATAATAAAGGTGACAAAGGGCAGCCTTGCCTTGTGCCTTTTTGAATAGTTATCTCCTGCGATCTCTTCCCATTCACTAATATATATGCTTTCTGATTTTGATATATTCTTTCAATGTATTTATAGAATCCACTTCCTACGCCGATCAGTTCCAACACTTTCATCATAAAAGGCCATCTGAGATTGTCAAAAGCCTTCTCGGCATCCGCAAATATCAAGGCTGCTTTTTTCTCGTTTTTTTCATAATATTCCATTATATTAAGCGCCATGCTAATGTTATTTGTTAGTGTTCTGCCTGGGAGAAAGCCATTCTGATCAGGCTGTATGAATTCCGTTAGTACTGTCTTAAGTCTATTAGCTAAAATGGTTGCATAAATCTTGTAGTCTGTATTCAGTAATGATACTGGGCGATAATTCTTGGTGTCCATCGTATCCTTCCCTTCTTTTGGTATTAATACAATGTCTGTCTGTTTCCAGGATTCTGGGGTGCCCTCCTCTTTTATCTTATTGAGTACTACATGCATATGCTGTATAATATCGTCTTCAAATATTTTATAGTACTCAGCTATGAAGCCATCCGGCCCTGGAGATTTTCCTGTTTTTAGTTCCTTTATGGCTGCTGATATCTCTTGTTTAGTTATTGACGCTTCTAATTTATTTTTCTGTTCTATTAATAATTTTCCAATTTTACTGTTGCTTATATATTTTTCCATTTCTTCCTCCTTTGAAATCTCATAGTCTTTTTCTGAATATAAGTTTGCAAAATATTGCGTAAACTTGTTTATAATTTCTTTCTGAGTTGTATATGATGCATTTCCATCTCTAATCTCGGTAATAATTTTCTTTTCTCTTTCTTTCTTTAGCCTATAAGCTAGCCACCTTCCTACTTTATTTGCGTTTGCAAAATGGTGTTGTTTAACTCTTTTTAGTTTGTATGCTATTTCTTCAGTCATCTCTTGATTTAGCTCATTTTGTAGACTCTTTATCTCACTCAGGATTTTCATATTTTTAGGTTTCATTCTTGCTATTTTCTCTTTTTCTTTAAGTTTCCTCATTAGTGCTTCATTCTTTTCCTTCTTTTGTTTATGCAGTTCTGCTCCTCTTTGTAAAAATTTTCCCCTCATAGTCGCCTTAAAGGCGTCCCAAATTATTCTGCTCTGGACATCTGTAGTGTTATTTAATTCAAAGTATTGTTTTATCTCACTTCTCATTTTAGTGATAAATTTTTCATCTCTCAGTAAGCTTTCTCTTAGTCTCCAAATGTAATTTTTTCTCTGAAGGTTCAGTGTTAATCTTATCGCGTTATGGTCTGATATTATTTTGGGTTGAACTTCGATATCTTTTATTTTGGTACTTATCTCTTTCGCCACCCAAAACATATCGATTCTCGACCATGATTTATGTGCATCCGAATAGAAAGTGTACCCTTTTTCACTACCTTTTTTATACGGCCAAGCATCTACCAAGTTATGCTCTTCCATTATATCTTTACATATATCGGGGAGGTTTCCATGAATCTTGTTACTTTTCCCTTGTGTTGATCTATCTCTATAGCTATCTAGGACCCCATTGAAATCTCCGACAATTATGGTGTTACTACCTTCCAGCTTCTCTAAATCCTTATTCAGGGCTTTCTAGAATTGCTTTTTCTTCTTTTGCGGGCCATAGATCGCGATCAAATTTAACCTCTGATTTATCAAATTTATTTCTATCCCCACATAATAGCCTTGTTTATCTTTCAAAATTTCTCTTGCTTTATATTTCGACTTTACATAAATTGCTACCCCCTTTTTCTTCTGTGTTGAGGAGGAATAGAATATTTGGCCTAGTTTATTATTAATAAGAAATTTCTTATCCTGTTCTTTTATCCTAGTCTCTTGTATAGTCATTACATCAGCTTTCTGTTTTTCTAAACAATGAAATACTTTTTTCCTTTTTTTGGGAGTGTTCATTCCTTTTACATTCCATGTAGTTATTGAGAATGACATTTTACTCCGTTTCTTCTATTTCTTCTTCGTTAGCAATCTCCACTTCTTCTTCTTCTTCCTCAGCTTCTACCTCACTGTCTGCCCGTCTTTCCTCATCGTCCTCTTTTTCACTTTCCAGATTTTCTACTTGCATTCTATCTGATCTGCTTTCACTTAATCCACGTTGTTTGGAACCGTATGCCTTTAATTTCCTTTCATTGTTACTTTCTTCCTCTTTTTCTGTATCCTTTTGAGCCTCCTCTTCATTGTTTCTCTTCCGCTGTTTTTTCTCATACTTTTTTTCATCCCGGTTCATTTTCTCCATAAATTCCTTCATTTTCTCCATTGTGTTAATTCTGTATCTTTTTTGATAGCAACTGAATGAGATACCTTCGATACGTTCCCATCTATACGTAATGCCCTTTTTTGTAAGTCTTTGTGCTGAAGGTTTATATTCCTGTCTTTTTTTTAGTATTTCAGGTGGGGTATCTTTAAAAATCTGTATGTCTCGACCCTCAATTTCTAGTTTGTTTTGGTAACTTTTTTGCACTATTCTATCTCTAAATGACGCCTTTGTGCATGTAATAATAACATCCCTTGACATTTGTTTCTCTTTTGCCGCTATTGTATTTATCCTAAATATTTTATCCGTAAATTGAGCTATTGTTTCTTCCGTCATTTCCATAAACTGTGCCATTGGTGGAATTATCCTGTCATATAGATTTTCTCTTGTTCTTTCAGAAATTCCTCTTAATTTTATACACTTCTCCCGATACCTTAATTCCTGAATCAGGTTAAGATTTTTCCCTTTTTCTTGTTCCTGTGTAAGGACATCAGTTTGGTCTTCCAGTACTTGCGTTCTATTTTTGACATCTTCTACCTCATTCTTGACTTCTTCTACCTCCTTCTTCATCTCTTTCATTTCCGTTGCTAATTTATCAATCCTTTTCCCCAATTTCTCTATATCCGTCTTAAATTCTTTTCTAAGGTTCTTGAAATCTTCCTTCATTTCCCGTTTAAGATCTCTTATCTCCTGAAGTACCTGTGTAATTGTGCAACTTTTGTCCTTTGACCTCAGTTTGCCGTTACTCAGGTAAGCTGGGGACAAAGGGGTAAAGCAGGAGGAGGAGGAGAATGAAACTGGGACCCTTAAAAAGCAGCTAAAAAAATTGGAGAGCACAAGATTAATTGGGACTGTCTCTGCTAAATTGCGACAGCTGGTGAGTATACAATACAAGCACATAACATACATTCTTCATCCATGATGTATAGGGTCACATTTCTTCTACCTTTGAAGTTATTATATAGAAACATCTTGATAATTATTGTAGTGACACATTTAACTTGTTTCTGATTTGCAAAGTAAGAGGGAGTAAGATAGAGAAGGAAACTGTCTTTTTGGGATTCATTTGAAATTCTGTTGTTTTAGAAACAACAGGCTGGATTATACATGACTTTACCCCAGACCCAGCAAAAATCACAGGATTACGATGTCTGGGTAGCATGAATGAGCACAGCTATCACATGGCGGCATCATCACATGGTTAGTCCATGCCCCGGCCATGAATAAGACATTGCTTTTAATTGATGGGATAAACCATCAATAGACCATCAATATCGCTTTTTTTGTGTGTGGTATCGAGGGCGTGAGATAACACGTCCTGTTGTAATCGCAAGATCACTGTGTGAATGGGTTGTCCCCAGTGAGAAAACGATTAGGTGAGAACATGAAAAAGAAGCACAAGATGCTCTTTTTATGAACTGTCCCATTTAGTTTCAATGTTTTTTAGGTTTGTTTCAGTGCTTGTGTGTTCCTTTACTTTGTTAATTAAGGTGCTTGATTAAGGTGCTTTTGGAATTTTAAGCAAGCTCATGTCTTCTCATGAGAACTGCTGAAATCTTGCCCATGCTAAATCGTGGAAGTAAACTCCCATTCTTACAGTGCTAGTGGCCATCGTGCAATAATGCCATGACAGTTCTTTCACGTGATTACAGCTACATGCAATAATAAGTGTTATAATCCCATTATGTTTCCGCTATCTTCATTTGCAGAATTACAGTGTTTTTGGATGCTAGTCTGGTAATGTCCTAAGTGTATTTCTGTTGAAATCAAACTGAAAGTGTGGCCCTTTCATCTAAACCAGTGGCTCTTAAACATTTTTTTCTGGCCCCGAAACCAGGAGTTAGGTTGCAACCTCCAGTCCTGGATGGGGTCACGCTCTCCATTAAGGACTGTGTTCGCAATCTGGGGGTGCGCCTTGATTCATCGCTTCAGATGACTAATCAGGTGAGTGTGACAGTCAGGAGCGCTTGTTATCAGCTTCGGCTGATACGCCAGCTGTGTCCTTTCCTGGAAGTAAGGGACCTTGAGACTGTGGTGCACGCGCTGGTAATCTCTCGTCTAGATTTCTGCAATATGCTCTACATGGGGCTACCCTCGTGCTTGGTCCAGAAACTTCAGTTGGTACAAAATATGGCAGCCAGAGTGGTCTCGGGAACATCTCAGAGAGACCATTTAACTCCAGTATTGAAATTTCTCCACTGGCTACCTATCAGTTTCTGGGCCCAGTATAAGGTGTTGGTTATTACCTTTAAAGCCCTAAATGGCTTGGGTCCAACTTATCTTCAGAACCGCCTCCTCCCATACAATCCTCCCCGTGCACTCTGGTCCTCTGGGAGGAATTTGCTTCAGCCACCAAAATCTAGGATGTCTGCAACCTTCCAGAGGGCCTTTTAGGTAATCACCGCCAAATTATGGAATGACCTGCCGAACGAGAGCCATCATATGTCAAGCCTGAGTAGCTTTAAAAAAGAACTAAAGATGGATCTCTTTCGATACACCTTTCCTGATTAGATCCCAGCCTCAGGAGCTGCATCTCCTGGTCTCTTTTAGTCTTGCTTGTATTTGTTTTTGTTTTTTTATGTGATTTTAGTTAGTTGGCTTTTAATTTTATACTAGTTTAATATCTTTTTATGGGGGAGCATGAGGTGGGTAGTACTTAGGGATTTTAGTCAGCATTGTTGCATTTTAATTGTTGTAAGCCACCCAGATTGTTTTTAACAGAGGGGCAGGGTTATTATTATTATTATTTACCAGAGACCCCCTTTAAATAACTTGTATTGCCATGGACCCCCAAGACTTAACTCATGATTTTTAAAGCCCTAATAATGATGAAGAAGATGACAACAAAAATAACACAATTACATCATGCATTAACCCTTCCCTCAGAGGCATTGGAGGGGAGGGAAGACTTTTCTCCTACTTCTTCCTGCAAATTTGTGACTGGAGTGGATTAAAGAACAATGCACAGGCCAAGCCAGCTAGTCTTTGCCTTGGCTCCTGTCACATGGGCTGAGGAAACTTCAAGCCCTTGTGGACCCTCTGTGAGGACATCATGGCCCTCTGAGTATCTGCAGACCACAGGTTAAGAACCACTGTTCTAACCAGATCTTGTTAGGAAGAAGCTGCATTCCTGCTTGTCACTGTTTAGGATTAGATTATAAATACAATTTAAATAGAGACAGAAATTAACAATAGAGATTGAACTCTAAGGGAATAGAATAATTTTACACATTACCTTTTTAGGTAGATATTTAAAATGGTATACATTTTAGGTATGCATTTTTTAAAAAAAATATTAAGTGTAGGATAATCACATACCCTCCAACATTTCACAGATGAAAACCAGGCACATGTGGCCAAGCAACATCACAGACAAGGTGGCAAAAGTTGTTAATGAAGGAAAACACACAAGCTAGGAGAAGTTGCAGAAGTTTGCTTTTGACTGAACCTACTGGGTTCATAGTTCTTTCATATAAAACCCCTTGCTCACCACTGGAGCTGCTATTGGTCACAGGGGAGAAAGCTACTGGCATTTATGGTGCCTGGATTTCCCCCTTTTGCAGCTAAGAGCAGATAAAGTTTGACTGAGGGTGAAAGGTTTAATTCAACATATAAGCCTATGAGACAGCTTCAGTCCAAATCCCTGCCCACGTGGCTGCTTTTAGCAGAAGAGAAATTCACTGGGTCGTCACCTGTACCTGACTGTACTTAGTTTCAAGTATAGCTTTGAAACAGAGCCAGATGTTCTTGTGGTGGCTTGTCCACACAGACTTTTGGGTTGCCACTTTATGGGGTTGCCAACTGACCAGAGGAAAAATAACTCCTGGGCTACTCTCATATTTGCCTTTAGACCCTCCAGGGCTGGCTGGGACATGAGGTACAGCTTTTCCCAGTAGGAAGAGGGGAAATATTCTCCCTTGCTGCTCTACTGTACATAAAGCCAGCCAATATTACAGACACAGTTGCAGAGCCTATTGAAAAGCTGGCAACCATACCTCTAAAGAAGCATTAACACCAATATCTTATTCTTACCTTTACTTGGAAAGTGAGCCACTAAGTTTGGACTGTTTTAATTTTGGCCCCTACCTACTGCCAAGTTGTATAGGTCTCAGTTAAAGAATGTTCTTCCACATGTTCCTCCACATCAAGATCACCCCATCCAACACAGAAAACAAGATCCAGAGTGTGCCCAGAAGCATGAGTGGGGCCACATACCCCTTGTGACAGATGCATGGTTGTCATGGAAGACATGAAGTCTTGAGCCACTCCCAACAAGGCAGTCTCAGCATGGATGTTGAAATCCCCCAGCACTGCAAGCTGAGGGACTCCAGTACCAACCCCCAGACCACCTTGGCTAGCTCAGGAAGGGAGACTGTTGAGCAGCCAGTCAACTTCAGATACACAAATTCAGACACAACAAACTGCATGATAGTGCACACGCTCAAAGTAAGGTTACCAGATTTCAAGCCTGGCCCTCCGTCTCTCAGTTGTCATGGGTCATCTACAGGCAGGAGGTGAGAATGAAAATTCTCCAGTTTTGGTGGGCTCAGCTCGAGACAAAAGGACAGGGCTGTGTACAAATCTCCAGCTCAGCTAGCAGAGCAGCAGCTTACTACAATTTGCAATGCTTAATTGATTTGTTGCTGCAACTTGCAAAAACCCTCCCAGAGGGCTATGCATTTATTTAGTTAGTTTCCTCCTTCATGTCCAGTCCCTGTGGCACCAAGGATGACCCTTTGCTCTGCTCTGCATCCACCTTTTGGCTAGAAGCAAGTAGGTTAGATTAAATGCTCCTTATCCAATCTCCCAAAGTAAGTGAGAAGGAATAATACCTTCATTTCACCTTGATCTGAGAACTTCCCCTTTAGCTAAGATTTCTCTCTTAATTTCTAAAGAGGAAAATAGGCTCCCCACTCACTCTCATGTGTATGTATGGGTCTTTAATCACAACCTGTGAGCAACTCTGGTTGCTACTGAATGCACAACACATAATGACATCACCAGGGAGTGTCCCTCAATCTCAGGTTTTGACCCCAAAACCTCAGGGCCTTGAATCATCCTGAGTTGGAAATCCTAGGTCAAGAGGAGAGAGTCATGATAGACCACAGCAATTCCACTTCCCTGGCCCCCAGATCTCCCCTGTTGTTGTACAGGGCATCCTGAAGGGCAAAGCCAAGAGAGGTTAACACACACACCCCTCAGCCCAGCCAACCAGGTTCCTGTGATGCAACCCAGGTTGGCATGCTCGTGCAGGATCAAATCTTAGATATCAATTGTTTCACAGGCCTGGCATTCACCAACTATATATATAGTTGGCCCTCCATATCCATGGATTCTGGATCCATGGATTAACCAACGATGGTTTGAAGATATTTTTAAAAAATAATTCCAAAAAACAAACCTTGATTTTGCTATTTTATATAAGGGACAACATTTTACTATGCCATTGTATATCATGGGACTTGCACAGCCACGGATTTTGCTATCCATGGGGCATTCTGGAAGCAAACCCCAGCGAATACCAAGGGACCACTGTATACGTACTGTATATGCAAAACTGAGAGGGGCAGAGAAAGTCTGGAATACCTCATGGAGAATTTGCATAGTTTAATATAAGCACATATCATGCATATCTTAATTCCTTTTGTATGAGCTGCACAGAAAATGAGAAGTGATTTTAAAAGTGATACTTTTCTCTTTGAGAGAAAGCTTGAAAACAGGGAGCTTTCACAATTGGAACTGAGAAATCTATGTGAGCATATAAAATATAGGTGGTATGCATTTTATGCTCCCTAAGAGGAAAATAAAGGCATCTCATATTGGTGACTAGAGTTAATAGGAACTGATAAATTACTTTCCATCCCAATGGGCAAGAAATCTCAAAAGTTTTAGATTTTCTTTGTCAGAGAAATTACTTCTACTATTCTGCCAGCAGGAGTGAATTTAACTGTGGTGTGTAGGTGTGTGGGTGGGTGGGTCTTTTACATCTTATCAGTGTGTGACCAAAAAAGAAAGAAAATCAGAAAAACTCAGTTTCATGACAATCATGTATGAATGCACGGGTTCCATGGGGCCTGTTTAGAAAATTCTAATTTATGAATGCTACCTGCATATTACAGTGCTGACTTGAAAGTTCAGAATTCTTTGGATGTTGGGAGGCTGTTCTTCAAGGCTTCTCCATTGCATCGCCTGGAGAAACCAGAAGGAGAGCACAGAGAGGATTACAGCTTGAGCTACACAGGGCTTGTTTCACACTCCCCCAAGCATGTCCCTTTCACTTGGGGCTATGTGAGCACATTCTGAATCTAGTTAAAATATCACACTGCACATGAATCTACTTACTGAAGTCTGAAGTTGCTTTTCGGACCCCAGACATTAATAAAAGATTAGATGGTTTTTAAATTGAGTATAATGTCTTGAAGAATGAATTTTTCAAACAGTCTTTTGAAAAAAAGGAGGGAGGGAGAATTGTCCCCAATTTCAATGACCTAAATCTAATTGTTGGTCCCAACTAGAGTATACCCATTGAATCAATTGAACATACATAAATGTTAACTTACGTTAACATGGATCTATGGGTAGATTCCTGGTTAGGACTAACAATAGGGTTTAGGTCATAGGTGAGCAAGCACTGCTTTCCAGATATTTATGACCTAGAACTCCCACAACCACAAGTGCAATAGATCAGTCCCTTCCATTTTCATAAAGCTGCAGAAGTATAGTTGTCCTCCATGAGATGAAACTTTGGGAATGCCACAACCTGATGGCTCAAATGGCAGCTGCATTTGTTCACATCTCAGGAAGCACTTGGTAGCTCCCCAGATGCATGGCTGTCAAATGACAGTTCCATTTGGCCATTCTCTGTGTAAAGATGATGAGACAATAATTTACCCAGGTTACATGTAGGGAGAGTTGTCAGGCTGAATACAGGACAGGGCTCCTATAACTTTAATTGTTAACAGATCCTGAATCAGGAAGACATATAAAGTTCCATCAGGAGGCATTATGGTACTTATCCTCCCTCACCCCCACATGCACTTTTTAGTTGCTGAAGCTCCCTCCCCCTCAAAAACACACTTTTTACTGGCTAGTAGAAAGTGGGGGGAGCAGCGAAGCATCCTGCTCTATTTGTTTAGTTGAATGTTTCTATTCCTCCCTTGCTCTCCACCAGCCAATAAATCACCACATTTGGTGACAGGGGGGTTGCAGAGCTAAAAAGTGGGGTTTGGGGGTAAGGGAAGAGACATGTTGTAGCTCCTTCTGATGTAACTTTACAGTACTTCTTTCTGATCCAAGATTAAAGCTATGTCCCATAAAGCTATTCATCCTTGACAACCTTACAGGTATGTTTATTAGTAGTTCTTGAAGAGTCTGCATAAAACTTGCCAGAACAAAACAACTGCCTACACATCCACAATAAAGCTTGCTTATTTTAAAGTAAATAAATAAATAATAAAGGTGTACTGGCTTCAAGTGATAGCAAGGAGAGCATATGAGCATATGCTGAATTTATATAGTAACTTTTACCACACTCTAAAAATGGGATGAGGAACCCATGACACCAAGTTAAGATCGGACTTCAGTTTTCATCAGCCACAACCCATAAGGTTGATGACTACAACAATATCTGGAGAGTTAAAGGTTCCCCATCCCTGCTCTTACCGGTAATTGTGCTTTAACCTGCTTTTGTCTTGAGCGTCACTGTTTGACAGAGAGGCATGTTGCAAGTTTAATAATAACTAAACTAACAAATAAATGTAGTTACCATTTTCAGACAAATGCCAACAATTTTTAATTGGCAGCATGCTGGATCTTCATCCACATTGCTCTGAAAGAGAACTGTCTGTGCAGATGGCCTGGCATGGACCCGCTGGGACAGCATTCACACTAACACACATCTTATCATATAAATACAGTGTTGATTGCCATTTCCTCCACAAATGAAGATGGAATCAGACAACATCCAGCCATTGTCACTGACAAGATCAGTTTGCAACATGATGAATATGGTAACCTCAGCCTCCGTACACCCCAAATCAGGAATCAGGTGGGTCTGCCACAGAACTGGAAAGTGTTCCCTCATATCTTAATTGTAAAGTCTTCCCTCATATCTGGAGGGAACTGTGCATGTAACTGCCTGTTGCAAGCAAGGTCTATAGCCAACTGTATATAGCCAACTATAGTAACTGTTTCTTTCCGGAGAAGATGATATAAAACAAAGGGGCTGTTTGAAAACCCATGAAGAGGCAATCTCCTTAAGAGCAAGAATGAGAAAAGTTAAATTCCCTCTCTCCATATGACGCTTCCATATCGCATCGTCCCTCCCCTGTTTTGTTCTCCTTACAGATGGCTGTTTTGGGGACAGGAGTTGCATGTAACATCTAATTCTGCCCTCTGACTGTCAATGCCAAGTTGTAAAGAAAAGGTGTACTTGAGATACTCATTGGTACTTCACCAGGCATTCAGTAGAAATTCAACTTACAAAATCTTTGCAAGGCTTCCACTTGTTTATTAGCAAACATCACCTGAAAATACTTGACTATAATGTGCACTCGTGTAATTAGCATTTCACGATGAGGACTGTGGGGGGAGCATTCTTTCAGCGGCTGCTGTGGATGCTGAGTTGAAGCATAGTGTGCCTCCTAATGAATCAAGCCTTGTTAAGACCACTTAATATTGCAACAATTGAGGGGGAAACCTAAATGCCTATGAAAGAACAGTCCTTTAAATGAATACAGTGAACACACACACAGGAAGGAAAACAAAAGAGTTCTTGTCAAATACAAAACAGAGGTAGCCTGTAGAGATTCCACAAGCCAAGGCTGGACTGTGATAGATAGCCATTTAATTGTTGTTGCCGAAATTGTTTCTCCACCAGCCACAAGATATCATTTTATTTTCTGGCCCGTGTGGCTGCTCAGTTTCTGATGTCTCTGGGGACAATTAGTCCTGAAGCCAGCAACACAGTTTATCTTACACTGGGGACATTTGTCCATGTTCTGCTCACTTAAGAGTTTACTAAGGTAGCAAGGTAGCAAGGGAGGATGCTTTTTTTAATGGAGGAGGAGTATTTAAAGAAAAGGAATACATTTCGGATCTTCATATGTTCATCTTTCTGAAACTACAGGTGCTTGCTTGAATCAAAGATCACTTGAAACTGAAGTCTTATCCTCAAAGAGATGAATGCATATCATTACAAACAATTATAATTTACCATTCTCATCATCATTTTTCTTCATTTTTCCAGAAGGGAAAGACTCTGGCGTTTACCACACAAGGTTTTTTTTCGGTCATGAAAGCACTTCAGTATTTGTTTGGATTTCCGCAGCCCATACAACGCCATATGTATTCAGTGTTCCCTCCGCTCAATCTCTGGCGTGCTACAACTCATTGATAATTTCCCCCCATCAATAGCCCTTAATCGTGCAAAACTCCAACAAGAAACACACATCTGATGTGAAGTTGCATGCTTGTTCTGGCTTCTCATCATCACGTGAGGGTGTGACCAGGCTGCTTACTCTTCACTCCGCCCCTAAACTCTTCCCAATTCAACTTCCGGTGACATCCAACAGAGACGTCCTGGCACTGTTTTTATTTCAAATTTTAGCACAATCTCTAGAGAGTATAGAGCATTTTGAATTGTAAAAAAATGTACTTTTAAAGTCCAGCACTATTGCATTGCTAATGTTACTTTATTAAAATCAAGTGTGGGAAGGGCATACTAAATGTGCAAATAGCATGTCCTGAAACTGCTGTGCTCATATCATTGCACCAAACATGCTGCTAAGAATGCATGCGCTATGTGAGGGAAATACTGGGCCGAGGCTTAATTATCGCGAGATTGCGCAAAATCCAAATGCAAACACAGCAAGATTCACACAATCACACATGTGCACAATCATGCGAGGAAGTGACATGAGAAGGAGATTGATGCATAAATGGGGAAATGATGGAAAGGAGGGGCATAGCCCTCAAATGTGGTACGCAGAAAGCAGAACACTTGCTTGTTCTTCTGCCTCTCTTCCGGAAAGGGCTGATACATGTGGTGCAAAAGAGACATCAATTCATCATTTACATGACAGAATCATTGCACCTTTGGACCTCTGTGTGGTAAACACCTCTGTTTTTTAAAAAAAAATAGCTGGTATGTACATGGATGTGCTGTTAAGTGTACATGTGATATCTGGAGAGTCCAATTTTTTCCATGTCTCCTTATCTCAGCTCATGTGATGATGAGGAGGAGGAGGAGGAGGAGGAGGATGACGACGACGACAACAATGACAAGTGTCACGGGCTCAAACCTGAGTTCCCTTCCCAGGAGCTCCAAGTTAGCCCTCTCTCTGTAGGATTAGTCCTGAATTCAGGATCCTCACTCCAGGATGTTCCCCACAGTCCCCAAAACCATCCAGTAGCCGCCGCCACCACCCACTGAGTCAAACTGGGGGGCTTCTTTCCCCTTGGGACACCAACTTTCTCACGCACAATGCAGTGGGAAGTTGTGCGTAGTCTATATTAATCAGTGGCACTCCTTGTCACTATAGAATCAACTAACTCCCTCCTCCTAACCCCAGAGGAGGCTCACAGTAGCATAGTCAAGAGTAAGGCACGTGGTAAGCATCAGTATAGGAAGATTAATCAGTTTACTTTATTCAAGAGAAGTAGTCATGCAATCTCACATGAGGCAGGATTCTCCCCTACCTCAGGCAGGCAGGCTTAAAGTGGTAGCAATACAGAGTATCAAGATCAAAGCATTACATTATTCAGGTTACATTCAGTTACTAATTTAGCGACATTCAACCAAAGTAAAGAAATTAAAAAGAATTCCCTAACGCAACTAAACAGGCCCTAATCTCTACTAAATACTTGCAGTTTGTTGCCTTCAGATGTTATTCAGGCGCTGGGAGTCAGCCAGAATGGAATGGCCTTGCTCTACCAGCATAGCAGTCTGTGTTCCTTCACATCTTCCAGAATCTTTCTCCAAATCTCTCTCATCTCACTCACACTGGTTTCAAACAAAGGCAGTTAAATCCTCTCCAGATTTCCTGGGCTTAAAGCTGTAATTGGTCAGTCCAGTCACATGGTGTTATGGTAATGATGTCATCTCATTAGCTCTGTGAAGATGGTGCTTTAGACCCTTCCCATTAACCCTTTTTTTACCTGATACTATGCTGGCAAGACAATCTGTTTACAGACAAAGGGAGTTATAGTTGTCTATCAGAATGGTGGGAGTTGCACCTTGTGGCAACATGATGGAACTCCATCATGACAACAAGGATAGACAATAATGCAGTAGAAAACAAAAGGGCAAGCTATGCATCTCTACTCAGAAGCAAACCCTAATAATGGGACTTTAAAATGCTGAGAATCTAGCATATCCACATCATGGTTTCAAGGTTTTCTGGCACTGTTGGGGAGAAAAAGTTGGAGAGACAGGTGATGAGGATAGTGAGGAGGGGGGAGGGAAAGGGGAAGAAAAGGAGCAGGAAAAACTTTAAGAGGATGATATTTAACCCAGACAATTTAAAAATATGTATTTCTAATTCTACAGGACACTCTGTTTTAAGATGAATAATACAGCTACATACACACACACATTCCAAGAAATTTGCCAGATGTCCTAAAATAATTTTATGTCTATTTTGTGGTGCCTAAACATGACTTTCAGGGCCCATCTACATGAGGGGCGGGGGAACAGAGTACCTCGCAATAATGACATTTTTCAGCACCAGCGACATGTCTTAATGGTGTTTCTGGCCTCAGAAGGCCCCATAAGCTTCTCATGCCAGATAGCAGCCATGAGTGATTTACTCACGTTAGTTCTTTGCTGCTGCTGAACTTTTTTTTTTTTTAAGGTTGTCTAAGGTGTGCTGGAGTGATTTTTTTTATTTAACAGGAAAGCAAAACAAAAACCCCATCCCATTGTATCACCTTAGCGATCGCTCGCTAAGGCAAAAATCCAACATGGTGGCAGCGGGTGCTTGCCCTGTTAGTAAGCCCTGCCCCCGAGCTCACCCAGCCAATCGCTTTGTTCTTCCCTTCGAATTGCTTGTCCAAATGAGCAGGAATGCACATCCCACTTGCTGTTTTTAAAAAACTACGGGAAAAGCAGCAAAGGCTTTTCCTGTGTTGCTTTTACTGTTTTGTGGTCCCCTCCTTCCGAATAGGGTGGATTGGTGTGGGATCCCATTTAGACAGGTAAGATTCCCAGTGAATTCCATGAGGGGTATTTTCACCACTTAGACAACCCCTCAGAGAGAGAAAAAAACAGTGGGGGTTTCCCTTGTGTGAACTGAACAGCACTAATCAATATGTTATTTAAAATATCTTTTCACATGCCAGTCAGCATGCGACTACTGTTCTCAAAATAAATGCTAGCCCACATAGATGGGCTTATTGCACTAGGGAAGGGAAGCGGAAGGGAAGCCTGATAGTAGTGTGTTCCACCCTGCCTTATCGTGTGACATTGGCATGGTTCAGCTGTCCTCCCATTTCATGGGAGAGGGTGGTAAAGGCAAATCCTTTGGCTAACGGAATTTCCCAGTTAGCAAAAAGACTCGTGTTTATCACCATCTCCTATGGGACCATAACAGGAGAACAGCTGAACCATGCTGACATTGTGCGATAAGGCAAGGTGGGACATGCTATTCTTGGGCTTTACTGCCATTTCCCTTTCCTTGTATGAGAAGGCTCGGAGACAGTAGGGGATCAAGTTGCATTTTGCTCCTGACCATTCACAACCTAGCCCAGAAATTGTGTCTTTAACTTAGCATGGGAGCACTTATGGCCTTCCAGTTTGTTGGACTACAACTCCCGCAAGCCACAGCCAGTATAACCAATGATCAGGGATATCGGGAGGTACAATATAATGATATGCGATGAAAACCCAAAATGGATTCAGAGGGCCACAGATTCCCCACCAATAGCTTAACTGAACAACCGTTTGCAATCAAATGGTAAATACTGCCAAGTGCTAGTGTTAAACACAGGGTAGTGTATTTTTCTGGATATTTGCATCAGAAGGAAAATTCCATTCTGTCCTATAAGAAATCCATGTCATCCTGTTTTATTGCAATGCTTTGGAAAGCCCAGACTTAGCTTTGCATCCCTGTAAGTTCTCAAAGTAGTCATTTTTTCATCTAAGGAGTAAAATCTCACAGCCACTCTGGACCCCATTCTGCTCCTCAAATGAGTACACTTTGATTTGGGGGAAACTGCAGCTCTGCTGAAAATGACATTTTGGTGGGAAACCAGAGAGGTGCAGCAATTACAGATTGAGATCTTATTTTCCTGTAATCAGGCCTACATGGTTCAAAAGGCATAGCGCAGTGGTGGAATAGGACACCTTGATGTCTTCCCCCTCTCTAGATGTCAAGGCAAATAAATTGTAACAGTGGAGTCTCTCTATAGGAAAATAACACATTTTTTAACAAGTGCAATATTGCCCTTCTTGAATTGCAACCACTGACAATATCTGAAACCTTATACACCTGTAGAGCTTAAACGAATTTTATAAAATTCTGACTGAGCCTGTGAAATCAAGAAAATGAAATGGATAAGGTATCTGTTTTCATCTAACATGCACAGGAATAACAGTAACTGGGTGGAACAGCTATTGATGCAACTGATGCTCTTCTCACTGAGGAATAGGGAAAGAAGTGGCTAATCTTTTTCTCAATATTAGCTAATAATATTAATAATATTAGCTAATAACTAAGGCTTATCCACACAATTAATCCAGGATGTGTCATCATCTTCATCTTAATAAAAAGATTGTTCTGGAAGTCCTTATTCAGAAGCAAATAACATGATATCCAGTCTACATAGGTCAGAAGGAGTACAATTGCTGCTGGAGTAGTTGCAATACAGAAGAGTGCTTGCTGTAACTTCTACTCCACACATAATATCTTTAAAGGTTCAGTGATGTGCATTGTAGTGCATGGGAGACATACTTTGCTTGCCACATAGTGATAGCCCAGTAAAGCAAAATTGATTTGTCTCAGACAGTGATGGCTGGTGGCTTCCATGTCAATGGGACAGTGACTGGTTTTTAGTCTGAACTTTAAAGGAGCTAACCAAGGTACTGGATCTATCTGGAGAAGAGGGTTCAGCACTTTGGAGAGCTCCATTCAAGTTGGATTGAACTCCATAGCAGATTCACTACCCCATTGACATGGAATCTACCAGCCACCACTGGTCTCAGACAAAGTAGCAGGTTCCTGTCAATTTCTCCCCAGTAACACAGGTGACTGATGGTTCCCATGTCAGTGGAATGGTGAATCTATTTTGGGTTTTCATCTCATATCAAGTTTAGTACTATGGATATGTCCTTTAAAGTTCAGATATATTTATTTATTTATTTATTTATTCATTTGTTTGTTTGTTTATTGCACAACCAACTACTACTTCCTGAGCCAAGAACCAACCCATTTGATAGGAAAACAGCTGGACACATTTGGAGGGTGAAAACTGGATGTCCCCGAAGCGAATGTGTCTCTCACAATTCCTTCTCTATTGCCCTGCACATGTATCATTATTTGTTATATTTTTATCCTGCTTTTCCATGAAAAAATAATGCTTGAGGCAACTAACAAACATTTTTTGAAACCAATTAAAAACAATGTTTCTCAGAATGATAGACTAGGAAATCTGAAAGCATAAGAACTGTACTGGATCAAACCAAAGGCCAATATTGTTTCTATAATGGCCAAATCAGATGCTTGTGAGAAGCAGGACATGAGTGGAACAGCACTCTCTTGCTCATGTTCCCACTAATACTGGAAGGTACACTGCTTCAGAAACTGGAGAAAATATACATAGCCATCATGACTAGTAGCCATTAATAGCTGTTTCTTCTGTGGATCTTGATAATCTCTTTTTGAAGCCATTCAAAATGGTGACCATCACTGCATTCAGTGGAAGCAAGTTCACAAATTCCATACTGTGTGAAGAATGCTCATTTATCAGGATAAGATATGTACCCAAATCCAATTCTTAGCTCTAGCTAGAGCAGACTCCTTGATTCAATGGACCTTACGTATGTGATGGTTTACCAAGTTTCTGTTGATTCAGTTGAAACTACGGTACTCTTTCTGGGATTGACAACTAGATTTAGGCCCTGTTTTCTTCCTTGTCACCTAAAAAGTCCAGAGTATGACAGAAAAGCTCAGCATAGATAGGCAGACATCTTCTGCTAAAAAGGAGTAACATAAGATAAAGCTAGGAGCCAAGGCTGTGGAATGGTAAAAAAGCTGCTTGAATCTAGATTCAAATTTGACCTTAGAAATGGGCTCCCATGTAGTCCTCAAGAAAACCATTGTCTCTCACAATCGGCTCCCCATTTGTACAATGGGAATCAATATTGCTTATATTCTTCATGAAACGAATTGAAACTAACAACTGACACAACACTGGATAGTACATATAGTAGTTCACATGTAAATTAATATAGTAAACCCATGTAAATTAATGTGGAGGCACATCATTTGGCTGCTTTGTCACTTGCATAAACACAAGAAGCAATTTTCTCCGCAAAACCATGAAGTCAACTATTTACATGTTTTGGAGTCATAACAAAATAGTTAACTCCAGGAAATGAAACTCAAATTGGACCTAACTATTCCATTTCTGAAGCCTGGCTTTCATTTTTAGGTGCTTCACCAAATAAATTTGTCAATGTACTTTTATATAAAAATAGCTTTATGAAATCAGGAGCAGCCATTAATATTTCAGTATTCCTTCATGCTCATGTTTCATCACCAGAGATACACATTTTGCAAACAGAATAGAGTTAATGGTTATGGTGCTGGCAAAGAAGAGTGCAATAGAGCCTAGTTCTCTATGTAACAATAGTAAAAAGTAATCACACACATATTTTGGTGTCAGAAAACCAATCACTGCACACACGCACACACAGAGAGAGATGGAAAAACCTATTGAATAGAATGTACCACTTATCTGAATTACTGCATTTAAACTCTCTCTTTCTCTCATTCTCTCTCCTCCTCTCTCTCTTGTTGTATAATGGATGAACAAAAATGCTTTTTTTTTGCCCTGAACATTTTACAGAATTCATAACAAGTGAAAAATTTAGCAACATGAATACCTTTCAAACTTAGAAAAGTGAAATGTGAGCATCACCTTAGCAAGCAGGTAAAATACAAAGTGGGTTCTACTACCATAGGACCACAAGAGGACCCATGCTGAATCAAACCAAAGGTCAATCTAGTAAACATTCTGTTCACACAATGGGAAGCCCTGGAGCAAGACATGAGTGCAATAACAACCTCATTCTCCCCATATCTCTGAAATACAGAAGGCTGATCCCTCTGGTACTGGAGGGGATATATACACTCATAGCCTTTATGACTATTATTCATTGGCAGCCCCACCTTTCCTTAATTTGTACAATCCTGTCTGTAAACTCAGAATGAAGCTGCAACATTTGTTTGTACACACACAGCAAGAAAGAGAAAGAAGGTCTCAGCATATTGTCTCACCTGGTACATACTGATTATGGAGTATATTTTGGGCTGTTCATGACCTTTTGCAAGTACAGCTAAATAACAAGAATCATATAGTGTTGCAACACATGCATTACATTACTTTCTCTCTTTTACTTGTTCTTGTTTGGTCATGTAAAATGAATCTTCACTTTAAGCCTGATTGAGGAATCCGGGAAGGGAAACATTAGTCAAAGAAAGAGCCACTGCTTAAAATGGAATTGGCTGAAGCTGCAGATTAAATCATATAGATAAAAGAACCTATTATTTCTTACTTTGGTAAAAGTCTTACTGGCTTCAGTGGGATGATTTTTTCAATATTTAAGATGGAAAGTGCATTATGGAATCTTAATGTTAAAACTGGCAAATGTGAAATATAGTCTACTAGATACCTTATTGCGTCTGGAAGGTCTGGCTTCAAAACTGAATTACCAACTGCAGGCTGGTGACTTTTGCCAGATCTTTATTCTTTATCTGAATACAATTATATACAGGTTGACCCCTGTATCTACATGGAATATGTTCCCAAATCTGAAAGCATGAATAATAGGGAACCCTATTATTTTCAATGAGACAAATGCCAGAAGTTGACCATAAAATCACATTGAAGTGCCTAGAAATGCCTAGAAAGAACATATTTTTTAGACATGGATAAATAAAACCATGGATACCAAATCCATGGATACAGGAGTCAACCTGTATAGTTAATTTGACTAACTTGTTATTTCCTATGTATGTGTTTGTGAGATTTCTGGACCTACATTTATAAGTGCCAAGTTACCACTCCTCCTGTAATTGTATGTATACATATCTTTAAATGGTTTGGTGAATATCTATATACCACAACGTCAAATATACATTTATTTGTCTGAGAAGTCAAACATCATTAATACCTCAAATATCCATGATTCTGTCAGTGCAGGTAGATCTTCCATCAACATAGACTTGCAACTATGTCATATCAGGTGAGGTCGTGGTGAATATAAGTCTCCCACTTTTTTTCCAGTTCAAGACTTAAGATGGTTTGCAAATGTTGTTTTCATAGTTGCTATGGCCAGATCATCACCTCATAGGGATGTAATTCTTCACTAATTTTTTTTTAATATGCTAATATACTAATTTTCTTCTCAAATGAAACAACAGGTAATTTTAATTATTTTCTTCCCAAATCTTTGGTTGAGGAGAAAATTTCCAAAGTATTTTTGCAATTTGGGACTTATCCTGTACAAAATTCACATATGATTGTTTTGCACAGAAAACAGCATTTTCTGCACAGAAAATAATATTTCTGCACAGGTTACCTATCTTCTCATCATGAGAGGCTGCACAAACGTGTGCTCTCCAAACATGGAGGAGAGAGATAGACCTGCAGATTACAGAACAGAGGAGAAACAAACTATTGACCAATTGATACAAGAAGAGATAAGGTATGGCTAAGACCAGCAAACAGGAAATGACAGGAAATAAGATGGAAACTAGCAGCTACTGAATATAGGTATGCTAAAGTTTCTGCTTCTAACAGGTAAATAGCACCAGTCCGGGAACAGTGGTGGGATTGTTTTAAGTATTAAAGTCCCAAGCCTTCCAATAGATATTCAGATGCACACAGCTTGTAAAATATAGTGGCAAAATGCATGACAGTGCAACACATTAGAATGGATTTCACATTGTGCACACCAACATATGCAAGGCCAAGCTCTTGCTTCAAGCAGGGTATGTAAAATGAGAAAATAGAAAGTAATTTGTTCCGCCACCATCTCACCCTCCTCAAACTAGTCCTACCTGTCATGTACAGTAACTAGCAATCACAAAGCCTGCATAGCCAATTAATTAGGATTGAGTGTGATCTGGACTTTAATTCAGGTATAATGTTTTAAGCACTGCATCCAATGCACTTTCAGCTAAAATGAATGTGAAAATCCTAACTGGTTATGCCAGGTAGAGGTTTTTCTGGTGGGTTGAGCCTGGAACTGATATGAGTTGGGAGAAGGGATATTTTTCCCCTGCAGGAAAGCAAATCTAGACACAATTTTATCACCAATTCACATGTCATACTAATAATCTGCCATTTGCATTCACTGCCTGTGTGTCTGAAAAATGAGATGCTGAATGAATTACTGCAAAACAGATATGGGGGATGCAGGGAGATAAGATGTGCTGTGCCTCCAGGTTTCTCTCATGGGCCTTGTATATATCCTATCATTTGGGGAACATCCAGTGGCTCTTCTCAGCTGTCAAAAAGAGGATGTGAGTGTCTGCCAGGGATTCAGAGAAAATCAGGGGTTGCCTACATCCTAAGAAATCCCAGTGAGCAAGGAGCACTGAATGGATCCTTCTTGTAATTGCACTAAAGGGAAAAAAAAGATGTTGAAGCTATTATGCATCCTGATATAGAACAGGAGTTGATTCACAGGACCACTCTGTGTGCAGGCATGACACAAAAGATCTATGACTGGGCAGACTTAGGACTTTATCAGACTACCCTCCAGAATAGTTCTTTTGCCAGCATATTTTGAAATGTTTTTATGCCAGCAAAAGAACCTCCCCCTCCATCAGACCTACCTTAACCAGCATCAGAAAGGCATCCCCAGCAGTAACGGAGCATGAACGAAGCTGTGTTTACTTCTGGGTTCCAAATCTTGCCGATTCTTGTGAGAAGACACTAGTGCAGCAAATTCTAAAAATAAATGCAAAATCCAGATATAATATGTAGACACAAGCACATAAACACACATTAAAAGACCCAAGTGCATGGGGAGGGTTGCAAAAAGAGCATCCTCTACCTGGCTGTCTCAATCTGTCCTGGAAATGTTCTGTCATTGATGCTGTATTCATGTGAGCACAATGCCATGAAGTTTCAAATGCCAGCAATGCTGGCAACAAAGCACCTTGTGAGATCAATTGACAGCATAGGCCATTAATAAAAAGAAATGGATTTTGGACTTTACATGGTCACAAAAGGACAACATCATCGGGTATGTGCACCCTTTCGCGATCATTAGGCATCATTATGACATTATATTTGCCGCATCTGATAAAGTCCTTATTATTTCATTTAAACAATATTTGTACAAAGGGGACTTTAGTTTTGATGTGGATACAAGCGTTGGGAGAGAAGAGACTTCACTCTTTTCAAAATCCCCCTGTAAAATTCCTCCCCACTTCCAAAGCTACTGTTAGCATTGTGGGAGGGGAAGTTATTGTACAGATGACTCTCTCCTCCCCCCTCCCCACCCAGTGAAGCAGATAGCAGCTGGGGGGCATTTCAATTGGAAACAGTGCAAGAACAAAAGGTTAAACACCCTCCCAGCTCCTTAAAAGCAGCAATCCCTAGCCTGGTGCCTTCCATATGATTCTGAATACATCTCCCATTATCCCCAACCATTGGCCATGTTCTCTGGGGCTGGTCAGTGTTGTAGTACAAAACATCTGGAGGACACCAGGTTTGGGGCATCTGCTCTAAAAGAAACTGAAAAACTACCAGGAGATCAAACTATGGGACTCTGATATCAGTTTTAGCCCTGAATCATGAGCATAAACCACATATACTCCAACTATGCTGTTTTGGCAGAGACAGTCCCGATTAATCCTCTGTCAACCCACTTTTTGAGTTGCTTTTAGAATGTTCCAGTTTTTCTCTGCTCCTCTCAGTTTCCGTTTTTGTCCTCCACTTAGTCAAACTACTTACAGGCAAAGGAATCAAGACAGCATGAAGTCAGTCACTTACTTTACTAGCAAGCCAAACACAAGTCCACAAATAAAGTCCAATATATAAGGTCCAGGTCCAGCAAATAGAGTTCAGGGTAGTCCAGCAGAATCCACGTCAGGCAAAGAGAGTCCAGAGTAAATAAGCACAATCCAGATCAAACACAGTGAGCAGGAACATGACAGGTACTCAGGTAGGTCAGATAATCTCCTACAACCCCTGGAGGGCAGTGCTATATATTTATAGAGCAGTGGCTAAGACAGCTGCTGCTTAACTAATTGCTGTTTCCTATAAATACACTGAGACCACCTCAAGCCCTCCTTTTGTGGTCTCTGTGTTATGAAGGTGGGTATAGGTAAGTTGTCCTCTGTATCTGAAGAGGCAGGACCCTCTGCCAGAACTGGTACTGCACTATTGTCTATGTCTGAGGCCTGTGGCTCTGGACTCCTCCTGCTCTGGTTTGACAGGTCCTGGCATGTCCACTGCTTCAGTCTCTGCTGAGTCAGAGCCCATTTTCCAAGTTCTGGAAGCAGGTCATGACACTGAGTGTCACACATCTTATTGACAAAGTTTGGAAAAGTTAGATGTTTGAGAGCTAACTTCCAGAATCCTCCAACCAACAGGGCCTCTGGCCCTGGATTCTGGAAGTTGTCATTCAAATAAGTAACTTTTCCAAGTCCTGCTCACTGATTGTATGCACACAGTTCGAAGAATGGTAACTGCTGTGCACAGTACTAAGAAAATCTATCCATACATAAAACAACCACACTTGCCTGTCATCATATTACAGAAGAAGTTAGTCATGGGGCCCTCCAGTTCTTGCTGAATTTCAAGTCCAATCAACCATAGCAAGCCTATCTGGGGGTGAAGGATGATGGGAATCGTAGTATAATAATATCTGGAGGGTCCCAAGCCCTCCCCCACTGAAGAGGGAAGAAGATGATATACGAAGGAGTAGATTCAGAAGACAAATTGAAGGAATTATTCATGCAGGTGACTCAGAAAAGATGATTTCTCGTTGTTGGCATTTGAATAAAATATGAGTCAGGCCAGTCTCTGAATCCTTTATCCCTGTTTCCTTTCTCATCTGATAAGTGAAACTGGGGCAGCTTGAGACTTCTGCTTCATCTTTTAATTAAACTATATTACAAGAGAGGAGGAGGAATAACTGGCAAACCTACCAAGCTTTACTTCAGGGCTGCCAGGCTAAGAGCCATGTTGTCAGAGAGACTAGAACGTGGTGCATTCTTCACATTTCTTCACAGAAGCAATAATTCTAGCTCACCCTCTAGAAAGTGAGGGTGAAGAAGATGTAGAATACCATGACAGCCCTGAACAATTTGGACACCAAAAGATGACCCTATGGATCCAGGCAGAACTCTGAAGTAATGAGGAACAAGTAATATTACAAGTACAGGAAATTTTCAAGTTTGATGTCACTCTCTTATCAATCCTGAGTTTTCCCCCTCAAAAAATACAGGTTGAGTATCCTTTATCTGAAATGCTTGGGACCAGAAGTGTTTTGGGTACCAGAATATTTGCATATACATAATGAGATATCTTGGAGATGGGACCCAAGTATAAACATGAAATTCATTATTGTTTCATATACACCTTATACAAATAGCCTGAAGGTAATTTTATACCAAATATTTTTAATAATTTTGTGTGTGAAACAAAGTTTGTGTACATTGAATCATAAGAAAGCAAAGGTATCACTATCTCAGCCATCTATGTGGACTATTTTAGATTTCAGAATTCTGGATAAAGGGGAGTCAACCTGTAATAGAAGAGGAACAAGGACTACAACATATAATTCCATAAGGTAACTTTCTCCATCATTATACCAAGAAACAGGAAAACTTTACTTTTTGAACACTATAATTGTAACAATTACTTTTGAAGCATAACTTTCCAAGCTCTGAATTCAGGTGTAATAAACTGGACAACCTTCAAGAAACAAAGTGTGGTAGTATAGTGATTGGGGTTGGCTGGAAGTAAGACTGAGGTGATATAGCTTCAAATCACCACTCAGTCAGGAAGCTCCCTGATTAAACTTGTCCCCCCTCTATCTTTCTGGGGCTTACCACAGGAAGGAAGGGAAGCAGAAGTGAAGCCCAGGAGTAGCATGTCCCACCTTGATTTATCACATGACATTGGAGTGTTTCAGCCATTCTTCCATTCCGGTCCAATGGGAGACAATGGTAAACACAGGTCTTTTTGCTAACAGATTTTTCCAGTTAGCCAAAAGACTCACATTTACCACCATCTCCTATAGGACCAGAATGGGAGAGCAAGTGAAACATGCCAATGTCATACAATAAGGCATTGCAAAATAGTTACAGACGAAATATTACTGTATGCAAACTCTAATATATTATCTTCAAACTCAATAATAAAGAATCAATTTTCTATAAATCTCCAGTGTATATTGTGATTCTGAATGAAGTTTCTTTTAGTGCATATATTATACCAAAGTGCCACATGGAAGTAATAATTACTCAAACAATAAATAAATACATATAAATGTTTACAAACACATAATCAAGTCCTTATATATATGAACATGTGGGATGCAAATTCCAAAGTATCCACAATGTCCATAAACACTTATTTGCAGGGTTTGGGGATGCATTCATTTGTATGCAGTCATTTTCCTTTCATCATTCCAATTAGACAGGAGAAGTATCTTCTTTCAAACAAGATGTCCAAATATGAGATAGTACAGTGATGAATGGGGTAAGCCATGTTCTCCAATTACTTTCCAGAGTGCATTGCAGACGACAACCTCCAGAGATTAATTCTAGTTGATGTTTCATTTCCTTTATCACTGCAATGCTAGGAGTCTATAATTAATTTACACAAAAACATTTAGTGCCAAAATTCCCCATTATCTCTTTTAAACATTGAAGAATAAAGAGTACAAAGCCCATAGCTGCTTACCTCAACTTCACGTTTAGCAATCACAATGATAATTTCCTTCCATTCCCTGTCTGTGCTGAACTAAATTCCCCCAAGTATTTAAACCCAATCCACAAAAGCCTGCAAGTTGACACATTATTGGAGATGTTAAGTATTCAATTAACCTTTGCTCTACTTCCTCAGTAGTAGGGAAACCCCAGTATGCATGGCTACAATCACATCATTCACAAAAATTAGTTCATTCATTAAAAAAAAACAGTAAAATCAATTACTTCATTAAGTCCTGCTGGTTTCTTAGAATTTAATTTAAAGGTACACCATGCTTCTCTTTGTTGCAATTTGTTTTCAGCTAGTGAGATAAAATTAGAACTAGCAGAAACTTTCTCTATCACAAAAAATCTTAAAGACTCTGGGGGTGTTTCATCTCTAAAAAATGCTCTACCAGAGGACATCCCAATGTCTGATTTCTTATTCTAGATTTGTGTTGTATGACCCTAGTCTTAACTTCTCTTTTGGACATTCCTGTATACAGAAGATTGCATGGACACATGATTACATATATCACATTTTTTGAAGCACAATTTGTAAAACCTCTTAGTACAAACTTTTGCTTTGTCTAAGGGTGTATAAAGTGCTTCATGTTTAGTGATTGATTGCAACAAGAGCAATTCCCACATAGTTCAGCACAGACAGGGAGTGGAAGGAAATTATCATTGTGACTGCTAAACGTACAGTTGAGGTAAGCAGCTATGGGCTTTGTATTCTTTAATCTTCAATGTTTAAAAGAGATAATGGGGCATTTTGGCACTAAATGTTTTTGTGTAAATTAATTATAGACTCCTAGCATTGCATTGATAAAGGAAACGAAATGTCAACTAGAATCAATCTCTGGAGGTTGCCGTCTGCAATGCACTCTGGAAAGTAATTGGAGTACGTTGCTTACCCCATTCATCACTGTACTATCTCATATTTGGACATCTTGTTTGAAAGAAGATACTTCTCCTGGAATGATGAAAGGTAAATGACTGCATAAAAGTGAATGCATCCCCAAACCCTGCAAATAAGTGTTTATTGACATTGTGGATACTTTGGAATTTGCATCCCACATGTTCATATATATAAGGACTTGATTATGTGTTTGTAAAAATTTATATGTATTTATTTATTGTTTGAGTAATTATTACTTGCATGTGACACTTTGGTATAATATATGCACTAAAAGAAACTTCATTCAGAATCACAATATACACTGGAAATTTATAGAAAATTGATTCTTTATTATTGAGTTTGAAGATAATATATTAGAGTTTGCATACAGTAATATTTCCTCTGTAACTATTTTGCACTGTTCACCGTGAAACCTCTCCTGTACTTTAATACAATGAGGCATGGCAGGCAGCGCTATCGTCAGGGTGCACTGCCACTTCCTTCCCTCATGTGGTAAGCCCCTAAACCCAAAGACAGGAACTAAATATAACTTTTTAAAAGAAGCTTTGGCAGCTCTACCACTGTCAATCCTCCTTTGCTACCACAGGGGTTATGGTATAACCCAGGGGTGGGAACTGGGTGGGCTCTGCAACTCCCAGTAGCCCTAGCCAGCACAGCCAGTTATCAGGAAATCTGGGAGTTCTAATCTAACAACATATGGAGGACCACATGATTCCCATCCCAGTATAGATGTTTGAACCACTTAGATATGCCCTAAGCTAAATAAATAAATACAAATACAAATATGTAAGGAATACCATTCCTTTTTCCCCTGTTATGAGTTACATGTCAGTGTTAGCCTGCCCTACTTACCCCTCCCTATAATATTTCATAATTAGAAATATTGGACACCTCAAAGGGGTCAAGTAGTCCAAGGTGATCCAAAAAGAAGTCAGGTAGAGGTCACAGGAGCCCTGGGAAGGTGCCCTAGGAATATTTTAGCAAGCAAGCCCAAACTAGGATTGAGTGGAAGCCCCTGGTAAACAAAACCATTAAGAAGGTATGTGCTAATTCCTTCTTAGGCACCTCAGTGGTGAGTTACACAACCTAAACAATCAAGCGACCTTTCCAACTCAAATCCGCAGGAAATATCCCCTCAGAACCCCCTCCTGTCCTACAGAGGTTGTCATAAGCCCATCAATTCCTGTCTCCCAGCCATTAAGAGCAATCAGTTTAATTTTGATTTCCTTTGTTTACTCAGTGGGAAACCCATGTAGGCTCTGTTCTAGCCAGAGTACCCCCATCAGGATATGAAACAGGGTATAAATATCAGTCCCACAACAACAGAAAGTTGTGCCACTGTGGATGAAACCAGCCACTCTTTTTCTCGGTGTGTCCCTGGATCAGAACTTCCACCCTCAGGCTTCTGAGTACTTTGAAACTCCATTCTTCAAGACTGGTAGCTATCACCCTATTTCACAAATCTCTCCCTCTATCCAACCTTTCTGCCTTACTTTATGATAGCATTGTGTGGTCCTTGTGAGCATGTGTTGCGTCTGTGGATGCTTTTTGTGTTATTTCCAATAAAAACATTTTATTTCACTTTACCCCGGAGTTCTCTGCAGTTAGTATACATAGTACATTTATTATTATTTTATTTTTATTTATTTATACCCCGCTCTTCAGCCACAAGGCTATCAGAGCGGCTTACAAATTGTTTTAAGCAATAGCAAATTTACACATCTACACTGTATTAAGCAGTCTTCAATGTGTGTTAGCTAATTGCCCCCACAAGCCGGGTACTCATTTTACCGACCTACGATACATAGGTGAAACAATCCCAAAGTTATCCACCTCTTGCAGCCTTCCATTTGAGCTAATAATAATAATTTCCCCATCTAGATTTTAAATATGATTGATAGACTCCTATAGCAGCATCTCTATTTATATCAGAGAATCTAATAAAATTAAACCAAATGGATTAAAACTATTTCTGCTTTGAGTAATCTCTTAATTGCTGTGTCAATTTCTCTACCAAGGCTAGCAACCAGACCCTCCTCTAGCAGGCATCAATAGGTAATAAACTGGCTAGCAACTGTCAATCTTTCACCTACTTCCATTCTGATGAATTGGGAAGAAGGAAAATATGAGTTTGTTATGTAGTTTGTTATGTAGCATTATTGTGTTAATTCTGAAGATGTTTAAAGCAGTAATTCAGGTGTTAACATGAAGACCCACTCAAAATCAGGGGTAACCATGAATCTGCAATGTACCTGGCCAATTTATATGGTATTCCTCTTTCCATTTATCTCCACAACAACTCTGTAAGGTAGGTTTGGCTAAGAAGTAGAGACTGGCTAAAAGTCCCAAAGTATGAACAGAAGGATCTGAACAGGGCTCTCCCAGATCTAACCATTACATTGTACCAGCTCTCTCACATCAGTGCTTACTATTATATAAATAGCTCCAAGGATGAAATATTGTGATAGATTCTACCAGACGGGAAACAAATACCACAATTAGTGTGCCTAATTTGCACATTATGCAAACAGGGGAGCCAGATTCAAGAACTGGAATGTGGCAATCGTAAGGAGAGGTCCACCATTAGAGACCTCCCCAGCACCAGTGCTGAAGCTTCCATTGCCACTGGCATACCATTAACAATGTTCTGCAGGCAATGTGAAGTCCCAAAATAGGGCATTCCTGGCACACACTGGAGAGTGGTGTTAGAGGAAAGTACCCTCATTCCTCTGACATCTCCCCCATACCAAAAAAGTAGTGGGAGTGATATACTCACTTTTTCTCCTATTAGTGACAATGGGGAGGGGGACAGGAGTTTAAAGTCTTGTTAAAATTGAAGGGCAAAAATCAATGCAACAGAGCAAAGAAAATATAGTTAATCTCTCCTTTCCATATTGAAAAGTGATTTGGATGGTGATGGAACTTACAAGTATTTTCAAATTCTGTTTTTCATTTACAGAATATTTTGAAAGTGAAATAGAATATCTTCTGAGCACTTGAGTTAACTGACTATAGTAAATGCAATGCAATATTCTGAAGTGATTGAGGATGCGGCATGGTAGCAGTTCAGAATTAGAATCTCTCTCTCTCTCTCTGGCTTTTCTTCGCAAACGAATATTCAGGAAGGACTCATCCCGCACTTTCTGCAAGCGCGCTGATGAATCTCAGCCTTAGAAAACCCTATCTGTTTCATAAACAATAGACTAAGCTTCAACTTCTATTCATTTCCAAGCATTAAATTCACTTAATATGAAAGTGTAAAAAATGAAAGCAAATACAACCCATTAGACAGAAATAAGAGCCCACCATTGTAATGAGACTTATCATAAACATTTGTGCCATCTTGAGTTCTAGCCCAATCCTATTCATGTTGTGCAATCTTTTCCATTATGATAAATCAAAAGGCATTATTTGGCTTGAATCAATCACTGGATTTGAGGGTGAATTGCCTTTGATTTGCCACATTTCACTTGTAGAGGGGTTTTTTTTAAGCTTCAAAGAGAAATGCATTTTTTTAAAAAAACTGCAATGTATATAGTGAGTTCTACCCAGAGGTATCATCATTGCTTCAGTGGTAAAAATATATCCTGGAGTGTATATTCTGAAGTACAGGTGAGTGTAACTATATATATTTGTGCTGCATATATCATCTCATGCATATTATGGTCTGGTTGCCTATGAAACATCCTTAAAATCTCAGGCAGGAGCCACAACTTATAACCAGACTCAGTAGCTTTATTTCTCAATGATAGGAGGCAAGTGAGGAGTGAGACATGAGAGCATTGCCCCTGCCAAATAAGAATCCTCCCTCCATGGAATTTTTCTTCAGGCTCCAACTTTATAGCATTGCAGCAAGAAAAAAAATATTTGGGGGACAGAATTCTTGTTTGGAGCACAATCACCTCATCCCCCCCCCGTGTCTACATCCCTAATGAAGCCACCCCACTTTCCACCATTACAGAGAGCAACTCCACTCCAAAACCATCCACTGAGATTGTTCATCTCACCCAGTACTGGGCAGTGACATTTTGGAACCGTGAGTTTTCACACCCAAACAGTGGCCTTTCCTCATGAACAAGTCTTGCTTCACCATTCTGACACATTTCTCCCTTCATTGGTCCTTCATGGCTCTGCCTGAATTAGGCTGCTTCATCCTGATCCATAGCAGGCCTAGACCAGGTCTCTCATTCTCTAGATAAGGAAGAATCTTGCATGCACTTTCCTATGCTCCTCATTCAGGCAGCCTTTTCCACATTTTATCTGTCCACCTGTGGTTTTTGTGATACATACAATTAGAAGGGAAGCCAACTGAAACAAAGGTGAGAAACAAACCTGCCCAACCAATGCCTAATCAAGGCAACCATTTGAAAATCATCCTTCCAAGACCACATGAAGTGTGACATGCCACAATTTAGTGCCTCCTTAGTCTTGAAGGAGAGTGAGATCATTACCAACTGACCTTCTGAAAAAGAGGAACAGGCTTGACAGAGAGTGGTTTCTCACCTCAAATCTTACAGTACCTAAAGGGACCAAATCCCAGTTGTCACAAGACTTTAGGCTCATCCTGTTCCCTGAAGGGGTGGCTTTATTTCAGCCCGTCCCTCCCCACCCATCATCTCATCACTCCAGAAGCATCCAAATGAAAAAAAGGGGTCACCCCCTCTCACAGCAGGAATTGATAGCAGACCTTATGTGGCTGACAGGACACTGGCTTCATGGAGTCAAGAGGAAGCTTGTTTGATTTGTTTGACAGACAGAAATTCAAGTGAAGGAAACAGTAACCCAGACTACTGAAACAGACCCATATTCAGTTTATTGTCAGGAACTGGACTAGCCCAAAGCAATTTCATAAACAACAAAGTGGCACCCCTCTTCCTCAGTTCATATACAAAACCCAGCTGAACTGGCAGCTGAATCTTCAAACGTTTCGATGGGCAACCCTCTATTCCACCTGAAGGCAGCAGCTAACTGATATTGCTAACTGAATTTTCTTTGCTGTAGAAAACATAAAGATATCCACACTTAAACCATTTTTTCCTGACTGAATATATAAAACTGGGTCAAGCAGAGGTGACAAAGGCCAAAGTATTGGAACTAAATGAGAAATTAGAAAATGAAAAGTAACAAGTACTGAGTGGCATTTCGTTAAGAATACTAAAAGAACTAAAATGTTATTGAAGTTTTAACAATGGCATGCAACTTGTCAAAATCAGACTTCTTACCAGAAGATTGGCAGGTACTAAGCATAATGCCTTTTAAGAAAAATCTAGGGGAATTTAGAAAATTAAAGACTGGCTTGCTGCTTAAAATTTAAATCAGGAAAACTGATTTATTGAGGTTTAATGGCTATACCATAGAATAAAAAGTCCTGATCAAGGAGAGATCCCCATGGCTTCTGCAAACCTTTTTTTATTCTTTGGAGGAGTGGCATCAAACAAATGTCAGACCCAACACCCCACTGGCAAAGCACCCATAAGCCACCACTGACAAGTTCCAAGAGTACCAACATCTAACAGAGGCTGTACCCCATTTCAGCATCAAAGAATTTTGGGGGATTCTGATCCTGAAAATCAATGAGATGAAGTCTTAGAATCATAGAATCATAGAATTGTAGAGTTTGAACAGACCACAAGGGCCATCCAGTCCAAACCCCAGCCATGCAGGAAATCATGATCAAAGCATCCCCGACAGATGGCAATTCAGCCTCTGTTTAAAGACCTCCAAGGAAGGAGACCCCACCATGCTCCAAGGGAGTGTGTTCCACTGCCGAACAGCTCTTACTGTCAAAATGTTCCTCCTAATGTTGAGGTGGAATCTCTGTTCCTGGAGCTTGCATCCATTGCTCCATGTTCCAGTCTCTGGAGCAGCAGAAAACAAGCGTGCTCCATCCTCAACGTGATACCCCTTCAAATACTTAAACAGGGCTATCTTATCGCCTCTTAACCATCTTTTTTCCAGGCTAAACATACCCAGCTCCCTAAGTCTCTCCTCATAAGGCATGGTTTCCAGACATTTCACCATTTTAGTTGCCCTCCTCTGGACATGCTCCAATTTGTCAATATCCTTTTTGAATTGTGGTGCCCAGAACTGGACACAGTATTCTAGGTGAGGTCTGACCAAGGCAGAATAGAGCGGCACTATTACTTCCCTTGATCTAGACACTATACTTCTATTGATGCACTCCAAAATTGCATTGGCCTTTTTAGCTGCCACATCACACTGTTGACTCATGTTCAACTTGTGGTCTACTAGGACTCTTGTTTATTATGTATTATCCCAACCTATATTACATGATCTCAGGGTACCATACAAGTAAAATCAATACAAACGTAGTAAAACAATATTATAAAAACAACTGCAATACATTAAAAACATATCAAATATGTTAACAAGCTGAAACAGGTTGAAAGATTTAAAATAGTTTAAAATTTGGAGTAGAACGATCATCCCACTAGGAATGACTTGGACAAGAACCTTTTGTGAAAATAATGAAAGTACTGACAACCTTCTGAAATATTTCTTATTCCTTACAGAATTAAAAGTGCTTCATTGCCTCCAAGCTGATAGGGGGACAGGGAAATCTGTTTTACCAGTCAGTTGATCAGGTGGACATGCCCAGTGGGTTAGGAATGTGAAACAGAACTGAGGACTTTATCAGACGCAGGAAAACATGGCACAAAACCATGTCCCAAATCATGTCAGAAGAATGGATGAGAACAAAAAAGGTGACATTATCAGATGCCCACATCCTCAGCCATTCCCGGGGCATAGCTCTGGCGCAAATGACTTTTTTATTGATGGGCTAAGCCATCAATAAAAAGGGAACACCTTATTCATGCCTGTGCTACACCCCCAGAACGGCTGAAGGACGACATTGTATGATAATGTTGCTTGTTTCTGTTCTCATCCTATCCTTATGACACTTTTTTGCCGCATCTGATAAAGTCCCTAAACTGGCACGCATTATTCCTTAAAGCAAGGATAGACAACTTGGTGCTGCTCTCTGGTTGTTTTGGACTATGTTGTTGTTGTTCTGTGCCTTCATGTTATTTCCAACTTATGGTGACCTTAAGGCAAACCTACCAGGATGTTTTCTTGGCAAGATTTGTTCAGAGGGGGGTTGTCTTTGCCTTGCTCTGAGGTTGGGAGATTATGACTTGCCATGGTCACCCAGTGGGTTTCCACGGCTGAGCAGGGATTCAAATCCTGTTCTCCAGAGTCCAACACTCAAACAACTACACCACTGGGACTATAACTCCCATAATACCATACCAATGGCCAAGCTGACTGAGATTAGTGACAGTTGTAGTCCAAAACATCTGTAGTAAACCCAGTTTCTCATCTCTTGTCTTGAGATGCAGGGAAGGAAAAAGAAATATAGCATGCAAAAAAGTTGGCTTTGTTTTATGAGGAGACATACATAAGAAAAAACCAAAGCAGGCTTCATTCAGAGCATTTCCCACAATCCAGAAGTCCTCATGGCAATGCCCATCAATTTAACTTTTGGATATCTGGCTAGCAGTCAGTGAGTGCTGTGACTCCATATGCTCAGCAAACAACCCAACAGCCACTGTGCAATCCTATTGTCAGGCTGGATAGATAAATACAGCACAATTCTTTTCAAGCCAGATTCCTTGGACTTACTGTGTGACATTGACAAGTCACCTTCTAAAATTAGCACACTCTGATAATGAGTCTATATCCTTCTGCTAACAATGTTAAATCTCCGGACATAGCTGAGCAATCTGGCTATCCTTCAGTCACCTAGCCATATAGCTGGCCACAGCTGCTTCTTCTTTTTTTCTTTTCTTTTTTCCCTATTGGAGAATGGCAGAGAAGGAAAATAGAAGGAAAGGGAGATTTCTCGAATATGTTTTCATTCATAGGAGATTTCTAGAACAAATTTTCATTCATAGGAGATTGACAGGCAAGGTAAATTGGAGCCAAGAATCCTTCCATACTAATCTGTGTATCAGCACGAGTCAACTACCTGCCCAGCATTCATTCCACAACTGATCTGGGCCAAGTGAGGGCAAAAGATGTGTTTTTCCCCAGGACTTTAGAACTCTTTGTTTCCCAGAGCTCACATGGCCAAAGAGTGGAGTAGCCTCTGCCTACATGGATATCCCTCCACACCATCTTAACTGACAACAACAAAAACAACATCTTGACAAAATGTAGGCCTATAACTCCAACATCATCACTTTTTTTTCTCTTTTCTTCTTCGGTATGATTTTTAACTTCTTTGCCTGATGAAGAAGCCAGTGGAGCTTTGAATGCTTGCATCATGTATTCTGTGCATTTTTTGTTGGCCCAATAAAGGTATTGTTGTTTTGTGGATTTTGGATGTTATTACCTTTTGCTACATGGTCAACATGGCTACCCATGGATATATATACCCCTAGAGTGTTATTATAAGTGGAATGAGGTGTGATTCTAAATCAGGGGTGGGGGAAATGCAACCCATTGGGGTATTGTTGTACTCCATCTTCAACCTTTTAAAAAAAATCTCTGGACCAACTTTTGGGTGATTTTAATACCTGAAAGCATAATAAACCCTTGTTTTTTTAAAAAAAAAACAAAAAAACACCACACCACTCGTTTCACCCGCCCATTCCCCCACAGGCCCACAATACCCCTAAAATAATTTTTAACTGCCCTAATCTGTCAAAAATCCAACAAAATGGCAGCCAGAAGTAGCATTACATTACTTCCAATGTACCTGCAAGGTAGGGGTTGACTGACACTGATGCTGGCACACATTAATGTTATGATATAGGCGTTCCATCCCCTTCACAGATGGGGTCCAGTGTCCTCTGAAAGCCCATGGTAGTATAAGACCCCTAAACAACTAATTCTACCCAGACTATTCCTGACCAACAATCCAATTCCCTGTGGGTGGCTAAATAGGGCTACTGGGCTGGGGAGCACCCCCTCCCCACAGGCAAAACTGATAGAAAAAGGGCTCCCAGGGGTTACATATGAATGCAAAAGCAAACAACAAAAACCAAAGTGTGCATGCATGACCACCACCCTCCCACAGGCAGAGCCATGAGAACTGTGCAAGGAGGTTAGTAACAGGGGGAAATTCACTCCCCTCATCCATTCTCAGCCACCATATCTTTTTCCAGCCTCAGACTGTCAAGCTAAAGCAAACTGTATCAAAGTCACTAATACAAATTATTAACCATGATGTTAACAAGGACTCCAAAACCCATCTTCCTGGTGACAGAGGCCAACTTCAGCTTCCTGTGTTCCCATGTACCATATTCTTTGCATTTATGGCTTATATCTTGCCACATCCAATATCTCCTTACACCCACCTCAGCAGAAACAAATATGCTTAAACTGCAAGCTAGCCTAAGTTGCCATCTTTCCTCTCTGTGTTGCTAAGAGAACAAAGGTTATGAAGTATGGATAATTTCACACATGCCTTCCCATGGGCTCCAGAGGTAGGCTTGTGTCACGAACGATTCCATCTGGTACAGACTGCTGTCCGGGGCTCCTGATGCAAGAAGGCCAGGCTTGTTTTACAAACATCCTCCGAGGTTTGCAGCTGTCAGTGTTCATGTTGGGGCTGCTTGTGGTGCCACTATCGCACTAAGCACAGGTGTTGTTACAGCCACTGAAACATTTGAGTCCCAGACCCAAAGCATTTGCATTGCCTTACATGTCACTCAAAGTATGTTTGCCTAGAATCCAACTGACATGAAACTACCTGCAGATACATAAACTCTACAACCAGATGTGAGAAGTCTGTTTACACAACATTTGCTGCCCATGCAAGCATTCCACATGGCTAATTGAGACAGTGTCAGAAGCACCCATCAATTAGCCTTTTATTGGTTTGATCACACTTTAGATATAGATTAGATTAAAAATAGATGCAATTAATTAACTAGAGCCAGACATCTGTGTTTTCCCATCTTCTGCGATGCAGTTTATATTTTGCTGCCTTCTTCCTCTGCTTGAAGCAGCCCTGACCTTATTCACTGGCTTGATTCTATGCAAATTTCCTCAGAAATAATTCCATTAGATTGGATCAAATGTATACCTCCCATAGATCAAAGAGCTCCTATCTGCTAAGCACCCCCACTGGTAAAATAGAAAGGGAGGTAATGTTTATTAATTCTAAACCCCTGCCCATTCTGTGTGCTCCTCACAACTCAAAAAACAAATCAGCTCCGGAGAGTTGGAAAGTGTCCAGAGAGTGTTCAGAAAAAGCAAGGATATAGCTCCAGTGTTCCCAGGTCTTCTCCAGTTCTCAAGGGGTGGAGGAAGAATATCATGGTTGAGAGTCCTGCCTTTGAAAAGTATGTGTGAATACACTTTACTCATGTTAGACTGGGTGCTTTTTATTTCAATGGCAAACTCTGTGCAAGTGTGGTTAATTCTCAAGGTATTGTGCTTAATGATATCCCCAGAGGCTGTGCCCTGTGACTTTGACAATGTCCTCTTCCTGTGACATCCCAAGGGGTCATCCCTAGGTCAGGATTGTGTACCAAAATCTAAGGGCCTGGGAAAGTCCTGACCTGGCAATCCTAGTATTCCTCCAGTTGAACTGATCCTTTTATAGTTCCTTGCAGTTTGTGATCACTGTTCCCTGAAGGCTCCAGATCATTTATGAATGAACTAAATAGCACAACTCTAATGGGTGGGCAAAGAGGGCCCTGCAGCTACATGCAACCATCTCAAAGTTATTTTGAAGTCCCCAGCCCCTCCAGACTCAGCAGACCATCCTTGTTGAAGCCAAGAAAAGAGTGAGAATAAGGTGCTGAGTCTGGAAGTCTCCAGGAGCAGCAATTCAACTTGTAACTGGATTGTAGGCCACTCCTTTTTGTTTAATATTTTAAAAATATGCTTTTGGCATTTGGGGCACTTTGTGTATCCTCTGGGTGGTCTCAGACCCAAGTGAACCCCAGACTTCTCACAGTTGCCCATTTTGGCCTTAGGGGATCTTATTACAGATTGCCCCCTGTATCTGTGGAGGATATGTTCCTGGAGTTACTGTTTATAAGTGAAACTGTGAATAATAGCAAATCCTATTAAAATAAAGAACTTCCTGTATGATTCCTAGAGAAGACACCTCTCTATGCATTTTCTAGCACAACTCTATGGTATATATCTAGGTAGCCCTGGTGGCACAGTGGTTAAATACAGTACTGCAAGCCACCATGTTTCCAGTTCGATCCCAGAGGGCTCCAAGGTTGACTCAGCCTTCCATCCTTTTGTAGGTCGGTAAAATGAGTACCCAGCTTGAGGGGGCAATTAGCTAACACACATTGGAAACCACTTAGAGAGTGTCTAGTGTGCTATAAAGCAATATAGGTAAGTGCTATTGTTTAACGATTTGTAAGCCACTCTGAGAGCCTTTGTGGCTGAAGAACCTGGTATAAATACCTAAATAAATAATAAATAAATAAAATATCCCTCTTTTTTCAGCCATGGATAACTGAAACTACAAATATGGGTTCCACGGATATGGGGAGGGTGACCTGTACTTCTCCCCATTCTGAGAACTGCCCATATATTCCTAATCTCTGTTTTATCTCTTTGAACTCATTCTACATAAAAGAATCCATTTTCTTTTTTCAGGACTGTTAAGTTTCCTCAGGCTTGGGCTAGGGACTTTGGTCCCTTGAGCTTGGAACTCTTATGCAAGTGTTCTGCTGCTGTTATGAGGGAGTTCTCTTTTATTGTCATGGAGAAGTCGAAAATTGATCTCCCATAGCATTTGTGTTCTGGATTTTCATGTGTGCGAAATGGTGGCTGGCATGATTCCAGCATCAATGGGCAGTCCCACCAGAATACTTATGGGTGTGAATAGGAAAACTAGGTACCATACACTCTTTTTATGAACTTCCCCATCTTGCTTGCAAGATTCTAAACATGTATCTGTGCTTTTCTGAATGTTTTGTTTTTAATTTTGGTGTTTGGGTTTTTTAGCGTGCTCGCGTGTTCTTGCAAGATACGCTTAAATCTCATTCATGGAGAAATGCAGAAGTAAGCAGCACGAGAGCTCATATTACCAAACTCTTGGGGCGGTTTTGTATTTTTATCACAATAGTATGCGGAAATGTGTGGCGCGGTGCCAGAACACGAACGCTGTAAAATATAGTTCCATAATACAGGTTTTAGGCACTCATCTGATAATCTCCATAGCACTTCATATCTTCTCACTTTGACTTAATTCTTCCAGTTTCCTCTCAAAAAGAAGCAATTCAGGCATGGAAATCTCTCCAATATGTTCTCCTGTAAAGACTGACACAAAGAATTTGTTCAGAGAATCATAGAATTGTAGAGTTGGAAGAGACCACGAGGGCCATCCAGTCCAACTCCGTGCCACGCAGGAATTCACGATCAAACCATCCTCAACAGATGGCCATCAAGCCTCTGTTTAAAGGCCTCCAAGGAAGGAGACCCCACCATGCTCTGAGGGAGTGTGTTCCACTGCCGAACAGCTCTTACTGTCAAAAAGTTCCTTCCAATGTTGAGGTGGAATCTCTGTTCCTGGAGCTTGCATCCATTGCTCCGTGTTCCAGTCTCTGGAGCAGCATAAAACAAGTCTGCTCCATCCTCAACATGACACCCCTTCAAATACTTAAACAGGACTATCATATCACCTCTTAACTATCTTTTTTCCAGGCTAAACATACCCAGCTCCCTAAGTCTCTCCTCATAAGGCATGGTTTCCAGACCTTTCACCATTTTAGTTGCCCTTCTCTAGACATGCTCCAATTTGTCAATATCCTTTTTGAATTGTGGTGCCCAGAACTAGACACAGTATTCTAGGTGAGGTTTGACCAAGGCAGAATAGAGCGGCACTATTACTTCCCTTGATCTAGACACTATACTTCTATTGATGCACTCCAAAATCGCATTGGCCTTTTTAGCTGCCACATCACACTGTTGACTCATGTTCAACTTGTGGTCTACTAGGACTCCTAGATCCCTTTCGCACGTAGTCTTGTTCAGTCAAGGTCTCCCCCATCCTATATCTATGCATTTCATTTTTCCACCCTAAGTGCAGTACCTTACATTTCTCCATATTGAATTTCATTTTGTTAGCTTTGGCCCAGCTCTCCAGTCTATCCAGGTCATTTTGAATTTTGATCCTGTCCTCCAGGGTATTAGCTACTCCTCCTAATTTCATGTCATCTGCAAATTTGATAAGTATGCCCCTAATTCCCTCATCCAAGTCATTGATAAAGATGTTGAATAGCACTGGGCCCAGGACAGAACCCTGTGGCACCCCACTGGTCACATCTTTCCAAGACGAAGAGGAGCCACTGCTGAGCACCCTTTGGGTTCGGCCGGTCAACCAATTACAAATCCATTGAACAGTTAACTTGTCTAGCCCACATTTTACAAGCTTGTTTGCAAGAATGTCATGGGGAACCTTGTCAAAGGCCTTACGGAAATCAAGGTATGCGATATCCACAGCGTTTACTTCATCTACCAAGCTGGTAATTTTATTTAAAAAAAAAGAGATCAGATTAGTCTGGCATGACTTGTTTCTCTGAAACCCATGTTGACTTTTTGTGATTATGGCATTGCCTTCTAAATGTTCACAGACTCTCTGTTTAATGATCTGCTCTAAAATCTTCCCTGGTATTGATGTCAGACTAACTGGACTATAATTGTTGGGATCCTCTTTTTTTCTCTTTTTGAAGATGGGGACAATGTTTGCCCTCCTCCAGTCTGCTGGGACTTTGCCTGTTACTGCAGGAGTTCTCAAAGATTATTGCCACTGGCTCTGAGATTACATTTGCCAGCTCTTTTAATACTCTTGGATGTAGTTCATCTGGTCCTGCAGATTTAAATTCATTTAGATTAAGAAGGTATTCCTGTACTACCTCTTTGCTTATTCTGTGCTGGATTTCCCCTGTTGTGTCCTCTGTTCCATTCTCCTCAGGTTGGTCCCCCTTTTCCTTTTCTGAAAACACTGAGGCAAAGAAGGTGTTGAGTAATTCTGCCTTTTCTCTGTCCCCTGTTAGCATTTTGCCATCTTCTCCACGTTGTGGCCCTACCATTTCCTTCTTCCTCCTTTTGCTGCCGACATACCCAAAAAAAACCCTTTTTATTGTTCTTAACCTCTCTAGCAAGCCTGAGCTCATTCTCCGCTTTAGCTTTTCTGACTTTACTCCTACATGTGTTCACTATCTGTTTGAATTCTTCTTTGGTGATTTCTCCCCTTTTCCATTTCCTATACATGTTCCGTTTAAAACTTAGCTCCATTGAAAGTTCTTTAGTCATCCATCCTGGTTTCTTGAGACACCTCCCATTCTTCTTCCTCAATGGTACTGTTTGAAATTGTGCCTTCAGTATCTCCCTTTTGAGAAAGTCCCATCCGTCTTGAGGTCTCTTCTCTTTTAATATTCCTGACCATGGGATCACCCCCAGTAATTCCCTGAGTTTATTGAAATCAGCTCTCCTAAAGTCAAGAATGCATGTCTGACTATGCCTGGCTTCTCCTTTCCATTGTATAACAAACTCCAGGAGAACATGATCACTCTCACCTAAGGATCCCAACACTTGCACCCTATTAACCAGGTCATCCCTATTGGTTAGGATCAGATCTAAAATAGCTGACCCCCTTGTTGCCTCTTCCACCTTTTGGACCATGAAATTGTCTTCCAGGCAAGTAAGGAATTTGCTAGACCTTGAAGTTTTGGTTGAGTTAGATTTCCAGCAAATATCAGGATAGTTGAAGTCACCCATCACTACTACATCTCTCCTTTCTGCGTGTGTGTTCATCTGTTCTAGAAAGGCATCATCCAGTTCCTCTGTCTGACTTGGGGGTCTGTAGTAGAGTCCCACAGTAACATCCCTGTTGTTTCCCTCCCCTTTAATTTTTATCCAGATGCTCTCCACCTGGCTTCCAGTATTGATGTCATGGATCTCTTCACTGGTATAAACATCCCTGATATATAGTGCTATTCCTACTCCTTTCCTGTTTGGTCCGTTTCTCTTATAAATGTTATACCCCTCTATTCCTACATTCCAATCATGCGACTCATCCCACCAGGTTTCAGTAATGCCTATTATATCATATTTGTTTTGTAGTGCTAGGAGTTCAAGTTCATCTTGCTTATTTCCCATGCTCTGTGCATTAGTGTAGAGACATCTAAGACCATGTGTTCCTTTTACTTGCTGCCTGTGCAAGTTTTTTTGCCTCCCACTGTTGGGTCCTTGCGCTGTTTGCCTTGTTTCCTCTATGACAGCTTGACTATTTTCTCCAGCCTTTTGCCTTCCAGAATACTATCTCCCTCTCACATATGACTCAGTTTAAAGCCCTCCTGATCAAATTCTTGAGACTGTAGGCAAAAATGTTTCTGCCAACTGTTGTGAGGTGCACCCCATCTCTTGCCAGAAGTCCCCCCTCATGGAAGCGTAGCCCATGATCCAAGAATCCAAATTGTTCTCAGCGACACCATCTATGGAGCCAGTTGTTTACATCGGCTATTTTCCTCTACCTTCCTGGACCATGCCCTTCAGCTGGCAGAAGAGACAAGATGACAACCTGCGCATCCATTTCTTTCAGCTTCCTCTCCAGAGCCTCATCTTCATTGGGATTTTTCTGTTCTCCTTCAGTAGTTCTTTTGACTGTTGTCATACAGCAGCAAAACTGATATACAGTACCTCAAGATGATGGCTGGTAGATTAGATGTCAGTGAGCCAGTGAATCTAGCCCAGGTTTTCATTCAGACCCTAAAGGAGCTATCTAAGTTGCTGAATTTGTACTGAGGATAGGATTTGGCACACTGAATACCTTCTTTAAACTCTGGAGTGAAACTTGGAGCAAATCCACTGCCACCAGCCATCCCTCTTTCTGGTTTACTGTTTCTATCAGTATTGTCCAGAAGTTTTTTAAACATTATTTATTTCATTTATTAATTTATTTTATTAATATCCTTTCTTTCTCCCAGCATGGGATTCAAGGTGGCTTACAAAAATTTAAAAAAACACAGTACAACAACAACCTCAACAACAACACAACATATTAACACAAAAGTTAAAACACAGTTAAATCACAGTTCTTGTTTAAAGAGCACAATGTTAAAAAAAAGTTTAAAACAATTTTTGAAAAACACATTTAAAACATAATAAAATAGGAACACAACATGCACACACACCCCAATTAAAAGCTCCATCTTCCACAACAAGTAAAAAATGAAATGCCTTCCTAAATGAAAAGGTATTTGCCAACTGGCAGAAAGTTATTTTATTATTATTATTATTATTATTATTATTTATTGAATCTATATCAATAAGACAGAAGGAGGGGGTCAACCAGACTTCCCATGGAAGGGAGTTCCATAACTTGAAAGTTTTCCTACAATCTTTTGCTCACTGATGACTTAATTTTGGATTACGTACACCAGGAACCATGGTTTTTATATTTTCTTCTTTGTGCAGGACTTGTTTTAAAAGCAGAGGTTCTGCTTTTCTCTCCAGTTCTGCTTGGGTTCCAGTTCCCATCAGCCGTAGTCACCATGGTCAATGGTCTGGGATGGTGGTATCTGTAGTCTAACAATACCTAGAAGGCCACAACTTGCCTTTCAAAGTTTCTTTAGCTGCTTCTTTAGCTCTTTTTCCCCATTCCTAATCCAAGGTATACAGTCTATTTGAACTTCTATTATTGTAGTTTTAAATAACCTCCAGGCATCCTGAAGAGATTTGACCCTCATGACTCTTCCTTTCAGCTTCCTTTTGAAGTAAACCTCTCCTCTTTGAGAAGTTCCCTCCTTTGAACTTAAATGTGATCACATTGGGCCGTCTGGGCTACCGGTACTTATTGCTCACATCTATGTTGAATTTGACAGCAGAACAGTCGTTGCTCTCAAATAGTTCAACGCTGGCATTGTGCATCAGGTTCTTGGCACCTCTCTGGACTGAGTGAAGAGCTGCCTCCCTATTAGTCTGCTCTGTTACTCATCAGACAGCAGGGAGGTGCAAGCACAAAAGGGTGCTTGAGAGAATGAGTTCTGTAATAGAAAGTCAGAGGGAAGCATTAAGGAGCTTGGCTACTTTTTGGATTCCTTTGTGTTCACATAGAGTAGGGTGACAAATGAGTCTAGGACAGGATGGATTGTGATATATAAGGAAGGAGCTTCCTGTTACAACTTTGCTTTATTGTATTGAACCAGTTGAGTTTATGGAGTATTTCCCCCTCAGACCTGAGTCAAACCCCTATGTAAATATGTTGTCTGGATGGCTTAGCTATGGGAACAGCTTGCCAGTGATCCTTAAAATTTCAAGTGAGGTTCCAAACAAGCAACAAATAGGTCTGTCCTCTATATCATGTGTGGAGAACTATTTTTCATTCAAGGCCACATTCCTTCAGGTATAAGCTGCCAGGAAAAACATACCTAGCATAGACAGGGCCAAAACCAGTGGTGTGTGAGGCCAGTTGTATGTCTGCTAACAATTTTATGTTTGAGGGTGTTGGGGTTTTTTTCAGAATTTTACCTTCCAGACCTTCTGATTTGTTATATTTTCATTAGTCAAGTTGTCTTAGAACTGAATCTCACTTCTGATTGACTTAATTCTTCCAGTTGCCTCTCAGAAAGAAGCAGTTCAGGCTTGGGCATCTGTCTATATTCCATGTAAAGACTGACAGAAGGAATTGTTCTTCTTTGGTCCCAAATGGGTTGGTCCTTCTCCTCTTCTCTTGTTGTCCCCCCCCCAACCCTCATTCACTTTCTCCCTTTTTTTCCTCCCCTCCCTCCTCCTCATCCTCCTCTATATTCACATTCCTGGGTTTGTTTGTTTGTTTGTTTTTGCCTGAACCTTTTTTGAGGGTATTTAAACTCTATTTGTAAATGCTCAACTACAGTTTTCATTTACTGCAATGCTAGAAATTTAGGGACTTAAGGAAAATTCCATTGGTGGGAAAGAATTCTTTGGGGGGAGCAATATCCTCATTTTGTGTGTGTTCCCCCCCCCCATAACTACACCCCTGCAGTTCTCATTCATTTATAAGGCACTTAAAAGAAACTGTGAATGCCCTAACTGTCACCTGTCTTGAGAACCCCTGCCCCTTATCCTTAATTGGCAATATTTAATAATTTGGCTTACTGTGGCCATCCAAGAGTGCGGCAAGTAAACCAGGAATCCCAAGGACTAATGCTGAGACCAAGTCACGTATGCAGTAAGGAGGGGCCATTACAAATTCCAAAGAAAGGTAACCCACAAGGCAACTTCTGGCCCAAACATCCAGCTAATCCAATTAAACCTAGCTGATGTACTCAAGGTTTGTAAATAACTGCTTTCCTCTTACCTCCCCACACACAAAGAGGGTTGCTTTCTCCTTTCAGTTTCAAGGCATTAACACATTAAGGGTCATTAACATATCCAGAGTGCCCGTTGTCTGAAATTGAGAACATCCAAGAAGCATTGTCTTTCACTCTAAATCCCATCCCCTGAAGGGAAATAGAAGATTTAAAAAATACTTCAAAACCCCACTCAAATGCACACAGTTCCCCTGCTTCTTGACTCCCACTCAGACTGTGTAGCCTTTCCTGCTTCTGGACCCCCACTCTGCTGGTTTTCTCTGTGATCTCAACTCCTCTGATTGGTATAGTATCACCCAGAACAACCCCTTACTCTATTCCTCTATCCCAATCCTTCCTACTTAATTCACTAGCCTTGTGATTGCTTGAAGCCTGAATGTGTGTGCATTGTTGTTGTTGTTGTTGTTGTTGTTTCCTTAATAAAGATCAATTAATTTAACTATCTAGTTTAATGTCTCCTCTTGAGTAGTATACATAGGTCGCAAGGTCCTACTCATTGCCCTCCTCTCGTATTGCCAAGCTGAATATATTATTTCCCCAATTTAATATCAATACTTTGAGGGTCCCAAAGGACCATGAGCATTTAGGGTAACAACGCCAGCATCAATGTGCATCCTGCCCGGGCACTGCAGTGTTCTATAACAATATGTGAAAGAGGCCTCTGTGTGCAGATGAAGCTCCACCATGTGACTGGGAATACTAGAGTGATCTCTCTCTGGCTTTTCTTCGCAAATGAAGATTCAGGAAGGACTCATCCTGCGCTTTCTGCAAGCGTGCTGATGACTAAAAAGGCCAATCCAAGATAAACAAGTCCGGTTGCAGAAAGCACAGCAGAAGGTCTCCTTGGGTGATGTTTCCGGGTTGTGATTCTTTCTGCGTTGTCGTTTCTCTTCAAGACTTGTTCAGCATGAGTTCTCAAATAAGGCTGCAGCATTGTGGATAGTGCATCTCCATGCCTCCCGATGTGAGGCCAGGGTGGACTATTGTTGGTGATCAATTTGGCCAAGCCTGAGATGTTGTTTCAGGGAGTCCTTGTATCGCTTTTTTGGAGCACCCCTCTTAGGCTGACCCGTGGTGAGTTCACCATAGAGTACTATTTTAGGGAGGCGATGGTCCTCCATCCTAAAAACATGCCCTAGATTTTAAATATTTAGACAGCTACAGAATTTTGAAAAAAAAAATTTTATTTAGTTATTTATACCCCGCTCTTCAGCCACAAGGCTATCAGAGCGGCTTACAAATTGTTTTAAGCAATAGTAATTTACACATCTACAATGCAAGAAGCAGCTTCCAATGTTTGTGGGGGGGATGTCTAAAATTCCCAGAAACATCTACAGTTATCCCTCCACATTCACAGATTTGACATTCACAGTTTTAAGTATTCACGGCTTGAAAATGTTCTTTAAAAAAATAATAATCCAAAAAGCAAACCTTGATTTTGCCATCTTATATAAGGGACACCATTTTGCTATGCCATTTCATATAATGGGACTTGAGTATTCATGGATTTGGGTATTCATGGCGGGTCCTGGAACCAAACCCCAGCGAATGTGAAAGGATAACTGTATATCATGGAAGGGAATGTATGACTCCCATCAGAACTAATGGTGGTGGGTGGAGTAATTTTAGTTCAATAACATCTAGAACAACATGTATCCTGTATCCCTGATCTATATAGACCTCTAATTGATTCCACTGGCATACAATAAATGCAGCATGCTGGGATTGATGCAGTGTTTCTATCTAGGAGCTGCTAAATTTCATTTTTAAATAGTTTATCTGGATAAATACGAACACCACCCCCATCACCCTACCAATCACGGTTAAAGGTAATCACCCTGACAACTCAGAGGAAGCACTGATATCCAGGTGTGCATCTTCCAGCCATCACAGTACAGATATGAACTGATTTTAATGCACTGCAAAGTGGCAATCCAGGCAACAGGCCTTAATGATCACATTAAATCCATCACAGAAATTACACTGCATAACACCTTTTTCAATGGCAATGCTGTTTGTTCTAGGTGTTGGTTTATTCACTGTACACGCTGTAGCAAAATTCTTTTTTCCTGGCTCAAATACAGTTGTCCTTCCATATCCATGGATTTAAGTGTTCACGTCTTGAAAATATTCTTTAAAAAATAATAATCCAAAAAGCAAACCTTGATTTTGCCATCTTATATAAGGGACACCATTTTGCTATGCCATTGCATATATTGGGACTTGAGTATTCATGGATTTTGGTACCCATGGGGGGTCCTGGAACCAAACCCCAGTGAATATGAAGGAACAACTGTATATTTAAATTAAATTATTTACTTATTTTAAAAAAGAAGGAGAATAATCAAGTTTATTACTAATATGATTTAAACAAATTGCTTGCTTCCCTTCCTTCCTTCCTTCTTTCCATCTTTTAAAAAATTATGATTCCTCTTTTCAGTAAGAGGGGTAAAAGACAAATATCTGGCAATGCACAGTACATAGCATTCCTGCTGACTTCCCAAGTGGGCAGCATACAGACTCTGTTTGTTAGCTGAACTGACAATGGCTAGTTTCAAACAGGCAGGAGGAAGAGAAACATCTGTCTTTCCAATCCAGTGGTTATACATTTACTTGTTACATTTTTTCAGAGTCTCTCAAGCAAAGCAGAACTACAGGTTTGATGTGTGGAAAAGCTCCTCGAACTTACAGTCTGATGTGATTTACTTTATTTCTATACTCTAGACTTGTTTCTTCACTCAAATGAAAAAAATAAAAAAAATGGCTGAAGCCATCCTCTAATATAACTTTACCATTAATGCTACCCAAAGAGATTAGAGTAAAAGACTCAATTAAATATTTAGGAATTATTATAACTAAGAATTTAAAAGATTTGGAGGGAAAAAAATTATATTAAAATGTTACAAGAGATTAAAAGAAAATTAGAGGAATTCAGGAAAATAAAATTGTCATGGTTTGGTAGAATAGCAATTGTTAAAATGAAAATATTACCCAAAATTAATTTTTTATTTAGGATATTACCGATTAAGATAAGGGAATCAGAGTTAAAGAACTGGCAAACTGTAATTAATAATTACTGGAATGGAGATAGGAAAGTGAGGGTTAATAAAAAAAATGGTACAAACATCAGAAAAAGGGAGGATTAGGTCTCCCTAATTTAAAATTATATTATATAGCAAACCAGATTAGATTCATTATAGAAGCAATATAAGCGGAAAGGGGAATTAGATTGGTTAGAAACAGATATGTCAGAAATAGAGTATAAATCGGAAAATATGTTTTTTAATAAATTTACTAAGAAAGGGATTGGAAAAATAGATAATCCCTTTTTGAAGAATATTTTAGAGATATGGGTAAAATATAAAGAAAAGTTATTACCTATCATCCGCTAACTCCAGTGGTGGTTATGGAAAAATTTCCAGCAAATTTAAAGAGAAAATTGGGAAAAGGTTTAAGAGAAAAGAAAATAGAAATAGAAGAATGGATAAAAAAATATGAATAGAAGAGAGCAAATAAAAGAGATATTACATGGGTTAAAGACTTAAAGTTATAAAAGGATTATGGAAAAGTTGTAAATTTGATGAAATATGGAAGCCATTTATAGATTATATGTTTTTAAGAAAAAGGGGGCATACACCCCCAAGGGAATCAATGCAATTTTGGAAAATGGAATAAATAATTGGTATAGATGGTCCTGGGGGTGGGGAGCACTTGTAGGGGGTTAAAGAATTAAATCAATGTTAATAATTAAGATGAAAGCAATGTGTTTATGTTAAAGAAAGAAGTATTATTTAGAAGTGCAATGTGGTAGATGCATGAATTTAAGAATTTAAAATAATAATAATAATAATAATAATCATGTTACCCAAAGAGGCCTTGGAAATTCCAAGAAAATATCGAGTTTCTAATGTGTTGGGGAAATTAGCAGCAACTCGACTTAGCAATGCAAAAGGGGGCAACAGAGAAGGGAATCTTAACACTTTTGTTTACCCCTAGTCACTCTGAACTGACACAAACAGATGCAAGATGAAAAGTTAACAATGATATTTATTAAAGACATAAAAATAATAACACCAAGCACACACACATTCATACAGAAAGCATTCACACAAGACCCCTAGGCGTTTCCCCTAGAAATGGAATCCATGCACAATGAAGCAGACTTTGAGGGCAATATTTATACCCAAGAATATGTCCTAAGAGGAGTAAGATTCATGGTCTGAAACAATAGATTCCAGGATTCCAGGTTTTCTTGGCAAGATCTATTCAAAGGGGGTTTGTCATTGCCTTCCTCTAAGGCTGAAAGAGCATGACTTGCTCAAGTCTCCCAGTGGGTTTACATGTCTGTGTGGAGATTCGAACCCTGGTCTCACAAGATCCTAGTCCAACATTCACACCACTACACCACACTGGTTTTCTCTGTCTTAGTAGGACAATCTTATACATGTCTACTCAGAAGTAAATCCCACAGAGGTCAATGGGGCTTTCTCCCAAGTAAAGTATATAGAACTTTAGCCCATTTATATCTTCAGCCTGAGGGTTTTATGAAACTCAGAAGTGCTCTTGTTTTGTTTTTAATCTAGAGATTTTAGTCTAAGGGCTTTTCTATACGGTAAAAATAATGGCATACAAACGGAAGAAGATCTGTTCATACAGACATTCACACAAATACATATCATTAGGAAGGGGGGCAGCAAAATCCATCGCAAAGTCTGTGTGGGTAGCATCCAAGGCTTCATCCAGATTTTTTAAAAAGCTCCATGTGACATGCATATGTGCAATTGTTTGGATGATCACATTCATGCAGATACAAACAGGAAGAGCAATCTGATTGGCTGGATGAGCTTGGGGGCAGGGCTAGCAAAGAGGGAAAGTACTTGCTGCTGCCATGTTGGATTTTCAGCTGAGCAATGGTCCGGTAAGTCAATCAAATGGCGATCTTATACTCTCTTTATTTTACTTTTTGCTCTTTTTTAAATACGAACTATTACATATGTGTACCATGGGAAACGTTAAAAAAATGGCGGTGGCAGATTTAAAATCTGGGTTGGGAGTTGCATGATCCTTCAGGTATTGTTGAACTTCAGCTCCCAGCATTTCTGGCCATTGACTATGCTAGTTAGCCACTAGGGCTGCTGGGAGTTGCAGTTCATCAACATATGAAGAGCCACACAATTCCCAGTTAGAGCAGACCCATTAAATCAAGTAATTTTATCTCTTTGAAGTATTGTACATCACACAAAGAACACAGTTAACCCAGTAAGTCAATCCATCAAATGTGGTATAAATGCATATTTTCATCAGAGCTTAGAGATGTTCCATTTTTTAAAAAAATTAAATTTTCTGAATCCTCCAAAAAAAAAAAAAAGATTAACACTGTTTATGAGGTAAATTTTAGCTATGTTTGTCTTAACTGTTATGAGCTGCTTTAAACCTGAGTCTGGGAAAAAGGCAAGATGGAGGAGGAGGAAGATGAGGAGATGACTTGGGGGGGTCTACTCAACTTAGGACTGGCCTAAATCACTCTGCTGGTGTCAGCTCTACTAGACCCATTGAGCCAACTACTGAATGATAATTTCACACATATAAATTCCATTGGTTCATGAGTATTCTCTATTAGATTCATAGAATCATAGAGTTGAAAAAGGCCACAAGGGCCATCCCTTGAGCTTCCCAAAGTAGCTTCCTACATTTGTTCCAAACACGTGAGCAAAGACTGACTTTGCCATACTTAGATTATACCCTTTATAATCATAGAATCGTAGCATTGGAAGAGACCAGAAGGACCATCCAGTCCAACCTCCTGCCATGCAGCAATACATAACCAAAGCACCCACAAAAGATGGCCATCCAGCCTCTGTTCAAAAACCTCCAAAGGACACTCCACAACATTCTGAGTCAATGCATTGCACTGCCGAACAGCTCTTACTGTCAGGCAGTTCTTCCTAATATTTAGGTGGGATCTCTTTTCCTGTAGTTTGAGTCCACTGCTCCATGTCCTAGTCTCTGGAGCAGTAGAAAACAAACTTGCTCCATCGTCAGTATGACATCCCTTCAATTATTTAAACAAGCCTATCATGTCACCCCTTAACCTTCTCTTCTCCAGGCTAAACATACCCAACTCCCTAAGCCACTCCTCATAGGAGTTTTAGCATTTACCATTTTCATCCTCCTCCTCTGGACACTTTCCAACTTGTTAATATCCTTCTGGAATTGTGGTGCCCAGAACTGGACACAGTATTCCAGGTGAGGTCTGACCAAAGTAGAATAAAGTGGTACTGTTATTTCCCTCAGTCTAGACACCACACTCCTATTGATGACGCCTAGAATCCCATCAGCTTTTTTAGCCATCACACCCACAGTGCCGACTCATGTTAAGTCCTCTAAGATTCCTAGATCCCTTTTGCATGTACTACCATCAAGCCAGGTGTCACCCATCCTATATCTGTGTATTTCATTTTTACTGCCCTAGTATCCTACATTGTTCCCTGTTGAAATTAATTTTGTTTGTTTAGGCCTAGCTTTCTGCTTCTAATTCTTCTAGCTGTTGGATTTAGGCTACTGTATTACTGAAGACTTTTCACCAAAAAGTGATATGAAAAATAAATAATAACGTCATAAAACCATAATGTAACAAACTGTTCAAATTGTATCTCAAGCTAGAAAAAGCAATGTGACTCGTTGTTTCCTTTTTCTGTTTTTATTATACACTATGCATGGCCTGATAACAGTGCAGAGATAAGGAAAAAAGATGGGAGAGACTATTAGATTTCCAATCTGTATTTGCCAGCAGAGTGCTAGCATAGAAAGCAGGAGTGGAAAATGATGGGCTGAGAAGGAGTTTAGGAGTTTCAACTATGTGGGAAGCTAGGATGATGGTCCAAGTTATCATACAGGCCAATTGCTGGATAGTAATGGTATTTAGGTGTGAACAGAGACAGTTGGGGGATGTGGGGGACAAGCTTAGGTGATCAATGAACTGGAAAAGGTAGAAGAAGGAGAACATAGTTTGTATTTTGTTTTTTTCCACGGAAAGAGACAAGATGGAATCAAGACTGGTTTCCTAAGGAAATAAAGTGGCAGATAGAGAAGACATCGGACATAATGCATAGGAAAATCCCTATGTAAGAACAAAAAGGAAATTAAAAACTCCCTAAAAGTAGACTAAAAAGCATTTAACAGCCCAAACGCTTGACAGAATAATACAGTTTTGACTGTGTTAAAAACGGTTATAGAACAGAGCTAGCCAGGCTTTCCTTGGGAGGAAGTTCATAAATGAGGGGCTGCTACAGAAAAAGCCAGACCATGGGCACATCAACTCAGCCTTTCATGGTGGTAAAACATGGAACAAGGCCTCTGCTGAAGAGCCGAAACTATGGACAAGTAATACTGTGTGGCTATCATACTTGGGCTGTGTGTCTAAATGATGAAAATACTCCTCATGAAATTCACTGGGAATCCTAGCTATCTAAACAGGATTCAGGGCCAATCCACACTATTCGGAGGGAGGGGGGCCCAAAATGGCAAAAACAATGGAGTAAAAGCCTTTGCAGATTTCCCAGGACTTTTTCACAAACCACGAGGCAGGTGTGCATTTTTGCTCATTTGGACTATAGAACAATAAAAAACTCAAAGGGAAGCACAAAGCTGATTGGCTGGGTGAGAGCGGGGGTGGGGCTTGCTAGTAGGGCAAGTGCCCGCTGTCACCACGTTGGATTTTCACCTTAGCAATTGCTTGCTAAGAAGATAAAATGGATCAATATTTTCTGTTTTGCTTTCTTATAAAATTAGAGAATTACTCTATCGCACCAACACACCTTGGGATGACTTTTTTTTTAAAAAAACCTGGTGGTGGTGAAGAACTAACGTGAATAAATCATTCGTGGCCGCCATCAGGAATGCAAGGCTTATGGGGGTTTCCGAGGCCAGAAAAAACCATTTAGACATGTTGCTGCTGCTGCGCAATACCAATACTACGAGGTATTCTAGATTATTTTCCCCTGGTGTAGATGGGTCCTTTGACTCTATTCAACCCTGACCATTGACCATGCTCCCTAGGTCTGATGGAAGCTGTCATCCAAGGTATCTCCACAAACCCAGTTTGGGATGGACAAAGCTGTCAGTTTCACCTTCTCCCATGTCTGAATTTTTAAAAGACAAAAAACAAAATCAGATTCCTTCTGTCAAATTCATGAAGTAATTACCAAATTTTGGAAAGTTCATACCAAAACTGAGTTGAATGATGATCTCAGCCATGTACTTTGGCCAGATTTCATAGGCACAGCTATTCTAGTAGTGAGCAGGCCATGTTGTGTTTGCATATCATGTAGGTGTTAGGTGAGGACCCTATTAGAAAAAGAACATGACAACTTTATTGAGCACCACAAACATGCCTGAATAAAATACTATTCAAAACCAGACTTTTAACTAAACACTAGCTAAACACTACCCACCTCCTGTAGGCTGTTAAACCCCCTCCCCTGAGTTGTTTAGCAATGGAGAATGGAGGGGGAGAGACAATTCAGACCATTCAGCTGCTCTGAGCTCTTGGGAGAAGGAAAATGCAGACACACACATACCCTTCACAACCGAGCTGAGAGCAGCTGCTTCTCCATGATAAACCACAGTCGCAGATGTCCCTCCTGGGTCTTGACAGCTTCTGGGTGCTGAGAGGATGTAAAGGAGATTCTGGAAGTTGTGTTTTTAAAAAGGAACTTTTCCAAGCTCTGAATCCTATATAAACATAACCTGGTCATGAGACCCATTGAACTTCTGAGTGAGCATGCATAGAACTGCACAGTAAAACTCTTTCCTTTAAAAGTGCTTTAGGCCTAATACAGCATCCTCAACATGAAGCAAAGGTTTCGATTCTGCATCAGCACAAAAGGAAATCTTGAAATCTCAGCCTCTTTTTTGCAGCTGGGTTCATGCTGTGGAAGGACATGTTTTATGACAGGCTGGAATTCAGTAAGAGGCCGATGCTCTCAGTTGCACACAGACCTGCCAAAAAAGATCAGAAGCCAAGGCAGAAAAACCTGCCCTGAGAGGAACATTCCAACCTGGTTGTGATAAGACTTGCTCTCTCCACAAGGCAAGGAAGAGAGGCTCTGCTCCCAGCCAGTGCTTACCTATCACCCCGGAAGACACAAGTCACAGACACCAAACAGATGCCACTCGCCAAGGAGTGGGTGTTCCTTCTCAGTTCCATACCTTTCTCTTCTGACAGCCCAGCTCCTCAGCAGCTGGCCGTGCATAGTCAGAAAGGGCCACCTGTCAGAGCTAATTCTGCAGCAGACATGGCTGTTATTTGAGCCCGTGGTGGCTTCAGGGATCTGCACTGAACTAAAGGGCATTTGGCAGTGTTTGAAGAAGGAGATAGTGGGTCTTTTTCATTTCTATGATAATGTACAATTGTGGCAAGTTCCCTATCGTACTGCATAATCTCTATAACCAGTTTCCATTATTAGTCTGTACAGCAGCGCAGGCCTGTCCTCCTCTATTCACCTAGATGTTCCGGAAATGTTAACGTTGTTCTCTGACTTTGTCTGCTCCATTGCTGTTGCTCAGTCAAGTCTCTGTCGAGTCTCTGACATATTCATTGGCTCCATTCTTTCTTTTTCTCCTGTGCCCATCCTGCCTAAGCTGGGACAGGTCACTTACTGTGACTGCAACAACAAAAAATATGCAAAGAGAGTGCATTATTTAGGGTAGTATAGTGGTTAGAGCAGAGGTGGGCAAAGTGTAGCCATGATGATGATGATGATGATGATTACCTGCCTCTCCCTGTGGGTCGAGGTGGGGAACAACACATTAATATATAAACATAATATTAGTTAAAAACACGTATCAGTTAAAACTTATCAATTTAAAAAAACAAATAAGACTGAGGATTTTATCAGACCACCACCCCTAAACCCATTCTTTTGCTGGCATAACTTCTGCCATTTTTATGCCGGCAAAAGAACTCCCTATGCCACACTTACCTTCTATCCACGCTAAAGGCTTCTGCAGCAAGGAATGAGGAGTGAATGGAGCTCTGTTCACTTCTTCTATTGAAATCCTGAGGATTCTGGCAAGAATACGTAGCGCAGGAAATTAAAAAATAAAAACTAAAATAACAAAGCTAAAGTTTTTAAAAGCACATAAGCACACTATAAAAAGTCCCAAGTAAACTGGGGAGGGTCATTAAAAGTGTGTCACCTACCTGGATATTGCTATTTTACCCAGAAGTGTTTTCGCTGGACCAGCCATTGATGCTGCATTCACATGAGTACAATGGTACATGGATTCAAATGCCGGCAAAAAAGCACCACAGGGGATCAATTGATGGCTTGGGCCCTCAATAAAATAGGACAGATTTTAGACTGGATATGATCGTGAAAAGGTGGTGTTGTCTGGTACGTGCACCCTTTTGCAATCATTAGGTGTCCTTATGACACCGTATTTGGATAGTCTGATAAAGCCCTACAACATTTTAAAACAATCAGTACACTGTTTAAAATTCACAATTTAAAATCATCTCAATAGGCCTGCCAGAAGAGATTGGTCTTTAACACTACTTTAAATTCTGACAGCGTATTCAGCTGTCGTATCTCTTCCAGCACGCCGTTCCAGAGTCTGGGGACAGCTGAAGAAAAAGTCCTCTGGGTGACAGCTGCCAACCTAGTCCTAGCTAATGCCTCAGGGACCCTCAGAAGTTTTTTGTTTTTTGTTTTTACTCCTGACCACCCAGAGTCCTTTGGACCACCCTTTTTCTAGCCAAAAAAAGCTGCCTCTCCTGGGTCTCTTTCATACTGTACAATTATAATGCTATGGTTCCATCCTATGGAATCCTGGGATTGGCAGAGTAGGGAGGTCCATATAGAATTGTCATCCAGAGAGCTCTAATGCCTACCACAATACTATCCCCAGATTTCCATAGGACGCAGCCACAGTGGTTAAAGTAGAATCATCAGGTTATAATTGTGTGGTGTGAACGGGCCCCTAGATGACTGTAGGAGCAACAATTTATCTTTTAAATAAGTCTCCGGGTCCCCCTGCTCTGTTCGACTTTAAAACAGAATCTGTTTTTTTCAAAATGAAACATGGATGTCCAGTTCATTCTAGATTTCCCTCCATTTTTGATATTTTTGGCAGTCTTCCTGGCCACAAGTGTGTTGGGGCAGAAAATAAGTCCCCCAGGCCTGCAAAGGTTGCCCACTCCAGGTTATAGCACTGGACTGGGACTTGGGAGAAGTAATCTCTAGACCCATAGAGCTATGAAAGTCACTGAGAGGTTGTGGACTACTCACTCTCTCACACCCTGACCTACCCCACTGGGTTGTTGTGAGGATAAAGTAGGGGGAAAGAGAACCAGGTATACTGCCTTGATCTCATTTGAGGAAAGGTGCAATATAATGGCAATGCATAAAAAAGAAATATAAGATGGTTCTGACCTACTGTGAGGCCACCCATGCCATGTTACTTTACTATTTATTTTCCCAGTTCAACCCTATGAAGATTTAAAAGCATTCCTGTTTGTTTCAGTACCCTGCATTTTCCCCATTACTAAGTCTTCTGTTTTTTACATATGTTTGGGCTCCTGGTGTCGTGTCCCCCCCCCCCGCTCCCATCCTGGTTTTATTTTATTTTATTTTATTTTATTTTCAGTTATTTAAAGAATCCTCCATTCCTCCTTTTCAACCCAAAAAACTCCCCAAGCTGCTCAGTTGATAAAGTGAGACAATTGACAGAAGGTGAACCTGTAAAAAAGTACAAGATAAGGTGGACCCAAAATTATGGGAATAATTATCATATGGCTGTATTGGGGTGGGGAATGTGGTCCAAAGATATAAAATTTATTTTGTGCAGTAATTTAAAAGAAAACCTGTATAAAACAGTGTGCAGATGGTATTTAAACCCAAATAAGCTATCAAAAATGTCCACTAAATGTTTCAGGCCAATGCTGGGGAGGTCAAGTTACGGAGGACTCCTTTTTTTTTTCATATGTGGTAGACTTGTAAGAATGCAAAAAGTTACTGGTCTAAGATGTATATGTTAATCCAAAAAAATTTAAAGGTAGATTTTGTAATCTCACTAGAAATGTTTCTGTTGGGCATTATGGCTAAATAATTGGATAGTAAATATGGATCACTTCTTCGATACATGACAGCAGAGACAAGAATATTGTTTGCTCAAACTTGAAAATGGACTGAAGCACTGATGATAGAAGAATGGATTGTTAAGGTTGCTGAGTGAGTCCAAAGGCCAAATTAATGTGGGTTCTAAATGATAAGTCAACTGAAGACTTTTTGAAAAACTGGAAACCATTTATGGACTTTTTGAGCAACAAGAAATCTAATGATGTAATAATCTGTGGTTATGGTTATGAGTAATTAGTAGGATTATTTAGGTGGATCTGTAATGGTAGAATAATATTTTTTTTCTTTTTCAATTTTCTTTTCATTACCGTTAGGATGGGGGGGGGGTCAGAGCCCTGCTGTGTTTTAGTTATATGGCTTTCCCCCTTTTTTTCTTTTTTCTCTTTTCTGTCTTTCTGTTTCTTTATTTCCTGAATATGTATTACTTTGATTGTGAATTGGATTGTTTGTGTTAAAAATCAAGCAATAAATCAATTGTATAATAAATAAATAAAGCAAGACAATCCATGCCTGCAGGTTTGTAACTGAAAAGGTGTGACACAAAAAGAAAAAGAGGAGGGAAGGGAAGAGGAAATTCATTGTAGAAAATTGCTGTGTAGTTGGGTAATATTACTGCTGAAAATTTGTGGGTTTTTGTCCTTTAAATTGGAAAGACAATGAATGTGCCAAATCAACAAAGAAATAAATAAATTACAATTTTCCATGGGAAACATGAATATATGTTTCCAATATGCTTTACTACCATTAACTTGTTTATCTGTGTTTTACCTAGATATGCATAGCCAAAATAATTACAGCAGGACCCCCTTATCTGCTAGAAATTGGTTCGGGGTGTGTGTGTGGATACTGAAAACCGTGGATAATAGTGAACACCATTGAAAATAATGGGACTTCTGGTTTAAAATACCATAAAGTTGCCTTGGAGGACCTAGAAAATGGCTAGAGAGGACATGTTTTCTAGGAAGACCCATTTGGTAGGTATGCTGTTTTGTGTCCCGTGGATAATTGAATCAGTAGATAATGAATCAGTGGATATGGGGTCCTACTGTAGTTACTTATACCTTATACTTATACCCCACTCTTCAGCCACAAGGCTATCAGAGTGGCTTACAAACTGTTTTAAAGTAATAGCACCATCCAACTGCACTCCTACACTTGTCTACTCAGAAATAAATCAGTGAGTTCAGCTGGATTTACTTCCAGTCAACCATGTATAGGATTGAGGCTCAAGAGAATAGGTACCCCACAGTGATATCCAGCAGCATTTGGGTGAGTGTGTTTTTTCTCTTTTAACTTGTTTCTAATAACTTGTCACTTTTTAAAAAGTAATTTAACTTGTATCATGTGTTTCTCCTGGTATAGGAGCTAAGACAGCTTATAACAAATTAAAACTAAGTACAGGAAGCCCCCGCCTTTTGACAGCTCTTATTTGGGGACTCTTTCAACATTTGCAGATTAAGGATGAGTTCCATTCATTCAATGAGGAATCTACTCTTTCAACAGTTCTTCCCTGTGGAGGCTTGCTTGGGACTGACCGCGTATGTGCGCACTGCTTGCAAAGCTTGCTGGGGGGAGTCACCTAGCCAACTGAGAAACTTTGCAAGCAGCCCGCAGGCAGGCACACGGAGGCACCCACAGGCTCACACAGGCGGTCCCAAGCAAGCAACCGCAATTCCCTCATGTTCTCTCTACATGGGTTCTGCTTTTTGAACAATGCTGGTTTCTGACACTGCTGCAGTCCCTAACCTGTCTGATAAGCAAGGGTGTCCTGTAAGGTTTAACATCACAGTCACTAAGTAATGTGACAAGATTCATGCTCCTTGGTAGATACAAATTAGATGACTAGAGGGGTGAGCCTTCTAAACCAGTTAGAACCATAGTCTATAGTCCCAAAGGGGCTATAATACATGTGCTCTTGTTGGATTACAATTCTACCCCCTTGCACATCATGTTTTGACAGAAGTGTTGAATTAAATAGTCTTAAACTAGTGACAAAGGTAAAAAGATTCAGGACTAGGACATGTACATACACAGCCTTGCATTTTTATAAGACAGCTTTGTTTCAGAATTTGTTACCGTCATTTTTCTTCAAACAAAAAGCATGCTTCCCCAGTTCAAGACTTCTCCATATCTACTTGATGCCACTGCAAAATGAGTTGGTAATCTTTCCCATTCTTTCTCCATCCACACAATAGAGTGAGTTGGCAAAAATATTTGACTAAGAACACTTTCAAATTCTTTAAATAGCTGTACAGCTGTGGGAGTAATTTAGATTGAGCCAAGGGAAAAAAAGTGCTTTATAGGTTAATTAAACACCAAGTGCTGCTAAGACATAGCCCACCAACGATTAGCAGAGTTATAGATGTGGACTTGTTACATAAGTGTTAAACTCGGTGTTTAGCAGATAACTTTCTTATTACAAAGAGATTAAAAGCCTATTTGAGAAGCTTCATTTTTAAATGTCACCATTCCAGTTTTACTAGACTTCTTGCTGTGCTTAATGCCAACAGAGTGTATTTAAAGTAATAACAAATAAGCCATCAGATGGAGCACCCATCGTAACACTACTTCCACAGAACACAGTCCTTACTCACATCATTCCAGTGTCTGCTGAAAGATCGAAGAGTTTCCTTTCCATTAGAGACATCATGTCTCAGGCATGTACTTCCATGGAGAAAATACTCAACGTGTATTTAAGGGGTACTTTTGATGTTATATTTTTCAGTGGTGATTTAAGAATGGAAGTGAAGATAGAGGGAAACTCTGAACTCACCAGCAGTCATGCTAGCTAGAGATTCTGGGAGTTGTAGTTCAAACAAGGAACAAGTTTTGGGCAAAACTCACATTTGGCAACATGGACATCACACAGGCATCCTTGGTAAGAGAGTTGGAACTGCCTGATTATCTAAATTCAAAGTTACACTAAACATTATTACTAAAAATGTTGCGTTCAGAACTCCCAATTACATTCCATTGGGTACCAGGGTGGGGGGATAACTCGGCTGCAGGCAGTTAAGGACATAGTGTTTGTGGAAGTTTGGTTGGTTGGTTGGTTGGTTTGATATCCCTCCTTCCCACTTCCTGAATGGGACCAAGGCAGCTTACAATATGAAAATTATTTATTTATTTATTTCATTATTTAATTTCTATACCGCCTATCAGTGCCAAAGCACTTCCTTGAATATGGTACATTAATTAAAGCCTAACAATAAAAAGGTTTTTAAAAATTAAATAAACTGCCATATTAAAACACCAGCACTTTAAAACAATGTAAAATCATTTAAGAACAGGACAACAATAATAAAAGGGCAGCACACACACCCCATTAAAGATCTTTCTGCATAGCCACTTAGCTGCCAAATGTCTGTACAGGTAAAAAGGTTTTTTTCTGCCCATGGAAGGAAAGTTTGCAGGAGCAGGGGGACTTAGTCTACCATAGCAGAGAATTCTCCAGCCTGGGAGCAGCCACCAAGAAGGCTCTCTCCCGTGTTCAACTATCTGCCCCTATAAAAATGTTCCTACTTAACCCTCCCTCCATTCCTTTGTGCCATAACAGAAAAACATATAAGTGCAAAACTATACTGCTCTGTTTCCTCTACAGCCAATTGTATCTTGAAGAGAAGGGATACAATCAAGTCTAGGAAATGTCAGAGGTGAGAGGAGTCTCCAGGTATTGTCTTATCCTAGTGAACCATCCACATGGAATTCCTCTAAATAAAGGAGATGTTTGCCAGCTTTACCAGAGCCTTTATGGCCCTCCCCAAAAGGTCTTCTGGCCCCCATTAACCACTGCCTATCCAAATCCCCTACACCAATGGTGCAGTCAGATAATTTTAATATCCAAAACTTCAATGGATTTTCCGCCTCCTCCACTTAGAAGATAACAGCTGGCATTCTGTTCATGATGTGCACAAGCTAAGTTTTCCTTAAGCCTATGCATATTTTTTTTCAGGCCATTGTGAAAATAGGTATCATCTTCCACGGTCCATAATGACAAAGCCCCCCCCCCCCGCCACCCAGGACCTATTGTTTTGTTGTAATAGTCTCCTGAATGGCCATTACATGCCTGAAGGAGTGGGCATCACAAAATTGTCTGGCTATGCTCTGTAGGCAGACTGAGGGCTCATCTCCCTGCTGGCATACCCTGGCCATGAAGTAGGCCCATTGTGCCCCCGATACCACCTCCAAATAGGCTGGAGTCCAGACAGGTACACCAGTCTGTCACGCAGATACCAATGCCGCCATCTCCCTTCCTGTCTCAGAAGTCAGGAAGCTGGCCTGCAGCATGTAACAAAGGCCCCCTACATATATGACCAGCCTTCATCACATGCTGTGGGATGCCTTCCTGCCTTCCAGGACAGCCAGGGAGAGCAGCAGCTACAGTGAGCACTGGCCTGGCAGGACATGTGGGGCCTGATCTGTTTCCTCCCAGCGAAAACAGAGTAAACCAGCTATTATTTTAGAATGTGCATCAGGCCTGACCCCGTCTGAGCCCTACCTGAGGGTAGTGAGGACTGCATGGGGACAGAACAGGTCAAATGCCCTGTGTCATCAGGTTTGCAGGGCTCTAAGACGGGGGCAAGACAGGGTATATTGCCCATCTAGACAAGCCCGTAGACTGATGATATCATCCACAATGTCCCCTGGAGATTTTGGCAGATGTTACAGTCTGTGTCTTGCAATGGGGCATAACCAGATGCTTTCTTAGTCACACCCCCTGCTCTCCACCAGCTATGGAATGGCCATTCAGGAGGAAATATCACAACAAAACCATGAGTCCTAGGGGTGTGGAGAGAGGGACTGTAGCAGACGTCCACCTGAAGAACTCTTAAACTACACAGGGCAATGCAAGATCTTGGCCAATGTACATTAATATTAACAACAGGCCCATACCCTCCAGTTATACCTATTTGGCGGGACAATCCCAATTAATCCTCTGTTTTCCCACTTTTTCAGCTGCTTTTAAAATCTCTTCATTTCTCTCTCCTCTTCCCTTCCTCCTGGATTACTACAATTGGTTCGAGCTGAGTTCAAAGTGCAAAAGTAGTTTGCATTCAATCAACACAACGGGAGGAGAGAAGAGGAACCGGCAGAGTGTTCCCCTTCCCAGTAACTTCAGACAAAAGCAAACTGTTGCACCCATTCCTAACTGGTGTGTTCTTCCTCATTAATAACTTTCACCATCTTGGCCACACTGTGATGTTGCTTGTCCACATGTGTCCTGATTTTCATGTGTGAAATGTTGGCAGGCATGTAGTCCTGCTGTTTATAGGAGGGACCTTCCAGCTCATTCTACTGACTGGGCCCCTGGCATCTGATCCAAAGACCTACCCAGAATACACCATTAACATTACATTAGTAAAAAAAGTAAGAAGGTAAAAAGTGAAAAAGGAATTTCTCAGCTAAAACCAATTGGCTGAGGGGGGTAGTGGGGATGCTGCCCTCCTTTGGTAGACTCCCTCTCTTGGTTCATTTGGACCAGAAGTGAGCATAGTGCAGCTTGCAGTCTGCAGGTACTGCTTGGAGTCCCATAGTGCAGCTCCTGAAGCCCCCAGACCCAATTTACCCCATTGAAGCGGGTCAAAACCACTGCAAAATAGAGCACTTTTGCTCCCACAAGCCTCACAATATTTTCAAACTTAAAAAAAAAAAAAAAGTGGCAGGAAATTGGTAGTGCATTAAACCAGAAGTGATGTCATGTCTCATCACTTCTGCTCACATCGGGTATGCTAGGCAAATAAATAAATGGCCCTGTCTCCTCTAGATTTGCCCATCCCTGATTTAGACCTATCTTTCCACAGGCGACTGAACATGTTGCACTAGTTCCTTCCCTATGGCAAATGGAAATCTGGACTCTGTCATGGGATCTGGGTGAATCTGGTAGATAATCCTGCCTCACAGCTTCTTCCCCTTCCCTTCATTTCTGTTATTGTATCAAAGGAGAGTATTTGAGCAGTGACAACATTCTTTTCAAAAGTGTTGAACTGCAAATCTAACCTCACTCCACTAACTCTTTGTTGGTGGTGTGTGTGTTGGGTGGGGAGGGGAGGGGAGGGGAGGGACAGACAGAAAGCTAAATTTAGGTTTAAATCAGCTTGTTAAGAATAATTATCCATGAAGGGTTAACCTAAAACCGTGCTGTCAGCAAAGGAGGTCCACAGATGTGGTGGGAGGGCCTGGAGCAAGGAAGCAACCGTAACAACAGTTCCAGAAAAAGGAAGTGGGGCTTGCTCATTTGTTTGTTGATTGTTTCAGCAGTTTGTATCATGTGTCTCATGTCCTATCTCCATTCCCCAGTCTCCCACCCAGTTAATTATACAAGGGAAGTTTGGCTTCCTGCAGGGACCTCCCGGGTACTCTCCCATTGTTCCCAGAGTTGACAGAGAATACTGGCGACCGCCAGTCAAAGGAGCTGCTCATTTATGAGCCTGTGAGAAACACTCCAGAGATCTCAACTCTGTGAACAGAACAGATGGTTGTGTTGGCAAAGGCAAATTTCTAAACTAGTGATGCATCTAATAGGGTTCACCCAAAGAAAATCCTAATAAAAACATAAGGCGATCATACATATCAGGTTATTGTTCCCTCTTCTTTTAAAAAACATATTGCCATATTTAATTCTGGGCACCATATTTCAAATAGTCTGTTTACAAACTGGAAAGAATTCAGAAGTGATCAAGGGTCTCTAGAATATAAAACCTGAGAGGAAATGTGCATATTTTACTTAATGAAAAGATAGTTAGGCTGCTATGGTATATATATTTAGCTAGGAATCTCACTGAAATTAGTGGGTCTGAGTAGACCATCACAAAGGCCATTAGAAAGTACAAGTAACAAATTGTTGCCCTCCCCATAGAGGAAAAGCAGCAAGGGATTTAAATCATGCCGAGGTAGATTTATATTAAATTTTTAGGAGGAATAGCCTGGAAATTCAGAAGTTTGCCAGGCTGCCAAGCCAGACTGTGGAATTTTCTTTCACTGAGATATTTTAAAAGAATGTCGGTCAGGCTTCTGCCCAAGGTTTGTTTGCTGCAGGATATCCTATTTTAGAACAGGAAGGAGGACTGTGTCATACTTAGAAGGCTGGGCTAGGGCAGGTAGCTAATCTTTTTAGCAACTCAGGCCCAAACTAGTAGACAGTGAACACAACAATACAAATGCAGCTTCTCTCCCAAAATACATCTCTGAACTATTTTGTGCCTTTGCTTTTGCTGTACTGAGCTGGGAGGCAGGCAGCAGTGCATTATGGGAGAGGCAGGCAGAAGTGTCAAGTTCTAAGTTTTTGTCAGAGGCTGCTGCCACACTGCAGAAATAGTGCAGTCTGATACTGTGTTAACTGCCATGGTAGTTTTGTGAGATATTTAACCTTCTCTGTCAGAGAGCTCTTGTGCCACAACAACCTACAAATCCCAGGATTACATAGGATGGATCCATGCTCATTGAAGTGGTGTCAAACACAGCCATAGTCAAATGTGTGGACCTCCAGCCTCAGCCCAGGCATATCATTACTTCCTGCAGCAAACCCCATGTCTAGCACACATCCTGAAAATGTATGATCCATAGATTATCAAGCCTCTTTCACCTCTATGATTTCAAAGGCAAAAGAATCCTATTCTAAATATTTTGTTCTATTCTATTCTACTCTACTCTGTTCTATATATGGGTAAATTAGATAAGCAAGGGAGTGTAATGGGGCCAATGCACTAGCTCAGCTCCCCTCTGCCACTGTCATTTTCATCACCTTCTGTATGTAGAGGGTGGCTTTTTGATGAGGAGAGACTCTTCTCTGTGGAGGCTGTCACTATGATTTGGAACACCAAAAATAGGTTTTCAAATTGAAAGAGAACCTCCATGGATAAAAGAAAGTATTTGCTTCAGTAAGTCACCCTTTACACGCATGTGGAGAGATACAAGAGCAGGGAGGAATGGGTAAGGGTCAGGCCTAGTGTACTTTATCCACTCTCTCTCTAATGCATTTACTTTTATCCATATTTAGACATCTGAAAAGGGCTAAAGAAATGCCAGTTTGGCAAATACATTATTAACACTGGTAGGAACATCCAGCCCTACAGAATACAAGCAATGCCACCATACAGAAGAGTGCTACCAAATATCCCTTATTTTAAAATAATGTAAGATTGTTCCACAGTTGACAAAAGGTAGCCTCAGATAATTTGGATTTACAGACATATTTACAGACAATTTGGATCAACAGAATGAACAACACTGTCACTTCCCATTAACTCTCATTTCCATACATCTTCATGTTCCCATTTAGTAAACATACCCTCACAATTCTTCAACATTCATGTTCAGTGCTTCAGAAAGTGTTCAGGTTATATAGGAATCCCCATGTCACCAACCAAGTCATGTCCCTCTTCTTAACATCCTTTCTCACTTAACCTGTTTGGTTTTATGCTCGTCAGTAAATGCTGACATTCATTGGATTTCTGACATTTACTTCTTGTGCCTTTCCTAGTAAATGTCCATGCCTCTGCAGTTTGAGAAACCCCAAGTTGAAGTAGTAGAGTTTCATTGATCAACTAGCCTTATTAGGAGACATTGGACAAAATCCTATTTGACTCTGGCAGAGCATAAAACTCTGCCAGCGTATCCGCACTGGAGATATGAGAGGGTGACGGCGGCAAATGTGAGAAATTTCTCTTGGCATACCCCCATGGCTAATCTGTGGCCCTTTGGTTCAGCACGTAGGTGTCATCCAGATGCCACTGCACAGTCTGGGGAAAAGCATTGCACAGGAGATAATGGATAGTTTCCTGCAAAAAAAGAGTATGAGCTGGTATAATTCTTGGTTACACCTGAAAAAGTCACAGAGAAGACTCCAGTATTTAAAAGACAGAAAGGGCAAAAATATTTAATTTTCAATTTGTTTATTTTCTCCTCATAATTCTCCTAAAATTTGGTCTAATACAAACCCTGAATTGGATTTATTTTTAACTATCATTAGGGATGCTACTGAATATGGGGCAGGTTCTTGGAATGAATACTTCCTTTAAAAACAAAAACTCGGCAGTAGTGTGTGCAGAACTACTTATCTACTGGAAATAGTATAATTTTCATTCTGCTACAGGGCACCCACCCCCAGTCCTTAGACTTGGCTCTGAACCAGTGTTGATTTCTTCTTTCTCTTTGTTCACTCCTACTATGCTTTAGACAGATGGTTGCCTTAAAAAAAAAAAAGAAACAAAACATGAACTGATACGCATGGCATATTTATCCAGTAACTTGAACATCCATTGGGCTTGACTACATGGGCAGGAAATCCCGCTCCTATGTCATTGTCATGGTTGATTTCTTGGATGTACAGTGGCCTCATAAATGCCACACTCCCTGGGCTTCTCCAATTGTAGATCAGAGTATCCAGCCATGCTGTAAGTTGTGTTGGAGTAAAAGGGCAGGCCTGTGCTGATTACATGTCCTATATGTCGCATTATTTCTAATCATACAGTTGGGGCTGCTCCAGCATTGTTGTTTTTCTGTTTGCCCATGCTTTTAAAACAAATGAATATACATGGTCCCAGAGTACTGTATTACTGGATATGCAGAGATATGCTTATCCAGATATGGACACAATTGGGAAAACAAAATGTAAGCGCCAGAACGGAGTCCCACCCACCAGAAATCCCACCTCAGCTTTGCTCCAAAGCCAATCCTCAACCACCACATGGTCAAAAATCTGGGTTTTTCTCAGATCTGGAGAAACTGCAAATCTTACAGATCTGGGGTTTCCTGCAGAAACCCTGTAGAAAATGCACATAATTGAAAATGTCATGCATCAACTGTGCAGCACAAATAGGGGGTGAGTATGGATTTTATTGCCCATGTAGATAAGCCCATTGTCAGCACTGTGGGGGTGGGGTGAATCAGAACTTAACTGTGTAAAAAGTTTTCTGTAGCTCCAGATGGGAATGGGTGTGACATCATGTCTGTCCCAAAGAACTGCCAATCAGCAGTCTGCTAGAAACAGGAAGAAGTGGTTGTTCCAAAGTTCCTATGTCTGGAAGCACACATGTTTGACAAAAAAAAAAAAAAAGAGGTGAATACTGATCCACAGCAAGCTCATCATTCCAGCTTGGACATGCTACATTTCCCCCTGATTTTCTAAGCAGCGAAGTGAAAAGATTTGAAAAGAAAATGTTTATTTGAGGATGTTAAAAAGCATTAGGATGCAGGTAATCTGAGAGATGCTGTATTCTTGAGTCTTGCAAACTTCTATTGACAAAAGGCCCATTTAGGTGTTGGATGGCCTGCTCAGATGAGAGCAAAAATGGGAAGAGTGTATAGGCAAAAATACACACATATGCCGCATCCACCGTGTTCCCCAGTTTCCTGCACTGAGTTGGAAGGGCTTCTCGATGGGTTCATTTCTACATGAATAGAACCTCCATGCAATCTGGATTGCTGATAAAGTGGCATTGTGGATCATGTAGAGACTTCAGTTTGTATTTGTCTTGTGTCTGGGATCAGCATGTGCCAGGGAAAGCAGACTCTGTGAGGCAGTCACAGAGGAGTAAGGCCAGTCCAGGTCAAATATCTGTAGCTGAGGTTATCCAAGTTATCTAAGCACTGAACAGAAGTGTATGAAAGCCTCTAACATTCTGATTGCCTACTATTGGAAAGAAAGCCAGCATGGTGTAGTGGTTTGAGTGTTGGACTACAACACTGGGAGGCCAGAATTCAAATCTCTGCTCAGTTATAGAAACCTACTGGGTGACCTTGGACAAATCACAGTCTCTCAGCCTCAAAGGAAGACAAAGGCAAACCCCCTATGAACAAATCTTGCCAAGAAAAGCCTGTGATAGGTTCACCTTAGGGGCACCATAAGTCAGAAATTACTTGAAGGCACACGACAACAGCAACTATTGGAACACAAGAGGCTGGATCCAGAATCCCACTGGCAGAAAGGTTCGTTTTAATCCCAGGAAGCTTTTGACTCACCAGAAGGATGCCATTTGCAGTTAAGGTGGAAGCCTTAACTGATTGACTTTTCCCCCATGGAGTTCTTTATGCTCCACCCAAATTTCCTTTAGAGGGTTTCAAGACCCTTCCAAACAGCAGGGGAAGTGGTACTAAGAGCTGCCAGGGGAAGGGGGAATCAGTGAAAATCAGTTTTCCCTCCAGCCTTTCTGCCACTGGGAGAACTACTCTGAGGGAATGATCCTAGCAACTCAGGAGAAAGAAGGAACTGGGGTCAGTTACCTTGGTTGTAGCTTCTGTGCAAGAAGAGGAGAGCTAGGTGCAACCCAGGAAGGAAAACAGAACCTCCACCCCACCCCACCCATCCAACTCAATCCTATGAGCAGTAGTGATTCATGGCTTCCATGACAGTGGGGAAGTGGGTTTTAGTCACAGCTTTAAAGCTGCTGTCCAAGGTGCTGGTTTCTGTCATCAAACTTGGTTCAGCGCTTTAGGCAACACATTGAATGGCTGGATTGAAATCCACAGCAAATTCATCACCCACTGGCATAGGAACCACCAGCCAACTCTGTTCCTACTGGCACAAAGGAAGTTGAATCCAACCAGGATGCTCAACTAGACAGACCTTTAGTTTGATCTAGTAGGCCTTGCCTTGTATTCTTAAGTTTTGAAAGTACTGTATTTTGGACTGGAATTTCTTTCTAAACTTACTGCGCCTTGTGGGACCACTGACAATACCAAGTCCCCACAAAACTAATCTGTTTACTCTCTACTTTTGTATGCAATTCTTTTCAAGTAAAAACATATTTAAAAGTCTTTTAGCAGGAGAAATAAGCCACCTCTGAGATCTTGCTGGGCAACAAGGTCTGTTTGTCTGCAGGACTGTGCTGCCCCTTTCTAAACATCAGCTCCTTGTGTCATGGTCTTGGGAGGGCAGAGACTGGTAAAGAATCCTGACTTCAGCTACTGCTTGCATTTGAGTTATAGGAAATGTTTTGGGATCTTCTCTGACATGAATCTTGTGAGCAGCTATACATCTTTCTCTCCTGCATACATATTAGCAAGAGCATATCTGAAGATTTCAGAATCTAAGTGTGGTTGAAAATGTCCCTGTTTCCTTTATATGTAGGTGGGATCTTGGTTTACACAGCTGTATCCTTCTTCCTCTCTGGAGCCAGGCACTCTAAATATTTCTCAGGCAACCTGGGCCATATCTGTGGCACAAACAACCCCTTCTCTCCCACACAGAGCAAGACCAAGAGAGAGAGAGAGAGAGAGCACTCAAGCAGGTCAATTGTTTGATGCTGTTGCAAATTAGTTCCTTTGCAGAAACCACCATATATCATTGCATTAGATTCTGTTCCAGCCCACGCTGAACAGATCACAATTAGTGGATCTGTAAATGAACAGGTTTTTCCTAGCCTACTTCCAAAGCTAGCCCCTCTTCTGAACGTATATGTCTATTTATATGTCTATGTATGTATGTATGTATGTATTCACAAGGGGAACTAGCTTTGGAGTTAGGGGATAAATAGGTGGGGTGGGGTGGGTTTCTGGAATCAAATATCAATATCTTAGCAGTATCCTGTACCTAACGTAGTTCCTCTGTTACTCTTAATAAGTCCCTTTTTGTCGTTTGCTAACACAGCAGATATTCAGCAGACCATGGTCTGTCAAATCTCACTGCAACATAGGAACAGAAAGAAATGAAAGAAACATAGGGGTCGTTTACACGGGCAAATATTCCTCTAAATATACCACTAAGATAGCTCATAGTTCACACGGGTCGAGGCAAAGCATCGCCTCATTCAGAAGGGGGGAAGGTGAAACACCCAAATATAGCGTGGCAAGGGATGTCGCTACTTTTGCCGGTACATTTGCAATGTAGCGCATTATTGGCAGTGTAAACAACCATTCCGCTAAGGGCTACAGCAGAGCTGCACTGTGATTGGTTGCTATGACGCAGGGGTCGCTTAAAATAGGGGGAGTGAGAGTCAGTAGCGATTAGAGGAAACTTTGAAAAATCCTCTCTGCTATTTTGCAAACCAGTTTGCAAACAAAAAGGATTCCCAACAATTTTCAGTCAGGGAGCATTCCTTCTCTTCCTCTCTGCTGTTTTGCAAGTGCGTATGTAAAGCTCCGTTCGTCAGCTGTGATCCTGTGCTTGGGGGAGGGAGAGAAACCATTTTACTAAGAGCTGCAGCAGAGCTGCAATGCTATTTTGACAGTCTGTTTATTTGCCTAGAAAATGCTGTTAAGCAAGGAGAAAAAACCTTCCATTTGATTTGTGGGCAGGGAGCTGTGGGGGGGAGTGACTGCCTCTAAGCTGTTAAGCACACGGAGTTGGGGCCAGGGCAGACATTCCTATGGCATTCCTTTGTCTACTCTCCAATGCTTGGCCATGCCCCCAGCACATTTGGCTGTGTGAATCTCAAAGTGGAAAAAATCAAAGAGCCACAAAATATAGCTGTGTAAACATATACCGTGTAAACTACACACCACTGATGCAGGAAAGCGCTAAAGCGCAACTTAACGCAATAAAACCTGCTGTGTAAACGAGCCCATAGTGTCTCTGTATAGGAAACAGCCCCCCTCTCCCTGGCCTCAAAGAAAGGGAAAGAAGATAGGAAAAATCTACAAAGGAAGAAAATCCAAAGAGCAGTCCCAGCATTTCAGATTGTGGAAGTTATACAGAAAAGTGCAATGCCTTTGCTATAATGCACATATCAGCATCAATCTTTAAATGGCCACATTGGAAGAAAGAGAAGAAGATGGATGCGATCCTCACTTGATCCACACTTGAGGTGCTACAGACAGAAAGAAGGATAGAGGACATTGTCAGACCAGTGTCTAAAAACACTGTAATTCTGCAAATGAGGATAGCAGAAACATCATGGCCTTATTACACTTATTATCCCACATGTCTGTAATCATGCAAAAGAACCGCCATGGAATTATCACATGATGGCCAGTAGTGCTTTCAGAATGGGAGTTTACTTCTGCGATTTAGCATGGGCGAGATTTTGGTGGTTCTTGCAAGAAGAAACGAGTGTGGTTAAAATTCCAAAATCTCCTTATTTAACAAAGTAAATGAAGACACAAGCACTGAAAGCTAAAAATGTGCAAACTAAATGGGACAGTTCATAAAAAGAGTGTCCTGTGCTTCGTTTTTGCATTCTCACCCGGACCTTATCTCGCTGAGGACCAACCATTCAACACTGTAATCTTGCAGTTACAATGGGACATGGTTTTGTATGCTATCAATACCGCAAAAAAAGTGCTACAGTTGCCTGGGGGGAGTGGAAGGGCCAGGGAGGCCTCCACGGAGCCTTGCGAGGCCCCGTGAAGGCCCTGGGGAGGAGGGGGGCCTGGGGAGGCCTCCACGGAGCCTTGTGAGGCTCTGTGAAGGCCCTGGGGGGAGGGGGAGGTCCGAGGAGGCCTCCAAGGGGCCTTGCAAGGCCCCGTGAAGGCCTTGGGGGGAAGGGAGGGCCGGGGAGGCCTCCACGGGGCCTCGGGAGGGTTTCCGGAGGCCCCGTGAAGGCCTTGGGAGGGAGGGGGAGGCGGGGGAAAGCGGCTATGTAGCCTCTGGAGGCCCCGTGGTCGCTTTGGTGGGGGAGGGGGAGGGCAATCATTATTCGCGGAATTTTCACATTTGCGGGGGTCTGGGGAACCTAACCCCCGTGAATGTGAAAGGACGACTGTATTGACGACAGATGGCCATCCAGCCTCTGCTTAAAAACCTACAAAGAAAGAGAAGAGGCAGTGTATTCCACTTCCAAGCAGATCTTACTGTCAAGAAGTTCCTCCTAATGTTTAGGTGGAATCTCTTTTCCTGTAATTTGAACCCATTGCTCTGTGTCCTAGTTTCTGGAGCAGCAGAAAACAAGCTTGTCCCATCCTCAGTATGTCATCCCTTCAAATATTTAAAATGGCTATCATGTCCCTTCTCAACCTTCTCTTCTCCAGACTAAACATTCCCAGCTCCCTAAGCCTCTCCTCATAGGGCATGGCTTCCAAACTTCCCACCATCCTGGTCGTCCTCCTCTGGACACGTTCCATCTTCTCAATATCCTTACTGAATTGTCATACCCAGAACTGGACACAGTATTCCAGGTGAGGCCTGACCAAAGCAGAATAGAGTGGCACTATTACTTCCCTTGATCTAGACACTATACTCCTATTAATGCAGCCTAGAATCACATTGGCTTTTTTAACTGCTGCATCACACTGCTGGCTCATGTTGAGCTTGTGGTCCACTAAGACTCCTAGATCATTTCAAATGTACTGCCATCAAGCCATGTGTCAACCATCCTATATCTGTGCTTTTCATTTTTACTGCTCAGGTGTAGTATCCTACATTTCTCCCTGTTGAAATTCATTTTGATAGTTTTGGCCCAGCTTTCTAATTTGTTAAGGTCATTTTGAATTCTAGTCCTGTCCTCTGGAGTATTAGCCACCCCTCCTAATTTGGTGTCTTCTGCAAACTTGATAAGCATGCCCTCTATTCCCTTATCCAAGTCATTGATAAAGATGTTGAGTAGCACTGGGCCCAGGACAGAACCCTCTGGCACCCCACTAGTCACTTCTCTCCAGGATGAAGAGGAGCGATTGGTGACTACCCTTTGGATTCGGTCAGTCAACCAATTAAAAATCCACCTAACAGTTGCATTGTCTAGCTCACGAGTTACTAACTTTTTTGCAAGAATATCATGGGGAACCTTGTCAAAAGCCTTACTGAAATCAAGATACACTATATCCACAGCATTTCCTTCACCTATCAAGTTGGTAAGTCTGTAAAAAAAAAAAAGATAAGATTAGTCTGGTATGACTTGTTTTTGAGAAATCCATGTTGACTTTTAGTGATCACAGCATTCCTTTCTAAGTGCTTACAGACTGTCTGTTTAATGATCTGCTCTAGGATCTTTCCTAGTATTGATGTCAGGCTGATTGGGCAGTAATTTGGGTCTTCTTTTTTCCATTTTTTAAAGATGTGGACAACATTTGTCCTCTTCCACTCTGCTGGGACCTCTCCTGTTCTCCAGGAATTCTCAAAGATTATTGACAGTGGTTCTGAGATTACTTCTGCCAGTTCCTTTCATACCCTTGGATGAAGTTCATCTGGCTCTGGAGACTTGAATTCATTTATACTGGCCAGGTATTCCTGAACTACCTCTTCACCAGTTCTGTGCTGTATTTTCCCTACTGCATCATCTGCTCCATTTTCCCCACTTTGAGCATTGTTCCCCCTTTGGGAGAAGACTGAAGCAAAGAAGGTGTTAAGTAGTTAGTTCTGCCTTTTCTGTGTCCCCTGTTACCTTGTTGCCATCTTCTCCACGCAGTGCCCGTACCATTTCCTTGTTCTTCCTTTTGCTAAAAGCCCTTTTTATTGTTTTTAACCTCTCTAGCAACCTGAGCTCCATCTGTGCGCTAACTTTTCTGACTTTTCCCCTACATGAGCTGGCTATTTGTTTGAATTCTTCTTCGGTGATTTCCCTCTTTTTCCATTTCTTGTACGTGTCCTTTTTATGTTTTAGCTCAGTTGAGAGTTCTTTCGACATCCATCGTACTGTCTTTATACACCTCCCCTTTTTCCTCCTCATTGGAACTGTTTGAAGTTGTGCCTTCAATATCTCACTTTTAAGAAACTCCCATCCCTCATGAACTCTCTTCTCTTTTAGTATTCCTGACCATGGGATCACCCTGTCATGCCCTGTAGCCTGATGAGGCTATAGAGTCACAGGAAGACATGGCAGGGAACGGCCCTAGGGACCCTGGCACAGGTTTATCTACACCTGTGCCAGCAGAGAACCCTGCCAACCTAGAGGCTCAAGCAGAGGAAGAGCCTGGTCCAAGTGGATTGGCATCAGTCCCAGCAGAGAGTCCTGCCCACTCAGATAAGGACAAATAAGAGAGGGACTTACCTCCACCATCATATACCCAGCTGCAAGCTCAAAAGGAAGATCAAGGGAAGTCTCTAAGACTTTATGAGAAAAATCTGCTTGTTAAGAAACACCTGACAAACCCTTTATTGCTTTATATATGCTGGGAGAGGCAATGGAGGCTTTGTCAGAGATCAACTGATCTTCCTGGTGAAAGCTTCCTACTGACCTTAGTGCCTGGATTCTGGTTTTCTTGACTTCTGTTACCTTGAACTGTTCCTGACTAATCTGCTGCCTGCTCCTGTTGACCCTCGGACTGCTTTGAACCATGCTGCCCGGTTGTCGTAAGCCTCTGAGCCTTTGGACTGTGTTACTGGATTAAATCTTTGACTGTGTTTGCATTCCTGTGAGCTAATTAACAGTTGGCGCCCTTCCCAGACTAGTGCTGTTTATACTTTGCTGGTACCTAGTTGCTTTTCAGACACATCCCCAGTAATTCCCTAAGTTTTCTGAAATCAGCTTTCTTAAAAGTCTAGAACGCATGTCTGACTATGCTTGGCTTCCCCTTTCCTCTATATCACAAACTCAAGGAGAACATGGTCACTTCACCCTAAGGATCCCGCCACTTCCACAAAATTAACCAGGTCATCCCCATTGGTTAGGATCAGATCTAAAATAACTGATCTTCTGCTTCCTGGAAAATGTAGTTGTCTGCAAGACAAGTGAGGATTTGTTGGACCTTAAATTCTTGGCAGAGTTGGACTTCCAACAAATATCAGGATAGCTGAGATCCCCCATTACTACTACATCTCTCCTTTCTGAATGTGTGGCCATCTGTTCCAGGAAGGCATCATCCAAGTCCTCGGTTTAGCTTAGAGGTCTGTAGTGGACTGCCACAACAACATCCCTGCTGTTTCTCTCCCCCTCAGTTTTTACTCAGATGCTCTCAACCTGGGCCCTAGGATTTAAGTCATGGATCTGTTCACAGGTGTACACATTCTTAATGTATAATGTTACTCCTCCTCCCTTCCTGTTTGTTCTGTTTGCCTGAAATAGGTTATACCCCTCTATTAGTACATTCCAATCATGAGACTCATCCCACCAGGTTTCAGCTATTATATCATATTTGTTTTGCTGTGCGAAGAATTCAAGTTCATCCTGTTTATTTCCCATGCTATGTGCATTAGTATAGAGACATCTAAGACCATGGGGCATTCCCCCTATCTGCCTTTTAAAGTGTTTATTCCTCCCATTGCTGAGTTGTTGTCCTATTTGCCTTGTTCTCTGTATAACATTTGGGCTATTATCTCTAGCACTCAATGAACTCCTGCCTAAAGATTACTGTCTCTCTTCCCCATACAACTCAGTTTAAAGCCCTCCTGATAAGATCTTTCAAACTCTTAGCAAAAACATTCCTGCCAACTGCTGTGAGGTGCAACCCATCCCTTGACAGAAGCCCCCCTCCCTGAAACCGCACACCATGGTTGAGGAAGCCAAATTGTTTCCGGAGGCACCATCTGCGTAGCCAGTTGTTCACCTCCACTATTCTTCTCTCCCTTCCTGGGCCATGCCCTTCCACTGGAAGGACAGACAAAATGACTATCTGTGCATCCAGGTTCTTCAGCTTCCTGCCCAAAGCCTCATAATCCCTTGTGATCTTCTGGAGGCTATTCCTTGCAGTATCATCGGTTCCCACATGGACCACAAGGAAGGGATAATGGTCAGAAGGCTTGATGGGTCTTGTCAGCCTCTCTGTTACATGTTGAATTTTTGCCCCAGGGAGACAGCATACCTCCCGAGACCTTTTGTCAGGCCTGCAGACTACTGCTTCTGTTCCTCACAGCAGCTTACAGCATGCCCTCTCTCATCAAAGAGCAGATGGGAAGAGAGTGGAGGGGTTCAGTCTGGGCCAGTTCTTTTTCTTTTACAACAGAGGGCAGTCACTTGATTAACACTGACTGCACAAGAAAATGTTATCTGCCCAAAACATTTTTGGGATAGCTGACTGACAGAGGAAGGAAAAGCAAGCAGGAAAGGAAGACAACAGATCCTAATCCCTCTCTGTCTAAGCCATCTCATCCCTAGAGGACAAGAGAGCAGCAAGAACAAGTGCAGAAGCTGCTCTTTCTTCCAGTTTAATTATGCTGTATTTGTTTTAATTTGCAAGTCACCTTGAGTCCTGAATTTGGAAAAAGGTTGTAAATAAAGATAAAAATAACAGCAGCAGCAGCAACAACAGCAACAACAATGACAACAACAAACAGTTGAGGTTTGGTGGAGCCATTGGGCAATGTAAAGTCAGCACAAGTGCATAGGTATGTCCTTTTCCTCAACAAGCTTTCATCTTAAAGTCTAATAATGCCTAGAGAATTATATATATTTATTATTTGTTATATAATTCTATGATCACACAGTCAGATTCCCTGTCCATCTACGCAAACTTATTTGGTTCCAAACATTGTTGATTTCAGCTAACCATATATAACCTCAGAAGTCTTGGAACTTTATCAAATGGGGCTGAAATAGTGGAATTACAATGTGATAGTATCACAAATAAGTTCTCATTATCACACAAGGTTGTCATCCTCCTATAGTCCATGTGTGCCTCCACCCATTAATTAGGCATAACTTTTAATGGAAAGGTAAAGCTGTCAATAGCCTTCAATATCACTCCTTGTGGTATTGATGAGTTTACAATAATCACATCCTACTGTAATCGCGTGATTCCACCATGAAAGGAGGGGCAGAAGAATACACTCTTCTCTCCCTCCCTTTCCCCAATGAGATCACATAATTAAACATCCAGGGGAGAACATGAAGAAGTCCTACAGGACACTCTTTTAATAAACTGTTGCCTTTTCTTGGTACCTTTTTATGTTTGTTTAAGTGTTTGTGAATTTATTTTGTTATTTATTTGTTTTTAGTATTTTAGAGTGACTTCTCATGTATCTTCATGAGAATAGCCAAAATCTTGCCCATGCAAAATTGTGAAAGCAAGAGAAAAAATTTCTTAAAGGTGCATGTGCCAGACAGCTTTGTCATTAGAAGGCAATGCAAAGATGAGTGTTACTATAGCATGAGCTGCACTCCCGTTCTTAAACCACTAATGGGGGTTGTGCCATAATTCTGTGGCAACGTGCAATAATTACTGTAATCATGCCACTATGTTTCAGCTTGTCTTAATCATGGAATTATAGCATTTCTAGAGGCTAGTCTGATAAAGTCCTTGGTTGTCACTGCTTATAGAACCCATATTTGGCAGATAGACTCTGCTGAACAGAATGAGGCAGCCATCTCAGGCAAAAGATTTGTGGTATTATAAGGCAGAAAATTCTTACTACTTTCATTTGTTGTTTCTTTAATATGTTAATATTGTATTTTTCCTACCAAGGTGCTTGTAGAATTTTCTGATTCATGTCCCAAGCTAACTTGGTTTTTGGTACTACAGTCCTTACCTTTATTTTGGTGAACAGAGAAAAGAGTGCTGCCTGTGGGCCACCCAAGACTATTTGTTTTGCAAAAACCCCATTGTTTTGCATTTTAAAAAAATACTTAAAATTTCTTATGTACTGGGCAGTTTCACAATTTTTTTAATATTGCCCCATATCTTCCCCTTCCTCATCTGAGATGGTCTTCTCCAGATAGGCCATGAAATCATGGCTGATGCACCCATGTGTCAGGCTCATCCCTGAATTCTGGGATTGAGAGTGGAATTCATGGAGGACCCTGACATGAGGCTGTCTCTGGCCTGTTTCTCTTGCCTAGGCCCCTGGAGTTTTGGAGATGGGCCAGCCCGCCTTGTTGGCCTGGGAACGCTGCTCTCCACCACGGCTCACGGTCAATTCTCCAGGTGCAGGCCGGGCTGTTCCTCCTCCCTACACACCATTCTCATGCTGTGGGGGTTTATCTGAAGATTTGTGCTGGCTGTGTTCAGTCTCGGCTTTGTTTCATGTTCCTGACACGTTTCCTTACCAATAAATAATTTCTATTGAGTGAATGCGAGCGTGTGTTCTCAGTACATCACACCATGTCCGTTTCCTCCTGCCACCACCAGCTACATTGGCATAGTTATACAGTTATTATATAACTGTATATATATAATATAACTATATATAACTGTATTATATAAACCTACATACTTATACAGGTTTGTGGATCAACAAGATGTTACAGATATTTTCCATGTGAAGACTTTTTAGTTCAGGTCAATTGTGGCTTTACACAAGTTTTGCAGTCCTCATAATTCTGTTTTCTCCACCACCACCACCACCATCCATCCATCACTTCTGTCAACAGAACACTATCAAAACAAATTTAATGCTATCCCAAAAAAAGGTATGCTTTCGGGAATAGAAATGTTTAACCTGGGCCAACCTGGATTGAGGGGGAGAGGAGGAAAGAGTCCAAATGGATAGACCTGGTTTGATTTTTTTTTAACACAGATTTTTCAGCCAAATCATAGAAAGATAGCAATAGGAAATGGAGCATTGGCAGAGTCATGATTAAATGATATAACAATGTTTAGATCAATCCCACTTGAAAATGTTTAACAATGATAACAGGATGAAATAGAATGTCCATTCATCACGGTTTGTCAAAAGCTCAGTTCTAAGAGCTGGAGAGTAGTAATGAGCAGGGCCAGCTTAACCATACTGCCAAATCAGCATCTGCGGGAGGCCTCATAGCCAAGGGGCCCCTGGGCACCCAGCCAGGGGGGGCCTGCTCACCCTCCTCCTCCAAAAACCTCCTGCTGGCTTAAAAGAAACAGCATCTCCCAAACTAGAAAGAAAAAGAGAAAGAAGCAGCAGCACTCCGTGGCAGAAGCTGGAGGGAGTTGGCTGCTGCAAAATGCAAGCCAGCCAGTCGTGTGCCAGAGAGGGGTGAGTGTGTGTGTGAGAGAGAGAGGGAGGGGAAGTGTGAGGGTCCTCTCTTCCCTCAGAAAGGGCTTCTTTCTTTCTTTCTTTCCCTTCCTTCCACATAGATCCCCCACCCCATCTTTCCAGCTTCTCTTAGATGACTTGGTTTCTCTCCCCTCCTCACTTTCCCCCTTGGTCTTCAGCTTCCTCCCCTTGCTGCCAACTGAGTTCAACCTGCAAAAGGAATTTGTGTGTGTTTGCCTATGTGTGTTCAAGTCATTTCTGTCTAAGGTGAACAGAACATGGGGTTTTCTAGGCAAGGTTTGTTCAAAGGGGATGTGCCTTTGCCTTCCTTTGAGGCTGAGAGAGTGTGACTTGCCCAAGGTCACCCAGTGGGTATTCATGGCTGTGTAAGGATTCAAACCCTAGTCTCCACAGTCATAGTGCAATGCTGAAAATTCTACAACACTCTGGCTCTTTTAACAAAAGAATATAAAGAATATAAATAAAATTTGGAGTAATATTACTGGGAACAATGGTTTTATTATTGTCACTAAAACACACCTCTATCCCATTAGAGTTATGTGAGAGCCTTTGGGTAGAGCGGTGGTTCTTAAACTTTTCTTTACCAGGGACCCCCTTTAAATATCTTTTGCTGTCTCAAGACTTAACTCAAAATTTAAAACCCTAAAAATATTAACAATAATAGCTAATAATAAAAGCTAACAATAAGAATACAATTACACCATCCATTAAACTTTCCCTCAGAGGCACTCTTGCTTCTTCCTGCAAGTTTGTGGCTGGAGTGGATTGAATGGCAATGTACAGGCCATGCCAGCCAGCCTTTGCCTTGGTTCCTGTCATGTGGCTGCTCCACTACAGGGAGGAGGTAAGCCAAGCAGCCTTCAAGCCTTTGTGGACCCCCTGTGAGGACATCGTGCAGCCCAGGTTAAGAACCACTGGGCTAGAGAATGCTGGAAAAGGAACAACCAGACCTTGAGAAGGGTGCTGGCAGGGGGATTCTGGAAGGTGTAATCCAAGAGTAACTTTCCCAGGCTCTGAATTCAGCCTAGAATCATAGAATCATAGGGCTGGAAGAGACCCCAACAACAACCCCATCCTATCGGCTTCTGCCCTGCAGGAACACACAATCCAAGCATTCCTGACAGATGGCCATCCAACCTATGTTTTTAAAAAACCCAAAGAAGGAGACTCCACCACACTCCAAGGCAGTGTATTCCACTTCTGAACAGCTCTTACTGTCAGGAGGTTCTTCCTAATATTCAGGTGGAATCTCTTTTCCTGTAGTTTGAACCCATGGCTCTGTGTCCTAGTCTCTGGAGCAGCAGAAAACAAGCCTGCTCCATCCTCAGTATGACATCCCTTCAAATATTTAAACATGGCTATCATGTCACCTCTCAACCTTCTCTCCTCCAGGCTAAGCATACCCAGCTCCCTAAGCTGCACCTCATAGGGCGTAATGGCTTCCAGACCTCCCACCATCCTTCTCAGTATCTTTCTTGAATTGTTGTGCCCAGAACTGGAAACAGTATTCCAGGTGAAGTCTGACCAAAGCAGAATGGAGTGATACTGCTACTTCCCTTGATCTAGACACTACTATTAATGCAGCCTAGAATTGCATTGGAATTTTTTGCTGCTGCATCACACTGCTAACTCATGTTCAGCTTGTAGTCCACTCTTTCTTTTCTTTGAGGAAATCTACACCATTATGTTAATTGCTAATAAAAAATATTATGTTTGTGCCTATAATATAGTTTTTAAACTAAATTATTAGTCTCTGGCTTTTCTTCGCAAACAAAGATTCAGGAAGGACTCATCCCACAAATTATGTAATACAGTAGCCCCCCCCCCACTTATACACTGGGGATTGGTTCTGGGGGGCGTGGATTCTGAAAACCGTGAATAATAGTGAACGCCATTGAAAATAATGGGACTTCTGGTTTAAAATACCATAGACTTGCCTTGGAGGGCCTAGAAAACAGCTAGGGAGGACACATTTTCTAGGAAGACTCTATGGTTGGTGTGCTGTTTTGTGTCCCATGGATAATGAATCCGTGGATACGGGGGTCCTACTGTAATCTGAGCATCCTGTACTGTGTATAGGTTAGGTTACATTGACCTGAGATAAACATATGGGGGACCCCAAATAAAGCATTGCAGGGGGGCCCAAATTTCCTTAAACCGGCCCTGGTAATGAGGGCAACTGGCATCAGTCAGGCAGTGACAGCAGCAGACAGGCAGAAAGGCTGGAGGGAAGGCGGCAGCTAGAAAATCAGGAGGCCTGGCAACCTCGAAACACAGAGGAATAAGCAGTGATGTAGACTCGAGTCAATTGACTTGGACTGAAGTCGCTTCAATGAGTCGACTTGGACTTGACTCAACAATAAATGATGCACTGACTCAACTTGCGACTTGCATATTTTTAGCAACCAACTTGCTAGCCTTGGTTCAGTAACATAACACATTCATCCAGAAATTTACAGAGCAGAAAACAGTTTTCCTCTTTGAACAATGATTTCATTATCTCACAGCTTTTTGCCTACTGATCACGTGACAGAAGTGGTAAGAGCAGATGTGTTAGGCAACAGGCTTGAGGTGGAAGGATCCTTCTAAAGCTTTTCAAAACCTCCTCCGATGTGTAACAGGGACAGGCTACCAAGCAGACCTCAACCCCTACCTCAAGCCCATTGCCTAACATGTTTGCTGTGTTCCCCTCCAAGAAACACCTCCCATGCTCTGGGGGAGGGGCAAGTCTTGCCTGCTGCTCTTAGGAAAAGGCCTTTCCTAAGATCAGCAAGCAAAACTCCACGTTAGGCTTGAGGAGGGGGTTGAGTTCTGCTCGGCAGCCTATCCCCACTACACATTGGAGAAGCCTTCTCCAATGTGCAGCAGGGACAGGCTGCTGAGAAGACCTCAAGTCCCACCTCAAGCCCATTGCCTAACACATTTCCTGATCATTTATTTATTTTTACCTAACTTTGTGCATGTCTTTTTTATTTTTCTAGTTATTGAAACTCTATTCACACACACACACACACAGCATCACCACTCCTTTTTTTTCTGTTAAAGTTGGTCCCCAGACTTGAGACTTGACTTGACTTGACTTGAGGCTTGAAGGTAGAGACTTGAGATTTGATGTTAGGAAGAACTTCCTGACAGTAAGAGCTGTTCAGAAGTGGAATGTGCTGCCTTGGAGTGTGGTGAAGTCTCCTTCTTTAAACATAGACTGAATGGCCATCTGTCAGGAATGCTTTGATTGTGAATTCCTGTAGGGCAGTGGGTTGGACTGGATAGCCCTTGTGGTCTCCTCCAACTCTATGATTCTATGACTTGAGACTTGGAGTAAAAGACTTGAATACATCACTGGTAATAACCGTGGCAGAGAGCAGAATGTGTGTTGTGCAATGGCTGGAGCAGAGAGCAGGCTCCCCTGCCCCATTTTCCACATCTACCTGAAACCTTTAGGGGCTGCTACTGCTTCTTCTTCTTTCTTTTTCTTTTTTTTTTCCTGTAACTGGAAGTTACCAGGAAGTCAGTTCTGATTTTGGTGGGGGAAAAGTGGTTTCATTCCCCCAAAAATGTGGAGGTGGGTAGAATACCATTAAAATGGGCAATCGCCCATGTAGGAGTTTCTGGGGTGGAACTGTCCATTTTAAGGTTATTTTTCCCAGTTGGGGTTTTGGGACCACATTGTGTGGGCAGGCTGCACCACTCCCACCCTTCTGCTAGGGCATCAGGCTGAGAATGACGAGATCCAGTTTGATATTCGTACTTAGCCATGGATCTCACTGGTTAACCACAGTCCAGCTGCTATTGCTCTGGAAAACCAATGTCATCATAGGAATTTCACAAGGATACAAACAGTGGGATGATCATGTCTGCTGCTTCAAGTTCCTTGGAGCAATGGTGGGAGACAAACATAGTACGAAAGAAAGCAAACCCTGTGAGCTCAGACTGATGGAAAATTGCAGATCTGGAAACTACCAGGGACAAACTATCAAAGGCAGAGCTTGGAAAATTTATTGTTTCGGATCACAGCTCCCAGAATCCCCCAGCCAGAACAAATGACTGCTGGGAATTCTGGCAGGTACAGCTTGCTAATAACTGTGGTGATTATATCTACAAGGCAATCCTATGTGAGAAAGCTTAATAAAATGAATGCATTATTAATGCCATCTTTTTAAAAATATTCTGGGGGAAAGGTTATAGGAAGACTCCAAACTGGTTCTAAATGAATTTGGCAAGATTAGCAAACTAAAACATTTTTCCCCTCTGAGATTTGTTCACTGTTAAAAGCCAAGAAAATAGAGTATTCCAAAATCAATCTGTTTGAGCCAAAATTAGCCTTGCCTTTTAATCTCGAAATGACTTAAAAGGTGAATATAGTCACATTAATTCACTCCTATTAATAGGCTCAATGTAGTTAGGTGTTTCGGGAAATGTAAAGATTAAATAGGCTACCCTCTACTTCATTAAGATGACTTCTGCCAGTATGTTTTTATATTAGACATATTTTAACAAATATGCAGTGCATGTTTTTTAATCTGGGGATTGACAGGGGATGGGAGGAAATGACAACATCAAGTAGTACTACATGGCAAAAAGCCTGTGAGTTTCATACCCCCACAGAAACACACACACTCCACCTTGCTGCTGCAATCCTAAGGGCATAGGAGCAAATTAACATTTCCAAGGGGCTGTCAGGCCCCTGTCATCCAATGACTGGCAGGGTGTTCCAGCTCCCTTTTCAAGTGCTGGGAAGTTCTTGCCTCTCCGAGACTTCTTTCATTCCTTCTTTTCAGCCATGTCAGCATGAATGATCAATAGGAGTATAGTGTCTAGATTGAGGGAAGTAATCATGCCACTCTATTCTGCTTTGGCCAGACTTCACCTTGAATATTATGTCCAGTTCTGGGCACCAGAATTCAAGAAGGATGTTGACAAGCTGGAACGTATCCAGAGGAGGGTGACCAAAATGGTTAAAGGTCTGGAAGCCATGCCCTATGTCCTATGAGGAGCGGCTTAGGGAGCAGGGCATGTTTATCCTGGCAACGAGAAGGCTAAGAGATGACATGATAGCCATATTCAAATATTTGAAGTAATGTCATACTGAGGATGGAGCAAGCTTGTTTTCTGCTGCTCCAGAGACTAGAACACGGAGCAATGGATTCAAACTTCAGGAAAAGAGATATCACCTAAACATTAGGAAGAACTTCCTGATGGTAAGAACTGTCCAACAGTGGAATGTGCTGCCTTGGAGTGTGGTGGAGTCTCCTTCTTTAGATGTTTTTAAAAAGAGGTTGGATGTTGGGCATGTTTTGATCATGTGTTCCTGCATGGTAGGAGGTTGGAGTGGATGGCCCTTGTGTCTCTTCCAATGCTATGATTCTATGAACTGCTTCAGGGCTAGTCTATACTGGCCAGAATATGTTGCCCAGTGTATTATGGCTCTAGAGCTGGCCTGTTCTCTACCCCCTGTTACCAAGCCAAAATGGACAGAAGTCCATAAGTACACACCAGCCAGTATTGGCAGGTGCCTCCCCCACTGTTGGGTGTCACTCTGAAGCCAGGAAAGAGGCCCTCAGTATGTGATCTGGGCTGGTCACATGCTGGGGGCTTCCTTCACCTCTGCAGAGCATTCCAGTGGCGGAGGCGGCATCCAGCTATTCAGGCTAGTGTGCAGGTATAGACCCTGCATTCCCACACCAGACCCATCTGGGTTTTCCTGTATAACATGGTTTTCTTGGGTGTTTTTTTTTTAAATTAAATGTGCTTACCCCATCTTCCCCCCAGCTTTGCCTCAGATATCATCAGGTCTCCAACATGGAGGGAAACCAGGGTAAATTGCCCTTCTAAAGAAGCCTCTAGTCTCAGTTCCTGCTTATCAGGAGCTTCTATGGTGCCTGAGTCCCTTCTTCCTGCTCCTTTCAGTCTACTGCATTATGAGGTTGTAGCCTACATATGTGTCATAGTCACGGTAGTGGTAACTCTTCAATGTCAGGTGTTCATTAGGACAGAGCCCATACAGCCCCAAGGAGAGTCCAGCTGCTTTGATCTACACCAATACACCAGTTCAGGTAGCTTTCATCTCCAGGAAATGGCCAGTGTATTGTTATGAACTATCCTTTGCTGTAATCCAAAGTGTGTTGGGACAGCTGGGTCTTGTATAGATCCAAAAGCCTTGCTCCTCTCCTCTTCCCATGTTCCCCCTTTGTCCTCAGCTTACTTCAGCTGCTGCCGAGTGAGTTCAAAGTGCAAAAATAGTTTTCTCTCAATTAACTCAGTATAGAGTGGGAGAGGAGAGATGGAGTCTTATCCTCCACAGTAGGCTCAGGCAAAAGTAACCTGCTACATCCTCTTCTAGTTTGTGTGTTCTTCGTCATTAATAACATTTGCCATCTTGACCACACTCTGATGTTGCTTGGCCACATGTGTTTTCATCTGTGAAATGTTGGAGGGTATGATGACATTATCATCCTCACACATCTAAAAGCTCCATCGCTTTCACTTTGCAAACCTTGGTTGCATTACACCACTAGCTATCATATGTGGATTGGATAAGGTTGGTACTTTCCATGACATTCTCCCTTTTTCAAAAAAAGCTTTTCCATGAAGCTAAGACACTCAGGGATATTGGGCATCCTACCTTCCAGCCTCAATAGGGGGAGGATGCTGTCAGGGTAACCTGAACAGGTGGGCTATCTTCCTAGTGAGAGGAAAAATAGATGACATTATGATGTTGACCCAACACAGGTGTATGGGGGGGGGTCCTCCTCCCACTTTTAAGGATGCAAGTAGGTAAGGACATCTATTCCAAGACAAGACTTTCTGCCCAGTGTTCACTACTCCCCTACCCCATCTAAGAGGTTGATTGAGCAACATGAGGTTGATTGAGCAATTGGGGGTGGGAATCCTAGAGATATCTCCAAGAGCCAAGCTTGACTGCTGCTTTTTTCCAGAGTTGAGGGCATCCACAACCACCTCAAGTTCTCAACCTTCTTCACAACACCCCAGAAAATAAAATCATAAGCCGCAACAGACTGTAGAAACCTGGGCAAAGAATCTGGGATGTAATAGTAAGATGTCATTTGGGTTTCAGCCCAAGGTTGAGTAGAATGAAGAAAACTAATCCCTGCAACTGTGCTTGGCAGTATTTATAGAAGAAGTTCTTTTGATTGATATTATCCATAGGGTGGAACAACAGTATATACACAGATTAGAACCGCTCCAGCACATGCTCACAAGCCTGACAAATCCTGAGCCATGTTCTCATGGCCAAAAATGTGTGCATTGGATGATGATCAAAGGAGTTCCAAACCAGCTGAGAAGGTCAAAAGGAGGGGGGAAATAGTTTCCACTATCCAGCATGGTTTAGTATTCAGGTTTCATTCATGAATGTCCCAAATATGCTTGACCTCACTATACACTCCAGACCATTTTGTTTTAGAGAACAGAATGACCCTCTCAACTTCATGCAAACTCCATTTGAATTTTGTTTTTTACCCCAAGCCACTGAAAATAGCATTTCCTTTTGCAGAGAAAAAATGAGACAGAGAGAGAGAGAGAGCGTGCATGAGTGAACAGGGAAGGGAAGAAAAATTAAGGAAAAACCCTTGGAGTTATTTCAATTAATCTGGGTACTGAAGATCCCTAGGGAACTTCTTCTCTCAGAACTACTGAACTAGAACAGAGCATCTCAGGGGCTCAATTGCACATTAAAATATCAGCCACGCAGCAGAAGCATTTTGTTCCTTCCCGAACCATTCATCCTCACAAATACATTGCAGCTGCGGGTGCCTTTTAGCTGTGAATGGGAGTTTAACCTGACAAATTTGATAAAAATGTGCAGTAGAGGGAACACACACATACAGGGCCATTCCCCAATTTCAAACACACTATAATTCATGAAGCAGAAGAAACACATCTTCAGGCCTAGTAGTGATTTTCCAAATGGGAGGGACGTCACAGATAATGTATTCTTTATGAGGGACTTTTACAATATTTTCATTGGGGAAGACCATTTTTTTAAAAAAAGTGGGTGTCATGTAAGCACCACAATAGAACCCCATGGTATTGATTTACTTTGAGTCTAATGCACCTCAGGACAGATCACCACAAGTAAGAGAAAATCTGTATGTTCAGCAAATTCAACACTGTGGACTTTATCAGATGTGGCAAAAATCATGATTACAATGTCACGGTAGTGCGAATGGGTCCTGCTATCACCTGATGTCATCTTCACCTGGTCAATCTGTGCTTCAGCTGTGAATAAGGAACCACTTTTCACTGATGGGACAAGTTCTCAATAGCTCTCAATATCGCTTTTTTCATGGTACTGAAGAGCATGCAAAACCACATCCCACTGTTATCATGATGGGCAGTCCTCTCTCCTCCTCCCTATTCCCAGCGAGAAAACTTCCAGGAAAGAATGTGAAAACTATCCACAGGACGTTCTTTTTATGAACTGCCCCATTAATTTGCATGTTTTTAGGTTTGTCTAAGTGTCTGTGTGTTCATTTGCTTTGTCAATTCAGGGGGGTTGAGAGTTTTTAAGTGTGCTCACGTCTTCTCGCGAGAACCGCTGAAATCTCGCCCATGCTAAATCACTTCTGTAAAATCTTGTCCTTTGCACAACCACCTTAGTGGTGGTTGTGCAAAAATTCTGTGGTGGTTCTTTCACGCAATTACAGCAATATGCAATAATAAGTATAATAATGTCACTGTGTTTCTACTTTCCTTAATAGTGGAATCACAGCATTTTTAGCTGCTAGTCTGATAAAGACCTGCATGTTCAGCAACTTCAAGAATTATTAGCTGCCTATGACTTGCCCAAGGTCACCCAGTGGGTTTCCATGGCTGAACAGGGATTTGAACCCTGGCCTCCACAGTCTTAGTCCAACACTCAAACCACTATATCAATTTCATACTCTCCAAAAATATTGATTTGGCAGGGACAGCTGATTAATCCTCTGTTGACCCATTTTTTCACATGCTTTTCAAATGTCCCAGTTTCTCTCTCCTCCTCCCACTTTTCCCCTTTGTCCTCAGCTTACTTCAAGGGCCGAAAACTACATTCAAAGTGTATAACTAGTGCATTAACCCAGCAGAGAAGTGGGGAGAAGAGAGGATGAAATCTTGCCCTTCCCGGTAGACTCAGGCAAAAAGCAAACTTCTGAAGCCTCTCCTAGATGTGCTCTTCTTCTCTTCTCTTCTCTTCTTCTCTCTCTCTCTCTCTCTGGCTTTTCTTCGCAAACAAAGATTCAGGAAGGACTCATCCCGTGCTTTCTGCAAGCGCGCTGATGACTAAAAAGGCCAATCCGAGATAAACAAATCTGGTTGCAGAAAGCACAGCAGAAGGTCTCCTTAGGTGATGTTTCCGGGTTGTAATTCTGCCTTGTCGTTTCTCTTCAAGACTTGTTCGGCGTGAGTTCTCAAATAAGGCTGCAGCATTGTGGATAGTGCGTCTCCATGCCTCCTGATGTGATAATATTTACCCTCTTGATCACTCTCCGATGCTGCTACACATGCCCCAGTTTTTATCTGTGAAGTGTTGGTGGGGATGCCATTTTACATCTGGTAGAGGTAGCCTCAAGGTGGAGAATCATGCCATTTTGTGGGGGCTTAGGCATATAGCCCCCATGGCTTACACTGGGAACGCTGGGGGAGCCATATGTGCCCTGAATAATTCCCACTCCTGTCCTATCCACTTATGTGAAGCTTGTTATTGAGTACATAACAGGAGAGACATAACAGGAGAGACAGCGGGGAGCCAGCGTATCCTGTCTCATGTAGATGAGCCCCTAGTTTACTGTTTAAGAGTAAGTATGGTTCATTTCAACTAACCATCTTCAGAAACCATGGCTGGAAGACAGCTTGCTTAAAACCAACCATAGTTAATGTCAACTACAGTTATATGCCAATTGACATGGCAGACCATGAGTAAACAAAATGCAAACACTTCCAGACTGCCTTCTACTGGCCACACTGGTGGAGCAGGAGGAATTTGAGAGCCCAGGCCTTTCTGTGGCTGGATCTGGATCTCGTGACATGCAACTGTGGCCAGTACTAGAGCAGTAACAGCCAAAAGGAACAATTTTTAAATGCATTTTTCATAGAAATCCACTGGTCAAGATCAGGAGATGAAAATGCAGATGGAATTCCTCTTGTGGTTTCTGCACAGGCCTAATTAGGGCCTACCATCTTAACTCCTAATCATTGCCTGGAGCAACATCCTTGTGCTGTTTCACTGACATAAAGCCATCCCCTTTGCAAGTTTTCATACTTAGCTTCCAACCTTCAGAGCACTGAGCAAAAGCCTAAAAGGCAGCTTGCCAAACTCAAGAGATCAGAGAAGCTAATCTATGGGTTTGCTTCAGCAGTGGGATTGTTAATTTCAGTGAGCGATATAGTAACTGATGCTTTACAATTAATTTTTGTTTCACCTGCCAAGATTTGCTGGAGGATTTTATTTTACAAAATCTATAAGCAGGGAACATTGGCATTTCCTTTTGTACTACCGACATGAAGGAATTAAAGGATTCAAGATTGCAAAGCTTTTCATGAATTATTGAAGCAGCCGTTGCTGCGTACATTCACTTTGCTAAGAATGGGAACAGATACACAGTAACCATGGAATTACTACCCTAGAGTGTCTGCACAGCCCTGTCAGCAGGTAGAGAGATGATAAGTCTCTAGCCTCCAGTCCCATTTGTTCCACATTTATTGCCACGGGCCACTTCCCGCCAGAGCAGTTGTTGGAGGGTGGCATCTCTCTCTCTTTCCCAGATGACTGGAGGCTACCAAACGATCCAAGAAGCCAATAAATAAGATTGTTTCACTAGTGATGTGAGAGGCTGAGACCCTCTCTAGCACAGTTCCTTTCCAAATGCCTTTTTAATTATTATAGTTGGCCCTCTGTATCCATGGATTCTGCATTCACAGATTCCACCATCCACTGCTTGAAAATGTGGGGGTTTTTTAATCCAAAAAGCAAACATTGATTTTGCTATTTTATATAAGGGACACCATTGTACTACACCATTGTATATAATGGGACTTGAGCATCCACAGATTTTGGTATCCACAGGGTATCCTGGAACCAAACTGGCTACCAAGGGAGTCAACTGCTGCTGTTGTTGTTGTTGTTGTTTCTTACCTCCTTTTCCCCATGGATCAAGGCAGGGAACAACAACAGACCAATATACAGCATACAGCATACAACATCAGTTAAAAACACACAAGATCAGTTAAAACACATAACATCAATTTAACAAAACAAATAAGACAGATATCCATTAAAACAATCAATCCATATGTAAACTTCATAGTTTAAAATTCACAATTTAAAAATAATCTGGATAAGCTTTCTGGAAGAGACTGGTTTTTAATGATGTTTTAAATTTGGACAGTGTATTCAGCTGTCTAATCTCTTTTTAGAGGGAGCACAGGGAGCAATTGCCCCAGACCTCACACATGGAAGGGGCCATTTCAACACTGGCATCCCTGCATTATTGCCATCCATGTCTTTCAGAATCACACTAACTTCAGTGCCATAAAACTAATGAAGAGAGCACCATAAAAGAAACTCAACTTAGGGTTGCCAGGCTAGGACTATCCCAGGCCCTGAGATAACCTAAGGACAATCCCTTGTGATATTAAAAGGAGCCACCCCTGGTGATGTCATTACACATCAACCAGTTACACAGAGTATACCATTCAAATAAAAAGCACCAAGTATGGACATTTTTTAGGGCAATGTTTTCAGCCTGACATCCTCCCTCACACCCTGAGGACTGGAGAAGGGGGTCTAAGCCCTGAGATCTGGGAACCATAAATCTACTGGTGGCAACATCCTTTTGTCCTCACAGCATTAGCAAGATGGTTTCAGCCACAGGTAGTGCAAATAGTAGTAACTCATCCCAATTCATATTCAAATTGTTGTTGTCATACTTACACACATACTCAAGCCACCTTGAGTCCTATATGGAGAATGGCAGGAATGATGATGATGATGATGATACCTCTCTTTTTTTTTCCTCTAAAGAACCCAGGGTGGCTTACACAATTTTCCTCTTCCCCTCCATTTTATCCTCACAACAACCCTGTGAGGAAGGTTAGAATCAGTGATTGGTCCACAGTCACTAGTGGGCATCATAGCTGAGCAGGGAACAAGAACCTGGATTTTTTTTTCAAGATTCAGTCCAACACTGTAACCACTACTTCACAAGACCCAAGGGAAGGGGCCTTTTAAACAAACATTCAGCTCATGCCTCCCAGCATCTTAAAAAGGCTCTGTTCTTTCCACACTGTACAAATAAAGGAGGTTAGGCATTTGCAAAATAGGCTGCTTGAAGCTGCAGATTTTTGTCTGGCTTCCCTTACCACTACTATGTGACCTTGTCAGCTGCTAGCACAGCGCATCAGATCTGCAACTGCTAGCATAGTGCTCTAACAGGAGTCCAGCCCTAGCATCACTGTTCAGGGTCTTGCCAAACACCTCGTTTGCCCTGGCAGTATAGGGCTTGCACTGCAGCCAGCAGGCCCCATTCTGACAGAGAAACTTATTACCTACTATATTAGGCATTGCTTCCATCTGTATACCCCATTCTTCATATAAAACAAAACTGTAATAAACAAATTAATCAACTGAGCTAAACAGTCATAGATGCTTCAGTGAATAACTAGGTCTTAGTCTGGTGCTAAAATCATAGTAAGGCTGGTGTTATACATAAGACTTGGAGGAGGAGGGGTCCAAAGTTAAGGTGTCATCACAGAGAGATAGAGTCCGGACGCTATCATGTGTCACTACCCACTGATTTCCCCCAGTGAAAGGACAACAGAACAGGCCTCCCTCCAAGATCTAACATGGGCAAAATGGTACAGGGAAAGTTGGCTGGACCTTGAACAGAGGTGGTCTGTTTTCATCTTTCATATGGACCAAGCTGCCTATGGCAGATGAGGGTGTCAACTCTTTTCTGATCCAATGAAAAGTTATTTATTTCATATGATGATGGTATAAAGGTATGAAATCAAGGAGATTATCAGACGTGGCTAATGTGGTGCCAAAATAACACCAGTGGAACACAAAAGGACGCCAATATCACACGACGTCATCCTTTTGTGTTCTGCTGTTGTTATTCTGGCATTTCTTTTTATTGATGGGCTGGAGCTGTCAATGGATTGCCCATCCCGTTTTGGTGCTGGCATTGCTGGCGCCTGAAACCTCACAGCATTTTTTTACTCATGAATACAGCGTCAATGTGTGGTCCTGCTAGAACACGTCTCTTTTCCTGTAGTTTAAATCCATTCCTCTGTGTCCTAGTCTCTGGAGTAGCAGAAAACAAGCTTGCTCCATCTTCAATATGACATCCCTTCAAATATTTAAACGTGGCTATCATGTCACCTCTTAACACTCTCTTCTTCAGGCTAAACATACCCAGCTCTCTAAGCAGCTCCTCTTAGGGCATGGCTTCCAGACCTACCACCATTTTGGTTACTATCTTCTGGACACGTTCCAGCTTGTCAATATCCTTCTTGAACTGTGGTGCCCAGAACTGGACACAATATTCCAGGTGAGGTCTGACCAAAACAAAATAAAGTGATGCTATTACATCCCTCAATCTAGAAACTATATTCATATTGACACAGCCTAGAATCACATTGGCTTTTATAGCTGTTGACTCATATTCAGCTTGTGGTCTATTAAGACTCCTAGATCCCTTTCACATGTATTGCTTTAAATCCAGGTATTACCCATCCTATACAGCAGCCACCCTTTATCTGCTGGGATTGGTTGGGGGAGGGCGTGGATACCAAAAACCATGGATAATAGTGAATGCCATTGAAAATAATAGGACTTCTGGATTAAAATACCATAGAGTTGCTTTTGGGGGGGGGGGGCTAGAAAATGGCTAGAAGACACATTTTCTAGGAAGACTCTATGGTAGGTGTGTTGTTTTTTGTGTCCTGTGGATAATTGAATCAGTGGATAATGAATCAGTGGATATGGGGGTCCTACTGTAGCTGTGCATTTCAATTTTTCTGCCTAAATGTAGTATCTTACATTTCTTCCTGTTAATTTTTTTTTTTTTTAGTTTTGACCCAACTCTCCAATCTGTTAAGGTCATCTTGAATTCTCATCCTGTCCTCTGGGGTATGGGCTACCCCTCCTAATTTGGTGCCATTTGCAAATTTGATAAGCATGCCCTCTATTCCATCATCCAAGTAATTTATAGTGATATTGAATAGCAGTGGGCCTAGGAGAGAGCATTGTGGCAGCCCACTAGTCACTTTGCTCCAAGATGAAGAGGAGCCATTGGTGACTAAACCTTTGGTTTCAGTCAGTCAACCAATTACAAATCCAGCTAAGAGTAGCATTGTCTAGCCCACATTTTACTAGCTTAATTGCAAGAGTATCATGGGGAACTCTGTCAAAGGCCTTACTGAAATCAAGATATACTATATCCACAACATTATCTTCATCTACCAAGCTTGTAACTATAAAAAAATATAGAGAGATAAGATTAGTCTGGCATGAGTTGCTTTTGAGAAACCCATGTTGACTTTTAGTTATCACAGCATTGCTTTCTAAGTGCTTACAGACTGTCTGTTTAATTATCTGCTCTAGAATCTTTCCTGGTATTGATGTCAGGCTGACTGGGCAGTAAATGTTTGAGTCCTCCTTTTTTTTACCGTTTTTGAAGATGGGGACAATATTTGCCCTTCTCCAGTCTGTTGGGATTTCTCCTGCTCTCCAGGAATTCCAAAGATTAATGCCGATGGTTTTGAGATTACCTCTAACAGTTCTTTTAATCCTTTCTGATGTAGTTCATCTGGCCCTGGAGATTTCAATTCATTTAGAGTAGCCAGGTATTCCTTTACTACCTCTTTGCCTATTCTGTGCTGCATTTCCACTACTGCCTCACCCAGGCTGAACACTGTTTTCCTTTATGGAGAATACTGAGGCAAAGAAGGTGATGAGTAGTTCTGCCTTTTCTCTGTCCCCTGACAGCATTTCTCCATCTTCTCCACACCATGGCCCTACCATTTCCTTGTTCTTCCTTTTGCTATGGACATGATAAAAAAACCTCAAACCTTTTATTGTTTCAGACCTCTCTGGCAAGCCTTAGACCATTCTGTGCTTTAGCTTTTCTGACTTTCTCCCTGCACATGCTGACTATTCATTTAAATTTTTCTTTGGTGATTTCCCCCCTTTTCCATTTCTTATACATGCCCCTTTTAAATTTTAGCTCAGTAGAAAGTTCTTTAGACATCCATCCTGGGAGTTTTAGACACCTCCCATTTTTCCTCTTCATTCAAACTGTTTGAAATTGTGCTTTCAATATCAAACTTTTCAGAAACTCCCATCCACTATAAACTCCCCTTTCTGTTAATATTCCTGACCATGGGATCACACCCAGTATTTCCTTAAGTTTACTGAAATCAGCTTTCTTAAAGTCTATAATGTGTGCCTGACTATGCTTGGCTCCCCCTTTCCACTGTTTCACAAACTCTAGAAGAACATGGTCACTCCCACCTAGGGATCCTGCTATTTCCATAGCATTAATGAGGTCATCACTGTTAGTTTGGATCAGATCTAAGACAGCTGATCCCCTTGTTGCCTCTTCCAGCTTCTGGACAATGAAATTATCTGTGGGGCAAGTGAGGAATTTGTTAGACCTTATTTAATTTGTTCGACTTCAGATGGCGTCTCTCCTCTCAATGATTGTCTTAAAGTAGTAATGGACTGGATGAGGAAAAACAAATTGAGACTGAATCCAGACAAAAATGGAGGTACTAACAGTTACGGCCCCGAAACCAAGTCTGGGAATACAATTTCCAATCCTGGATGGAACTACACTCTCCTCCAACGACTGTGTTCTCAGTCTAGGGGTGCTCCTGGACCCGTTGCTCCAGATGTCTAATCAGGTAAATGTGACAGTCAGGAGTGCCTGTTATCAACTTCGGCTGATACGCCAGCTGTGCCCTTTACTGGAAACCAGGGACCTCAAACCTGTGGTACATGCACTGGTAACCTCCCATCTCGATTTCTGTAATGCACTCTACATGGGGCTACCCTTGTGCTTGACTCGGAAACTTCAACTAGTTCAGAACATGGCAGCCAGGTTGATTTCTGGCGTTTCCAGAAGACAGCACATAACACCTGTGCTAAAAGCTCTCTACTGGCTGCCTATTAGTTTCCTGGCACAGTACAAAGTGTTGGTTATGACCTTTAAAGCCCTACATGGCTTGGGTCCAACTTACCTCCGGGACCGCCTCTTCCCATATGACCCTCCCCATGCACTTCGGACCTCTGGGAGTAACCTGTTACAACCTATGAAAACAAGGCTTTCAGTGACCTCCCAGAGGGCCTTCTCTGCTGTCACTCCCAGATTATGGAATGGCCTGCCAGACATGATCCGTCTTATTACCACCTTAGACAGTTTTAAGAAAGCTGTCAAGATGGATCTTTTCCGGCAGGCCTTTCCTGAATAACTATCCCGGCCCAAGACTTGGCTGTCCTTTCCCTCTGAGCTGCAATTGGATCTTTTTTAAAATTATTGTATGTTTTAATTTTGTTCTAATTTAATATATATTTTTAATTATTGCATGTTTTTAATCCTTTATAATTTAATATTATTTTAAGGGGGGGTGGGCTAGGGTACTGTAATTATGGAGTTTTTATATTGTAAGCCACCCTGATTGCATTGCAGAGGGGCGGGATAGAAATACATTTTACTATTATTTATTATTATTATATTCTTGGTAGAGTTTGACCTCCAACAAATATCAAGATAGCTGAAATCTCCCATTACTACTACAGTGGTCCCTTCATATTCACTGGGGATTGGTTTCAGCCCCCCCCCCCCCGTGGATACCAAAATCCATGAATACTCATGTCCTATTGTATGCAATGGCATAGCAAAATGGTGTCCCTTATATAAGATGGCAAAATCAAGGTTTGCTTTTTGGATTATTATTTTTTAAAAAATATTTTCAAGCCGTGAATAATTAAATCCATGGATACCAAATCTGTGGATATGGAGGGACAACTGTATATCTCTCCTTTCTGAATGTGTGGTTATCTGTTCCAGGAAGGCATCATCCAAGTCTTGATCTTGATTCCTGCGTGGCAGGGGGTTGGACTGGATGGCCCTTGTGGTCTCTTCCAACTCTACAATTCTATGATTCTATGATTCTAAGTCCTCAGTTTGGCTTGGGGGTCTGTAGTAAACCCCCAGCATGACATCCCTGTTATTTCTCTTCCCCTTAGTTTTTACCCAAATACTCTTAACCTGGCTTCCAGGGTTCAAGTCATGGATCTCTTCACAGGTGTAAACATTCTTGATATATAATGCTTCCACTACTCCATTTGCTCTATTTCTCTGAAATAGGTTATACCCCTCAATTACTACATTCCAATCATGAGTCTCATCAAACCAGTTTTTAGTGATGCCTATTATATCATATTTCTTTTGCAGCATTAAGAGTTCAGGTTCATCCTGTTTATTTCCCATGCTCTGTGCATTAGTGTAGACGCATCCAAGACCATTGGCTATTCCCCCTAGTTGCTTCTTTAAGGGTTCTTTTTCCTCCCACTCTTGGGTTGTTGCATTAGTCACCCAGTTCTCTCTAAAACAGTTGGGCTGTTATCTACAACAACTGATGAACTCCTACCCTCAAGAATACTGTCTCCCTCCCCCAGACAACTTAGGCCTTGTCTACATGGGCAAAAAAAACCACCATTTCATCCCAAATATGGGGCGGGCAGTCCTGACAACAAACAGCTACTTCCAGGGGAGGAGCTACTCTTTCTGGCCCTTAACCCAACTTTGCCCTGCACTGTGCACTGTTGGGGGAAAGTCTGGTGCTTGCCGGAAACCCCAGATGGCTCCAGGGTCTGTTGGCATGTGAACAGCTGGATCGAGCCAGAGTCAGTGTGGGAACTCAGGGTCTGTATCTGCACACCAGCTGTCTAGCTGGCCGCTGCCACTGGAATCACTGCAACCAGGAAAGAGGCCCCCAGCATGTGATAAGACTCCCTGTATTTGACCAGCCTTGATCACATCCTGAGGGCCTCCTTCCTGGCTTCAGAGGGAGCAATGAATGACAGCAGCAGAGGAAACCACCGGTATGAGCCAGCATGTCCATGTAGATTTTTTCCTGTTTTGCCTAGGTAACTGGCGGGGGGTGGAGGGAAATGGGCCAGATCTGGGGCCAGAATACACTGACAGGAAGCCAGCATATTCTGGCAGATCTCGACAAGCCCAAAGTGATAAAACCTGTGCATTGTGGATACACCCATTGTCAGCAAGCATTTAGATATGCCTGTTGTTGGGATCAGTTTGTTGGTTCCAGGTCACATTATACCACACCGTTCTTGATTTAACAGATGCAGGCTGGGCCCCTTTCTTCCTCTTCCTTCCAGGTACACCAGATCAGCCATTCTTGAATGTGCAGCATAAGAGCCAGTCCTAAGCCTCTAGAGAGGCCTTTTTGCTTATACAGTTAGAGGAAAGGAATCACTACTCAGCACAGGGCAGCAGTAGAACCATCAAATAAAGCTACACTTGCATTTTGATGCAAACTGGCGTGTACAGACATGCAAGGATTAAATGTTTCAAAATTTCTCATTTCGATATACAAATTATAAGATAGCCCCCTTATTTTAAAAATAATAGGCATGATCCTAGGTCCTGTTAATTTTAAGGAGAATAACTTAAGCTCATGTTTTAAACTCTTATTGAAATCAGTGGGATGGAAGAGTGCTACATCGTGCATAATTTGTCGGAATGGATTTCTTTTATATAAAAAATGTTTCACATGGGGTGTGTCTACACTGTAGAAATAATGCAGTTTGTCACCACTTTAAGTGCTGTAGCTCCATCCTAGGGAATCCTGGGATTTGTAATTTTTAAAGGTTTTTAGCCTTGTCAACCAAAGAGTGCTGGTGCCTCACAAAACTACAAATACCAGGATCCTGTAGGATGGAGCCATGGCAGTTAAAGTGCTGTCAACCTGCACCATTTCTACAGTGTAGATGCACCCTTGGAAACTAAATCCAAGTTCAAAAGGGAACTAATCCTGTAACATTGCTGAAACCAAAATAATAGCCTAACCCCAAACTGTGGAGATAATCAGATGCAGCAAAAAAAGCGGCAAAAAAAAAACGCATCAAAAGAACACAACAAGAATAAAAACAGGCAACCTTACCAGATGACATGATCCTCCAGCCATTCCAGGGGCATAGTACGGGTGTCAATAAGGTGTTGCTTTCGATTAGTGGCTTCTCCCCATTGATACAAAAGGAATGCCTTTCTGATGCCCACGCTACACCCCCAGAACAGCTGAAGGACACGGCACCTGGTAAGGTTGTTATTTCTGTTCTTGTCGCAATCTTCAGAAGTGGTTGGGAATGTGACTTTTTTGTGCATTCCCCACGTCTGATAAACTCTTGTGTCCAGAGAAGGCTGAACATAGTATTATTACCATAAAAGGGATGAATGAGAAAGCTGCAATGTGGGTGACATGAAGAATTCATCTTGTCATTATTAAGTAAGGTTCTCTGGTAGGTGTTCATTTCAGTCCATCTGTCTGGGAATGAAACTGGAGGAGAGCCAGTTTGGACAAAATGCCTTGTATCACACAAAGGCTACGAGGAAGCAAGCCCATCTGTCCACGATGTCTGAAGAGAGTGCAAGCACAGTAGATCAGCACAATGTAGACATAACAAATCGAGTAAAGTGATATTGCTTTCTTTTGTTATTCTTCTTTTGCCCTGATGGCTTAATATGATGGGTTATGGAACATGTCTATGTGGGAGCTAGAGAGAAAATCTGTCACTTGGGCTTAAATGTCAACTGAGGGAGGGTTTTGTGAGTATACAGGAAATTTTCTTTAACTCTTTCAATGGCAAAGTGCATTTGGTAACACAGGCACTGACTCATTGTTCAGCAAAGCATGCATACGTTTAGGGATGGAAAGAGTATTGGAAAATATTTTTTAAATGGTCAAAAATGAGTTTGGTGAAACCCTGATGATAAGCATCCCAGACAGATGAGCTGTCGCATCACTAAGCCTACCTCCCCTGGATGGTGTCACCTGGTGCAGTTTAGACACTCTGCACCCCCTTAGTGTGGCATATGAGGAGCTTTGCAGTTCAGGACTTGATCTGCACAAATTTGAATGTGGAATTTCTGTGCAGGAAATAATGTGGAATGCACTGCCTTGGAGTGCAGTAGAGTCTCCTTCTTTGGAGGTCTTTAAACAGAGGCTGGATGGACATCTGTCAGGAATGCTTTGTTTATTCCTGCATGGCAAGGGGTTGGACTGGATGGCCCTTGTGGTCTCTTCCAACTCTATGAGTCTATGATTCTATATTCAGAAAATGCTATTTCCTGTGCAAAAAATGCAATTTCCTGTGTAGAAAAATGCTACTATCTGTGCAAAAATACTTTGTAAATTTTGCACAAAATAAATCCCCAGCTACAACATTTTCTGCACAGAAAATAACATCCAGTTAAAGCAGGGAGAGGAACCTCTGAGGGTCAGGGGTTACATGGGACCTGTTGGAACCCACCATCACCACTATTCCTGGAATTTGGGAGTGGTTGAGTGGCAGAGTGACTCTCTGTAGTCTTCCTGTACCATAGAGTTCTGCCAGTATAGCAGGGGAATGTGTTGTCTTCTCTTACCTTCTGGGAAGGAGAAGCATTTCCCCCTTCCTTTTTACTGTGGTGCCACCGCTGCTGATTTTTGGTGACATAGTTTTTCAGCAGTGGCAGCATGAAATAGGAAGGCAGTAGGAAGTGTGAAACAATCAAGCATTCTGGATGAATGCCTGTTATAAGTTTAGCAAACTTTAATGTAATATATGAACCAAAAATTGGCATTACTTCAACATTTTCATGGACCAAACAAAGACCAAGCACACATGAAAATCCTTGTGTTTCTACTATTGGTAGCTACCAAGAGTAACAGCCACATCATAGAAATCAAACAACAACAACAACAAAAATCAAAGGCAAACTCCTCAGTGCAAATTTGGTGCAATATTAGAGAGAACACTGCATTAGCAGAAAAATTAACTGAACAATTTAAACTGTGTGAGCAAATAATACTATGAACTTTCTAGAAACTTGGTTCTACATATGGACATTTTAAAATGGTAAAACACCTAGTTTGTTGGAGTTTTGAGTGTAGCCCATGGAAATTTATGTCATAAAGAGATACCATATATTCCATTTATCTGTAGAGGACAAGCTAAAGGTTAAACAGCTATGCAGTTAACTAGGCAGCTGATGCTTTTATGCCAGCTTATCTCAGAATGACTCCGAGAAGGGAGATAACATGCTAGGAATGATGTCAGATGATGTCACCAGTCACCAACTGAATGAAGGGGAGTTGCTAGAACAGCTAGGAAACCCTATATAAGTCATGGTGCAAGGCAGCTCACTTCACTTCTTCAACTGACTTCTTTGACTGACTGCTAACTGTAAGCTTAGCTATTAGAGCAATGATTGTGTTTGTAGTTTAGGATGTAAACAATAAAAACTGTTAGTTTTTAAACAATAAATGTGTCCATCTACTCATTGAACATGCTGGAAGCATCTGGACCAAGCTTTTGTTACTCTGCTTACCTGAGTGTGGCCTGGACTCCTGAGCATAGACAGACTCCAGCAGGCTGTAGTGCAACATAGTTCACACAGATCTTTGAATTATTTTATTTTATTTGTATCCCACATTTCTCCCAGCTTAGGATCCAAGGCAGCTCACAGTAAGGCTCAAATAAGATAACTCTAAAAACCTAATAATAAAAAGTTTTTTAAAAAAACCAAAAAAGTAATCATGTTAAATGCCATTATGTTTTTTAAAGTGTGGAATCATTTCAAAGCATAATAATAAAGTTAAAAATGCAGCACCCAGACCTCATAAAAAGGCTCCTTGCCATCAATTAATCATTAAACGCCTGTTTGAGTATAAAGGTCTTTGCTTGCTAGTGAAAGGAGAACAGAAGAGGGGCAACCTAGCTTCCTGTGGAAGGGAATTCCATAGCCTGGGAGTAGCCATTAAGAAGGCTCTCACCAGGTGGGCCTTTGAGGGTGGTGGGACTGTGAGAAAGCCTTCCTCTAAGGATCTGAAAAATCTGACAGGTTCATACAGGACAGTGCAATTTTTCAGATAGTCTGGATCTCAACTATATAGGGCTTTATTGACTATAACCAGCACTTTGAATTGTGCCGGGAAATAAAGCAGTGAAGTTGTTTCAGCAAAGGAGTTTTATGTTCCCTGTAACTGGATTATTGGGGAGTTGCAGCATCTGCTGATTCAACCCCTTTTGGTAGAGCCTTTTCAAGCCATATGGCACTAATTCAAAGTTATGTGTAAATGAAAACCTCCACTGCTCTGTTGTTATTTGTACATGTATATAAGTTTGTAACAAATTTGCTTAATTATTTTTTAAAAATTCAGAAGGATGTGCTAGAAGGCTAATCTGCATATTTTAGTTCTGTATAATTTGCATATCATTTCAGTTTATAATATTTAGTAAATGCTAAACTATGGTTAATGGACATATACCAGTCTTATTATCACCTTGAAATGATAAACCATATTAACAGTTTGAATTAGCTTGCAAGAAATCATAACACACACGAGAGGGGAGGCAATGGAAAAGAAACTAAACTTTTCTGTTATTTCTGAATATTGAATATGTTCCGTAACAGTTTTAAGCTCAACTCTTTGGCTGAAAACTTTTTAAAAAGAAAACCCAAATCCTCAGTGGGGGAATATCTGTTGGAAGTGAAGAAGCATCAATGCTTGTTTACAACTCTGAGTGTGTGTGTGTGTTTCTGACCTGTATTTACTTCCTGTTTAGATGCAGAGGTCATTTCCCCTCCTTCTTTCCCACAAGTAGTTTTAGTGTTTTACAACCCTTTGTCTGAGAAGCTAGAAGCTAGCAACATGAGGCAGACCAGCCTCAAGGTCTCTTACACACACGCATGAGAGTCAGCTTTAGGGAGTCAGCTTTAGGGATAATAATGAGCCCTGGTGGCGCAGTGGTTAAATGCCAGTACTGCAAGTCACCACATTGCAAGTTCGATTCCAGAGGGCTCCAAGGTTCACTCAGCCTTCCATCCTTTCGTAGGTCGGTAAAATGAATACCCAGCTTGTGGGGGCAATTAGCTAACACACATTGGAAACTGCTTAATGCAGTGTAGATGGGTAAAGTGCTATTGCTGGAAACAATTTGTAAGCTGATTTGATAGCCTTATGGCTGAAGAGCAGGGTATAAATAAATAAATAAATAGGGATTCTTGCATCTAAGTTAGGTAACTCTCTTCTATAGATCTACTTTTCTTATCCAAGATGTATTCTCTGCCATAATAAATGTAAGTTCTACTTTATAACTTTACTGAACATCTAGAATGTTTTACGTCCTGTTTTGTACCAGAAGCTCATGAAGCACTGGGGGTCTGCTGCAATTTGCTTAATCTAAATACCAAAACCAGTTCAACAATATCTTTATTAGGATCCAAACAAACCATCAGAAAGCTTCTGAGTTCAGCTCTTTTATAATTTTAGGCTACTGCGGTTGTTCTTAGTAAAAACTATGGATATTTTTTTTCTCCTAAGGACCAACACAACTATTTACAATGGGGATGGGACATACATGGCCCTCCCAATGTTATTTGACTCTAGCTCTCATCAACCCCAAATAGCATGGTCAATGAGGAAACATGATGGGTGATATAGTTCAGAAATCTCTGGTGAATCACAGGTTCCCCACCCCTGATCCATAAATATATTTTTTAAAGTTACTGTTGGCATTTAGAATTCTGATGAAAGCTGGAAAATGCTAAGGCTTCTGTTACTACACAGTGCTCGTTCCTAGTTTACAGGTGTAGGGTCAAATCTACTCTTATGTGTATGAAATGTTGGGGCTATAACCATTATGTAGCAGACATATATGCCTTGGGTACTCACTCTCTTGGCATTTAAATGTACCACTGAATGTCTCTTATACTGCTTGTGCCATGGCAAATGATTTTATAATTAGGAATAGAACCAGATCTTGGAAAAGTTACTTTTTTGGACCAGAAATTCTCACAACCCCTGGTAATCATGGGGTTAAAAAAGGGATGTTTACAAAATCTGAATGAGTCATAATGGGGGCAGGGGGTGTACATCAACCCTATGTAGGGTTTGCATTTCCATTACAAAGTCTTGCTAGACACAAAATTAACAAAATTTTACACCACACCACAGTACAGACACATGACCAGGCCTCAATGCACAATAATCAGCAATTGTAGGCTAAAGAATGTGTATTCTATGCCAAAGATGTGGGGTGTGGGGGAAAAGTACAGTGGTCCCTTCCCATCTGTGAGGGTTTGGTTCTGAGGGCCCACTTGGAGGGGGGGGGAATTGAGATGCTCAGACTTCATATTACTTGATGGCATCATGTGCATGTTGCTGTGCACTGATGCACCCATGTACACACACTGCCATTGAATAATATGAGAAGTTAATCCATGGATGGCTAGCCCACAGATTGGGCAGGTCCACTGTATTCAAAGGCACCCTGGGCCCATAGGACTTTGGATCCCTGGACGGTACATGGGAGATCTGACCTCATTTACAGGCAGGCTAGAGAATCTTTTTCCAATCTTAATAGACCTGTAGAGAGAGATTGACAAAATGTGTCTCTACGTAGTATTGCTAAAAGTACTAGGTAAACAAAAGAAGGGAAAATGGAGACCATTTTTCTCTCTAATCTGTTTCACTTACAGTACTTTCAAGTGTCACTTGTAACAATAGAAAGTAAACAGTTTTCTCCCAGTAATGTGATTTTTCAAGTGAACAGAGTTCCTTGAAAACTTCACCCATAGATCACAAACCCAGACTAACAATGGTGGTTTGCAACACTTTTCTATTTAGTGAGAACAGGGTCACAGAGGTTAACATACTGCTATAATTTCTTTTTAAAAAGAGCCATCCTAAAAACAGAGAGTACCAGCCTTGGTTTGGAGAACTGGTACAGGTCCTATTGTACTGTCTTGACCTTTGGACTTTAACAAGGGAATAGAAATCCTATCACAGCCTTAGCCTCAGTGGCTGTCCTTCAACAATTTGCTATCACACCATGGCCATTCCAAATAATCACACCATGGCCATTCCTATAAAATAAGAAAGTGGCATGATTCCCTTGTCTCTTGTACATGTTATGAACTGTCTTGAATGTCTACCCATTGTAATTGCATGATTTCAGCCTCATGTGATAATGTCCCTAGAGTTATGTAGTTGTGGCTGGTTTGTACAGTTGCCTCTCCACATTTGCGGCTTTAACATTCGCGGGTTTGATTATTCATGGTTTTGGGAAGGCCTCCCCCACCCTCCCAAAAGCGGCCAGGTGGGGGGTGGAGAAGCAGTGACAGGGCTTGTGAAGCCCCCTCGCCGCTTTTGGGAGGGCTGGGTAGAGAGGAAGAGAAGTGGTGATGGGGCTTGAGAAGGCCCCTTGCTACTTTTGGGAGGGGCGGGGGGTTGCGGGAGGGCAGTGGCATGACCTATTTTTTATTCGTGGTTTTTTCACATTCGCGGGGACTTGCGGCTCTAACCCCCGCAAATGTGGAGGGACAACTGTATTCATGATCCCTAGATAGTCACTAGTTTAGGGAATATGTAGGGACCATGAAAGTCCCACAACCCTCACTTATCAGAAAGCAGCTGCTGTGAACAAAAGGGATCTGTTCCCTGTCTATCAAGAAGCAGCTGGCTGCTTTTTCCACCCCACCTCCCATAATTCATCTCCAGTGTGAGGGGGAATTGCTACAGGGATCCTACTTCTGATTGTCATAGATTGCTCATAGGAGGGGGTGGAAACATCAGTCAACTACTTCTCAATCAATAGGGGAATAGATTCCCATTGCTCACAGTGGCTGTTGCCTGATAATGAGAATTGGGGAGTGAGTCAGGCTAGGAAGAACTACTTAGCTACGTAACTATTGTGATTACCTAGCTAAGTAGGTGGTACAGAATCACAAAAATGTATTCCTTTTCACATGGAAGTAAGTCCCACTTAGTCAATAGAATCCACTCCCAAGTAAGCAAACATAGGTTTATAGCCCTCCAAATAACCAGATTCAGCATATCCCCATTCACTCATTCTGGAGACTGCTAGAACCAACACTTGAAGAGTGGAGGGCATTAATTCCACTTCCTTCTATCTCCTGTCCCTCTCATCATGTGAAGAGTGATGCATCTGTAAAAGAGAGCCTCCTCTACATGTGAGTGTTCTCCCCAAGACTGTAACACCCAATTTCTTAGGGTTCCCAGTCATTTGGAGAGCATCTACATGGAGGGGAAGCTTTCAAGATCAGTCTCAATGCTTTCTACATAAAAAGAATGCTAGAACTGGGAGTAGAAAGCAGCAGGGCTAATGCACTCCTCTCTTTGCAAATTGATTCAACATACTTTGTAACAAAGTGAATAGTAATCATATCAAACTGGAAATCTGGATATAAAAATTATGACAATAGCTAGGACAGTCATTGTTTGTCCTCAGCCAAAGTGCCATATACTGCATTCTGATTAGCTAGATTATAAAGATCACTTTTCTTCCTAGAGGAACAAAAGGCAACCTATTTGGAAACAGGAAACAACACCAAGCAGGGCTGTTAAAATACACGTATTTGAAAAACTGGAGTTCAGAGGGGAAGAAAAAGTTCTTGTAAAGCTCTCTTCCTCATTTCAGGTCAGCCCTACAAATGAATATTTCATCCTTAAATAATATTTATCCTTAAAAATATCGGCTGCAATTCTATATCATATACTGTTACAAGCTGAGTGCTGATCTGGGTTAAGGTTTATGAAATTTAATCCCCAGAAAACATCAATTATGAGTTCATGAGGGTATATGAGTATTCGTATAAAATATAAAGCAGAAAACTCTGTATATTATGGAATGTGTGTGTGTTACTAAGAGCATACACACACGACAATTACAGGCAGGTGGCCAACCCAATTATAAACCGAGATACGAGAACATCAACAATGAAAGTCAACTGATAATAAACTCAAAAAAAAGTAGCATAAGAGAGGGACTGGCTGATGCCAAGAAGGTATCGAAGTCAGGCAACTGAACTCTGCCTCTACCATAAGATCTGGGAGTGTGTTTGTATACCTATGATTGCCTATAATAAATAGGCTAAAAGACTAACAGAGAACCCACTCATTCTCCCATATAACTATCCTGAGGTTCCAGTACTTAAGAATGCTTAAGTGGAGTGTTGATGTTAAACTTTCCCTGTCTAGATTTTACCGTGGTCACAAGTTGGACATCCAGGTGTCTGTAAGGTGATAAAAGGGACCCAGGCAGATACAGATTAGCCGACACATGGCAAAGGGCCCCTTAATCCCACTGTCTAAAGAGATTGGGGTGAGGTACAATGCCTGTTTCACTACATTTTGTAACTTTATGCATACTTAGCTATGTAGCAGAGGCACTATGGAACCCTCCTAGTGACTTGCAAAGATGCATATCAGGGCACTGGCAAACAAAGACCCAGCATACCTCAAGCTCTAGCTGGTGTCCTGACGCACACTGATCACTTTGCTGGCTCCACTATATACTAACAGTGGCCCCTTGCTCAATATGAATGGGGTGATACTGCTCATTTCTCTTCCCTGAAGATGTAAATCTACTGATGGAGATGTAAGTCCCATACTGAATTCAAGCCATCATCTTCTCAGGATGTCACCATGGCCTCATTACCACAGTAACCCCTCCAGCTATGTGTGTGTTGTGGTGGGGGGCAGGGTAATAACATTATACAATCCATCACTCTCAAAGGAATGAGGAGAATTTTTTATGCCCTAGTTTGCCATATAATAGCAATAATCAGTATTGCTTTGTGATATATTCAGAACAGCTTTAGAGATTGATTAAGAGCTTCAGCTTCACAACAGTTTTAATCAAAGTGAGCAGCTGTTTATTGCTTTTGTGTACTACCAATCAATAGAGCTTATGCCTTACATATACCTTTAAAATAGTTTTCTATACACCGCAAGCCCTGCAAAGCTGCAAGCAGCAATTACAGTGCGCAATTATGTCATACAAAACCAGTGGAGAGTAGTTATTACCTGCCTGCTAAAAATAATGGCACTTGCTAACATTACTTTTCAGAAGTAACTAGTTTCCAGTTGCTTATTTGTCATATGTTTCAAACATTTGGGGGAAAAGTGGGGGAGGGAGTTCTTTATAGTTTTACATACGCAAAATGCGCTGGCCAAAATCCCAGTCTCCACTAAGCTGAGGATAAGTATAAACACAGAAATTTGCCAGACATAATCTTATCGAGGCTATCATCTACAGAGCTGTCTCCAAAGGAATCACAATGCCAAGAGCACCGAAGGAAACTGCAATTATCTTCAAAAGAGGCAGTTTTGGGATTCTGTGTTTGCAATGGAAGCCCTTGCTATTAGGCAGTTAAAGATTGGCTTATCCCCTGAAACACAAGAGCTTCCATCCATTGCACATCTGTTAACTTACAGAGTAGGGATATTGACTCTGAGACTGCCAAGGGCCAATTAAGATGCTGTAAAATGTTCACCAGAGCTATAAGGAGGGTCACTGCAATACATTTGAAAACTTCCTGCTCCTTTAAACTGCTGTGTGACAACCACAATTCATCACGTGTTAATCCTGCTATGGAGATACAATGATGGGGGGTGGAGGGGAAGGGAGGGAGGGAGGGAGAAGAGCACAGCACTGCTGAATATTTGCTCACAATGCAACCCTAACTGCAAGTGAACAGAAACTGCTTCCCATCATTGAAAACATCACTGCCCTGTTGACCATATTTAGGATGGGGGAGGTCTAACCAGTGCTGAGCCTGCATTTAGGATGGGGGAGACCTGGCTGAACAAGACTACGTGTGAAAGGGATCTAGGAGTCCTAGTAGACCACATGTTGAACATGAGTCAACAGTGTGGTGTAGCAGCTAAAAAGGCCAATGTGATTTTGGGCTGCATCAATAGAAGTATAGTGTCTAGATCAAGGGAAGTAATAGTGCCGCTCTATTCTGCCTTAGTCAGACCTCACCTAGAATACTGTGTCCAGTTCTGGGCACCACAATTCAAAAAGGATATGGACAAATAGGAGCGTGTCCAGAGAAGGGCGACTAAAATGGTGAAAGGTCTGGAAACCATGCTTTATGAGGAGAGACTTAGGGAGCTGGGTATGTTTAGCCTGGAAAAAAGACGGTTAAGAGGCGATATGATAGCCCTGTTTAAGTATTTGAAGGGATGTCACGCTGAGGATGGAGCAGGCTTGTTTTCTGCTGCTCCAGAGACTGGAACACGGAGCAATGGGTGCAAGCTCCAGGAACAGAGATTCCACCTCAACATTAGGAGGAACCTTTTGACAGTAAAAGCTGTTCGGCAGTGGAACACACTCCCTCGGAGTGTGGTAGGTCTCCTTCCTTGGAGGTCTATAAACAGAGGCTGAATGGCCATCTGTTGGGGATGCTTTGATCATGATTTCCTGCGTGGCAGGGGGTTGGACTGGATGGCCCTCGTGGTCTCTTCCAACTCTACAATTCTACGATTCTATGATTCTATGATTAAAATCTTACCTTCATTGCCTTAACATTCCCTAAGCCAGGAGAGTGAAAAATATAGCCCTCCAGATACTGTTCGACTGCAGCTTCCATCATTCCAGACCACTGTCCATGCTAGCTGGGACTGATGAGAGTTACATCCAAGAACCTTTCAAAGACTACAAATTCCCCACCCCTGCTCTAGACAATGCCACAGAAGATGCTCAGATAGTGGTTTCAGGTGGCACAGAGCTTGGAAAAATTACTGTTGGGGACTATACCTCTCAGAATCCCACAGCCAGCCTAGCCAGTAGTCATGTCAGCTAGGATAACTCTGGGATTAGTAATCCAGAAAAAGGAAATTTCCCAAGCTCTGAGGCTGTGTATAGCTGCAGCATTGCAAAGATTTATGGGATACATTTCTTTGATGCTGCTATAGGAATGACCACTTGGGTGACCTGTGTAGTGTGCCCAGCTTTAAGCGTTTTGTCTAACTATGTCTGAGTCCTGTCATCTTTCTTGGTAAACATTGTCTTCTGTCCCCAGCTACCTAAATGCCCTCAGAGGAGAATCATATTGATTTAAGAATGGGAATGGGACTAATTAGTGGGAATAGGATTTGATCATTGCATCCAGATGAAGTTAATTTCATTGAACTGTGATCATTGGGATTTGTCTGAAATCATGACTGAATGTCTGATTGATTACAGGGACATCCAATAGCAACTAAGGGCTTGCCTACACTGGCCAAATACCCCAGCTTGCCCCCATTCCAGAGACCTGCAATCCAAACAATGCAGGACATTTTACCCTGGTCTGCCCCAGGGCAGTCCAAACAACCCCCGGAACAGATATGGGGCTGAAACAGGGGCAAGCCAGGATAGGGCCCTTTAAAGCATTTTTTACCAAAAAAATACCTGCTTTAATCCAGTACTGCTGGATCAGGCCCTGCATGTCCATGGGAGTCCATCCCAGAATGCCACTCCTTGCTGCCACTGCCAGCTCCCTGGCTCTCCTGGAAGCCAGTCAGGCGACCTGCAGCATATGACCAAGGCTGGTCTCATGCAGGGGGTCTGCAGTCACATGTTGTGGGACCCCTGCCTGTTACCTGCCCTGACACCCCCAGCCCCATATATGTATTAATAATTGCTAATATTTAATAATTAGGTCAAATGTGGTCTTCCATGTAGTGCTGCCATTAAAATAAACTAGGGGACTAGGAAAAACCCAAAGACAGACATTGCTTAGTCAGGAATGCACTTAAGGAGAGCCCATCTAAATTCTCAAAGAAATGCTAATTTGCAAGGCAACTAGAAACATGTACACATGACTAATCCCATTTTGCCAGGCTGGCAACCAAAAACTGTAAACTACTCTCAATAGTTTTCCCTCACCCAAACAAAAGAAGTGGCTTCTTCTCTTTCATTCACAAAGCACTCAGTTATTAAAATGCTATTAACATATCCAGAGCAACAGTTTAAGATATTGGCTTCTACTCAAAATCGCATCCTAAGGAGGCAAATATTTATTATAAAAACCCCTTGAAAACTGCCTTCAGTGCCCTTAAGCTTCACCTCCTACATCTATGCTGCCAGTTTGCTGACTGACCCTCAGAGCACAGCTCTAAGACCTCCACTCTGCTGGTTTCCTCCACGACCTCATCTCTACAGGAAAAGGTGTTGTATCACCCATTGGAAATTTCACTCTCTCTTCCTCTATCTCAATCTGTCCCACTTTATTCACTAGTCTTGCATGAATGCTTGATGCTTGAATGTGTGTGTGAATGTAGTTATTATTAATTTTCCAAATAAAGGTTATTATTATACAGTACTATCCAGCTTATGTCTCCCCCATAGTACTGGTACAGTTGGTCACAAGATCCTGCCATTGCCCTCCTCTCATACAGCCAAGTCAAGTACATTAATTCCCAGTATTAATGTCAACAATTAGAGGGTCTTTCCTTTCCTGAGTGTTCTCGGGAAAGGAAAAGACATAGTAAACTTGTAAACTGAAATGCACACACACACACACAAAAACAGTAAGGCCATCTTTTCCTTGGAGCTGTTTAGGACATCACATGAATGCTTAATGTTAAAGAAAGGAGAAAGAATGCTTAAGAAATGAAAATAAAAATAAGAATCACTTAAATAAATATTGAGTAAAGATCAATGGCTAGCCACTGACACACTGATCTATTTTCTGATAGTGTATGAATACACAAAAGTTAGCCCTACTGAGATCAGTGGGTCTTGCTCCTAAGTACATGTGTGTACCATTTTGTCTTGAGTTGCAGCTACAGTTCACCAGGGCTTACAGATATACCTCAGTTAATGAAGCAGATGTGTTTCTGAGAATTACTTCTTTAATTAAAAAAAAAAAGTGGTGCCAGAGACAAAAATAACATAGGAAGAACAAAGGTAGGGCTCTACACAACAAAAAGGACTAGTAGACTTTCAGTTTCAGAAGACTTTTTATTCAAAGCTAACAATATGAACATATGAAATGAAACAACCACAGCAGGTAAGTGTTGTATAAACAACAACATTTTGAACCTTCTAGAGACCACTTGAAGCTTTCTTCCAAAATGCATCCAGGGATGACATATTCTTTCACCACCCTCCATTTTGCTTATGATTTCCATTTTGGTGGTCAACCCTACAGATCTATGTTTGGGGTTCAGGGTGTGTGTGTGTGTGTGTGTGTTTAGCAAGCTGGTGATAGCTTATGAAGCAAGTTTATCTCCTCTCCCCCTTTCTCTCTGTTTTGTTGTTCCCACATGCGTAGTAAGGAATTATGGAGGCAGCTGCTGCTTACATTACCTGTTGTAGACTGGCATACACATGTACAGTAGGACTGGGTAGAGCAGAACTCCAGATCAATCTTTGTTTATTGCATTGCTTACTGCAAAGACTCTGCTACAATCCAGCACAAAAGTTTGTGTTTCTTCAGCCCTCCCTCACCATCATCCTAGTGCTAATGCTGCAAAAATCTTCCAATTTAGCAGAGGATGAGGAGGAAAAGGATGGCTGAGTAGGCTTTAAAAGCCTTTGTAAAAGATAGCCTCATGTCACAAGGCTTGTCTACACTGACCAGAATATGCCACCTTCTGGCTGGAGTATTCTGGCCCCCTTACCATGATGAAACAGACAGAAATCTACATGCACACACCAACCGCTACACACACATACACACACACACACACCCACACACACACACCGGCCAGTATCGCCAGGCATCTCCCCCGCTGTCGTGTGTTGCGCTCTCTGAATCCAGGAAGGAGACCCTCAACATGTGATCAAGGCTGGTCGCATGCAGGGGGCCTTGATCATGTGCTGGAGGCTCTTTCCAAGCTGCAGAGAGACACCTGTGATGGCATCCGGCAGTGCAACCCAGCAGGCGGGTATGGCCCCTGTGCTCCTGTGCCAGACCCATCCAGATTTTCCTGCATAATGCAGGAATTTTAAAAAGTTTTAAATGGGTTTATCCCAGCTTCCCCGTGGCTTTGCCTCAGGCATAGTCAGAACTGTCCAGAGACAAATTGGGGCAAGTGCCCTGCATTGTTTGGACTGCAAAGCTCCAAGATGGGGGGAAGCTGGGGAAAACTGCCCATCTAGACAAGCCCATAGACTTTGTATCCACAGGCCCATCTACACAAGGAGGAAAAATGGAGTACCTTGTAGTAATGACATCTCACAGCAGCAGCAACATGTCTTAACGGTGTTTGTGGCCTTGGAAGCCTCCCCCATAAGCCTCTCATTCCAGATGGTGGCCGCGAGTGGTTTACTCACGTTAGTTCTTTGCTCCTGCTGTTTTTTTTAAAAGTTGTCCAAGGTGCGGAGGAGCGATACAGAGATTTTCCAATTTTACAGGAAAGCAAAACAAAAAATAACTATCCCATTTTATCACCCTAGCGAGCAATCACTAAGGCAAAAATCCAATATGGTGGCAGCAGGCACTTGCCCTGTTATCAAGCCCTGCCCCTGCTGTCGCCCAGCCGATCAGCTTTGTGCTTCCCTTCAAATTGCTTGTTGTTCAATTGTCCTAACGAGCAGGAATGTGCATCCCCCTCACGGTTTTTTAGAAGGTATGGGAAAAGCCACAAAGGCTTTTACTGCATTATTTTTGCCATTTTGGGGCCCCCACCTTCTGAATAGTGTGGATTGGTGCAGGAACCCATTTAGACAGGTAGGATTCCCAGCCAGTTCCATGAGGGTTTTTTTATTTATTTATTTAGCCAACCCCCACTTTACAGATATAATCCAGGTTGAAACTGGATTATTTGCCATGGCTCCTTCCTACTGAAACCTAGGATTTGTAATTTTTATGTGGTCTTTAGCCTTATATGCCAAAGAGTGTTGGTGTATCACCAAACTACAAATCCCAGGATTCCACAGGAAGGAGCCATGGTAAATAATCCAGTTTCAACCTGGATTATTTGTGTCGTGTGGATTTGGCCATAAGGTATGCCTGTCATGAGTGTTCTGGTGGCAGACAAGCTGATGTATAGAAAACACTGGAAGCACATGCATCATTTAAAAATGAATGAGTGCAGAAGATTTGAGAAATGACTACATCGACAAAGAAGAATATATCATAATCCAGCAACAGCATTCTTGTCTGTTACTCCAACCCAAATTCTAATGATATAGCACATAATAACAAAAGATACTGAAATAATGTATTAGACTGTTGGAGAAAATTTCAATAATTTATGTTTTAATTCAGGAAGAACAGATGAGAGGCAAGCATTTGTGTGCTTCAAGCATTTTTATGAATCAAGTTAACATTCCAGTTTTTTGTTTCTGTACCTGCATCCCCCCCCCACACACACACACATTGTTAACCACCTGAAACCATCTCAAAGGGGGAAAGCTAACAGCACAGCCTGGGATGCTCTTTGCTTCTAATACGTAGATCAAGGCATCCTTATTAACTCAGTTTCGTTTTCTTCCTGCTTAGGTAGAAGTGCTGGGATGTTCCTTGCAAACAGCCAAGGTAATTACCATCCAGCAGGGTCCAATTGTTTTCAATTAAAAGCTTGACTGAAGTCTTTAGTTTTTAATACCATTGTGACCATCTGCTTTCGCTGAAGTTCGTCATTCAACCTGCAAGTGAAAGCAAAGGCCCCATCCAAAAGTGTTTAATTAGGAAGACAACTCTTTGTTTTAATTTTGGGCCAAGCTTTGTTGTTAAAACTTATGCAAAAGACTTGAGGAGTGGCAAATCACACTATCACTCAAGAAGCTGCAAGGCAATCATTGCTTTCTGGGTAGATGCAGCTACAGTTACTTTGCTAGAGAAATCTAGCCAAAGAACAAAGATGCACCTTTTTATCTTCATTCATTTGCATTTTCCACCTTTCTGCATTCCTAGAGACATAATAATAAAAGACAGCATCATGTCAAATTGCTGACTCTTTCAACCACAAACCTGTCCAACTCTTATCATACCAGTGCTCCAAGGCATTGTGGGAAAACAGTAAAAGACAAGAGGCTTGAGACACATTTGAGAAATTCAAAATGGCAGCTGGTTTTCACAAAACAGATGCTGCAGCCAGATAATCAAATAGGGGCCACAAGAGTAATGAAAATCTGAAGCCGCAGGAGTGGCCAGTCGATTTCATATCATGGGTGTGATGAATCTGCTCTAGATTTTATTCCAGACTTTAAAGGAACTGTCTATCGTGCTTAGTCAAAGATGTTGAGATAGTTCCTTCAAGTCTATGAAAATACCAAGAATGGAGTTACCATAATCTTGACATGAAAGCCACTGGCCACCCCACCAAGCAGAAGTCAGTGATTGTGTATGTGTTGGCAGGGGGAAGCAAGGTAAATGTATGTCCTGGTGGGCCTAGATTGAGTACTTAGGCTTCAGCAATATTGCCAGCACTGATTGGCAGTCCTTTTCCAGATAAGCATTCCTCCCTGCCCCACCACCACCACCACTGTGCCAGCAATGAGATGCTGAGGACTGAACCTGGGGTCTCCTGAAGGCAAAACTTGTGGTCAGTCATCGTGCTATAACTCTTAACGGTTTACACCTAAGCATGGGATAGAATTTTTAAATAAAGATTCTCCCTTTTAAATGAAGACTGTCACCTCTTGAAATCACTGAAGTCAATCTAGCTGAAAGTGTATCCTCTAGTACAGAATTGAGGCCAGGTGTTGCTCAGCCTTGCCCTCCCCATTCCATGCAATCATATTAATATTTTATCTAAAGTAAGTCCCTTGGAGTTGAGTAAAATTTTCTTCCAGGCAGAGGTGTAACTATGGGATGGTGTGTGGGAGCTGCAAATGAGGGCAATACCCCCAAATAAGAATTCTTCCCTCCCCATTAAATTTTCCTTCAGTCCCCCAATTTCTACCATCACAAAGAGTGAGAGTGAAAATATCACTCACACTTAGAATCTCACATTTATTGTGTTTGCATTCCCTCAGTGTCTTTGGGTGCATCTACACTGTAGAAATCATGCCACTTTAAGAGCATCACTTTAAGTGCTGTACCTCCATCCTATGGAATCCTGGGATTTGTAGTTTTACAAAGTCTTCACTGCCAAAAAATGCTGGTGCCTCACAAAACTACAAATCCCAGGATTCTATAGGATGGTGTCATGCATTATTTCTACACTGTAGATGAACCCTTTGTATTTCTTTTTTCTTTGGATGAAATGAGTTAAGCTATTGCAATGCTAGAGATTTGGGGACTGAAAGAAAATTTCATGGGGCACAGTACCTACGGGGACAATACCATCATCCCCCACCCCATAGTTACACCCTGCAGCTTCCATGCATTCATACGACACTTGAGACTATATATACCCAAATGCCAGCATCAGCTGTTCCCCACATCTACTCCCCAAGTGTTCAGCACCAATATATAAAAGAGGTCTCTGGCCCCATTACCCCAAATTTAGTAGTTGCTGTTTTTTAAATTATAATTTTCATCTAAGGGCATTTACTACACCTGAGGTGAAGCACAAAAATCAGTGTGTATAGAGCCATTGTACTGTCTATTCTCCTTTATGGGTTTGAAACATGGGTCACCTATTGCCATCACTTATGGCAAGTGAGTAAAAAACAGTGCAGCCGCCTCCTATGCTAGCTGCAACAGTCACGGACAACGCCAAGAGAGAAACGGCATCGTCCAAAATGGACCCCTTGCCACGCGGCAGCCTGGTTACTGCACCGGAGGCTGCTTGCGCGGCAAGAGGCTGAAAGAGGCGTCCAAAAATCTCCTAAGACATTTTAAAACAATCAGCACACAGTATAAAATTCGATTTTAAAATCATCTGGATAGGCTTGCCAGAAGAGATTGGTCTTTAACGCTACTTTAAATTCCGACAGCATACAGTTGCCCCTCCACATTTGCAAACTTAGCATTCAAGGTTTTGAATATTCACGGTTTTGGGAGGCCCACCCACCCTCCCAAAAGCAGCGACAGAGGGCCTCCAAAGGCCCTGTGAAGGCCTTGGGAGGGAGGGGGAGGGCCAGGGAGGCAACCACGGGGCCTCTCCGAAGGCCCCATGAAGGCCTTGGGAGGAAGTGGGGAGAGCTGGGGAGGCATCCACAGGGCCTCCGGAGACTCTCCAGAGGCCCCGTGAAGGCCTTGGGACGGAGGGGGGAGGGCCAGGGAGGTGACCATGGGGCCTCCAGAGACTCTCCGGAGGCCCCTTGAAGACCTGGGGAGGGAGGGGGAGGGCTGGGGAGGTGACCACGGGGCCTCTAAAGGCCCCATAAAGGCCTGGGGAGGGAGGAGGGCTGGGGAGGCATTCACGGGACCTCCGGAGACTCTCCGAAGGCCCCGTGAAGGCCTGGGGAGGGAGGTGGAGGCAGGGAAAAGCGACTATGGGGCCTCTGGAGGCCCCATGGTCACTTTGGCAGGGGAGGGGGAAGGCAGTCATTATTCGTGGAATTTTCACATTTGCGGGGGTCTATGGAACCTAACCCCCGCGAATGTGAAGGGATGACTGTATTTAGCTGCCATACCTCTTCTGGCAGGCCATTCCAGAGTCAGCTGAAGAAAAAGTCCTCTGGGTGACAGTCGCCCACCTAGTCCTGGCTGCTGGAGCAAATGTCCCCTAGAGGGCCTACATGCATGGAGTGGATTATATGGGAGGAGGTGATACTGAAAGTAATCTGGACCCAAACCATGTAGGGCTTTGAAGGTACAGTTGTCCCTTCACATTCGCTGGGGTTAGGGGTGAAGCACCACACTGAAAGTGAAAAAAACTGTGAATAAATTAAGCCCTGTCCCCAACATATGTACTACACTACAGTATTGTAGACTCCTTCCCACCAACAGGACTGACAATACCTGTTGGCAGGAAGAGGAGGAGGATGGAGTCTTGGAGTTTGAGCTAGTTGAGCAGCAGCTACAAACTGTGTATACACAAAACCATGAATGTGAAATACGCAAATGTGAAGGGACAACTGTAATAACCAACACTTTGTACCTTGTACTACACTGTATGCATGTCAGTCTGTACCATCATGTATTTATTTATTTAGTACATATAAATATATAATTTCATGTAAAGCAGAGTGTGTTGGACAGTAAGGTGAGCGAATGGGAGGACTGTGTGTCAAGAACCAATCCCAGGGCAGAAAACTGAAGTGGGAGGGGTTTCTGTATGTTTAAAGGTTGCATGACGGTTAGCCAGAGGAGTTGAGTTGTTCAGTGGAGTCCTGTTGATGATAATGACTGGTGTGTGTGGTGTGTGAGGGAGGTTTGAAATGAGATATTTTGTGTGCAGAGGTTAATAGTTTGTATGAGAAGATTTGTTGGACAAGAAGAGAAAGAGTCTGAGAGATAAGGGAGAATATTATAGAGATTTAAGAACTGTTAAAGCACAAGATTCCATGTTACTGTGTTTTATTTCCCTTTAATAAAGTTCCCCTATGTTGTTTGTTCAACTACAGACTCTGGTCCATTCCTTCAAACTGTAGATAAGAAAAGGCTACCATAACACACAAAGCACACATTTAAGGAAAAGGTATATCCCTGGTTCAGAAAGAAGGAACTAAGGGAACCATAGGAATTGAGGTGGAAGGAACAGAGGGTAAAGAGGCAGCCAGGCTGAACCCTCAAGTAAAGTGGGGCTGGCACTTTGAAGTTTGCTTTTGACCACTCGTGACTTCACATAATATTATTTGGTGGCATTTGGTGTGAAGTGTCACACAAAGTAATACTTAACGAGGATCAGACTCCCAAGGGTGTAGCTGGGGGGGGGGGCAAAATGAGAGCATTCCCACTCAAAATGAGAATTCGCATTTCTCAACTGCAGCAATGAAATTTTCCTTCAGCCCCCAAATTTTCAGCATTGCAGAGAATGAGGCACTGAAAACCATCATGCCCAGAACGCTTCTGTTCGCTACCTTCACATCCCCTTGGTAACTTAGCACTTTTTCTTTAGATGCCTAAATTGCATTTCTAAATGCTCAACTGAAGTTTTAACTTATTACAATGCTAGAAATGTGAGGAGCAAAGGAAATTTTCATGGAGTTGGAAGAATTCTTATTTGGGCTGCAATAACCTCATTTTTCTCTCACCCCAAATAGCTACATCCTTGCTTCCAGGTAAGCTTGCATGGGATCACAGCTTTGATCTGTTCTGTGCTCAGTTGAGTGAAGAAAGGTAACACAATGGTAGGGAAACCAATTGTTTAATTCTAGTACAGATTTGTAACTTGGATCTCTTTCCTCACACACCTGCAATCCCACACCTGCAATCTACATCATGAAAGAAAAGGTTATATTTTAATTGTGAAAGTATGTTTTCGTCATTTCCGAAATTCAACCAGAGCCCCCAATAGGATTCTTCTACCATACATCTACCCCAACTCCCTTTTTCCTGTTTAGCTTTGACTTAAAATCCAGATTGACAAAGAGTCCTACAAAGTTTGCCAGCTATCTTACAGCTGGTTGGCTGGACATCATAACAGTATCCTAAGATGTTGCTTTGATTCTTTTCCCCCTCTCTCTACATGCTTACACAGTAATAAGCAGAAAACAGAAGGGTGGTTTGAAAAATTATCACAAGAAGACATGATTCATTAGAAAAGACAAAGAGGCATACTTCAATTAATAAAGCTTCTGAAGAAGAAGCTCCTTCTTACAGTCTTTTTTATGTCTGCCTGGCCCGCCTTCTCCTCCTTGTCCTCTGTCTAACTGATGGGTTTTTTGTTTTTTTAGAGCATTGGCTCTAGAAAGATTGTGAGGGAAGGTTCAAAAAACATAGTTTTTTAAAAAAAAAAAAGAAAAGAAAAATGCAGATTTTGTGTTGCATTGCAGCAGTCTGTTTGTAGTAAACAAGGCAATAAAAGCTTGATCTAGGAAAGAATGGGATTCTACTCTAGTTGATCATACTGGTGCTGTGTGTGCTTGCTTACAGGCAAGGTAAACAGCAGCTGCGTCTGGAATCCCCTTCTGAGCATGCATGAATAGCCTAGCAGAAAGAAAAGAGGAGAAGAGATATACTTGCTGCACCAGCTCCCCCAGCACGTTAAAGCATAGATCTATATGTTAGACCACCACAATGGAATTCATAAGAAAAGTGGAAGCTGGTGAAAGAAAGAAAAATCATTCATGGATACATTTTGGAGTTTTCAAGTTGTCTTCAGAAGGTTCAAAATGTTTTTGTTTACTTGTGTTACTTTTGTTGCTTTACCTGATCTGGTTGTTTCATTACACAAGTGAAGACTGTTCTTTTTGGATAAAAAGTTTGCCAAAAAATGTTGAACTGTTCTCCTCCTCCTCCTCTTCTTCTTCTTTTTGTGGGTGCTGCAACCTATCCCTATTCTCTCCACATTATTTCTGCCTCTGGTTCCAAATTTTCTTTTAAAGAAGTAATATCTCAGAATACATCTAATTTGAGCTATAGTTGTAATGCTTGATAAGGTGGAGGGAAGTAGGAAAAAAGGAAGGCTGCATTTCAGGTGGATAGAATCAATCAAGGAAGCCATGGCTCTGAGTCTGCAAGACCTGAGCAGGGGTATTGAGATGACAGGGTGACTTGGAGGTCTCTCATTCATAGGGTCACCATAAGTCAAAGTTGACTTGACAGCATTTAACAACCATTTGAAAAATAATTAGCTAGTTATAATTACAATTACACCACTAAAGGAGTAAAAGTATTCAGCTTTAAACTGCAATCTTAATGTGAGGTAATTATATCTTCCTTCTTGGAGAAAGGAATTAATTATAAGCAGCCAGTTGTTTGTACCTAATTCTATTAAGCCTCAGTCCAACAGCTTCCTCAGTGCCACATAAAGTTGCTTGGTCAGGAATATCCCAGGCCTCAAGATTTCAGGGCCAAAACTGGAGACCTAGAGGTATCACAAGAGATGGGGTCTGGCAATGTTACAAGTGGAAGCCCCCACTGATGTCATTAAATATGAAATCTTAGGCATCAACTACAGTCGCACAGAGTACACCTTTCAAATAATAAACACCAGATCTAACTAATGAGAAAATGTAGATTCACAAACCTTTGAAAGCAGTACTCTCACCCTCAGATTTCTCCCTCTTGCTCTAATAACTAGAGAATAGAGTCCAGGCCCTGAGATCTGACAACCCTGGAACCATATAGGAGGTTCCTAGACTGCACGCAGACCTCTGCCCAAAGCAGCAGCCGACTACAACAGCTTCCATAGCCCTTGGGCTTGTCTAGATGCACAGTTTACCCTCATCTTGGAGCCCTGCAGTCCAGATGATGCAGGGATTTTGCCCCATTTTGCCCCTGAGCAGTCCCCATGATCCCCCCAGAGCCAAGACAGGGCAAAGATGGGGGAAGATGGGGTAAGGCTTGTTACCAAATAACTCTGACGGAGGGTGTCTGATATGGCACTCCAAAACAACAAGGAAGTGTGATAATAAAAAAAATATATATAACTAGTTTGTTAATACAATGCTATTTTAAAGATTTTTCAATATGATGAATTCAATTTAAAGCAATACAACCACAAAAGGCTTTTTTTCAGCATGCAAAACCCACTATGCCAGCATAAAGCTTACAATTTTTACATACACAAATAGCTTAATACAGCATAATGATCCTCACTAACGTAATGCAGAATAATTATAACCAAAGACAGCTCTTTTTCAGCAATTGTTGACAATACCAACAAAGTTTGACAAATATTTTTACATCCACAATTGGATTAATATATTGTAACCAAAAATAACTCTTTTACAGTAAATATTAACAATACCAGTATGAAAGTTTGACAATATTTTTACACCCACAATTGGTTTAATACAAACAAACAACTTTTATCGGGATTATTTATCCAGTTGTTTTGATCCTACTTGGATCTTCATCAGTGTCTTTATCATCAGGATATTTAATGACTGTAGCATTCCTTCCTAAATTAATATTAAATGAATTATTTTAACTGGTTAAACCATTTAGCTGTATTAAGTATCTAACCATAAGTATTTCAGCTGTGCTTACCACTGTTTTTAAACTGCTGTGAGCCCTTTCCCCACTTCTGCAGCATGGACCTTGATTTTTACAGTCTGTTCATTTTAAAAAAAATTGTTAGTTATAATGCTCTAAAGAAATTTGCTTCTTATGTATTTTATATGTAATGGAAGTTAGGCTTACCTTGACTGCCCTGAGTATTTTTCTCTCAATGATGCAGTACCATAGTGACTGCTAACCCCATTTTTATGATGAACTGTGAAGCTTCTAAGCCTATAACTCACATTGTATTTAAAGGGACAGTGTCTTGTTTTACTTATAGTACTCCCTGCTTAGACACCCAATTATGGCAGTAAAATCAATATTTAGAGGAACACAGATAAATCCATTCTGTCATTCAAACCATCAGGTTGCATAGATTTTAATTTGTATATCCAGAATGCCTCTCTTCTAAATAACAATGTGTTAATCATGGTACCTTGAGTAGATTGGTCCTGAAGTGACTCTATGATTCCTAAAGGAATCAGATGAGTGATTTAATGTGATTAAATGGTCCACTAATGGGTTATATGGAGTCTTATTTTTGATTTTGCTCCTGTGTTCTGTGATTCTAGTACGAAGATTTCTTTCAGTTTTCCCAATGTAAAGTAAATTGCAGGGACAAATTATTACATAAATGACATGCGTGGAACTACAATTTGTAAAGGAGTGCAACTTATATTCCAACCCTGTTTTCGGATGTTTGAATGTTTTAAGTTCTAATGCTTGATTACAACTATTACAATGTCCACATTTAAAGTGGCCTCTGTATTTCTGTACTGTAGGTCTACTAGTATATAAATCTGTGTGCACCAATACATCTTTCAAATTTTTAGTTCTCCGAAATGCTACAATAGGAGAAAGCTCACATCCAGGTATGTGATTAACCAAATGCCAATGTTTTACTATTAATTTCCTGATGTCATGAAATGCTTGGTTAAACGTAAAAACTCCAACAATTCGACTTGAGGAGGAATGCTCCTTTTCTTGGAAAAGAGAATCTCTATTTTTTGCAAGTGCCTGTATCCTGGCTGCTTTAATGATTTCACTGGGATATGCCCTATTTTTTAATGCTATTTGATACTTGTCAGCTGCTTCTTGATAATCATTTACTTGTGTTGAGTTTCTTCTGAGTCGTAAAAATTGTGCAAAGGGAAGATTTCTCTTCAATGAATATGGATGACAACTAGAAAAATGAAGGAGAGAATTACGATCCGTTGGCTTTTGATAACACCGGACTCCTAATTTATTATTTTCCACATATGTCATCACGTCCATAAAAGGAATTTCTTGTACATCCATCTGACAGGTAAAACTAATATTGGGGTCAATGTTATTCATCCATTCAAAAAAATTATGTATCTTAGATTTTTCAGTAAAAATAATGTATATGTCATCTATGAACCTCCCATAATACCTTATATATTTATAAAAAGGATTTTGTGTAGTGTAAATGTGTTCCTCTTCCAATGTTGTCATGAATAAGTTTGCAACCGATGGGGCCACAGGGCTGCCCATTGCCACTCCCTTAATCTGTAAATAATATTGTGACTGAAACCTAAAATAATTTTTTTCTAATATTAAATCCAAAATATCTAATAAAAAATGTGTGGGTGGATTTTTATTTTGTCTGAGATTTAAAAACTTTTCAACAATTATTCTTGCATCCACATGGGGGATTGACATATACAATGAATTTACGTCCATAGTAATGAGGCAAGTGTTATCAGTAATTGTCATACCCTCAATTTGTTTTATGAAATGTCTAGTATCCTTTATATAAGATGCGGATTTTGTTACTAGAGGTGCCAAGAATGAATCTAAATATTTGGCAAGGGGTTCTAAAATTGAATTGCTACCTGATACTATGGGACGTCCTGGAGGTGGAAAACCTCTTTTGTGAATTTTTGGGAGGATGTAAAATATGGGGGTGCGTGGATTGCATTGTATAAGATATTCCCCTATTGATGGACTGATGTAATTCAGAGCTATTGCTTCCTGTGTCATTATTCTGATGGTAAATTGTATTGATTTGGTGGGGTCCTGTTTTAACTGTTTATAACTGCTCCTGTCACTTAGTTGTCTCATTACTTCTTGCACATAATGTTTTCCATCCATCAACACAATTGTCCCGCCTTTGTCAGCTGGTTTGATGACTAAACCTGGTTTTTGGGCTAAGGTTATTAATGTTCTGGATTCCTGTAAGGTTAAATTAAACCAAGGTCGTTTCATAGATTTCTCTAAAATCTCAATATCCCTTAACATAACCCTCTCAAAAGTAGATATGTTGGGTTCATGGACTTGTGGATTAAATACTGATGAGTATCTGAATTTATCTGGCTGAATTTGTTTTGACTCACGGAAGAAATATTTTAATTTTATTTGTCTAACCAATTTAAACAGATCAATACGTGTTTGGAATGCATTATATTTTGGAGTGGGGACAAAGGATAGCCCCTTGTTTAACACTCTGTTTTCTTCTGGAGTTAATTTTGTGGATGATAGATTAACAATCAAATTTTCTGTTTTCTCCTGTTGTAGTATATAGGGTTTTTTCTTGTGGTTCGATTTGATCTGCGTAGTCCCTGACCTGTTTCTAAAAAAGTACCCCCAGAGCCTTCCTCCCTAGATGTATCAGTTGAATACCCCTTTTCTATATCTGAGTCTGTGTCTGACATGAAGTTAGGTTTTTCTGCAAATCGCACTTTTCTGACTGTGTTTTCTTTTAACCATGGGTATACAGTTTCATTTCTATAATTGATCTCATCCCTTTTGAATTTCTTTAACTTGTAATTTTTAATTTCATTAGAAAATTTTTTTAACTCTCTCTCCAAATTTTCTGTTCATTTTTCTAAATCCTGTGGTGTTAAATCTTGCGTTATTTTAACTTGTGTTTGATCAATTTCCTCATTAACTTTTTGTATTTCTGTATTCAGTCTGTCAATCATTAATAACATGAGGTCAAAAGAGCACTTGTTCAGTATAGAGGCCCATTTTTGTTTAAACTCCATGTCATTATGAAATATACCAGGTCTCTTTTGAATTCTTAAACCCCGGGGTATCCTGTTAGATTTGCAATATTCCGCCAATGTGGAAGCATGCAAGTCCAGATGATGCAGGGATTTTGCCCCATTTTGCCCCTGAGCAGTCCCCATGATCCCCCCAGAGCCAAGACAGGGCAAAGATGGGGGAAGATGGGGTAAGGCTTGTTACACCATTTTTAAAAAATACCTGGTAAAATCCGCTCCAGCCAAAATAGAATGGATGGGGCCTGTATGACTGTGGATTCCATTCTGGCACGCTGGCCCATCACTGCAGCTGCTATCTGCCTCACTCTTCCATAGCCAGGAAGGAGTCACACAGCATAGGAGCAAGGCTGGTCACATGCAGCAACCTTGCTCACATGCTGCAGGCTGGCTTTACGGCTATGGAGTGTGGGATGCAGACAGCAATGGTGGTGACTACAGAGACCAGCCTGCATGGAGGTCTAGACTTTCCCCCATTCTGTTCAGGTAATGGGGAAACAACAGGCCAGATCCGTAGACAGAATTACTGCAGGGAGCCGGCATATTCTGGCCAGTGTAGATGAGCCCCTTATATCTGATTATGGATTAGGGATAAAAGAAACAGACTGAGGCCAAAGGGGACTTCTAGGGGCCAAGAATTCCATTCCTACTTTAAAGCTTTATTTTTCTTCCCCATTTTGGTACAAAATTATGAGTTAATTCCAAAAAGCCGATTTTTCATGCAGGTTCAGGCTCAATAGACCAAATATTTATGTGGCTAACTATTCTTGCCCCACAGTAGAACTGAAGGGTTGATTGGCATCCTTTATTTTATTTTATTTTTATTTATTAGAGTATTTATATCCTGCTCTTTAGCCACAAAGGCTCTCAGAGCGGCTTACAAATTGTTTAGCAATAGCACTTACACATCTACACCACTTTATAGTGTGCTTAGCACTCTCTAAGTGGTTTACAATGTGTGTTAGCTAATTTTAGCTTTTTAAAGATCACTTTGCTTAACTCTGTTATGCTTAGAGCTGTTTCACATGTACTCATATATGCTTTGTGCCTCTAAATCCTACATGCAGTCCTGGCTCCCATTGGCCCTGTACACAATGGTCATATTTGCCCATTTTTCTAGTAGCTCTTCAGACTATGAGGGTTCTTTGAAATTCTCAAGCACATTCTCCCTCTTCTTCAGACAGGCCTGGACTAACAATGCACCATTCAGAATGCTTGCATAGCTCTAACATTGCATCTGATTGGTTCTACCCAATTTCACAGAACCTGGACAAAAGGAATACAGATTCAAGGAGAGGGTTTCCATAAAGAATCTCAAACAAGATCTACAACAGGGGTGGAAAACTTCTGGCTTCCCAGTTATTTTGTACCATAACTCTCACAATCCTTTACCATTGACTGTGGTTGATGGGAATTATTGACCAAAATATTTGGAGGACCAACTATTTCGCACCTTTTATCCACACTGCATTGTGGTAGACTTATAGTCACCCCCAATCATAGGGTTTTCTTGGCAAGATTGAATCAGAGCAGGTTTGCCATTGCCTTCCTCTGAGGGTAAGAGAGTATGACTTGCTCAAGGTCACCCAAGGGGTTCCCATGGCTGAGGAAGATTTGAACCATGATGTCCCAGAGTCCTAGTCCATCACACAAACCACTATACTACCCTGGCTCCCACATGTATTTAGCCTTGACCAAAAAAAAATCCTCCTAGTAATCAATCTATAGCCTGAACAACACTCATTCTCAACTTTAACCCCACCCCAATCTCAAAAATCTGGTAAAACAGTGGCTCTTAATCTTTTCTTTACCAGGGACCCCTTTAAATATCTTTTGTTGCTGCAGGCCCCCAAGACTTAACTCAAGATTAAAACCGTAATAATAATACCTGATGATAATAATAATAATAATAATAATAATTACAATTACACCATCTGTTAAACCCTCCCTCACTGGAGGAGGAGGGATGACTTTTCTCCTGCTTCTTCCTGCAAGTTTGTGACTGCAACAAATTGAATGGCAATGTGCAAGCCAAGCCAGCCAGACTTTGCCTTGGCTCCTGTCACATGGTTACTCCACTGTAGGCAGGAGGTGGGCCAAGCAGCTTTCAAGCCTTCACAGACCCCCTGTGTGGACATTGTTGCCCCCTGGGGGTCCCCGGACCATAACTTAAGAACCACTGTGGTAAACCATACCCTCTCCTTTCTGAGGCTAGGTTCTGCATATGAATAAGTTTTAAGAGCATGATTTTGCAACTTCATGACACCATAGCAGGGGTGTGTGTCTAAGTCTCCAAAGAAGGCAATTCCACTAGGCAAATTTGCTTAGTGCTTAAAAAAAACAACCACCACTATATATAATCTTGTCACCGAGATAACATCATTATATAAAGGAAGAGACAAGGTCAGGTTTTGGTCTCATTTGCTTGGATTTAAGTGAGGTAGAAATTCTGCAGCAGCTGCCGAAGCTTTCTTTGAATTGTCTTTAGTACACACTGGTGACAGAATCTGAAACCTACAAAATTCTGACTACATTCACATTCACCATGCTAAATGCATTGAGAGTACTTTGTATATTAACCATTGTAAATGCAGCTCAATTTATTGCCATTTCTTCCAAAACTGAAGATAGCCTATGTCCTACATAATTACACAACAGGCTGCAGTCATTCTAGGAGAAGCATTCATGCCTCACTGACATGTATTTTGCAAAACATGCCCAAACAAGCAGATTTTCCTTGCATGATGCAAGCTTTGGAAGAATGCCTTCATACTATTTCACATGTATTTATTTCAGCTCAGAACGTCTTCGACCAGGGAAAAAAAGGGAGACAGCCCAATATTTCCAGCCCAATTTTATACTCATCTACCCCAAAGTAGGTCCCACTGAGTTAAACTAAGTTTATTCCTAAGTGAGTGTAGTTTAAATTAAACATTACTAAGTCAGCATCACTGTACATGGCACTTTACAAGTAAAAGAACAACAAAACAGTTCCCTGCCTTCAGGCTTGCAATTCATAAGCAGAGCCCAGCCTTGGAAGGGAGAGGGTATGGTTTACCTGATTTTTCAGATTGGAGTGTGTGTAAAGTTGGAAGTTCAGGCTACAATTTGACTACTAGGAAGACATTTTTTTGGTTGAGACTAAATACATGTGGGAGCCAGGGTAGTATAGTGGTTTGTGTGATGGACTATGACTCTAGGACACCATGGTTCAAATCTCCCTCAGTCATAGGAACCCCTTGGATGACCTTGAGCAAGTCACACTCTCTTATGCTCAGAGGAAGGCAATGGCAAACCTGCTCTGACGCAATCTTGCCAAGAAAACCCTATGATAGGGGGTCACTGTAAGTCTACGACAAATGCAGTACGGATAAAAGGTGGGAGATGGTTGGTCTTCCAAATTTTTTGGTCTACAGTTCCCATCAACCACAGCCAGTGGCAAAGGATTGTGAGAGTTCTGGTGCAAAATAACTGGGAAGCCAGAGGTTTTCCACCCGTGTTGTAGATTTTGTTTGAGGTTCTTTATGGAAACCCTCTCCTTGAATTTGTATTCCTGTTGTCCAGGTTCCGTGAAATTGGGTAGAACCAATCAGATGAATGCCTGTTCTGCAGTACCGGTATTTTCTGGCCCCAGTGGGAATTCAATGTATTGCAGTGTCATTGCACCATGACCCAGGAATGTTTGTAGGCACAGAATCAATTGCACAATACCCAAGCACCCCAACCCATATAATGCATGCTCACATGAGATAGGATTTTGTTTTTGGTAACTGTCAATCCCATGTGGCTGCAAAAAAAATGTAACCAACAGAATACAAACAATTACAGATTTGTAGATTTGTTAGGACAATTTTTATCCTAGCCATTTTGGTCTGGCTTTTTGCAGATGGCTGAAACTCTGGCCCTTTAGGTGACAATGCCATAAAATGCCTACCTTATAAGTTTAGTTCCATGTGAATTCCACATTTTGAGGAATTATATGCACCATTGCCTCAAATAGGGTTAAAAGTGACTAAATTTGGCTGAATCACTGCATAACTGGGGTGAGGGTTTGGTGTGCTGGAGATTAGGAATGAAAAGATTTAGAGAGTAAAAATAAAAAATGGTCCCTAGATGTTTTAACTTTCAAAGTCCCTTGTAGGCCAAATATCTGGAAGGCTAAAGATTCACTACCACTGTTTCAGATGAATATAAGCAAAGCTCCAGTTCTACATTTATTGATTTGATTAAATAAGGGCTTGTCCAGACTGGCAAAAGCCTTGGGATTTTGCAGGCATTATTCCTGTACTGCTTATGTTGTTGTTGTTTTCTTAATTCATAAATAAATCAAGCAACAACCCTCCTTTCCCACTGTATTCCCTGCGGATTTCTGGAACAAGCTGCAAATTTTGGAACCCAGGCCAGGAGGATTCTTTTTTTTTTCTTCTTTTTTTCTTTTTGTCCTCAGAAATTCTGATATAGGCTTTTTTTAAAAAAATCCTGTGACATTCTGATATAGGCAGGGGTTAATGCTCACATGTGGCTCCATAGTTTCCATTCCCTCTGTATATCTGGCTGGCTGTTCTGATGACATCTTGAATGGAGGCGTGACCTTTGGCACAAAGGTTCCACTGTTACCTTCACCCCCTCAGTACATATATTTATTTATTATTGGATTTATACTCTGCCTTTCTCCCAGGATGGGATCCAAGGCAGCCAGGGAGAGAAGGAAATCCCAACCACATCACATTTCAGGCAGGAAGACAGAAGGCCAAAGCCCTTATGTGTATCAGGCATGTTTGGATATGTGGGTGGGCCAATGGTGCTGAGGAGTACTACCCAGAAATGGAGTAGCCTGCTATTTCCCAAGTCTTTTTGACAGTCTGGATGAACCCTAAGACTTTGCTTAGGAGACAAGGCTGGTATTCTGCAATAAGCAGGAACTGTTAAGTAGTGGCTCCTTCTTGTGGAATGGGAGAACTGGCTTCCATTTCTCACAGAACTGGCTTCCATTTCTCTTTCACAAAACAAATTAAAGCTCTTTAGTTTGTTTTACTGGGCCTTGGGTATGAAGTGTTGGTTCCACCAGCTTTATATATTTTTGGACTTTAGTTTGGCCCAGTATCATATTATTCTGATTTTGGAGGCATATTTTGTGGTTAGTTGCCTTGTGGACCCAGATATTTACACTTACATACACAGGTTTTGGACAGGTAACAGGGCACAGAGATGCATAAATAATCAATTAAGAACACTAAGCAAATAATTAGAGCAAAAAGGCCCTTCTGTTTAGTCTGTTCCAACAGTAGCCAGTACAAATATGTTCTGAGAAAACGCACATAAGATTGCATTGTAACATTTCCAAGCAGTAGCTGACAACACAGTTCTATACCTGTTTATTCAGAAGTCCCATAATGTCCGATGGAATTTACTCCCTAGCAAGCATGTTTAGGATTGAAGCCAAATTATGAGCAAGCAAATAATGTATTTTTAAATACTATATCATCAACATCAAGGAAAATCCTTATTTTAGAAGCTATATACCATTTCATTTCATCTAGGTCAGCTATTTACAAACAGTGATATAGACTCAAGTTGATTGACTCAGACTCAAGTCAGACTCTGGTTGCTTCAATGACTCTACTTGGACTCGACTCTGCAATAAATGATGCACTGACTCAACTTAACTTGACTCACAACTTATATTTTTTAGCAACTGACTTGCTGGCCTTGGTGAAGTAACATAATGCATTCATCCAGAAATGTTATGGAATGGAAAATGGTTTTCTTCCTTTGAGCAATGCTTCCATATCAATAATTTTTGCCTACCGGTCATATGATGGAAGTGGTACTTTATGTTTGCCATACAGGAAGCCCCCACTTATCTGACAGGTTAGGGACTGGGGCCTTGTCAATCAGGACCCAGGGATTTTTTAAAGCTTGCAAATGCATTTTGGTATTTACAAGCTAAAAAAAGACTGAGTTCTACATTTCATGGCTGCAAAAAAAAAAAAAAAAATCTTCAGTTACAGTTATAAAATGCTCTCCCAACCACAACAATGCCCTCCTGGCTTCCTAACGTAGGAATATGTTAGGAAAGTCCATGGTTTCATTAACTTTGAGCAGCAGGCAAGACTCACCTGCAGAGCACAGGGTATGTTTCTCAGAGGGGAAGAGCAAGTGTGTTAGACAATGGGCTTGAGGCAGAAGGATCCTTCTAAGCTTTTCAAAAGCTTTACAAGGCACCTCCGATGTACAGCAGGGAAAGGCTGCCAATCAGAACTCAATTCCCACCTCAGGCCCATTGCCTAATGTGTTTACTGTTCCCCCTCAAGAAGCATACCCTATGCTCTGGGGCAAGTCTTGCCTGCTGCTCTAAAGAAAAGCTTTAGAAGGCTCCTCCAATGTGCAGTGGGGAAAGGCTGCTGTGTAAACCTAAACCCTGCCTCAATGCCTAAGTGCAATATTCATTTCTCAGAGGGGAATAGCAAATGCATAATGAGCTTGGGGCAGGGGTTGAGGTCTCCTCAGAAGCCTGTCCCCACTGCCCTTCAGAGGAGCCTTCTAAAGATTTTTTTAAGAGCAGCAGGCAAGACTCACCCCCAGAGTGCAGGGCTCCTGCCTAATGCATTTGCTGTTCCCCTCTAAGAAACATGCCCCATGTTCTCGAGGGCAAGTCTTGCCTTCTTTTCAAAGTCAATGATGCCATGGACATGCCTTTTTTCTGTTAAAGTTGGCTCCCAGACTTGAGACTCAACTTGAGACTTGAAGGTAGAGACTTGAATACATCACTGTTTACAAACATACATTAATTTTGTAGAGAAACTCTCAGAATCTGAAATCAAATTTCTTTAACACTACACAATAATAGTACGTCAGTACCCACTTGAACTACTATGGTTCCCTCCTATGGATTCCTGGGATCTGCAAATTTACTGGGAGGGGTATTTGGAATGTTCATACAGAGAACTCTAGTGCCTCACCAAGCTACAGGACCCAGGATTCCACACAATTTTGCTGCAGTGGTTAAAGTAGGATCAAAGCGCTATAATCGTACAGTTCAAAAAAGACCCCAAACTGCAAAATGGCAGGAAGGTCCTGCATGTTTGGTTTAGCTGTCATAACTAGGCAATACTCATATAAATAATGTTAAGCTTTTCCTTCAAGTATAATCTGTCTAATCTCCTTTCAAAACCACTTGAATTAAACTGGCCATGATCATCCAGCTTCAGAAAAGCAGCACTTGAAAAACTTGTTTTGGGGATTAGGAATTTTTTATTGGAATAAGACCATTCTACTGAAAAAAATATACCCGACCACAAAAGGCCATAACAATAATGCAATAATAATAATAATTGCTTTCCTCTTTTCTTACTAATACAAAAATAAAACTATCTATCCTAACACTAATACATGTTTTCTCTTAATCTAAACACACTATAATCACTCTTTTTTCTTTTCCAATGAACATTATATTTACACATTACAATTATACCTATTTGGAAAAGAAAAAAATGAATAAAAGATTAATAATAATGATGATGATGATACAAAAATACAATAATAATAAAATATTTATTTAAAATATCCTTTTATGTTATTGCTGGGGTTGTCTCACTAAACCACGGCCAAAACGTTTTCCAACAATGATTTGGTAATTTCTCTTTTTCACTCAGAGCTAAATTTTCAATTACGTTCTTCACATAATAAGCAGTGCCTTTTATGTCCTGCAGATTTTGACGCTTTACCTCCCTTTGTCTTTGGAAAAATAACCCTAACATCACATAGAGGTTGACCAGGCGCACTGTGGACCAGGGCACTTTCCAAAAACTCTCAGCCATATAACAAGACTCCTTCCTCTTCCTCTTTTGGCACTGACTTTCTGGGTCCCCTGACACCCTCCGGAGGTTCAGTCCCCAAAAGCACTGTCTCCCAAGCCTGTTGTGTCAAATCTGGCCAATCCAGGACCCAGGCCACCTCCTCCCATGTTTCCCGGGCACTCAGGCAGTCCTGGACAAAATGCCTGATCATCTCCTTTTGTGCCATGCCACTCAAAATCTCAGCCTTTTTACATTTCAGACGAGGACAAGTCTGCTCATCCTCTGTGGTCCATGGTCTCCTTCCCCTCAGATTAAGAACCTGATGGTAGAGCCTCCACCTCAAGTCCCACAACTTTTGGGGGACCCTTTTGTCCATGAAATACTCAATTGGGTTAGTCTGGTGATTTAGGTATACTGATAAATCTAGTTTGGCCTGATGTTTTTGCAAATACGGGTTAACGTAAATCTCCTCCACTATTTTCCTTTACAAAACTCTCTTGATGCTCTGACCTGGTCTGTCTTCCCCCTTCAACTCCTCAGCTTGAATTCTATATTTATATAAAAAACAAAGTCTGTCAAATAATCTGGTGCTTTCAATTTTTCAGGTAAAAAAACCCTAAAACTTAATGAGCCTTCCTCCCACCAAGTCTTTATCTAGTCCCCATCCAGCACTCACAAAACAAAACTAGCCAAGCCCGAGGTTGAATCTGACCCAACATGGCTGCTAAACATGTTGGCCGTGGGATCCTGGAAACTGTAGTTCCCAAAAGTCATTTTTCCAAGCTTTGGACATCAGGCACAGATCTGTGGCACCTAGTTATGACCCATACACAGAGCCTGGAAATGTTGTCTTCCCCCCCCCCCAAAAAAAGAAGTAACTCTGAAAAATAACAACCCACCAGTTTAGCCATTGTAACTTTTCCAAAACCTGCTATCATATTATTAACAGATAGATCTCTATTTCATTTTCTCCTATCCTCCTTAACATAACAAGGCTTAAGGCTATTAACTTCTTCAAGGCTGTGAAGAATTTTTAAATAGCTGAACAATATAGGTGGGAAAGCTCTCTGCAGTTGAATGCTGTTCCAATTCCCTGCCATTCCTACACCCCCAAAAAACCAATTTGAGTCCTCATTATTTCCAGCCAACCCTAATTTCATCCCTAGCTAGCACTATTGGCCATTTGGATGAGCCTTACTCACTGTAAGATTCATCCCGGTGGCACCTTTGGCACCTAGTATACCTGCTGACTGCTTGTGGCACAATTTAATCTGGATTATATGAGCTAATTGGATGATACGGACTAATTGGCTTACTAGAATACCTAGCAAATCACATTAGAAATTGTTAACATTTCTCTATTTCACAGCTGGAAGAAGAACTCAAAATGTTGCCAAATGTACTCCTTGGGAATATTTATCGTCCAGGGATTTTAATGATTTCTTGTTGTTGCTGTTGTTGAAAATCAGTCTTAAAATCAATGCTATGAACACAATGAACACAGCTATGGTCTGCCTTTTGTTGGCTATGAAATGGTATGCATTTGTGGAATTTTGCCTTCTGTAGGTAATAAAGAGACTTTACATTGTACAGAGACCACTGGTCAAGGTTTACAAAGCACGTAAAATTCAGGTTGAAAGGAACCCCAGAAACTTAAGATTTGGGTTTGAGGGAGGGGATCTTATCTCTTCCCAGAAGGTTGGAGCTCCAGCAATGCTCAAGTGGCCATAAAATTGCAGCCCACATTTGTTAACAACTACAGTTTTATATTTAATGGATTTTTATTTATCCCCTCTCAGCCTACCAGGGACCCACAGAAATTTGAAGGGCCAAAGGCAATGCAGAACAGCACCAACTTTGCTTCCCACCAGAAGCTCAGTAGAGATGGAACCAGCCTAACTTCCCTTGGCAGGGTGTTCCACAGTCAGGGTGATGCTATAGAGAAAGCATTGCCACAGGATACCTACCAAGCTAGCTTCATACAGTGTTGAGGCATGCAACAGGGTTTCCATTGAAGATCTCAAATTTTGGACAGGCTCATATGGGAGGAGGTGATAATTCCAATATTGTGGCCCATGCTGTTTAAGGCTTTGTAAGTCAAAACAAGCACCTTGAATTGAATTTGGAAGGAAATTAAAAGCCTGTGCAGTTCTTGTAAAACCAGTGATACAGGTCCACACACACCATATGGGCAGGTGGTACGTTCCCAGACTTACTGTGAATATTTGAAACTATGGGTAATAGCAAACCCCACAGAAACACGCTCGAGGACCTAGAAAATGCCTAGAGAGGCTGCCTTTCTAGGCATCTCCAGCATGACTCCATGGTAACTTCTGGCTGCAATTACCATAGAGTCGTGTTGGAGGACCTATGAAATACCTAGAGAGACTGCTTCTCTAGGTATGTCCAGCATGACTCTATGGTCATGCTGAAGGACTTAGGAAATGCCTAGCGAGACCATATTTTTCAGAAGACAGGTAACTGAAACCGCAGGTACTGGTCCCATGTACATAGTCTCTAAACTGCACACCTAATAAAAGTCTGGCTACCACATTTGGCAAAAGCTGCAGCTTCTAAACACTTTCCAAGGCATACATCCCCATTACAGTGCTCTAAGTAGGAGGTAAATAAGAGACTGTGGCCCAGTCTGCTTTCCTTTTGAGTGCTTATCTGACAACTTTTGACCTTCAAAACTGGATTTTGAGATGCATATTTACATGCAAATTCAAAGGCTGGGATCCCATTGATCCAGTATGCTAGCCTAATCATCCATTGCACTAGTGCTTGCACTTTTGCCAGGGTGTGAAGGAATAGCAAGGGAAAGCAGAAAAAAACATGTCACTAAGGTTTTCTGAGGGGAAAGCTGCCATTCTGAACAACCTGTTTGCCTATTTCTGTAATGCCATGCTTCTGTATGCTCCCTCAGCACAGGTGATTTTCCAAACCAGCCTTCCCAGAACAACCTGGTTCTGAAGAGAGATCCAGAAGCTAGACATTGGACAAATAGGCTGGCTGGAGCTGAGAGCCTTCCTGTCCTGACAGTGCAATGACAACAAATTTGTTTGCCTTCCCTCACTGCCACACAACAGATGGACTTCCTCCTGCTGCCGCCATTGCCTACACCAACATAACTTCAGAGGTGTAGTGTGCTAAAAGGATTCTGATCAAAATACTTCAATGTATATTTAATAATATTATATCATTCACATTTGAATTCACATGTAAATGCTATACATTTGAATTAGTGCACCTCTTTCAGCCCTAATTAGTCAGTCTAAATTAAAAACCAGTTTTAAGAACACGAGAAGGTTAAAACCATTCATTTAAAAACTGCAGTTATTGAGAACATCCAACATGATGGTGTTGCTGTAGGCTGCTAAGGACAAAAGCTCCGTCCTAGCAGCTGCTTGCTTTCGATTTCTCAATCCTTTTTTTCATAAAAAGATCTTGGAAGAGAAGAGAAGAGATTGACAGCTTCTCCCTAGTAAGGGAGAACAGAGAGGCTTGTAGCGGTTCCAGTGCCAATCCTAGTGTACGTTGTGTGTGTATACTTGTACATGGAATGGTTGAAGGGATCGTAGAGCCTGAAGAGCGAAAGTAAGCAAACTTCTATATAGCGACTTTAACAATGCCAGCGCTTCTTTTAAACATCACAGGCAAAGACTGAGTAGCGGTGAGAAATTGTTGGGGATATGAATATTTTCAATGGAAAATAGCTTCTATAATGGGCAGAGCGGAAAGAACTGGGAAAGAGGAAAGGATAGAAAGAGAAAGAGGCAAGAGAGTTCCAGAATGAGGGGTGAGTGGCTGAGTGAGGAGGGAAAGGAGAAAGTAGATTTGAGTGTTGTGGGAGAAGAATAAGAAGGTGAAGAGGAGAATACTAGAGCTTGGAGAACTGAGGTCAGAGACTGCATGAATGGAGTATTTTTGAAAAAAAATTGTAATATTAAAGGACGTAGAGAAAAGGCAAGCTTGGAGTGAGACAGAGAACTGAGTTTTACAAACTGAGAAATAGATAACTCAATAAGGGAAGCAAAAGAGAAAGACTAAGCACGGAAAGCAGGAAAGCAGAGTGAAGCAACCCAAGGATGCAGTTAAAGCAGAGTTGGTAAAGGGAAACTAAAAACAGCTGCTTAAAGTGTTTGGATTTATTTTAAAATTAATTTGAGATATTGAGTTTGGACATTACTGAAGACATTGTAAAGGGAATCTAAGAAAATCTAAGAGCAAGAAAGGTATAAGAAAAAAGAGAAAGTAAAGGGGGGAAATAAATGGGAAGTGTAATTGAGCTAAACATGAGTTCATTTGAGTTCATTTCAAAATTAAATGGAATATTGTGTTTTGTACTGCTATTGTGTTTTGGTGTTATTGTGAAAAGGAAGGAAAGAAAGGACTGTAAATTAATTGGAATATTGTGTTTTGTATTGATATTGTGTTTTGGTGTTATTGTGGAAAGGAAGTTTAAAAAAGGACTGTAAATTAAATATGCAAAGGAAAGGCAAGTGGAATGGGACTGTATACAGTCTGAAAAAGAATTAGCAATATCGAAGGAAGAATTGAAATTCGGAAAAGAGGTGAAGAAAGACAAATTGGACAGTGAGACTAATGAAAGACAACAGGAAAGAGAAGAACTGAGAGATCCAATTGAGTGAAGAAATAGAGAAGAGAAAGGGGGAAAAGAAAAATATTAATTTTTGCTTTAATCCAATGGATATGTTTGGTGTCTGGTTTTGATGGGAAAATTTGAAGTCAGATATTGATGAGTTTGATACTGTACATGTGATTATATTTATATTGTATATATATGAAATGTGTATTGTATAAGAAACACATGGTATAAAGAAGAATTTAGGAATGTATAGCATAAGAAACACATGATACAAAGAAGAATTTAGGGGTGTAAAAATTCTCAAAAGGAGTATAAATTGAGGTGGGATTGTTGCTGATAATAAGAGAATTATAAAGCAGCAAATAATAAATATAATAATAGCAATAATAATTAAATTAATTGATTTAATAATCAATAACTAAAGCAAGATACTTTGTCAACCAATCATAAAGGAAATAAACTAAAATAGGAAAAAGGGGGGGAAATCATTAAAAATAAACAAAAGGAAAAAAAGGAAAGAAGTAAAGGATAAATAAACAGGAAATGGACAAGAAGAGGTTAATTAAATAAATAAATAAAAGAAAAATATAATAAATTGGTTAAATAAGCATGGCAACAGGCACCAGGAGAGCCACTCAAGCAGAAACACAATTTATAACTCAAAGGAGACCATCAATGGAAGGTGGTAGTAAAACTACAGATTTTGGTGCAATTATATTAAAAGAAATGAGGAAAGAAATGAAAAAGGTAAGACAGGAGATACAGGAAGAGATGAAGGAGATAAGAGCAGAAATGAAAGCAGATTTAAGAAAAGAACTAAATAATTTTGGAAAAACGCTGGACAAATTAACAGAAGATATGGATCAAATAAAGAAGGAGGTACATAATATACAAGCCAAGAAGTAGACATAAAAGAAATGACTACCACAATAATACAAGAACAAGAACATGGAAAGAATGCATTATTGATGAATGAACTAAGATACAGGGAGAAATGGGGGATTATCTGAAAAAGAAAATGAAAATTTAGAGGATCGATTGCTTCAATCAATAGCAGATTTCATTGATATTATTCAGGAAAAACTGGAATCACAAGTTGATAAGATATTCAGGATAAGTTCAGTGGTGGCAAAAGAAAGAAGACTTCCGAGGGACATGGTAGTATGTTTCACATGGGCCAAAACAAGGGACAAGGTAATACAGAAAATCTATGATGAAAAACTAAGCATTGAAGGTGAAGAGTTAAAGGTGTACAAAGATATTCCTCCACAAGTTCTTAAAAAGAGACAGGAATATAAATTCCTGAAACAACTATTAATGCAGAATAAAATAATTATAGATGGGAGAGGTTGGAAGGCATTTCATTCACATACCAATGTAAGAGGTATAAAATAAATTCTCTTCAGAAAGCAAAAGAGTTTAGTAAAAGATTAGCTAAGGAAAATGAGAGAGGGAAAAAAGAGAAAGAAAAAAGTCTGAATGAGAAGAAGAATTGAAAGGGAAGAGAAGAAGAGAAACAACAGGAAGAAGAGGTAGGACAGGATTTAGATGAAGAGAAAGGAGAAATACAGGAAGATACCAAATCAAAAAAGATTTACGTGAAGAAGAGAGAGAAAGGGAAGCGGAAGAAGAGGAGGAGATCTAATACGTCCAAATTATTAATAATAAATAGTTATAATTATTACAAAAATGGAGACAAAGATAATCTCATGGAACATTTAGGGGCTGAATTCAAAGTTCAAACGAAGACAAATTTATCACCATTTAGAAAAACTAAGAATGGATATAGTATGTCTTTAGGAGACACATATGAAAGAGAGGGATACCAAACTTTTAAGGAATCTTAAGCTAGGACAGTGCTTCTTTTCAGTTAATACAAAGAAAAAGAAAGGGGTAGTATTATACATCAACAAGAGATACCCTGCAAAAGAATTATTTAAAGATCAAGAAGGGCTATACGTTGGAATAGAAGTCAAACTCCAAAATCACAGATTAATAGTAGTAGGGGTATATACCCCTATACAAGCACAAGATAATTTTTTCAAGAAGTTGACAACTGATGTAATCAATGCTAAGCAACACAAAATTCTATTTTTAGGGGACTGGAATGGTGTGATCAATCCTTTAAAGGATAGAATGTAAAAAAAATGAAGAAAAATCAAGGCAAATTACCAAAAACTTTCTTTGAGATGATGAATGAATTCAATTTAATAGATGTTTGGAGATGGAAGCATGGAGAAGAAAGAAGATTTACTTTTTATTCAGATGTCCATCATATGTCATCTAGGATAGATATGTACTTGGCTACAAAAAATCTGACTATGGTAATAAAGAATACAGAGATTATGCCGAAATGGACATCAGACTATAATCCCATCTCGTTAATATTGACAGAAAAAAAGAAGAGAGTTCAATTAGAGATTATATACTAATCTCTTAAGTGATGAAGAAAGTGTAACAAAAGCAAAAGAAACACTAAAATTATATTTTAAGGAAAACACCGCAAAGGAAGTAGCCATGAGAATAACATGGGAAACAAGTAAAGCTGTGATAAGTGGATACTTCATAAAAAAGACATATGAGAAAAAAAAGAAGACCCAAAAATTTAAATAACTTATTACAAGAGATAGCAGATAAAGAAGAAAAGATGAGAAAGCACAAGATAACAAAGAACTTAAATTTGAGATCAATATTTTAAAGAAACAAATACAATCATTAACAATATAAGAAATGGAGCAGAAATTGAGGTTGGTAAAGCAAAAACACTTTGAACAAGCCAATAAGCCTGGTAAATGGATGGCGCAGAGACTAAAGAAGTACAGAGAAAATAAAATAATAACAAGAGTTGAAATATAAAGATAAAATTGTGACGGAGCAGAAGTTAATTAAAAAGAGCTTCTGCAATTTTTACTCAGAGTTATACAAAGATACATCACCACTAAGATTAATGGAAGAGAAAATAAATAATTATCTGGAAAAACAAAAAATATCTAAATTGACAGAACTACAAAAAGTTATATTAAATAAAGATATCACAATAATGGAAATTACAGAGGCCATCAAATGATTAAAACCGGACAAAGCTCCAGGGCCAGACGGCTTTATTATGATATACTATAAGAACTTAGAACACAAACTATTCATGCCATTACAGAAAACCCTAAACTCAATAAAAACAGACGGGATACCTGATTCGTGGAAAGAGGCTTATATAACTGTGATACCTAAGGAAGGGGGAAACAATAAAGAACTAAAAAATTATAGGCCAATTTTATTATTGAATTTGGGCAATAAAATCTTTGCAGCAATCTTGGCACAAAGGATCAAAAGAATATTAAATGACATTATACATGAAGATCAAATGGCTTTCTTCCTAACAGACATATGAAAAAAAAGTTGAGTACACTACTAGACATAATGGAATATTACGAGAGCCACAATGAAAAGAAATTTGTGATCTCTATAGACATGGAAAAGGCATTAGATAATGTCAAATGGTCATTTCTTAAAGCAGTCTTGACAAAAATGAATATGGGTGATAACTTCTACAAATGGATTGAACTAATATATAAAGATCAGAAAGCTCAAGTATTGATTAATGGGGAAAAGACAGAAAAGATCAAGATAATGAAAGGTATGAGACAAGGATGTCCTCTTTCCCCACTATTAATTATTATAGTAATAGAAATATTAAACAACATAAGAGACATAATGAGAAAATTAAAGGGACTAGGATCAAAGGATACTAGTTTAAAATTAAGGCTTTCGCAAATGATGTCATCATATTTCTTGAAGGTCCCATTGAACTACTAGAAGAACTCAAAAGAATGCTAGAAGAATTTGCAACAGCATCAGGGTTTAAGGTGAACAAGGAAAAACAGTTGTATTGACGAAGAATATTACAAAACAGAAAGAGATGATAATAGAGGGATTGTCAAGATATAATATATAGACAAAGATAAGATACTTGGGGATATGGATATCCAAATGAAATGCAGATTTATTCAAGAACAATTATAATAGGATGTGGCTAGAGATTAAGAAAGATCTAGTAAAGTGGTCTAAATTGCAATTATCATTCCTTGGCAGAATAGCTTTGATTAAAATGACGATACTACCAAAGTTTATATTTTTATTTCAAAATATTCCCATTAAAAATGTTTTAAGAAATGGAACATGGAAATATCTAGTACATATGGGAAGGGAAGATACCTTGAATTAAGCTTAAGTTGCTGACAGATAACGAGGACAGAAGAGGATGTGCGCTCTCAGATCTGCTATTGTACTACTATGCATGCTCATTATCATGGATTGGGGAATGGATTTATCTTAAAAACAGCAAATTATTAGCCTTAGAAGGACATAATTTAGTGTTCAGCTGGTACAATAAGAAAAGAGATAACAAATACAAGAGATAACATTATGTTAGAAGAGCACTTCTAGACAGTTGGTTTATTCAAAAGAAATTATTTTACAGGAAAATACCTGTATGGATTTCGACTCAAGAGGTGTTTTTTGGAAGATCAAAAACAGGAGACCAGAAATGGTTGAACTATCAAGAATTACTCTTAAAAGAAGGTCAAGAGACAGTGGAAATTAAAACTAAGGAACAACTAGAAAAGGAAGTATACAAAATGAACTGGTTTTTATGCAAGCAAATACACGAGAAATTTAAAATGGACAGGAAGTTAGAGCAGTTTCAATTAGAGAAGATGAATTAGACAAGATCTTCTTAGATAAGACTAAACATCATATAGCAAAATTTTACAAAATTTATTAGAGAGAGAACTTGAATCCAAACGTGTGAAAGAACAAATGATAAAATGGGTGCAGGAGATAGGGAACAACATAGAAATTGATAAATGGGGGAAATACTCAAAAATACTCAAAATACTCAAAAATACTCATGCAAAAATACTCAAAAGTTCACATTATCACAGAATCCTAAAGAAAATTTCTTTTAAAAGTTCCACAGGTGGTACCTCATACCAGCTAAAATAGATAGTGTGTATAAAACTGGCAAAAGAAATTGCTGGAAATGTGAGGAGGCCAGTGGAACACTAATTCATATGTGGTGGCATTGTCTGTTGGCTAAAAAATATTAGAAAGAGGTACACACTAAGGACTTTTTCGGACGGGTTTTGTAACGCGAGCAGCCTCGTCCCTGTTGCGAGGCTTCTGCATGGCATGGGGTCCCTTTCGGATGACGCTCTCCCCTGCCAATACTGTTACGGAAGTGCTGGGAGGCTGCAGTGCTATATTTGGAGATTTTCTAATCATGAAAGCTGATCATGATTAGAAAATTGCCAAATATAGTGCTGTAGCCTCCCAGCACTTCCGCAACAGTATCGGTGCGTGCACAGCATCATCCGAAAGGGACGCCCTGCAGCACAGCAGCCTCACAATGGGGACAAGGCTGCTCGCGTTACAAAACCCCATCCGAAAAAGTCCTTAGATAAAAGATTTTGGTGGTGAGCTATCCATTAAATCTGAAAACTTACTTGTTGAATATGATAGATGGTATAGACAAAGAATATTTGAAAAATAAGTGGAGGATTATACTGTATATGAAAATGGCAGCTAGAGTAATCTCTGGCTTTTCTTCGCAAACGAAGATTCAGGAAGGACTCATCCCGCGAGCTAGAGTAATATACGCACAAAAATGGGGGGGGAGATAACTCCCACAATGAAGAATGGTTGACAAAATTATGGGGAATGATGGATATGGACATACAGCTCTGTTGAAAGAAAGACCTATGAGTATAGTTGAAAAGGAATGGGAACCGGTAAAGAAGTACATAAAAGGGAAATCAAAAATGGGAAGAAATCAGCCTAGCATAGTAAAGAGAAGGGACAATCATAGTCCAGACAAATAGAGGGATAATATACTATGGTGCATACTTTTGGTATGAGTATAATAAGAAACAGAAGTAGCAGAAGGAGAAAGATAAGCAGAAAAAAGGTAAAAGAAAAAAAAGTGGAGAAACCCAAGCAATATAGATAGGAAGGAAGGAGTTTAAGGGGGACAAAGAAATACAAAATAAATTGTCAGGTACGGAACTATATGTAAATGTAAATTTTTCTCTTCTATCTCCTAAAATTTGATCTAAGAAAGAAAGTTACAGATGTAAAGAAAGAAAGAAGAGATGTAAATGCTGTGAAAAATGAGGTGATATTGGTAACATAAAAATATAATTTAAAAACTGCAGTTATTAATAAATGTGGGCTGCAATTTTATGGCCACTTGAACATTGCTGGAGCTCCAACCTTCCAGGAAGAGATATGATCTTAGATGCCCCCTCCCTGTCCCTGCCAAAGGACCTACAGTGTAGGGACTGAGGGTTTGGGATGGACATATCTGAGGAGGCTCTGGATCCACAGAATCCAATGCCATCAGACACAATCAGACCATCCCTGGAGTTAGTCAGAAGTGGGCCACTTGCTGCTCCACCCCAATTTGCCGAGGCCCACCACTGCCATGTTTGCCACAAATATGGCAGCAAAATAAAATACACAGAAAACACTTTTACTTTTATGTAAAATGTAAAAGAGAGGCAAAGTCTCATTTTCAAGCCAAACAAAATCCTGGATGCCAGAAGTGCATTTTAGCTTAAAACAAGGTGTGTGCTCTCCATGCACCTTGTTTTAAAGTGAAAGTAAAGAGGGTTTTCTGCTGTGCTGGTGAAATGTAGTGCTGTGGCAGCATATTGAAATGCGCAAGGGAGGGTCTAGCTTTGGTGGGTGCAGGGTAGGACAAGGCAGCCACTCCACCACTGGAAGTTACCCAGCCTGGATCTGAAGCTTTTTGTCTATTGCTAAATTACTGTGAGCCATGAGTGGGGAAAATGGTTTCCTTTAGAAAGAGAGAGATGAAAAAAGGAATGCCCAGTGTGACGCCTCCTTCCCTTCTGCCCCCTCCCCAAGCAGGAGTCCTGGAGAACTGGAAAAGTTGGAGCAGTCTAACCTTGGAGCCCACAGCAATAAGATAGCTGTGCCGGGCATTATCTTTTTGACAAGCAGCTGCTTGAATCTTCTATTCCCAGTCCTTAATATGTTTAATCCTGTACATGATCTACAGTTTATAACAGTGCTTCTTAAGCTATCTTGTGTGGGGGATCAGCAGGGTTGTTTTGTTTTTTTTTCTCCAATGTACAGGGGCTGGCTACATATTTGTGCCCATTGATAGCTACTGTTTCTTTATTTCCTGAGAACTCCCCACTGACCGGCAGCCAATAGCTCATACACAAACACTGGTCCATAGACCACCACTTTGAGCAGCACTAGTTGACAGAGCTAATCCAAATACAGAATACAGTGCATTCTGTATTTCTTGGTGAGGTTAGCACAATTGAGAATTTGACATCATATTTCAAACTGTGACTATGTCAATTGCTTGAGGGTACAGGGAAGGGGGCAGGGTAAATCTACAGCTAAAAGTATTTCATCCTTGTTAACATGACATGAAAATAAAACAATTTCAAGTCTAGTGAGATTGGGAACTGCAATCTTATGCAAACTTTTATATGTTTATTTAAAATTATTTATAGGCTGCCTTGAAAGGTAAAACCCTCTCTGTTTACCTTCTCATTAAGCAGAGGATAAAACAGGTTGAGCGCATGGCACTTCTAGGTAAACAAGTACAAGATTGTGTTCTATATAGGCATGGCTTATGCTCTAAAAATTGTAGAAATTGTAACAAAGAGGAAGGGCATAGCAAGCCAGTTTTCAAAGTATCATAGTACAGAGTACAATGGGAACTTGGAAGTGTTCCTTTTTTGGACAACTCCATGCTGGCTGAGGAATTCTGTGAGTTGTTGTCTTTAAAAAGCACCTTTCTAAGCTCTACCTATGACAATGCAGCCAGTATAAAACTGATTTATATTTAGAATTAAGATGTGTTTTAAAAATAATTTTCACAGCAAGTGGCCTAAGACAGGACCTGTCTTTGATCTGCTTTCGTATCATCTGATAGAGCAATGTTACAGTACTGTATATGTATATCGCAAATCTTAGATAATAAACAAGAGAGAAACAAAGACTCCCTCCAAACTAGTTGTGACTATCTCCTATCTTCATTCTCGGCAAAACACTTTAAAGAAATAAGTACTTGGTCCAGGAGACAAACAAAACAGCAATATAATATAATTTCCCATGTGTTTGTACTGGATCACAGATGGTTGCCTATTTTTCTTATAAACATGCACATTTTCATTGTCAAGCTCCAAGGCCCCATTATTGTTGTTGTTGTTGTTGTTAGGCTTTGCCATTTTTATATAATATACAACCCAGCAAGACTGACAATACTAGCAATGCCCATACCCTGGAATACACAAAATGAGTAATGGAGGGGAAATGATAGTGGTTTGTTTATCAGTTTATATTTGTCTACAGCAGCAGTAATAAAATGCCTCTCTTATTGCTACATGCAACAGCATTACTGTGTCCTTTCTGCTCTCAGTTGTAGACTATTTCAGTCAATAGCTGATAAAGCAGACACAGACATGGCATGCTTAAACTACCTTCCCCTCCTTTTTGGGGAGGGGGGGTTTAAAATATGCACACAGCTTTTCTGTCTTTTTTCTTTTTGTCATTATAGCAATTTTGTGCTGAATGAGGCCAATAATGCTGAGGAAACAACATTAACTTCAGTAAATACATAAGTGTTGTTGATATTAGGCAGTTCTGGTTACTGCATCTCAAAAAAGGATATCAAGGAAGTCCAAGAAATGGCAAACAGAATTATCAGCAGGCTGAAAGAAAGACTAAATTTATGGATCTTTCTGGTTCAGAACAGGGGTAAGGGACTCAGTTCCTTCCAAATGTTTTAGACTTCAGCTCACAGGTTCCATAAAGCCTGTTTAATTTTGCTTGCTTTTCTTCCCCACAGAACAGACCCAGCTTCTTGGTTTGATGCACTTTCACTCTCCCCACATTTGGGGGGTAGGGGTAGGTAACTGGGTGTCTTCCAGATGTTTTGCCAATCCCAGACCATGAGGGCTATAGTCAGGGATGATGGGAGTTGTCAAAAATATCTGGAGGTAATCAGGTTGCCTAGCACTGGTTTAGTGGGGGACATAATAAAAGATGATTAGAACATTGTTCATGGTGCAAAGAAAGGAGGTAAAGACGTGCTCCCCCTCCCCCATTCTATAATAATAGAACCAAGGATCATCTAATGAAGCTGAACTATGAGAAATTCAGGATAGATAAAAGGAACAACTTCTTCACCTGACACGTAAGTTAATCTATGGACTCTTCTCCCAGAAGATGTGGTAGCATCTGCAAATTTAGATGGCTTCAAAGGGGGATAAGATATACTTTTGGAGAATAAGGCTGCTAGCCATGTCAGCTGTGCACTGCCTCCATGATCAGAGGCCAAATACCAGTTTCTGGCATTGTTACCTTCATGTCTGGCTGGTGGTTTCCCCCAGGCTTTTAACTGACCTTTGTGGAAAACAAGGTGCTGATGAAATAAGCCTGTGATCTGAACCAGCAGGGCTCTTGTCATGGTTGTAAGACAGTAAATCCTGGCACGGTTCTGAAAGCAATTCAAAAAATTAGAATTTGGGTTCCCAAATTACCTAATTTTATAAATAGCAAATTTTGTTTTACAGTTTTTCTCAGGATTAGTTTCATCCCATCCTGTTTTTGTGTCACATTTGTCAGTATGACATTTATACAGGTTTGAATATGTTTCTTCTCATAGACACATTTTTCTATACAGCTATACCTTAATTAAAGAAATAGATGTGTTCCTGGGCTTTAACAGAAATTTTGGTAGCAGAGGTAGAAAGGACAGGGAAAGAAAAGGGATAGGTTCTGACACCATTAAAAATATATATATTTTATATTCAACATATTTTAGCAAAATTCTTATTCAGAGCTAATATTATACATATGAGAAATCAAACAGCCAAGTCAGGTAAGCCTTGTATAAGTGAACGAAAACATTTTGCATCTTCTAGATACCACTTGAAAGCTTCTTCCAAAATGAATTCCTTGGGTTATTATTTTTTTTCTTTCCACAGCCTTCACCTTTCTTATGATGTACATTTTTGGTGGCAAAACCTATAGATCTATGTTTTTTCAACATTCCAGGGTAGCTGGTGAGGGAGGTTAATCTGCTTTCCCCTTTTCTTTCTGTTTTGCTCTTCATACATGCTCAGTAAGTAATTCTGGAAGCAGCTGTTTACCTTGACTCTTGTACATAAGTACACATAGTAGGATCACTTGGAGTAGAACCCCATTCTTTTCTAGGTGAAGTTTATTACGTTGCTTACTGCAGGCATGGTGCTGCAACCTAAAAGTCTTTGTCCAACCCTCCTTCATCATCCTCGCAATGCTGCCAAAAAAAAGGGGGGGGGGAGAAAAAAAAAGAAAAACACCAAAAAACCTTCTAGCAGAAGACAAAGAACTTTTTCAGATGGCGATTTGTAACGCAAGAAGGCTCGTCCCTCTTGCGGGGCTGCTGCACAGCAGGGCGGCCATTTCAGATGACACCGTCCCCCTGCCGATTCTGTTCTGGAACAGCTGGGAGGCTACAGTGCCATATTTGGCCATTTTCTAATCACGGAAGTTGACCGTGATTAGGAAATGGCCAAATATGGCACTGCAGCCTCCCAGCTCTTCTGGAACAGTATTGGCAGGGGGACAGTATCATCCAAAATGCCCCCCCTGCTGCGCAGCAGCCTCGCAAGAGGGACAAGCCTTCTTGCATTACAAATCGCCGTCCAAAAAAGTCCAAAGAAAGAGGGGGCTGAGCTCCCATAAAAAGACTTTGTAAGCTTTTGTAAGACTTTATCAGGAGGGGGGGTTAAATAAGTTATGCCTGTACAATTCTGCTTAATATGTGCAATATTTGCAAGCAGCATTCTCTGACATTTGTGATTTTTGTACATTATTATAAGAAATATATGCATTTTAATGGACAAAACTGCAATATGCACATTTTTCCATGTATTTTTCATAGGAAAACTGTGTCATAAAATTTGGCAAAATTTGAATACAGAAGGATAGCTGCATTTCAGTTCACATGCTGGTTTGGGAAGTAAGAATTAGAGCGGATTTGCACTAAAATGTGAACTGAACCATTTTTCTTTCTTCTCCAGCCTTCTCTGCATCACTAGTATAGACACCCCACTTTTCACACAAAAGAATACACTGTCTACTCTCCCACCTCCTGCTAAACTCCTACTAAGCAAGATCAGGTCTCATAACTAGGATGGGAGCCCATTAGGATTCTTCAGATAGGACTAGGAAAAAATCTTCCTGAAACCCTGGAGAGCTACCACCAGTCAGAGCTGGGCTTAGTGGTTTGACTCAGTATAAGAGATTCCTGTCTTAATTCCCCACAGTTTAGCTGACAGTTCTAATGTAAGACAACATTGCTCGCCCATACCATACTATGATACCATTTTACCACCTTATTACTTAGCAGATGTGGATTAAAGGACCTCATAATGGAAGTTAACCATCAGCTCAACATTTTTTCTTCAGTTACCAGCAGACTATGATGACTGAAGAATAAATGTTTTTTAAAATACAGTATATGATTGCGCTCTCATTTAGCCAGTTAAAAAAAAGTGGCAAGGCAGTATCAACATGTGGTCTGGTTCAAGCCCAGCAGATTAAACTCTTCTCATTTTCACTGGGGAATTTCCCCTTTATATAACATGTCTGCTCCATACACAAATTCTACCCACATGATGCTTTTGTAGATCTGTAATGTGATCTACCCACAAAACTGAATCACAGCCACTGGGATCTGGAGTATATTTACTGAATGGTCCAAAATATCTTGTGAAGTAGGAGAAGCTGTAAGACAACCTTGTCTATTCCTCAGACAACAAAAACTTTACCTTTTTACCTTACAAGAGCATCTTGAGTATTTTCTCCTGTTTTCTACCACAAGCTCATATTGCACTGGCTACACTGCACTCTGCTTGATAGGGTTATCCACACAGAGCAATCTCAAGGGGAGTTCTGCTCACATTCACCTGACAATTAGGCCTGGGGGGGAAATAGTGATGAGGCAGCAGCTGCTGTAAAAAGATCCCTCTTTAAGTTTGCTTTTACTATCTTTGCACGCGTAAACTCCGTTTAATTTCCTGGCTTAAATTATCAACAAATGTATCTAACAATATGTCAACCAAAGCTAAGAAACGATCTCGGACTAGCCCTAGCAAAAGGACAGAAGCTCTTGAAACTTCCAAAGCAGGGAAACAGAGGAGAATTGACACTTATCTTACTCCAACGGATGTGTTGCAAATTACGAGTAGTCTTTCCACTGCTCCAGAACTCTCCTTCTCTTCTATTAATAAGGTAGCACAGACATCTGACTCAAAACAAACTCCCTCGTCATTATCACAGAACTGTACCTGTTGCTTTAATAACATTCCAGATTTGGAAAACAATGGGGATAACCTTCAAAAATCAGCTGCTTGTAACTCATCTAATTATATGATTCAGCCATGCCAAGAGATTTGTCTCTTGGCTACAGAATCCTTGATTGTAATACTTCATTGTTTAAATGAAGTTGCAGTTAAGATGGTCAGCTTCCACAGCAAGTATTGGAGCAGGAAAGTTTGCATGGTACCTGACAATGGGTAAAACATCTCATATGGGTGTCCTTCATTGAGGAGCTTGAAAAATGAGTCCAGATGTTTGGGGACCTTCCAGGTAAGATTTGGGGGAGGCAAAGAGGTGCAAGGGTCACAGAGGACTTGCAAGTCCTGCTTATACATTGGCTGTTAGAGGCTCCACTGGATTCTTACCTTCCACATAGGAGAAGGACAGTCCATACCTGGAATTCTAGCAGCACATTTTGGGAGTAAAGCAGAGTAAAGTAACTCACTTCAGGAAGCACAATGAAGGGGCTATAGGTGAAAGAAGGAACTGGAACCCGAGTGGTGCCACAATAGTTTTGAAAGAATTGGAATATAGGGTGGAAGGGTGGATGCTAATGTCTTGAGCCTGAAATGAGGCATTCCTGGATACTGACCCCAGCCATTCCATCATTGTTCTCCACATGTGGAGAGTGACAGTTTGAGGAGAAGAGCCTCCGCTACTCATGGAGACTCTCTAGGTGAGCAGGAATTCCCAAATCCATTGCAAATCTTCAGATGTAGAGGCATCTTTCTTCTTCAGATTGTTCCTCTCTGTGTGTGGACCCTACCATAAATCCCCTGGATTTCAGCATCTTCTAAAGCCTTTGCTTGTCCAGTTTTACATGGTAAAATGTGCATATGTGTGTGCTTGTGTGTTCACTCAGTTTTCCAATGCTTCTGTAGCAGTGCATCTTAGAATTCATACACAATGTTGTTGTTGTGTAACTGCTTATTTGTCCCACAAAAACAGTTTAGTACAGTTCAGTTTTGCAAACAGCATATACTATATCACAAATGTTAAATTCTAGTTCCAGCAAATTACACAGTTAATTAAGTCTAATTTAAATAATGCTTTAAAGCACCACTAATACATCTTTGGGCTCTTGTTTTCATTCCACACACAGAACACCACTTAAGATGCTTTTCAATGCTGAACGTATTAACTCTTCTTTTGCTTTCCTCTTTGAGCTTAACTATTACACAAAGTACCCTTACCCTTATGCCACTGCCTCATATTTTCCATGCATTATAGTAGTGCTACCTTGCACAGAAGTCACAAGCAAAGCCCCACGGCTACAGGTTATGGTGCCTTGGGAATGTTTTGTGAAAATTAAGGACCACACTCATTTCTCTTTGTGTATGTGTGGTGCAATTTCACTCTGTTTTTGGAAGAGTTATACAATATTGTAGTTGTCTAAACAAGCTGCAGAATATAGCTCCCACTAAGTTGTAAATCTGAATTTCTACATACTTCCATAAAAGGAAAGAGGTAGAGAGTTGTTTTCATAATCTGTCTGGTTCTGGAGAAACCATCTTGTATAAATATTTCAGTGCAATAATAAATGGAGAAGAAACTTAGCAGAATACATAGCATACTTTTTGCTAGATGCTTTTAGCAACACTCACCTTTTTTCACCACATAATGTTTGGGATCAACATATATTCTGAAGGCACTTTACACCTTCCAATAGGAACTAGCCACATTCTGGAAAGTGCCAGCAAAGTTCCCTATGATTCTTTTCATTCTGTGCTTATGCAGTAAATTACTGTATTAAAAAAGCCTTGTTCTCCCTAAAGCAGTTATTTCAAATAATTTTAGTGTGATATTCAGTGGCCTGTTTGCTGCTTTTAATTTCCAGCCAAATTTGTCTGTATTCTGGACATTTCAGCACACAAAGGACACATTTGATAATAGGAGTCAATTTTTTAATAGAGAGCTGTAGGGATGGTGGTGGTGAATTCATTTATATCCAGCCGCCACTCTCCCCTGCAAAAAAACTAGGACTTAAGACAGCTTACAAAAATGAGAACAAATACAAAGGTATTTACAAAGACAGTCATCACACATAAAATGTTATTGTTAATTTGTGATCAAATGATCTATAAAATTAAATCAATTTTAAGGACATACATTAAAAAGGAAGATGTAAATCAGTAAAATAAGCACACTGTTAAAACCCCTTACAGTCTGTTCCCAGAAGTCTGTCAGAGCAGAAATGTTTTCACCTGTCAACAAGACAGCAAGAAGGAAACCACCTTAGCCTCTCTTAAGGAGAAAGTACCAAAACCTGGAAGCAGCCACTGAGAAGGCTCTGTGCCATGCTTACCCCTGCCCCAACATTTCACAGATGAAAACTGGGACATGTATTGCCAGTCAATATCAAAGTGAGGTCAAGATGACAAAAGTGACTAATGAGGAGGAAGACACAATCCAAGAGAGGCTGCAGCAGTTTTGCTTGAGTCTACTGGAATGAGTAAGACTCTGCCCTCTCCTCTCCCCCCACTGAATTAATTGAGTGCAAACTATTTTTGCACTTTTGAACTCAATTTGCAGCAATTGAAGTAAGCTGAGGGCAAAGTGTGAAGAACTGGGAGAAACTGGGACATTTTAAAAGCAACTGGAAAGTGGGACTATAGAGAAGTAATCAGGACTACCCCTGCCAAATTGAGACAGCTGGAGGATATGGCCATGGTGCCACCAGACATCCCTGTGAAGATGGTAGAAGCAAGAGTAGGGCCTCTCCCAAGGATTATAGAGCTTGGGTCGACTCCTATAGGCAGCACAGTCTTTCAGACAGTCTGGACATAAGTCATTTAGGGTTATATTGATTGTAACCAGCACTTAGAATTCTTCAAGAAAATGGACTGGTAGCCAGTGGAGCTATTGTAACAAGAGAGGTGTGTGCTTCCTGTAGCCAGCTCCCATCCACAGTCTGTTTGTAGCTCCTTGGAACAAATGAAGTTTCTGAGCACTTTTCAAAGGTAACCCCATGTAGAGCATGTTACAGGAATACAAAGAGGGATCCTTGAGGCTTTGGAAATGTGACTTTCCTGTTTTTTGAGACCTGGGTAAAGTTTTAAATGTGAAAATGGCTTGAGAGTCTATTTTGCTTCCAGGTTCCTTGTTGTTTAAGCCTGTTCTAGAAGCCTGTCAAGTCAATCCACAAGTTGAACATGAGTCAACAGTGTGATGCGGCAGCTAAAAAGGCCAATGCAATTTTGGGCTGCATCAATAGAAGTATAGTGTCTAGATCAAGGGAAGTAATAGTGCCGCTCTATTCTGCCTTGGTCAGGCCATACCTAAAATACTGTGTCCAGTTCTGGGCACCACAATTCAAAAAGGATATTGACAAATTGGAGCATGTCCAGAGGAAGGCGACTAAAATGGTGAAAGGTCTGGAAACCATGCCTTATGAGGAGAGACTTAGGGAGCTGGTATGTTTAGCCTGGAAAAAAGATAGTTAAGAGGCGATATGATAGCCCTGTTTAAGTTTTTGAAGGGGTATCACATTGAGGATGGAGCAGGCTTGTTTTCTGCTGCTCCAGAGACTGGAACACGGAGCAATGGATGCATGCTCCAGGAACAGAGATTCCACCTCAACATTAGGAGGAACTTTTTGACAGCAAGAGCTGTTTGGCAGTGGAACACACTCCCTCAGAGCATGGTGGGGTCTCCTTCCTTGGAGGTCTTTAAAAAGAGGCTGGATGGCCATCTGTTGAGGATGCTTTGATCGTGATTTCCTGTGTGGCAGGGGGTTGGACTGGATGGCCCTCGTGGTCTCTTCCAACTCTATAAAATTCTATGATTCTATGAATGCCCTCACGGCATGGCAGAGGATACAGAAGAAAGTGCCAGATCGGCACAGTTTCATGTTCTCTAAACATCTATGTAATGCCCAAAATAGAACTGGCATCCCTCCCACCCTGCAGTAGAACATGCAAGGTAGCTTTACATTTGTGCAGTCCATATTTCAAAGACACTTGTCTTTAGAGGCCTGGAGTTCTCTGGAACAATAATATAGATTCATCAGACGCTGAAAGGGTGCAGGCTTTATTCTTCTGTGATTTCTTCCCAGTCCAAGGCCACAGGCTAACTGTTCTAGCCTTCCCAGACACCTAAGAGAAAACCTGGGGTGAACATGCATAATGTCTGGAAGTACACACATATCACCAGTTCAAATTGTTATGTTTTCCAAGCTGTAAATCATGCTTGCTGTGGTAGAGTCAGTCAGGCACTAACCAGTGTCATCTAACTAGGATTGCCCTAAAAGCATAGTTTCAAACTATATTTTGATGAGAGTTAGGAGATCTGTTGGGTGTATGAGTATAAAATTAAAAATGTATTGAAGATTCCAGGGAGCTAGTCCTTAAGGATATCTTCTTAAGAAAAGTTTCTTTTAAAGTAAGCAGAGTTAGCATAGGGAAGACTTTGACCCAGCTAGATTTGTATTTGTATGTGGTCTAATCACCCAGTCAAGTAGACAAATTAAGAACAATAAAGACGTTTGCTTAAAAATGCATATCAAAAGTTTACTGAAGGTATAGCAATCTTAATCTACATATTCAAAACAAATCTAAGTCCTTAACTAACTAAGAGGATTATGGTTCAGGGTGGAAAACTCACCCAGTCTTGGGAAGTTCATAAGTTTCTGAGTATTATAGCAGTAATATCCATATTTCCTCAGATAAAGAGGTAATTGCAAGTTAGCAAGAGCTCGCCTCTTTTCTTCACATTTTGGAAGTTAGATGCATGGAGGAAAGGGGGAAAAGGGAAAAAGAAGCAGCAGTCTCATGGAAAAACTGCAGAAACCCCCAAAACAGGGACAAAGCATCATAAAACATTTAAATTAGGGGACCATGTAATGAATGACTCAGTGGTCACCCCATAACTCCAAATGGCTAAGATAGCCTGAGAAGAGAAGCCCGGGTGGAAACTTGAGCATGCAAGGAATTTCCTAAACTTACTAAGCATGGGGTGCAAGAAGAGTGCTACATTCCCACAAAATCATGTTGAGCAATCATGGTTAGATCACACTGTTTAGCCCCAGTGCAGATGCACAGGTCTGGCCCTGCTTTAGGCAGAGTGAGGCAGCCACCTTAGATGTTAGAAGCTTAGAGGGAAAATGACAAGATGTTAAAAGACTGATCTGTGTGTCCCACAGAGCCTTACCTCTAACCTCAGGTTAGCCTGATCCCCCTCCCCAGTTGTCCTGGACAACAAAATATCTTTGGCCAGTTCTATAGGTGGAATAAATTCTGTGATTATAGCAAATCACAGGAGGGAAGGGGAAATCTGAGCAAAAGAAGAGACTGGCATGCAGTGACAGCTGGCAGTGGGACAGTGAATCTACTTTGGATTTTAGTCTGAACTTAACGGAAATGCCCAAGGTGCTGAAATTATTTGGGGGATAAGGTTCAGCACCTTGAACAACTTCACTGAAGTTCAGATTAAACCTGGAGCACCACCCCTGAAATCAGATCCATCGGCCACTGCTAGTGGCATGTTTCCAATAATCAGAGCAGAGCTTGGAAAACCAGCTGTTTTAAACTAGAACTTCCAGCACAATCATGCTGGCTTGGAAAGTCTGGGAGTTATAGTCCAAGAAAGTTCTGATCCAAACTCTGGTATGGGGTACAAATTGACCCAGACTGCTTCCACCAACCATTGTGATTACTATCAATTTCATCCATTTTTCAGCTGCTCTGCTCCATCACATTATTTGAAAACACTCACAAAGCTGAGCAAGAAAAACCCAGCTGTACTGGCATTTGTACAACTCAACAACTGTAATGACAAGAAGCAAATCCTCATTGGAGTTTCTTTTCCTTGTAGAAAAATGAGTTTAAATAATTCATAGTTCTTCTAAACAACTGTTATTGAAGCAAACATCATTTGTCAAGAATGAGGTACAGCCTATAGACAGTCATCACCATGGACAGCAGGGCTATGAGCTATTACTTATTTAACAGCCAGATATGTTAAAAGGATAGTAGATTTAGCAGGCATGAAAAACAAAATATATAATGGTGCTTTTTCTCTCTCCCCTTTCACACACACGTGCACACACACACTCAAACATAAACATATCCTAGTTTTCTTCATCTGGAATATGCAAGATTCATTTTCTTTGGCATAACAATCCAGCAACAGTGGTAGATGGTTACCTCTACTAGAATTTTTATGCTGAATATTACAGCTAAACAAAAGTTCCAGTTAGATTGAATGGTCCGAAACTGAATGGGAAATGGCCCTTATGGCAAAACTAACTAATTATATCTGTCTTATTTATTAAAAGACGTATACACCACTCTCTATCAAGAGATCTCAGGACAGCTTTTGGATCTTTTATGATGTTAAGATATCTAATATTTGTATCTGCTTTTCTGTTGTATATCATTTCCAAATACAAAAAGGTATTTTATGATGACACAGCTAATATTTCTATGCATATGCTTATTGTTGTTGTTGGTTCTGAAAATTCAGTCTAATAGAAACAAAAATGAAAGTGAAATAACACACACACACACACATACAGTTGTCCCTCTGTATCCATGGATTTGGTATCAACAGATTTAAGTATGCATGGCTTGAAAATATTCTTTAAAAAATAATAATCCAAAAAGCAAATGATTTTGCCATCTTATATAAGGACACCATTTTGCTATGCCACTGCATATAATGAGACTTGAGTATTCATGGTTTTTGGTATCCACGGGGGTCTTGGAACCAAACCCCAGCGAATATGAAGGGACAACTGTTTGTGTGTGTGTGTGTGTGTGTGTATTGCTGCTGCTACTACTACTGCTATCATCATCATCCATAAATAATCTTGATAATTCAGGCAACCTTTTTGCTGCTGCTGCTGTTGTTGTGAAGTGAACTTGAAGACAGCAGTCAGGTTATTTAATGCAAATGGGTAGGCTCAAATAATAAAGATGTCACTGAAGTTTCACCCAAAGAAAAATGTAAAGTTCTATCTCAGGCTGATCATGCAAAATTTTGTGAGAAGCCAATAAAGTTTTTATTTTTCACACTGATCCCTTGGTTGTCACCAGATTTCACACAGAAGGAAAATCTGAAGTTTCCCCTGAGGGAAAATATCTGAGGAAGGACAAGAGAACCAAAGAGCAGCAGAGCCTTGGAGTGGGGTAATCCAAAGTCAGATCTAAGATTGGACCTGTCTATCTACACTTGGAAGAATTGTAAGATTGCAGTCTGAAAATATTAACAGCACAGACCTTGCCCATTACAGTTCACCACCTTTAAAAAACATCATGCACAATTCCACTAAATATTAGTTCATGTAAACCTGGGCCCCGTTTATATGGCAAAATAAGTCCGTGAAGAATTCGCTAAGATTCCTAATAGTTCACACACATTGCGCCACAATATCACCTCATTCAGAAGGGGGGAGCTCAAAAACTCAAAAGTAGCATAATAAGGGCTTTTGCTACTTTTCATGACTTTTTTGGAAAGTAGCATAACTTAGCACACTATTGATTGTGTGAACTACCATTTCGGGAAAGTCTGTGTGAATTACCAGCAATCTTCCTGAAACAACAACAGCAGAGCTGAGCCATGATTGGTTGGATTGATCAGGGAGGGGGTTGGACCGACCAGGGAGGGGATGGAGGAGCCTGAAATGAAAAGATGCAGACACTGTTGTTTCCAGCCACGGAAAAGATCCCAGTCGCCCAGCTCTGCCTCCTGGCTTGCTTGGCTGCTGCCAAGCAAGACTGAGTAGCGATCTGCTTCTCTGGCTGTTTGCTCCCTTGCACTCCTATGATCCCTTGTGTGTGAGAGAGAGAGTGGGGAGAGTGGGGAAGGGGAAGGGGGCTTGGTGGGGGAGGGGATGGCTCCTCAGTGGCTAAGGGATTAAAACTAGCAGGCATTCCTCTGGTAATCAGAGGAGGGAAACATGCCAGCACTTTCTCTCTCTCTCTCTCTCTCTCTCTCTCTCTCTCTTTCTTTCCCTCCCTCCCTCTCATCTTCCCAGCATCTTCCCCCAGATGTGCTTGGGAGGCCACGCCCCCCACCTTTGCCTGTGTGAACTGCAAAGCAGAAAAATAAACAGATGAACCGATTTTGCAGTAAATCATGTATACTATCCGGCACTGGTGCGAAAAAGCACTAAAGCGCAAACTATCACAATAAAAACTACCAGGTAACTGAGCCCCCAGACAAGTGAGATGCTTATTTGCTGTTGCTTAACCTGCCTTTGTTGATTAACTTGATGATCTGCATATGTAAAGATGCTGAGAGTCTCTGTCTAGAACAAGCTTGAAAAGAGAAAGCCATCCTTTGGGAGAAATCATAGGAACAACCAAGCCTATAAAGGAGGTGAGGGAAGATGTGTCATATTTTTAATTAGAACTGCAGTCTGGATCTTAAATTGCTTTTGTATAGATGAGCTATTCTCTAAAGGGAAGGGGAAATAAATGCTTAGAAAGAAGTGTTATAAAATGATGCATCAGTTTCATATGGGCTGTTTCAGTACTTGTCCTCATTGAAAGAAAAAGTGTCCTTATGCATCAGGTCTTCTGGGAAGGCCTATAAAGCCTGAAATGGAAAGATTCACATGATATTCCCGCCGCCCACTCTATCTGATATCATGATGTCCCTCATCCAACATCCGCCATTAGTATTTATTTGCTGTTGTTATTTTACTTCATTTTAACTGGATTCAAATTTTATGATGGGTTAATTGCTTTTTAATTTTTGCATGCTGTTAATTTGCAACTAAGTCTGTTTCAACTGTTGTAAGCCAGCTTGAGCCTCAAACAGTGTAAAAGGTGGGTTGATTATGACATAGAAGCTGTTTTAAAAATCTATTCTAACAAGTCTGCTGGTGTACTAGAATGAAATAAGCTGCTGTCAAGAAATACAGTTAGACCCAGGGCTATTTGGCAGAGAACTGCCTTGCTGGCTGTTCCAAGCAGTGACACAGGGCATATACTTCAACTGACTGAGTTGTTATGAAATCTGTGAGATAGTTTGGAGGAGGAAGTGGAGGCATTTCTTTGCGTGTCTTTTGTTCACTCATGAGATTTAGGACTTTTTCGGACGGTGATTTGTAATGCAAGCAGGCTCATCCCTGTTGCGAGGCTGCTGAGCAGCAGGGGGGCCATTTCGGATTATGCTGTCCCCCTGCCGATACTGTTCTGAAAGAGCTGGGAGGCTACAGTGCCATATTTGGACATTTTCTAATCACGGTCAACTTCCGTGATTAGAAAATGGCCAAATATGGTGCTGCAGCCTCCCAGCTCTTCCAGAACAGTATCGGCAGGGGAACAGTGTCATCTGAAATGGGCCCCCTGCTGCGCAGCAGCCTCGCAACAGAGACGAGCCTGCTTGCATTACAAATCACCATCTGAGAAAGTCCTTAGAGTAAAACCGAGGGAAAAGGAATGGGGAAAGAAGAAGGATTGATTGAGTGACTGCTTTTGTGCACCTTGCCAAACCATCTGTGTGCAGTGCATGTGGCAGCCATGTGGTCTATTACATCATGCTTGTGTGCATAAATGGGAAGAGGGGAGACCAGCAGAGCAGCTCACTTAGAATTATGATAATCAGAGTTATGGGGAAACAGAGAACATGTTTGTGTATTTGTCAATGTCACAATACTGACAGGGACAGTAATGGGCTAGTAATTATGAGGGGTGTAACCCACCTATGGAATTTTTCTTCACTCGTCAAATTTCTAGCATTGCGGTAAGCTAAAACTTCACTTGCATATTTAAAAATATAGTTTAGGCACCCAAAGAAAAGAAGCAGGCAAAGTTATCAAGGGAATGCAAACACAGCAGAGGTCAGAGTTCTAGGTATGAACAAGTATCAGTGCAATACCTTCATTTTGTTCCACTCCTCCAATAGCTACACCCCTGGTGATAATTAATCTAGTGCAATACTTTCTGGATGGCAGGAACAGGTAATGTATAAAAAGAGTAAAATAACTAGTTGCTAATGAGTAATGAGTAAAATAACTAGATGCTTTGTGCAAACTTGGTTGAATACACAAGTGATACAAGGAGTTAAGCAGCAGTATGTGTGTGTGTGTGTGTGCGCGCACGCCTTCTAGTCATCTGTCAACTTATAGTGACCCCATGAATTTCCTATTCTTGACCGTTGTTTTTCTTTTTAACCTATGTTTTTCTGTCAAATTTGTAAAGTGAATTCAGGAAAGTTCTTATAAAAATTAACCAAACAAAATTCTCACTCATCCATAACACATACTTCACTGGCATGTGACAGGCCTCAAGCAGTGACTCTGCCAGTTTTCACACCATGAGTAAAATTGTTCAACAGGGCACTGATGGAGAAAGTGTGCCTCATATGCAAAATGTACCACATTAGAGAAAACACACAGTTGGAAGCCTCATTTTTCACATGATTAATTTTTTCACATGGGGAACAACTTTCACACAGGTAGCAACTGCAGATAAAGAATTCCCCACATGAACGGATTGATGATACATTCCTGAATGAAAAATATTTCACCTTAGACCTGTGCATTAGAATTGAGCCTTAGTTAAACCCTGCCTTGCTGTCTCAAATCAGGAGATCCCCTACATGAGCAATTAAGTGCTTTTAAGGCCCTTTGACGTTAATTGCTCATACTTAAGTTTAATTGATTTCACCAGGAAATAAGAGTTATTTGGGGGAGGAGCAATTGCTGAATGGATACTAGGCACTGTAGCCCGCAAAAGTCACTTTTCTAAGCTCTGATAAGCTGGGCTGGGTGAGTTTCTGCTGGGGAGCCACGCCGCTTGCTTCCACCCTGAAGCTACAAGAACTGCTTGCCTGCTAGAGTTGAGTCCTTGGCTGGGCTGGGTGAGTTTCTGCTGGGGAGCCACGCCGCTTGCTTCCACCCTGAAGCTACAAGAACTGCTTGCCTGCTAGAGTTGAGTCCTTGGCTGGGCTGGGTGAGTTTCTGCTGGGGAGCCACGCCGCTTGCTTCCACCCTGAAGCTACAAGAACTGCTTGCCTGCTAGAATCAAAACCTTGGCTGGGCTGGGTGAGTTTCTGCTGGGGAGCCACGCCCCTTGCTTCCACCCTGAAGCTACAAGAACTGTTTATAAGCTGAGGGTCAAGACCTTGCTGGGGTGGATGAGCTTTCGCCTGGGAGCCACACCCTCTTCTTCCACCACAAAGCTACAAGAACTGCTTACACGGATTACTTATCAATACCACCATATAATGGAGCCGGGAGTGGTCTGGGCACAGGAATTGAGGTTGTGTGGGGGAAGGGAAGGTATGGCGGCAACAGAGTGAAGAAATGTTACAAAAGAAGAAGGGATCGATGCTTAATATCTATCCCTTCTTCAGTTCACTCTGTTTCCCAGAATAATTTGGAGAGCATACCATCCTTTCCACAGCCCCTTACTCTGCTCCTTTGCAATGCCAGGTCGGTTAAAAATAAGACTCATATTATACATGACCTCTTAGTGGATGAGGCCGCCGATCTGGCATGCTTTACCGAGACCTGGCTGGGAGATGCCAGCACTGCAACATGGGCATGGGCTCTCCCGGTCAGGTATACAGTCAGTGAGCAGATAAGGGAAAGTGGGCGGGGGGGCGGTGTGGCCTTGGTTCATAGAAACAACTTAAACTTGATCAGGAAGCCTATCCGGAAAACAGCTTGCATCGAGTGCATGTACCTTAGCCTGAAAACCAGGGATAGTTTGGGGATTCTGTTGGTATACCGGCCACCCCGTTGCTTAACATACTCCCTAACTGAGCTGACCCAGCTGATCTCTGAGTTGTTGTTGGAGTCGCCCAGACTTTTGGTTTTGGGTGATTTCAACATTCCACTAGAGACCAGCGTATCGAATCTAACCGGTGCGACTCGGGAGTTCATGGAAACCATGACAAACATGGGCCTATCCCAATTGGTTGACAGGCCCACACATTGTGCAGGTCATACCCTCAATGCAATCTTCAGTACGGAACAGAAATATCCATGGGCGGAGGTAACAAAAACCTCTGCATTGTCATGGACGGATCACTTCCTGGTCAAGATGGAACTAAGAGCCACTGTCTGCCCCTCCAGGGGTGGTGGACCCATTAGAACGGTCCGCCCTCGAAGGCTAATGGAACCAATTGGCTTCCAGAAAGCCCTAGAGGGTTTGATGGTTGGTAATGCCGGTGATTCTGTAGAGGCTTTGGTCAGCATCTGGAACACTGATCTTACTAAGGCTATCAACACAATCACTCCCAAGCGTCCTTTCCAGCCCGCCTCTAATCGTAAGCCCTGGTACACAGAGGAGCTTAGGAGGATGAAGCGAACTGGACAATGGCTAGAGTGCAAGTGGCAGAAGACTCGACTCTTATCCGACAGAACTCGCCATAGGAAGCATCTTGATTCCTATCGGGAGGCAATACGTGCAGCACAGAGATCCTTCTGCTCTGTACGTGTTGCATCTGCAGAGTCCCGTCCAGCAGTGTTGTTTAAGGTGGTGGGGGATCCTCCTGCGCCAAATCTCCTACTTAACCCGACAACAACATGCTGTGATGCATTTAATATCCACTTTGCAGATAAAATCTCTCAGATAAGAGCCGACTTGGACGCTAATGTTCTGACAGAATCCATAGATGAGGCATCCAACAACTCCATTGATGGCACTTTACTGGATCAGTTTCAATCGGTGAGTACCGATGACGTGGACAAGCTCCTTGGAAGAGTGAAGAAGACGACTTGCCCTCTTGATCCCTGTCCGTCTTGGCTGGTCGTCCAGGGGGGGTTCGCATTGAGGGTATTCCTACAGGACACAATCAATACATCCTTCAGGGAAGGTATTGTACCATCTTGTTTAAAGGAGGCGGCGGTTAAGCCACTCCTGAAAAAACCCTCCCTGGACACCCTGGACAAGAACAATTACAGACCAGTGCCCTTGCTACCTTTTTTAAGCAAGGTGATCGAGAGGGCAGTTGCTTCCCAACTCCAAGCCATCTTGGATGAAACCAATTATCTTGATCCATTTCAAGCCGGCTTCAGGACAGGATATGGAGTAGAGACTGCCATGGTCGCTCTAACCGATGACCTCCACCTGAGCATCGACAGGGGTAATGTGACCCTGCTGGTGCTCTTGGACCTCTCAGCAGCCTTTGACACTATAGATCATTCCATCCTCTTGGACCGCCTGAGAGAGTTAGGAATCGGAGGCACTGCTCTGCGATGGTTCCATTCCTTTCTCTCGGGCAGATCCCAGGGGGTGAGGCTCGGGGACAGCTGCTCTTCCAGAATTGAGCTTAATTGTGGCGTCCCTCAGGGTGCCATTCTGTCCCTGATGCTATTTAACATTTATATGAAGCCGCTGGGAGAGATCATCCAGAGGCATGGAGCTCGGTGTCATCAGTACGCTGATGACACTCAGATATATTTCTCCATGACCAGACCGTCGGCTCAGACTTCAGATGGTGTCTCTCCTCTCAACGACTGTCTTAGAGCGGTAATGGATTGGATGAGGAAAAACAGATTGAGACTAAATCCAGACAAAATGGAGGTACTGACAGTCACAGGCCCGAAGCCAGGTCTGGGAATACAACTTCCAGTCCTGGATGGACTCACACTCTCCTCTAAGGACTGTGTTCGCAGTTTGGGGGTACTCCTGGATTCGTCACTTCATATGACTAGTCAGGTGAATGCGACGGCCAGAAGTGCCTGTTATCAGCTTCGGCTGATACGCCAACTGCGCCCTTACCTGGATACAAGGGATCTGGAAACTGTGGTACATGCTTTGGTAACCTCACGTTTGGATTACTGTAATGCACTCTACATGGGGCTACCCTTGTGCCTAACCCGGAAACTTCAACTGGTACAAAATATGGCAGCCAGGTTAATTACGGGTACATCTAGGAGACAGCATATAACACCTGTGCTTAAATCTCTCCACTGGCTGCCGATTAGTTTCCGGGCACAGTACAAGGTGTTGGTTTTAACCTTTAAAGCCCTACATGGCTTGGGTCCATCTTATCTCCGGGACCGCTTCATCCCATATGATCCCCCCCGCACACTTTGGTCCTCTGGGAGGAACCTGCTGCAGCCTATGAAAACTAGGCTGTCGCAGACCTCCCAGAGGGCCTTCTCTTCTACGGCTCCCAGACTTTGGAATGGCCTGCCGGATGAGATCCGTCTTATCGCTACTCTTGATAGCTTCAAGAAAGCGCTAAAGACGGATCTCTTCCGGCAGGCCTTCCCGGAATAACTTCTCGGTTCAAGTGGACTGATTGCTACCCACCCCCTCGCCGTCGTTGCTTTTATTTATTTATTTATTTATTTATTGTATTTTATCTTTGTTTTAACTCTCTATTTGTTTAATTTAGTTTTAAGGGGTGGGAGGGTAGGATGGGGAAGGACTGTTTTAACTTGATGTTGTTTTAATCTTGCTGTAAGCCGCCCCGGTTGCCGAGCAGAGGGGCGGGTTAAAAATAAAAATTTAGTATTATTATTATTATTATTATTATTATTTACCATGGATTGTACCCAGTATCTTTTGCCCAGGTATTCATGGCTAAAGGACAGAGATGACTGAAAATAAGCCCAGGACATAAGACTGCAAGAGATCACAAAGGCAGAAAAATAGAGTCAATGCCCCTAAGTCAAATTGCCCCTGACTCTTTAAAAGATTGGTGAACCGAGGGCTTGTCTAGACCTTCCAGAAGACACTGGCTTCCTGATGGCATATTCTGGCCCTAGATCTGGTCCTTGTTTCTCCCCCCACCCACATTACCAGGACAAAATGGGAGGAAGTCCACAGGGACACACCAACACATTCTGGCAGGTGTCTCTGCTGCTGTCGCATGTCACTACCTCTGAAGTCAGGAAGGAGGCCCTCAGCATGTAATCAAGGTTGGTCACATACAGGGAGCCTCAATCACATGCAGGGGGGGGGGCTTCCCAGCTGCAGAGTGTCTCCAGTGGCAGTGGTGTCCAGTTATATGGGCCAGTGTGCAGGTACAGACCCTACATTCCTGCACCAACCCAATCCAGGTTTTCCCACATAAAGCAGGTTTTCATGGGTGTTTAATTAAAATGTTTTAATGGGCTTTACACTGGACCTCCCCCCAGCATTGCCTTGGGCATTACATGGACTGCCCGGAGGTGAAACAGGGCAAGATCCCTGCATCATTTCAACTGTAGGGCTCCAAGAAGGGGGGAAAGCTAGGGTAAATAGCTCTAGGCAAGCCCTAAATGACAGGAACATGGGATCCTTTCACACTACTCAATTATAACATTATTATTCCATTTTAACTGCCATGGCAACATCCCATGGAATCCTGCAGTTTGTAGTTTAGTGAGGCACAGAAGGAGTTCTTTGACTGAGAATTCTAAATGCCCCTCCCTAAACTCAAAATCCCAGGATGTGGCTATGGCAGCTAAAGTGAAATCCAGTGTTATAATTATGTAGTGCAATGTAGGTTACTTTGCCAGGATTCTCCTGGTTTGAACATAGCAATGAGTGTTCCTAAGATTCTGTGACAAGCCTCTCCTTTGCAAGGTAGTGAAAAAATAAATAATTGTTCTCCTAGAAGGTAATGACTAGGTAACCTAAGGGATAATGAGAAGCCTTGGCTGTAATTGAACCTAAGTAGCTATTGCAATGAAGTGACTGGGAACTGAGTCTCATTACAAGTAGCTGCATGTTAGGTGCTCCTGAAACCTTGCTGAGAACATGCACTAACAATGATGTATTTACAATGTTTCATATTCCTGCAGAAGCCATTTAATTCATATAGATGGAAGGGGCCCAAGGGAGGTCTTGACCTTGAAGCTTGGGCTGGCAAGTACTCTGTCTGAATAAATTAAAATGACACATTTTTCTTCTGCTAAGACTTAGCTCCTCTTAAGAGAGAAGGGACAGCAAGATCTAGGCTGGTCAGTGACCTCACGATATGACAACAGTGGTGGCAGGGGGTGAGCAAGTTCCTGAAATGGAATAACAAATTTCTCTGACTTTTGGACTACTACCAGCATGGCCAATGGGTAGGGGATTACAGCAGCTGTAGTTCAGAAAAGTCCCCAGCCTCAGGGGATCCCCGGCCTCAGGGGATCCTGGCTTCTTTTAGTCCGCTGGCTATTTATTGTATTTATTGTTTTTAAAGGTGATTTTAGACCGTTGCTTTTAATTTACATTTGTTTAATACTTTTTTATGGGGAAAGGTGGGGGTGGGGGTGTTTAGGGATTTTTATCTGTATTGTATTTTAATTTTTGTAAGCTGCCCCGATTGTTTTAACAGAGGGCCGGGGTATAAATAAATATTATTATTATTATTATTATTATTATTATTTATGTTTCCAAGATCTGGTCTTGACCGTTCCCAGTATGCCTAAGGGTTATGCCATGTAAAAATCAAGATCATTGTATCCTCACACAAAAGCTAATTAGAATGTCTACAGATCTTTCTTCCTCCTCCTCCATTACATTTCAAGAAGATGGCATGTAGACCTCTCTCTTGATTCTTCTTTGGTAGAGTGAGGCAGCTGCCTCAGGTGGCAGATGCTGGGGAAGTAGCAACCCAGTCACTTCCCATGAACCCCCATAATCCTCCCTTTTTCAGAGTTTGGAAACATTATCTAAACAGTTAACATATTGGCTGTATGACTGTAAACTTTTGATAATGCATTAGTACTAGTGTATGTCTTTGGGGTGTGATGTGTTAATAAGATAAAAAATGAAATTGATAAATATTACATAATTTTGTTTTTTAAACCTGATTAAAATTAGAAAATCAGCAGAATACTGCAAAAATGTCTCTGAGGACATTATCACACGAGGCTGTAATCATCCAGTTACAACAGGATGGTAACATGAATGAGAGTCCTGGTGGCACAGTAGTTAAATGCCTTTACTGCAGCCACAACGTTGCAAGTTTGATTCCAGAGGGCTCCAAGGTTCACTCAGCCTTCCATCCTTTTGTAGGTCAGTAAAATGAGTACCCAGCTTGTGGGGGCAATTAGCTAACACACATTGGAAACCACTTAGTGCCTAATACACTATAAAGTGGTGTAGATGTGTAAAATGATGTTGCTTAACAATTTGTAAGCTGCTCTGAGAGCCTTTGTGGCTGAAGAGTGGGGTATAAATACCTAAATAAATAAATGAGCTCTCATTATCATACAACATTGTTGTCTTCCCATGCTTAGACTGTGTTCCACCCATTCATCACGTGCAACTTTTAATTAACGGGCAAAAGCCATCAATAACCCTCAATATCACTCTTTTCATAGTATTGACGAGTGTGCGAAATCACGTCCCACTTAATCATGCGATTACAGTTTGAATGTGTTTTCCTCTTTCCACCCTCCTCTTTCCCAACGAGAACACATATTTCAACTGCTGGGGGAGAACTTGGAGATGATCAGCAGGATGCTGTTTTAATGAATTGTTGCCTTTGCTTGGTATGTTTTTATGTTTGTTGAAGGAGATTATCAGACACTTTAAGAAAAAACCACCAAGGAACTCACAAGAACAATGTCACTGTACCACCAATGGTACTTCCACTAATGAAAAGCAGTGCCTCTTTCATTGCTTCAGCATGGAGGGAGAATGGAGCAAGCACACCAGAAGAATGACATTGTGTGATATTAGGACCCTTTGGCGGTACAGTGATGTCATTCTCGTGAGCAACTTTGGGGTTTTTTTCATGCGTCTGCTAATCTCTTAAGTATTTATTTCTGAAGTTCTTTTGTTATCTTTTTGTGTGTGTGTGTTTAAGCTAAGTCACATTTTCTCATGAGAACAGCTGAAATCTCACCCATGAAAAATCCAGGAAGTAAGAGAATTTTTTTCTTAAAGGGACATGCACTGGGCAGCAGGAAGCATTAATACTCTGTCATTTGAAGGCAATGCCAATACAAGTGTTACTATAGCACAAGCTGAAACCCCATTCTTAAACCGCTAGTGGTAGTCATGTGATAATTACTGTATAATGCCACTTTGTTTCTGCTTTCCTCAATAGTGGAATTATAGCATTTTTAGACACTAGTCTGATAAAGTCCTTAAACGTAATGTGTGGGAAACAACAAGTAAAGGCTACTTATTAACTCTCCCAACCAACCAGGATGCATTGGTGGAAGATGAGAAAAAAATTGTTGCCCTGTCTCCAACTACTACTCCCAAAATAATGTCCTGCAGGTACATTTTATTAGCATTAATACATTGGTTGGCATCCTGCTAGTGAGTCATGATGCTGCAAGTCCAACTTACACTATTGTGACTCACTTTTATGCTCAGTGTGGTGGTTGGAATTCTGCACTGATTGCACAACCCAAATCCCCCCCTCAAAAAAACTTTTCTCTGCTGCAGCCCCCCCAACATGGCTGCTTCCTGGACAGTAGAAAGTGGCAGGAGAAACAGCAGAGAAGCATCCAGCTGCTTTCTGACTGCTGGATATGCAGCAATGATATCATCCTCAACCACCTCCAGAAGACACATGGAAGGTCCTGAAGGATGTCTACCTCTGTGTATCCAGCTATAGGGAAATAGCTGGATGCTTCTTTGCTGTTCTCCCCTGTCTAGCAGCCAGGAAAAGGCCATGTTGGGGGATACAACTAAGAAAAACTGGGTTGAGGGGTTGGATGGGAGACATATCATAGTTATACATTTGCAATATATCTCCTGATCTTGGCCATTGTTTCCAAATTGAAACCCCTTAAATCAGTCTGCCACCCTCAGTTATGTCAGAGAACTCACAGTGTTGATGCAAGATTCAGCTCCCAGTCCAGTCACCTTCTATATATAGAATGAAGGGGTTGCCATCTTGTTCTTTGCTTCAGATGGCAAAGTGACTTGGGCCTGGCCCCTGTAAGCTGTACTGTAACACAACTGTGCGGTGTGAACCCCATGGTGAGCCAACCATCACATAACAGTAATGACACAGAACTGCTCTATTCTAAAGTACATACCCATGTTTAATTCATGGTGCAAACTTGGAGGGATAATGGTGATCTTGTTTTATAAACACTCTAGCCTCACACCAGTATTACAGTTAAGACAAATCATTTCCTTGTACCGTTCCCTTTTTATTTGTGTGCATCATTAACATAAAGCACATGCCATTAAAGTGACAATATAATTGATGATTGAATAGACTGGCTTTTAATTCCCGGAATATTTCCATTCATCTCAAAGTGATCTCTTTAAAAGTCTGTAAAATTTATTTATTGGACAAAATCCAGCATAATTCTTTCTGGCAAACCTGTTTTGAATGATAACATGGCAGTGCTTTAAAGCTTCCTTTTGCAAAACAGAAAGAAAGAAAGAAAGAAAGAAAGAAAGAAAGAAAGAAAGAAAATATCAGAGACATACTCATTTCTTTCTAGTTGGTCCTGGTCCTTAGAAAACATGGGTGTCGTTTACACGATGAAAATGTTGTGGGAAGAATTCATGTCGAACCCTGGTTGTTTATATGTACATCGGGTCGGACACATGATTTTTGGAAGGGGGGGCACCTTTTATCCCACAACCTGCGGGACCTCCAGTCCTACGGTTTGTGGCAGTTTTTAAAAAAGTCACAGGAGGAGGATTCAGAAAATCAGAAATGTAAACAGCCTGGGACAAGCTATCTCGGTACTAAGTGATGACCGGAAATGGTGACCAGGGGCAGGCTGAGAGTTCAGAGACCAAAAAAGGAGGGGTCACCCGTTCAATAGATTCAGCCTCACCAGCTGAAAACAAAGGCATCCCTTCCAGCTGCACGAAGGTTTGTCTGTGTGTGCGTGTACTAAATCACCCTGTTCAATGGATTTCTACACTGCAAACCCTTCAGCTTTAACCTTTTCCTCTCCTGCATGCTGGGTTTAAATTTTAAAGAGAGAGTAAATTATAAAGAGAGTGTGGGTGGAGGATTGGCCATTCATCCCCTGCCTGGATCCCTTCCCTGGGTCTGAATGGATAATCAAACATTCATCCACCCCCCAAGGCACAGTAAAAAATGCCAGTGTCTGAGTGGATGATCACACATTCATTCCCCCCACAAGGCAGAGTAAAAAATGCCAGCATCTGGGTCTTTCAAAATGCCTTGTGTGTCCTCCCCTTATGATCCCTGCACTGGCTTGAAACCTTCACTCCACAGCTGCCTCTGCTTAAAGGGTTAACATTTTAAAGAGACAGGACAACGGCAAGCCTCTGGCCCCCTGCACTTGGCTTGTACTGGCTTGGGCTTGTGTATGTGCATGCATGGGCTCCAGTCCACTCTGCTTTTGATCTCTCTCACACTCCCCAGCACCAACTGATTGCTCATTCCTTCCCAGTTTAGCTGGCTATAACTGGTGATCTTTCATTTCTAAAGGAAAGCACAGGGTTTAGCCACTGATCGTTCCTTCCTCCTCCGGATTCCTCCCCCCATCCCCTCAGTGCCTCATCCCCAATGCAACACTCATTCATCCCCTCATCCCCAACACAGAAGCTTTAAGAAACATTTGAGCCAGCCAATAGCATCGCTCGTGGCGTGGAACTCTAAAGGAAGTACATCACTGAGGTTGTGAAAAAAATGAGTAATTGCATCCATGATTGACAGCTAAAAAAAATCCTGGGACCGTAAACTCGTGTAAACAACAACAACAACAACAAAAAAAAAACGGGGTAGTATATAGTGGGAGAAGGTACGTATCACGGGACGGGATGCCATGTAAACAATGATCCCGGGATCTCCGAGGATATCCAGTTCAGAGACAAAAATAGTGTAAACAGGGAGGGACGAATACGGGATCAAGAAATCCCAGGACGCCCCGCGACAAAAATTACCGTCTAACTGGCACCATGGAGGTATTTTAGTTCAGGTGGTACATCTCTTATCTCACCCATATTCATGACTTTAATTTTCTATCACAGCAGATAAATCAAGCTTATTTATTATAGAAAACTAATGCAGGACTGTTTTGTTAAAGTAATTTGATGAATGTGACAATAGCTACACCAATTCAGCCTCATAAGCCATGCTTGCAAGAATTTGGCAAAAATAATTTTCAGGACTACTATTTATTGATTGATGCAATTTGTATCTTGCCTTTTCCCTGACACTGGGATCCAAAGCAGGTTACAACATAGGGATTGTCTTAACAGTGAAAAGACTCCTCACAGAAGGTGAGGAGGATCCTACCTGTCTAAATGGCAACTTGCATCATTTTGCCATTTTGCAGAGTAGATGGGCCAAAAATGTTTAAAAAAAAACTATGTGGGAAAAGCCTTTGTGGCTTTTCATGGAGTTTTTAAAAAACTGTAGGGGGAATACCCATTACCCTTCATTGCGAGAAGCGATTCAATACATATCACTTTCCAACAGGAGAAGAAGCACAAAGCTCATTGGCCAGATGAACACAGGAGCAGGGCTTGCTAACAGGGCAAGCTCCCAACATCGCCATGTTGATTTTTCACGTTAACGAGCAAGCACTAAGGTGAGAAAATGGAGTATTGGGTTTTTCTCTCTCTCTTTTTTTTTTTTTTGGAAAGGCAAAATATGGCTCCAGCACACAGTTGAAATAGGGTTTTTTGTTTGTTTTTTTGTTTTTAAATTTGGCAGTGGCAGATTATGGTAGGTGAAAACGTAATTGACATGTGGCTGCCATCTTAACTGGCGGGGATGTGAAGATTTTTGGGGCCCAAAGACCATTAAGATAGGTCGCTGCTGCAGCAAAATGCTATTACTGTGGGGCACTCCAGGTGTTTTGGGCTTGTACAGATGGGCCCCAAATTTAAAAACAAGTACCAATTAAAAAAACACAGTAAGGAACAAATATTAAAATAGAACTAAACTCTCTCTCTCTGGCTTTTCTTCGCAAACGAAGATTCAGGAAGGACTCATCCCGCGCTTTCTGCAAGCGCGCTGATGACTAAAAAGGCCAATCCGAGATAAACAAGTCCAGTTGCAGAAAGCACAGCAGAAGGTCTCCTTGGGTGATGTTTTTGGGTTGTGATTCTTTCTGCGTTGTCGTTTCTCTTCAAGACTTGTTCGTCGTGAGTTCTCAAATAAGGCTGCAGCATTGTGGATAGTGCGTCTCCATGCCTCCCGATGTGAGGCCAGGGCGGACCACTGTTGGTGATCAATTTGACCGAGCCTGAGATGTTGTTTCAGGGAGTCTTTGTATCGCTTTTTTGGAGCGCCCCTCTTACGCTGACCCGTGGCGAGTTCACCGTAGAGTAGTATTTTGGGGAGGCAATGGTCCTCCATCCTAGAAACGTGCCCTGCCCAGCGCAGCTGTGTTCTCAATATCATGGCCTCAATGCTGGTGATCCCTGCTTGCTCAAGGACAGCAACATTCGTCACATAGTCAGTCCAGTGTATATTTAGGATTGTGCATAGACAGCGCTGATGAAAGCGCTCGAGGAGTCGTAGGTGGTGGCGATAGGTGACCCATGTTTCAGATCCATAAAGGAGGATAGACAGTACGATGGCTCTATACACACTGATTTTTGTGCTTTGCCTCAGGTGTTTATTGCTCCAGACTCTTTTGTGAAGTCTTCCAAATGCACTATATGCCTTTGCTAATCTGTGATCAATCTCTTTGTCAATCTTGGCATCTGAGGAGATGATGCTTCCCAGGTAGGTGAACTGCTGAACGGACTTGAGCACTGATTTGCCGACGGCAATGTGGGGATGGTGGTGTTCGTCCTGTGGTGCAGGCTGGTAAAGAACTTCTGTTTTCTTCAGGTTGACTTCTAGCCCAAACAGCTCTGCAGCTGTTGCAAAGCAGGATGTTAGGCGCTGCAGAGCTGCTTCTGTGTGGGCAACAAGGGCAGCATCGTCGGCGAAGAGCTATTAAATACTATTAAATCAGAGACAGTCCTGATTAATCCTTTGTCATCCCAGTTTTTCAACTATTTTAAAATGTCTTTTTTTTCTCTACTCCTCCCTCTTCCCACGTTTGTCCTCAGCTTTCTTCAGTTTCTGCAAACTGAGTTCAATGTTCAAAAGTAGTTTGTACTCAATTAACACAGTGGGGAGAGAGGAAAGGCGGGGTGGAATGTTGCCCTTCCTATAGAATAAAGCAGAAGCAAACTACAGTCTCTCCTTAACTTGGCTGTTCTTAATAACTTTTGCCATCTTGATCACATTATGAGTATAGCTTGGGCACATGTGTCCCAATTTTCATCTGTGAGATATTGGAAGGTATGTTTTTTAAAAAAGTTTTTTAAAAAAAAAAAATCTTTCAAAAACATCTAACTAATAATAACCACACTCCACCCCCCGTCCTGTCTTTTTCATCTTGCCTCCTCACTCCCATGGTCATTTAGTGGCCAAGGGAGAGTGAGGGGGACAGCTGAGATGAGCCTGGCTATAAAGTGCAAGATGGCCATATTTATACAACACCCCAGCCAAGACACTATACACGTGTGTCTGTGTGTTTCAGTGTTCTAAGATGGAACTTTTTTGATTGTCTGGGTGAGAGTCCGGAAGTGTTAGCTGGAAAGTGCTTCTAGTCAAATCTGGGAGTTCACACCCATTTTGAAAGAACATGGCTCAATTATTATTTACCATAATGAAGTGTATCAAGATTACCAATTAAATTATTGAAATATTGTTTATGCACCCACCCCCAGCTTTATCTCCCAGTGTGACATCCTGCAGTTGACAAACAATGCAATATAGACAAGAGATGACACTGATAGTAGCAGTCACCTTTGGGGCACAACTTCTCTTTCTTTGTTGTTCAAAACACAGCAATAATCCCCCTCATAGAAAAATGATGCAATATCCTGAGTGCAAGACTGTGAAATATGCAGACTTAAGCAAACTTTAATGGTCTTTCCTACCTCAAATCCTTTTTACAAAAGACCCAGATGCCAAAGGTAGTTGTTCTGGAGGTGGAGCCTACTTGAAACATCAGCCTACTTGAAACATTCTTGGTCTGAGAAGATTCCGTCTGCCTTCTTTCTTTTTCTTTTTTTTCCCCTTTCAAAAGTCTTGGCCTGGCTTAGAAGACCTCAGTTAGTTTGTCTTCTTCTTTTCACTGCTTGAACCAGGAGAGCAATGTTCCCAAACTTCTACCAGGAAGGTCCAATGGGATCAAGGAGAGGTGACTTTTATCACCCCTAAAATCTATTTTTCAGGGAGTACTCTCCCTGCACATTGCAGCTTTCCAGATCTGGCTCCTTCTTTCTTTGGTGTGCATATATGTGTGAAAGTATCATATTGGCTTTACTTTCTGAACCTCTTCTCTCATCTTTTCCTCCTCTTTGCAACCCATAAACATTAGATTGCTTAACCCTAACCTTCTCAGCCTGGTAAGTTTTCTTTCTTTCTTTCTTTCTTTCTTTCTTTCTTTCTTTCTTTCTTTCTTTCTTTCTTTCATGTTTCCCCATTCTAAAGTAACTGTGCTTTAGGTAGTTAGGTAGTTATTTGTATTTTGCTTGTACTGTTTGCCAGCTATGAAGCTCTATCATAATATTTGCTCCCCTTCCCATGCAGCTCTTGTGTATACTTTGATGCTTGTGTCTCCAATAAAAGCCTAGTTTATATACTTCTGTGTGAGTGTGGATTACTGATTCCAATTTACCTAAGATGCACTACTGCCAAAGTCACAAAATCCCTTATAGGCATGTGTGTTCAGAAGATGCATGTGCTCTGAGAGCATACCTGGTAACAGCTATCTGACTATAGCTGGGTGCACAATGATTGAGGCATCTTCTGGGATTTCCTGGAGGTCCTCAGGAGGTCCAAGAAGATGATGTTTGCATTGTGCATCAGGCTATATTCACATAGCCATGTGCTTCTTAGCCATCTTCCACTTTCCACTGGCCACTAAAGGGCCATAGAGGGGCAGGCCAGCAGGAGGCAAGTAAATCTGCAGAAGGGGAGCCATATCTCATGTGTCTGCCTTGGTAGAACATTACGATACATCTCCCAGTGCGGGATATCAGTCATTGTCCTTAATGTCTTCAAACATGTGTTTATTATTGTCTCTCCTTTTCTTTCCCATGTCTTTTCATATCATGTCATCTGCTCTAGAGACACTGCATGAGATGCAAAACAGATAAGAACAATTGTCAGGAGAACATGGAAAAGGATGCTGCTCCCAGTTCAAGAATGTGTTTTGGGGTGAGGCTAAGTTGTAGCACTGAGAAGCAGCTGTGGAAAATGATGCCAGTGAGCATTCCTTCTCTAAGATACACAGACATGCCCCTTTCAAAGGAATTTGCTGTGCAAACAAAATGAAACAGAAAGCAATGCTGATCTTCCTGACCCCACTACAGGGGTCTATACAGAAACTGTGCAGGAATCTGTCCATAGAATATTTTCATAGAAAAAACAAACAAATCTGAGATACAAATGTCTTCATGAACGTACAATTCCAGTTACACCTTTTGAGAGGCAGCTGTTAGAAGACATTACCAGACCTTACTTTTTAAGACTACAACTTCCAGAAACCCCAGGCCAGCATGTCCAGCTGTGAGAAGTACACAAATGTTTAAAAAGAGATCCAAAAGCTATGTAACATGGTTGGATTTCTCATTATCTCATTGGCATTTTTGAAGAAACAAAGATGCACATCCAGAGCAAATTCAACCTGCACCTAGGCTGGTCTTGTAATTCATCAAATCACATCACAGGGCTGTGTACTGGGCACAACAGATTAGAAAAGTAACACTTCTCTTTCCGCCTCTCAAACTCCCAAAAGCTACCTGTTTCTGTAAATAAGCTAGTTTGTTAATTACCCCCCACATTTGTGGTTTAACCCATGCTCCAGGCAATGAAATAGTGATGGGTGCATCTAGACCGATGTCAGAAAAATGCACAACCATCTGTGATGAAGTTCTCTATATATTGGACCAACAGTTAACTGAAGCTGCAGGAAAATGTGAAAAATTTGGAATGCCAGCATTATGAAGCACTATAGCATTCCACCTCTGTGACATCAACCTCTGCTGAGTGTTTATACCCCCACTCTTCCTCTAAGAAATATTAAACAAGCAGCTATAATAGGAGGGTGAGGCTCAGCCACAGCTCTTCACTGCCCTCATACAATATTTTCTGGCCAGCCAGTGTGAACCACACCTCTGTTGTCTGATGACACCCACTGCTTACTTCCAAAAGGCTAACTAGGTCATTTCTGTTAAATCCACCCAACTGCCATACAACATACACTCATCCCAAAATTGTTCCTGAGGGACAAATGAGGTAGAATGCTATTGTATAAAAAGCTTTCTAATTAAAAGTCATTATGTTAGGCCAAGAACTCCCTGAGGATATATATAGGCCTCACTCAAAAAAGATTCAGAATTACAAAGACTGGACTGACTTCTTGTTGTCTCAGATTGGTTTTAAGACTGGACGTACCATTCTGTAAACGTCTTGTTATAACAGGAATGATGGAAACCTCAGAGACTTGGATGTGTATCAACTTCAAGTTAGTCTCTGCATTCCAGGGTTATGGCAGCTCAGATTTCAATATTGTATGCCTTCAGGTGCTTAAACAATTGGGAAATTGTGATATATACACATAGGGAGGGAGGGACAGCACTCCAAATAATAATGAGATAGAACAAGGATAGCTGAGACAGATAGATGCCTAATTCTGTTCCTGGTACTTGTGAATATGCGCTCTTATGAGGTTTAAAATCTGGTAGCCAAGAGATTACATTGGGCTGTCAGTATCCACAGGGGCTTGGTTCCAGGATGTCCTGTGGATATCAAAATCCATGAATGCTCAAGTCACATTATATACAATGGCATAGTAAATTGGTGCCCCTTATATAAAATAACAGCAAAATTTCCTTTTTGGAATTCCCCCCTCCCTAATAGGAGATTTTCACACGCCGAAAATATTCCCTCCAGAAACCGGGACAGAAATATTTCTGTCCCGGAAGCAGCGCCGCGGTTCGCACGCTCACCTCCCTCTTCCGTTTTTCCGTCGTCCTCGATTTGGGTTTTTCCCTCCCTCTTCTGGAATATTTTACTAACGGGAGTTTGCCGTTAATAAAATATTCCGGAAGAGAGAGGAAAAAACCCAAAGCGAGGACGACGGAAAAACGGAAGAGGGAGGTGAGCGTGCGAACCGCGGCGCTGCTTCCGGGACAGAAATATTTCTGTCCCGGTTTCTGGAGGGAATATTTTCGGCGTGTGAAAATCTCCATATTTTCAAGCCATGGTTGCTTGAATCCATGGATGCACAACCCATGGATGTAGAGGGCTAATGGTGTTCCCTTTTCTTGTTTCCCCACCTATATAGAGGTAGCAGCATCCTCAGGGCCCAAATTACATCCTTCCTTTTGCCAATTATGAGCTAGGTTTGCCTTTTATGCTTCTATAGGACACATGTACACTACAAATGAAATAATTTGCTTAGTGAGAAGATGTAAACCCCTTTTCTGCCAGATTATTTCTCTGGGGAGGGACATACTAGTGCATATTGGTACAAATTCCATGGCATAGCCTATCTACAGGCAGCTGAATCATTTTAATTTATTAATTTAATTTAAGGGGAGGGGCTCTGAACTTTCTAGGAAGGGTGTGATGGCACAACTCTTCAAGCTGCTCTTTTAAACTGTTTTGATGTCATGGTGGTTTTAAGTATAGTGAGGTTTCTAATGGCTTGATTGCAGAAATTGTTTTTTTACTTGTTTTTACAGTCTTTTTAATGATGTTTGGTTATGTTTTTTAGTGGAAAGGCAGGGAGGCTGAACAAGGGGAGAGGTTGATAGTTTGTGCTACTGCCCTTCAACTAATATGTTCCAGGCATGGGAAAGGAGGACAAATATGTGTGTCCATGTGCCACATAGTGTGGCTTCCGTGTAAATAATAAAGCAGGCTCAGATTATCCTCTTGACAATATGGAACACTTGCATTGTGGCATTATCTACATTCATCTGGAAACCCTCTTCACACTCCACGATCAGTCATTTGGCCTGATGGACAGGTTCTTCTTAGCAAAATGTAGTGGCCCTGGAAGTAGTTTCAGTGCTCAATGACAGCAGGGCATATCGCCCCAGTAAAAACAAATTCCCTCTTATCACTTCTCCTGCCCTAGTCAACAAAGCACAAACTATACAGAAATGCTATCACAGTCTCTCACGGAACCTCATGCATGATCCATGCTGTTGCTATATCCTGTTTCTGTCTCCAGATGCTGGTTTAACTGTAAAATCTGCATATTCCAGCAACGTATTTGCATGCCTGTGTTTGAATTGCAGTATGTACCTGCTGGAATCTTAGTGTGATTAGAGAAAAATGCATCAACAGGAATGATCTTTCTGCATGCAGTCTTCAAGAGGGAATGATTCCAATGAGTTGCAGCAGAATCTTCTGATGTTTTCAAAACATTGCATTTCATCACAATTATACTGGTCTTCCTTAGCTTCTTCTTTTTTAAAAAAAAACTGTCTCAAGTTGGTAAAGAAAACTCTGCAGCTTGATTGCCTTCTATGAACTTCCTGCATCACCCCTGCTGTGATTCCTTGTGATGTGTCTTGCTTCACTACTGTCTTGCACTGCTTCACTTGCTTTTAAGACTGGCTACCTCTAAAGGCTGAACCATACTGCCAAAAGGTTATTTCAGCGTATTTCATTTCCTCCCAGTGAACAGTTGACGACAACAGGACAGCAGAGGCAGAGCTCAAAAATGAATATTTCATGACAAACAAGAAACCTTTGTAAACAGCAAGTACAGATTTATAATTGATGAAGAATGCATCTGGGATGTTAACATGTTCTAAAACTCTTGACTTCAGAAAAAGCATCCAAAAGTGTATTTTCTAAGCATCCGTCTCACTAACTGGGTGCTTTCTGATTGGTCTGCTGAGAAATCTTCCAACAACAGAATGAATTATGCCAGACAGCATGAGAGCCACAGTGGACTGATTAGAAAAACAGAAACAGGAAACAGAGACAAATGTTGCGGGTAGAGAACAAACCAATTTTCTCTTGAAAGAATTTGGGACTTTTCAGGATCACCATGGATTCCAAATAGTCCCAGTAATTAGAGGTGTGCTCTGATTGCTTCATTGGTCATGCATAATGCTACTAGTAGAGTAAAGAAGGATTTATCTTTGTAAATATACACAGCAGCAAGATTACCATGATTAATGTTCTAAGAATGAGACAAAACCCATAAAGGTGATTGTCTGCATAGCATGGGTAAGCAAGTGCGCGGGAGCCAAGGACCAATTTCTCCCCCATCCCTGTCATGGGCTGCACACACACACACACACACACACACACACACACACCAAGTTCAAAAAAACCCATTTTCCTCTGCAGTCCTTCCCATAATGGTGCTATGAAGTGGCATTGCAACATTTCTTGCTGCCATTTTGGGAACAACTGCAGAGGAAAACTGAGGTATTTGAGGATAGCAGAGGGTTTTGAGGTGACTATCACAGAATCATAAAGTTGGAAGACACCACAAGGGCCATCTAGTCCAACCCCCTGCCATGCAGGAATACCCAATCAAAGCACTCCCAACAGATGGCCATCCAGCCTCTATTTAAAAACCTCCAAAGAAGGAGATTCCACCACACTCCAAGGCAGTGCATTCCACTGCCAAATAGCTCTTACTGTTAGGATGTTCTTCCTAATGTTTAGGTAGAATCTCTTTTCTTGTAGTTTGAACCCATTGCTCTGTGTCCTTGTCTCTGGAGCTCACTCCATCCTCCGTATAACATCCCTTCAAATACCTAAACATGACTACCATGTCACCTCTCAACCTTCTCTTCTCCAGGCTAAACATACCCACCTCCATAAGCTGCTCCTCATAGGGCATGGCTCCCAGACCTCCCACCATTTTGGTTGCCCTCCTCTGGACATGTTCCAGCATGTCAATATACTTCTTGAATTGTGGTGCCCAGAACTGGACAAGGTATTCCAGGTGAGGCCTGACCAATAGAGTGGCACTATTACTTCCCTCGCCACTATACTCCTATTGATACAGCCTAGGATCGCATTGGCTTTTTCAGCTGCTGCATCACGTTGCTGACTTATGTTCAGTTTGTGGTCCACTAAGACTCCTAGATCCCTTTTGCACGTACTGCCATCAAGCCAGGTGTCATCCATTCTATACCTGTGCATTTCATTTCTACTGCCCAAGTGTAATATCCTATATTTCTTACTGTTGAAATTCATTTTTTTAGTTTTGGCCCAGCTCTGTAATCTGTTGAGGTCATTTTGAATTCTGATCCTATCCTCTGGGGTATTAGCTACCCTTCCTAATTTGGTGTCATCTGCAAACTTGCTAACCATGGCCTCTATTCCCTCATCCAAGTCAGTGATAAAGATGTTGACTAGCACTGGGCCCGGGACAAAACCCTGTGGCACCCCACTGGCCCATGGGCTGCACTATACCCACCTTGATAAAGTACATGCCATCTTCTAAACTTCTAACAGTCAACATGGTGTTTTGCAGTTGTATGCTCATCAGCACTCATTGGTATACCACAAGTGTTGGAACTGCAGCAATAGTGCAATCCAGCACATATCCACTGAGAAGTTAGTCTCGTTGAGTTGAAGGGAAATTATTCCCAGATAAGCACGCAGAGTTCCAGCGTAAATATGATTCTATATCTGAAGCCATTTTATTGTTGCTGCTTCTACTACTACTGCTATTCTTATGCCGCCTTGTTGATTGTATTATTTAAAAAAGGAAAGGAAAGGAAAGGAAAGGAAAGGAAAGGAAAGGAAAGGAAGAGAAACTGTGCTGGGATCATTCCTTTCTTTCATGTAAAGGGCATTTCCTGGGCTCTTATCATTAAGAAATAAGAGCAGTGCTCCGTGTTCAAACAATTTATGTGAGGAGTCTGTCGTTTATTATGGGAACACCAAGTACTACAGCAAGTCCATTATTATCTCTCCTTCCCTGCGCAGAAACAGCATGAGCGAGTGAAGGAGATTAAGGAGAAGAGCAGAGATATTTCCAAAGTTGCTGACAATTATTCAATACACAAAGCCTTGCTTTCTGCTAACAATGCTAGTGTTTAACTCACCACACTACAATTCCCAATACACTGTGGGGAATGTCATGACGATTAAAGTGGTATAAAACTGATACATACCTTTGTAGTGTAGATTTATCATTGGTGCCTAGGAATACATTTATGTCCAAATATCTGCCATCTCTAATAAATCAATGCTACACAGCAGGCTGTTTGCCCTCCCATCCTGGGGCTGATGGTCAATCCTGGACTCAGGAGAAATCTGAGAGTGGTTTTCTTGCAATGAGAGTGAGGTTACTTGCAATAATTTATATATTTGGATGCTGCATGTGAACTATAACATAAAGTTGTTCCTTGAGAAGACTAGAGAGTGAGTTAGAGGGTTGGCAATCATGTACTATATGTTCTTTAAATTTTCATATAAAAACCATTTCTTGTGTTGATGCAGAAACTTGACAGATCACTAGGAAATTCCTGGAATGGAAAAGAATTTCCCTAGAGCAGAGAATCTTGACAAAAGGATCTATTTGGCACTTTCCAAGATTCATTAAGAGACAAGGTACACTATGCCTCAGAGGTGTGCATATCTGTGAGGCCTATGGTGTGTTGCAGAGAAATAAAATATGCAAAAAGTCATGTGTTCATTTTAAAAATGTGTGAACAGTTAAAAACGTGTGTTCTTGAAGAATACACACAGCCATGCTTTGGTCAATGGAGGAAATGCAACAAAAACTATATAAAAATATGTGCTCTAGGAAAAAATAAATACAGAAATGTGTACCAATTTTCATGTGAAAAGAAAAAAAAACTTGCAGGGAAGAAATGATGGGAAGTGAATGTAGGCAGGATTTGGAACAAAAGACAACAAAATGGAAACATTGGCCTAAATAAAATTGATATTCCCAACTAGAATAAGATTTATTGAATCTATGAGATTCACATAGGCTTTGCCTTACCATTCAGCAATTGATTCAGTGGGTCTATTCTAGTTGGGTCTAGAAATTAGATTTAGGCCCGAGAGGTTTTCATTGCCCTAAGTGTGACACAGAACAGAGAAAAATAGACATTTTTAATAGTGACAAACAAGAAAAACATCTCAATTTATGCAACAGATCCAGCACAATTGCCGTCTAGTAAACTGTATATGCAAAGGAGTAGCTAAGTATAGCATTTGGCACAAGCACAACTGTAATTGTCATGGCTTCCCATGGTTTCCATCCCACCTCAAAGAAGCCTGGGTGGTTTCATTAGAAATTCCTAGCTCCCGACATAGAACTACAATATTCAGGGAAGATGGAGTGAATGTTAATTCAGTTGATGTTGGTAAATATGCCTTCTACATTTACTTTTAAAGAAAGAGTTCCCAACCCTCCTCACTCTCCATGCTGACCATGGACCTTCAGATGTGGTTGAAATTTTGAAATTACCACAGGATTTTCCATTCAATTTACAGCAAGTAGCTGCCAAAGATGTTTTGCTTTCAAGCAACTGTCAAATTATTAGCAGAAAGGTATTTATTTATAGTGACATCATATTTTGCTTTCCCCCCATAGAATTCAAGGGCATATAGAGGACTCTCCTTCGACTTTATATTCACAACAATTAGGTCAGAGTGCAATGGGTTCCTGTCCCAAGGTCATCCAGTGAGTATCATGGGTCAGTAGGAACCTGAACATGGATCAGCCAAGCTTGAATCCAATGGTCCAACCATCCCACTTTTTCCATAAGCTTCCCTTACACTAGAACTCCCATTTTCAACAAATCATGACCAGCCTACATTACTGTCTAGAAGCAGCTGCTATGGGAACTGTCAGATTATTTATTTATTTATTCCCCGCTCTTCAGCCACAAGGCTATCAGAGCGGCTTACAAATGGTTTTAAGCAATAGGAATTTACACATCTACACGGCATTAAGCAGTTTCCAATGTGTGTTAGCTAATTACCCCCACAAGCTGGGTATTCATTTTACTGACCTACAAAAGGATGGAAGGCTGAGTGAGCCCTCTGGAATAGAACTTACAACATGGTGACTTGCAGTACTGGCATTTAACCACTGTGCCACCAGGGCTCCTGGTGAAGAAAGAGAGATACACAAACCCATGAATTTTGAGCACTGTTTTCAAGGAAACATTCTTCTGTGTCAAGGGGTACCTTTCTCCCTTCCTGTCCTCTTCCTTAAGAGAGACAGGAGTCTGGTCAAAAGACCATCCATCACCTCTGAAATCTGAAAAAAAGTGATTCGATCAACCTTTCCCTCAGTGGCCATCTGTTGAATGAGTTAGAAATACACAGAGAAAATACGATCCACAGCTCTACCTTTTCAATAACAGGAAAGCACAACTGTATGCACATAGCATCCGCCCTCTATGCTGTTCCTCTTGACCTTTTCTCACACAAACAAGGCTACACAGACTCTGTACCTCTCTTCCCTGTCAGATCCAAAATGCAGACACTCAGGGGAGTTACTTACCTAAAGATCTGTTTGACCAGTTTTCATGAAGCCTTTACAAAGTTACACTGGAAAGTGACTGGATTATCATACAAGAGGATTATTTTTGAGACTCAGGTTGAGCTCAGGTTGCATGGGTAAATCTGGCAGGGTTGTTCAGTAAACAGGAGATAAATGTGGTTGCAATGTCATGCTGCCCCATCAAAAAAGAAAAAGAAAAGATTAGGGGTTTACATTGTAAAAACAGTAAAAAAAAAAATGTGCCTGAAGACACAATTCCTGTGATAAGCAAGGCCTTGTGCAATGCAGCCAAAGATGAAGCTTCTTTCCATGTGAAAATGAACAAACAAAAAACGTTGGTGTTTGGTTTGGACAAACCTTTCCAAATTCCAACCCAGTTTGAGGCTGCATCTGCACTGCTGAAATAATCCAGTTTGACAGCACTTTAATTGCCATGGATCAATGCTATGGAATTCTAGGATTTGTAGTTTGTTTGGGACACCAGAGCTCTCTGACAGAGAAGGCTAAATATCTCACAAAACTACAAATCCCAGCATTTCACAGCATTGAGTCATGGCAGTTAAACTGGTGTCAAAATTGAGTGTTTCTGCAGTGCAGATGCAGCCTGAGATTAAAATTGCTTCCTTCCTTCCTAATTCAGGTCATCAGTGCATTTTGACACAATAAACAATTACTTGTTTTGAAATAAGGTAAGGGAAACTGTGGCCCTCCAAATGTTGTTGGACTGCAATTGCCATCTTCCCTAGGCAGCACAAGTAATGGTGAGGAATGTTGGGAGATGCAGCTCAAAAACAGAGAAGAATACAATTTACCCAATCCTATGATCAAAGCAATAATTTTCAAACTTATTACTCTCCAGGGACCCTATGGAAAAATATTTGCATCTGGGACATCCTTGTGTATGCAATGCAAGATTCTGAAATTGTAGGCATGCATGTAATTTACAGGGTGAGGGGCAGAGTGAGATTTACAAAAAATAAGGATAGGTGTTCTGCTTTCCCACTTTCAGAAACTGGAATGGCACATTCTGTCCTAGCAGGGAAGGAAAATGTTTAGGGAATCATCCCAACCACTGGAATGTGAAAGTTACAAAACCACAGGTCCAATGGAGAGGCAGCTATCTTGTATATCTGGTGCAGGTGCAAAAATAAAGCTCATACAAACTCATATACAGATCACCTCTGTTTCTGTCTTCACAATTGACCCTAAAACAGGCAGCCTCTACAAAGAGATGTCATAACAAAACAACAGTGCTGGCTCCAAAACCCTGCTCTATCTAATTCCCTCTGCGGACTCCAAATGCTTTCAGCAAGACTGGGATTACATCGGTGTATTGGCTGATGGGAACAAAATCTTCTGACAAGCCGTTTGCTCGGCCCTGATTGGAAACTATCTTTAATTAAAACACCACATCAAAATCCTAAACCAATTTCATCCTAGCTCAGCTAAAGTGCTTTGTACAAAACATTAACTCTAAAATCTCATTACACATTAGCAACCCCTCTGACAAACATAAATGATAATTTAGCTCTAATGCAGTGGAGAGCAAGCCATTTCTTTTATTAAAAAAAGAGGAAGAAAAGCACCACATGAGCAACAGGAGCATGCTGGCTGAAGCAGAGGAGAAAGGCTTTACTTCTCCATGTGCTTTCGGCAAACTGTTAGTTTAAGCTGGTTTTGCAATGTATTATACAAATGGTTATGAGATGCAGACAAAACATTCTGGCTCTTTAGCTCCAATATGACCCCTCCCCCCCTTAGATTAGGCTATGAATCCCACCAGAAAGGTTAGACTGGTCAATTTCTAAACACTAATATGAAAAAGGAAAAAGAGGGTGGGTTGCTCTCATTTAGACCTGTCAGTGGAGGGAGTAAAACATATTCAAATTTGGGGGTATAGTTTGATCTAATGCAAAATGTAGATTTAGAAATATTATTACATTTAGCCCATTTACTAAGCAGAGAAGAGTTTCAGAACGTAGTGCTTACCTGGGTTCGGTTTCCATTGAGTTACCAGAGGCCTACTGGTACAGTTGGGCCTCCATATCCACAGATTCTGTATCCATGGGTTCCACCATCCACGGCTTGAAAATATTCAAAATAATAATCATCATCATCATCCCAAAAGCAAACCTTAATTTTGCCATTTTATATAAGGGGTACTATTTTACTATGCCATTGTCTATAACGGGACTTGAGCATCCACGGGTTTTGGTATCTATGGGAGGTTCTGGAACCAGACCCCAGCAGATATCAAGGGCTCATTGTATCTTGTAATTAGTATGCATCAAGAGCAGAACAAGGGGTGTGTTGGGAGTATGCTTGTCAGGTCTGGATCATCCCAGGTCCTGAGATTTCTGAGTTGAAACCTGAAAGCTAAGAGCGGTCTTTGACTGATGTCCCAGGTTGGGTGCTGGTGATGTCATTAAAACATTATGCATTAAGCAGCAACCACAGTTGCTTATAGCTTGCTGCTCAAACACAAACTCATAGACTCAGAACATATTTTCTTGTTTGGAAATTAAGACCAAAAGCCTAGCTAAAGGGTCTGTTCCCAAATCAATGTGAAGTGAGGGGATTATTTTCATGTACACAGGGAGACTGGACAAGGTACATTTATTTTAATAGTAAAAGAAAAATAGCATAGATATTGAACCAAATCAAGACTTATATCTGCAAATCAATTAAAATTTGCATTTGCAGAAAGCTGCACAGCCAGCTAGAAGAACACGCTTTACTGCAGAGCAAAGAAAGGAAGAAAAACATAAACACATAGTTGTCAGAAAGCAATCCTAGCTGGAAATTTATGCACAGACCTTGTGTCTTAGCCAGAGTTGACCCCAGAAAAACTGGAAATTCAGGGCAGGGCCCTGAGATCTGGCAACTCTGTTTGGGAGGAGGCTCTGCATCTGTTCTAAAATTGCTTCCACCTTCCAGAAGAGTCTCCTCACCATTCTTAAAGCAATGTATTAAGAATAGTGAGCTAAAATGGATAAAAAAGTAAGATAATTGAAAACTGAAAATGTTACCACTATTAAGTTTCTCTCAGCCCTCTCCTGTCCTATCCATCCCAGATAATAGTATCCGAACAGAAAAATCCCACACAGGCAAAAAGGAGGGGGGAGAGGGTCATTGATCAGATGTAACACTGAGCACTAAAGTCAGGATCGTTCAAACCATCACCATGTACAGATGTGAGAGCCAGACAGTGAAAAAAAAGGTGATAAAAAAGAATCAACTTGTTTGAAAATGTGGTGTTAAGAGAAGAGTGCTGAGGATACCATGGATGGCCAAAAAGACAAACAAATGGGTTTTAGAACATTTAAAGCCCCCTCACTATAAGCCAAGATGACTAAATTGAGGCAGTCACATCATGAGAAGATGAGAAGATCACAAGAGGAGAAGAAGAAGATCACTGGAAAAGTCAATAATGCTAGGAAAGTTGGAGGGGAAAGGAAGGAAGACCACACACCTGGTGGATAGACTCAATCAGAGAGTCCATGGGCCTAAACCTGCAAGACCTGAACAGGGTGGTAGAAGACAGGGGGTCTTTGAGATGTCTCCTTCATGGGGTCACCATGAATCAAAGTTGATTCGAAGGCAGTTAACAACAAGTGCATGACTTATAGGCCAAGGGCTTCAAGTATAGTCTTTACCACCTCCACTTCAACAGGATATCAAGGTAGCAGAGCTGGGAAGGATCTTGGCCTCAAAACACAGAGAAGTGCTACCAGGTGGATTGGATTGTAGCAAACTGGATGGTGGAAAGGTTTAGCTCTGTATAAAGCAGCCTGTGCATAAAACAGGTGTGGGAACATGTAGTCTTCCAGATGTTGGGCTCTGGTTCCCATCAGCCCCAGCTCAAATGACCGCTGGTTAGGAATGACAGGCATTGTCAGGTTAACGCTACTGGTTCCCCACTCCGGTATAAATAAAGCCAATCTTTTGAGTGGTCAGAGAAAACAGCCAGGTCTACATTTTCTAAAGGCCATAAACTAGTTTAGTGAGGAATCAAAGCATTCAAGTTACACAATCACATGAGATTAAACTGTAGGACAATTGCTTACAGGAGCAAGAGCTGTGAATGGAAAGAATGGATTAATATCTCTAATAAAACTCTTATAAATGAAAGTTAATCTTAAACACATCAAGCAATAGCCATAAATGAGATTACATTCAAAAAACAAATTTGGAAAGTAAAAACAATTACTGATAAAACAAAAAAGTACCTACAATTAATTGTTCTGAAAATAATACTTCAACCATTACATCAGCAGCTAGAAAATAGGAGTCTGAATTTAAAAATATAAAATATTTCTCATTTAATCCCAGAGATCAGGAAAAATTCTCTTTGGCTGGGCCAAAGCTTTTCATATACAGTATTACCAAATGCAGCCATGTTTTACCTCCACTGGAACCTAGAGTGCATCTAGGCTGATTAAAAGTCCCAGATTTTGTTCTTTCCAATTTTATATTGGGTTAAAATAAACTGACCCAGGGAGCTGATATTAAAAAATCTCTGATCATACGGGGAGATGACAGTAAATATTCAGAGACAAACAAAATATGTATGGATCACCAAAATAAAACGGGAACGAACAGGAATAAAATCTGGGTCTTTCTGATCTTTTTAATCAGTCTGGACATGCCTTAAGAGTGTGTATGCTGTAGAGGTATGTTGGTAGTTATTGTACCTTAAAGGCAGAGGTAAGGAATCATGCAACCCTCCAGATGATGTTAGACAACTCCCAATCTCCTTAACAGAGCTAATACAGTACTGGGGAAGACTTGGAGCCACAGGCCAACAACATGGGGAGGGCTACCTGAGTCACAGCCCTGCTTTATTTCAGAGCACCAATGAGAACTGTGCACGGCCAGCTTCCACTTTAAAACGGTAGCTTCATTTTTCCCAGACCTTTAGGTACCTTCAACAAGGATGTGATAAATGTGCTTCCATGGCACAGTTATTTTTGAACACACCCTGACTACATGTTGTCCTAATCACCTTTCTTATAGGGTAAAAATCAAGTAAACTAAGGCCTCAATCCAGTATCTCCTAAGCATAGCACAAGTACCTGCATGTGGACGTATACCATGGCAGCACTACACAACCACCATGCAGAATAGCAACATTGTGCAACACATGTACATGACTGGGTGCCGTTGAGCAATGCACAAGAGATTATTATGAATATAGTACAAAGTAGAGGATGCACAACCAAAATGCAAATACAGTGTAGGATACACAACCACAATGGAAAGTACAAGATGCACAACTGCAGTACCTAATCACAATGTAAAAAATATGCAACCACAATGGACAATGAGCAACTGGCTCTCAGAGCTACTCCGCTTCCACAGCTATCAGCCGAATATGTCTATTGCTCAATAGTGACTTTTTGACTCTGCATGCATAGCATAATTTATGTTTCAGATCCCTGACACCGGGTCTTCATCAGTTTTTAACAGCATCCTGAGATGACTTGATTATTACTTCTCAGTGCAAACCTTCAGTAGATTTCTACTTCTGCCAGATTTTGACCTCAGACTGAATAGCTGCAATGTTTTAGGATTAAGGAGCCTTAAATTCAACTCTAAGGGTGTCTGCATGGGCTATTTACCCTGGCTTCCTCCAGCCTGGAGCCCTACAGTCCATACAATGCAGAACTTTTGCACCATTTTACCTCTGGGCAGTCCTCACAATGCCCAAGGCAAAGAGAGAGGGAAGCTGGGGTAAAGCCTTTTAGACCATTTTATTAAAGTACCTGGGGAAACCCGCGTCATCTGTAAAAACTGGATTGGGTCCTGTTACCACTACTGGTGTCTTTCTGAAGCTGGGAAGGAGGCCCTCAGCATGTGATCAAGGCTGGCAGCATTGGTGGTGGTGGCTGCAGATACGGGCCAGCATGCAGGTATGGACTCCTGCCTGTTTCATGGGGGTTGGGGTGGGGAGAGCCATATTCTGGCAGGTCTAGACAAGCCCTATGCTGAAAATGTTCCATCTTTGATGTCTTTCATCTGACTTCCATTTTAAAATCTAGAGGCTTTATTTGGAGCAAAGAAACATGTGCAATTGCATCTAAAATGTCTGAAGGGGGGCACACATGCCCCGTTGTTAGGAACCAAATTGCTTATAAATTAGCAGAGAGAATGAGTGCTTCCAAAGAGTGGTTCAGAACAAATGTTAAGGTGAGACCTACCTTTAGGCAGAGTTCACTGAGGCCTGTCACATTTAGCAGATGTTTGGGGGCAGCAATAGTTCCTGCTTTATTATTTCTTCTGAGCTATTCCTGTAGCTTTCCCAATTTCCTTAATGGTGACTTGGTAGCTGCAATGTCTACTTGCTTTGGGCGAACATTAGAAATGGGTGTCCCATGCCCCTTTGTGTCCCCCCTCCTGCTTCTGCCACTGCTCCACAAGGGCCCACTGTTTTTAAAAGAACAGCTATTGCACCCAATAGTCAATGCTAACACTCCCCATACAGACACACTCACACACCTCTACTAGGTAGATGATCAGGGCTGGATTATGAATTGGTACAGTTGCCCAAGACCTTTCAGTGACTAGAAGCCCACTGCTGAAAGGGGGGGCATATAGTTTGTTTCCCTGGTCACTTCCTAAACCTCCTGATTTTTTCTGTTATCATCAACTGAATTGAACAATTGACTAAAAATGGATGTCAATTGAACCCAAGGGTGGAAAATGGGTTTGCACATGAAGATTTTTGTCCTGCTATTTATAGATGATTTGATTGTTTGTTTTCTATGCCACCACTCCAAGAATAGGTCCCAGAAATGGCCCCAACCACCTCAATCCAGCCTTGCCCACCATGGATGGAGGAGGAGGGTAAAGTAGTAGTGGCATTCTCTCTCAGCATGCACAAGCAGCTGGAGTCATCACTGCCATTTTTTGGTCTTCCCTCTCCTTCCTTCCACAGCAAGGACTGGGACTGCAGGCTGAGTCAGCAGGTTTCAGTAGGCCTCATTGGCTGGCAGCCCAGGAGCCTGCCCTCCCATCTGGCCTATGTCCATACTGGTATGCATGCCACGTGGCCTGGCCTGAGTCCCTTAGCTGGTCTGCTGTGCTTGGGTGCAGTGGAGGAAACTGTTTCATTGGCAATGTTGAAAAAACATTCAGTTGCCACTCTAGTCCATTTGAGCAAGAGAAATCGAGGTGGGTCATGATTTGTCCTTTGCCACAGGCAGCAAAATGTCTTGTCCCAGATGTGGTTTGAAGGATGACACAATGCATCTGGTGCACAGCCATCTTCTACAGTGCACATGCGACTGTGGTGATGTTCCCTTGCAATGGTTTCCCTGATGAACGTGGCAGGCAACAGAGACTGGGAACAAGCCAAGCTGTGCAGATTGCTTGGCAGGAGTCACATTATGTCCCTGCAAATAAAGTGCTGTCATTGCCAAGGTAAGACGTTTGTTCACTTTCTAAATTGCCAGTTTTGTTACAAGTCAAATACCTATCACTTCAAGATTAATCAGTCTTGAAATGTACTGTAAAGGAATAATGGTGTGAGTGAGATGAAAACATTTCGCCTATCATAATGTGGTGGCTGGTCTTTTAGGTATGAGGGTCTTGCAGTGTTGGAAGCTCTTGTTGAGATCAGTCTGTAATACAAGTCGATGAAAAATGTGTTTTGTGTTTGGTTTTTAAAGCAAGGCCTGGTCCTCTTTTGTGGCAGGACACTCCATCAGATCTGTATCTTAGTAAGAAATTAGGCCTCTTAGGACTTTATCACACGAGGCTGCTAAAGCAGCATTTCAGCCGGATAGTAATGAATTTGGCCAGTATTTATCAGATGGCGCTATGGCTGTGCTGGTGCTTCTCATTCTAGTTGTTACTATTGAGCCCCTTCCTGTCAATACCTGCCAACATTGCTATTGTTCCGCTGCTGCCCCTGGTGTGATAGGTTCCCTTCGCTTCAGTTCCTGGATGACTGCAGTCAGGTGGCATGAGGGGGACCGATTCTGCTCCTCTCCCCCTCCCCCTTGCTATCCCAAAGCTAAAACTGACATTATTTTTGTCCTCTTTAAATCTGTCACTTAATTGATAGTAAGGTAACCATTGTATTTTATGTCCTTTATTCTCTAATTGTAGCAATTCCTTAAATACCCATTCTCCCTGTACATCCTTTAATAAATCTCTATATTTCAACCAGTTCTATAGACTCCCCATTGCCCTTCTATAAAATACTTCTTGTGAACCTACCCATCCAGTTATCTTTTCCCCAAATCCTTCTTTATACATTTCCCAGGCATTTTTAAATATATAAACCTGTTTTCAGCATATTTGGAACTGAAACACTTTGATTCTTTCAGCTGGGTGCATTGGTATGAAATGGAGTCAGTGGGTTTGGCATTCTCTATACTGTTGCACAGACCAAGTAAAGTTGGAGTAGACAGACAGCTCTGCTAGTTATATTAAGCCAAACATAGGGGTGATTTTTTTTTTAAAAAAAGGACGCATATTGTGATAGTGGACCTAATGTTGTTTGCTTTCTCTGTTTATTGTTAAAGAGACTGACTAAATATCCTCTGTTCGATTAACAACAGCACTCTCAATCTCTCTGTAGTCTAAAATGACCTTTGTAAAACTACACCAGCAGTTTGAATTCTAATTACACTAGAATTGATTTTCACCCTCTGGGCACAAATGGGGGCATATATACTTAACTTTGTGCATTAAAACAATAGCAACTACCTGTTGCTATAGAGGCACAGAGTATGTAGACCTTATATTAAGGAAACGGGGGAGCAGAGATTGGAATATATGACCAAATGAGACCAATAACCAGAATTTTCACAGCTAGGGTTGGTGTTCTGGTTTAAGCTAGCTAAGGTCCCTGCTAGTGGTGGGCAACACAAATAATAGCAGAGAGCGTTGGTGTGATCACTATTTCTATAATTGTCCATTCTACCTATAGGATTGCCCAGTCTTAAAACAAACAAAAAAAGTTCAGGTACCTGGGCAGGACCTTGGGAATAGACCTTCTGAGTCAGGAAAAAAGAAGCCAAAGCATATTAAGGAGAGTCAAATGGTCCATTCAGGCAATTGTCACAATTTTTTTTTTAAAGAAAAATCTAATTTAGCCCAATCCTGAAACAGCCACTGTTTATTGTTTATTCTTATTTTTAGTATTTATTAAGTATGTTTTAATTTTTTGGATTATTTAATTGTATTTTAAGGGGTGGGTGGGATGGAGGGTCTTAAATGTATATTTTTAAATGTTGTAAACATCCCTGATTGCGTTTTGTAGAAGGGCAGGATATAAATAAATGTATTATTTTTATTATAATTGTTATTAGGGTAGAAAATCATTATGTTTTTGTTATTTGGGGATTTTTTTTTGGTTTTTGTTTTTACTGCCAAGAGGTCTACGGTGGGACTTTCTACCTCAAGCATCCTAAGAACTTGGTTGGCCTGAACTACAGTACACCTTGGATTTGAGGGGTGAGAAGGGCTGTTTGCTATTCCATGTCAAACAGCAATACCACTCAGAAACTGAACCAAGTGGGTTTTAGAGGGTTGCAGGACAGAAGCTATTTTTCCATTGGAGGACCAAAATTCAAATGCATTTCCTTTTCACATAAGGACTGAGACCATACACCAGGCAGAACTCTGGAACTCTGCCTGCAGGATGTAGCTAGAGGGAGGACAAAATAATGACATTGCCCTCCAGTAAGAATTCTCCCACACACAAACCATTAAATTTCCCTTCAGTTTGCAAATTTCTAGCATTTTAGTAACTAACATCTTATCCTGAATGAGTTAGCCTGAATGAGCTCTGCCTGCCTCTTCTATCTGTCAGCTTCATTTCCAGGGCTCAGGGTGACTTACAACTATTAATAAAAACAAGTAATAACAATTGAAAAGCAAAACAAAATGCATAATCTCAAATAACCATACTATGACCACCTGCACAAAAAGGATTAGCATTAGTGGAAATGAAGTTCCAACAAGAAAATTGGCCTGAATCCTATTGGCTCATCAAAGAGTAGACTGATAAATAGACTGCTGAACCGGGGAAGGGAGGAAACCAATCCCTTAAGCCAGGAAATGCCTCTGGAGCCTAAAATTGGTCACAGTAAGTGTCATTGGCAGCCGCAGCAGTTGTGGCAGTGGCCGAACTTCACAGGGACAGTAAAGTCATGTCCCTGCAGAGTATAATGATGGATAGGGCTTTGGGTGCAATACAGGGGAATGTGGGGACATGAGGGCAAATCAATTTTTGCCCCACATGTAGACAAGCCCTTGGTCTCTTGCAGCCTAAAAAGGGAGGAAGGGAAGGGGAGGGGAAAAAAAAGAAATGTAGTAGCACTTTTAAGAAAACTGGTTTTTATTTTATCATGAGCTTTTGTGGATATAAACCCACTTTTTCAGATGCATTGCCAAGTGGTATTAACACTTCAGGTATAATGCATATTTATACAGTTGTTGGAGTGGGACAGAATGTAATTGGATCCAGAAAGAAGATGCTAATCGTGTCCTAAATTTTCAATGTAGCTGTGTCACAGCAACATAAAAAAGGAGGAAGGGAGGGGGAGGGGGAAAAAGTGCTGCTACGTTCCTTTTTTTTCCTACTCCCCTTCCCTTCCTCCTTTTTAAAACTGAGGCTTGTCTCTGGCATAAGGCAGATAGGAAGAAGATGGCCTAGAGATAGGGGAAAACTGTAATAGAGTTAGAACAGTCAAGCAGAGGAAAGAATTGAGTAGGGTTTGGGGGAACTATGAAGGATTAAATAATTCAGGGGTTGATGCTTGATCTAGTTGTGTATTAATAAACTTCTACTTGTTTATTCTTTTTTACAACTGTGCCTGGCTGTTCGTATGATTTTTTTTAAGAGAGTCTGGGCACAGTGAACCCACTGAACAACACATGCACTGGTCCATATAGGGATTACCTTGGGCCCAACTACCTGATCCCAGGAGAGATCTTGAAGGGAAAGGGGACGAGGTGAGTGACAGGAGCCCAAAGGTTGGAACTATGAGGCCAGCCTGGAGAGGGGATCCATCACATCCTCTTTTCACCATATTGCTTTCTAAGAGAAAGGGGAGCTGACTTAGGACTTTATCAAATGCACTAAATATGGCGTCATAATGATGCCACATAAACGTAAAAGGGCACACATATCAGATGATGTAGCCTTTCACGTTATGTACTGGTCAAAACCCATACTTGTTTATTGACAGCTGAAGCCATCAATTGATCCCCGTGGTGCTTTTGTGCAGGCATTGCCGGCATGTGAAACCTCGCACCATTGTACTCACATCAATGGCTAGTCTAGCACGAACACATATGAGTGAGAGTGTGGCATCCAGATAAGTGATACACTTTTTATGAGCCTCCCAGGGTTATTTTTTTCTTTCTAATTTATATATTTTTAATTACTGTATGTTTTAATCTTTTATAATTTAATATTATTTTAAGGGGTGGATGGGCTAGGGTACTGTGTCTATGGGACTTCTATGGAGTTTTTATATTGTAAGCCGCCCCGATTGCGTTGCAGAGGGGCGGGATAGAAATAAAATTTTATTATTATTTATTATTATTATTATTTGTAAGTTTTTAAGTGTGTGTATGTTCTTTTTAAAAACTTTTTTTGTGTGTGTTGTTTTTTTTTTTTGTTTTTTTTTTAAATTTCCTGTGCGAGCATCTTCTCATGAGAATCTCTGGGATTTTGAACAAGAAAGTGAATGGAGCTCCATTCACTTCCTCTTTTATTGCTGGGAAGCCTTTGGATGGGAGGCAAGGTAAGTGCAGCATGGGGAGTTCTTTTGCTGGCATAAAAAGGAAAAGTTATGCTGGCAAAAAACAGGCTTTTAGGGGGTGGTGTGATAAAGTCCTTAAAAGATGGAATGCCTTCATGTTTCAGGACAGCTATCTGATCACAAAGTTGTGATCTGGATAAAGCTTGTTGTTTTGCATCTTCGAGAGGTCTTCTGCACCCTCTGTCTCTTGGATCTGAAGTAGTTTGGCCTGGCTGTTGTTTCTCCTTGTAGCTATGTCTACATTAGTCCTTCCAGGCTACAGATAACAATACCTAGAAAGATACAGATTTCAATAGTACAGTTGTCCCTTCATATTCGCTGGGGTTTGGTTCCAGTACCCCCTTGTTGATACCAAATCCGTGAATACTCAAGTCCCATTATATGCAGTGGCATAGCAAATATTACGGTATATAAAATGGCAAAATCAAGGTTTGTTTTTTGAATTATTATTTTTTAAAGAATATTTTCAAACCATGAATACTTAAATCTGTGGATACCAAATCCATGGATATGGAGGGACAACTGTACTCTCATTTTTAAAATCAGTAAACTGTTGTCCACTGGAGAACAAAACAATACCAGAGTAAGGGAGCATAGAAAAGGAAGTTATCCCAGCATACATATAGGCAATTCTATGTAAAGTGACAGCTTTGTGCTGTTGTTAAATGTTATAGCTAAACTATAAACTGCATTTTCCAGTGCTTTTATATCCGTACTTATTGGATAGAATCTAAATTTATCGCAGAGAGCCAGCATGGCACAGTGGATGTGTGTTGGACTAAAACTCCAGGAAATCAGGGCTTGAATCTGTGCTCAGCCATGGAAACCCACTGGAGTGACCTTGGCAAGTCATATACTTTCAGCCTTAGGGAAAGGCAATGGCAAATATCCTCTGCATGAAGCTTGCAAAGAAAATCCAGTAAGGTCATCGTAAGTTGGAGTTGAGTTGAAGGCACATAACAACAAGAAGCTTATTGCAGTGGTGGGCAAAATGCAGCTCTGGAGCCATATCTGACCATCCAAACCTTCCCATGCCACCATTTTTCTGGCAAATAAGGTTAATAGGTTCTCCTAGAGACCCTTAGGAGTGGCAATTCAAATAGGCTGCAGTAATCCTTTGTGCTGGTTAACAATATTTTTTAAAAATCTTTTTTCAAACCCTGAAGACCACTTCTGCCCACTGCCAGATTTGGCTTTATTTTTTCAATGTATATTTTTATTTTTTGCATTTGGGGGATCTTTGTGGCCCCCAGAGATTCCCAGAGTAAAATATTGACTCCCAAAACTGCTGAAGTTGCTCATCTCTGGCTTATTGGACAGAACTTTTTTAAGTAATGGTGTCACAACAGTTTAAGCAGAAGGAAATAACCTTGGCTGATAAAGAAAAAGAACAGTCTACCCTGACCTAGTGCTTTCCAGATGTACTGGACTCCAGCTCACTGTGATTATGAGAGTTGTAGTCAGATACAAAGGGCACCAGGTTGTAAAGACTGGATTAGTGCCTGGTTAATCCCCCCCACCCCCACACACACAGTAATGATCATGACAATTTCTTCCCATTTAAGCTGATTCAGTTCATATCCAAATGAGAACAATTTGAAACGATTGCTGTCTCCCAATCAGGCCAAGGATCATGGCCCTCCATCTCCTCTCTCTCTCTCTCTGGCTTTTCTTCGCAAACGAAGATTCAGGAAGGACTCATCCCGCGCCTTCTGCAAGCGCGCTGATGACTAAAAAGGCCAATCCGAGACAAACAAGTCCGGTTGCAAAAAGTGCAGCAGAAGGTCTCCTTGGGTGATGTTTTTGGGTTGTGATTCTTTCTGGAAGGGGTAGGTGAACAGGCTCCTGGCATGCATAGGATATGACAGCTCCAACTCTATAAGACTCTCTGATATGTGTGCTTAAAATCATACCTTTTCTGTGTTATGTTAATTACACCTGCTGCATGCTATAATTATTTATGAGAAACTATCACACGAAACTGAGAGCCAGCAGCAGCCCCTAACCTTATATGTCAGTGACTCATCTAGCTTTCCTCTGCAAATGTACCAGATGCCTGTGGAACACATTGAATTTAAATGATAGACATGCAGGGATAAGAGGAATTTGAAAATCATGTAGATAAGTGCTATACTACACAGAAGGACTGTGAAGAGTGACTATGGATCCAATTGTGATGGGGACTGAGAAAGCAAATTATTTGCTCTTTAATTAGATAGCAGGGAAGTTCCAGGAGAATGAGGCATCAGTTAACACACTGGCCCAAATCAGTTTAGAAATGAAGAAGCCCTACACAGACTGTAGTGTAGACACAATCAATGTACCCAGTATAGAATTGAGATCACACCAGTGATCTTCCTTCAACTTCTATGCACACATACAGTAGTTTCCTTGTGCACCAAATTTGTGCCTGCACCACTTCTTTTCACAAAGGAGTTACCAATGTATGGGGATTAGGGGAAGAGTCTCCGGTGGCAATCCCAACTGCCTCCTACACATTTTTTCAAGAGCTACACCAGCTTCTTGATATGAATTCCACTTCTAGTTTTAAAATGAACAGATTTTCTGGTAGAAGGAGGTGGCTTACGCATGGTTTGCAGCCCTGATTTTAAAGGGCTCAGGTCCAATCCCTGACATCTATAGGAATCTATATGCAACAATATCAGAGTTAGTGTGAATATATGGAGCTAGATGGACCTATAACCCAGACAAGTTCCTATGGGATGGGTGGGACAGAAGAAAGGGAAGCTAACTGGAGTGGTGTAAGAGAATCTATTGGTAACATTGTTCCCTGCCTTAGAATTCCATGTACAAGCCAGAATATGGAAAGCCTCCACTAGAATACAACAGACTGGAGGACCATAATTTGCTACTGTTAAGTCTTGGTAGGGATGATGAACTATTGCTGAAGCACTGAAATGTACCTCTTGCAGTGTGATTTCAACACATCAGGTGACATTATTGAGGACTTTGGTTAAATGTCCTCCTTTTTCCTAAACTTCAGAACAGCCCAGGCCATAGTTTGAAGGCACACAAAGCAATGAGGCCAAGCAACTCAGGTCCTATGGGCTCCTTGGGCAAGAAACCTCCTGGAAGCCACATGTAAGCCAATTAGAGCTGAGAGGCAGATTTTGTCAGGAGTTAGTGACTGAACTCAATTTTAAAATGGCCAAACAACTGCAGAAACCATGCTGAGTCATGATGGCTGACTCCATGAACTGCCAAGTCATGCCTAGTCATGCCACAGCTGCATGAGAAGGGTTACTAGGGTGCAAGCTATGTAGAACAAGTTCTGATGCAATGTAACCATGTGATTGAGTAAGCCAATGCTATGCTGGTGTGTATATAAGTGAGCCAGACCAGTGTTCATTCTCTTCATGCGATTCTATGGTGTCTGGAGTAGCACTTTGATGATTGTAGATATTGTGAATTGCTGCAACTACTTTTAAAATTAAAGCACCTCCTGTTTTCTGGACGTCAAAACACTCTGTGCGTGAGTATTCTTGGGAAAGGGTTGCTACCAAATCTGCTGAGACAGGTTTTGGCTTCTGCTGGGGATTGAGTGTCCTGTCATCCCCTGACAGATTTCTGAGGAAAAGATGTGCTTATGAAATGAATCACTGGAGATGTTAGGCCTGTGCAGGCCTTGCCCCAAAAGTTTGGTTCAGGATTCATGAGAATGTACTAGGCCTTCTTAATAATAATAATAATAATAATAATAAATTTATTTATATCCCGCCCCTCTGCGAACAATCGGGGCGGCTTACAACAGTAAAATAATACATAGTATAAAACTCAAAATCCCTTCCCCCCTTAAAACATTATTAAATCAATACAAATTAAAATCAGCATATAATGCAATTGCTATTAAAAACCCTTCCTAGCGAGCAGCATCAGTTAGGAGCTCCAGAATCAACCTCCAGAGGGGGTTCCTGAGGCCGGGGTTAGCTATTCCAGAAAAGCCTGCCTGAAGAGATCCGTCTTGACAGCTGTCTAACAATGTCAATAGGTGAATCTCATCTGGCAGGCCATTTCACAATTTGGGAGCGATAGCCGAGAAGGCCCTCTGGGAGGTGGTCGCCAGCCTAGGTCTTTGTGGCTGCAACAAATTCCTCCCAGAGGACTGGAAAGCGCGGGGAGGATTATAAGGGAGAAGGCAGTCCCTGAGATAGCTTGGGCCCAAGCCATTTAGGGCTTTAAAGGTGATAACCAACCCCTTGTACTGGGCCCGGAAGCTGATAGGCAGCCAGTGGAGGGACCTCATAACCAGAGTAATGTGGTCCCTCCTAGATGTTCCAGAAACTAGCCTGGCTGCCATATTTTGTACCAGCTGTAATTTACGAACTAAGCACAAGGGTAGCCCCATGTAGAGTGCATTACAGAAATCAAGACGTGAGGTAACCAGCGCGTGCACAACGGTCTCAAGATCCCTTACTTCCAGAAAAGAGCACAGCTGGCGTATCAGCCGAAGCTGATAACAAGCGCTCCTGACTGTCGCATTTACCTGATTTGTCATCAGGAGCGATGAGTCAAGGAGCACCCCTAGACTGCGAACACAGTCACTGGAGGAGAGTGTGACCCCATCCAGGACTGGAGATTGCAACCCAATTCTTGGTTTCGGGGCTGCTACCGTGAGCACCTCCATCTTGTCTGGATTCAGTCTCAATCTGTTTTTCCTCATCCATCCCATTACTGCCCGAAGACATTCAATGAGAGAAGAGATGCCGTCAGAATTCGAGACCGACAAATGAGATACGGATAAATAGATCTGAGTGTCATCAGCGTACTGATAACACCCAGCTCCATAACTCCGAATAATCTCACTCAGCAGCTTCATATAGAAGTTAAATAACATCAGAGACAGAATAGCACCTTGTGGTACTCCTCAGGTAAGCTCCCTTTTACTGGAGCTACTGTCCCCAAGCAGTACCTCCGATGCCTAACTCCCTCAGGCGATCCAGAAGAATGCTGTGATCTATCGTATCAAAAGCCGCCGAGAGGTCTAAGAGCACCAACAGGGTCACACTACCCCTGTCAATGCTCAGACGCAGATCATCGGTCAAGGCAACCATGGCAGTCTCAACCGCAAAGCCTGTCCTAAAGCCAGGTTTGAAATGGGTCTAGGTAATGTTTCATCCAAGACAGCTTGGAGCTGAAGAGCAACCGCCCTCTCGATCACCTTGCTCAAAAATGGCAATAAAGAGACTGGCCTATAATTATTCATAGCCAGGGGGTCCAGGGAAGGTTTTTTCAAAATAGGCTTAACAGCCGCCTCCTTTAGACATGATGGAATATAGCCTTCCCTGAAGGACGCATTGATGATGCTCGCAAGGAACTTTCACAATGCATCCCCTCCCTGGACGGCCAGCCAAGATGGGCAAGGGTCGAGGGGGCAGGTTGTCTTCCTCACACTACCAATGAGCTTGTCCACATCATTGGTACTCACAGATTGAAGCTGATCCAGTATAATTACATCAGTGGAGTCGATGGACACTTCGTCCATTGTTTCTGTTACAATAGTGGCATCTAAGTCGGCTCTTATCTGAGAGATTTTATCTGCAAAGAAGTTATTAAATGCATCACAGCAGGTAGTCATCGGGTTAAGCAGGGGATTTGGTGCAGGGGACACCTGCGTCAGCTCCCTCACCACCCTAAACAGCTCTGCTGGACAGGACTCTGCAGAAGCAATACGTGCAGAGGAGAAGGATCTCTGCGTTGCACGCATTGCCTCCTGATAGGACCAAAGAAAGTTCCTATGGCGAGTTCTGTCAGATAAGAGTCGAGTCTTCCGCCACCTGCGCTCTAGTCGTTGTCCAAACCGCTTCATTTCCCTAAGCTCAGGTGTATACCATGGCCTATGGTTAGAAGCGGATTGGCAAGGACGCTTGGGAGCAATCGTGTCGATAGCTCTGGTAAGGTCGGTGTTCCAGGTATTAACCAGAGCATCGACAGGATCACCAGCATTTCCAACCATTAAACCCTCTAAGGCTTTCTGGAAACCCATAGGTTCCATTAGCCTTCGAGGGCAGACCATTTTAATGGGTCCACCACCCCCGGTGGGGCAGATGTAGGCTCTAAGTTCCATCTTGACTAGGAAATGATCCGTCCATGACAAAGCGGAGGTACTGATTACCTCCGCCCACGGATATGCCTGATCCGAACTAAAGACCGCATCGAGTGTATGATCTGCATGGTTATTTCTGTCTGCCTCATGTCTCTCCAAGAACTAACAGGCCTTCCAACTCAGGGCAGCCTTGCTGGTGCAGAACAGGAGAGAAAGTAAAATTCAGCATAAACATGATTTTGGCAGTGGGGTGGGGGGTCTTGCCAATAAAATTGGAGGCGGACATTCTGGATGTTGCAAAAATGGAATCCAGGATAAAAAGATAGCTTCTAATAAGGCTCTAGGGACTGTCTTGATTGTCATTTTTCTAGAATGCATGGCAAACAGAGCTGAAAGTTTCAACTTTCTAACTGGTAGAGAAAGGGGGGGGGTAATCTAATCAATTTGCATCCATATAGTTAAATGAGGGATTATCACAAGAGGTCAATGTGTAAATTTTAAAATCTGAACATCAATATGAACCTTTACATGCAACAAATACAAAGATCTAAAGGAGAATTTTTCTTTGCTATTTTGTTTCAGCTCTAGCAATTACTTTCCTTTCTCACTGGAACTCTGCAGGATTCCACCTCATTGCTAAGCACACATGGATACCAGTGGAGATCACAAGGTCATCAGAAACAAGCGTATGAATGGGCAAAGAACACACAAGGTACAATCACACCTGGACTTAACAGTCTCTTTGATTTCCCATGGTCTCTGAAAAGTAAATGGGAATGAATTGGCTGAATTTCAAACATTAGAGAAGTATAGATGTTGACAGGTAGGGGGATTGCTTGAAGAAATAAGCAGCATATGTAAGTCTATGTTTTAACCTTGCTGTGGGGGGCAGGATCAAAAGGATACCTTTTGTTGGACCAGTGTCTATCAGTAAAAAGCTAATTTGAGTCCTAACTACAGTGACAATATGCCAACTGATAACCTTTGCCAGAACAATTTGCAATCTGACAGGAGTTCATTCATATAGCAACAACTATAACTACTGAATCTTAGAACATGGCCATGTAGATTTCCTACACTGAAAATTTGATCTAGAAATGGTGCTTAGAAAGCAAAACCAAGCTGGACAATAGCAAATTTGTCTTCTGGAAACTGCAGTCTGGAATTGGAACAACTGTACCATGCATTACCACAACTAACAAAGATCAAGTGACTTGGTATATGCATATGTTATTTTAACACATTTTATATGTTTTATATATATTGTGATGCCTAATGGCCTGTTGGCTGAAATAAAGGTATGTTGTTGTTGAACTAACAAAGATATTTCTTTTAAATGAAAGAATCTACTTAGTTATCCTTTTCTTTAACCACAAAAAGGACAGCATTTTAGAAAGCATCCTTTTAGAGACTCTGATTCTAAGTTGATCTTATATGTATAGCGTGTTTGTGTTTGTGTGTATGTGCGCACTGACTAGAACCATGGGAGTATGATCTATGGCTGGATCCTAAAGATTCTATGACACACACACACCTAACAAAAGATACCCTCCCACCAATGGTATAGTGGTAAATTGTGGGTGTTCAAGAGCTCATTCTGTCTGTGTATACACTTCATTCCCACCCAAAAGCAAAACAGTGCATAGAGAAGTACCTAACTCATTACAATGGGCATGGATGCAGTCATAAACTTGGTGTGAGCTCAGTTGAGAGCAGCACTTCTTACCTTGTGTTGGTTCTATGTGGAAAACACACTGAATTTTAAAGTAAGATCTTCAGCCAGGTGCAGTGCAACTTTTAGGTTTTAATTAGAAATGCAGAGCATTTGGCAAATGTATTATGTGTACAACCCATCCACTCCGGTGGCTGGTTTTCAGACAAAAATGAAAGTAAAAGGGATGAGATTTCCAGTTCACAGGAAACATTCTGGTGCAGCTTGCCACAGGAGTAAATGAAGAATCCCATCAATGTAAAGTAAAGTAAAGTAAAGTAAAGATGCATATAACCTTTGCTTAATTATTTTCCTAATTCTCAGACTTCTTATATACCAGTCTGTTATGAACAATAGTAAAGCCTAAAAGTGAGGTTAATCATCTTATTTACCTGACAGAGGAAGGAAATCCATTAATTAGCTTCTGACATCACCCCTTCTCCTCAGAAGAAAGAAAAAGTCCTGGAGCTGTGGTCCTTCACATTTCCTTCCACCACCATACTGTTAGACTCCTCAGTGCTTTCCCACTGCTGTAGTAGAATTGTTTCATTCAAATTTCCAAGATCTCTGTTGGAAGACCCTAGCTCCTCCAGTCTGGCCCCATGAAAATTTGTCTGTGAACTCTGGGAAGCTATAGGTTATCATAAGTACTCAGTTTTGTATGTAGACGAACACTTCTGTCCATTTCAAAAGATCAATTCATCTAGTTCAGTGGCCTCCAAATGATGAACATTACAAGGGACATTTATTTATTTATTTGATTTATATGCCACCTTTCTTCCAGAATGGGACCCAAGGTGGCTCACAACACATAAAACTTCCATATACAGTATATGCATCAGCTAAACTGGGACAGGGAATATGTATTCCTCCAGACACTGTTGGCCTGTACCTCCCATCAGCTGTAATCAATAGCCAATAGTGAGAGGTCACAAGAATTGTAGTCCAACAACATCTGGAAGGACACAGTTACCCATCCCTGAGCTGCACATGCAGGAACCTGTTTCTGCATTATCTACCTCACTGGATTGTGGTCAATTTTTTTAAACATAAAAAATAATGTTCTTTTATTACATACGGTACTACCTAAAAGTAATTTTAGCTGTATAATTGTACAATCAGCGGCATGCAGATGATGTATCACAATGTTGGGGATATTGAGGTCTGAAGAAAATAATAGTTAATGGATTGGACATAGTAATCAATTGCTCAGTAGGTACCAAAAGAAAAAAAAATCATACATTTATTATGCAAATAAATCATTCTGCTAGAATTATTTCAGGTAATACATGTATACCATTTTTTATAATGTTTTATTAGTGCATTCCATTCAGTAGCAGCCTGAGAGGGAAAAAATAATTCATTAAACAATCAAGGAGACATTTGTAAGTCAAGGACTTACTATTATCCAGATTCAAGGAAACATACAAGTCTTGAGGAAAAAAATATTGTTTTTATCTATTCCAGTTAAGTTGTTTTACATAAGAGAGAGGAATTTAATCCAACTGATCTATCTCTGTAGCAGCTCAAGGGGAAAGCAATTCAGATTCCCCATAATCTGAGTAATAGGTTCAATGCCTGCTTCCTCTTATCATAGGAAAAGGAGAAGTTTTCATTTCACAGTTTATGGTGCCTTCTCTATAGTTAGCTTCTCTCTGATGGGCAGGCATAACAGGAGTTCTATTAATCAAGTCTCTTACACTTGTGGCTTATGCTGGAGTGGCTCCCCTATCCATGCTTAGATGAAGTGTGAACACAGATTCTTTGGGAATGATTCACGCTTAAAATCCTCCATAATTAGACCACATTGATGAGATGAAAATGAAACGCTTCCTGAATTCTCCCAGTGTCTGGCATGTTTGGATCTCATAAGACATGAAGATGGGTCATTTTGCCCTGTTGGTCTTCCTGGCCATACACAAACACATCTCAATATATCTGGGTATGTGTAAATGTACTATTGATGTACACTGAAAGAGGGTCAGTGCCAGCTTGCTCTTAGGATCACTTTTCATTTTACATTGATGTTGCCTTCTCTACAGTTAGGTTTCCTTTATGGCCAGATGTAACAGGAGTTCTGTTAGTGAAGTCTTTTACATTTGTGGCATGTAAGAGAAGAACAAACCCACAGAGCAGGTTTGTACCTGCCATTTCCCTTTTCCAAATCATTCCTCTTCCCTCTCCCCTAAACTGACATTTCTCCATTCAGCACAAACCAAAGGCCTGTTTAGTCTGTCAGTTTGTGCTCAGAGGGGCAAAAAAGGTACCAAGTGGAAGCTCATAACAAGACAATAGCACCCTCTTGTTTATGTTCACCAACTACTGGTACAATGAATGCTTATTTTTACTTACTTAACTTCTCTGGGTTGTGGCTGGCCATAATCTAAGGCAAGACCAATGTGTGTCCTGCAGTACCACAAATTTTAAAGAAAGAATTTTGAAATATGTATGAGTTTGTCAAGAATATTTGCTTCCATTTTGGCAGCAGGATGTACTGACAGAAGCTGCCTTTGGGCATAATACTAAACTACAGTTTAGCTATGGGACTCAGACCATGTAACCATAGTTTTCTGCTTGGACAAGTAACTGCCTTTAGTTAAAAATGGAATTCAAAACTTCCAATATTTTCTTGTGTCTATGGTGGAAGAGGGCAGGGATGGGAAGAGAATACTATATATCCTAGGCTTACTGTTAACTACAGAGTAGCAAAGTAAACCAGAATTCTAAACTATGGTTTGAAGAGGACTTGTGTTTCTAAACCGAGGGTGGGCAGCTGTCAAGTGTTAAGGGACTGCCTTGTCCTCTTGGCGACCTTATAGGACCATTCCCCCACCACCTTTCCCAGATTGATTCCCCCCCCCTCATCCCCTGTGCCCTCAGGGGATGTTGGAGGTGATTTCCTTGTATTTTGGCTTTCTTTTTATTATTTTAGGCCCAGAAGAAGCCTTTCTTTTCCCAAATGGAAATGACCCAGAAGTCAATTTCCAGGTCACTTTCTGTTCAGGGGAGGGGAAAAAAAAAGCCTCTCTTGGGCCAAAAACAGCTTGGGAAAACATGCGAAAATTGTTCTCCCGCACCCTGGAAGGGGTGTTTGGGTGCACTCTGGGACCAATTTTTTAGACACCCAAACAGCTTTGTGAGCCACATTTTGCAGTTTCCCCACCCCTGATCTAAACCTTAGTTATCACTAATCACATTGTCTAGGCTCAGCCATAACAAGAAACTATAGCTGAATTCGTCTTTGTTTTGATATATACTTATATCTATAGGAAAGGAAGAGCATAGAAGTACAATTTTAAGTATCAAAATTTTATATTATAGAAGGGTGCAATTCATGAATGGCTTCTTTCTATATTTTGAATAAGTACTTTCTAAACAATAATCAAGTAGGGATTACATCTGATGAAAAACCAGTGCTGGAGATGGCCATAACTACCCTCTCCTGTCTGTGACTATGTATATGCATCCATGTGAACTCTCTCCCTCGGATTGTCTAAATGGTGGGGAAAAAAATTCATGGAATTAGCTGGGAATACAACCTGTCTAAATGGGATCCTGCATCAATCCATAGTATTCGGAAGGAGGGGGGCCCAAAACAGCAAAAACAATGGTGGAAATGCCTTCACAGCTTTTTCCATAGTTAAAAAAAAAAAAAAACCAGCGAGGAGGTGCACATTCCTGCTTGTTAAGAAAAGTGACTCACTTTGTTGTGAAAAGAGGATGTGCAAAACTGATTGGCTGGGTGAGCATGGGGGCTGGGCATGCTAACAGGGCAAGCGCCCGCTACCACCATGTTGAATTTCAGCCTTATCACTAAGGTGATAAAACAGAGTGGTTTTGTGTGTATGTTTGCTGTCCTTTGCTTGGAAAATCACTCTATTGTTCCAGCACACCTTAGACAATTTTTTTTTTAAAGTTCCACGACAGTGAAGTACTAATCCGAGCAAACCACTCGCGGCCACCATCTGGCATGTGAAGCTTCTGAGGCCAAAAACATCATAAAAAAAAAATTGCTGCTGCTGCGAAATGCCATTACTATGAGGCACTCCATTCCCCCCCCCCTTCACATAGATGGGGCCCCCTGTCTTTCCCTGAGTTGGAGATGGGGCTGGTGGGATGTAATGGAATGGAACACATTTCTCTGTTACTATCACTTCATGCCTGACATCAAAATCCTGGGCTTGGTTTTTCTTGCACACACCCCAGTCCACTACACCCTGGGCAGTGTACATTTCAACAAGGGTGCTAATATTTTCTGTGGTGCTCTTGCATAACCAAAATTCATAAACATAGTAACACAAGGGGTATATGAACTGAGCAGGCTATAATACCTAGTGGCCCTTGGTGGCTTCAATGTCAATGTAGCAGTGAGTCCATTCCAAGTTTTAGTCCAAACTTTAAAATAGCTATTTATATCCTATTCATAAAATAAGTTCAGTAACTTGGATAACTGCTTAAAGGTTTGGACTGAAAGCTGGAGTGGATTCACCAGCCCACTGACAATGAAAGACCTCAGCTGCCACGGATATCATACCCTAAGCTGCTGCCTACTTCTCTCTCCACAAAAACTATATTTAGCTCTGGTTTTCTCTATATTTGCTTCACAGATCTTCCTTGAGTGACACAGAATCATAGAGTTGCATCTTTGATTGCTATGTGGCTTCAGGAAATACTGTAGTATGCCTAGATGCAGTGGCCAAAAAGCCAATACAATTCTAGGCTGCATCAACAGACTATATGGTTCAGATCACAGTGTCTAGTTCTGGGCACCATAGTCTTTCTAAGGATTTTGACAAGCTGGAACCTATTCAGAGGAGGGCAACTAAGATGGTTTAAAATGAAGGGCAACTATGATTTGAAAACCAAGTCTTATGAGGAACGGCTAAGGGAGCTGGGTGTGTTTAGCCTGGAGAGGAGTAGACAGATAAGTAATATGATGGTCAGTCATCTTTAAATATCTGAAGGGATGTTCTGTAGAAATCTTGTTTTCCCTTTCTCCAGAAACTAGGACATGAACCAATGGATTCAAATTTCAATGAAAAAAGATTTTACTTAAACATTAGGAAGAACTTTTTTACAGTAAGAGCTATTTGAGAGCACAGTGGGCTGCCTCAGAGGGTGGCAGACTCTTAATTTTTTGCAGGTTTTAAAACAAATATGTCCATCTCTCAGGACTGTATTCCTGCATGGCAGAGGGCTGGACTAGATGGCCCTTGCGATCCCTTCCAACTCTACAATTCTATGTTAACCAGTGGACACCATGTTTCCAACTATACTGTAGTGATCCTTTTTGGTTTGCAGTGATGCTCTTCAATATCCATGACTACCATCTCCACAACGTTTCCTTGATTACCAACAGTGTCTGAGCACTGGCAGTAGGATACTATTTTAGACTGTTGCTGTGTCCCTTCATTTCCAACTCATTGTGAGCATTACAGGGCTTTCTTGGCAAGGTTTGCCTGCCTCTGAGGCTGAGAGAATGTGACTTGCCCAAGGTAACCTAGTGGGTTTCCATGGCTAGGTGGGGATTTGAACCAGAGCTAATGTTTTTTAGTGGTTTGAGCACTGGACTAGGACTCTGGAGACCATGGTTTGAATCCCCACTGGGCCACGGAAGCCCACTAGGTGCCCTTGAGCAAGTCACACTCTCTCAGCCTTGGAGGAAGGCAAAGGCAAACACCCTCTGAATAAACCTTGCCAAGAAAACCCCATGATAAGTTCACCTTAAGGTCGCCATAAGTCAGAAACGACTTAAAGACACATAACAACTCCAGAGTCTTAGTCCAATGCTCAAACCACTACCCCACACTGGCTCTCACTATTTTAGAGGCAGTATAGTAAATTCTCTCAGCATAAATGAAATTATAGCTGCTACAGTTCCCTCAGCCAACGTGGGCTCTTTCCCCCAAAAGAAAAGCAATTCACTGTCATGGTTGACTTGCCAGAGCACATACATGCCCTCTGATAGAAGAAGTCAGTAGCCAGGGATCCTTACTAATCTATTAATTGTAGCTACTTCATTTATCTCAGTGAATCAAAATAAGTAACTCTTAGCTTTTATGGGACTACAGTAATTTCAATTCATGGACAAAATATGCAAATGTAAAGAGCAGTCATGTTCAAATGAAAGGAGAAAGCAAGCTAATTCAGCTACATACAGAGCAGTGCTGCTCATGCAAATACCTGTAGTTGTTTCTGGCCAACAGTGTCCCAATTACAAAACTTTTAACACCACTAATAGTTGTTTATATTATATCAACCAGCAGGGGGATTGCAAGCTATCCTAATGACCCACGAAACTATTTCTGTCTTGCATTTAGCCAAGGAAATCCCTGTGACCAGTGAACCTCAGTGCATCTGAAGGAAGGAGAAACAGCATGGCAAGGGAGCGATGAATGGGAAGATTGTGTTACCAGGAATAGCTTTCAGGGCTGGCCCTTGAGAGTCCTTGGGCCTCAGTAAAGCAGATGTTCTCTCCTTTATTTACCCTCTGAAATGACACAGCTTTAAAATGGAGGTTCAAGCTTTGCTTCCATCATAGTTCCTTCTGATGGGTTTTGCTTCTGCAACCAGGATTAATGCCCTCCCCGTCAGGCCCATCTGCAGTTTAATGGACTATCTCCAGCCATATAGTTACTTGTAGGATTGTGGTCCTGTATGGTCATATTTATTATGCTCCAATCTGTCCTCTTCATTCATCCCATTTTCTGCTCAGTTGCTCAACCACCTTAGAAAGACAGATGTCTCACCTGCATAAACATTGGTTGACAGTAGGGATGAAAACTGTGTGTCTGTCCAGATGTTGAGCCACAACTCATAGCATTAATTACCATTGGGCTACTAAAAGCAGCAGGTCAGTAACAGCCAGAATACTTCATAATTCTCATTTCTTGTTTACAGAACCATTTTGTACATGGCATGAGGGCATCTATGTGGTTCCAAGACACTAAACCCAACATGAAATTATGAAGTTATGAAACATGAAGTTATTCTTGAGTAGGCACAGTATTAACCACAGTCAATACTGTGCTTCCAATTAATTTCCACGCCCAATTCAAGGTACGTACTGGATTTTACACCTCTACTGAAAAGGTGCCTCCTGCATGAAGATGCCTGGGTATTATGGTCTTCATGTGAGGTCTTTGTGGGATCCCTTTGGCACTGAGGTGGGGTGGGTGGACTGGAAAACTTGTAATAGGACCACATCTGTTGCAGCATCTCATCATCAAAATGTTGTTGTCATTTCTCTTGTAATTTTTCTAGTGTCAGGTGAAAACCTCTGACAATGTCTTAATTGACTATTTGGGAGAGGTGTTCTTTTTTTTCTACTCCCTTCTCCAGTTTTCTTAATTGACTATGTTGGGAGGGTTATCTGAAAGAAAACAGAGGAGGAAATTCTGTATAATAAACAATATACTCAACTTCAGTTGGACTTTAGTGGACCGGCAGCCTCAGCTACTATCAGTAAATTAAAATGATTTAGTTATTTTAATTCTTCTCATTGCTTTTTGAAGATAACACGCTCACCTCAAAAGATGTGATTAGAACACATAAGAACTTCTATACCTTGCTGAAGACCAAAGGCGTGTCCTCATGTGCCAGAACATCCAATGAATATATAAAGCTGTTGGTCCACATTGCCCAGTATTTGGCCACTGATGCCTCTGCAAGGTCACAGCGTTTTTCAAAGTCCTGCCCCAAAGCCTTTCAGCTGGAGATATTTAAAAACACATGACCATCTGCTTTATCAGTGAACTATAGTGCCTCTCCAATGTGATCATGTAGATGCTCCAAAACATTATGTGGCAATAGCCTCATTTTCCTGTCCATCTCCTGGTCACGGAAATCAGTATCTAAATAATTAAATGCAAATTTCAGGAAAAAACAATGTTGAGGCATAATGTATAAATATTTCCCCTAGCGTGAAGTCGAAGGCTTTCACAGTCGGCATCCATAGGTTTTTTTCTGGGCTGTGAGGCCGTGTTCTGGAAGAGTTTATTTCTGACATTCCGCCTGCATCTGTGGCTGGCATCTGAAGAATGCTTCTGAAGATGCCAGCCACGGATGCAGGTGAAATGTCAGAAATAAACTCTTCCAGAACACAGCCTCACAGCCTGGGGAAAAACCACAGAAAACCTATTTACCCTAGCCTTAATTTTGTGTGCCTGAGGTTCAGAGAACTGATGTTTAAATGCCAGTTGCATTTACAAATGCTCATTTTGTCACTGGTGCTTTTTCAATGCCCAAAGCTCATCCTCTTTAAAATACTCAAGTCCTTATCAGAATGAAATTTTGAATTAGTAGCATCAAACAAGGCACTGGATCACTCCTATTTATAAAGGCAAATATATCTAATTATTGTGACCTTACTAGCCAGTAACACATCTTTACTTCAGACACATGTAGAAAACAGTAGTAGAAATGGAAAAAGGAAACTCCCTTAGTATACAAGCCCAATGGGGGCAAAGCTGATGACAGCAGCTTGGACTGATCACTCTTACATACAAACACATAGGCCTGTTAATATTGTTAAATTCTTTAGTGCAGGTGTTCTCAAACTTTATACTTCCAGAGCCTCCTTGACAGAGCTGAAAATGACTGAAACTCAAAATAGCAGCCAGTGTGACTGACCTCTTCAGCTAGTGAAAAATGGTAGCAGACGGGAGGCAGAGTTGGCAAGTTCTGATACCAATTTATGATATAAATATCTAATTTGTCTTTGGGAATTGCTAGACTCTTTTCCACAGAGGGAGCTGGGGCTAGCACAAAAGTACTGATGAGGCTGCAGCATTAAGAATCCCTGAAGACTATTGTTTGAGAAACACTGCTTTAATATATTCCTTAATCCATGGGTCTCTTTAGAAGAGAGAAGAGGGGGAGTATATCAATGAACTTCATGTGCCCCATCACTTCTGCAGTCCCAGAACACACCTATGTCCCCAGGCTCCCCAAATTAAAATAAACTGGGCACAAATTATCCCAAATTGCCAAAAATGCTGCAAACCCACCCCCAAAGCAGTTTTTCCTTGTTTTACCGCTCCCTCTTCCACAACCAAGGTATGCTTCAAAGGAGAAATGAGGAGTGACATCACATCACTTCCAGTCACCAAAAACAGGTGACATGTGGCATATCAGGTAGCACAGGGTCAAAAATTGCCCTCCTAAATCCCTGGTGCAGTTACCCACCTCTGCTCTAGATAGCAACTATTATGGCTATATAAGAGTTATAATTTCCTAAGACATTCTAATTTCCCACAGTGAATCTACTTTGATGAAGGGAATCAAGGCTGAGAGAAGTTTTCGTTCAAATTTGTTCTTTGATGGGATGATTTAGGAGAAACCAAATAAAAGAGCCTACCATAAGGATTTTTTTTTCTTTTGAAAGTTTGTTGACTTTAAAACATGAAATGATACCTTATTAGTATGCTCTACACTACACAGCAGCAAGCAATGTCTCAGTAGCTCTTCCACAAAGATCTTTGTACTGAGGGATTAAATAAAAAAGACTTTGCTGAGCAAAGTGATGAAGTACCTCAGAGGACTGTTGGGGATCTAAGATGGGCAAGTCACCACTACTAGAAGCAGAAGACATCTCATTTATTGGAAATGACACACTGATCAAACCCACTTAGGAGGATTAGTCACTCTTTTTTTTGTGCTTATGGATCTTTTGTTTTCTTCATTCAAAATTTGTGTGAATCATCATCATCATCTTTACCACCTTAGGGAAAGAAGGCTCCAAGGAATGGGATCTGCTGGCTTAGGCGTTGAATACAGAGACAAGGGGTAGAATTATAAAAAGTCTAAAAGACATGTGGTCTACCAAACCAAATACAATATACCAGGGAACCCAAACTTCCAACAGCAGTTTAATAAACCTTTGACTTTTGTTGGATTTTAGTTCTTTTCTTGTCTAAAGGTTTTTGCACTAAATTAGAAAAAAGGCCCATTCAACTGTAGAAGTAGCCTTTTGCTCATGGAGTATATCTCTGATTCAAACCCATAGATATAAAGCTGGGCTAAATACTGATACTTCTTGTTAAAACGAGGAAAGATGGTTCTAGTTCCAGTCCATGGCACTCCTGCATGATTTACCCATAATACTATTCCAGAAGTACTTGGTAGGCTGTGGTACTGAGAATACCCGGTGAATCCTTGGCCACTCCTTGAGAATTATCGTTCCGGAATTTGGGGTAAATCATAATTCTCTTTATTCAATCTGTGAGGGTTTTCAAAGTATTTTGCATGCTTTATTTTTTCTCTTTTTTTAAAAAAATGTGTACAGTACTTAGATATTATTGAGAAGTGCATTGTAGAATCACAGAATCATAAAGCTGGAAGAGACCACAAGGGCCATCCAGCCCAACCCGCTGCCATGCAGGAATACACAATCAAATCATTCCCAACAAATAGCCATCCAGCCTCTGCTTAAAAAGCTCCAAAGAAGGAGACTCCACCATACTCTGAGGCAGTGTATTCCACTTCCAAACTGCTCTTGCTGCCAGGAAGTTCTTCCTAATGTTTAGGTGGAATCTCTTTTCCTGTAGTTTGAACCCATTGCTCCATGGCCTAGTCTCTGGAGCAGCAGAAAACAAGCTTGCCCCATCCTCAGTATGACATCCCTTCAAATATTTAAACATGGCTCTCGTGTCACCTCTCAACCTTCTCTTCTCCAGATGAAACATGTTCAGCTCCCTCTCATGGCAAATGCTCAGAGGTGTGCAAAATGTGTCGCACAGCTAAATTCTGATTTGCATATTACTTTGAGGGGTACAGATCAAGAAAACTCATATAAGAATTCATAAAAGATTAAAACCCCAAGCATCTCTAGTTAAAACATTGTACAGTCAATCTTGCCACTTTTGGCCCCCGAGAAATTATCCCAGTTCAGGGCAGATGAACTATCAATCTGACTAAGATCAAAACTGATACATGAAATCACCCTTCCTTAATCTGGTGTTATACAGATGTTTTTGGCTAAACTTCCAACATTCCTATTAGCCATGTTGGCTAGGACAAATGGGAGAGGATGTTTAAAAATCTGGAAAGTATTAGGTTTGGGGAGGCTATGTTAAATAATTGTAAAGGGTTGGCAGTGCTAGCAACATATACAGAAATACAAGAAAATAACTGGATAGAGAACAGCCTTACAGGTCAAGCACATTGATCTATTATGTGTCTGAACAAAGCCTAACAGGATAATTTTTGCGGATAGCTATGTATGTCCAAAAATAAAGTGGGTCAGAGTCATACAAAGGCACTGTGACTAGAATTGCATTTCCTCATAGCAAAATTAAATTGGATGTAGGTTACTCATTAAATAGTGTCATGAACTTTTGAGCAGGATCAAGGGGAAGCGGCTTGCTTGCCTTGACTCTTATCAGCCACTGTTTTCCCTCTGCTCCAGTACCTGGAGATTTACCCTGGTACATGGTAAAAAATCTGGGCCTTCCCTGCTGCTGCCTTGTCCCAAGTAGGTTTCTTGCCTTTAAGAAAAGGGAGGCCCACTGAGAACGCCCTCCAGTTGTTTTGTAAGGCATTACATTGAAGGCTTTCAAACGGTTTGAAGCTTTGTGTTTGGAACATTCACAAAGGTCCACCCTTTTCAGGGTGAGCAGTGGAACTTTCATGCAACCCTGCTATGCTCAAGATGAATAACAAAACGACACATTTGGTTAAACAGGAACAAATTGCTCTCCCAGTTTAGTTGTAGTCTTTCAAGTAGAGGCTGTCATGGGGATAGAACTTGGAAAGGGTACTTTTTCTACTACAAATCTCAAGACCCTCAGCTACCATGGCACTATGTTGGATTGGGGGCAGCCTTTGAGTTATAAGACTTTTTCAGACGTTTAAAAAGTAACGCAAGCAGCCTTGTCAGCTTGTGAGGCTGCTGCGCTGCAAAGCGTCAGTTTCGGATGACGCTCGTCCCTGCCGGTACTGTTGCGGTACCGCGGGGAGAGTTGAGTGTCATATTTCCGTGATTTTTACTCGCGATCAACTTTTGTGAGTAAAATTCAAGGAAATATGACGCTCACCTCTCCCCGCCGGACTGCAACAGTACCGGCAGGGGCGAGTGTCATCCGAAACTGATGCTTTGCAGCGCAGCAGCCTCGCAAGCTGACGAGGCTGCTTGCGTTATTTTTCAGCGTCCGAAAAAGTCCATAGTGTAACTGGCATTTTCTGTATGCCAATTAATTGTATGCATTTACCAACAAGATAACAATTGTAGCAACCTGTCCCTCTCACGGATTTTATTCAAGTTTATCCTCTAGCTTTTCAGATCCTTATAAGGATCCAAACTATTTGGATCGGAAAGAGCCACAGCTGAAATGTTTTTGAAGGGCAGGATTATTTTTTTAAAGGAGTATCTTTTTGCAGTCATCTCAACTTTTATTATTCTACGTAAATGTAAACGTGTATTTCAAATCAGAAGATACACTGTGTAAACAATCCTTTGAATAACAATGCTAAAGGCAGACTAAACTGGGTTGAATCCCTTTAGCTGCAAGCACATGACAATCTGACAGAAACCTAAGGGCGTGGTCAAAACATTTTTGCATTTCTTGACCACATGAGTAAGCCTGGGATAGGAGTATTGATTTGAGATGACCACAAATTAGGTACCTCTGTCTTCTTCCCTACAGAAATAAAATGCTTAGCAACAACAGATTTTTGAGATGGATACAGTATCAAAGTGCAGTCATGTTTAAAAACAGTGTAGTAGCTACTGTCTGATGCACAATATTCATGCTCATCACCCTGTTGAACTAAGAAACTCATTTGGTGCTGCTGGACAAGTAAATCCTGAATTAGTTCACTTTACATTAATGCTATGAGCAGATAAAGCAGCTCTGAAATGTTTGAAAAAAAGTGAAATAGGCATACAATGAATATTTCAGAAATAAAGAGCCAATTAATTTGTAGAATTTGTTTGTCCACTGCTTTGGTTCTCTTGCTTTTTATGAGGCAAGCTTGTGTTTTGCCTGTACTTAATACAAGGGTTTTCAAGTTGTGACACAGGTGAAGCTGTCTCTTCTGTTGGGTTCTTCAATTATCAGCCCAGGGCAAAAGAGTCATAGTGATAGCTGACTGGCAGAAATAACCAGATTCTGAATAGAAGAGTTTAATTCCAAAGCTGTGGTTTGATTACAGATTAAACAATATGTTTTATGAGTTTTTAAAAGTGTAACACTAGACTCTGAACAAGTGACTCTTACAACAAACTATAAGCTGGGCTGGAACACTAGAGCTTGCTGTGGTTTTCATACCAACACAAAGGCTTTCAGCTCAGAAGTTCTAATACTGCTAACATAGGAATGTATTTATTTTGACAGACCAACATGACCCAAGATATTGCGCATACACTGGGTAAATGATAAACCTATTGTACCTTTGCAAAGAGGTAGTTCATACCTCTTTGATGTTTAACAACAAAAGCATCTATTGCTGCACTTTAATTCCTTTTGGTCCATTTTCTTGCCTTCATGCAGGGGTGTAGCTACAGGTTGGTGTTGGAGAATGAGGGCCTTGCTCCTCACATATAAGAATCCAAAGAAAAGGAGTAGACAGTTACCAAGGGAAGGCAAAAAGAACAAATATACGAGTTCTAAGTGCGAACGGTTTTTGGTGTCTCACTCTGCAATGCTAGACTTTGGAGACTTAAGGAAAATTTCATTGGGGGGCAGAATCCTTACGGGGTGTGTGTGCCAAAAATGCACTCCCTCCATTCCAATTGCCACTGCTACAGGCCCCTGTGGGAGAGAAGAGAAACTATGTACAAGAAACTATGTACAACTCCACTGTGCCTTGGCCCATCAACTGGTGAGAGGCCCTCCCTCCATTCCAACAGCCATTGCTCTGGCTTCTGAGGGGAAGAAGGGCTGCCAGGTGGAGCTCTGTTCTACCTTGGCCTGGTGGCTAGCGAAAAGCTCTTCCTCCCTGTCCAACTGCCACTGCTCTGGCCTCTGAGGAAGGGAAGAGCAGACCCACTGCCACCCCTTTCCCCCTATGTGTTGTGTAACAAGACCCCAATACTCAAGTGATATTAACAGTTAACAGCTAAATGTGGGGACTTTCAACGTATTCTGCTACCTAATATAAACACATTCACAGTTGTTCAGAAAGAGCATTTTATTGCCACAAAATAACTGGCTTTTTTCCAGTCTTGTTATTTTGATGCTTGAGTATGATTGCTGGCTGCACTGGGAGCATACATTCATTAGCTGCTGTGCCTGCCACTCACTTAGCACTAGGGACTCATCATATCCAGCAGAAAAGATGGTATTTGTCATCAAATTTGCCTGGCCTGTTGGCTCTGATCAGCGCCAATGATATTCCCAAGTCCACCTCTGCAAATTTTCCAGCCAATACACCTCTACACCCCACCCCCACCCCACGGCTGCCATACACTGCAGGCTGGCTCTCATCTGTTTGTACCTTCAGAAATATTTACATTGAAACACAGGAATAACAATTCAGTTTCTGAATCATAAAAGTCCAACCAGGGAAAGCAGGGAAGTGTACACAGGCATTTATGTGCAGATCAGATCCCTGGAATAGACTGAATCCTGAATCAACAAGATGTGGGAAATTATGATTCATATCTTTCTATGACCATGTAGTTCATTGGTTCTTACTCCTTGTTCTATTATTATGTGCTTCTTTTCTTAAAAAAAACCCCTATTGTTATGAAACTGTTATGAAAAGTGTAAAGTATTTTTAAACTGGACATTTATAATTATCCAAAAACTAGACCACCTGCATTTGTCACAGTAAAATTTCCTACAAAAATTCCCTCAAATACTGAAATAAATCACTTTCCATATTTAAAGCAGGGAATGTATACCCCATGCTGTTAATGTAAACTGTCAAGGCAACTTGCTTATAGTGTTATTCATGTCTCTGGGGCAGTGAATCCACTCTTAAGGTTCAGTCTGAAATTTAACGGAGCAAACTAATGTGCTAAATCCTACCCCAACTGGTTTCAACACCTTGGAAAACACTTTTAAATTTCAGCCTAAACCCACAACAGATTCACTGCCTCACCACCATGGAAGCTACCAGTCTCCACTGGTATATAGCCTCAATTGCTGTCTCTGAACACCCGTTTTATTTTACCTGCTTTTCTACTTGCTATATTGTATACCTGTTCAGAAACGATAACCTACCTGACATTCCATTTTTTTGGGGGGGGGGGCTCTTATCTCTTGAACAGCCATTCTGTTTTTAATTTATGGGAGTGTTATTTCAGAGGAACTGGCAAAACCACTTCTGAGTATACCTTGCTTAAGAAAACCCTAAGAAATTCATAGGGTAACTAGAAGTTGACTGGCAATTTGAAAGCATGCAACAAACATTTTTGTTTTTGGCTTTTTCAACTCCTCTCATTTCATGTTATGAAACATTTCACTTTGAGGCCCAAACCCTCAGCCTTCCCAAGGAGAGTAGAAACTTCACAAGCTTTCCCAGAATACTTTTGCTTGGAAATCAGTACTCAGTGGGTGAGAATATTTACTTCTCTTCCAGTGGGGTCTTGATCTTCTGACTATTTCAACTGATATTAAAAGTTGGGAGAAAAAAATGACCACTAAGCTGTCATATCTAGGTTGTTAAAGCCTCTGTGATTATCAAATGGCTGATCTTTTTGTTGTGAGAGCAGACTGCTCATAAATCCTATTGCTTGTTTACTACGACTATGCATGGAGTGGGGGGTTCAATGAGATCTGAAGCCTAAATCAGAAATTCAGTTCTGGGCCCCATCTGATTCAGATCTGTCTGGATCCAAGGAGATCCAGGCCCCAAATCTGAAATATTCTGAATTCGAGATCACCAGTCCTCTCCTATTGGCTTGCAACATGGTTGTATCCCTTTTTAAATTTTTGACACATTTGTAGAAAATGTGAAGAAGACATGGTAGGCACTATAAAGAGGGGACTAACTTGTGACAAATTTCAGACAGGTAGTTTCAGGAGGTTTTGTGTTATGTACCTCTAAGGTTTGTTGATTTAAAAAAAATCAAAGGCTGCTCACATCTTGAGACAGAATGGCAAGCACAGAACATCATGAGTCATTTAAGTTTGTCAAAGTAATGATCAGATATAGTAATATGAAATGACAACTCCAAGTGCTTTTGATTTATTCTATGTATTCCAGCTGGTGAGATGACACAGCATCAGAAAGCAGGGAAGTTATAAGAGGATGCTTTATTGGTAGTACATGTAGAAAGATCATCTGGTTATCTATGCTGATGTTGGAAACTTCCATTCCATGATTCAAACCCCCTCCCACAATTCTCTTCCATAGCCGTCTGCCTGTCTTACAGGTCCTGACTCTGGTCCATGGCTGCTGGGACTTTTTTTTTTTTTGCAAGATCACTCAGTGCCAGTTCTTCAGATGCCTGAGTCGACTGGTGGCAAGTTACCCTTGCTTGTTAGCTACCTACTGTGAACTCAGAGAGCAATCCAAGGATCCACCCCAGTGTCAGTGAGGCCACTGACAATGCAATATCTTTTCTATCAAGCAACTGCTTTCTATCTTAAGGGCTGCTTCTATTATGGTGTGGTTACTGCCACTGGCACCAGCCTATGATCTTTAGGTTCAAATAGAGCCCTCTTAACAGTGGAACCTGAATTATACAAAGCCCTTTTTCCAGTCTTACTTTAGATAAAGGAGGCTAGATCCTACAACAGGTTGAGTATCCCTTATCCAAAATTTCAAAATCTGAAATACTCAAAAATCCAAAATTGTCCATATGAGTGGCTAAGATAGTGACACCATTGCTTTCTGATGCTTCAATGTACACAAACTTTGTTTCATGCACAAAATTATTAAACATGTTAACTATAAAATTACCTTCAGGCTATGTGTATAAGGTGCATATGAAACATAAATTAATTTCATGTTTAGATTTTCATCCCATCTGCAAGATGTATATGTATATGCAAGTATTCCAAAAGCTGAAAAAAATGTGAACTATGGAACACTTCTGGTCCCAAGCATTTCAGATAAGGGATACTCAACCTGTACTGTAAAAACTATTGGTGCTCCTATTAAGTGAACGAATGATCAGATATAACAGGAATCAGTAGCTGTCAAAACTTTAAATAATATTGAAGTTGAAATAATGAAGACACTTAATTTAAGGTTAGGGGTTTGCTTAAGGAAATGGGTTAAAAGATTTGTTTTACATTGCTTTACAGTATGAATTAAATATGCAAAATAATAATATATGCAGCTTGCAAAATTAATATATGTGGTTACTGGCAGACCAAAACCAAAGAGAGAGACAGACAGAAATATTAGCAAAACGGTTTAAAAAAATTAATCACACTGAGAAAGCAAATTATACGCATCACAACAACTAGGGGCAACTTCGAGTGGGATAAATTTCACTAACTGCAACATAACAGAGTCATTGTCATATCTCACCCTCTGGAGTTGGAAGATTCAAAGAGGAGGAGGAGGAGGCAGATTGCCAGGAATCTGAAGCTCCTGAAGGTGATGGTTTTTCTGAGTCAGAGAAGCCAAGGGTTGAGGCACAGGGGAGCCCTGCTCCCCCAGTAGGCGGTTGCAGACATTGAAGACCCATTGCCATAATTTCTCGAGTGATGAAGAGACAGATTGTGTTGTTCCCAGTGGTTGTTAAGTAAGAGATGCTGACCTGATTAGGCATCTGGTGTCTTGAAATAAGCTGCTGACCTTGGAATGGCTACAATTTACAATTCTGTTTTACTTTTTGCTGGCTTTATTTGACTACTGACTTGCTGAATGACTTCTGGACCAGCGGACAACCACCCTCTTGCTTCTGGGTACCTTGTGACTGACCTGTACTGAATTAACTAATCAAAAGCTCTAGTATTCTTGTATTCTAACCACCAGATTCCTGGAACACTTGCTGACTGGAGCATAGGACTTGTCATGAACATATTACTACACACATTAATGAGGAAGACAAATAGAGGATTAAGCAAGACTAAAAGTTGGAAATTAAAAGAAGACAACTGAGAGAGACCAAACTCAAACAACAATAAACCCTCATAATAGCCCTGCTATTAACAACTAAATTTAGTGAATGAACAAAGAGATGCAGGAGATACTTTAGATAACTTCAGTGATTTCACACAATCCCTCCTCACAACCATTTTGATTGGGAAATGCTGGTGAACTACTTGTTCCAGACTATACTGTTAAATCTGTCAATAAATACAACCCAGTTCTTGTCCCCTCCACATCATACCACTCAGTGTTTCCCTTATAGAGTTCTGTTACACATACAGTGTGGCTCTCCCCCACATATTTTTAATGAGCAGATGTATGGATAACTCTAGATTATTTGAGATTGTGCTGTTCTGCTCAGAAAGCAAGCTGGACGAATCTGATTTGATCTGACACTGGTACAAATTTTTCCAATTTACTTCAGAATACAGGATTCAAATTGGGTGCAAAGTTTTATTATTTGTCTTCTGGTCTACTCACTTGATGGTTCACGACAGGATAGCAGTCTGGCTGCTATGGATCTTACACAAACCAGTACCTTTCCAAATATCCACCAAAGAACCTGTTCCAGAGTAGGGTGCAAAGTCTACTATGCTATAGTCATGTTATCCATACTGTTACGTGTACCTGTAGCAGGGCTAGAAAGGCAGAATTACCTATGCTAGAGTCACACGTAGCAAAGTATGAAAGTGTGCATGCTTGGGAAGACAGTATTTCAATGCTTCACTGTTTGTGCTCTTAAAAGAGCAAGGGGAAAGAAGCCACTCTATGTCTCTAAAAAATTTTAACCTGACACTTAGCCAGCCACCATACTCTTAGTATCACATTACATCCCAGTAAAAGAGAACTTGTAGAAGATCAGAATGCTAGGTTCAAGAATCAAGAAGCCATAAACTGATTTTAACTCAGTATCACTTTACTGTGGTATAGTGGTTTGAGTTTTGGACTAGGACCAGGGTTCAAATCTGCACTCAGCCATGGAAATCCTTGGGCAAGTCATACACTCTTCAGTCTGAGAGGAGGATAATGGCAACCCCCCCTCTGAATGAATCTTACCAAGAAAAACCCATGGGCAGTTCTTAGGATAGCCAAAAATAAAAAACAACTTGAAAGCATGTAACAACAGATCACATTAATGCAGGTAATATATGGCGTCTCAATCAGGGAAGTCCTTGTGCACACACACAACAATGAAGTTTCAATTTTGTAGGAGTAAAGGCAAAACTTGGAATAGTTGTGGTATAATGAATTCTTGATGTTTACCATTGCAGAGGACACATTATCAAGTCACTGGTTGATGTACTCAATTATTAGTTAAATGACCATACCAAATATATTCTAAAACCAGCACCTCAACAAATCAGGGTTGAGAAATACATGTTCTTTAAATTAGCAAAACTTATGACTCAGTATTATGATGGATAAGGCAGATTGGACAGACTGAAGAAAATGAAAAGCAGCTGAACCAATTCTGGTCCAGTGCATAATCTAAGATACTTAGATATGGCTGTGGGAATAGAATGCTGGCCAAAATAAGCATGAACAGGGGAAAACAGTGGTTGACGTATGCACTGCAGTGAATGAACATATTGGGATAATGGATTTCCTTTAACACTTTTGCCAAAAGTTGAGCACTCGAGTGGTCACAGGAAATTTGAAGATCCCCACGGGACTGTTTGCCTCTGAACTCTGTTTTGTGTTCCTTTATTGTTTCATGGATGCAAGCTTATTGCAAGTTGGGCAATGTCTAGCAAGCTGCCAGGAATTCAGGACACTATCACAGAGATCATAATTGATTCTAGTTAATTTTAACTAATGACACTAACACTAGATAAAATATCTATGGCAAGAATCATGATGTGAGTAGCGTGTCAAGGGAAAAATGGTCCTGAGCAAGTCAGCACCATCCAGTAAATGAGTGAAAGAACATCAGGTAGGAATGGAAGAAGCAGCCAAGCAAAACAGCATGAGAGGACATCAGGAAAATGATGCAAATATGGAGAACAGAACCACAGAACTAGGAAAACTAAAGAGGTATAGTAAAGGAGACACAAGCAACTAAGGCTACAAAGAGCCAATAATTCATTTTAAGAAAGCAAGCTTGAGGCTGAAAGAGGTTCAAGTATATCCTAAATGCACATGCGCACACATACACACACACCAGCTAAACTACTAAGAAAATAAGAGAATCTGCCATTTCAAAAATGCAAATTCTCTGAACATTCAGATGATGAAAACAAAACCAAAAAAGATCCAAATTTATGTAAAGAAGTTAAATACTCATAGAACTGTTATGTCACAAAATGAGAGCATTTTGCAGTTTTGATACTTCCAATAAAAAGCAATCAGTATGATAGTTTAGTGACCTACAAGGTAAGTACATTAATTCATCTTGCACAGTATGTAAAAATACAAGTATTGTCCTTGATGCCGGACCATTTCCTTTCCTATTTTAATTTCAAGCACTGTTTTTACATTAACTCTTTAATGTTTGTATACACATTTGTTTTCTCAATTCTGACATAAGGTGTTCAACAGACATTCTAAATGAGAGTGGATTAAATGACCAGATATGGAAATTTAGAATAACTTAAAGAGTTTGTAAAATCATTAATGACAGTTAAAGAGTGCAAAATGTACATTCTTTATTCTGCCTTACATTTACAGAATAAAATTTTACTTTTTAAAATATAAAAGTAATGGCAGCCTTTCAAGCTGTCAGTTGGCTTTCAAGGATAAAGCACATGTAACTATTCCAGTTTTTATTGCACATCATTTACAGGTATGATTTTTATTTACATGTTTGGGCAACACCCATTTTTCCTAATATACATTGTGTTGCACAAACACAGAAAAAATTAAATGATTCAAACATTTTTGCAAAATACAACTCAAAATGATATGTATATATCTTTTAAAAATGTCTTCATTACTTATTACTTCTCCAAGAAGCAAACCTCTGTCCTGGGAATAATTTCTACTGATAATTTATAGTAGTCAACCATCAACATAATTGGCATCAAATAGTGATTACCACAAGTAAACCACCTTCTACTTCTCAAATAATCATTTCAAGGAAGGATTTTTACACCTGTAGTTAGTGAGCTGGCAGTGTAAAAAGAACTAGAAGCACTGTTCTTTTGTAACCAGTTTGATTCAACATTGATTATTACATAAAATATTGGATTGACAACTGTGTAGATAATATATATAAAGAAGAGAACCTCAGCAAAATACGTAATTTATAGCCCAAATTTGTTTTTAAACTGTGGACCTATCTTTATCCTATGCAATGTATTATTTTAGAAACCTGTGTCAATATAGACACAGAGTATAAAATAATTGTTATGTTTTCACCAGATGGCTTTATATTTTGCATTTCCTGCAGAAATTACTTCCTTTCCCTACCTCCATCCAATACACTCAGGGTTGTGTTCTGAACATAGAAGTCTAAAGTATGTTTTTTAAACAGTGGCTACTACTTCACTTAAAAGATCTGATGTTTAAATGTTACTACATTATTAAACTATATAATTATAAATTCCATTTTAATTGGCAAAATCATAGCCCAAGTACAATTAACATTTTTGAAAAACAGACTTTCAGACTTTTACATTTTTATATTCAGAAATAATTTCTATCAGGGTAAATGGTTATTTTCTGTTAAGTGTGCTAAACTTTACAGGTTAGAAGCGGCATTTATTTTGGTAGAGTTGAGCTGGTTCTGGAGGAAGGGGTCAGGGAACAATTTTATCAGATTTCCCCTTCTGCCTGGGGTCCCAGTGCCACCTCCCACACTTTCCCTCAAGACTGGGAAAATTGTGGATGTTATTAAGTGCAACTGCAGGGCAAGAAGGAATCACAGAAAACTGCTTCACATTACCGTACTCTAGCATGAAGCCACTACTAGAAACCAACTTCTATGAATGGAAGGAGCCAACCATACATCTGATATCTAAGTATGTGGTGCCCTGATCAGTTACTTCTTTCAATAGTTCCATTTTATTATTGATTTACTTCAAAAGATATAACTTTTCTATAATTAACATGTTGGATACAATGTAGTCAAAAATATTCTCAACCCCAGAGGAAAAGTCAGTTTTCTCTCCAAAAGCTTCTAAACCAAATCAATTATGTTAAAAATATGACAAATACTGCAGTTCTATACACGTGTGCTCAAAAGTTCCACTTAATTAAATTGGACTTGCTTTCAAGTAAGTGAACATAGATAGGATTGAAGTCCAAGTCTGCACATGAAAATTTCAACTCGGCTACCACCCTACATTAAATACATTGCCAAGGCAACAGCTCAAGAATCTATACAGATGGGATCCTAAATGATGAACAGAATGATATCCTGGAGCTTTTCAAATGCTCTGAGGGACAAGTCTTTCCAAATTAGAAAGGCTACCAACTGGCACCACATTAGGCACAAACTGCTGCCTCGGAATAAAACAGGCCTCTTCTTCCTTGTACACCTGAAGTGCTATGTGTTTGTTCACAGCAAAGTTTGGTTTCTTGGTCTTTGTTAGGAAATAGCATTGGTGGCTATATGAAAATTCTTGCCCTTATCAGAGCCAGTCATGATTTCAAATGTGTATACATCCTTGGACTTTAGACATCCTGAACGTTTTAACATTTACTGACCTGGAAAGCGTACTGACTATGTTATGAACAATATTGATGTGAATCATAAATTGCAATTGTAAAAACTGCTTATTCCTTGCTGACTGCATGTAAACAAAATTTAAGTGGGCACATTGATAATTATAAATATGTTATCTATAGTTGGTAAAGAACTTATATCAATTTGCCCTAGCACATACTTCTGATAGATGCTGTATTTTACATTTGTGTTTATGTGGCATGAATAACAAAACTTTAAATATATTATATATGTCACAGGAAGGGTGAGTAACTTCTAACGTATTACTTTAGGACTAAAACAAATGAGGAAGTGCAAAAATAAAAATGGCAAAATTGCCTTCTCATACCCCCATACAGAAAAGGATCTAGCGTGGTATAGTGATTTGAGCATTGGTATGATTCTGGAGACCAAGGTTCGAATCCCCATTTGGCCATGGAAATCTACTGGGTGACCTTAGGTAAGTCACATTCTTTCAGCCTCAGAGGAAGGCAAAGGAAAAAAACCTTCTGAACAAATCTGGCCAAGAAACCCCCCCCCCCCAATAGGTTCACCTTAGGGCCAAGTAATAAATTCACACATCAATCACAAACCCCCAGAAAAGCCCAGGTGTCCATTTGTGGTGGTGGTGGGGGAATTTAAAAACCAAAATAGGGGTGGGGTGGGGAAACCACATTTTCCCCTTCCTAACAAAACACAACTCCATGTTCATCATAATATCTCCACAATTTTTTCATTATTAAAATATAATGGCCTGGCTTCTTTTTTAAAAGAAAGCATGGATTTCAAACAATACTAGTCTTCCTTAAGAAGAAAGCTCTGTCAGAAATGTACAAAATAGTGCTAACTTGGAAACAGATAAATATGCTACAGAAACAATGTCTTTAACTTACGTTTTCTTATAAAACAAAGTTTATAGACTTTTATTACAATATAAACTTCTTTACTTGACTGTTACAGTCACCCATGAGGATAAGCAAATCAAGTAATTTTAGGACAGTTACTTCTATATGAAACTTTATGTACTTTTTACAATTGTTTAAAAATGACCCATTTTGACTTTATACAGTTTCGGATTCCTCTGAGCTACATGGTGTTGAAACACTACAGTAGATATAAAGGAGCCCACAATCCTAGAAGTTAAAGGTACAAAGTTTGAACTGTTTACTGCGGAGCAGCTTGCATGAAGTCAGTGCAATTACCTGAGAGTTATGTGATTTAAGGACTGCAACTTGAATATCTTTAGGAATACAATGAAAGAAATTTAGGATTATGTACCAGAGGAACAGGAAGATTCTGCTAGGTTAATGATTATTCTTTCTGTTTTTGTTTTTGGCTTAAGGTACATTCCGAAGCACGTACCATACAGGGCCAGTTACATTCTGACATGGCAAAATGTCCCTTTATTCAGAACATTTCAAATCACATTAATTTGTGTAACTTGAGAATGGCTCAACAAAGAATCAAACTGGTTTTGCTGGGTACACCATAGGATTTACCAATGTACTGGTCTCTTTGCCCTTTTGCTGTGAGCTGACAGAGATTATTTCAGAGAAGGAAAATGTGGAATTAGTAATGCAGATGCTGAAAGGCAAGTGGCAAGACTCTACAAGAAGAATGCCTCCAAATAATTCTACTTGTTCCCAACTCTACTGGCACATACCACAAGGTAAGAGGCCAGAATGACCAAAGCCAGTTTAATAGTAGTGTGCAGAAGCCAAACAAACAACATAAAACAAGTCACGCTGTGTTATCTGTGGTCACGTTCTTCAGTGTTAGTCCAAGTACTCAAGACTTTACATTCTTCCATCTTTCCTTGTTTCTTTTAATTAAACATGTAATGGTTAATAAACCGACATAGTCCAGAGTTAGTAGGTTGGTATTATAACATTTATTAAAATAATGCTATGGGTTAATAGAAACAGCAAAGAACCAAAGAATTAAAATGCAAGCTATGTAAAAACCCAACTAAAATCCAAATATGTCTAATGTATTCAATTCAGTAGCTAACTAAAAGCCCAAGAAAGACAACACTCCCAATATAATAATAAAGTACTGCAAAACAATTGGCAATTCTCAGTTATCAAAATTGTGGGTTTTGCATTTTTGAATCCTTTTTCTCAATCAGGAAAAAAATTCTTCTGAATGTTATATAACATACATATAAAACAAGATAGAAAAATACATTATAAACTTGTAACAATGGCTGTAAATACATTATCTTACATGTTTCTCATAGGCAATAGGTTGGTTATGGAACATACATAGCATCAAACTAAGATAAAGGAATAGACAAATACATGTCATCTGTACGGTTACATACAAGCGACACTCCCATATACCCACTCTAAAAAAATTACATAATACTGTCAGAAAAAAGACTTAAACTACATATTTTAATGAAGAAAAATTCAATAAAGAATGATAATACTGAGAACCAAGGCATTCAGAGATTTCAAAAGTCATGCTTTTAAGTTGATCCAAAATGTTGTCAACTAAGTCTTCAAACTTTTTTTTCCAGAACAAACATTACTTTTACAAGTCATACTTCTCCCAAGAAGAGACCTTTGATCAGCATCTAAAAATGTCCAGGTTTATCATAGCTGAGATGAAACTGGATCAAAATACTGGTAATATTTTAGCAATTCTCTCTCCAAAATGTTTGAGTGTCGCAAGTTTAATCAACCAAACAAAAAATCAAAATGGCACAGCATATACTGAAAGTCAAACCAAAAAAAAAAAAAAAGTATGTGTAACAGGAAGACAAAGCCAGTGGCAGGATAAAAGAAAAGCTAGCTGAATACAAAAGGATGAATGTTTATTGCATAGTAAATAAACTGATACTTCTTTCCAGGTGAGACAATGTTGACAAAGTCACCATGCAGGTGCTTTAAAAAGAAGCCCTCTTACCTAACTTACTATTGACCTTTGCTTTGGAAGCTGTAAAGGTTTTTAGGAGAATAAGTTGACACAATGGAGGGGGCAAGTTATCACCTGATCTTTGCCAAATCTGGTTGAAAGCCATTAGCATTTGACGACTTGCTCATTATTTTTATACCTCACCTTTGTGCGTAAAGTGTTTATCATCAGCAGCCCAGCTATGTAAACCTTTTCTGACACAAAATGAAACACAGCTGGACTTTGAAGACAGTTAATACTTCTTCCTTTTTAGTAAAGCACAACCAGCAGTTAACATTCACCAAGTATGAGTTTGATGAGAATTATGTGCTGTTACCTTATTCGGCATGGCAGATGAAACATATAGAAACTTAGAAACATGCTCAAAAACTGGCTGTCTGAAGTTCATTTTAGTCATGGACAAAATCATCTTGTAGCAAGTTCAAGTTGTGTTGTACTTTTCTGCATCTATTTCAAATAGACACAATACAACCTACCTTTATGAGAGAGAGAAAGGGGGGACAGGGGAATAAAACACTTGCTACTATATAAATATTATAATCTAATACTTCAAATTTAAAGAATGAGACTGCATCTTAGAACCCTTTGGTTTAAGGCTGAGCAAGTACTATAAAAATATATTGTCTACAACTGAAGAGGGAACATGGTACAAAAATATTGTAGTTGGCTGTTGGTGAAACAATTCTATTTCACAGTTTAGGATCTTTTCCCAGGTTGCATCATGCTATGGCAAAAACCAGGTAATTTAAATGGTCAACTCATTTGTCGTTCCTCACAGCTTCTTTTCACATACTGGGCGACTGAGTGGCATGTATTAACTTGCTGTCTGAGGGAGGAGCTGATTATGTGAGACATCTGACTAAATGATCATGAAGAAAAATAAGGCACTTTCTTTTCTTTATACTTATTCCAATACTTAAAAAATAAAAAATAAAGACAAAAAGGCTCTTTTGGTCTTTTGTTTCTCGACAACCACCAGAAAAAATCATTTAATGAAATAAAGGGTTTCTTTGTTCTTTTTTCTTTTTTCTAACACTTGAAAGTATAAAATGCTACATTTCCAAAAATATATATTTTTTCTGCACCAGCACCCTTGTATAGTAAAAGTATCTACTTTTTTTTTTTCAATTTGTTTCAATGCACTACACGTTATCTACAATTTCATTACATGTATACAGCAAATAGGCAAGCATGGCTTTTACATCCTTATGAATTTTCTCTATACAGGGAGGTTTAAAAAAATATTTGAACAGTTTGCCCAGTAATGTGACACATAATGCATGTACCTTGTACTTGTGTAATCTTTTAAGGAAGTTTATGAACAGTAAAAGACTGTATTTCAGGATTAGGTTGAATAGTGTTGCTGTTTTGTTTATGCATTGATGTAGTTCAAAAATTCAGTTACCTATCTTTCATGGCACTTTTTTTTTCTCTTAAAAACACCCAATTTGGCAGGTAATATAAAAAAGGCTGCATCTTCTGCCCTTTGAGGGCATTGGTAGTGACTAAACTGCATGTCAAATTTTGAATACTTTTAGGAATCCCTTCACCAATGACATCCCTGACCAAAGGTTCATGCATGATGCATCATCACACAGTACATTCAAAGAGAGCTTTGACTTCTTTATGAGAAGAAAAAGATTCCTAGAAGTCTCACAGTAACTGCCTCTGTCATCAGGGAGTTAAGGGACATCTGCCTCCATCTTTTATGTGAGGCCCTTCTTACCATTCATTTAGGGTGGGACACTAAAAGATGATCAGTGCGGAGGGATGAATTGGACCTTATTGCTTTACTACTATTCAGTGCAGGTTCTAGAACCACTTTCACCCAAACAGGGAAAAAAAGCTGAGTTGGAGGACAACAAATTCTTTGTCTTTTTTGTTTTTTTAGTTAGATGGTAAGACGAACGGACAAGTGCCTCAGCTCGCTGCACTGAAGACAGGCAAGCAAAGGCGATTACCAGTTAACTGATCAGCAGGCAGGCATGGTCAGGTCATCATTGGGTGAAGAGTTCAGAGGTCAGAAGGTCATAGGTTAGTTGCCGGTGGCGGCTGGGTGGTTAGAAACAAAAAACAAAACAAAAAAAAGAAAGAAAGATAGAGAAGAGATTAGTTTCAGCTAGTGACGGCTTAATGACAACATGAAAACTAATCACAACTAATAAAAACAGGCATGTTTAATTCTGACGTACTGCTTGACACCATCTACAGAATGCAATAAAAATCATGACAGACTTGTATCATGATTTGAACATATGAAGGAAAAGCCCACTCCCACAAAACTGGTTAACAAGGAAAAATAGAAATAAAAATATAACAACTAATGGTTAGTAGCAGTCGATGAAAGGAGAGAAAAAAAACAAACAGTTTCTGGAACTTGCTAAAAGAATTTAGAACAGTCAGTGCACTGTATCAGTATCTGACTGCTATTAAGCATTAGTATTCTCCCATGTGCAAGCGTCAAAGCAACTAGTAATGATGAATGTGATTATTAATAACTGATTGTTAAAAGAAATGAATCTAAGGAATTCAATTTATCACAATTTGGTTTCACAAACTATGGGCCAAACAAGATTTTTTTTTGTTCAATAAACTTTTATTGCTTTTCAATGATTCTATTTACAAACAATACTGAATTTCTTGGCTTCATGATACAAAGCAATACTAAATTGAAGTCTAGAAATGTACGTAGGCATCATCATGGGAACCAGGAAAAGGCCAAATGTTCTAACCAGCTTTTTTCCTGCCGAAAATGCTATTTTACACATATAGGACACTAAGAAAATGCACTTGTATGTAAACACTGTAAAAATCCTGCCATTTAAAATTCTATACTTAAAATGCTCTAGTTACATCAAAAATAGAAGAATATCTAATTGATACTAATAAGGCATTTTGAAAACTACAAACAGCTCTTTTTTCCCAAAGCTAATACTCTGCAAATACAATAAAATCTGACATTTCATATACATTCCTGCTTTATATTTTTATATTTTAAAAGAAGCCACCTGTAAATACTATTTTCTTTTCCAAAACACACAAAAAAATTACAGTAAAACATAAAAAAAGTTCTCAAGTGGAAAGTTATCATTCCCAATGTTCTTGAGCTGTTCCGTCTTTAATGACTCTCTCTCACATTCTCCTTCAACAACTTGGTCCACTTTACAGTAGTACAAATTTTAAGACTCATTCAACAGCTTTATCATCTCTAACAAATTCTGAGGTTTGATAAGAACATTTGTACTGTTGCCATTGACTAAAGCAGAGGAGATGAAAGTGAGAAAGGCATTCAGTGCAAAGTCAGATTTGTGCCATTTCTTAAAATAAAACTCAGTAGGTGCAATGTTCACAGATAGCACACTTTTAAATGACCTACGTCATGGGTTGAATTTACCTTCACATGTTGACATTGTTTCTATGGCCTATCATTTAGACTACGGTTCATGAAAACTAAACACTACTGCTGTAACTTAAATGAGACCTTGTGTTCCCTGATTTATTTTTTTAAATTCTGAAAAGTGGGGTTTAAGTTAAAAATGTTGTAGAAAAAAGCAAAAAAACCCTTAAATTTTAAAAATAAATATTTAATGTGGCATCAATTTGCCACCTTAAAATGTATACTAGATATTTGAAATCTTAAAGCATTCTCGGTACTTACTACAATTTTGATTAAAATGGTATTATAAATTTTATATATAAATTATGTGACAATTGGCTTTGAGGAAAAAACAACATTCTGTTATGTTATTAGCATTGTCATTTTTTGTGTATTTAAAATCAATGTAAGCTATCTTAAGATACCAATACACCTGTGATACAACCTCTGCCAAGTCCCTGGCCTTCTACAGTACACACAGGTTTGTCAACTGTGCAACACCATTTACAGTTTATTACAATTAGACCAGTCACTCTTCCCTGTTACATTAATCAAATTCAGTTGTGTTATTATTTATATAGTGGGGCCTTAACTTTAACAGAAATTAAATATTGCTGAAGTCTTCAATTTTAAACTGAGAGAGTGAATACTGACATATTAGGGGGTCTTACTTTAAATGCAATGCTTACACAAGCTAACACTAAGAATAAAAGCTTCCTTGCTGACAGAATATAACCATGATAATGTAATTTGGGGACAAAAATTCACCAAGCCACTGAATATACATTTACCTTATTATCTCCTTACAGGTTTTTCTTATGAAAAGACAGCAAATCGGTTTACTGACATTGTATTTGAACTAACATTAATACATGACAACTAATCAAAGCGTGTCTAAATCTATTGCCAGTGTAAATAAAAAAATTCATTAATTTTAGCATAACAGGGATATTAAAAAGTACGATTCCTTTTTGATTAGAAGCTGGTTCTTGACAAAGAGTTAAATAAACATGAATCAAACACCAAGAAGTATGCAGAAGAATCTTACTGATGGGAAAAACTGGTGTAGCCCCTGCTACTGCAATGCCATTTTCTGTGACATAAAGGGGGTGTTGTAGAGATTTAGGAAATTATCTACAATTTTTACACAAATTACACATAGCACCATTAGCAAAAATGTGCAGTAATGCTCACTGAAAGAGACAAAAATAAGGAGGCCACCATATACAAATGTGAAGGCACCTTGGTACCTCCTCTGGTCAAAACAACTGCAAATGCTACATATACTCAAAGTAAGGAAAACTATGAACTTTGATGGCACTACCATAAGCTATCTGAAGCAAACATCCAACCCAACAAAATGGTTTCTGATGCCTGCCAAAAACCAAGATAAACCACACAGCTTTTGTTAACACACAGGTGCAGGTGACAGCTTCTATTAACACACAGCTGTCAGAAGTTTTCAGCTTCAAACACCAACAAGAAGAGTTTGAGGTCCAGTTTTGACAATACTCTCCACTATGTTCTCCTCTTCTCAACAAGCAGAATGTGAACGTTGTTTCTTCTCATCCCAACTGGCACAACTGCAATGCTCCCATTACCATCAGATATCCAAAATATGGGCACAATCCCCAAAATAGGGAAACCAAACGATGTGGGCTGATGTGCACCAAATTTTCACATTCAAATATGCTCGCATGTGGCTAGCACATCCAAGCAGGAAAGCACAATTTTGCTCTCTTACATGTAGGAAGCAAGTAAGGGAAAGTACTACTGAAGTAAATAAACAATCTGACTATGACTCAACATATGCAGTGCTTTTACAGGATAATTGTATACAGGACTACAGTATGGTATTTTAAAATTCTCCAGTATCTACCTTATTTAAGGGTATCTCTGGTTTGGAATGTTTTTAACGCTGTAGTCCATGGGTGGAACCAACAAAGCAAAGATTCTGAGGTGATACATAATGTCCTAGGTCTTAGGTTAAGAAAAAGCATACCTTATCTGTCTTACCTTTAGTGCAAAACAAAAAAGTAAAGAAAAAATCCAAGAATTATACATTGGCCACTCCAGTATAATTTGCATTTTAGATCTATATAAATATATTGATCCCCACAACATCCCTGTGAGGTTGGGGAGTAGCACTCATATGGGAACATACGGTACATTTACATGTAAAACCATAAATCAGATTTTAAAACCAAAATTACCATACATTCTCTTTAGCAAACACAGTCACACTACTTCTAGTAGTGTCCTCAATGTCAATAAACCGAGAGCTCACTTTTCAGAAGAAAATTAAATATTAAAAGGCCCATGATTTCTATGAGGATTGCAAATTACATTTCATGTCAAGGAGAAAATGAAGATTTATTTTCCATTCAATTGTCAAACCAAACAGATTCTAAGTACATTTTGTCTTTTCTAATCACAAGATCATAACATGTTCAGAAAACAAATTTTAGCAGCAAATGAGAAAACTAAAAATTCATTTTTGACAAGAGAAGATAGAAAAAACTGTGTTTACCAACACCAACATTAGTCAACATTTGATATATTTTTTTTACTGTTCTAAGTCTGAGGGAAATTTTTATTAGGAATCTGATCAAATTATAAAAGAGTAATATAAACTATCAAGAGAGGAAACTAAATCTTCAACTTTCTCCTGAAATATACAGAAGGCATTTACTTCTATCTCATTAAGTGCCAATCCATTCATTTTATTTTGCAACACCAATCTGATATTGCCATTTAATAAAGAATCACAATGGAGGATCAATTATTAATGCAGCACTAAAATTTGAGTCCTACATGAATTAAACCATACATAGTGCTTACAACGGGAACAAGTTATAGCATTTTATATTGAATACAAGGAAGAATAGCTATATAGCTATATAGTTAACTATACAGCTATATAGTTAGCTATATAGAAAGGGGTACAGTAGTTTGCAATATTAAACCTCTTGAAAAATATACTATAACTTCAATTTGATGTAAAACAACAACAGAATGGTCAAAACAGTATTTGGTTAACCAGCTGTGGTGTTGCAAATTTCAGGTACACTCGAAGGATGTCTTATAAGCAAGAACTGCAGGACTAAACTAACCTCTGTCTGCGGTCACAATCCTTTGGTAAGGATGGACACGCATATCGTGCCTTCGAACTTTAGTAGCCACCGCACCTAGTTAAATTGCAATTACCAAGACAGTTAGAAAACATTTGAAAAAACATTAACAGCAGGCTTATCAAAATGGAGTTTAAATGATCACCTTTTTAAAAAAATCATTTAAACAAAGCAACAAGTTAAGGCACAGTAGTTTCAATTTTTTAACCTTAATATATTGAGTATATATGCACAAATTAATATTGCATTTATTTTAAACATCCGGGCCTTAACCTGCATCAACAATTCATTACAAACTTGACTACAGTATTTCAATGAAATCTATTAGACCCAAAAACAATTGAGCTTTACTAGTCACATATTCACTGAAGTGCCTTTTTTGCAGCAGGACTATCTTAAATAATGCCATTTTTAATACTGAAGGTTCTTTGCTAATTTTAAACAACTTCCAGTTTTCACCATTTATAAAAGTTTTGAAGCAATTCCTCAAGCCTACAGACTGATTTAAAACTAAGTCAATAAATGTGAACTGCAATGAATTAGGTGATTAGTAAAGCAAATAGTACAGAATACATAGCAGTCAGTATACTACCATACACTCATATATCACAACTAGTTTGTCATAGCACAGGCTATACCTAATTAATAGTATTTTTACTTCTATGTGCAAAAAGTGCAAGTAAGTCACTGACTGCTAGGCTACATTTTTTCAAGGCTGTTGAAAACTAAGCATTTGTTAAAGTCAGCTCTGGTGGGGATTCAGTTAAGACCATTCTCCAATTCTTAGCCTTTCGTTGGGAAAGCCATACCTAAAGATAAAAGGAAGGGAATTAAAAATCAGTAAATTAAGTTTTGATGGTCTTATCAATTTTCCTTTAGAATATCACACGATTTTCCTAAACCAATCATCTGGGAATTTTATATAATCTGAAAATTGTGCCTTGTAAGAATGGCAATCATATGCATATCTATTATGCCCCACTGAAATCAATGGGACTCCTATGATAATAGCTTTTAACACTGTGGCATTTTACACTTCACTAATAGCTCACAGTTTATTATTGATATGTATACTTGCCAAATCCAGCAGCAACCAGTTTCTCCTATTTACCGGGTACTTCAGTGTTACAATCTATTCTACAGACATTTCCCCCCATAGCAAACATTGTTCTGACTCCAGTACCACAATCAAAAACTAAGTTATTAATAGTAGTAGTTCATACACTGTAGCACCTACAAATCCTTAGATTTGGTGAATTATTCTGAAGTTGTCTGGGTGATAGCACACATTAAAATAAATACTTCTGCACAATTCCATTACATTATCATAACTTGGAGCAGGGAGCTTGGAGATTCATTGTTAAGCATTAAGTCAGAATATCAGGTAGGATATATTTTTTATATCCTATAAGGCACAGCATTCCTTTATTTATTTTCAAATTTTAGAATATTGCTTTGTTACTGAATAACAGTTTGAAGACATTACCAAGAATCCCATCCAAAGGCTAAACAATTAGGAAGGAGCTTTATCAATACCTATGGAATGCTATATTCACAATATGTTATGACATGTGTATATATCAATAAAAGTGACATTATGTGAGAAATGTCCTACTAGTAACTGAAGGTGTACCTACTAGACTAGTAATAATATTTGAGATCAAACTAGCTGCATCCTGAAAGAAAATATTTGAAAAGGAAGAGAAGATATGGGATAGTAGGAAAGGCCATTGTACTCAAGTCTCTAAACCACAATGCTTTAGCTTTCATAAATTCAAAACAAGAGCTATTTAAAATAAAAGAAAGCGTGTTGCAGAGAGCTATAGTGCAATCAGTTGTATAAAAGCAGTATGGAAGAATGAAAACTAAAAAAATAAATAAAAATGAATTGTGAGTATTTTCCAGTGCTAAATAGGAAATTGTTCACATGAATACATACATATGAGATCTAGCCCCTTTCTTTCAAAAGGGTATTAAACAAATTATCCAATAATAGACTATGTGTGTGCACGTTTGAGCTTCAATTCCCACTGATTTCAATGGGGAATTAAAACAATTATTCAACAGCACAACTTACACATGCCCACTAAGAAGTTCTATATGGTTGTGTGTGATCTGGTGATTCGCTATTCGGGGAAACACATTTGGTGGAATACATTATTTATAGAAGTGATTTGGGGAAATATTTGACTTGCATATCCATGGGACAGGTGGTCTGTTGTAGCAAAAATTATGGATTCAAGTAAGTGGCATAACTCAATCAGGTTCCTGGGCACATTTTCTTTTAGCCTCAACCGTTTCCAATTCTGAGAATGGTGCTCCAGGTTTTTAACCCCACTTTATGATGGCATCTATAAAGTTTGTTTGTTTCTTTTAAATGTATGATTGCTGGTCTAAAAGGTTGCACAATTCTCATGAGGTCCTCTAGGCAATAGGACTGCAGCATATTTCTCACTAACTGAAATCAACTGGGACTTGCATCCACATAGTTTTTTAAGATACTGAAGTGCATTATGCACACTGATGACCTTTGGCAGTATTTTTATATTCTAACTTTTGTATAATGGTCAGTGAAACAAAGTATGAAAAATTAGAAGCATTTCAAACTTCAAGGGAGAGGGAGGTGACAACAAATTTTCAAACTGCAACATTCTTTATTGCTTTACAGTAAGAAGCACAGCTCACTGATAGTCAAAAGGTGTACTATAAAAGGTGTGTAATATACAGAAACCTTCCTCTCCCAATCAACATCAAGAACACAGAGGCATCAACCTTCTTGCAACTATGGGACAGCCCAGTTAATACTATCCTGAGTCCTATGTTCCACTGTACTAAGTCAATGAGGTTTCATAAATGCGACTGGTTTATTTCAGTCAGTGATATGACATAGTAGTTATGAGCTACAGCATATGTACCCTACGTCTTTCAGGAGATCAATGCCTATCCACTGATGAAGAGGAAATGAGTCCACTCTGAAAAACACAGAATGGAAAATTCATCTAAGGTAGTGCTTATGTTTACACTTTTCAGTCCCTCTCATGGCACCCTAGAGTATCTCATCAAAGAATCTGATAATTATTGCAGCATGCCCATATACTAAGCCAGCCTTCCTAAATGTGGTGTCCTCCAGGTGTTTTGGACTACAGATCCTATCATGCCTGACCTTGCTGAGTGGGGTTCATGGGAGCTGAAATACAAAACATAAGAGGGCACTGGGTTGTGGATATCTACATTAAATCTATAAAGTTGTTTTCAAGTACAAAACATATGATATTATAAACTGTTTTGTCTTATACTCTCTCACATTTTCAAAATCTGAAAGGCAAAGAGACAGTGAAACAGATGCCAAGGAAAAATGCATCAAGTTGCCAATGTGCTTCAATAATGTTTTCAACAAAGAAGCAACTATAGCAAACAAGGCACTTCCAAAGAAATTAGGTTAAGGCAAAGAAACTAGGTTAAGGAAGTGTGTGTGTTGTAAATATACCGTATTTCTCTTTTTAGGCCAAAACAATCCTTCCCAATGAAATGTTAAGGGAATCTCTATGTCCTAAAACAGTCACTTTTGAGAAATACCACCTAATAAATTAATATTGAATAAATTGTCTGTGAGAAACTTACCTAATACACCACTGGGTTCAATAGGATACTCAAGAATTGATGTAGCAGGTGCCAGTGTGTAGGGATACTCATAAGGTGTGTAAATTAAACCAGCCTCAGGTCCTGGGGGAACTATTGCAGCAGTTGGGTGAGGAGTTCCATTTGGCATGACAGCGGTCTGTATTTGTCTGATCAAAGGCATTATGGTAGGGCCAGCTGGCGTAGGGGTACGCAGGGCAGCTGGTGGGAGAACAGGCGCAGGCCCCGTGATAATCCTTGGAGCCTGGGCTGTTGCTGCAAGAGAAAAGGCAAGGGCTGCTACAGTAAGCAAAGAAATTTAGAAGGAAGTATGGAGACAGCAGTGCAAAACATGGAAAGATGGGAAAAGTAGAAAGTAGGAAAGAAGAAAAATAAAAGGAAATCATTAGTACATGCATAGATCACATAGTGCCAAAGCACACCATTCAAAAGCAAACAGCTTTCCATTTCCCAGTGTGATTAAGTATGAACATGCAAAATAAAAGCTAATTTAAAATGGTAGGGTAGATTTCTAAAACAGGTTACACAGCACAAAAGCTCAATTTAGACCACATTTTTTTTTCATTACCTATGCCTTCAAGACTGCATGAGACTGAGAGGCATGCAGGAAACAAAGAAAATTCTGTTGTAATTGCATATGGAATATTAAAAATAGTGAGATTACAGAGTCTACAGAAATTCAGTGAAGCTTAGATATACAATATTAACATGTTCCACTGTATCACATAAACACTTTATTATGCAAATATTTACATTTATTTATAACATATCCATTTCCACTCTGGTGTAAGCAATGAACACTGGATATAAACAATGAAAGTTGTTAAGGATGGAAAACTTGGTTATGAACTCATAAAATTTTACCAATATTCCACTTCAGTATAGCTAGAAAATATTTGTGTAGCAGTTTTTCTGAAAGACAGTATAGTTGCATGCAGAGTAGGAAAACAGTACTTAAAACATAAGCAGAATTAAGATATACAAAGTGTTAGAACACAATGCTGGCACTGCTTTCAAATTCATCTAAAATAGCTGCTATTATTTCCTAGGGTTTAAGGCTAGTATTATTAGACTCATTAAAACAGAGTGAAATGCAACTTACTAATATTACAACATATTCAAGCTACATTTTCTAAGCCATCTGGGGGAAGTGACACTGTTTAATTTTTGAAGCTTCTTACACCAATATGACTAGATTACAAAAAAGACAGACCAATCGACTGAAGTTAAGCCATGTTTCACAACAGTCAGAAATACATTCTTATTTCTTAATCTCTATCGCCAGATGCAAAAAACTAAGCAAATGTCTTTATATATTGCCAACATTATCAAACAGAAGATGCATGTTAATGTGTCAAATAGCATCTTCATGCAACCTAACACAAAATAAAAGCTGAATCAAGGTCAATGTGATTATTTCTGATGCAAACCATCAGAGTGGCCCCAGAGTTATACAGAATATAGGTTTGTGACTCTAGCATCATCACCTCCTCCCCATCTGTATTATTTTTAACTTCTTTGCCAGTGAAGTTTCAAAAACTTGCATAATCATAGAATTGGAAGAGACCACAAGGGCCATCCAGCCCAACCCCCTGCCATGCAGGAATAAACAAATCATTCTTTAAAAGATGTCCATCCAGCCTCTGCTTTAAAACCTCCAAAGGAGACTCCACCACACTCCGAGGTAGTGTATTCCACTTCCAACAGCTCTTACTGTCAGGAAGTTCTTCCTAATGTTTAGGTGGAATCTCTTTTCCTGTAGTTTGAACCCATTGCTCCATGTCCTAGTCTCTGGAGCAGCAGAAAACAAGCTTGCCCCATCCTCACTCAGTATGACATCCCTTCAAATATTTAAACATAGCTATCATGTCACCTCTCCACCTTCTCTTTTCCAGACTAAACATGCCCAGCTCCCTCTCATGGCACCCTAGAGTATCTCATCAAAGAATCTGATAATTATTGCAACATGCCTATATACTAAGCCAGCCTTCCTAAATGTGGTGTCCGCCAGTTGTTTTGGACTACAGATCCTATCATGCCTGACCTTGCTGAGTGGGGTTCATGGGAGTTGAAATACAAAACATCAGAGGGCACTGGGTTTTGGATATCTACATTAAATTTATAAAGCTGTTTTTAAGTACAAAACACATGATGTTATAAATCAGTTTTGTATTATAATCTCTCACATTTTCAAAATCTGAAAGGCAAAGAGACAGTGAAACAGATGCCAAGGAAAGCTGTTCCTCATAGGACATGGTTTCCAGACCTCCCACCATTTTGGTTGCCTCCCCTGGACACGCTCCAGTTTCTCAATATCCTTCCTGAATTGTTGTGCCCAGAACTGGACACAGTATTCCAGGTGAGGCCTGACAACACTTGTTTTGCATATTTGCGCTATTGTGAGGCATTCTATTCAGGGGGTTGAATAATTTTGAGACTGGAGAAGTCATTATAAGTTGCATTTTCAGTTGAATTTGGGGAAACCACTTGAAGCATTCATTGTGTTGAGCTATTTCAGTTGCTTTTGTTTGATTTGTTCACTGCAAACAGCTAAAAGTCTGTAAATTTTGACAATAAACCTGATTTGCAATGGGGGTTAAATAATTTTGATTATAACTGTATCTACATTATTTGCCATTCTATTTAATTCTCAAGGGCATGAGGAGACAGGCTGATTGTTGTTTGGGGAAAGGTAGGCATTCTGCAATATGCTGAGAAATGGAATGAGGGAGAAAATCATTTGGCTCACTCACATTTTAATACAAACCAACTTAACTTGCGCTTCCTAAATGAAACATAATTATCTGACGATTTTCACACTTCCCTGAATTTTATGACAGTGTCCTCCAATCAATGAACATGTACAAAAGCATATATATTAGCAGAATGGGAAACAAAAAGCGTACGAAGGGAAACTACTTGCAAATTATGGAAAAATACATACAAAATACAGATATTAGGAGCAACGTGCAGGAAAATGTGTATTTTAGGAAAAATGTCTACCAAAAATCAACTGTTGCTTCAAAAACAATTCAAAACAAATCAATATGCCTACTCCCACTTCAGAGGCACTTTTGTATATTCTAGCTTGCTAGAATCAATAACTGTAAGCCTGGACAAATTTGTGAGTCCTTGGAATGTCACCTCAAAGTCAAGCAGAGGTGCCACCCACAAATGAGAGTTCTGCTAATGGAAAGTGCTTCTGTTTGATGGTGAAGAGGACTTCTTTCTCCTTAGAACCCACCCAACCCATTCAGCAGGGTCCCCAAACATCTATGCAGCATTTTCAAAGGGAAGCTACTCTGAGCAAGGGAGGGCAGTGGAATTTTTATTCTGTAAGCCTTGTTATGCACATATAACTTTGGATGTAATCCAATGTTTTGTACCAAATTGGTCTAAGAAAGGTGGACTCTTAAATACAGATTCAGGTTTTCCATAAAGAATATTAATAATTTACATGTATTAATTAAACTTTGCTTTGTTTGCTCCTGCTCTGTATTATGAAAAGGGGAGGTAGTGATAGAAAAATACCCAATTAATTTCTGATACCATGAAAAAGTTGCCTTGAATTTTGCCTGACTTTCTTTCCCAGGAGAGCACACCAAACCATACTTAGTAGAGATGTGTAAGGTTTCAGTGTCCTTCCTATTGCTCCTGGTTCTGCTGCCCCATTAGTATATGACCCTGAACCTGTTCTTTAGTTATCTGAAAGAAGACATTCCAAGAACTGGGAAAGCTTCTTGCTTCTCTCTCAACTCTTGGACATAATTCAAAAAGAACAATTCTTTCTCCTTTAGCCTATAAACTTTAACTCTGGTTACAAGGGGTAAGAGCAACCTCAAATCAGAATATTTAGGCTGCAATCCTAAGAAAGCCTACTTGGGAGGAAATAATTCATTTACATATGATTTTAAAATGATTATAAAACTTTAGTGTGTTTTTTTTAAGCAAGCCAAATTCCTTTTAAAACTGCATTTAAGATAACCCAGTCACAGACAGTAATCAAAATCACTGGCATCTTCTTGTCTTAAGCTGTCAACAATCCAAGTCATGATACAAAAAATCTTTAAGAATAACTGTATTGATGTTGCAGTACTGGCCTCATAATCCAACTCCTTTTCTTTATATCTTTTGCAATACATTTTACAAACACCTCCACCAACAGTTCACATCGAAACATACAGCATGTAACAGGATGCACTGTATCATGTATCACAAAGGCTTTAAGGCCCTTCAGACACAGTATTTGGCACAAATCATCATTTAGAAAGGTATGCACAAGTCAATGGTAACTGACATATGAAGTGAAGTCAGTTCATATGAAAGCAGTATGAAGATGCTTCAGCTGTCTGATTTATTCCCTGCAGAAAAAAATATTCTTTAACAATCTAGATTATTATATATGCTGACTTGCCTCACCAAGAAAAGATAAATGGCTATTTATCTACAGCAGAGATTCCCAAACTTTGGTCCTCCAGGTGTTTTGGACTTCATCTCCCAGAACCCCTAGCCACCTTGGCCAACAGCCAGGAATTCTGGATGATGAAGTCCAAAACATCTGGCAGTTTGGAAACCACAGATCTACAGCATCACCATTCATAGGACAACAAAAGCTGATACAGGCTCAGTATCCATTATCCAGAAATCCGAAATATTCCAAAATCAGAAAGCGTCCACATGGGTGGTTGAGATAGTGACACCTTTACTTTCTGATGTTGCTAAGTACACAAACTTTGTTTCATGCACAAACTTATTAAGCATATTGTACATAAATTACCTTCAGGCTATGTATATAAAGTGAACAGGAAACAGAAATGAATTTCATGCTTAGACTTGGATCCAATCTCCAAGATATCTCATTATGTATATGCAAATATTCCAAAACCCCCAAAAAATAATTTAAAAAATCCAAAATATGGAACACTTCTGGTCCCAAGCATTTCAGATAAGGGATACTCAGCCTGTATACCACTGTATACACTAGGTGACCTGGATTGTCAACTTACTTTCTCACAGTTCTCTATCAGGTACATGAGAGTTGGAGATTTCCTGGCATTTTTACAATGACAAAAGCTTTCATCTAACACATTTCAGCAAGTCATAAATCTATTAAAGTTGCAGGAGCCTACCAGAAAAGGGTGATATCCTATGACAACCTCTATGGCATATTTTCAAAATATGCAGCCATGTTTCTGAACAGCTGATGAGAGTCTTCTATTTTTTCTTCTCAAAGCTTTAAGAGATCAGGAATTTGTCCCTGAAGGACAGAGAAGCTCTGGAACCTTCCAGAAAAGACTGGTTTATAGAACCATGTCAAGCTTTTTTCAGTCAGTAACTTATTTCCCAACAACCCAAGTATGGGGGGAAATCAGGAAGAAAAATAAAGCAATGCCAAGAGAGAATACAGAACAGTTTCTGGTATCAGACATTTAGGAACTTGTCAATGTTATTTCAAGAAAGGGCCAGGTGCATAAATGGAATGCACTGGGACACAGACTGGAGTATGTGGTTTAAGTCACTATACATACTGTTTTAGATTTGGCTGCCACTCCTTCCCGTGCTAAATTCCACTGTAACATGGCACAGGACTCAGGGAAGCTTGCAATTTTGATGAGGCTAAACGCAGCCAGATCATAAACAATGCATGTTACCACTGCCACAGCTGATGCAGGAAAAGTTAAGAGGATGAATTATCCCAAGGCTGCATACGGATCAGTCTCTGTTCAAAGTAAGGACATCCAACAAGAGATGGGTCTGACAAAAAGGTTGGAGTTAAGGTTCTGATGAGCTGCACTGTGTCCTTTAAGAGAGTTGACTGATTAAGTCACACTAGACTTGGCTAAGAGCTAGGTGTAAAATACGTAAAAAAGCAAACTTGACTAGCTAGCAATTTACCATAGAACTCAGGAGCATAAGGCACACAACTTTTAGAAAAAAGAGATTCTTTTTCCAAAAGAATTTTGGAAAATTCTTTTAACTGTCTTAAAATTTGCATTTGCACACAGTTAAGAGGATAAAATCCAGATTGAGGTGTGATACTGATACTGCAAAGCCCCCTCTGCTCTACTCATACTGGTGTGAAAAAAAGGAGGGATAACAGCTGGGTTAACAACTGTGCTGTGATCCTCTGAGCTACAAGAAACAAGAGAGCACACATCACACGAATCCCACATGTGTTGCTTTTACTATGAATTGCTATGCTTGGATAAATTTTAAACTGTATGCCTTATTTAAGCCAGATTTTTACTATCTTGATCCGAATTTTATTTTTGTAACCATCTGCAGAACTGGAGCATATAAAGCAAGAAAAAAATTATAGCTGAATCATTCTTATGCCCCTCTCTCTGCTATTATAGCAAAATCTGTGCCTTGTGGTCTCTTCCAACTCTATGATTCTACAATGTGGCTGCATCGATAGCACAGTTGGCACATGCTGTAAAATAAATACAAACATATGAAGCTCATCTAACTTCATGGATTATGGTGACACATTATGAAGTAGTCTACTGAGTTACACTGTTGACTGAAGTTGTTGTTTTAACCATTAAGTCAGGTCTGGCTCCAAGGTCTTAGGCCAGCTTTGGAAATAAGCCAATAAATTCTTTATAATTTTTTTTAGACTAGCCTGTTTTAAGACAGGCTGAAAAGGATAGAGCACTCAGGACAGAAACCAAACAGATTGGTGAAGAAGTGTCTTCCCTTCATCAGCCCATTTGACTAGTAAAATCAAAACAAGTAAAAATGTTCTGTACCTAGTACAGAAATGTAGCAGGCTTGCCAGAGGGGCAGTGGAGACTTCTATACCTTCTCTAGCAGTGCATTTAGTCAACTTTATGTAGTTTCTTGCTCTCTATGGAGAGCAAGGAAACCATAAAATACAATTGCCTTGGGCACAAGTCTGTAAGGCTAGTTTCTCAACTTCTTTTTCCTCAGAGTTGTGAGGAATCATATGTAAAGCCCTCTACATGGAAAGCACATGCTCTACCACTGAGCTACAGTCCCCCTTGAACAGAAAATGTTGCTGCTGCTCCAGACCATGTTATCAGTATTTGTATCGCTATCAAAATATATCATCAATTAAAGTCAAATCTCAACTATTCATTCTGCTCCTCCAACATTGTAATAATATTAAAATGTGTTTCTTGTAACCAGTAAAAGGCTAGGCTGATAGGAGTATATGATGCTCACTGATTGGATTTGCCAGAGGCAGAACTGCAGGTGACCCAGCAAGGCCAGACTGCAACAGAAACTGTCACTGCCCTCCATTCCTGGTCAAATTGGGTTAAGGTCACCTATCTGGCAGTGCAGCATCTGAGGGATCAGCATTATCCTTGGAAGACAGATTGAGGTGCATGCCATTAGATCCCACAACAAATCTGCACAAGGCAAGGAAACACTTCCCTCACAAAGGAAGGGAATTCTACATGTGCTCACAGATGCATAGGAGTATGTGCAGAATTTCTGTAGACAAGGAAGTGCTATCCCTAATCTTGTTTTGGAATACCTCATGTCTCTAGCACAAGTAATACAACTTCAGAAATTTATATAAAGATACTAATGGCCTTATACCAAGTCAGACCAATGATCCAGCTAGCTCAATATTGTGGAATGAATGGTAGTGACACTGCTCTTTCCCACCTTTAGCTGGACATCTATCTGTGTATCAGACATGTACCCTATCACATGCAAGTCCTTTTAAAAATACTGGTAAACACTACTTTGACAGTACTCCCTGTTGTAAGACACAAAATAAACACTACTTCCTAAGTTGTAGAATTTGAAAGAAATCATTAGGATGTTATAGCCATCATGCTTAGGTTAGGAGAAAAATATTAAAATAATCTGTAAAAAAATAAGTTCATTATCACGTTCAAAAACCAAAGTAAAATAATCTACAAACCAGTTCCTAATCACTAACCCCATAAAGTCATCATATCCAGACCACAATGCTCCATAAACCGACATTTAATTTAAGATGCTAGATAAGAAATCTTGTAATAATTCCAGAAATCAGCAAATAATAATACAGAGTAAGCCAAATGATTTCATGCTATAAACTGAAATTCAGTTCCCTTCCTTTCAGGGATCCACAACAGCATTTGCACACTTTCAGTCTAGTAATTGTCTTAATACAGAGCTCTTCTTGATTCTGCTCTAATTTCTGAGACAAAATCAGCAAACTACCTCATTGCTTTTACAAAATCTTGAAATCCAACATGACAAATTCCAATCTTGGGTGGCAGAGATTTAGCTCCACAGTTTACAGCAGCTTTTGAGAGGAACCACCTGATTCCAAAGGTCAGGCAACAAATGACACTCTCCCTACACTGACAGACCACCCGCACCCCAGAGACAGTTCTGCCTCTGAAGCTCAATGTAGTGTTGGTGAGAAGAAACAATCCTTCCTCATGAATGGATGGACAGATTGTTGGTGTGGGAGAAAGTCTTTGGACTTTTCTATTGGTTTGGGAGAAAGTCTTTGGACAACCAAAATTTGTGATTTCCATGCCTCTAAGAGATTCCAGTTAACTAGCAGAATTAGTGCTTGTTACGATCTCTTCACCAACAGAGAAACCACCTGCAATAGTTCTGCTAGTTGGCTATGGTTATCTCTTAACAGTGGCTTGAACTCATTTTCTAGAATGCTGGCAGGTAGAAATGAGCATGTTACTTTTTACTTAACTCATAAGTAAATGCTACATGTACATTTTCCTTAGTTTCTCTGAAACTCCATAGGCTAGAAACCCAAATAAAAGGGAAGAACTCAGGGTCAACTAATGCTTCAATGGGGCATCAAATCACATGCTTAAAATCCAGGCAAGCTACTATGTATTCTAAATAATATCACCAATTATATTGTCCTATATGCATAAACCAGTTTTGAAAACCTGCCACTTCAAGTCAATATATGTTTACATAGAGAATTTAAGAGAATTCACTCCCAAGTATGCATACTATTTTAGTCTGAGGTGTATCTGGTGTATTTGAGCATAGTTTAAACATACACAACTGTGAAGTTGAAGGCTTTCACGGCCAGCATCCATAGATTTTCCTTGGGGTTCTTTTCTCCCCAGGCTGTGAGGCCGTGTTCTGGAATAGTTTCTTTCTGATGTTTCACTGCATCTGTGGCTGGCATCAGATGCCAGCCACAGATGCAGACAAAACGTCAGAAAGAAACTATTCCAGAACACGGCCTCACAGCCCGGGGGGGGAGGGAACCAAGGAAAATCTATATGCAACTGTCTTCATCTGATGCTGGAAGAGCAGAAAGACAGGTATTTTACTTAGTGCCCTTTTAGCAAACCTACATTTTAAATACATACATCTGGAGCCTCCAAGGCACCTGGCATTCCTGATCAAAGGCCAAGAATTTTTTTTTGGTCCTGATAGTATACTAGAAAGCCTTATTTCTCTGGATCATCTATATATTAAGGCTGATATATTGAACTAATCTGTTCGCATTATGTCTTTAGGTTTGTTATGCAAGATTGTACTTGATGAAATAAAAAGAATACTAAGCGAGAAAAAACACTGCCTACATCAATTACTGATCAGGCTGATTATTCTTACCCTCAAAGTACAATGATTTGCTTTGTTAATAATGTTTCAAACATAACTGAAATCTTACCCAATTAGTAAGAGCTAGACATTTAGTTTGAATATAACCCTGAATACATGCAGTTCATAAAAGCATGCTGAACAAAACTAAGAACTGGTGGGAAATAAGGTCATCATATAACTAATAGGAATTCTTGACTTACCGTGATTATTTTTCTACAGTGGATGGACAATACCCTTTTTCAGGTTGTCCTTTCACTCTAGTAGACAGGGCTCAGATGATCTGAACTGTAGGTAAGCCATCTATGGGATTAAGACCCTGCCAGTTTCGATGTGTTGAAAGTCTGGTCTAAAGTTTGGTTTTGTGCCTCTCTCTCTTGACAATCAAAAGGGAAGCTAGAGCTCGAAAGGCAGACTGGATGGCGTTGAGTATGTTCAATAAGTCCCATTCAGTCCTTCTGGCCAGAAAGGTCTCCTAAATGGATAGGATCTCTTCCATAAACAGAACAAGGTGCATTTATCATGGTAAACACAACACTCCTTGGGATACCCTTGGGTGGAGGGTATCCTTGGGTGGGATGTCCAGAAGCTGTTTAAATTGCACGGGTGGGTCCATCACCATGTTAGACTTTACAACTACTTATTGATACACCCATCTTTCAAATGCCGTGTCAGGAGATGCAAAGATGCTTGTAGTAGCGGCCCAATGATCATATTAAGGACCATATTGCTGCTTTACATATATCTGATACAGGAAAGTCCAGCTTGTAGTGATGGGTGGATTACCATACTGAGGACCACCTGGCCACTCCACCAATGTATAGTAGGAGAATGTCGGTGATGAAGGTAGCTGATGTTGCCTCACATCTTGTAGAATGGGTTCCTATCCATTTGAACATGGCAAAGTTTGGTCCTTCACAACATGTGGGTATGTACATCTTTATCAAGCTAAGGTTACATTGGAAACCTTTCTTCCTGTGGTTTCTGGCCTGTAGCCTGCTGTTTTTTTGGGGGGGGGGTTGGTGCTGCCTTTAAGGTTTGTTTTAATTTCCCACTGCATATCTGGGGTATGGCATTCCTTTTCTTATGAGTGAATGGTATGAACAGAGTGATGGAAGGATCAGCTACTGTGGCTTGTGAAACACTGAGTTCGTTTATGGAATGAAAGATGGAATATGCAGAGCTCCTTTATGATGGAAAGGTACTCCATCTGTATACTGCATGCACTGATATAATTGCAATGTGTAAAAGCAGTTTTAGAATAGAAACTTGACTGTCATAGTGCTCAGTTTAACTGTGCTTTGGTGAAGGTCTGTAGGGTACTGTGTAAATCCTACAGGTAGATTCTGTGTAGGACTTTCTCAGGGTTTGCAGGTCTGGGGATTCCCAATATGAATTGAATAAGTAGCTATCTTTCCTCAAGATGGTCATTCGGATAGCAGCAACCACCACTGGAAGTTCCAGGTATAGGAAGGAAAAGATGATGTAGAGGGGAATGTGATGGGATCCTACCCTCTTTTCTCCAATGAGGTGATGGCCTATCTTCAAGTTGTGCCCACCTCTGGGCTCAGTCCTCAAGGATGGTTCCCTTACTCCCCAGGGTGTTCTGTTGCTGTACAGTCAGATACAACTCTGGACATCTATTGTAATCCTGGCCAGATGCTTGCCAGCTGTGTAAGCAATGTAGCCCTGCTTGTTAGCAAGGTGGGGAGCATCTGGCTTTGTCTCTTAGGGATCCAGCACTTGTCTCCAGTTTCTTTCTTGAGTTGCATCCTCAGCCACTGATGCTCAGGGATTAGGAAGTGAATTTGCAGCTTCTGCTCCCAGTTTTTTAGGCTGCAGCAAGGACTCAGTTGAATTTGAGGCAGCCACACTGCTTCAGATGTGCTTTGCTTCAAAAAGGCTGAGCTTGGGGAAGGACAGGTTGCTTAACTGTAACCATATCTTCAAGTGGACTTCTGTGAATTCACACAGTTGGGTTATTCCTGCACCTGCGCAGAGCATACGGAACCTTCTCGTATCGCTACGCAGAATGTGCTTTGATACATTTTTGGCGGTAACTCCACCCATACTAACGGTCCCTTAAAAGGTGCTCCCCCCTAATTCCCCTCAGTTCCTTGAATGACGCGTCAAACAGCAGCATCAGGAACATTGAGCACATATGCAACAGCAGGACATAGAGGGGAGGCTGGGCGACTCTGTGTTCACAGAAGACCACTCAAAGATCTATGGTTACAGGTAAGCAACCTGTCCATCTTCTTCGTGGTCTCTGTGAATCACACAGTTGGGTAGACTAGCAAGCTTCCCCACTGGAGGAGGGTATGTCCTGTATGTCTGTAGACGAGGACCACCTCATAAGTTAACTAAGAAAGGGATTTATTGACAGCACATTCTTTAAGCATTAATCAATTCAGCAATGAAATAAACCAGTAAATAATTCAACAATTTGGAGGCAAAGGCTTCTTGGCCAGTTCATAGCAGAGAGCAATGGTCAACGTCACCCACTTCGAAAGATGCTGCAATGAGATCGGTGCACCTCACTTTGAATCAGCATAGGAGACGAAGAACTGAGGTGATTGATGCAATGGAGCAGTCCGTTGTATATAGAATGCAAGCAACCTCTGCACACCCATGGAATGGAGGGTACCCTCGAATTTGTCCTTCAGGTCCTGCATCAGGGCAGGCAAAACAATGGGTTGGTTAAGGTGAAAGCTGGAGACCACTTTGGGATGGAAGAAAATGTCTGGCATCAACACCACCTTATGCTTGTAGAAGCAGTTATACGGAGGGTCCGACCATAAGGCACAGTTCTCCACCTCAACGAGCAGAGGTGATGGCGACTAGGAATGCGGTCTTCCAAGTCAGTAGCCTGAGATCGGTAGAAGCCATGGGTTCGAAGGGTCGTCTCACCAGTTGGGAGAGGACGAGTTCGAGGCTCCAGTCAGAGAGGGATCGAGCACTGGAGGATGGAGACTGACATAACCCTTCAGGATCTTCTTCACTATCTGGCCCTGGAAGGGAAATCGTCGACCCCGAGCTTGGAACTCGTCAGAGATGGCCGCCAGATAGCCTGTCAGAGAAGAAACCGAGAGCCCTGCTTCAGACAAGTGGATGAGTAACTGGAGGACCATTGGTACCAAGCAAGATTGAGCATCCGATCCACGGTCTGCCAGAAACCCTTTGAAACAGTTCCGTTTGTAGAGGTAGGCTCTCCGAGTGAAAGGCTTCCTACCAGCATCAATAACCACCTGGACATCTCGAGGTAGAGGGGAAGAAGAGATGGCATGAGACGGACGGAAACTCACGGCCGTATCCTCCAAGACGTTAAGCGAAGCGTGTCGAGGTCGGGATGCCTGACCTTCCCTTGTTGAATGGTGAGCAGACTGGTCCGGTTCGGGAGGTGGAGGAAACACCGTCTGGACAGAAGTAGCAACGGTGCGAACCACGGTTGCTGGGGCCACCACGGAGTGAGGAGGATCGCATCCGACCGGTCCCGACGTAGCTTGGCGACGACCCTAGTCAATAACGGGATCGGAGGAAAGAGGTATAGAAACGGTCCGTTCCATTGAAACAGGAAAATGTCCCCTCTGGAGCACCTGTCCCGTGCTCTGGAGCAGAACTGGCCGTACTGCTTGTTCTGAGCGGTCGCGAAGAGGTCTATCAGTGGAGTCCCCCATCGATAGAAAAGGTCTGCCACCACGCGTCGATGCAGCATTCACTCATGGACGCTGGAATTGGAATGGCTCAGTCTGTCTGCAAGAATGTTCTCCTCTCCAAGTAGGTGGATGGAGTGGAGAATGTTCCTTTGGATGCACCAGTCCCAGATCTGAAGGGTGAGCTGAAGAAGCTAGGGGGACTTGGTACCTCCCTGTTAGTTCAGGTAATACATGACGGAGGTGTTGTCCGTGAGGAGAAGCATGGTCTTGCCTCGCACCAAAACTTCAAAGGCCCAAAGCACCTTCTGAATCGCAAGGAGCTCCAGTACGTTGATGTGTAGCTCCCGTTCTTCAGTGCTCCAGGAGTTCTGGACCTCGTGGGGCCCTGGGTGGGCTCCCCAGTCCTGAAGAGATGCATCTGTAGTGAGGGAAACGTCTGGTTGAGGAGGGTCGAATGGAAGACCAGAGGATACATTGGTTGGTGCTAACCACAAGTCCAGGGAACAGTGGACGAAACGGGGAATCATTAGGAGTGTCCCAGAGGAGTCTCATAGATGATTGAAGACTTCTAGGAACCAATGTTGAAGCGGCTGAAACTGAAGTCTGGCCAGGCGAGTGATTGACATAGTGTCTGCCATGCGCCCCAACAGGACTTGAATGGCATGTGCTCAGACACATCGGGACCGACGGCACTTGTGGACCAGGGACTGAAGGGTGTTGAAATGATCCACAGGAAGGTATGCCACTGCCAAGATCGAATTCAGTCGAGCTCCTATGAACTGGATTGAGTAGGGGCTCGCTGCGACTTTTGCATGTTCACAAGTCCCAGGTTAAATAACACATATAGGGTAAGAGCAAAGTCCATCTCGAGTTGGTGCTTGGAATTTGCCACAATCAGCCAATCGTCTATGTAGGAGAAAACCACCACACCGTGCTGCCGAAGGAATGCAGCCACCACTGCCATACACTTCGTGAAGACCCTCGGGGCTATGGAGAGTCCGAAGTGGAGAACACGGAACTGGAAGGTATCGTCCCCGATCTGGAACGTTAGGAACCTCCTGTGGGAAGGATGGACCCCGATGTGGAAGTAGTCGTCCTTGAGGTCTATGGATGCAAACTAATCCCCTTGTTGAAGGAGGGGAAGGATGGTAGCAAGGGTGATCATCCTGAACTACTTGGGGGCGATGTACCGGTTCACTCCCCTGAGATCGAGGATGGGACAGAGGCCTCCATCCTTTGCAAGAAGGAAATATCTGGATGGGTTCGATGGCACCTTTTTGAAGCATCGTCTGAACCTTCTCGATGAGGGGAGGGCGGCATGGGACGGACCCGACCTGTCAGAGGCAGTTCGTCGAATTCAATCCAATAGCCATGTCATACAATCTGAAGTAACCAGTGGTCCGATGTTATCGAGGACCAGGCGTCCTGGAACAACGACAGACGGTCTCCAAACAGGGCGTCTAAAAGAAAAGGGAAACATCACAATGAGGACAGGCCTACTCAGAACCTCCTCCTGCCTTGATCCTTAGATTTTTGCTTGGAGGGCAGGCGGTAGTGGGAGGTGGACCCTTGGCTTCTCACCGATGAGGCAGACAACATTGGCTGCTGGAACCTAGAGCACCTGGAGGATTGACGCGTGTTGCCCCGTCTAAAAGACTGGCTGTAGGAGGAGGCATGCCAGCCTGAGTGGTGCTTGGGACGGTAGGCAGAAGATGAGGACGATGGCATACCGTAATTCTGTGCGGTGGTCCTCATCTTCTGCTAAACTCTAGCTTTTAGTCCGTCGACCCACTGAAGAGGCCAGAGCTGTCAAAATACATATCCTCAATGGTCGCAGCGGCTTGTGTAGAGAGCCTGGACAATTGAAGCCAGGCGTGGCGCCGCAAGGCAACAGAACCTGCCACGGCTTTGGCCACACAATCAGCTATGTGCCTTGCCTAATTCATTTGTTGCCCTGCGAGCAGTTGGGCCTCTGCCTGGATAGCCTCAGCCAGTCGTCGCCTCTCCTCTGGCAGGTCTTAGATGAGGGGCACCATCCTCTCCCACAGGACCTGCTGATAGGCCCCCATACACGCCGAGTAATTGGCAATTCGGAAGCTGAGCCCAGCAGCCAAATATATCTTTTTGAGAATACTGTCTAACTTCCTTCCCTCAGGGTCCGAAGGAGTAGACTGTTCCCAGCGTTGTCTCCTCGGCTGCACTGCCTCAATGACCACCAAGTTGGGTCTCAGATGCTCCTGCAGCCACTCGATGCCGTCCCCAGCCACTCGATACAGCCGGTCAATCATCTTCGAAGTCGACAGGATCGAAGATGGATTTTCCCACGAACCCTGCAACAACTTCAGAAGAGATGGGAAGACCGGGATGCGGGCAGCCGGAGGAACCTTTGACTTGATCCGGTGGTAGATGGGATCAATAGGCTTGGACTCCTTCTCGGTGACCTTGAGCTCCAGGGCATGTGACATACGCACCACCTGCTCTGAGAAGGAGCGGACATCATCCGTAGGTCAGGACAAGTCCTCATCCAGGAGTTCCGGCTGAGGGGATGGCAAATAAGGCAGATACTCATCAGAGGAGTCGGATGACACTGATGAGTCTGACGACAGAGATGGGCTGTGGCGCCGGCCCTGCAGGGACAATGTGCAAGGCGGCGGAGTTGGACGCAGTGGAGGAAGTGGACGGAACGGAGACACTTGGTAGCCTGTGTCCTTCAACATCGGCTTCGGTGGGTCCTTGGCAGGAAAGGAACCCTTGTCCAGCCCACGAAAGAAAAAATGGGGCGGAGACAGTGTCAAGGCATGATGGGTCGCTGCTTCCTCTGTCAGGTAGAACACACGGTCCCCAGAGCGATCAGAGCTTGACACCTTAGCCAAGGGCACAGTGAAAACACAACTGGCCAGGTAATAGGCCCCATACGATAATCCTCCGGAATCCAAGAGGTGGACGGTTGGGGTTCATCGTCATGACTTCAAGGAGCAGTAGAGGACTCTCAAAGATGCTCTGATCGGGCCACAAGTCCGGCAGGTGAGAGGTCACGATTCTGTGGAGAGACCTCTGAATCCTCACCCGACGGCTTGCCCACTTCAACCTCTACGATCTCCAAAGAGGGAGTCGGAGTAACGGCTCTGGAACGGGGCTGCTCGGTATCGACATCTCGGTCCCGAGCCAACAGTTGAGGCTGTGGTACAGCAGGAACGGGCTGCTGTGCAGGTGGAGCAGGAGTCGGCACAACAGATACGGTGACCTGCGGGCCCAGTTTAGCCTCCTTTGGCCTCTCGGCGTGGGTGCGCTTGGCCTTCTTCTTCTTAGGGGCTTTGCCCTTAGAAGATACAGAAGAATCCCGGTCTCGATCCCCATCCTTCAAACCTGATCGATCCCGAGGCTTATCCTTGGATCCAACAGCCGATGAATCCGAGGAAGCTCGGTCCCCAGCCGGGGCCGGCCTGCTGGCATGCATGTGCAAATGGCGCACAGCCTCCGATCAGATGCCACCAAATGGTGACGAGAAGGGCTCTGTGAATGGTGGCATTTGGCCTGAGATGGCTTCGGTGAAGGGGACCGTCCTCGTTTTTGCGGCGATCCCACGGCGGGGGTCAAGGCAGCAGATGGAATGAGAACCTTCTCATAAAGGAAAGACTTGAGCCGGGAGGATCGATGTTTTCGTGCCTGTGGCGTAAAGGCCTTACAATGCACACAGGCATCCACGTTATGGGACCCACCTAGGCAGATCAAGCAGCGTGAGTGGCTGTCGGAGCTGGGCAATTTAGCCTGGCAAATGACACACTGTTTGAAGAGGGGTTTAGTGGCCATAGCAAGACACAACGATTAAATCGTAGTCAGAAACAGTCTGGGTCAAGCCAAAAATCAGAGATCAGAACCAAGCCCAGAGGAGCGCGAAAATCGTCATCAGAAATCCAAGTCGAGCCAAAAAAAAATCACAGTACAACCACAAGCAAGAGGAGAAAGATAGAATTGTTGTCAAAAAATCCAGTCCGAGTCAAAACCAAAAGTGAAAGTGATTACAACTAACGAGCGAAGGTCCCTTCAAGCTGCTAACGCAGCGGAAAAAAAGGAACTAAGGGGAATTAGGCGGGAGCACCTTTTAAGGGACTGTTAGTGCAGGCGGAGTTACTGCCAAAAATGTATCAAAGCACATTCTGCCTAGCAATACCAGAAGGTTCCATATACTCTGTGCAGGTGCAGGAAAAACCCAATTGTGTGATTCACAGAGACCATGAAGAAGATAGTATCCTGCTTAGATTGGCTCCAGCACCAGTCCAAGAAGTCCTAAGAGATGTTCATAAATGGTTCTGAGACATCTCAATGCAAAATATCTCTGAAATGTCTCCATACACAAATGATGGCTCTCCTTCCTCTGCTTGACTCATGAAGTAAGCAAGGTAGCAGCAGAATCGTTTGTGGAAGAGGGAAAAGCTGAATAGGAATGAGTTGGTTTGAAATTAGCAGAAATCAGAATTTTATACCTGACCAGTGGGAGCTAGGCAGTACCAGAACTGTGAGGGACATGTGTCCACAGATGGTTTTTGTGTACAGTTAATACCATCTGGACCCTGCCTACCAGAGTCAGTGGAAGGAGAAACCTACACAAAAATACCTTCTTCTACTGTAGGAAAATTGAATTCACAGATTTAAAACATTGAGGGGTTGTGCGTGGCAAATATGCAACATACTGAACATAATATGTTTTCTATTACCGTATATTCCGGCATATAAGACGACTGGGCATATAAGACCATCCCCACAATTTCCAACCAAAAATCTAGGTTTAGGCATATACTCACCATATAAGACCCCCCCCCCCAATTTGGCTGGCTGGCTGACTGGCTGGGGGAGCCTTGCCAGCTGATCCTCTTTGTTTCCCAACTCACAAGGATCTCCTCCTGAGTTGGGAAAGTGAACAGGATCAGCTGGCAGGGCTCCCCCATACAGCCAGCCGCAACATTCGCCCCTCGCTTCAACCTTCCAGTCAAACTTGACTTGAAGGTGGAGGAAAGGGGCGAAAATGCCCAGTTTGCCTCAGCAGCCCCCTTCCCTCCGTCTTGGCTCTTCTGAAGGGGACCAAGGCGGGGGAAGTGGGGGTCGCCGTGGCAAACCCCTAGATTCGCCCCCTCTCCCCAACTTGATAGAAGGTGGGGAGAAGGGGCGAAGATGTCCCCTTTGGCTCCACAGCCCCGATACCTCCTTCTGGGCTCCCTTCCAAAGGGTGCCCAGAAGGAGGATGTGGGACCATGGAACCAAACCCCGGGATTTCCCCCCTCTCCCCACCTTCAAGGAAGAGGGAGCCAATCTAGGGGTTTAACTCCACAGCCCCAATACCTTCTTCTGGGCTCCATTTGCAAGGCATCGGGGCTGGAGGATTAAACGGGCCCCCTTTGGCTGCACAGCCCCGATCCCAGGACGAGTATGCGGAGGCTGTGCAGCCAAACCCAGGATTTTCCCCCTCTCCCCACATTCAAGGAAGGTGGGGAGAAGGGGAGAACATGCCCCTTTTGGCTGCACAGCCCCGATCCCTCCTTCTGGGCTCCCTCCTCCCGCGATTCCCCAACCCACGAGGAAGCTGCCCAACCTCCTCGTGGGTTGGGGAATGCGGGATGGCCAGCTGGCTGGGGGGGGGATGGAGGGAGGGGGCTTTGCAGCCACCCACCCCCTCCCCGAAGCCACGATCTCAACTGGGATCGTGGATTTGGGGAAGGGCGCTAGAGGGAGGGTGGACGGGTGGCTGGAGGGAGGGGACTTCGCAGCCACCCCTCCTCCCCGAAGCCGCAATCTCAACTGGGATCGTGGCTTTGGGGAGCGGGGGTGGATGGAGCGAGGGTGGAGGGGTGGCTGGGGGGAGGGGGCTTTGCAGCCACCACCCCTCCCGAAGCCGCAATCTCAAGTGGGAGCGCGGCTTTGGGGAGGGAGGGTGGATGGACGGAGGGTGCTGGAGGGAGGGTAGACGGGTGGCTGGGGAGAGGGGGCTTCGCAGTCACCCACCCCCTCCCCGAAGCCGCGATCTCAAGTGCAATCACGTCTTTGGGGAGGGGGGTGGCTGCAGGGAGGGTGGACGGGTGGCTGGGGGGAGGGGGCTTCGCAGCCCCCCCTCCCCGAAGCCGCGATCTCCAGTGGAAGCACGGCTTTGGGGAGCAGGGGTGGATGGACGGGTGGCTGGGGGGAGGAGGCTTCGCAGCCACCCCCCTCCCCAAAGCCGCGATCTCCAGTGGGATCACAGCTTTGGGGAGGGGGGTGGCTGGAGGGAGAGTGGCTGGGTGGCTGGGGAGACGGGGCTTCGCAGCCACCGCCCCTCCCCGAGGCTGTGATCTCCAGTGGGAGCGTGGCTTTGGGGAGGGGGGGTGGCTGGATGGAGGGAGGGTAGATGGGTGGCTGGGGGGAGGGGGCTTCGCAGTCACCCACCCCCTCCCCGAAGCCGCGATCTCAAGTGCAATCACGTCTTTGGGGAGGGGGTGGCTGCAGGGAGGGTGGACGGGTGGCTGGGGGGAGGGGGCTTCGCAGCCCCCCCTCCCCGAAGCCGCGATCTCCAGTGGAAGCACGGCTTTGGGGAGCAGGGGTGGATGGACGGGTGGCTGGGGGGAGGAGGCTTCGCAGCCACCCCCCTCCCCAAAGCCGCGATCTCCAGTGGGATCACAGCTTTGGGGAGGGGGGTGGCTGGAGGGAGAGTGGCTGGGTGGCTGGGGAGACGGGGCTTCGCAGCCACCGCCCCTCCCCGAAGCTGTGATCTCCAGTGGGAGCGTGGCTTTGGGGAGGGGGGGTGGCTGGATGGAGGGAGGGTAGATGGGTGGCTGGGGGGAGGGGCTTCGCAGCCACCCCTCCTTCCCTGAAGCCGCGATCTCCAGTGGGAGCTTGGCTTTGGGGAGGAGGGGTGGCTGGAGGGAGGGTGGACAGGTGGCTGGGGGAGGGGGCTTAGCAGCCCCCCCTCCCTGAAGCCGCGATCTCCAGTGGGAGCGCGGCTTTAGGGAGGGGGGTGGCTGGAGGGAGTGGACGGGTGGCTGGGGGGAGGGGGCTTTGCAGCCACCACCCCTCCCGAAGCCGCAATATCAAGTGGGAGTGCGGCTTTGGGGAGGGGGGGAGGATGGATGGAGGGTGCTGGAGGGAGGGTAGACGGGTGGCTGGGGAGAGGGGGCTTCGCAGCCACACACACCCCGAAGCCGCGATCTCCAGTGGGAGCGCGGCTTTGGGGAGGGGTGTGGCTGGAGGGAGGGTGAACGGGTGGCTGGGGGGAGGGCAGAACACTTTGCTTCACCCCCCTGCCCCATCTCCTGCTTATTCGCTCCGTTTGCGAAGAGGCAGAAGCCAAGTATATCCGGCGTATAAGACGACTGTCGATTTTGGAGGGCACTTTTGAGGGCTCAAAAGTTGTCTTATACGCCGGAATATACGGTATCTTAAGCATGTTTTCTAAAAACAAAACACCCAGATCTTTATAGATACGACTGACACCAACTGTCAGGATCTTCCCTTCCCTGCAGAAGCTAATTCCACAGTCAGAACTCACACAAGGAGCCTCTGTCCACATGGCTATGTCACCTAGAATGTAATTCAGCCATGCAGAAGCCATTCAAATGGGAAAAATTCTCCCCAAGATACAAGAAAATAAGACCCTTCATTAAGATACACACAGAAAACGTTATAATTTCCACTTTCAGTAACAGGCTTTGATCACTCTTTATGATGCCATCACATTTTAAGTGTTCTAGTGTCACAATATCACACCAGCCGACAAGAATTATGAATTGGCAACAAGTATGCTTTTGAAAGTAAGACAGGACATGTGAAGCACATCTACAGAAGGTTGTCTGTATGAGCATCAAGAAATTGAAAGGGTCACAAAATATCAAAAGTGAACGAAGGGGTTACATACAGAATTCAGGCTATGCTTTCCCTATCCTATTTGGTACATATGAACAACAAGCAACTTATAAGAATCCTCACATGCAGAGGACCCACAGTTCTGTAGTACTTACGTGATTTGATATTGGCATCTCTGTAGGTGCCATTGAGAATTGCAAGTTCCATCAACTGCATCTTTTTAAGGCTATCTTCTCCCTCTGCCTGCATAAATGAAGCAGACTATTAGAATCACAGTTTAGAATATTAGCACAGCCAAAAAGAGATTCTTAATACATTCTAAGTGAAATATGAAATGGAAACATATTTGCATAATTGAAACATCCTCTGATGCTGCTCTACTCTCATACATTTATAATAATAATAATAATAATAATAATAACAACAACAATAAATTATTTTTAACCCGCCCCTCTGCTCGGCGACTGGGGCAGTGTACAGCAAGATTAAAACAACACCAAGTTAAAACAATCCTTCCCAATCCTAACCCTCCCACTCCTTAAAACTAAATGAAACTAGTGGAGAATTAAAACAAACATACAATACAATGCAGTATACAAATTACAACAAAAAATGGCAATAGTGGCAGGGGGGACGGGTAGGCAATCAACTCCACTTGACCAAGGAAGTTATTCCAGGAAGGCCTGCCGGACGAGATCCGTCTTTAATGCTTTTTTGAAGCTATCAATAATAGTGATAAGATGGATCTCGTCCGGCAGGCCATTCCATAGCCTGGGAGCTATAGAAGAGAAGGCCCTCTGGGAGGTCTGCAACAGCCTAGTTTTCATAGGCTGCAGCAGGTTCCTCCCAGAGGACTGAAGTGCGCGGGGGGGGGGGTTCATATGGGATGAGACGGTCCCGGAGATAAGATGGACCAAAGCCATGTAGGGCTTTAAAGGTTAAAACCAACACCTTGTACTGTGCTCAGAAACTAATCGGCAGCCAGTGAAGAGATTTAAGCAAAGGTGTTATATGCTCTCTCCTAGATGTACCCGTAATTAACCTGGATGCCATATTTTGTACCAGTTGAAGTTTCTGGGTTAGGAACAAGGGTAGCCCCATGCAGAGTGCATTACAGTAATCCAGACGTGAGGTTACCAAAGCAAGAACCACAGTATTCAGATCCCGTGTATCCAGGTAAGGGCGCAGCTGGCATATCAGCCGAAGCTGATAACAGGCACTCCTGACTGTCGCGCTTACCTGACTAGTCATGTGAAGCGATGAATCTAGGAGTAGCCCTTAGAGGAGAGTGTGACTCCATCCAGGACTGGAACTTGTATTCTCAGACCTAGTTTCGGGTCTGTAACTGTCAGTACCTCCGTTTTATCTGGATTTAGTCTCAATCTGTTTTCCCTCATCCAATCCATTACCACTCTGAGACAGTCATTGAGAGGAGGGACGCCATCTGAAGTCTGAGCCGACAATTTGGTCATGGAGAAATATATCTGAGAGTCATCAGTGTATTGACGACATCTAGCTCTATGCCTCTGGATGATTTCTCCCGGTGGCTAAATATACAGTCGTCCCTTCACATTCGCGGAGGTTACGTTCCATGGACCCCCGCGAATGTGAAAAATCCGCAAATAATGACTGCCCTCCCCCTCCCCCACCATAGCGACCATGGGGCCTCCGGAGGCCCCATAGTCGCTTTCCCCAGCCTCCCCACTCCCTTCCTAGGCCTTCCCGGGGCCTCCGGAGACCCTCCCGAGGCCCCATGGATGCCTCCCCAGCCCTCCCCCCTCCCGCCCAAGCCCTCAACGGGGCCTCCGGAGAGCCTCCGGAGGCCCTGCGGAGGCCTCTCCCGGCCCTCCCCCTCCCTCCCCGGGCCTTCGTGGGGCCTAGCCAGGCCCCGCGGAGGCCTCTCCCGGCCCTCCCCCTCCCTCCCCGAGCCTTCGTGCGGCCTAGCAAGGCCCCACGGAGGCCTCTCCCGGCCCTCCCCCCACCCTCCCCGGGCCTTCGTGGGGCCTAGGAAGGCCCCACGGAGGCCTCTCCCGGCCCTTCCCCCTCCCTCCCCGGGCCTTCGTGGGGCCTAGCCAGGCCCTGCGGAGGCCTCTCCCGGCCCTCCCCCCACCCTCCCCGGGCCTTCGTGGGGCCTAGCCAGGCCCCGCGGAGGCCTCTCCCGGACCTCCCCCCTCCCTCCCCGGGCCTTCATGGGGCCTAGCAAGGCCCCACGGAGGCCTCTCCCGGCCCTTCCCCCTCCCTCCCCGGGCCTTTGTGGGGTCTAGCCAGGCCCCGTGGAGGCCTCTCCCAGCCCTCCCCCTCCCTCCCCGAGCCTTCGTGCGGCCTAGCAAGGCCCCGAGGAGGCCTCTCCCGGCCCTCCCCCTCCCTTCCCGGGCCTTCGCGGGCCTAGCAAGACCCCACGGAGGCCTCTCCCGGCCCTCCCCCTCCTTCCCCGGGCCTTCGTGGGGCCTCCGGAGCATCTCCGGAGGCCCAATGGAGGCCTCCCCAGCCCTCCCCCAGGCCTTCATGTGGCCTCCGGAGCATCTCCGGAGGCCCCATGGAGGCCTCCCCGGCCCTCCCCACCCCCTCCCCGGCCCTTCATCAAGGCCTCCCCGGCCCTCCCTCCTCCTTCCCAAGGCCTTCGCGGGGCCTCCTGAGGGTCTCCGACGGCCCCGCGGAGGCCTCCCCAGGCCCCGTGTCGCGGTTTTGGGGGGACCCGGGGGGGGGCCCTCCCAAAACCACGAATAATCAAAACCACGAATGTCAAGTTCGCAAATGTGGAGGGGTGACTGTAAATGTTAAATAGCATCAGAGACAGGATGGCACCTGAAGGACGCCGCAATTAAGCTCAATTCTGGAAGAGCAAGTGTCCCCGAGCCTCACCCTCTGGGATCTGCCTGAGAGAAAGGAACGGAACCACAGCAGAGCAGTGCCTCCAATTCCTAACTTTCTCAGGCGATCCAAGAGGATGGAGTGATCTATAGTGTCAAAGGCTGCTGAGAGGTCCAAGAGCACCAGCAGGGTCACACTACTCCTGTCGATGCTCAAGTGGAGGTCGTCGTTTAGAGCAACGATGGCAGTCTCAACTCCATATCCTGTCCTGAAGCCGGTTTGAAATGGATCAAGATAATCTGTTTCATCCAAGACAGCTTGGAATTGGGAAGCAACTGCCCTCTCGATCACCTTGCTTAAAAAAGGTAGCAAGGACACTGGTCTACAGTTGTTCCTGACCAGGGGGTCCAGGGAAGGTTTTTTCAGGAGTGGTTTAACTGCCTCCTCCTTTAAACAGGATGGTACGATACCTTACCTGAAGGATCCAGTGATTGTATCCCGTAGGAATACTCTCAACGCTTCCCCCCCACCCCGGGATGACCAGCCAAGATCATAGCAATAGGATCATAGCAATAGGAGATTTTTCTGCGAGACATTAAATATCAGCAAAGTTAAAAAGAATTTTTTAAAAATTTAAAAAGCCCAAGTGCTAAAACTCAGTAGCCTATTACAGGTCTCCAATACTATATAGACTTTAGAGCTCATTTATTCATTTTCCTCCCCATGGTGTCAAAATTTATCACTGTAATATTGCAGAAACATTCTCACACATAAGCAGGCCGCACAAACTTTGCTACCTACTACAAACCACAGGTCAATCTAACAGTTTTCAACCAATATTCAGTAACTGCACTTCTGTTAACTTCAAGCATGTCATTTTCATATGTGGATTTATCCATTTATTTATTTAAGGTATTTGAAACCATGTTCTTCAGCTGAAGAGTCCCAGAGCAACTTATAGCTGGTATATCAACTGTAGCTACTATGCCAGCTAATGATCCTATCTGGATAGAGATAGCTTGGCTTCAGCTATCTACCCACCCACCCGTCTTGTTTTGTTTAGATTCCACAATGTATGCAGCAGTACATGTATGTAGCTGCTATTGAAGACAGGTCTGGAAACTTCAGTTACACAAAAAATTGCAGCTATAGCATTGACTGGATCTAGCATTATGATCATATTACTCCAGTAGTCTACTGTATTCACTAGCTAACCCTTCAAAGTTTGGAGCATTGGTACCCAAAGCAGCATTTATTCTTATAGATTCATAGCCAAGCCCTGAGATGGAGAGGCACAATATGAAAAACTGCTAATAATAAAACTCATTGTCAAAACAAAACAGACTCCAATTTAAATATACTCCATCCCCCAGGTGCAATGGCAGTTGTAAAAAGGAAATCAATCCTACTCAGAAAAAAATATATGGAAGAGTTGAGCAGCATACAGCCATCTTCAAAGACTTCCCTAAAAACATGTTTTAAGGAGCCAGCAAAAAGAACATGCACATGGGAGCAGGCAGATGTCCTTTGGGAGAGCAGTTCATTATGTCAGTGCCACAACTGAAAGGTAAATGAACAATACATTAGAACCACACTAGACTCTTCTGAGGAGCCAGCATGGACTACAATTCTGGAGACCAGGGTTTGAGCCCTCATTCAGGCATGAAAACCTACTGGGTAGCCTTGGGCAAGTCATACATTCATAGCCTCAGAAAACCTGTGATAGGGTCACCATGAAATGACATGAAGGCATACAACAATGATAACGATAACAACAGACTCTTTTGTCTGCAGGCATGTTTCTAGGTTGAGTGGGGTTGAGTGTGCAATTTCAATATTAACTCTGAATTTGGTGGAAATGTCTGACATACACTTGAACTTAATAACTTTCACAGTGAGAACCATGCATGGGAAGTACAAATTAAAATTACGTAACATCAAAATCAGAAGGCAGAAACTTAATAAACAGTTACCCCTATGGCAAACTCTTACCATAAATGTATAAAAGTGGGACCCTTTTTAAAAAGATAACAAAAAAGTGATTCAAGATGTATCACTGTCAACACTCCAAGCGTAGAATTTAGCCAGGAACTTATCTGGTAGCAAGTTGTAATTAATTGTATAGATATACTGAGCATTTAAAATTCATGAACCATTTTAGAAGGTTTTGTCTTTTAAGAATAACCACACTTTTTCCAATTAGAAGCTAAATTAAATTTCAAATACAATTAAGGAAAGTGATCAGTGTTGGAATTAAAAGCATTTATCCTATCATAAGGATAGGTTGTTTGTTTGTTTTTACAGAATTATTTTAAACTTTTTTTTGCTTATGGCAAGCTTCTTTGATGATATGCCTTCAAGTTGCCTCTTGACTTCGGCAATTCCATGTATTTCATATGGTTTTCTTAGGCAAAGAATACCCAGAGGTCATTTTGCCTGTTCCTTCCTCTGAAATATAGCCTACAGCACCTGGTATTCATACGCAGTCTCTCATCCAAGTGCTAACTACGGCTGACCCTCCTTAGCTTCCAAAATCAGATGGGATCTGGAGCCTTTACAGTATTTAAGCCCTTATTTAAGCAATACTGAAGGCAATTAATGTTTGATGAAACCAACCAGGTGATGCTTAGCAGTTTCCAAGAGACGCTGGATTATATTATATTGTAGTTAAAGATTTTAGAAATCTTTGCCATTCTCTACTTGTTTAGGTAGCTATGAAGGACTGTGAAGTCTATTTTGCACCCCACTTCTTACCTCAACTGGTCTCAGAGAAAGACAAAAAAGCACAACACTCAAATGTATTTTTCAAGTTCCTCATAAAATGGAATGCTATTAAAGTCAGCCCTTCATATCCACAGATTCTGCATTCATGGATTCAACCAACCAAGGATTGAAAATATTCAGGGGAGGGGGGAGAGAAACTGTTTGTCATTGTATATAAGGAACAACATTTTACTATATCATTGTATATAATGAGAATTGAGTATCCACGGATTTTGGTATCCATGGGACGTCCTGCAACCAAACCATAGCGGATAATGTACAGTTGTCCCTCCACATTCGCGAACTTGACATTCGCGGTTTCGGTTATTCGCGGTTTTGGGAGGGCCCCCCCGGGGCCCCCCCAAAACCGCGACACGGGGCCTCCAGAGGCCCCGTGAAAGACATAGAGGGAGCGGGGAGGCCCAGGGAGGCGTCCACGGGGCCCCCGGAGGCGCTCCGGAGGCCCCATGAAGGCCTGGGGAGGCGATCCTGGGGCCTCCGGAGACGCTCCGGAGGCCCCAGGAAGGCCTGGGGACGGGGTGGGGAGGGCTGGGGAGGCGATCCTGGGGACGGGGTGGGGAGGGCTGGGGAGGCGATCCTGGGGCCTCCGGAGACGCTCCGGAGGCCCCAGGAAGGCCTGGGGACGGGGTGGGGAGGGCTGGGGAGGCGATCCTGGGGCCTCCGGAGCATCTCCGGAGGCCCCAGAAAGGCCTGGGGACGGGGTGGGGAGGGCTGGGGAGGCGATCCTGGGGCCTCCGGAGACGCTCCGGAGGCCCCAGGAAGGCCTGGGGACGGGGTGGGGAGGGCTGGGGAGGCGATCCTGGGGAAGGGGTGGGGAGGGCTGGGGAGGCGATCCTGGGGCCTCCAGAGACGCTCCGGAGGCCCCAGGAAGGCCTGGGGACGGGGTGGGGAGGGCTGGGGAGGCGATCCTGGGGCCTCCGGAGACGCTCCGGAGGCCCCAGGAAGGCCTGGGGACGGGGTGGGGAGGGCTGGGGAGGCGATCCTGGGGCCTCCGGAGACGCTCCGGAGGCCCCAGGAAGGCCTGGGGAGGGCGGGAGGGAGGGCCGGGGAGACCTCCGCGGGGCCTAGCAAGGCCCCGCAAAGGCCTGGGGAGGGAGGGAGGGAGGGCCGGGGAGGCCTCCGCGGGGCCTAGGAAGGCCCCGCGAAGGCTTGGGGAGGGAGGGAGGGAGGGCCGGGGAGACCTTCGCGGGGCCTTCCTGGGGAGGGAGGGGGGAGGGGTGTCGTTATTCGCGGTTTTTTCACATTCGCGGGGGTCCGCGGACCGGAACCCCCGCGAATGTGAAGGGACGACTGTATTTAGACTGTGGTGGGTATGCCTTGGGGCTTGAGGGACTCTCTCTGGCATTCCAGCCTCCTCCAAAGTTCTGCACTGCACTGCTGCAGCCACAATTCTGGGTGATTTGGTGACACTGCATGACTCCCTGTAGGTTCTGTTTGGAGTTGGTGGTGGGGAGGCTTTGAGTTTGTATTGTTTGGTATTTTAGAGGGGATGCCTGAAACAGCACTATTTGATCAAATCTGCCCTTGGTGAGTCCATTTTATTTGAAAATCTCTTTTTTAGCTTAAAAGTATTATTATAAGGGTGCCAGAGCTTGGGGCCAGGGTGGGCGGCGGGGGGGGATCCAAATGTTGGAGTCTTAAAAGGCAGTACGTGGTCTGCAGGCTACACAATTGCCACACCTGATCTAAACAAAGAAAAATGATTACAGATTTTCCTTGGTTTTTTTCCAGGCTGTGAGGCCGTGTTCTGGAATACGTCAATTTGATCACAGGATACAAAATATTCTAAGTAGCCTTTATACACTGTGGCAATTAAACAATAAGCTATTTATAAGTTCCCAATGAAAAGTTCCCACAGAATATTACACCTTCCTGGATAGGCATACTTTAAAACTGAAGTGTTTCCCTGTCATCTATTTTGCAAACAGAGCTTACTGGTCTGAATCCTACTTGGTTAGTCTCACCTATAATAGATCCACTGTAAAATCTTTTGAATGCTGAATCAACATGTAGGTAAATGCATTAACTCAATGGATCTACTCTAATTAGCACCAACAATAGGATACAGGTTTATGCTTATTAGGGGTCAGGGAAAGGACTGCAACTCACACTAGTGGTGTAGATGTTAAAATACTTCTCAAAATTAAATAATTAAGCTTCAGCGTAACTTTGAGCTTCAGCTAAAATTTCCAAACTTCTTCACAGTTACATAGGAAAAATCTAAAACAAACATTCTTGTTAACCCACAAGGATTTTGACTCTGTAGTTTAAGTAACAGAAGCTATTTTTATTCAAAAACAATTAAGAACCTTAACAGACCATAGCAGGTCACAGAATCCTGGATCACTTTTGCCCATAATATGTAGATTTTGTGATTAAAATATATAATTGAGAGATTCTGTGCTTCTCTAAGATCAACTCTTAGTGGTTGCAATCAATCTGAAATTATTAATTCAACAAAAGATGATGTGTACGGGAGAAGGACCAGTTGCTTACCTGTAACAGTAGTTCTTTGAGTGGTCATCTGTGAACTTACACACATGGGTTATCTGCACCTGTACAGTACATCATCGGGAACTTTCCAAAGCTGTAATGCAAGACTTTTGGCAGTAGCCCTTCCCTCCTATAAGCCTATCCCAGTGGCTCCTGCCCATTGCCTCAGTTCCATGTCTGCCACAAAAGCAGCATACATAGAAGAAGCATGGCAAGGTACAACTAGGGGAGGAAGGGTGGGGTTATGCAAGTTAACGGATGACCACTCGAAGAACCACAGTTGCAGGTAAGCAACCTGTCCTTCGTGGCCTCTGTGACTCTCACACATGGGAGATTAGCACACTACTATCCTTGGAAGGTGGGAGTGATGTGCCAATGCTCCAATAGGTGAAATCAGCATGAGAGCAGGGAAGATAACACTGCTCTGCTGAAGACAGTGTCAGTTTGAGCCTGTGAGTTGAGTCTGTAGTTGGTGACAAAATTAAGTGGTTGAGACCAAACTGCTGCCTTGCAAATATCCAGTAATGGGATGCCAACTAGGAAGGCTGTGGAGGTTGCCATAGCTCTAGTTGAGTGACTCCTGATTCTGTGAGGGGGAGCCTTTTTAGCCATCTGATAGGCGAGGTGAATGGTGGAGACCACCCATTTGGAGAACCACTGTGGGGAAACTGGGAGGCCTCGTTTGGTCTCCGAGTAGCATAGGAAGAGTTTGGGAGACCTTCTGAATGGTGATGTCCTGTGGACATAAAAGGCCAGGGCCCTTTGGGCATCCAGGCAGTGGAGACTTTGTTCTGCATTGGTGGATGAATTCTGTATAAAGGAGGAGACGTTGATGTCCTGATTTAGGTGGAATGATGAGACCACCTTTGGAAGAAAGGTAATGTCCCAGTCTTAGCACTACCCTATCTGTGTGGTAGGGTGGATCAGAATGGAGGGCACAGAGATTGCTTGCTCTTCTCATGGATGTGATGGCAAGGAAGAAGGCAGTCTTCTACGTGAGAAGACAAAGGTGTGATGTGGCCATGGGCTCAAAGAGAGGTTGAGAAAGATGGGTAAGTTCCAGATTCCAGTGCAGAGTGGGACCCACTACTAGAGGGCAAATATTCTGAATGCCCTTGAGGAATCTCTTTACTGTGAGGTCTCAAAAGAAGGAAGGAATGCTGATGGCCTGTAGATGGAAGGTGATTGCTGACAGGTAACCCTTAGTGAGAGAGGTTAAGAAGGAAGTCCAGGACATAGGTTACACGAGTCCGGTTTGGTGTGACAGTACTTGTAGTAAGGAACTGCAAAAATTTTGACCACTTGTAAGCATAAGCTCTTCTGGTGGAAGGTTTATGTGCCACTGAAAGTACATCTTGAATCTCCTGGGAGAACTGGTTTATGGGTGAATTCTCCAGGCAGTTAGGCAAAGGATTTGCACATTGGGTGATGGAGTTGACCATCATGTATGGAGAGGAGGTCTTGGCACTGTGGAAGGCAGAGGTAGGTTCATTTGGACAGGAGGAGCGGGGAAAACCATGCATGCCACGTTGGTTTATAACATGTTCTGCTACTGCTGATTTTTCTGGTAGGCCCAGTCTGCAGTGTCTCTCATGTTCCTTGGTTCATGTTTGCACACTGCGTTTAGTGGTCCCTATGTAAACTTGTCCACAGCGGCATGGTATATGGTAAACTCCTGCAGCTGTGAGGGTCTCTTTTGTCCTTTGCTGAATGTAGCATTTCTTGGATTTTCTTGCATGGTCTGTAGATTGTTTGGAGGCTGTGTTTCCTCATCAGTTTCCGTATTCTGTCTGTGTATGGTAAAAATACCTCCCCTTTGGGTGGCTGTTTTTCTTCTTCATTCCTGTGTTTTTTTCTGGGTCTGGCTGTTCTTGTAATGTCTGATCTGGAGTAACCACTAGCCTGTAGGGCCCAGTTTAGGTGCCTCAGTTCGTACTCCAAGTAGTCTTGATAGAATTTGACAATTTTCCCCTCCGAGTTGGACTCTCATGGATTCAAAAGATCTGAGTGGACCCAGTAGGGGAGAGTTCCCAGTGAGGCAAAGCCAGTACTGGAGACAGAAGCTGATCCATTGTCAACATGTGGTTGTTTGGGGCTTGTGGTTCCCGCTGGTGATCCTGAGAGGGGAAAGTCAATATCAATGGGGTCTCTCGGAATTGATGGGGGTTCTTTTTTCTTTTTGTCTCATTTTGGGGAGAGTGTCCAGATTTGCATGCCTCTCCAGTTTGTCCTTCGGGGTGGAGGGCAGTTTTGGGGCTTTCTGTACAGTCCCTGGGTTCATGGTAGGGTCTTCCAAGAGAGAGCACTTAGTAGTGATTCAGATAGATGAACCCAAGATGGTCAGTCCATCTTGAACTGAAACTGAAGGCTTTAGGGATGTCCGTAAAGGAACACCTTTAGCCTGGATTCTTGGTTCTTTTGTGCTTGCGGGGGGGGGGGGAGCAAATGCCTTACAATGCATACATATCCCCACATTTTACCCCTCTGCCACACAGAGTAGGCAGCGCAAGTGACCATTGTGGGCAGGCATTTTTGCACCACAGGTCAAACACCTCTTGAAAGAGGAGGCAGTTGAAGAGAGCATGGCAGAAGCCATGGGAAAAGGCGAAGTCCGGGGGCAAAGCCAAAGTCTGTTACCGTCAGAAGCTCAATTGGACATCAAAATCCAAGGAAGACCCGAAAGAATAGTCAAAAAGATGGTCCGAGGTGGAAGAAGGAAAAGCAAAAGTGAAACAGCTAGAGAGAGAAGTTCCTAAGATGTTGCCGGTGCAGTGGACAAAAAGGATCTGAGGCAATAGGTGCAAGCCACAGGGATAGACTTATAGGAGGGGGCACGGCTACTGTCAAAAACCTTGCATTACAGCTTTGGAAACTTCCGGATGATGCACTGTGCACGCATAGATAACCCATGTATGTAAGACCACAAAGTAACCAAGTATAAACAAACATTCAAATCAAAATGCCAGAGGCATTTCATCTTAATACTTCTCTGTCTCAACTGGATTAAGAAAAAGTTTCCTACTAGTTTTTGGAATTTTTAAACTAAAGGACAGGATAGACATTATTTCCCACCAAAAGAAAGAGTGTTTCATTAGTCTGTATGTTGCCTTTGTATGTTTGTTATCTGACTGTCCTATTATCCAAAACTTCTATAGGCATAGCTCAATCCTAAATAAATGAAAGAAGAAATTACAGAAGAAGAAAAGAATGAAATAAAGGTTCTGCAAGAAGATTTTTCACTGTACTTACAAAGCAGCTAAAATTAAATAATTGTGGGACAATAATCCTACCTTTATCTCAGGCATACTTAGTCACCTCCATATTTTAAAAGGAATAATAAATAAAAGGAACAGACAAGTCTCAGTTCCTAGTGTAGAAAAGAGGTGAGCCCATGGACCATGTATGACCCATACAAATTCATCATCCAGCCTTCAAGTACTACCTGGTTCTTCCTTCCACCTTACTTGGTCTCTTTATAAAGCTAACTGAATATGGTAAGTTAAGTGCAGGCAAGTGGTAGAAATAATGGTCGTACTACTGTACAGACTACTGGGACCAATGGCTTGTCACTTTCGCCCCTCACAGGCTGATGCTGGTGCTATTATGTAGGCTGGAAGCTATTCCGCTTTGGTGGCAAGTCTATCGCCCCAGTGCAGGCTATGAGCCAAACCATCACACAATTTCTACACCAGTTATGAATGCCATACTGAATACCCACACTTTATGTTCAAGTTTCCAAAGTTGCCTACAAGTGGGCATGCATTTCATAAATATGACAACAGAAAGATAATTCACAACCAACATTTGTCCAATATGCTTAGCTTGGTAAACATTCCACCTTCCTTAGGATAAACCTCCACCAAGAGTTGCCCTATATATTTGAAAGTAAAAACTCTGTGGCAACAGCAGCATTATAGGTGATCGCTGTTCATTAGATGGGAAGGCAAAATTTATTGTGTCCATCTTCTGCCTGGGACCTGTGTTTCAGGGCTGCATTATCAATCAGGTTGAGCCTGTGCCAAAATTTCATGATACACTGTGTTTTCAATAATGAAGGGAACAGCAACAGAAGAGGTGGAGGAACATAGGTTGAAAAATAGTTTGATTACTTCCAAGTATCTTTGTCTGTAGGTGCCATAAAAGAATTAGCTGACCTGTGCCCCAGTTTTCATGTCCTTAAATTCATCTATTCACCTAACCCTGTCTGAGGAAGTAATAAATTATTACATTCAACTAGCTTACTTATTTTTTTTAATCATTTTATATTTCATTTATATCCTACCTTTCTCCTGTCATGAGACTCAAGGCAATTTACTTTTCAAAATACTGCTTTTCAAATCAGACTTTAGATTATATCAACACAGGGTTGTTATTGTTGTTTTGAAAGATGTGAGAATATAGTTACCAAGTTGTGCATAAAAAATCAAGGAAGGAACTGGCTGCATAGCACGGAGAGTCTAATCTATACTTCCTCTTGACTCAAATGTGGACAGCAAATAAAGTCTGCATGACATTTTGTCATCAATTTTATGTAAGTTACATTTTTTTCTTTAAATGCTTATTGTCTCTGGAATACAAGACTACAAAACAAACAGGTTGTACTTATGTGTACCCTATCACCTTTCTTAGAAAATAATGTTCTTATTTGTAGTTGGTTGAATAGAATATCTATTTACAGATAAATTCTTTGATGTGTCAAAGAAAAAGCTACTGAATAAAAATAGGAAAGAGGGTTGCTCATACGTATATGCATTCTTAAGAGACGCAAACCCACCCATGCATTTAACTGCAAACTATATGGAACTTCTTATTTTCTGTAGTAGAAATGTTGCTATAGTACTCAGAATTAGCCTAAAACATTCCTAAGTAATCTAACAAAATTCTGTTCCCAAAGACATGTGCCCTTCCACTGCTACAGATTATCCTGCAGAATCCAAACCAGAACACATCCCATGTAGAAAGATCGACTCTAAAAGAGTGCTTACACATAAATTTGCTCAAAAAGCTTGAAGCAGGATAGTCATACCATGCACTATTTTGTGATCAACCAAACAGGTGCATACAAACTTTGGATACACTGTGAACAGCTTTCCAAAAACCCAGTATAAACTTAAAACACTTTTTTCCTTAGTACTTTGTTGCCAATAGCTTATAAATTCCATGATGAGACAACAGTGCTATTTCTGTTGGGCAGTCACAGCTCTCATCTTACTTCTGGCTAAGACCTGCATTCAGTCAGTTTAAAAATACAGAGTACTAAAGAAAGAATTGTATGCCCTCTCATAGGGGACAAATGTGTCAGTCATATGACCTTCCATTTGAAGTCCTCAACTGCTCTAGGCATTGTGTTGTCAAGGGGAAGTCTTCCCCCTCCGACCCCTAATCCTGCTTTACCATCTTACTTAATGGTATACTTCCCTGAACAAAGTATAAAAACGCAGGTGCTTACATGCAGCTGTAATAAAGAGCTTTTGATAAAAACTTCTTTGAAAGAACTACATGCTGTACGTACATGTGACTAGTTTACATTTACCTTTTTACTTGGAAGAAGAGGGAAGAGGGGGAAATAAAACAACATATTCATAAAGTAACCAAGATCTGGTGTTAACAAAGGAAATCTATAACATCAATATAACGAAATGTTATATTTATTATGATTTTGTTTATTACATTTGTTAAATGCCTCACAGATAGAGGCACTGCACAGATTGAGAAACAGATACATTAAAATCCAAAATTAAAAACCAGTGAGGATTTTAAAAAAACTTCTAGTAATTATTTCTCACCATAATACAGTAAAATACACAACAAATTATAATTAAAATAGCTAACAGAAACAAGAATTCAAATGGAGTCCACATGGAACAAATGCAGATCTGAGTACATAAAAACATTTGCCTAGAGCCAAAAAGGCAGTATTCATCCATTCATTCAATTTGTACGCCGCCTTTCTCCCACTAAGGGACCTAAGGCAGCTTACAATTTTTTTAAAAAATGGCTAAAACGTGTATTACAAAAATGTAAAAGAACTATTGAGCATAATAAATTCATAACATATGGTCTTGGTTCAAACCCCTGCAGCCGTATTTTTTATTTATACAAATTCCCTGTCCTTTCAAGAGGGTAGGACCACTTCTCTTCAAGAACAGTTAATGTCTTCCTGTACTCTTTTTGACATCATAAAGCCATGGGCAAGTAAACAAGTGGCTGGCCAAGTCTATTCAAGTACCTTGTCCACATACATCCTCTGGCTCCATGAACTGCATCCAATAATACAGAACCAGTCAGTGCTCTGAACTCCTCCTTGGACTGATTTGTACCAACTGTAGCACCTAAATTGTCGATAAATATAAAGATGGACTTGCAAACATGTCACAGCAAGCTATCAAGGATTTCATACTTAGTAACAACTAGAGGCACTTTTTAATGGTTTCAAAGCACCCCAAAAAGGTTCAACTGACAACATGAAAAAGTAACACAATGTTTCTTTACCACAAGCCACAATCACTGTCATAGAGCAGATGCAATAATCAGCATTTTAATAATAATGAACCAATAACATAACAATATCAACATGTCATAGATTGTGAAACTGATGATAACAAAATAGTAAGAAGATGAGAAATGATAGGCATATTTAAATATTTGCAAGGACGCCATACTGAAGATGGAGAAAACTTGTTTTCTGCTGCTACAGAGACTAGGACATGGAGCAATGGATTCAAACTACAGGAAAAGAGATTCCACCTAACATTAGGAAGAACTTCCTGGTGGCAAGAATACACTGCCTCTGAGTATGGTGGAGTCTCCTCCTCAAGTGTGAGTGAGCAGAAAGCACTCCCTCTTGCAGTAGCAGCATGACTGATGAAAGGGCCACTGCCTGCCTCTTCAGGGTGTAGGTCTGAGACCCAGGTCCAAGCCCTTATGAAGAAAGGCCAGCATGTGCGTCACTGTCACTCCTTCCAGGGGAATGGAATTGGACCCGCACCAACGCTTGAAAGCTTGCCATGTAGTCTCGTAGATCCTTGCTGTGGATTGTCAACATGAGGAAAGAAAAGTGTCTATTACTGCCTCCTCATAGCCACACTCCCGCAGGGCTCAGCATTCAATTTCGAGGTGGCTAACTGAAGCCAGGTCAACCTCAGGTGGTTGAGTGGCCCTTGCAGTAAGAGGTCTTCTTTCTGAGGAAGTCTCCAAGGTTCCTCTTCTGCTAACTCAATGAGATCCAAGAACCATGGTCTCAGAGGCCAGTAGGGGGCTACGAGGACCCACTTATGCTCTTTTCTCCTTCACTTTCCTGCAGACCTTCCCTAGGATGCAAAGAGGGGGGAAGAGATAGAGTAGAACTTTTGGCCATGGGCTCTCAAGAGAGTTCACTCCCTCTCCCCTTTTGAAGTGAAACCTGGTGAAGAATCTGGGGGGGTTGGCGTTGGTTGCCGAGGCGAACATGTTCACCTCCATCGTCCCGAAACTCTCTGGAGCTGGTTGAATACTTCTGTGTGCAGTTTCCACTCCCCTGGAAGTATCTCGTGCCTGCTCACTTAGTCCACGTGTGTGTTGTCGGACCCTTGAAGATATTGGGCACGATGGAGGCCACCGTCTGTTCTGATCTGAACAAGAATCATAGAATCACAGAATTGTAGAGTTGGAAGAGACCACGAGGGCCATCCAGTCCAACACCCTACCATGCAGGAATACACATATCAAAGCATCCCTGACAGATGGCCATCCAGCCTCTGTTTAAAGACCTCCAAGGAAGGAGACCCCACCACGCTCCGAGGGAGTGTGTTCCACTGCCGAACAGCCCTTACTGTTAAAAAGCTCCTCCTAATGTTGAGGTGGAATCTCTGTTCCTGGAGCTTGCATCCATTGTTCCATGTTCTAGTCTCTGGAGCAGCAGAAAACAAGCTTGCTCCATCCTCAATGTGACACCCCTTCAAATACTTAAACAGGGCTATCATATCACCCCTTAACCGTCTTTTTTCCAGGCTAAATATACCCAGCTCCCTAAGTCTTTCCTCATAAGGCATCGTTTCCAGACCTTTCACCATTCTAGTTGCCCTTCTCTGGACACGCTACAACTTGTCAATATCCTTTTTCAATTGTGGTGCCCAGAACTGGACACAGTACTCTAGGTGAGGCCTGACCAAGGCAGAATAGAGTGGCCCTATTACTTCCCTTGATCTATACTTCTATTGATGCAGCCCAAAGTTTGTAAAGTAACATGTTTCACTGTTTTACTACTTTACCACTAAGTTGTTCTGACTGTCTCACTGAATGAAGAATGGGATGTAAATATATTAAATAAATGATGTAAGCCAATTTTTATGAACTACTGCAAATATAAGTGAGAATACTGTAGGTGACTTATGGTGGTATATCATCTTGATGCACCAGCATAAATAGGTATCCTGTACCACTTTTGGCGATGCCTTTAAAAAAGGGCAGCCAGAAATCCTGGTTGTAGCTCTTCTTCTGAATCAGTGATTGGCTGTAGGGGTGTGTGGTAGAGCTGGCTGGCTGTCCCTGCACAACAGTTCCCACCCTGTCCCAACACAACAGCTGCTGCTTCTCTCCTCCAGGTGTGTAAGAAGCAACTTCATAGCCGATCACTGGCAGGGAAGCGAAACGGTGACCAGGAGCCTCCAGCTACCCTTGCATACACAAGAGAAAAGAATAAGCAAGCCATCTGGACCACCTATTCCTGAAGCTGGAATAGGGAACATATGGCACGCTAATTCAATTGGATGCCAAGAGAAATCTTCTTATAAATTTGAACTCCTTTCACAGGTACTATACAGGGCTGAAGATTGAACCAGATCATTGGATAGGGAAAGATTCAGTACAAGCATGACTAAAAGAAACCACGACAGCTCCACAATGGGATATGGGTAGCTCACCATCCTGTAGCCACTGCCTGGTTAAAAAGAACCCAAAGTGTTGCAGGTTATATGAAGGACAGAAAGAAAGCCACAACTTCACTGTCCATTTTCAGGGTTTCTCTGCTGTCTCCTTAAAGCTTTTCTCTCTCTGATCTTCAACCTGTACTATGAAGGAGAAGAGATGAAGGCAGAAACTAATATCTGAAAACTGCAGCAAGACTTTTTAAGTGATGTGCAAGCGGAAGGGGAGGACTAGGGGTTCATTTTAAACAGATACATGTCTTAGGGCAGCAGCAGAGCTTCTGACACCCTTTTAAAATCTCTTGTAGTCTTCTGCAATTATTTCCCTGTGTCACAATATCATTCCTCTTTATAAGAACACGAGTGGCCTATGCTGAGCTACAAATGTTTCTTCTTCAAAGAATAATTGGCACTGAAAATTCAAGTACTAGTAGAATTCAAATTCCTGTAAAACATTTTAAAGAAAATGATGACTCCTGACATCAAACACCTTCAATTTGGGCAAAAAATATAATTGCATTACATGATATCAGAAATAATTTTTCCTTTAAGTCCTTTGTGCTATTTATATGCAACCACTTGCATTCAAACACATAACATTTGAATATTTAGAATGAGTTTGATACAAATAAAGTGGTAAGATGTACTGAACCCAATAGATTGTTTAAGCCCCATCTATTTTCTCTGCATTATTTCATCTGTCAAATCCGAAGTCATGAGCCTAAAACCATGTGCTAGTCCCAATAAGAGTACATCCAATGAAGCAATGGGGTTTACAGAAGTGTTAACACTGAGCAAGGTTGGAGCATACAATACAAAAACCAAATGCTTGCCAAGTAGCTTGTGTGCCACTGTTGTGTGTGAAAGTAATGAAAAGTGAGCAAGGACTGATAATGTTCAAAGCTGTATATACTGTACATTCTGTGACCAGAGGGTGAGGGAAGAGCTCTTTAATTTCCTGAAGTGTTGAGAGAGCAGCACAGTTTATCATATTTGAAATAGACACCAATCTCTCGTTTTCATTTTGCACAGGATTACACTGAAAGGACCAAAGGGGAGGAAGTATAAGGGGGAGCCAATGCTAATTTAGGAGCTGCAGCTTCAGCTGCTTAGGAATACTGTTGTGTCTCGTTTATGTACAGAAAGGAACATTAGTCTTACCTGTGATACGATGTACAGAAAGACTAGGAGCCGGAACCAGGATTTTTTTCTTTTTTTAAAAGTATTTTTTATTGAAAGTTATGAAGAGTACATCAAAAATTACAGAAATTAAGAACATTAAATAAAAAAGAAAAAAAATTGAAAAAGTGACTTCTGATCTTTTCAGTGGTTACATATGCATAGTTTTCATTCCTCACTCTCTAAAAAATTACAGTACATTCTCTTCTTTCAATGTCTTTATCTTTCTACTCATCAAACCCAAAGCTTAGCAAGTCATCCTCCCACCTTCAAAAAGTCTATAAAGGATTTCGAGTCTTTCAGAAATGTCACTAACAACCTATCAATTCCAACATTTCTCTGTGGTACGCAACGTTGAATTCTTCCATCTTATAAATTTCAACCCTTTACATCACATATTTTCTTTAAGCTGTTTTCCTTTTATTTCAAATTTCAAGGAAAGTCTATACATTTCACCAATTATTATATGTTCATCATCTGTACACAATAACATCTCCAACTGTGACTTAATTTATTCAATCCCGTAAATCTTTTTATCCATGTCAATTCTTACCAACCACTATAAGAACACTATTCAAACTATATTCCTTTATTACTAACTAGTCTCTTGATTTAATGTTATATTTCCCTTGACAAATCTCCAAGAGGGCTTAATACCTTAACCGTTTTTTAAAAGATCAAACAGCAAATATGCCCAATCTTCCTCTTTCCGCTGCACCTTGTAGTACTTTGTATTTAACTCATGTTTTTTTCCCTTGCTATATAAACTTAAACATATCTTTTTGCCATTGCTCAAATAGTACATCAGTTGTCAAAACTGCTATTGTCTGAAATAAAAACATAATTCTAAGCACAATATGCATTTTTGGCACAGAAATTCTCCCACAAAGTAACAAATTTAGACTCCCCCATCTTAATGTATCCTTCTTTAAATATTTAACTTTCTTTGCAACTTTAAAACCAGGTTTATCCATCAACTCAAATTGATCTTTTTTATCCATACTGTCTTTATCTCCAATCTTTTGTCTAATACCATCACCAGGGTCTTCCACAATCATTCTGAATCCCTGACAAAAGTCTCTCCTTCTCAATTCCAGCAATGGCAAATTGTCCAGATCTTTTTCCACCTCTTCCACTGTCAACTTGTTTCACATCTTCAACTAGCTGCCTTGTTCTTCAATTTGTTTAATCTCCTTTTTTATAACTCCCTTCAACTCCTTCTTCATCTTTACCAAATGTTCATTTTTACCATATCAATTCACATAAGCCTGATTTCTTCAATTTCTGTAGAATTTCTGATTCAGTCAAGTTTTGTCATTTTTCTGATGGGTGTATTCAGAAAATCCAAACTAAAAATCTAGCAATTGCAAAGTTAAAAATAAAAAGCAAGCCTCTTTTTTTTAAAGTTAATAATTTAGTTCCAATACAGTTTCAGTAGCTCCCATAGTACCATCTGGTTGCCCGCAGTCTTATCGTCTTTTAAAGTAAACAATCCATATTCCCATGGGGATCTGCTTTTTTTACCTAATCAAATTCAATATTCACAAAGCCCATTTGTCAAAAAGTAAAAAAGAAGTCTATCTTTTAAAATTACTGTCTCCTTTATCCATTTGTAACTTTGGGGAGCCACATTCTTGCTGAGCTTTTTTGCTTTAAGACTAAAATCTTGTGAATAGAATTTATTTTCTTGCTTCTTCTTTACAGAAAGAAGGCACTGAGGCTTCATTGCCTTTCAGAAGCTCTCCTTACAATTATAAATTAGGTAGTTAAAATGTAATTTAAAAAGTGAGGGGTTTTGCAGGTGCAGTGTCCGTTAAAGGCTCACTTAGACAGTTTGAGCCTGATGTTAACCCTGAGTCCCCCACCCCGCTTTCCATCTGTTGAAGTTTCTGCAGTCTCCTATTGAGGAGCAGCATTTCAGAGTGCGTGTGGGTGATCTCACACTCTATTCTCGTCTGGACAGTTTCCGTTTCCTCACAGCCTAAGCTTTCCCTGCCGTGGAGTTAACACAGGGATTTCAATCCTCTATCTGTCCCCATCCATAAATCCAGTACTGGGATTCTTTTGATCTGTATTGTGGGGCAGAGCTGCTTTTTTATTTTTCAGTTATTTCAATTATATTTCAGTTATTCAATTTTTATAGCACAGCTAACAAAGAGTCTTTTGAGGAGGCTGGATCAGATAGCACTCCATGACCTATATACCCCACTCCAAAACTCTATAGTCTCTGGTCTACTATTACTACATAGAAGCAAATTCTCTCCTTTTAACCCCCATCTTTCCAAATGGGCATGCCTTTGCACCTATTCATTCCACTCCCCCAAAAACTGAAGCCATGGAGACCTCAATTAGTCCAATTGCCCCCCCCCCCACAATACCATAGCCCAAATTACCATCCAGCAAAAGCAGTGGAGCTGGGGAAAGAAGGCCTTCTATTTAATTATACTGCATTGACATTATAACTTGAAACAGAAAAATAATCATTATGTACAACTAGCGTATGCCTATCTGGAAGCGATCTGCAAGAAATTACAACACTATAGGAAGAGTATTCTGAATAAATTACAACAATGGAAACAGTAAGAACCAAAGTTACAGAAGTAGTAAAACTGAGCCAGTCACTATATTTGGCCAGATGGTCTTAGTAAGTCAGAAAACTGATCAGATAAAGAATTTGGGGTTGCTTGACAATCCTAAATCTGGCACACAACAGTAACAAAAAGTCTACAGATCAGTTGCCTTCAAACTTACATATATCACAAAAAAGCCAGGGTCAAACTAAACATGATGGGATAATTGCATTTGGTATTATTTCTGCCTCATTCATGTTTGACAAATAGTTTGAGGAAATCTAATTCTCATGTCAGCACATGGGTCAACTGAATTATATGCTTCCATGCTTTGTCATTCCTAAGCACTTATGCACCAGGCTGTTTCTGATATCAGGAGGAACTCAACTTGAGAGAAAAATGCCTAAAAAGATGGAGCACATTCAGTTAATGTATGGTTCTGCTTCTTTCATCCATGCACAGCTTTTGATATCAAAGTCAGATGTACAAACACACCCGACTTTATACACAAACAGTACAGACATGTGATCAGGAGCAACTGCCTCATGTCATCTAGCTTAGCTTGAACACAAAAATAAAAAGTAAAGGCTTCATTTAAAGCATGTTCCCAAACACAACACTGAATGCCAGTTACTGTTACCTCTAGAGCTGAGTCATCAAGTATATCTGAAAGTTAAACAAGCATGAGCAATGTTTGTTATTTCATGCATTTGCAAAAATCAGTCCTCAAAAACAGAATCCACCATCTTATGTTTCAACAGTGCCAAGGCTCACAAACTAACCAGGAAGTCAAAGCTCAACCACTTTTTAATGGAAAGGAGTCTTGGTTCTACAAATGTAAACATGTGACCTTAAAGAACCAGTTCAAAGAGCCTAGGTACCTTATTTACTTTCAAATGAAGTCTTCAGTGCCCTTCATCCCCTTCATAATCAGATTTGACAAATATTATAATAAACATTACATGTAGAGTGGAGAAGTTAAAATCAAGTTAATGTTTACTGAAACAATATAAAGAACCAATTTTAATAGCATCTCTTGAAAAGAGATCTAATCCAGCAAGGGAAATTCAATTTATATCTGCAACAATCAGATTTTGTTTTCTTACTCTAGGGATTTGTTACATACAGTCTCTTGAAATGTGCTTACTTTACAGTATTTAGCAGAAACAGTTTAGCTTTAATAAGCTGATAGTCTGCACAGGAGCATGGATCAACTAGTTCTTATTAAGTATGTAAGCAGCTTTCTAACAGCCTTCATGTTGCTTGCTGCTCAGCCTAAGCCAGAGAAAGCAGAGATTGCTCCTTTAAAACCCATAATTTATGAGTTTATTCAAACCTTCAAATTGCTCTAAGTAAACGCCTCTTACATTTGAAAATTCCCATGGCAACTCATTTAGTTTGGCAGGCAAAGAGACCTAAACTCAATCCTTTCATCCTTTGGCTAAACCATTACAATGGCAATTCTGCACTGACATTCTGAAGAGACTGCTAATTACTGTACTTTGGGTCCCCAGACAGATTTTTCATTGAGATTAAAATGGTCCTGCATGGCTGAAAGTATCTGCAACACCTTTTTTGCTCTCACACCATAACTATCTATTAGGAAGGCTCTACTATTGAAAAGTCAATGAATACTTTCAAATAGAAGATTCTACCCACAATTTTCTAAACAGAATATTACATGTACACTCAGCCCTCCATATCCACAGATTCTGTATCATGATTCCACAAACCATGGCTTGAAAATATATATATTTCAAAAAGCAAACCATGATTTTGCCATTTTATATAAGGGACACTATTTTACTATACCATTGTGTATAATAGGACTTGAGTATCCACCAATTTTGGTATACATGGGGGGTCCTGGAACCAAACCACAGTAAATACTAAGGGCCCACTGTACAAGCTATAAAAAGTTCAGAAACACAGGACTACATTTCACCTAGGGCTGTAGTGAAGCAATTTTCACCAGAGGGGCAGGGACAAAAATGGCAGGGGGAGGCATTGTTCACTATAAGCAAATCAATTTAAAATACAGTATTTTCCACATGCAAAACAGTATTGTGAACTAAATAACAGTGACTAGGAAATAAATGTATACTGTTCAATAATCATACTATAATAATTTGAACTATTAAGAAAGTAATGTGCTGTCCAGATCCTTTCCTTTACTCTTACTTATTTTCACACACAGGTGTAGATAAACCAAAGGTGAGTCCTACAGCATACAAAGTGTACATGCACAGAAAGGCTTCCTTGTACATGTGGTTTTGTTAGGATTCTATTATACCCTTTTCTTTGGATGCTTAAACTGTATTTCTAGAAATGGTAGAAATTTGAGGAGTGAAGGAAATATCATCGGGGGTGGGATTCATCTGAGGGAGCAATGCTCTCATTCTCTTGCCCTCCCACCACTACATCCCTGGTTCCACCAGAGGATGACAACATTGATCATCTATAGAGAAGATTTTACAGAAAAAATTATGGATGATGGCCAAAAGAGGACAGATTCCTCTTAACCTAACCAATGTTCTTGTGTTCCCACACAATTTCTGTTACTATTTTTGTATTAAGCACACATGTGCATACCCTGTACATCTATGTGGGAAATGGTGTACATATTGAAACTGGATACACAATTAGTAGGGGAAAACAGCATAATCATGAACTGTTTATTGCACTTTGAAAAAGGGAAACTTCATCTAATTCTGTTTAGCAAAGAAGAACATGGATAACATTAAAGGGGAAGCCGCCCAATACTGTCCATATGCAGAAGGCAAAAAACTGGCTACTGTTTGAAAGTTAGTTATTCTGATAGCTCAAAACTCACAATAAACCATTGTTTAGTACAGAGGCAGGCAAAGTGGGGCCCTCCAGGTGTCAGAACAGCAACTCCCATGATCCCTCTTTATTGGCCATACTGGCTAGGGCTGATAGACATTGTAGTCCAGCAATATTTGAAGGCCTGCAAGTCATACACCCTTAATTTAGCATGACAGAAACCTGGCCATTTCTACTAGACAACAATTTTACATAGATAGATAGATAGATAGATAGACAGACAGATCAGGGGGAAATAGGGAGAGAGTTTAGAGTATGTTAGAGTTTCTTGCAAGGTAAACTTGAGAGCTACTATGCCTCTTAGGGAGTAGCAGCATATGTATCATGAAGCATGTAATTAAATCTTGGCAGGAGCACACAAAAGGGGTGGCTAGAAGCAGCCCCATGGGGTCCGGGAAGGTAATTTGGTCTTTTTATTTTGTAATCCAATTTATTTTATTTTTTTATCCCACATTTCTTCTGATATAGGACCCTGATTGGACCAGAAAATGTTGCCCAACTGACTTTAAAAAAAAATAAAAATGGTTTTTGAGTGTCCACAATTATCATGAAAAGTATCATCCAAGTACAAGTAAACAGTATTCATTCTTCCAAAAATTGAGAATGCCTCTGAAAAGTACAAGGCCCTGAACGAATACAGAAGCAAAGACAAAAGGCGGCAGTCAAAAATGATCTAAAATTGGATCTTGTGTGATTTTCTTAATTCAGTAGTATATTTTCCAACATTTTAAAATGGAACTACAGGTTCCCTGAGTCATCTTTGCTTGCTCCCATGACTGTAATTCTTTTACTCCACATCCCTAATCAACATCATCTTTGATTTTCTACACAATGTCTTTAAGCACAATTCAAGTAATTTCCTAGTCAACAGTAAGTACAGTACTTCCTGACATCAATGCACCTTGTTTTAATTCCCAAAATGAGAATACCAACATCCCACATAAATCCGACTGCATTTTACAACTGTCAAAGGCCTTGCTCTGTGTCCCTTTGCCATTATAAAGACATGGTGCCTTAGAACATGGCATGAAAACTACAGAATATGTCTGCTTGGGAAATTGCCTGGCTCTCTTTTAGTCTTTTGGCAAGGAGGAAAATCTTTTGCCACATCTTTGGATTGCCTTAACACTGCAACCTGCTACAAGTGGTTTACTGATGGTCTGTTAACTTTGATTTTTATATTTTATTGTTTTATTCTGTTCGTGCAATTTTTAAGCTAGAAATTATTCATTATGGAAAGTAAATCAATAGGGTTTTTAAATATGGGGGAAATAAAGAATGTTTAAAGATTCAATCTACCTGTTATTTGGCAGCCTCATGGTTTAATGCTATCATGAGAAGGAGATTTAATTCTTGGTTTGCCTAATCCCTCTCCCTTTTTCTCTTTTTTCTAGCAGCACATTAAGTTTAACGATTTTGATTTTGAACAAGCCAATTTCCAAACAATGCCTCAATATAGTAAACTATGGTATGTACTCACCAAACCTAGCTTAAATAAGCATGAATCGAATTAAGGATATAACATATGGTATAATTCATGTTTGTTTGAACAAAGTGTGGTTATAACCAGGTTTTCCTATCTTTTAATGCAACAAAAATCCAGGTTTATATAAACTCATGTTTGTTCCAACCTGCAATTATAAACTGCAAACTTTTTCATTTTACCTGAAAGGTATGTATATGTGGAAGGAACTATATGTTACCCTAAAACTTGCCATAACATGAACAGTTTCTACCACTATATTTTTCTGTTGAAAATATTTCCAGTTTTAAAATACACTGTTTCATAAAAATTAATTCGTAAAACAAGAATACAAGTAGAATAGGTAATTGCAATGGGCATAAAACCACTCAAATATACGGTAGTTTCTTTAACCTTTTTTCACATAGATCTTTAGGAAGTACGTGCTTATAAACAAAGTGCTTCAGGCATGCTAAAATTATTACGTTAATAGCCTTCATCTTCTTCTTAGGCTTCAACCCAAACCGTATTTACTAGAGAAGACACTCTACTGAGCTTAATGGGAAATGTTTCCATATAAGCATGCATACAATTGTGATATAAAATCTAAATACAAGTGAAATTTTTTTTTTAGCTGCTGTGTCTTAAAATAGTCACAAGTATTCCAACAAAAATATATTTCAAAGCTTTGACTAAGTTTAAATATGAAATTTAAGTTAAGTGCCCTTTACTCATTTCTAGCACAAAATATTTCAGTATAACTACTTTTCCCTACGCAACAATAAAATACGGTACATAACATTAACACAACATCTTTAGTTTTCTTTACCAAAAGTAAATCATACAAACATGATAAATCAGCCCATCACCTTACCTACTTATGGGACTTAAAATGTTCAGAAATTGCACAATATTTGAACAACTGTAGTTCCTCTGGACATCTGAACAATACTCAAACATAACAAAACAATGGGAGCAGTTAGCTTTCAAAATACAGTACAAAGAATACTGCACATTTTTGAAATCTTATGCTTCCTTGAAACAGGTAAATCACTAATAACATGAATGTTCAGATTCCAGTTATTAGCATCCAGTTATATTTAAGTATAGAAGAAATCTCTATTGGGTGCTAAAATCTACTACTTACTGGATATATAGATTATTTATCAAGAGGTAAATCATCATTGTGTACATACAACTATAATGAGAAATCAATTATCAACTAAACCAGTTGTCCACTAAGAATCTTAGCTCCAGGCTATCTGAAGGACTGTATCTCCCACAATGGCCTATTAAATCTCTAAACTCCTCTGGAGAGGCCTTTTTCTCTGTGTCTCACCACCTCCTCGGGCTCATTTTTGGGAAATAAGGGAGAGGGTCTTCTCAGAGACATTGGAACTTCCTCCATAGGGAGGCCAGGATGGTTCCGGTCTTGCTCTCCTTTCATCATCAGACTTCTAAAAACTGATTGAAATGGGCTTTTAATGCTGTGCAATGCTGCTTTTATGATTTCTATATAGTTTCTTAAAAATTAATTTCAATGTTTTTATAAATTGTTTTAATTGTTTTAAAATAACACTTATATTTATACTTTCATTGAAGTTTTTGTTTTATACTTTTATTGAAGCACTGTATTATTTTTAATTATGTTGTTAGCCACCTTGAGTCTCATTACTGGGAGAAAGGTGAAATATAAATGAAATAAACAAATAAATAAATAAGAATCACCCATGTTGCAAAGACTGTTTACACACAACCCTTCTTTCTAATTTTCCTAATTGATAGCAAAAGAAAGGTAAAATGCTGGATTCTAGCCATAGCTAGACAAATCTTTTTTTCATCTCAAACTCAGAAACTTCTAAACATCTAAATAGCCCCCAAAGGAATGGCATGGAAAATATACAGGCCAAAATACACTGAGCATTTTTACTATTAAAATAGTAATCTTTCAAACATCTTGAGACTCATCTCCACATTCTTCTGTGGATTCCACTGGATGCTCCCCAGTTACTACTTCTTTTGAGCATCAGAGAAGGCAACATCCTACTGGCTCTTTTATGCATTTATTACCAAATTTCTCAGGGATGTAAGGTGACCCTCTGACAACATCCAGAGTAACCCTGTCCTCACACTTAATATTGAAAAACAATAAAGGCCTATTAAATATCAGAATAATTGGGAGATTATTCTTGCTGGGGATAAATAACTCCAGTAACTCCATTTATGAGGTTATACTGGATCAATTTCAATCTGTAAGTACTGATGACGTGGACAAGCTCCTTGGTAGAGTGAGGAAGACTACCTGCCCTCTTGATCCTTGCCCTTTGTGGCTGGCCATCCAGGGGGGTGATGCCTTGAGGATGTTCCTTAGGGACATCATCAATGCATCCCTGAGGGAAGGTCATATTCCATCTTGCTTGAACGAAGCAGCAGTTAGACCACTCCTAAAAGACCTTCCCTTGACACTCTGGATATGAAGGCCAGATCCCTTATTACCTTTTTTGAGCAAGGTAATCAAGAGGGCAGTTGCTCTCCAACTCCAAGCTGTCTTGGAAGAAACCGATTATCTAGATCCATTTCAAACTGGCTTTAGGGTAGGATTCGGAGTTGAGACTGCCATGGTTGCCTTGGCTGATGACCTTCACCTGAGCATTGACAGGGGTAGCGTGACCCTGTTGGTGCTACTGGATCTCTCAGCAGCTTTTGACACAATAGATCATGACATCGTCTTGGATTGCCTGAGAAGGCTACGAATTGGAGGCACTGTGCTGCAGTGGTTCCGTTCCTTCCTCCCAGGCAGATTCCAGAGGGTGATGCTTGGGGACAGTTGCTCTGCAAGGAAAGAGCTTAATTGTGCCATCCCACAAGGCGCCATCCTGTCCCCAATGCTATTGAATATATTTATGAAGCCACTGGGAGAGATTATCCAGAGACATGGGGTGGGGTGTTACCAGTACGCTGATGACACCCAGATATATTTCTCCATGCCTCTGTCTTCAGCTCTGACTTCAGATGGCATCTCTTCTCTTAATGATTGTCTCAAGGCAGTAATGGACTGGATAAGGGAAAACAGATTGAAGCTGAATCCAGATGAAACGGAGGTACTTGCAGTAGCAGCCCCGAATCCAGGCATTGGGATACAATCTCCAATCCTGGATGGGGTCACACTCTCCTCTAAGGACTATGTTCACAGTCTGTGGGTCCTCCTGGACCAGTCACTCCATATGATGAATCAGATAAATGCGATGGTCAGGAGTGCCTGTTATCAGCTTCGGCTCATACGCCAGCTGCACCCTTTCCTGGAACTTGGGGATCTTGAGACTGTGGTACATGCTCTGGTAACCTCCCATCTTGATTTCTGTAATGCACTCTACATAGGGCTCCCCTCGTGCTTGGTCCGGAAACTTTAACTAGTACAGAATACAGCAGCCAGACTGGTCTCGGGTACATCTAAAAGAGACCATATAACACCAATCTTAAGATCACTCCACTGGCTGCCCAATAGTTTCCGGGCCCAGTACAAGGTGTTGGTTATCACCTTTAAAGCCCTAAATGGCTTGGGTCCAACCTATCTTCGGGACCGCCTCCTTCCATATAATCCTCCCCGTGCACTCAGGTCCTCTGGGAGGAATTTGTTACAACCATTAAAAACTAGGTTTTTTTCAACCTCCCGGAGGGCCTTTTCGGCTATCGCACCTAGATTATGGAATGGCCTGCCAGATGAGATTTGTCATATCACCACCCTAAATAGCTTTTAAAAAGTTCTTAAGACGGATCTCTTCTGGCAGGCCTTTCCTGAACAGATACCTGGCCATTAAAAAAAATAAAATCTAGCTCATCCCGATCTTGCCATTGTCCATTGTTTATTTATTTTAATTTTAATTTTGTATTTTTAAAGTATGTTTTAATTCTTAAATTATTTAATTGTATATTAAGGGGGGTGGGATTGAGGGTTTGGATGTATATTTTAATTTTTGTAAGACGCCCCGATTGCGTTCCATAGAGGGGTGGGATGTAAATAAAATATTAGTAATAGTAGTAGTAAATCAATCTTCAAAATATACACAGCAACATTTGAGTAACTGCTGTTTACTTCTAACTGTATGGAAAATAAAGTATGCATTAAAGTCTTAATGCCAATTACCAAACTGCTTGTAGAGAATATAAATGTGTGTATCTCTCTCTCTCTCTCTCTCTCTCTCTCTCTCTCTCTGGCTTTTCTTCGCAAACGAAGATTCAGGAAGGACTCATCCTGCGCTTTCTGCAAGCGCGCTGATGACTAAAAAGGCCAATCCGAGATAAACAAGTCCGGTTGCAAAAAGCACAGCAGAAGGTCTCCTTGGGTGATGTTTTTGGGTTGTGATTCTTTCTGCGTTGTCGTTTCTCTTCAAGACTTGTTCGGCGTGAGTTCTCAAATAAGGCTGCAGCATTGTGGATAGTGCGTCTCCATGCCTCCCGATGTGAGGCCAGGGCGGACCACTGTTGGTGATCAATTTGGCCAAGCCTGAGATGTTGTTTCAGGGAGTCTTTGTATCGCTTTTTTGGAGCGCCCCTCTTACGCTGACCTGTGGCGAGTTCACCGTAGAGTAGTATTTTCGGGAGGCGATGGTCCTCCATCCTAGAAACGTGCCCTGCCCAGCGCAGCTGTGTTCTCAATATCATGGCCTCAATGCTGGTGATCCCTGCTTGCTCAAGGACAGCAACATTCGTCACATAGTCAGTCCAGTGTATATTTAGGATTGTGCGTAGGCAGCGCTGATGAAAGCGCTCGAGGAGTCGTAGGTGGTGGCGATAGGTGACCCATGTTTCAGATCCATAAAGGAGGATAGACAGTACAATGGCTCTATACACACTGATTTTTGTGCTTTGCCTCAGGTGTTTATTGCTCCAGACTCTTTTGTGAAGTCTTCCAAATGCACTATATGCCTTTGCTAATCTGTGATCGATCTCTTTGTCAATCTTGGCATCTGAGGAGATGATGCTTCCCAGGTAGGTGAACTGCTGAACGGACTTGAGCACAGATTTGCCGACGGCAATGTCGGGATGGTGGTGTTCGTCCTGTGGTGCAGGCTGGTAAAGAACTTCTGTTTTCTTCAGGTTGACTTCTAGCCCAAACAGCTCTGCAGCTGTTGCAAAGCAGGATGTTAGGCGCTGCAGAGCTGCTTCTGTGTGGACAACAAGGGCAGCATCATCGGCGAAGAGCAGCTCACGGACTAGATAGTTTAGAGTCTTAGTGTGAGCCCTCAGACGGCTTAAGTTAAACAAGCTACCATCAGTACGGTAGCGTATATAGATGCCGTCGTCTTCTTCAAGCTCTGCCATAGCCCTTTGGAGCATCGTGCTAAAGAAGATTGTAAATAAAGTTGGTGCAAGAACACAACCTTGCCTCACTCCATTAGTTCTTAGAAAGGGCTCTGAAAGAGCATCACCATATCTGACTTGACCACGCTGTCCCTCGTGTAGCAAGATAATCATTTTAAGGAATTTGGGGGGACATCCTAGTCTTTCCAGGATCTGCCACTATACACAATGTGTGTATAGTGTCACCAGAAATCTGTGATGTTCTTGTACTATTAAGTATCAAAATATGCAATTATTTACAAAATGCAGAGCCAAAAGGAGTGTTAAAGCAGCTTATAAAACTTAAAAAACATAAATACAGTCATATGCGTAATAGTACAAATTAACATTAATGTGTGCAATGAAAAAGCACCAGGAAAAACAAAAACACAACAGGAAAACCATGAAAGGTAGATGTTGGATACTGCTGCTGTAAAGCACAGGATGGCAGTCTGGGAAGCAGCTGGACCACATATCAATGAAACTAAAGGAGCTTTAAAGAAATATAAGGGGATTGTAGAGAATGAATTCTTTATACGAATGCAATTCATCTGTCTTCACTATTAAAGATACCGAAGAAACATCCATGCCTGAACAAATATTTCCAGGATGGGAGAGTATGTAGCTAAAGTAAGTACAGTCGTCCCTCCACATTCGCGGCTTTGAATTTCGCAGTTTTGAGTATTTGCAGTTTGTCCTCCTTCTCTTCCCCTTCCCCGGGAACTGCAGCAATGCAGTGACAAGGAAGCGAGGGAACTCTAGCCACCTCAGGGGCTTGGCTCCATTTGGGGTGGGGAGCCAAGGCGCCCAACTGCCCACTCTTCTGGGGATTGCCTCCATTTGGGGTGGAGAGCCAAGCTCTGAGAGAGCAGGGAGTTGGGCACTTTTGCCCCAAACTCCCCACTCTCCTGGGGCTTGGCTCTGTTTGGACTGTATAAGAGAGAGAGAAAATTCAATCTTATTAACAAATTACATCCACCTAAAGAACTCAAAAGTGAAACTGCTGACCTTCTAACTATAGCATGTACCATGATCCTAAAATCATTGTGGACATCGAAGGCTGAGAAAAAGACATTTCTGTTGGCTTCCTCTCGGGCAGGAGGGAGCCCTGCACAATGAATAGATACGGAATGGAGAAGTTTACTTTGCACAAACTGATCAGTAACCTTCACTAGTGCAATGTCAGGTGGTAAACTCTGCTTTTCAAACCTGCAATGTAAAGCCTGTAGCACTGAGGAATTATGTGCCCCTCTCCTGAAAAGAATAGACATTGACTGTCCACTGGACAACAATGGGTTCCTTCCACAAAAATGGAGCTTGAAGAGCCATAAAAGAAAAGGACAGGAAAATAGATCAAAGTCCTGAGTAAAAGGAGAAAGGTTACTGTTTTTGTTAAAATGGAAGGGAAGAAAGAAGGAAACTACAATGGTGTCGCTCTCATGGAGGTCAGACAGAATCTGAGGGGAAAGTAACATTGGCAAGATAGTACACGCACACAAGAAAGGACAGGAAGGGGTTGCATCAATGCTACCCAACTCTAGAACATCCCATCATCTGTGTGAGGCACAAGACACCACAAAGAAGAGACTGGAGCTGTGTTTACCTAATTTTATGAAAACATCAACTCACTGAACAGCTGTTGGGGTTGGACTGAATTACATGTCAGGCATAATTATTAAGGGAAATAAAAAACTGTCAGTATCATACTGCCCTTATACATAGAATCATAGCCTTGGAAGAGACCACGATGCCATCAAATCCAATTTCCTACCTTGCAGAAAATCAATGGTGAGACCAGAATTGCAATATCGTGTACAATTCTGATCACCCACCTAAAAAAGTGTATTCTAGAGCTGGAAAAGGTACAGAAAAGGGTGATGAAAATAATCAAGGGGCTAGACCAATTGCACTACTAGGAAAAGTTACAACCTGTTGAGCTGTTGAGCTTAGGAGAAAAAAAAAGATAACAACGTGTGTGTGTGTGTGTTTTGTAAAAAAAAAAAGGCATTTATGAGACACAAGAGGAGGTACATTTAAATAGCAACTTCCCCCAAGGCTACAGGTTGTGCAAATTACCATGTTGGAAGGAAAAATTGTGGGGGTAGAGGGGCTATACCTCACCAAAGTCCGGGGAAGGGCAAAAATTGTCCCTGGACCCTTACAGGTTGCTCACCTTTTAGTTAAACCAGTAAACAAATATGCTTTCCCCCCTTATTATTATTCAGAACACATAAACCAGTTCTCCAGGGTAACTGTACACTATATAGGAGGCTGTCTGTTTTAAATTAGTTCTTAGTTAATCTTTAATTATAAGTAATATAAGGACACAGTTAATAGAATGGAAAGGTAAGCAATGTCAAAAATATTTACATTAAATTAAATGCAAGTTAATACTAGAAAAGTTTGTCACTTTTCTTTCAGGTTTTTTTTTTTTAAAAAAATCAGGTTTCCTCTATATGTGATTGTATGGAACAAAGGAACAGAGATATCTACAGCAGATTATGGGACACTTAAGTTACAGCAATTTTTTGAATTAGGATTAAAGAAACATGCCTCAATTTAAGATGATTAAACTAGGCTTGCAGATGTCAGAGCAAATTAAATTCTACAAACTATTAGGCGTAAGATTATGATGACCATCACAAGCGTTGAAAATATCTGATCTTAATCTTGTCTCCTTAGTGCTTCAGAGGACAAAAGATTACTGGCTTACACATGTAACATCACAATCCTACACATTACCTTAACCCTTCAAAAACAATTCTGAACATGACTCCAAAGATGGGTTTTTTGGTGCCCCCCCCCCCGGCTGTGAGGCCGTGTTCTGGAAGAGTTTATTCCTAATGTTCCGCCTGCATCTATGGCTGCCATCTTCAGAGAATGGTGGCGTGTGGGTGTGTGGGGGTTTATATACTGTGAGTCCCTGTTGAATAGGATTAGCATGTAAATTTGTGTATTCAGTTGTTGGATGTTCAGTTCTTAGGGTGCCAGGATATGCCAGGGGGATTCGTGTCTATTTAGTTAATGGTTCATTGTCTGCTGGGAAGCCCCCTGTCCCCTGCTCCCTGCGAGGCAAAGAGAGAAGCTAAGTGAGATCTCCCCTCCGTTCGCCCCCCCCCGGGTCATCATTGCAGCCACTGGAGCCATGCCAGGGGGCGAAGGGAGAAGGGAAGTGAGACTTCTCCTCACCCCTCCCCGTCACCACTGTAGCCACCAGGGCTATCTGGAAGCCTCCTTCCCCCGCCAACCCCCACTGCTGTCGCCAACCACAGATAATTGAATCAGTGGTTGGCGAATCAGTGGATACGGGGGTGCTACTGTATTTCTGAACATGAAAGGCCCACACATGTACAGGCACATCCACATATGCTATACCTTGCCCGAAAAGAAAATCCCTGCTTCTGGAACTTTCTAAGTCCAAAAATTTCCATCTTGCTCCCTCTGGGTCTCTGATGGGCCCAGGAACCTATAAATAAGCATTTGGAACACAGGCTTCCCACTGTATTAAATATGCCAGTCTAGATGACTTAACATTCGAATGACTGGTTTCTTAGTTGCTAAACATGACTCCCTTTTTTCCAGTCTCACCATCTACAATTTTCAATATACTTTCTTATTTGGGACAACTTCAATAGCTCAAGGATCTCTTTCTGGCATGTGTCACATTACTTTCCACATTATATTCTTAAACCAAATGCAAAGTAGTAGGCTAGATTTACCTCACAAGGATAAGGTGATCTGAGCTGCTGTTTTCAGTATAGTCTGAAAGATGACTGCATAGCTAGCACCTAATTTAAGAGGTCATGGCTAGCATTAACGACTTTATCTGAATCAATGGTGGTTCTAATCTGTGCACCATATCATGAGAACTGCCTTTAAACTGGGCCAGTACCAACAAAATGAATTTCAACAGGGAGAAATGTAGGATAAAACACTTGGGCAGTAAAAATGAAATGTGTAGATATAGGATGGGTGACACATGGCTTGAGGGCAGTACATGTGAAAAGGATCTAGGAGTCTTAGTGGATCACAAGTTGAACATGAGTCAGCAATGTGATGCAGCAGCCAGAAAAGCTAGTGCTGGGCTGCATTAATAGGAGTATAGTGTCTAGATCAAGGGAAGTAATATTGCTACTGTATTCTGCTTTGGGCAGACCTCATATGGAATACTGTGTCCAGTTCTGGGCACCACAATTCAGGAAGATATTGAGAAGCTGGAATGTGTCCGGGGAGGGCGACCAAAATGGTGAAAGGTCTGGAGGTCATACCCTATGAGAAGAGGCTTAGGGAGCTGGGCATGTTTAGTCTGGAAAAGAGAAGGTTAAGAGGGGACATGATAGCCCTGTTTAAATATTTGAAGGGATCTCATACTGAGGATGGAGCAGGCTTGTTTTCTGCTGCTCCAGAGACTAGGACACAGAGCAATGGGTTCGAACTACAGGAAAAGAGATTCCACCTAAACATTAGAAGAACTTCCTGACAGTAAGAGCTGTTCAGAAGTGGAATACACTGCCTCAGAGTGTGGTGGAGTCTCCTTCTTTGTTGGTTTTTAAGCAGAGGCTGCATGGACATCTGTCAGGAATGATTTGATTGTGTATTCCTGCATGGCAGGAGGTTGGACTGGATGGCCCTTGAGGTCTCTTCCAACTCTATGATTCTATGATAAATTAGCGAATTGTTATCTCTTGCTCTTTCCAATCAGTATTTTTTTTTCTATTTTTAGATCAGTGGCTCTTAGACCATTACATTTACATGAAATTCACATTCTGAAGACCAATTCTCATCTTAGTTCTACTCAGTCCTAAAGTCCTAAGATTAGCAGTAAAACTGGTTTATCATCAATGCCTCTTGCATATGAGATTTAACTTCCAGGAGAAACTGACCTTGACAGATGCATATCTCATGCTGGTTGGTAAAGTATGTGGATGTACTTCCCCTTTAAATCAGTTTCTATTTAGTTTCAAGAATGTAGTCTCAAACTTAGTAGTCGGACCCTCCGTATCCGTAGGGATTCAGTTACCGGACTTACTGTGGATACTAGAAACCATGGATAACAGGGAACCCTATTAAAAATAAAAGACTTCCAGCACAAACATGCAATAGAGTTGTGTAGGAGGACCTAATGATTCCTAGAGAGGACACCTCCTAGGCATTTTCCAGCACAACTCTATGGTATGCGTCCCTATTTTTTTCAGCTGCGAATAACTGAAACCGCAGATATTGATTCTGTAGATACGAGAGTCCAACTGTAGTTGGCACATGAGTCCAGAAAACTAGAAGTCTCTCCTATCTGTCAAAGGAACTGTGAACATTATGCTTCATATATTCATTCTGGAGAGCTATCTTGTAACAGCTTTCTTAGAAATTATAACTGTCACAAGAATGTTGCATTCTATTAGTCTATTCTATTATGCCTCTGAATTGAAGTATAGAAACTTCATACTTGGACTCTGGATTTGAACTGACTATAGCAGAATTGGGATAACATGCTATTTATTGTTGGTAATTTCATTTTTTCATGTTATTTTATTTTAATAAAAAAATTAAACTTTCAAGAGAAGCTTTTCCTCATGACGTTCAATTACATTTTACTTCTGGCTCTCTAAAAAGTTCACACATACATTGAAAGATTAATTCAACTAGTCAATAGTTTCCTTGCACAACTAATAAATAAAATAAATAAATAATAAAATTTATTTATATCCCGCCCCTCTGCAAGCAAACTGTGTGTCAAAATAGTTCAGTGATATTTATTTTTTACAACTGCAATTGGGAGTTCCAATGGATCAATTAGATAGCTTCCTTCTGGTTAAAATATAGCTTTAAACAGAGATCGACAGGTTTCTGAACAAGTATGTGTTCTCTGGAGCATCCTCCCCATAAGCAGAAAACCATTCAATGCTTTTTCAGAGTAAGAACTGTAGTCTCAATCTACCCCATCAATGTTGTGCCTCTAAAAATGAGTTGAGGGAATAAGAAGAGCTGTGCAAGAGCACATAAAGGCTGATTTAATCAAGGATTCAGATCCTGCATTAGAGCCTGTAAAATCAGATGGCTATGGGAAATCCACAAATAGTTCATGTGCACAACAGCTCTCTCCTTATGTTTCCCATGAAACCATACTCGGAGGCATGTTGCCTCCAATACTAGTGGTAATATAGCCATTGACAGAATTATTCCCTAAAAATCTGCCTACGTAATCCCTATTTAAAGATGTTCAAATTGGTGGCAGGTGTTGTGGTTTGTTTATTGATATTATATTCATTTGAGTTCCTTGCTTATACTATTATGGTATTACACTGTTGATATGTATTGCTGGTTTCTGAGTTCTATCTTTTGTTTTAGTACCTAGGTCCAGGAGGTGGGTGCTGTTAGTTTTGATCTTTCCACCACAAAATCAAAATCCCTTTCCTGGTCAGTCACTGCCAGCTCAGAGTCTATCAGCATAACTATGCAGTTAAGGTTTAGTGCGGGGGGGGGGGTGTTGCCCAGGTATGAATCACATTACAACGCCTTATAACCAATCACATTTGCTATTTAATGTGCATTCCACCCTTTATGCATGATATGTATGCACCAAGTTAAGGCTGATCTTTTTTTATGTGCTCCAGGCTGCATCTGCGGTGCAGAAATAATCCAGTTTGACACCGCTTTGATTGCCATGGCTCAATGCTATGGAATCCTAGGATTTGTAGTTCGTTGTGAAAGCTAAATATCTCACAAAACTACAAATCCCAGAATTCCATAGCATTAGGACATAGCTGTTAAAGCAGTGTCAAACTGGATTATTTCTGCAGGCTAGATGAGGCCCCAATGTTACAATATTCTTCACTAAATTATATATGTGATATTACTCTTAAATACATGGGATTTTAAAGTAAAAGTTCAATTAATTAATGGAAGTGGGCCTTAAAGTAAGAACTAGAAAAGTTGTCGCTAAATACAATGGTGAATTGTAGAACATGACAAACATTCAGGTTAAACATGGATTAATCATCCTATCTCCCAGTGTTGTTTGAGGACTTTATAATCATTCTTTTAAATTTGCAAATATTAGTATTCTATACATTCATCAGGAACACAAATATTTTATTTTCCCTTACTATTAAAATGGTTGATCTGTATACAACTTGCAAAGCTTTACAATGACTATGGGTCTAAAAAATTTACAAAGTCCGACTTTAATTTTTAATGACAAATACATCAGATTTTTACCCATGTAAATCATCATTGTCATCATAATTGCCATCAATTTATATGGTGCCATCAACGGACATGGTACTTACATGTAAAACAACAGCAAGAAACAGCCTGCCCTACCAAAGGCTTACAATCTAAATATATCTATACACACATAGGGGTGACAATGAACAATGAATCAGTTTCAGTGAGTAGCAACTGTGTAAGTTAAGAAGCTAAGAGAGCTGTCCACAATCACTTGCACTAACTTTTTCCATTAAGGTATTTATGGTATTATGGAGAATGCCCATTAAATTTGTTTCTATTCTGTACATTTTTTAAATTATAAAAATCACAGCCCAACTTACTTTTTCTGGGAAGGGCTTATCAACATTTGGAAGACCTGGAACATGACACAAAAGCTGGAATTAGAAAGGGGAAGCCTCTTACCTATTGGGAGAGTTCTTCCTAAGTGACCCTGTCGAGCCAAATAATAGGTGAGAGCACCAGAAACTTTTAACTACCAATGCACAGGAAGTTCCATATGGCAAAAGGACACAAGTTGTTTGAAGCAGAGTAGATATCTCCCCAAAGAGGGAAGCAGTAAATATACCTGACTGACAAGGACACTCTGGAAGAACTCCAATTACAAGGAAGCAACCTCCATTTCTCATGCAAATTGCTCTATCCAGTCATAGGCCCTGGGCAAATAAAAGCAGTATCTAAGGAGTTACAATTATTTCAAGCAAATCATTACTAGAGACAGCAGCATAATTTAGATTATATAAATCTGCAAAGTTTCTAGTGGAAGATTCTGTCAAGAATTCTGATGATATATTTCTATCTGAAAATTAAAGGATGATACACACCTCTGTGCAATAATCTAGCAGGAAATTATTTGCTCCTTAGATATTCATATAGCAATGTACACCCATACACACACACACACACACACACTTTCATCATAGGAACTTGATACAGCATTTTGTCCTCAACACAAACAACAGGAGCACATAGTTTAGTCTGATGAGGACGAAAGTTAATGTGACACATAAGAAGAAAACAAGGTTCTATTTTCTCTGTAGTAATTACACTGCAGGACATGAAATTTGAATCTATAGAGGATGCAACAAAACTCTGAATATCTGGGTGCAGGATTCTTTTCTGCATGTCTGGCAAAGATTTAAATTACAAAAGCATCATCTCCACTGGAAACAGTGTCATGAAGTAAATCCACAAATCTTTCTCATCTAATATACTTTTTCAAAATGGCAAAGGTGAACCTCCACTAACATTATTTCTTTCAACTATATCTCTCTGGCTTTTCTTCACAAACGAAGATTCAGGAAGGACTCATCCCATGCTTTCTGCAAGCGCGCTGATGACTGAAAAGGCCAATCCAAGATAAACATGTCCGGTTGCAGAAAGCACAGCAGAAGGTCTCCTTGAGTTATGTTTTTGGGTTGTGATTCTTTCTGCGTTGTCGTTTCTCTTCAAAACTTGTTCAGTGTGAGTTCTCAAATAAGGCTGCAGCATTGTGGATAGTGCGTCTCCATGCCTCCCGATGTGAGGCCAGGGCGGACCATTGTTGGTGATCCATTTGGCCGAGCCTGAGATGTTGTTTCAGGGAGTCCTTGTATCACTTTTTTGGAGCGCCACTCTTACGCTGACCTGTGGCGAGTTCACCGTAGAGTACTATTTTTGGGAAGCGATGGTCCTCCATCCTAGAAACGTGCCCTGCCCAGCGCAGCTGTGTTCTCAATATCATAGCCTCAATGCTGGTGATCCCTGCTTGCTCAAGGACAGCAACATTCGTCACATAGTCAGTCCAGTGTATATTTAGGATTGTGCGTATACAGTGCTGATGAAAGCGTTTGAGGAGTCGTAGGTGTTGGCGATAGGTGACCCATGTTTCAGACCAATAAAGGAGAACAGACAGTACAATGGCTCTATACACACTGATTTTTGCATAAGAGGAAAATGAAAACGTATTTGAAGTTGGAAGGGGACATGTTTTTATGTTCTCCATAACAATTTTAACAGAGATTGCCATGTTAATCTTTTGCAGTCTAAAAAAGACGGAAAGAGTCTTGGGGCACCATTAAGACTAACCAATTTATTTCAACATAAATGTCTGATTCGGCATCAGAAGAAAGTAACCAGACTCTATAAAAGCCATGCTAATTAAACTGGTTATCTTTAAAATGGCCACAAGACTCTCTTTGTCCTTTTACCTGAACAGTGAAGAAATTTTCCTTAAACTCATTAATTTTTAATGATACTCAGCTTAGTTGGTACAATGGTATTTTATGAAATCCAACATAAGACACAGTGCTGATTTGTTTCAAATCATATAACACAGTTTAAGTCAATCTCTGCAAAAGAAGCTGACACAACTTTCAAAGTATGTCCCATTGTTGGAAACAATCACAAGGTCTCACTTGAGCAGAAGTGATACAAAACAGAGGAATCACCTCACAGATAAGATTATTCCTAAATGTTGGATAAGCCTTCTATAAATTAAGAGCCAATTTACATTGAAAGAGAAAGATTCATAAGTCATGTATGCTTCTCCAATCCCTGCTTTTGCTGTTAATTGGTACCGATATTTTTGACATGACAAGCTAAGTGAGATCTAGTATGGTATAGTGGTCTGAGTGTTGAATCAGTACTCTATGAGACTAGGGTTCAAATCCCTGCTTGGCCATGGAAACCCACTGGATGACCTTCAGCAAGTAACACTATCAGAGGAAGGGCACCCACACACACACCAAACAAATCTTGCCACGAATATTCTGTTATAGGTTCAATTTTAGGGTTGTCCTAAGTCAAAAATTACTTCAAGGCACACAACAAAAAGCCTAAGTTATGATTGGTTGAACTCACAGTAATAAAAGGTCTTCTTTAGCGTGCTTGTGAACATAATTGGTGAACATATAATTTTACCTTGAACATATAATTGTACCTTATTATTCATAGCAAGTTAATAAAAGAAGAAAAACCATGCTCAGCAACCAATGCTGTCTTATGGGATAAGAGCAAAGCAGTAATTTGAAAGCCAGGAATTCCAGTCTGAGTTCTAGCAGTGGTCAAGAAGTGGATCAATCGAATCATAAAACTGCTGACACCAAGCACTATTTGTTGTTTGTAAGCAATGCATCTGCTGCCCATAGTTCAAGTTGTTGTTGTTGTTGTTTTTGTTAAAGTAGGCCACTTATGCTTAACAGACAGAAAGGCAACTGTCCTCCTGAAGAAAAGAATGGAACGGTTTCACCTTTGAAAAGTCACGGTTTCTAGACCTCAATTCAAAGCTCTTGCTGCTTTATAAGTTATAGTGTATATAAGTTCTGAATCTTCTTGCAGTATGGTGTATTTCAACCTTGATTTGATTGAATTCTTGTTAACAATACTCGATTAGTTACAGGGGCTTGAATAACGATTCAGGTGTGTTAGAAAAAATAGTGACTATGGCACTGTGAAACCTCAGGGACAAAAGTTTTTCTCCCATTCCCACCTATCTCCCACACAAATTTTCGTGTTTTTTTTCAGTGGAAAATTTGGTAAGCATAGAAAAAACATGATGATTTCTTCTTCTGAAATGTTGGAACACATCTTAAGATAAGGTTTTAATCAAGATGCCAGAAACAGCATAATATGAACATTTCATACAAAACAGACTAGAGAACTGGAGAATGATAATTCCTGCGCATACTCTAGACGCAGACAACATTCAAATCAAAGATACATTTCTGCACCAAGTAGGTACTGCCATCTTCATGACAGATGGGGGCGAGGGGGGGCCTTCAATGCTTGTAATAATACACTACTGAATAGTTTTGAATTTTTAACGCTGAATTAAACTCTGTTAAAACACACTACTAGCTAGTCTTTAACTGCCCTTAATAGTGAGGCTATTGCTGTCCAAATAATACACTTTATTGTGTTATAAAAATTTCTGATCTCTGTTCTAATTCCCCACCCCCACCGCGCTTCTATGATACAAAAAGCTATGATGTGTACCATCAACTGCAGTAGTATGCACCCCTCCTCTTAGTATAAAGTATTTTTCATCTTTTCCAACATAGATTTCTCCACCACCACCCAGATGGATTTAAACACCTATAATAAACTTGCTGTTTTGAGATTATGAGAGCCCAATGTGTCTGTAAATTGTCAAGTTGAGAAAGGCTGTCTAGAACTAAGGGCTCTCATCTTGTTGTTGTGTTCCTTCAAGTTATTTCTGACTTATGGCAACCCTAAGGTAAACCTATCATGGGGGTTTCTTAGCAAGATTTGTTCAGAGAGGGTTTGTCTTTTCCTTCACCTCCATTCCCGAGACTGAGAGAACATGACTTGCCCAAGGTCACCTAATTGGTTCCCATGGCTAAGCGAGGACGCAGACCACTATGTTAGTACATAATTTTGCTTATACAAAATTAAGGGTTTTATTTTTTAACATTTTTGAAATATGCTGAACAGTACAATTTTATATACTAACAAACTATGAATAAAGCATTTTATGTAGCTCAAGCAGTAAAATAAATTCAGGTTTGATATTAAAGGACGTATGGCTTGGATCCAGACTATCCAAAAGGCAATCTCTCCCTATATGAACTTCCCAGAGTCTTAAAATCCACAAGGGCTTTATCATGGTCCCACATCATCACAGGCTTGTTTGGTGAGGACAGGAGAGAGCCTTCTCAGTGGCTACTCCCACCTTCTGGAAATCCCTTCTATGGGAGGCCCCCACCCTGCTCTCTTTTCACTAGGCCTTTCTGTCATTCAGACTTGTGGGGGGCAATTAGCTAACACACATTGGAAACTGTTTAATGCAGTGTAGATGTGTAAATAGCTATTGCTTAAAACAATTTGTAAGCTGCTCTGATAGCAATTGTGGCTGAAGACCGGGGTATAAATAAATAAATAAAAAAATAAAAATAATGTGTGATTGTTTGCAGGGAGCCTTCTTATGGGGGAGCGGAGCAGTTTATTTTCAACTTTTGTATGCTTTTAAATGATTGTATACTATTTATAGCCTATCATTATAATGTGATGATTTTTAATTGTGTTTAAAATTTTATTGTTAGGTTTTAGATGATTCTTTTTGTGAGGGTCCCATTCTGGGAGAAAAGCTGAGTATACATGAAATAAATAAGTAGTGGTGGTGGTGGTGGTAGATATATTTCAATTTCCCCCAATTTCCCCCCCCCCTCCATGACTTCAAAATTTCTGGAAATTTTACATCTGTATTCCTACAATTCTATTTTAATTCTTCTCCTGTTTGGAAGGAGTTTTGTTTGTGGATATCCCCATCCACTACAAAGCACACAGTAGAGGAGAATGAAAATATCTTCATAAGACTTCACAAAACATTGTTTTAGTCATCATTAAAGGACATGAAGTCCCTCCACTGGCTGCCTATTGGTTTCCGAGCCCAGTATAAGGTGTTGGTTATCACCTTTAAAGCCCTAAATGGCTTGGGTCCAAGCTATCTCAGAGACCGTCTCCTCCCTTATAGTCCCCCCCCCCGCGCACTCTGGTCCTCTGGGAGGAATTTGCTGCAGCCTCAAAAGTCAAGGCTTTCGGCTACCTCCCAGAGGGCTTTTTCTGTTGTTGCCCCCAGACTATGGAATGGCCTGCCGGATGAGATCTTGAATTGACATCTTTGGACAACTTCAAAAAGGCTGTCAAGACGGATCTCTTCCGGCAGACCTTTCCAGAATAGATTATCCTGGCCTCGGGAACCCCCCTCCTTCAGGAGAGTCCCCACAGCCTCCTTAGTTAACAGAACTGAATATTGCTGGGGACCTACTGTTATTGCCAAATGTAGGGATGTGTTTTTATCAAATGTTTTAATTGTTGTTTTAATTTGTAAATTGATTTAATAACTTTTTAAGGGGGGGGAAGGGAGTATATTGTTTTACTTGTATGGTTTTTTAATGTTGTGAACCGCCCTGATTGGATTACCAAAGGGCCGTATATAAATAGATTTTTATTAGTAGTAGTAGTAGTAGTAGTAGTAAATCTTACAAGTATAAAACTTTTCATCAATGTGAAAACCACCCATGAAATGAATTCTGTGAACAGCATTTATTGTCTAAATTGCATTTATTGTCATTATCATTCCTTCTAACAGTGAACATATGTGACAGAGTGACAACAGAATCTGAACCCAAAACCCAAACAAGATTATTGAGAAAAAATGAAGACATATCACAATGCCTGTATAAATCCTAAAGTATACAGAAACACAAAATATCTTGAGCCTCAAAAGAGCATTCAAATGAGAACTAGCTAGACACAATGGTTTCCAAAAGCAACAAAATCCTGAGTATCAGTTGTAAAAGCACTGAAACTAAATAAAAACAACAAGAAAGTGAACTGGCCAGCTTTAGCCCCTTATAGTCTCCTGAAACAGAGAAGTAACAGGCATACTCGGTTAAAGGACTGCAATAGTTTTCTGCAGGCCTCTTGTGACATATATATTTCACCTTAGAATAGAAAGCTCACAGATAGTACTTCTTGAATTTCTCTGCCTTCTGGCCCATTGTTCATAGTGTATATATTACAGATATCTGTATTATTCTTTCCCATGTCAACTGATCACAATTCTGATTTTCACTTCTTGCATTTACCAATGGGTTCCCAATTAATGTCTATGCTTCAATGCAGCTTTCTGGCACCATCATTAAGTAGAATCAGAAATTTCATTTCAACCTGCAGATTTTTGACCCTTCATCACTGCTAATACTTTGACTACATTTTCGCAGCAAAATTAACACAGACAAGGGTAAACAAATTAACATTACAGGAAACCTGCTACAATCTAGTGTCTCTCTCTCCCTCCGTCCCTCCCCCATCCCACACACAGACTTCTTCACTAAGGCTAGTTCTACAAGCAATGATTATGGTGTCAACATGGTAACACATACATCTTCCAACTAAACTCAATTGTTATGATTAGGGTTTCAAGCTTTAAAGTATTTTATTAATAAATCAGCAATAAGTTTGACGGATTAACCAAGTGGGGCCAATTGTAGTTGTTTCTTATGTGTTACTGCATTATGGAACAAAAAAAAATGTCCAATATGTTAACAGAAAATCAAAACATGATGTTTTTAATAGATAAAATTGCACAATTTTATATTCTTTTGCTGCCTTTCCTGTTTTCAAAAAGACATTTGAAGTTAGCAATGTGCAAAATGTTTTAAAATTTAGGCAACTGAATCTGTTCAAAAGAAAATGACTAATCAACTATATCTTAATTGCTCGAAAGCTCTAATTATTACCAAGTAAACGTATTTTGAACTGAGTTATTGATCTCAAATAGAATTCTATCAAGCTATCAACAACCAAATTTGGCTGAATGCTTACAGCCTTGTACTTGTACCTCTCTGCTAGTTTTAAACCAATTAAGGTCTAATGAAAGGTGATTTTTCTAAAATTTTCTGTCTCATCATTTAAGCATGAAAAATATGGTCTGAACTAGCTGGATGTGTGCATGTCAGTTTTATTGCTGCTATATCTATTTACCTTTTTCCCAGTGTGTGACTCAAGGCAGCTTACCAAAGTTAAAACAGATACAGCTATTACAGAATACAAGAGTTAAAAATAGAATTAAAAGCAGTTTAAAACATGACAATTAGTGTATTGGAAGAAAGTACATTTAAAAATAAGATATATACTGGGAATTAGCTATGGTTTAAACCCAGAAATCTATCTGTTAAATATGGTTGATAGGATAGGAACTGGGGTGGGGAGTGCAACGAAAAAGATCTTATTATATATGGTTACTACCGCAAGAATATTGTATGCTAAACACTGGAAGGAAGGAAAGACACCAACCATAGAAGAATGGCTGAGAAATTTGTATGATATGTTAGAATCTGACAGGCTTACAGCGAGGTTAAAAAACAAACCATTAGATAAGATAGAAGAAGAGTGGGAAATAGTTTTGAGAAAGCTGAAAGGTAAAGGATAGACCTCCTACTTTTAATGTATTCTGTCATACCAAAAAAAACAAAAACAAAAACCTGGAGATATGGGAAGAATAATCTTGGAGAAGGAATAGAGTCTTGTTGATGGTGAAAAAGATGGGAAAATAAACTAGGTAGGAAGTAAGGTATCTAATAGAATTAAAGGAGTAATATGAAGAGTGTGGGTTTCATTTTATTTCAAAAATACAGTTACATGATGTAATATTATGAAAAAAATTATTTTTCTTTGTATGTATATTTACCTTGGTAATACATATAAGCATGTAAACATGTATGTAGATATGTAACTCAAAATAAATAAATAAATCATGACAATTAAAAAGAAAATCAACATATGTTGCCCCCAGATTATTTAAGCTACCTCTCTGCTTTGTATAATAAAAACTTAAATTATATTGATTAAATAATTTTTGAATATAAATATCTGTGGGTGTATAGTATTTTTAGTACTATATTGGGCCCTCTGTATCCACTGAGGTTTGGTTCCAGGCACCCCCAGAGATACCAAAAAACCACACATGCTGAAGTACCTTATTTATAAAATGAGGTAGGGCAGCAGCACAGGCATGCATTCTTTGGGCTCCCCTACCTCCATGGAGCCCACAAGCCACCTGCTTCCACCTTCGAGCAGCTTCTGCAGGAGCATGGCAATTGGCATCAGCAAAACTCCTGCTTATTTGTTTGCAAACAAATGAGCAGGAGTGCCACCAGTCACAGGGCAGCAAGCAGCTTCTGCAGGGACACAGAGATTGGTGGTAGTGCTCCTGCTCATTCATGAATGGACAAGCAGTAACACTGTCGCCACTGCCAATCACTGGTTCGTGAACCATATCTCCCTGTATGTGCCTCCTCTGACCCTGAGATCATCAAGAGAGCCCCTTCTCTCAGTTCCACCAACTTACAAGCATGACAGGGTGGGGACATGACAGAGGGCATTTTCAGTGGCTGCTTCTAGATTCTGGAACTTCCTTCCCATGGAGGTCAGAATGGCCCCTTATCTGCTCTCCTTCTGTCAGCTAGTAAAAACCCTTTATATTCTGACAGGGTTTCTACATGGAAAGTTTTTAAAGAACAGGCAAGGGAGTCCTGCATTGTTTTAAACTGAAATGTTTTTAATAGTTTTTAACTACATTTTATTCTTTTGACTAGAGATTTGAAATTTTTAATATTGTGACTAATTTTATGTTAATGCTCACTTTTTGTATGTTTTTAGCTGTACAGGCCAACGGCCATATCCACAGAATTGGTATCCATGCTTTCACTTATCCACATCTGAAAAAAAACATGTTATCTTTAGGCATTTCTAGGACCTCCAATGTAATTCTATCAACTTCTGGTGTTGGTCTCATTGAAAAAAATAGGGTTCCCTATTATCCACAGTTTTGGAATCCACAGGAGTGGGGGGGATGGGTCTTGGAACATAGCCTCCATGGATATGGGGGTTGACCTGTATTGATCTTTTAAACTATACGCTACCTTGAGTCCCAATTTTCGGAGGAAGATGAGATAGAAATAAATAAATATACTGTTATTATTAATAATAGTAGTAGTAGTCTTCTTTTTTCAATAGGAGCTGTTTTTGAAGCATCTCTTATATGAATATAATCCTAGACACATAGAAGGTATTTTGACTCTCTCAGTGAGATAACACATCTTGAAACATAAATATTTCAATATAGTTACTTACTGCAGGTACCAGTAATTTTTTTACTTCATCCACAGCCCTCTTCAGTTTGATTTCTGCTCTATTTTGAGCATCTTCCACAGTGATCAGTACATGCAAGTCTTCATTCAGATGTTCCCAATTGGGCTTGCCTCTGTTTTGTTCTTCCTGGAAAAAAACAAAACATTTAATTTGTGTTCTTTCAACATAAACAGTTAATGGACTTCATACATTTCGCATTAGAAATATCAAATCTCACCTGAAGAAGTCACTGGTTTGTCATTAATATGGATTTTATATGCATGGCCATTTTCCAAGTCACTGAATGAGACTTGAGTTTTGCCACTATGGCCCAAGAAAAACTATGGAATGCATTCATGGTTATTTCAGATAACTTCATAATTCTCTAAGTTCAAAAAGTACCATTTGTGCAAAATTTATTGACTTGGAAGTCAGCTTAGCACTTTTTACATTCATAAATGAAAACAATGAAATTACAGAATACTTAAGGTAAACAAGCTCAACACCAACAACACTATGCCAGAAACTAAAAGAGAAAGGAGAGGTAAAGTATGAAATATGAGAAGGCATGTAACCTTCAAGGTCTTCTTGATCTCCTAACAACCAAGGTAGGATAAACAGAGGAATCATAGAATCATAGAATTGCAGAGTTGGAAGAGACCACGAGGGCCATCCAGTCCAACCCCCTGCCATGCAGGAAATAAGGAGTAAGAGATTCAATTTATTCCTGTTATTTTGACCCAATGCAGACTAATATTATATCTGAACCAGTTCAACTATAACTCAAAATTATAGGAGGGAGAAAAAACTGACATTTTAGAGGTGATTCTTGATGCGATATGAGTTCCAACCTTTTTCAAAAATAAGAAGAATCCTTAACACAGCATAATACAACCTTCAAGATTATCAAGCACTTTGCTTAAATGCCTAGTCAAGGGCCACTAAGCATACTGTGGTGATGGCCTTAGGTAGCAGGTGCTATGAAGAGGTCAGACTTGTTGCTGCCAACCTGCACTGTGCTCCCTACATTTAACTCCTGCTTTCACATGCAGAGGAGGATGCTCTTCCACTGCCAGTGTTAAAATAATGTACAACTGCCAGTCCTACTGGCTTTTGCACCTGCAGTGTGGGAGGTGTTCCCTTGCTCTCAATCTCAGGAAGGAAAATGTCTTGGGCTCTTTCCCAGCCTAGTTATATCTGGGAATGCAAGGGACTATTCAGAACAAGTAAAATATATGACCAGCACCGAATGTTATATTAAAGAGTGTTATAATAATTTGACATTTCACAGAGAAGTATGGCTGGCAGCAAATAAAACAACTATGCAAAATAACCCACATATTCCAAAATCTAATTACAAATGAGAAGTGACAGGCATGGAAAAATCAGGCTACTGCCGCTGATTTAAAAGGCATATACAGTTGCCCCTCCACATTCGCGAACTTGACATTCGCGGTTTTGGTTATTCGCGGTTTTGGGAGGGCCCCCCCGCCCCCCCCCAAAACCGCGACACGGGGCCTCCAGAGGCCCCGTGAAAGACCTGGAGGGAGCGGGGAGGCCCGGGGAGGCCTCCACGGGCCCCCCGAAGGCGCTCCGGAGGGCCCATGAAGGCCTGGGGAGGGGTGGCGAGGCCTTCATGGGACCCCTGGAAGCCCTCCGGAGGCCCCGCGAAGGCCTGGGGAGGGGTGGGGAGGCCTTTGCGGGACCCCCGGAGGCCCTCCGGAGGCGCCGTGAACGCCTGGGGATGGGTGGCGAGGCCTTCGCGGGACCCCCGGAGGCCCCGCGAAGGCCTGGGGAGGGGTCGGGAGGCCTGCACGGGACCCCCGGAGGCCCCGCGAAGGCCTGGGGAGAGGTGGGGAGGCCTTTGCGGGACCCCTGGAGGCCCTCCGGAGGCCCCGCGAAGGCCTGGGGAGGGGTGGCGAGGCCTTCGCGGGACCCCCGGAGGCCCTCCGGAGGCGCCGCGAAGGCCTGGGGAGGGGGTGGGGAGGGGTGGCGAGGCCTTCATGGGACCTCCGGAGGCCCCGCGAAGGCCTGGGGAGGGGTCGGGAGGTCTTCGCGGGACCCCCGGAGGCCCTCCGGAGGCCCCGCGAAGGCCTGGGGAGGGGTGGGTAGGCCTTCGCAGGATCCCCGGAGGTCCTCCGGAGGCCCTGCGAAGGCCTGGGGAGGGAGGGAGGAAGGGCCGGGGAGGCCTCCGCGGGGCCTTGCTAGGCCCCACGAAGGCCTGGGGAGGGAGGGGGGAGGGGAGTCGTTATTCGTGGATTTTTCACATTCGCGGGGGTCCGCGGAACGGAACCCCCGCGAATGTGAAGGGACGACTATACTACAATTTTGGAAACATATTGCTAATTCATTTTACAAAATAAATTCATATTAAGAAATATGTACATTGAATGTTCTTTGTTGGCAGGTGGTTAAGAAAATTAGAATACAGTCCCACTTCCCATACCTTTGAAATAAATCACTGTCACACAAACTCATTTTTTAAACGAAACAACTGCCATGCTTTAAAGCACCCAATCCCAACACAGAACGTTCAGTGTACATCTATGCACTACATATCTGGGACCAACATGTTCAGACTTGATAATCCAGTTCCATGAGAAACTACTGTATCTCAGAAGCCACCATAGAATGGTCCTTGGACAGTACCCATTACCCAAAAATTGGGTGTTAGAGGCCAGCTGGATTTCAGGAAGTACAATAGGGGTCAGGCAGAACTTCTTAAACAACAGCCCCCGAAATGCCTCTTTTAGGCATGATGGAATGTTCCTTCTAGTAACAAAGCATTCACTATTTGCTTTACCTAGTTATGTCTCTCACTTTAGATGCTTTTATAAAACAGAGTCCACCACACATGTAGTAGGCCTTGCTTCTCCCAAGGATTTTCTCCAAATGCTCAGGCTGCACAAACTGAAAGCTATTCATCAACATTGAACAAGCAAGAGCCAAACCTACATCCGCTGAAACTTTATCAACTACAGTGCTCAAGTAAGAATGGATCCAAACAATTTGATCTACAAAGTGTTGTGCAAATGGTTAATAGCAAGTGGCCCATGTTCTCTTCCAGGCCAAAATGTAATAGGCCCCTGAACACTGGAAACAGCCCTGCTGAACAACTCTGAACAGAGCAATGCTGGCAGAAAAATAGACTTTTTCTGCTGTTAGGACTGCCACATCTAGCTCATATTTGATTGGACTCACTCCAGGTTTTCTGCCATAGTCACTCATAGTGCTTTGCTGCACCTTTCATCACCAACAACTCTCTTCATGCGTGAGGACATTCAGGAGCAATCATGTTCACCACCCGGGTCATTTTTCCATTCCAGAATCAACAGAGGTTCAACAGAATCACCTGTTGAGGCAAAGAAACTTCCCCAAGAGGCATCAGATTTGCTGAGGAAAACTACCTTAATCTGAACCATCACCCCTGTAAAGTCTCTGCTCCCGAATGAGTCTAAATTATTTGCAACTACAGAGGCATCCTCCATACCAAGATCACTACTTCCCCTCCCAGCACACAAAAACAAGTCCAGTTCATGTTCTACAACCTGAGTGGTTCCAGGTATCACTTGGACAGACCCATGATTGTCAATGAGAACATGAAGTCCTGGGCTACTCCCAACAAAGTTGTCCCAAGGATGAATGTCAGAGTCATTCGACTTTAGAACAACAGGCCAAGGGAAGATACCACCACCACCAAGCCCCACTTGGCTTGTTCAGGAAAGGACACTGCTAAGTAGTGGTGTGAGAACTATGCCAACAAAAGCCCCATTCCATCCCAACACCCACCTTCAAACCCAGCAACCTGTGGGACAAACTGTGAGGGGAATGGAATCATGGTAGACACTGCAATGCTGCCTCATCATGCCTCCACCCGTGTTGCCTGGTGGGCAGAGCTGGAAACGATTAACCCCCTCCAGCTTCATCAAACCAGGCATATGTAATGCAGGCCAACTCAGCTTACTCATCCAGGTTTAGGACCTAAATGGTTGTTGGTTGGCCATTAACCAGCCTTGCATTTAACTGCAGCATTTTCAATGTGTTGTACTGACAGACCATACAGTGAGGAGTTTTCGTGAAGATAATAAAAATATACCAAATGTCCAAAAAAATTACTTGTACAACTAAACCCATATAAAACAAGTGAGCAATCTGTATACATTAATATAGTTACGTTGATTCCCCCAGTTGTACAACTGATTGTACAATAGGTGAGCTCAGGGTCATGGCACTCAGCCTTGAGCTCACCTACTAAACAACAATCAATGGCCTTCCTACCCATGTTAATGTGAGAAACCACCATGTGTGTGTTTGCACAACAGCTAAATGGATGAGGGATCATATTTATATAACTGAGAAACTACAGATGCTTTTACAAATATTTTTACATTGGAACGATGCCCCAATACGATTCTGACTAAAAACCAAGGATGATAAAAGATCTCAGTGAAGTACTGATTCTTCAAATACAAAACCAACATAACTGCTTCATGTATAAAAACTGAAAAAAATATTCATTCGGATGTATAGATTCTTAAAGGGTTTTTTCCTCCAATTGTTTGCATCCTCCCCAATTACAGGAAAGACTACACCAAAGCAATGTAACCTTAATAGAAAAAACATCCTGCAACTGGTTTGGAAGAAACATTCAGAAGCAAAACAGAAGGGATATGACAGAATGGACTAAAGAGCTAGTGCAGTAGCCAGATAAGTTACCCAGAAAGATTAGTTCTGAATTTTCAGACAAATCCCTCTCTCGTAGGCATTACAGTTGCCCCTCCACATTCGCGAACTCGGCATTCGCAGTTTTGATTATTCGCGGTTTCGGGAGGGCCCCCCCGCCCTCCCAAAACCACAACACGGGGCCTCCAGAGGCCCCATGAAAGCCCTGGGAGGGAGCGGGGAGGGCCGGGGAGGACTCCATGGGGCCTTCGGAGACCTTCCGGAGGCCCCGTGAAGGCCATGGGAGGGAGGGGGGAGGGCCGCAGAGGCCTCCACAGAGCCTTGTGTGGCCCTGTGAAGGCCTTGGGGGGGAGGGGGAGGGCCGCGGACGCCTCCATGGGGCCTTGCGAGGCCCTGTGAAGGCCTTGGGGGGAAGTGGGGAGGACTGTGGAGGCCTCCATGGGGCCTTGTGAGGCCCCATGAAGGCCTTGGGGGGGAGAGGAGAGGGCTGCGGAGGCCCCATGAAGGCCTTGAGGGGAGTGGGGAGGGCTGCGGAGGCCCCGTGAAGGCCCTGGGAGGGAGGGGGAGAGCCGGGGAGGCATCCACGGAGCCTTGCAAGGCCCCGTGAAGGCCATGGGGGTGGAGTGGAGAGGGCTGCGGAAGCCTCCACGGGGCCTCGTGAGGCCCCATGAAGGCCTTGGGAGGGAGGGGGATGGCTGGGAAGGCCTCCATGGGGCCTCCGGAGACACTCCGTAGGCCCCATGAAGGCCCTGGGCAGAGGGGGGAGGGCCAGGGAGGCATCCACGGGGCCTCGGGAGGGTCTTCGGAGGCCCCGTGAAGGGCTTGGGAGGGAGTGGGGAGTCCGGGGAAAGGGACCATGAGGCCTCCAGATGCCCCATGGTCGCTTTGGCGTGGGAGGGGGGCAGTCAATATTCGTGGTTTTTTCACATTCGCGGGGGTCTGTGGAACCTAACCCCCCGCGAATGTGAAGGGACAACTGTAGTCCTTTATCTATAATAATAATCGTTTACCTTTTATGACTATTATAGATTCTATCAAATAGTTTCTAAGGAACTATATGCAATGTAAATAATTACTACTACTTTCTATTGTTTTTGTTGTTGAAAAAGAATGTTAAAATTCCAGGGCATTAGCACCAACTTTAAAGGTATCCAATTTATGTTTTCAATAGGTATTTGAAACACTGACGGATTTTCCTGCATTTCAAATACAGTCGTCCCTTCACATTTGTGGGGGTTAGGGCCGGTAGACACCCCCCCCCCCGTGAATGTGAAAAAAACCCGTGAATAACAATCGACCTCTCCTGGGCTTTCGCCCTCCCTGCAAAGATAGCGAAGGCTCAGCAGAGGGGCGGTTTAAGAGGTTTTTACTCACTTCCTCGGCTTCCCTGGGTCTTCGTTCCCTTTGTGAAGAGAAGCAAAGACCCAGGGAAGTCCAGGGAGTGAGGGGAAACCTCTCAAAACTGGCTGTCTGCTGGGCTTTCACCCTCCCTGCAAAGGCAGCAAAGGCTCAGCAGAGGGGCTGTTTAAGAGGTTTTGCCTCACTCACTCGGCTCCCCTAGGTCTTCATTCCTTTTGTGAAGAGAAGAGAAGACCCAGGAGACGGGCGGTGGGTGAAGTAAAACCGCGAATAATCAAAACCGCAAGTGTCAAAGCCACAAATGTGAAGGGACAACTGTAGTTCTATGTACGTTAATTCAGAAATGCAGGATGAGACTTTCTTATGAAAATCACATTAGTAGAAGTTAGTAAAATAAAAGCCAATTACATAATTACTTGAGCAGTTATTAAATTATCCTAGCTGATTTCCTTCTTTACTGTCTATAAATACACAACTATCTGTAAACCACTCTTTCCCTCTTCTTCATACATAAGCATAACATTTTGCACTTAAGTATTCAATATTAGACATAATAATAAACACAATGCATCTTCTAAGTAACAAATGTTTTGTCGGCTATTTTCACATAGTGTAGAGGTGCCTCCAAGCACAGTAAAGCCCTATTAATTTTCTTCATCACCAAGAAAAGAGAGATGGCATATCACTGTTTAATAAAGGTTCAACTGAGCACTGTCACTGGTGGGAAGAAAAGTGCAGAGCCACTGTTTTCCATATCAAACAAAGCAGGTAATTAACAGTGATTCTGGCACAGTCCCTTATCACCAAAATACACAACACTGCTAAGTTCTCCTCAGTGCCAGTTGCTCCACTACAACAAAGCACAGCTGATGTTTCAGGGTCACATTCATTCATCTAACACACAAGCACAAAATTTATTTCTCAGACACTATAATTAAACACAAGAAGAATCCAACTCTAATATTCAGACAGACTTGCATGTAAATGTGATATTTCCCCCATAAATGATTGCCTTTCATTTTGCAGTTTCAAGTAGCTACAGTTCACTTAGTTTTGATTGCACAGCAATTAGATATGCAAATAATCCAAAAATGCTTTTAAAATTTCTAGATTGTGGGCAATCAACCCTATTCTTTTTCTTCTATACATACAAGCCTCTCATTAGAAGACAATTGTCTTTCACAGATTTGCCAGCAGATGTCTTGTTCTTAAATGTTAAAATGTTAAGAAAATGGATAAATACATTCAGGACACCACAGGCTGGATCCTGATTCAGGTGAATGCAATGGAGAAGCAGAAGGACACTCCCTCACCAACTGCTCCAAACCTCCCTCCATCTGTAGCAAAATCAAAACAAAACAAAACCTCATAGAGTTAACCCTCTATGGGACATTTCTTACTGTCTATCCAAATTTTGGGAATCATTACCTTCCTCATCCCACTGTACCATAGCTTAAGCCATTCCACAAGATCCCATTACCTTATCTGTAGCATTTTCAATCAGCCAGAGGGGCTACCAGAGAGAGGAGAAAGTGAGGAAAGTCCATTTCTGCACCCACTAGGGATGGAAAGAATAGTTGAACACTTGAGGAAAAAAGGAGCTCTTGAATGTCCAAAAACAACAATGTGGAGAATCTTCCTCACTCTCCTTCCTTGTATCCCCCCTCACTCTCCTTCCTTGTCTCCCCCCACCCCATTCTCACATAGGCTACAGTCCTCCCTTCACACTCAAGGCTTTGACTTTTACGGTTTATTCGTGGAAAGCCGCTGAGGGTTTCAAGGCCTTTGGTCCCCCCCCCCCAAAGGGAATGCAAAGTGGGGAGCGGAAAGCCAAAGGCGGGGTGGGTAGTTTACTCAAACTCCTATGGCTTTTCACCCCACAGGGAAGGATCCCTGTGGGCCAACAAGCTGGAGGAGACGGAGCAAAGCCTGGCCGGAAAGCCAAAGGGGGTGAGTGTTTTACTCAGTCCTCCAGCTTTTCGCCCCACAGGAAAGGTGCTTTTCTTGGGCTTAATTCTGGGAGGGGGAGATAAACCCAAGGGAAAGTGGTGCATTCGGGGCAAAGCTGCTGAGCCACAAAGCCTCCAAGTGCTCGGCGGTGGGGAAATGGTGGTGGAGGCAGCAGAGGCCCCAGAGGTATGGTGGCAATGGCAGCAGTGGTGGTGGCGGCATATTTTATTCACATTTTTTTTTCACTTTCGCAGGGGTTCTGCACCCCTAACTCCTATGAAAGTGAAGGGACAACTGTATTTCCTTCCTCCGCCCCAAACCAGGAGTGTGAGGAAAGGCAGCTCAACAAAGAGGACTGCTATTATTGGCTGTGTTCTGATAGCCAGTGGGTAAGAATAACATCTGTAATTATCGTTAACCAGCTATCAGAACACAGGTGCAGAGGCTACAGCCTCCTTGATCCTTGTCTGGCTCCCCATCCCCATCCACCTCATGTCATGCAGGAAGTAGATGGGGGGGGGAGAGGAGAGGATCCTGGAAGGCTCTTAAGTCTCCTCCATTGACCCAATGTTGCACAGGGAAAGCTGTGAGAGGGGTTCTGGAAGGCTATAGCCTCCTCAGTCCTTACAGTCCCCTCCTTGATATTACACAATGATGGGCTGCATCATTGTTGAAAACATCTAGCAGTAGGAAGAAACGGATTATTTATTCTCACTTGCAAGAAGAAATAGTTTAACACAGAACATCCCTAATGCCCAGACTGCATTTGTTAAGTGTGGATCCAATTCCATATTTATTTATTTACTTACTTACTTTACCTTGAAGGGGTATCTCATGAAGTTTTTGCCATGCTAAACAACAGAAAATTGATGCAATATTCTTGTAAGATTTTCAGTGATATGTCTAGCACTTATGACTATTAACTACAATCTTCATAAAGAATAATGTTGTTCTTTAGAACAATTTTAGAAATGATACTGTTATGGGTGCAAAAATCTTTACTGACAGCTAGAGATCAATCTATGTCCTCAGTTATAATTGTTTAGATTGTACATTTTTAAAATCTGGGTTTCAAAGTCAGGCACATGACATATCTTCCAATTTTAAGTCAATTTAAAAACTTAATATTAAACCACTGAGAACAGTATCCTATATATACATCTACTAAAAAAAATTACATCCATCAATAGGGATTACTCACAACTAAGTAGCCATGGGATCACAGACATTTGGTAAAGACATAAACAGGACTAAAATTCTTGACTCACACCTATTTGTAAATCAATTAGTACACAACCACTCCACCCAGTAAATCCAGACTTCGACAAAAATGTGCATTCTTGCTACTATCTGCCAATTCTTGCTGGTTAATCTACTTGCATGACATTAGCCAGCTGAAAATCAAATGAACAGTTATGTGAAAAATTATTAACTCCTAAATGTTACTCTATGCAAGAGTGTTGATTTTAACATTTATGTATCATCCTTGAGATGAACAACTCAGGGTGGTTTAAGACAGTATAAAGAAGGCATAGTAAAGGAAACTTCAAAAAGAGCACCACCTGCAACTCACTACATCAGATGCAAACTTTGCGGCAACCTACCTGTAAGGTAGGCAAGGCCAAAAGATGGGAAGGAACAGAGTGCTACATTGGTACTTACCGTGAATGTGCATTCTGGGGTGACAGAGAAGAGGAATCCAATCTTAATCCTTACACTTGGGTATGCTCCTCCACCACCCAGAGAAGAGGCAGGAGAGGCAAACTGATCACATGACTGCTGGGGCCGTTGGATCCTCCCCTTTCCCATCCTTTGTCTTATCAGTTGATTACTAGCTGAACCCTGAATATGAGAAAAACCCCATTGGAGCAGGCGCTGGGCGGGGTGGATTCTTCCTTTCTACCACCCCCAAAATTCACGGTAAGTACTGATGTGGCATTCTCTAGGATGGTGAGAGGAAGAATCCAATCTTAATCCTTACACTTGGGATGTACCCAAGCCCAAATCCTGCTCCAGGGTGGGAACGACTACTCTGATGATAGACTAAGACTGAATGACCTCTTGGAGGATACTCTGACCAAAGGTAGCCTCCATGGATCTGAACGTATCGATCTTGTAGTGGTGGATAAATGATGGCAGCATGCTCGACATCGCTGCCTTGCAGATCTCAGCGATTGGCACGTTGGAGGAAAAGACCACCGAGGTTGCTGCTGATCTGGTGGAATGCGCCAATACTTGTGTGGGTCAAGGGACCCTCGCCTCATCGTAGGCTGTTAGGATACATGCCCGTATCCAGCTTGCGATTGTTTGTCTGGAAGCTTTCATGCCCATAGACGCCGGGATAAAGGACACGAACAGAGATCTTCTAATCTCCCGCGTCCTCCTGATATAAACTTTCGCTGCCCTACAAACATCCAACTTATGCCTCTCCCTCTCCCATCGATGGGTTGGATAATGGCAGAAGGAGGAATGTACTAACTCCTGTGCAACATAGAATGACAACAGAACCTTCGGAAGAAAGGAAGGGTCTGTGCAAAGGACGACGTGATCCTCATTGAATGAGCAGAGGTGTTATCTCACGAACAATGCCGACAAGTCTGACATCCATCTGGCCAATGTTATTGCCATCAGAAAGGCTACTTTCTGTGACAGCATCCTAAGGGTCACCTCCCTGAGAGGCTCAAACGGAGGTTTGGAGAGTAGCCTGAGAACCAAGGGCAGGTTCCATGGGGAAAACGGTGTCTCACGGGTGGGGAGAGGATGGATGCTTCCCTCAGGAACCGTCTGACATGTGGGTGTGACACTAATGGCTGGCCCCTTGGAAGCACAATGACTGGGGATAGGACTGCCTCTTGACGCTTCAGCATATTAGGCTTGAGGCCGAGATTCAGTCTTTTCAGCAGGAAGAGTAGGACGTGTTTAACTGACACCTTTGTTTGGTCTAAACGCTTAGCCGTGCGCTATCTGGAGAAAGCCTTCCAGGTAGCCTCATATATCCTAGTCATTGACTATCTTCTGGATGAAAGCATCATAGCTATTACTGCCTTGTCATACCCGCGTAGGAGCAGGGCTCTCCACTCTCCATGCGGCTAGGCGCAACCAACTGGGATCTGGATATCTCAAGGGACCTTGGGTCAGGAGATCTGGTCTCAGAGAAAGAAGCCGCAGCTGGGCCAGGGACATCTCCCGTATGTCTGAGAACTAAGGTCTCCTTGGCCAGTGTGGGGCCACCATCACTACCTGTGTTACCTTATTTTCCTGATTGCTTTGGCAATCAGTGGTAGAGGAGGAAAGAGGTAGAGTAGACCTCCTGGCTAGGGGGCCTGGAGGGCATCTATCCCCTCCGCTTCCTGATCCAGGAAACTCGCGAAGCACCTGCGGAGTTTCCGACTGATTGATGAGGCAAACATGTCCACTGCCATGTGCCCGAATCTTTGCTGAATGTGCTCAAACACCTTGGGATGGAGAGACCATTCCCCAGGCAGAATCTCGTGCCTCCTTAGATAGTCCACTCTCACATTGTCCATGCAGTGTATGTGATGGGTTGGCAGGGACGCAAACTTCCTCTCTACCCAACTAAAGAGAAGGCCGGCCTCTTTCTGCAGAGAATGGGACCTCGTCCCTCCTTGCTTGAAAATGTACAAGCAGACTGTTGTGTTTTCTGTAAATACCAGGAAGTGCTTCCCTACGAGGAGATCCTCAACATGTAAGAGAGCTAGTCTGATTGCTTGCAGTTCCAACCAATTTATGCTATGCCTCTTCTCTGTTCCGATTCCAGGACCCCTGAATGAAGAGATCCTGGCAGTGCGCTCCCCAGCCGAGGAGGTTGGCATCCAAAGTAATCATGACATCTGTCCTCTGGGACCAAAGGGATCCTCTGGAAAGGTTGTTCGCGTTCATCCCCCAGTGTAGGGATGCCCTGACATCACTTGGAATCTGAAGCATCATCTCATGTTTTGTGGAGCTCTGTTCCTGGAACTGATGAACAAAGGACTGGAGTTGTCTGGTGTGGAACCTGGCCCATGGCACTATTAGGGTCACGGAAACCATCAGGTAGAGCAGCCGAGACAGTTCTATCAACAAAGACTGCGGGAAAGCCAGTATACGCATGGCTTCTTGTCTCAATGTGGCCTGCCTTTCCTGTGACAGGAAAATCATTCCCAGATAAGTATCCAATATCGCGCCCAGATGTGTGATGGACTGAGTCAAAACCAGGGAGCTCTTCCTGAAGTCTATCAGGAAGCCATGGTCCTGAAGGCACCTTATTGTGATCTGCAGCTCTTTCTGAGCCTGACATATGGAGGGGGCTCAAAGCAGGATGTCGTCTAGGTATGGGTAGAGGTGTATCCCCTGAGATCTGAGATGTACCACTACCGCCACCAAAACCTTGGTAAATACCCTCGGGGCTGATGTCAAGCTGAAGGGCAAGGACCTGAACTGATAATGATCCTGACCTAGCGTGAAGCAAAGGAACCTCCTGCTGTCTTCCACGATCAGAATGTGGAGGTAAGCTTCTGCGAGATCCAAAGAGATGAGAAAATATCTTGTTTGTAATGCTTCCCAGATGAACGACAGCGTTTCCATGTGGAAGCACTTATATATCAGATGTGTGTTGGTCTATTTTGAGGTGGAGGATGGAACGGTGATCTCTGTCCTTCTTTGGAATTGTAAAGAAGATGGAATAAAACCCTGAAAACCTCAGGGACATTGAAACTGGTTCTATGGCTTTGATAGATAGCAGAGGATCCAACGCCTCGAGCTGAATCTTCCTCTTGAGAGGATCTTTCGATAGTGGCAATGGAATGAACCTGCCTTGCGGCCGTGCATCGAATTGCAATCAGTACCTGTGGGAAATGGTGTTGACAATCCACCTGTCTGTGGAGGTCAACTCCCAGCATTGTTGAAAGCTTTGCAGACGACCTCCCATGGGAATGGAGTCCATGTCAGAATTGTTGACACCCCCCCCCCCACGAGTTGGAGGCTCCTCTACATCCTGACTGAGACTGGGCAGTGGAGCTATGAATTGAATGGCGAAGAATACCTTTGCTAGTGCTCGTTGCAAGGAAAGTTGGGTCCAAGGACCTGTCCTGCAATGCATCTTCTAACCACAAAAGTGATGCTCTGACAAACAAGGATCCGTCGTTGGGGCCAGTATTGCCAAGGCTGTTGCTTCATTTGTCTTCTTAAGAGCCCCTTCCATTCTCTTCTCCTTGGGGTCCCTGAGGAACCCTTCTCCTTCGTGTAGCGCAAGAGTTCCCGACATGAGGGATGCTACCGGGGAATTGCTTGCCAGGACCTTGAACTTGTTCAGGACGTGTTTGGCTGGTGTATACGTTTTCTGGGCCAAAAGGATATCTTTTTTCCCTTGTAAAGGTTTTTCCCTTTCACTATGGGAGTAAAAAAGGAAGGAAAAGGTACCACCCACCCAGAGGGTTTGGGGCACCTAGCACTGCCTCTGCCTTCTTGCTAAATTTGGTAGCGGATTGGTCTGGTTGGGGATGCTGTCTTGAAAGCCCCAAGAGGGATGAAGCCTTAGCCAGAAGAGGATGAAAATCCTCCAAATGAAAAAGCCTCTCTGAGGGCCCCCCTTGTGGGGGCTCCAAATCTGCCCATTCCCCCTCCTCTCAGAGTGGGCATCTTTTTGATCCTCCCATGGATCTTCCTGATCCAGCCCGGACAGGTCATCTGACGACGAATCCTCCAAATCAGCTGAGGAGTGGGGGAGGGGGGCTTTACGTTTTGGTTTGCGCTCTTGGTGCACTCCACTGGTTCCTGGGGTGTCATAACCCTGGTTGTGGTGCTCCGCGGGGGGAGGCGGGATGTTCCACCGAAATTCTCACTGCCTACTTGGAAAGGGAACTGACATTCTTCACGGCCTGATCCGTCCGGCGTGGTTCGTGTGCCCTCTGGGTAGGCCTGAAATCTGCCCTGGGACTCTCCTCAATCCCGGCTTGCTGAAATGAATGCAGCGCTGGTTGCTGGCCTGGCCTGCACACAGCGCTGCACCACTTGCAAAGTCCTCTGCAAATGCCTGCTTGGCTGCCCAAATCGCACGTTGTTCCACGGCCTCATAATCTGCCAGGTCTATGGCTAGCTGTGCCACGTCCCTGACTGGGTCTGATCAACCTGGGTGGCGTGGGGGTTGCGGTCTCAAGATGGTGGCCACCATTAGATCTCGCCACGTGGGCCAAGGGAAACGGCACCTCTGCTGTGCCCTCATCCCCGGAGAACTCAGCCGGGTCCCCGCTGGCCTGGGTTGTCGCGGTGATCTTTCCCCCCGCAGTCCCCCCGAACCCTTCTATGGCTGTCCGCTCCTCAAGGGCGCCCCCCGCACCCTCCATTCGAACCACAGGTACTTCTTTGTCCATTGGCTCCAACACTGGTTCCCCGGTCAGCTGAGAGGCCGGTGTGGACGTGCGCTCCTCCTCCCTCCCCGCCAGCTGGGCGTAGCTTGGTAGCAGGAGGGACAGGTCAGCTCGGCAGCGCCTGGTGCGCTGATCGCCTGCAGAGCAAGGCTCTGCGGTGCAGAGGCTGCGTCACTGGGGGTCTTCTACAACCCCTGCTGGCCAAGGACCCAGCAGCGGAGATACCCCTTCCAGATGCCCCTTATGTTAGAGAGGCATCTTCTTCTTATCTTTACTCTTCTGCCCAGTGGGAGCCATGCTCTAGAAAGGAGAAGGCAAAGGGAGAAGAATAAAGGAACTCAAGGCAGAAGAGGGTTTTTTTAAAAAAAAGGAAAGATAGTATGGAAAGGAAAGCTTAAGAAATCAAGGCAAAGTAGTAGTAATAATAATAATAATAATAATACAATTTTATTTCTATCCCGCCCCTCTGCAACGCAATCAGGGCGGCTTACAATATAAAAACTCCATAATCACAATACCCTAGCCCACCCACCCCTTAAAATAATATTAAATTATGAAGGATTAAAAACATACAATAATTAAAAATATATAAATTAGAAGAAAAAATTAAAACATACAATCACAGCCCAGAAAGGACAGCCGAGTCTTGGGCCGGGATAATTATTCAGGAAAGGCCTGCCGGAAAAGATCCATCTTGACAGCTTTTTTAAAGCTGTCTAAGGTGGTAATAAAATGGATCTCATCCGGCAGGCCATTCCATAATCTGGGAGCAGCAGCAGAGAAGGCCCTCTGGGAGCTCACCGACAGCCTTGTTTTCATAGGCTGTAACAGATTCCTCCCAGAGGACCGAAGTGCGCGGGGAGGGTCGTATGGAAGGAGGTGGTCGCGGAGGTAAGTTGGACCCAAGCCATGTAGGGCTTTAAAGGTCATAACCAACACCTTGTACTGTGCCCGGAAACTAATAGGCAGCCAGTGGAGAGCGTTTAGCACAGGTGTTATATGCTCTCTTCTGGAAACGCCAGAAATCAACCTGGCTGCCATGTTCTTGACTAGTTGAAGTTTCTGAGTCAAGCACAAGGGTAGCCCCCCATGTAGAGCGCATTACAGAAATCCAGACATTAGAGAAGCAGATTTAGAGGAATTAGAGAAGCAGAAAGAGAGATTCAAAAGAGGAACCCAACAGGCCTCTACTCTGGGTGAGGGAGGAGAAAAAACTGATCAGATAAAGGCTAGGAATGGGGAGGAACCAACGGCCCCTGCGGTCATGTGATCAGTTTGAATCTCCTGCCTCTTCTCTGGGTGGTGGAGCATACCCAAGTGTAAGGATTAAGATTGGATTCTTCCTCTCACCACCCTAGAGAACCACCCAATTAGTACACACAAATCCCTGAGTAGGTTAGGTATTTATATTAAGGAAATTTAAGTCAAAAAAGAGTCAGTGTGGTGAAGTGGTTTGATCACTGTACAACAACTCTGGAGACCAGGGTTCAAATCACTGCTCAGCCATAGAAACCCAGTGGGTGACCTTGGGCAGGACACACTCTCCCAGCCTCAGAAAAAGAGCAAAGGCAACCCCTCCCTGAAACAATCCTGTCAAGAAGACCCGATGATAGGATCACCTTACGGTAGTCACAAGTCAGAAATTACCTGAAGGCATACAAAAACAAATTTAAGTCAGAAAGCCAGCATTGGGTAGTCTACGGATTAGTCTACCACCTTGGGGACTAGGATTTGAATCCCTGCTCAGCCATGGAAACCCACTGTGTGACCTTGGGCAACTAACACTCTCTCAGCCTCAGAGGAAGGCAAAGGCAAAAAACCCTCTGAACAAATCTTGCCAAGAAAACTCCATGACAGGTTCATTTTACGGTTGCCATAAGTCAGAAACAACTTGAAGACATAATAACAATAGCTTCTTCTTCTTAAGCCAGTAATTTTTTAATCAAACATTTCATATTAGGTTTTCCTCTAATACACTATGCATTCTTTTACAGTGGTGCCCAATGACCACTAAACAATGTTAACTCACAGAGACTTAAGTGTTTACATTGCATTCCATACAATGTCACATTAGGAAACTTCATGAACTTTCTCCCAAAGGTTTCTTCAACAGAGTTGGTCAGCTGGGGTAGGGGAAACTGACATCTGGATATAAGAACAGGTTGCTTACCTGTAACCATAGATCTTCAAGTGGTCTTCTGTGAATTCACACAGTTGGGTTTATTCCTGCGCCTGCACAGTGCATACGGAACCTTCTAGTATCGCTAGGCAGAATGTACATAGATACATTTTTGGTGGTAACTCCGCCCACATTAACGGTCCCTTAAAGGCTCTCCCGCCTAAATCCCCTCAGTTCCTTGAATGACGCTGCAATCAGCAGCACCAGGAACATTAGAGCAAATATGCCATAGTAGGACATAGAGGGGAGGATGGGCGGGTCTGTGTGAATTCACAGAAGACCACTCGAAGATCTATGGTTACAGGTAAGCAACCTGTCCATCTTCTTCGTGGTCTCTGTGAATCACACAGTTGGGTAGACTATCAACCTTTCCCCTTGGAGGAGGGTATGTTCTGTACATCAATAGACGAGGAGCCCTCATATTAAACTTGAACAGGACCTCTCTACCCCCTCTTTTTTTGCACATTCCACCAATACCTCCTAGGTCAACATGCAATAAAGCAAGCCCTAACATATAATAAAACAACATGGCAACATGCATAAAGTCCCACATGGAGTGCACTCACTTACTGAATGGAGGACAGAAATACTGCCCTTCCAAAAGCAGCCTCGTTCCTAGAACGAGAGTCCAGTCTGTAAAGTGAGATAAATGTCAACGGTGAAGACCAAGTCGCAGCACTGCAGACGTCCTCTAGGGGCACCCCTGAGAGGAATGCAGTCGAAGCGGACACAGCTCTCGTAGAATGTCCAAGAATCCGTGGAGGCAATGGCTTCTTGGCCAGTTCATAGCAGAGAGCGATGGTCGATGTCACCCACTTCGAGAGCCGCTGTGACAAAATCGGAGCACCCCGTTTGGAGTCAGCATAGGAAACAAAGAGCTGGGGTGATTGCCGAAATGGAGCAGTCCGTTGAATGTAGAAGGCGAGCGCCCTCCGGACATCCATGGAATGGAGGGTACGCTCAAATTTGTCCTTCGGGTCTTGCATCAAGGCTGGTAGGACGATGGGCTGATTAATGTGAAAACTGGAAACCACCTTAGGAAGAAAGGAAATATCCGGCCTCAAGACTACCTTGTGCTTGTGGAAACAGGTATAAGGAGGGTCTGACTGCAGGGCACAGAGTTCTTCAGCACGTCAGGCAGAGCTGATGGCAACCAAGAAGACAGTTTTCCAAGTGAGTAGCCGCAGGTCGGTCAAGGCTAGAGGTTCAAAAGGCCGTCTCACCAATTGAGAGAGGACAAGTTTGAGGCTCCAGGCCGGCACAGAATCAAGCACTGGAGGGTGGAGGTTTACGTACCCCTTCAGGAACCTCTTCACTATCGGATCCTGGAAAGGAGATGGTCGATTTCAAGCTTCGAATTCCACGGAGATAGCCGTTAGGTAGCCTTGGAGGGATGAGACCGAGAGCCCCGATTTCGAGAGGTCGAGGAGGAATTGAAGAACCGTCGACACCGAACAGGATTCGAGATTCATCCCCTTGTCAGATAGAAACTTCTCACATCGATTCAATTTATACAGATAGGCCCTACGAGTAGAGGGCTTTCGAGTGGCATCCACAATCTCCTGGACTTCTCGGGGCAGGGAGGAGAAGGAGGTATGAGATTGCATCAGGATCATGGTCGAATCCTCCAGGCTGTCAGACGGAGCGTGTCGAGGTCAGGGTGCCTGACCCTGCCCTGTTGAATGGTGAGGAGGTCTGGGCGGTCTGGAAGACGGAGGAAGCATCTCTTGGATAGGTGCAGCAGCGGCGCAAACCATGGTTGTCGGGCCCACCAAGGTGCGATGAGGATAGCGTTCGCCTGGTCCCGACGAAGCTTGGCGACTACCTGCGTCAACAGTGGGATTGGTGGAAATAGGTACAGGAAGGGTCCTTCCCAATGAAACAGGAACGCATCTCCCCTCGAATCCTTGTGGTGTGCCCTGGAGCAGAATTGGTCGCATTGCCTGTTCTGAGCCATTGTGAAGACATCTATCAGAGGAGTCCCCCAGTGACGGAAGAGCTCTGTTACTACATGCTGGTGGAGCATCCATTCGTGGACGTTGGAATTGGAACGGCTCAGTCCGCCTGCAAGAATATTCCCCTCCCCTGGGAGATGGATGGACTGCAGGAGGACATTCCTTTCCACACACCAATCCCAGATCTGCAGAGTGAGTTGAAGAAGCTAAGGAGACCTGGTACCACCTTGCTTGTTGAAGTAGTACATCACTGTGGTGGTGTCCGTGACAAGAAGGACAGTCCTGTTCCGGACTAGCACCTCGAAGGCCCGAAGAGCTTTCTGCATTGCCAGGAGCTCCAGAATGTTGATGTGCAATTGCTTTCTTCATTGCTCCACAAGCTCTGAATTTTGTGTGAGCCCAGGTGAGCTTCCCATCCGAGTAGAGATGCGTCCAAAGTGAGGGAAGCGGTTGGTTGAGGAGGGTCGAAGGGAAGGCCGGAGAGGACATTTTGCGGTACAAGCCACCAGTCGAGGGAGTGTTGGACAGGACGGGGCATCGTTAGTAGCTTTCTGGGAGCGTCCCGCAGGTGGTCGAAAACACTCAGGAACCAGTGCTGAAGCAGTCGGAATCGAACCCTGAATAGAGGAGTGACTGACGTGGTTGCTGCCAAGTGCCCGAGAAGGACTTGGATGTCGTGCGCTAGAACCCGATGAGACCGCTGGCAGTGATGGATCAAGGATCGAACTGGTGTTGAACCTGTAGTCAGGGAGATACGCTGCTGCGGAGTTGGAGTCCAGTCGAGCCCCAATGAATTGGATGGACTAGGTAGGGTTCAGTTGAGATTTATCCATGTTGACAACAAGTCCCAGGGTGTGCAACACATCTAGGGTAAAGGCAATGTCCTTTTCAAGTTGGAGTTTGGAGTTCGCAACAAGCAGCCAGTCATCTATGTAAGGAAAGACAGTGACCCCATGCTGCCGAAGAAAGGCAGCCACCGCGCCATGCACTTCATGAGAACTCTTCGTGCTGTGGACAGTCCGAAGGGAAGAACTCAAAATTGGTAGGTCTCGTCTCTGATCTGGAATGCTAGCAACCTCCTGTGCAAAGGATGGATCCCTATGTGGAAATAGGCGTCCTTGAGGTCTATGGACGCAAACCAATCCCCGTGCTGGAGGAGGGGAAGGATAACAGCCAAGGTGGTCATTCTGAATTTCTTCGGGATGATGTACCAGTTCACTCCCCGGAGGTCGATGGGACGCAAGCCACCATCCTTCTTCTGTAATAGGAAGTACTTCGAAAAGAAGCACTGATGGCGATGTTCAAAGTGCACGGGTTCGATGGCCCCGTTTTGAAGCAGGGTCTGAACCTCCTCGACAAGGGGAGGGGAGGGCGGCGTTATACGGATCCGACCTGTTAGAGGCAGTTTGTTGAATTCGATCCAGTAGCCCTGTTGTACAATTCTCAGTACCCAGCGGTCAGACGTTATCAAGGACCAGGCGTCCTGGAACGACGACAGGCAGTCTCCAAACAGGGGGGTCTAAAAGAAAGGAGAAACATCAATAAGATCGTTGGAACACTCAGAACCTTTGTCTGCCTTGCTCCTTTGACCGTTGTTTAGATGGTAGCTGGTATCGGGAGGCAGATCCCTGGCTCCTCACCGATGAGGTGGAAGACATCGGTTGCTGGAACAGGGACCGTCTAGCCGACTGTGGAGTGCCACTCCTCCTATAAGATTGGGTGTAGGACAGAGTATGCCAACTGGAGCAGTACCTGGGAAGATAGGCAGAAGATGAGGCGGAAGGCATACCGTACTTCTGTGCGGTGGTCCTCATCTTCTGTGTGAATTCTAATTTCTCGTCCGTTGCCCCATTGAAGAGCCCTGATTTGTCGAAGGGCATATCTTCGATAGTGGCAGCCGCTTGTGTGGATAGCCCAGAAGATCTTAACCAGGCATGTCTGCCTAGGGCAATGGAGCCTGCAACTGTTTTGGCGGCACAGTCGGCAACGTGCCTTGCCGAGTTCATCTGTTGCCCGGCCAACAGTTGAGCCTCAGTCTAGATGGCCTCCGCAAGTCTCCGGCGTTCGTCAGGCAAATCAAGAAGTAGGGATAAAATGCGTTCCCAGAGAACCTGTTGGTAGGCACCCATACAGGCAGAATAGTTACGGTAGCTATTCAGAAGCTGAGGCCAGCAGCCGAATACAGCTTTTTGCCCATTATATCCAACTTTCTTCCCCCGGGGTCTGAGGGTGTAGACTGCACCCGACGTTGTCTACGTGGCTGAGCCGCCTCCACCACCACCGAGTTGGGCTTTGGGTGCTTCTGCAACCAGTCAATTCCCTCTCCAGTCAATTCTCTTTGTCAACCAGTCTGCAAATTCTCTTTGAAGTTGACGGAATGGATGATGGATTCTCCCATGAGTTCTGGGTCAACTTTAACAGAGATGACAGCACTGGTATGTGGGCCGCTGGGGAAGCCCGTGACTTGAGGCGTTGAGAGATGGGATCGACCAGTTCCGACTCCCGCTCCATCACTTTCAAGTCCAGCGCATGGGACATACAGACTATTTGTTCGGCAAATTGTCTGTGGGCGAAGAGGAGTCTTCGTCCAGTAGGTCAGGCTGCGGTGATGGAATGAAGGGCAGGTACTCCACGGAGGACTCAGGTGAAGAGGAATCAGACGAAGGGGACAGAGAGCACTGATCCTGATGAAGGGAGGTCGTCCGTGGAGGCGGAGTAGGTGGCCTTGGTACCGAAGGCAACGGAGGTACAGGTCGGGATGGAGATGGGGAAGCCTGGCAGGAGGCATCTCTAAGTCTCGGTCTCGATGGCTCCGACAGTGACCAGACATCTTTTTCCATTCCATGGAAAGAGATGCGAGGTGGAGACAGAAGAAGCCCCTGGCGCATTGCAGCCTCAGTTGTCAGATGAAAGGCACTATGAGCAGTTACGTCTGCCTCGGAATGCATCATCAAGGGGGCTGTGAAGACAGACCTATCCAGGTCGTACGCCCCATAGGCCGCTTCATCCTCATGAATTCTCGAGGTGGATGGCCATGGTTCATCCTGAGGCTCTGGAACAGGAGATGTAACATGGAGGAGTTCAGACCTCAAGACCAGAAGTGCCAGAGAGGGACCACGATCCCGTGGGGAACCCTCTACTTCCTCCGCTGAGCCGACTTCCACCTCAACAATTTCCAACAAGGGAGTTGGTGTAAAAGCTCTGGGCTGCAGCTGCTCAGTCTCAACACCTCAATCCCGAGGTTGCACCGCTGTTTGTGCTGGAGGCTGGTGTGGAGTAGCAGTAAGAGCCGATGGAATCGAAGAGGAAGGCTCACAAACCCGAGACGGATCTTTCGGTTTATCATCAGAATGGGAACGCTTAGCTTTCTTCTTCTTCTTAGGGAGTTTGCCCTTATAAGAAGCTGGCTTTCGGTCCCGGCCTCGATCCTTAGAGCGCGCTCGATCCCGAGGGGGCTCACTGGGTCCTGCAGCCGCTGAATCCAACGAGGGTTGGTCCCCAGCTGGGGTCGACTTCACAACGTGCTTGTGTGAGTGAAGCACAGCCTCAGGATCCGATGCCACAGAGCGACGGTGGGAAGGGCTACGGGATCGCCAACACTTAGCGGGTAGAGTATGGCCAGATCTCAATGAAGGGGAGCTCTCTCCCTCTCTGCTGAAGTGATGTTCCCAGTCCCAGAGCTGGAGTTGACACAGCAGACGGAATAAGGGCCTTTTCGTAAAGGAACTATTTCAGGCAGGAGGAACGGTGCTTTCTCGCCAGAGGGGTAAAGGCCCGACAATGCACACAGGCATCCACATTATGGGATTCACCCAAGCAGATGAGGCATCACGAATGACCATCTGAGCTGGGCAGCTTCGCCTGACAGACGACGCATCTCTTGGAGTCCAATTTGGAAGCCATGGATAACAAGGGCGAAATCAGGACAGTCCTGGTCAAACCAGAGATCAGAGAGCAGTATCAGAGCCAGAGGGGCGCGCAAATCGTAATCAAGAGAAGCCGAGTCAAACCAGTAAATCAGAAAGCGTTACCACAACCAAGGGAGATCACAAATCGTCGTCGGGAAAAACCGAGTCAAACCAGCAATACCGAACAATAGCCAAGGGGTAGAGTGAAAAGCGAAGCAAAGAAAACCAGTCCGAGTCAGAAAATAGTCGTAGCGATGAAGGTTCCTTTAGAGCTGCTAGCGCGGCGGGAAAAAAGGAACTGAGGGGATTTAGGCGGGAGAGCCTTTTAAGGGACTGTTAATGTGGGTGGAGTTACCACCAAAAATGTATCTATGCACATTCTGCCTAGCGATACTAGAAGGTTCCATATGCACTGTGCAGGAATAAACCCTACTGTGTGATGCACAGAGACCACGAAGATCCATTTTTTTCATTCTTTCAACCACATCTGCATCTTTTTGTTGTAATGTGATCATTTTCATAATTTTCCTTCTTTTAACTCATTCTAGAGTAGGAGTTCTTAACCTCTGATCAACAGGAAACCAGGGGGCAGTTCCATGGATTGGCTTCTAAAGGTCCACCAAAGTGGTAAAAAAAATCCTTTTTTTGCAATAGGAATAGCACTTCTATTTCTATACTTCTTATCACTGTCAAAGCACTCCCTAAGCAGCTTACAACATGTTATCTAACTGTCCCCATCAAGCTGGGTACTCATTTTAACATCCTACGGAAGGATGGAAGGCTGAGTGAACCTTGGAGCCCTTGGGATAGAACTCAACGTTGTGGCTGCAGTACTGGCATTTAACCACTGCATCACCAGGGCTCCTATTTTCTATTAGAGAGCCAGCATTGAGGCCATGATACTGAGAACACAGCTGCGCTGGGCAGGGCACGTTTCTAGGATGGAGGACCATTGCCTCCCCTCTACAGTGAACTTGCCATGGGCCAGCGTAAGAGGGGCACTCCAAAAAAGTGATACAAGGACTCCCTGAAACAACATCTCAGGCTCGGCCAAATTGATCACCAACAATGGTCCACTCTGGCCAACAATCGGGAGGCATGGAGACACACTATCCACAATGCTGCAGCCTTATTTGAGAACTCACGCCGAACAAGTCTTGAAGAGAAACGACAACACAGAAAGAATCACAACCTGGAATCATCACCCAATGAGACCTTCTGCTGTGCTTTCTGCAACTGGACATGTTTATCTTGGATTGGCCTTTTCAGTCATCAGCGCACTTGCAGAAAGTGTGGGATGAATCCTTCCTAAATCTTTGTTTGCGAAGAAAAGCCAGAGAGAGAGAGAGAGAGAGAGAGAGAGAGAGGTACCTCAGTTGACAAAGTAGATGTGTCGTGGACTTCTTTAACAGAAATTTTGGTACCAGAGGTAGAAATAACATGGGAAGAATAGAGAAAGGTTCCACACCACAAAAAAGAAGAACAGTTCAACATGTTTCATCAACATTTTTATTCAAAACTAACATTATACCCATATGAAATGAAACAACCAGGTCAGGTAGGCCTTGCATAAGTAAACAAAGACATTTTGAATTTTCTAGAGACCACTTGAAAGCTTCTTCCAAAATGTATCCCAGGATTATTTTTGTTTTCTTTCAACAGTCCTACTTTTCTTATGATTACCATTTTTCAACATGACAGGGGGTAAGCTGGTGAGGCAGGTTAATCTGCCTTTCCCTTTTCTTTCTGTTTCTCTCTTCACACACGCTTAGTAAATGATTCTGGAGGCAGCTGTTTACCTTCCTTGTTGCATTTAAGTACACATAGCTGCAGCAAGATCACCTAGAGCAGAATCCCATTCTTTCTCGGGTCAAGCGTTATTGCACTGTTTACTACAGACACATTGTTGCAACCCTACATGAAAGTCTGTCTTTCTCTAACCCTCCTTCACCATTCTCCCAATACTGGTGCTGGGATTTAAAAAAAAAAATACTCAAAACTTCCAGCTAAACACAAGAAAATAAAAGAGGGGGCTGGGGTGGGCTCCCATAAAAAGACTTCATATAAAGGAGTTTCTTTGTTAGTGGCCTTGTTAACAGAAGTATGCCTGTACTTTAAATTGGTTTTTAAGTGCATTTTTCAGTAGACATTCCATAGGTTTCGTCAGATTTTCAAAGGGGTCCATGTCCCTACAAAAAAATGAATAGCATTGTTCTACAGAGAAAATATAGAATCTATCTCACTATCATCATTCATGACAGTGTAAGAGATTTAGCACGGAAATATAGAAACCTGAAAGATGAACAACTTTGTGTTTCTTTTATTTGCAGCATTGCGCCTTTCAGCTTTATTCTGCTTTGGCACAATGCCACCCTCCCATGCCACCCAACCCAAAAAACATAGAAGGAAACAAAATGGAATACAGTTGTCCCTTCATATTCGCTGGGGTACTGTTCCAGGACCCCCGTGGATACCAAAATCCATGAATACTCAAGTCCCATTATATGCAATGGCATAGCAAAATGGTGTCCCTTATATAAGATGGCAAAATCAAGGTTTCCTTTTTGGATTATTATTATTTTAAGAATATTTTCAAGCCGTGAATGCTTAAACCCGTGGATACCAAATCCGTGGATACGGAGGGACAACTGTACTCATTACTGACATGTAGAAGCAAAGTTTGACTGTAACTGGACAAACTGGAGCAGTTTATTTTCATCAGATGAAAATGAAATGTCTAAGACTAGTAGGAGAATATATTCACTTTAGGGAAATGATCAAACTGGTTTTAAGTAACACAGAAAAATCTTCTCAACTCATTATATCTTATCAAATACACTGATTCAATCTGAAGATTAGCTGTTGAACTTGCATGCTTTTTTGAATTATTTGTGAAAAAATGTTTAATTTATTTTAAAATCCTATATAAAATAAAATTTAGTTTTTAAATTGACTTTTAAAAATGAAGATTATAATGGTTCATCTGCATTAATGAGGTTTAAGATGCCTACGGATAGCATCTGTTTTTAGTGGCATTATCCAGACATCTCATCTTTAATCACAACTTAATGGCTTGTTACTGTTTGTAGCTGACAAAAATGGCAGTCAAATCTCCTTGTTAAAAGTTGGGGGAGGAGAATCACTTGTCACTTTCGATGCATAAGCAACATTCTAGTATTAATTTCTATCTGCTCAGAGGATTAGACATCTTGAAAAGAGAATCTGTTTGAAGCAAAGCACAGTACAGATTGTTTCAATATTCTTTAAACTGACTTCAATCTAATCAAGACCTAATTTTAAGATACTCTTTTAACAGCATATAGTAATAAAATAGACTGCCCTTTTAGAAGGAAACTCACAGCTCAGTTCATTAGCTATGGATAATTAACTAAATAACAGATATAATACAACTGCACAATAATTAGCTTAAATTCCACATGTTAGTGTAATTTATTTTACTAATGGTGAAAGTTGGCTGTTCAAAGTTCCTTCTCACAATATAGCTTACACTAGTTTAGCCTTTTGATTTCATTTAGCTGCCAGATCATGGGTGCAAACAACTACATAACCTTCTCACAAACTGAGTAAACAGCAGGCTACCCAGTAAAAGGCAAGTTGTTTCATTTTAATTCTCTACGGGGCCACTTTCTTTGCAACCAAATTATGGGACCAAGCTTCTAGACAATGTAATTTGATTTCCACACATCTACCAATGCAATTAGCTTTCAAGTTTCAGACTCCCAGCACAAACCAGATAAAATAAAAATGGCATACTGTAAAAGATGATGAATCTATGCCTCTCCAAGATATTGTTTGGAATGCAACATGTGGAAGGCAATGTCCTTCCCACTCCTATACTATAACACCAGGTATGCAAGCCAGGCAGTTGTAAAACTGGTGGTTGGGGGTACAAACACTCTGTTGCATCTCACAGCAAGCCATCGATGGCAGAGGTCTTGTACTGATATGAACCAGCATTTACTTGGAAGTAAATCCTATGGAAATCAGAAGGATTCTGACACTATACCGGATCAAGTTGTAAGTATTAATCCTAGCGCACTTCCCCTATCTCTCTCGCCTTCTTTTTCTCTGACCAACTTTCCTAATTCTCATGAAGTAATCTTTGTCAAGTCCTGTTCAAGGTTCCAGTCAGTCATTATCACCCTCTCCCTCTCCCAATCCTAGGGAATATACATATGTGTTTTGGGAAACAGACTATTGGTGCAACTATGATTTACATTCTCAAAAAGTGCAGTGGATATAGATAAAATATTTCAATATCTCTGGATATTATTATACGTGTGGTTTGGCAGGAAAGAAGGCAAACAGCAAAAAAAAAAGTTTAGGTTCTTCTGAAGGAAGTAGTTTCCCCCCCCATTATTGTTTATTTATATAGGCCATCAATGCACATGGTGCTTTATACGTCAAACAACCAAAAACATGCCAAAGTCACACAATCTAAAATATATGTGTGTATACACACACACATATAGGGGGAAGGAAGGAATAATAAAATATAATACTGTACAACGCTACTGTAAAACAAACTGTCCAGAAAAAAATGCAAAAAATACAATATAACAAAGAAAACTGATAAATACATGCAATCAAAATATACAAGAGTATAAAACAATATTAAACTAAAATTCCAAAAGCTTTGCAAAACAAAAAGTTTTTAACTGAGATTTTAAAATAACAATGGAAGGAATAGTCCCCAGAAGTTCAGGAAGGCAATTCCAAGAGTATGGAGCAGCGAATGAAAAAAAACAAAGCCAAGGAAGAGAAAACCCTTGAAAACCCGCTACACTCACTATTCTCAAGAGCACATTCCAGTGGATCCAATAGAAAAGTGAATAGCTGTTTTGCAAACAGGAGTAACATAGTACAAACACACCCACAATGATGTATAGGCTTTAACTTCAGATTGTTGCTTTTCTTTGTTTTGAAATGAAGGCCAATCCCCCTCCACCCCATATCATGTACTAGAAGTGAAATGAGATGTGTGGCCACTATACAACATATTTGGGTTGTCTGTTTGTTTTTGTTTCAGCCACAAAACTTGTATAATATAATCATTAAGAGATGGGGGTACAGTAAGACAGGAGGCTTGCAGGGCTGTTACAGAAGATATAATAGGCCAAATTTTATTTCTATTGAACATATGAACCAAACTGTTGGAAACGGGAGACTTCTCTGACAATCCACGCTGTACAACCTTGCTTTTAAATGGAAAGGGAAAGAGGAGATACACAGAACCCTTGGAGCCTTTCTCAAGTGGTCATGTAACCATGTGGTTAATGATAATCAAGTGTCTGCTTGCCTCTAAACTACAGAATGTGGTATAAAAGTTAACTTATCAAAATGTTTCAGAACAGCAACCACAATACTATAAATTTCCAACACATGTCAGCATAAAGTGGCCCAGAGATGTCCAGCACAGACACATTCAATTTTTTAACAGTTAACTTCTCAAATATGAAGGGACTAGTAAAAAGTTGTATTTGTTGTTATTAACACCTATATCTATATCCCACCTTCTTTCCAAGACTGGGGCTCAAGACAAGTTTAAAAGATTGCAATTAAAAATATAAAAACAGTAATCATTAAACCAAATTAAACCATTAAAAGCATACACTCTGAAAATATCCAGCTACTTGGAATGAATTCAGATCTCCAGGGCCAGATGAAACTACATTTAAGCGTATTAAAAGAACTGACAGAAGTAACTGCAGAACCAGTAACAATGGTTCTTGGAGAACAGAAGAAGTCCCAGCAGATTGGAAGAGGGCAAATGTCCCCATCTTCAAAAAGGGGAAAAAGAGGACCCAAACAATTACTACCCAGTCAGTCTGACATCTAGAGCAGATCATTAGACAGTCTGTAAGCACTTAGAAAGGATGCCATGATCCCTAAAAGTCAATATAGGATTGTCAAAAACAAGTTATGCCAGACTAATTTTATCTCTCTTTATGATAGAGTTACAAGCTTGGTAGATGAAGGGAATGCTGTGGATGTAGCATATCTTGATTGCAGTAAGGCCTTTGACAAGGTCCCCCATGATGTTCCTGTAAACAAGCTAGTAAAATATAGGCTAGACAACGCTACTGTTAGGTGGATTTGTAATTAGTTGATCAAAAAAACCTCAAAGGGTGCTCATCAATGGTTTCTCTTCATCCTGGAGAGAAGTGATTAGTGGGGTGCTCCAGGGTCTGTCCTAGGCCCAGTGCTATTCAACATCGTTATAAATGACTTGGACGAGGGAATAGAGGGTAGGCTAAGCAGCTCTGCAGCGCCTAATATCCTGCTTTGCAACAGCTGAAGAGCTGTTTGGGCTGGAAGTCAATCTGAAGAAAATGGAAGTTCTTTACCAGCCTGCACCACAGGATGAACACCACCATCCCCATATTGCCGTCGGCAAATCTGTGCTCAAGTCCGTCCAGCAGTTCACCTACCTGGGAAGCATCATCTCCTCAGATGCCAAGATTGACAAAGAAATCGATCACAGATTAGCAAAGGCATATAGCACATTTGGAAGACTTCACGAAAGAGTCTGGAGTAATAAACATCTGAGGCAAAGCACAAAAATCAGTGTGTATAGAGCCAGTGTACTGTCTATTCTCCTTTATGGGTCTGAAACATGGGTCACCTATCGCCAACACTTTACGACTCCTCGAACGCTTTCATCAGCGCTGTATATGCACAATCCTAAATATACACTGGACTGACTATGTGACGAATGTTGCTGTCCTTGAGCAAGCAGGGATCACCAGCATGGAGGCCATGATATTGAGAACACAGCTGCGCTAGGCAGGGCACGTTTCTAGGATGGAGGACCATCGCCTCCCAAAAATACTACTCTACGGTGAACTTGCCACGGGTCTGCGTAAGAGGGGCACTCCAAAAAAGCAATACAAGGGCTCCCTGAAACAACATCTCAGACTCAGCCAAATTGATCACCAATAATGGTCCACCCTGGCCAAACATCGGGAGGCATGGAGATGCACTATCCACAATGCTGCAGCCTTATTTGAGAACTCACGCTGAACAAGTCTTGAAGAGAAACAACAACGCAGAAAGAATCACAACCCAAAAACATCACTCAAGGAGACCTTCTGCTGTGCTTTCTGCAACTGGACTTGTTTATCTCGGATTGGCCTTTTTAGTCATCAGCGCACTTGCAGAAAGCGCGGGATGAGTCCTTCCTGAAACTTCGTTTGCGAAGAAAAGCCAGAGAGAGAGAGAGAGAGAGAGAGAGAGAGAGAGATCAAATTTGCAGATGACACCAAATGAGGAGGGGTAACTAATATCCCAGAGGACAGGATCAGAATCCAAAATGACCTTAACAGATTAGAGAGCTGGGCCAAAACTAACAGAATTAATTTCAACAGGGAGAAATGTAAGGTACCGCACTTAAGCAGAAAAAATGAAACGCACAGATATAGGATGGGTGACACCGGGCTTGACGACAGTATATATGAAAGGGATCTAAGAGTCTTAGTGGACCACAAGCTGAACATGAGTCAGCAGTGTGATGCAGCAGCTTAAAAAGCCAGTGCAATTCTAGGCTTCATCAATAGGACTACAGTGTCTAGACAGAGAATTAATAGTACCACTCTATTCTTGCTTTGGTCAGATCTCACTTGGAACACTGTGTCCAGTTCTGGGTACCACAATTCAAGAAGGATATTGACAAGCTGGAGTGTATTTAGAAGAGGGCGACTAAAATGAAAGTCTGGAAAACATGCTCTATTATGAAGAGCGGTTTAGAGAGCTGGGTATGTTTAGCCTGGAGAAGAGAAGGTTAAGAGGTGATATGATAGCCATGTTTAAATATTTGAAAAGAAGTCATATTGAAGATGGAGCAAGTTTGTTTTCTGTTGCTCCAGAGACTAGGACGTGGAGCAGCTTGTAACACTGCAACTAAATATTCCTAAAATACTAAATGAGAGAGGTTTTATTGTTTCCTGCAGTACAGTCATTGGCAACTGCTCTGGGAGCTTTCTTCAAGACTTATATTCCACATGATTAGGTGTATGGTCTTCACGTCTGGATGAAGGATGTGTCCCTGACAAATTGACAAGTCTGGAAGGGGCGGTAAATGAAGGTACCACTGGTTGGCTAGATGTAGGAGACAAACAATGGCTGCCTGGGAGTGCTATGATAGTGGATGAGACAGACAGGACCACAACTGTTGACAGTGGGAAGGGTGTCTAGAAGCTGATGAGATGCCAGGTTTTTTTCCTGATGCTCTCTCATCTTTTGCTGTGGTCCAATTTTTCATCTGTCTTGCTGTTAAATAGCCCCTGCTCAGCAAACAGGAAATTTTTAACTGTGGTCTTCACTTCAGAGGATAAACCAGAGGAGCAGACCCAAGCATGCCTGCACAAGGTGATAACACCAGCCAATAGTCTTCACCTTGCAATCAAAGAGGTGATGGGATGTACATCTCTGAGGTGTAGAAAGGTAATCAGTTTCTGTATGAAGGACTGTCATAGCCTTCCTGTCTTCTTCTGGAAGTTTGTTAAGGAAGGAGGCTACACTCTCCCACAAGAGCTGCTGGTACACAGCCAAGCACACCTGGTAATTAGTGATCATGAAATGGCAGCAGCTCAATAAGTCTTCCAGCTAAGGTTGTGTACGAGTAGCTTACATCCCTCGTTTTCTAAAGACTTGAGTGCAGTTTATATCCCTCTGTTTGCCTTGAGATGTTTCCAAAACAATCAAATTGCGGAGAGGGTATTTGAAAAGAAAATTGCACCCCACATCTTGCACCCTGTATAAAAAGAAAATTGCAACCCATGTCTTGTACCCTGTATAACTCAATATATATGGGATCTAGTGTGATGGCCAACAAATTATTCCAGGTCTGATGTGAGATGTGAAGAAAGGAAGCACCATTTAAAATGACAATTGATTCTCAATCCTTTTAAAAAACAGATCTGATAGCAGAGTTTGAGTGGGTTTAACTTGAATTTCTAGCACTTTAGCCATCCAGTGAATCTGGTGTATAAGTGAGTGGATGTGCTCCGATGGTAAAAGGCTGTCTTGGTCTCCAACTATGATGCCCAGCAAGGTGGCAGTCAGTTTAGGTGATGAAGAAGTGTTGGCCTCATAAATCCACATCTGATTCCGAAGAAGTAACCACCCTCTTGTGGGAAGGAGACTGTGATCGTGTCACGGTTGCTGCAGCTGCAGCAGACTGCAGAGCCTTAGATACCAGCACTGGTACCCTGGTGAGATGGTATAGCTTGTGTTGGTTGGTCATGAGAAAGAGGCACTGGTGCCATGGGCTGGATTGACATCAAGGGGCCAGCAGGAAGATAGAGATGGGTGGCACCCCGAAATCCATGTTTGATGCTGATTTGGCCAAACATGGTGGAATGGCATCCAAAGGGCAAGAAAACAGTGGACAGCTGATTATGAGTCTGACATGCAGATGAGGACAACAACAGCTTGGGTGTCAGATTGAATCCCAAACCCCCAATGGGCTCTGTAGTCACAGACCTTAAGTAAGGCTATCCAGTGATGATGGAGAGGTGTTTGCTCCCATAGGTATAGTATTAAGACCATGTATCTGAGAAGACTGCATGTCTGTGGGAGACTGATGAGGCTGCTGAAGCTGTTAAGACATCACAAGACGATGGCCAGTGTCTGGACAATCAATCCCTTGAAGAGCATTGATGTCTAGAAGGAGAATGATCTGTATGGTGTGGAGACTGAGGTCGATGTCAGGTCAGAACCAGGGAGGGTCAGTGGGCAGTGTAGTTGCTGAGATTCCAAATGATGTTGCTAGCACTGAGGAACTGAGGAGAAAGGTACAAACCATGCGTAGACATGCACATCACAGTAGGCGAGGCTGTAGCCAAAAATGTTGCTGAAGAGATCTAAAAGACTCCGAATCAGTGCTGCAGATTAATCCATTTGTGTGAGTTGCAGAGACCATGAAGAAAGTCCACAGAAATAAAAGTTCAGCTAGAATGTATACTGCAATCCTGAAAAGTCAAAGTTAAGCCCAGGAGGATACCAGTTTGGTTAAGTCAAGTAGGCAGTCCTAAAAAGTTCTTCCCTGACTACTAGGAGCAAACTACCCAAGCAAGTGAATGCTCTGCAGTCCTCCCCACTGGGAAAGTCTGAATGTTATTTAAAACCTGCAAAAGAAGCTCTTTAAATAAAATGTATGCCAAAAATTGGTTAGGAGATAAATAAATCAGAGAAGATGCCAATGCAAAAAGCAGAATAAAAGGAACTTATTCTGATGACAAGCACAGGAAAAAATACAAAGCACGCTGCTGAATATGCTGGCTTAGATCTAGATACTGTGATAGCTCAGAATTTAACTTTTAGATCTGCAAGGTGACAAGTGATATTGTCTGGGCAGCAGCAAAGCACACATGTGCACATGCACACAACTTCAGAAAGCTGGAAAGAGAGAGCAGCTTTACCATCATTCCATCCCAGCAATGCAGAGTAGGATTAATGTAGCAGTGGTGAGTTTAAAGCCTCTACCTCCTCCCAGCAATTCTGTTCAGGATGTAACATCCCTCTCCTGAAAACAATTCTGGAAGAAAGAAAGCTACAAGACATGACTCTCTCTCTGTGCTCTCTTTCACAGCATTTTCAGTTCTGCTAGGATACAGCATGCATAGGGATTATTCTCCTTATAAGCCCCAGGGCTGCACCAGTGGAAAGGGAAATGGGGGGGGGCACATCACCCACTGAAAGTCATACAGGCAAGCTGAAGGCTACTCACAAATGGAGGCATGAGGATTTTTCCACCCTTTCATTCAACTAATCCCTCCTAAACCTCTCCTGGGGGCTAGGGAACTCCCTAATTACCTCTATGCTACATTATGCATGGTTTCAGAAACCCCCCCCCAATCCTCACTAGAAGCTTTGGGGGACACTGCAGGATGCGATGGGGAGTTAGATAAAACTGAACTATATAAACAGCCTTCCGTTTCTGTATGTTCTGGACTCATGCTGCCATATATATATATGGGTAAATGGCCAGAGAGAGAACATGACTTACTAAATAATGGTGTAAAATGATTACTATATGTCTTCACTTAAGGTGCTCAATCTACCCTAAATCAACTTTTTTAGAATGGGGAGGGGAGTGTCTAAAGTACGATGGCTGCATATCTATAATAAGATTCACTGAAATCAATAGAACATACTTCCAAGTAGGATAGCAAAAAATTCTGTCTAAGTCAAAACAGAGAAAAAAGATTTTTTTTCTTTTCTAAAAAAAACATACAAAACATTTATTCACAAGATTGAAACAATCCAAACTGCAAAAGAGATTACGTTCCAAGACATGTTGAAAATTATAAATTGTCAAAGCTAAAAAGTGAAGTCGAAGGCTTTCACAGCCAGCATCCGTAGATTTTCCTTGGTTTTTTTTTCCAGGCTGTGAGGCTGTGTTCTGGAAGAGTTTACTTCTGACGTTTCGCCTGCATCTGTGGCTGGCATCTTGTGAAACGTCAGAAGTAAACTCTTCCAGAACACAGCCTCACAGCCCGGAAAAAATGCAAGAAAAAGCTAAAATGACCTGAATTCCAGAAGAGCTCAAGTGCGAAATCATAGAATCATAGAATTGTAGACATTTATCACTTGTTGGCCAAAATACACAGATCACATAAATCTGAAAATATATTAAAAATAAAATAAAATGACCAGAAATAATATCTTTTTACAATGCAGTTGCTTATATTAGGAGTTATGATAAAGTCAACCAATATCAAGGACACTTGAGCTTAAAAGTTATTTCCAGAAACATCTGTCGGGACTGCTTTGATTGTGTATTCCTGCAAGGCAGTGGATAGGACTGGATGGTCTTTGTGGTCTCTTTCAACTCTATGTTTCTATGAGTTAGAATTCTTGACTGGCTGGATCCTTGGTATAATCCATCAGAGCAATCCTATGTTTATCATCCCAGAGTAATAATGTCTATATCAAATATGGCAGGACACAACGTATAAAGATATAAATAAAATTTAGTTCACATTACTTCAATTAAAGCATCTCTCTTTACCCTATTTCACTGTTATCACTAACTGAGTAATCCTCTTGAAAACATGTTAAGATATTAGAAATCTCAGAATTAACTACCTATGAAACAAGGGATGTCCTTCATCCCTTAATCTGGAACCAACAACAAACAATATATGATCAGGGTTTAATATCAAGATCAAAACTGAATCAGTAGATTAGGTTAATGTTTAAACCATGCACCGGTTGGTTAGTTTTAACATAAATTACACTAAACCGCTTTAGATGAATCACAATTTAAAGCTCTATTCTTTTATTCTCAGCACACCGTGCTACACTATATGGGGAGCGTAAATGAAAATTTTAAAAAACTGAAGCAAATATTCAGCAATATGTTGTTCCCAGAAATATTTTTAATGGATTATGAATTTATCAGTAGCTCATTAGACAAATTCCTACTATAAACTAGATACTGTGGGTGACCTTAGATATCATTAGCAAGCAATAAATGGGAATGTTGATGAACTCTCATGTTTACTTTCTGAGTTCCAAATAATATGCTAATAACTCCTGCTAATTTGTCTCTCAGATCCTCAGTCCCCCTCCAGCCTTGGGTCTCATTCGTTCACTACTTGTGTTGTGTATGAGATGCAAGGCTGCAGAGCCTAAGTCATCACTACCTTACTCTCTCCTTTTAACAAACAGGAGTATTTTAATTTGCTCCTTTATTGAAATATGAAGACGTGTATCTTTCTGGAGGAGTCATGTTGTCCTTTGCCTACAGAAGGGAAACCAAACCACATCTTCCAACTGCTTACTTAAGAAACCTGTTTTCATAAGTAGTTTTGCAATGAACTCAATTACAGCAGAACAATACACTATCTGAAATATGGAAATACTACTGTTCGTCAACTGTGTACTGTAACGATTATTGCGATAACCTATCTAATGTTCTTTGATACTTGAAATATAAACATGAGTGTCTATGCAGATGTAATGCAGGAAATCTCTGAGTCCAACAATTTGTGTTGTAAATTAAATAGTTATCTCTACACAATCATGAAAGTTGTATTCTACAAATGGTGATGAAATCCTTTCACCATTGCCCCAATTTAAGGATCTCTAAAGCTTTAGGAAGTCAAGATTTTTTAGGCCTTTTTCAAAAGGCCTACAAGATTTTGAAAAGTCTTCTCAACCACTCACTCACTATTCCTTTGCAATTGAAGCTTCAAGTTTATTTCAATGTGCATAAAATGATCTTAACTACAACAACCAGGAATCAGATAAATATCCACTTTCTTGGAAAACATTATAGAATCCGTTACATATCTATGTTCAAGAATGACAAACCTAAAGAGTTTTACTGTCTTCATAACATTATGCCTTAGGAAACTGTCTATTTATTTGTAAACAAGCTTCTCTAATGAAGGTGCCACTACTCTTCAAAGATCTTACCTTCTTCTTGTCTCTCATGGATCCTTTGCCTCGGACCATTATCTTACATCCTGTTTCAGCCTCAAGCTGTTTAGCTGTTAGCCCTCTGGGCCCAAGGATTCTTCCCACAAAGTTAAACTGAAATTTAAAAAAAGAAAAAGAACAATCTTATTTTCCCCCATATATAGCATACATATTCACAGAACACTCAGGATGACTATGGCCACAATATAAACAGTGCTTTGTCCTAGTTTACTGCTTCAGGATGAAAAAAGTCATTTTTAAAACTTAAATCACATGTTTTCCAGGAAAAAAATATATAAATACAACATTTCTCTTAAATAATAATGTTATATAATCATCATTATAAGCATGTTATTCCTACAGCTAATGCCTAAACCAGGTCGATGCCTTCTATAAGGTAATGCTGAGTTGAGAAGGCTCTCAGAAATGAAAATGTTTACTCTGAACATATGAATGTCATTTCTTAACTGATGAAAACAAAATGGTCTAGTCTGCCAGTATATATTAGCTCTTACTTCTTCCTCTCAGATTTTCCCCCTCCTCCTCCCTTTTTTTTGGGTGCGGGGGGAGGACATGGCTAGCCCAGTAACTCTTAACTTTTGAAGAAATCCTTTAGAAATCTAATGAAAGCTCTGTATTCTTGCCTCAGAAAAAATGTACACAAAAACATACACAAGTTTGCATGTGATTTATTTTATTGCATTGGAAATTGATTTCCCTCAAAAGAACTAGTCTGGAACAAAAAAAAAATACAGTTCAAAAAGCCAATTTTTTACTTTAAAATGCACTGTGAGAGGAAAAAAATCGAAGTACCCGTAAGAGGAAGGATATTTTTTAAACTTTTTTGTTAACATCTGGCCAACATGGACTAGTGCAAAGCAGAATGGAATAGAAGGAGCAACTCAAGAAGAAAAACCATAAACGAAAATAATGCAATTGCACTGTTTCCTATATTTCCATACTTAACCTCTGTCAAATTGTCATGAGGGCTAGTTGTAATAAGAACATTATATGGACATATTTTAGAAACATTCTGGGGGGGGGGGAGCATGTAGTCTCCCCAAAAAGGTGGTGACTGCTCCTCACTTTCCTACTTAATAGGCAAGATACAGAAAGCTAAGTCACTTGACTAGCTTTCCACATGGACATGATCACATGAATCTTCTATAAAAGACTACTAATATCTTAATGCATACAGATTTGGGAAGACGAAGACTGAGACAATTGCACCAAGGCACTGACTCAAGAATGTCAGGATAGGTGTGTAAGAATATGATGATGATGATGATGCAAAACACACAAAATGTTATTTCTGATATGAATGTGGTATGGACTAAAATCAAGAAAAAACATTTGCAATGTTTTACAAACAATCTATAATTTTTTTGCAACAAGTAGTCTTCTACTGCAATCATTGCTGCCCTCTCAACCCTTCTTTTACAATCAGAGTTGGAGAGGAGGGCAAGGATTATCCATGCAATTACACTCAGTTTCAAGACCATCCAACTTCGAATATAAGTATTAGTATAAGTATTAGTATTAGTATCTTTATTTACATCCCACATTTTTCCCAAGATTGGGATTTAAGGCAATTTACAAATTAAAATGATTACAATATAGTTAAAAACATACAAAAAGTCAACACTTAAATAGAATTGTACTATTAATTATATTAAAATGTTTTTTAAAAAATACACTTTAAAATGTTGAAAAGTACAATTTAAAACAATACATCATCTCTTTCAAACACTTTCCTTAAAAGCATTTAATTGTAAAAGCCTGTCTGAATATAAAAGTCTTCACTTGCTAATAGGACAGCAAGAAGGGGGTATTCCAGCCTCACTAAAATGAGGGGAAGGATTTCCAGTGCCAAAAGGGCAGCCATTGAAGACCCTACCTCATATTCCCAATCACACTTGTGAAGGTGGTACACTGATATATAAATATATAAAATATGAAAGTGAGATGATATCACACTGTGCTCCTGAGAAACTTGGGTGAGGGATCCTGGTGAATACAGTTTGGTTAGCCATCATTTGTTGATCCCTTCCCTCGTGTTTTACCAAGCAAAAGCAACACTGATGATCACTCTTGAATACTACACTTCCTTACATTGCAACAGTTTGCTTTACTGTATATATTGAGCTTTGAGGAACATATTTAAGGTTATTTTAAAAAAGCTAAGCCATCTGCTTTCTTTTCCTGTTTAATACATAAATCTGAACTATATGTCAATTTCATACTTTATTCTGCCAGCTCTTAAATGTCATTCACATGAAAACAATCTTACTTTTAAATCTTTTCACTATATTTAAAAACTAGAAATCAATAGTCAATCCCCTTTGTGATCCATGAATAAAAAAAAATGGAAACTAAAAACACAAACATAAGAAATGAAAGGGTAATATACATACTGTTAAGTTAGCAGATGTTCATTTGTTAAGATAACATTATGCAGCTTTCAACAAATACTATGGCACATGCTGAATTATAAAGTTAAATACATCTGGCAGACTTTCCTAAATGCTCCTGAATAACTGAATTGATCATATCACTCATTTTCACTGAGTTGGTCAGAAGTGTCACTATTCAAAGATACATATGTAGAATCAAAAAGCTACAAACTGGAAGCTGCAACTCATCACTATTCCAACCCACATGCATATATAAAATTTGTACATGCAGTAATCAACAAGAAATGTTCGTGTTTCAGCTATTCCACCCCTTCCAAGGTTGCAGGCAATCGGGACAAGCTGGCCTTGTCCCAATTGGCTGAAGACTTTGCGCCCCTCTTCCTGGCACCACAATATGCCAGGAAGAAGGAGGCAAAGATGGCGGCCCTCTTGCCTGGCCATGTGGCTATGGAGCCACCACTGATAGACTGTGGGACACTGGCCAGGCCGCAAATGGCCCCACCGGTCAAGCTGGTAAGCCCCACTGTGTTTCAGCTATTTCAGTATTGCCCCACAAAGATCATCAACAAAACACAGAACATGGGAAACCTTTACCAATAAAATGGTGCTTACTTTATGTACAACACTGTAAAAATTTGACCGTCTCTCCTGATACGAACCTGCCAGAATTTTAAGATCATCAGGGGAAGGCTTTCTTGCGGTCCACCATCATCAATGGCTGGTTTGGTTGGTGGCTGCTCCCACCCTCTGGAACACCATCCCATGGGAGGTTAGGCTGGCCCCCTCCCTACTTTCCTTTCGCCAGCAGGCAACGATGTTTTTATTCCAGTACGTATTTAATTTGTAGCTGCAGGCACGGAGGCTTTTACAGGAGTGTTTTTTCTATTATAATTTTAACTTTTAGATGTTTTTTTATATTATACGTTTTAAATTATCATGACCCATTCTGGGTGAAAGGCAGCATATAAATTACATAAACAATATAAATATAAATAAAACACAGACGCCCTTTGCAAAGGGAACCACAAGCAAATTGTTTTGACACAGTACACTATATGCTGTGGGCCCTCCAGATCCATGGGGGGTTCAGTTCCGGGACCCAGCGGATGGCAAAAAAGGTGGATGATCATGTCCCATGTTCTTAAATGGCAGCAACATGTGCATGGATGCTTCCACACATCCCCGTTCATGTTGCTGCCATTGTGAGTAGAGGACGTGACACTTAAAATCGCAGATCCAGAGAGCTCACTGTACTTTAAATTACAGGAAATATGATCCAACCAGAATTCTCTATTTCCGTAGCAGAAACTTACAACACTTTTCCACAGCATTAAGTGGGACTGTGTCTGAATCAGCCAGAACAGTGCCCAATACTATAGCTGATATCAGAAGAATTTTACATATCTTGTTGACAGTTGTATGTCCACACAAACAGAATACAGGTTCAGTTGCTACTGTACATAGTGAGTGTTTACGAATATGTCTGATGCTCCAAGAATGACAGTGAAAAATCATAAAAACCTAAAGATTGCATTATCTGCGTTTCCCTGAGCACAAGACCATTAACTAACAACATAAAGGAAATGAATTAAAATGATGGAGGAACAAGAGCAATACTATCCTCGCCATTTATTTCCTTTACTAATTAAGTTCTGTTCATCAAAATGATACAATTTAGTCATTTTAGATATATCTAGCCTGTCTCTGTTTTTAAAAACAAGTAAAAGAAAATAGTTATTCCAGTTTACTGTTAAGACAGTGAGAAGTCCATCCTGATAACTGCATGAAAGTTCATGCAGATAAATATATTGATTCAGACAACTTTATTTCCATATTAATATGAATCTGCACAAAGTACCAGTTGTTACCCAATCCATATACTTATGACAACATAAAATTGCATTCTACTAGTTGCCAGAGCACACAGTTTTCCTACATGGCTTGTGTGCATTTCCTAAATGATTTCTGTTAAGGGTCGTACTTTGGGCACCCCTGGTGTGAGGTTACACTTATGTATGAAGTATGACTCATAAATTCTTCAGGGAAACTTAACTGAATGGCCGTGACTGGTTCGTAGCGTTTATGAGATGTGATATTCCAGAGGAATCTGCCAGAAAGACAGCATTGATAAGAATTAAATGATAACATCCATGACAAAAAGTAAAGGTGATGCTATGTCTAGTGGAAGAATACAATCACACTATATATACTAGCCTCTGGTTGCAGCCCCCTCTAACCTCTGGGTTTGACAGAAGACGGATGAATTAGAGGTTTTTTACTGTACTTCAGCATCTAGGCAATAGTATATCAGATGTTAGATCAGGATTTCTAATGCAATAGGGACTTCCGGTGGTGAAGGCAACAGAAGAAGAGGGTTGACGTGGAGCTCGCCAAACCCTCTTGCTCCATTTGGGGAAAGAACCCCCTAAAGTGATAACTTTGGGGGGGAGACATCGTCTGAGGTAAAGATGAGCAGAGGAGGTTACATAGCACCCAAATTCAGCCCTACCGGTCTCTAGAATTGGGGTAACAACAAGACGAGCTGCGAAGGGCTGAAAAGGGCGGTAGCCGTTCCTTCCCAAATGAGTAGCTGCTTAGCAGCAACGTTGTTTGCCACCACTTTTAAAACCTGCAGTTAATGCAGTTTTGAAGACAAAATAAATAGCCTCTTTAACTTCAAGTGGAAAAATTCCCGAAGGAACAGCTGTTTTCAGTGGTTAAATTCGACGCTGAGGAGGAAACTCAGGCAGGACGCAAACAAACTACTCAGAAGGGAGAGGAGAAGGAAAAAGGGTTCGTTAAACTGGGACTCGCAGCTTTCCGTGGATGATTGGGAGGGACTGGTAAATATTGGTTTGAATTAACATAAAGAAAAGAAGAGAGAGTGGAAAACAAGAAGAATGAGATAAAGTTGGATAAAGCTAGGAAGAGGAGCATCTGGGGATACAAAGTTACAAGATTACTAAGGGACTGCTATGAGCAGAGACAGAGGAACAGCGTAAGAGAAGGACATTCAGAGAACATTTAAAGAAAGGGGAAGTTAAGCGGGCTGAGAAACAGTGGAAAGGAGAGTCTAACTATAGTATTTAAGATCTACTCTTTGGCTACTCTTTGGCTACGCCTCCCTTGTTTTGTTTCTTTTTGTTTTCCCTCCTTCCAAGAAGGGAGGATATAGATGGAAAAACAAGGGGACTGAAGGCTGGATACCACAAAGTAATAAAGCAACAAAGGGGGAATTTATTACAGAAGAAACGATATATATGAGGAGAAATAAATATCTGTTTGATTAACTTTGATGATTGAGAACAATGGATGTGCACTTTTAGGTTGAGACAAAAGTGTTTTTGATGTAAATTGACCTGAAGTTAATTGATGTTAATTGGTGTATTTGATGTATGTTCTTGAATTCTAGAAGCAGTATAGGTCATCAGAGGATTTGAAAAGTGGCATAAGAGAAACAAATAGGTAAATTGATCTTAATGGAGAACTGATCTAAAATTCATGGATTTAAAATTTAATATTTAGTCTTGAAGTGGATTGTGTTAGGTGGAAATTTGGAAATCTGACTTGATAATATATAAGCAATATATAAAATTGAAGTTTTGTACTAACAGTAGATGTTCAGTGATATATAAATATATATATAACCAGATTGAAGTTACATATACAAGTGAGATACAGTGAAAGGTATGCCTAACACTAGGAAAACAACAACTCAAGGGCAAACCCAAGTACAATCTGCAAGAAGGCCGTCATTAGAAATGGCATCAAAGATAACAGATACTAATCTATTACTTCTAAATGAATTTTAAAAACTAAGCAATGGAATAAAATCAGAAATGAAAGAGTTGAAGGAGGAGATTAGGAGTGATATACATAAACAATTAGATAAGTTTGGATATCAATTAGAAATGTTAACAAAGGACATTATAAAGATGAGTGGTGAATTACAAGATAAACAGAATAAAACCAAAACTTTAGAAACAAAAACAAAGGAATTAGAAACAAAGATAGAATACGAAAATACACAAAGGACAATACATGAAATAAAAATTAGATCGAAATGTATAAAGATTAGAGGATTGAGTGAACAAAGAAATGAGAACTTAGAGAATAGATTAATACCTGCACTAGCAGAATACATAGGATGGCCCTCGGATCAGTTGGATATTGAGATTGACAAAGTATATAGAATTGACTCATGGGTAGCTAAAAAGAAGAAGTTACCACAGGATATTGTGGTTTACTTCATAAGAGAAAGAGTAAAAGATTTGATTATCCAAGGAGGATACAAAAAGAAATTGGTGATAGAAGATCAAGAGATTAAAATATATAAAGATATTCCTCTCCAGATATAAAAAAGAGGCAAGAATATAGATTCTTGACCCAGGTTTTGAAAGCAGAAAATATTTCTTATAGATGGAATAAAACTGAAGGAATATCATGTACCTACAAATATAAAAACTATACAATAAATACAATAACAAAAGCAAAAGAGTACATAAACAAGATTAAGATAATAATAAGTAGGGAGAGGAAACAAAGTGGAAGTGAAGAGGAAACAACGAGATTGACTCAGCAACAAGGAAATTTAAAAGATCAAAGAAAAGGAGAAGGTAAAATTAAGGATAGACGAGAAGTAATTGAGGATAAATCAGAGACAAGTCAAAAAAGAAAAATAGAATTTGCATTGGATAAGGAAGGGAAAAGTGGACAAATGTTAGAGTTGAGTGCGGAAGAAGATAAAATAGATCCAGAGATAGAAAAAGAAATGCTAAGAAATGAGTCAAATGAGTCTAATGTGGAAGATAGTGAATTAGAGGATGACGAAAGAGATGATGAAGAGGAAGAAGAGGAGAAGGAGGAGGGAGAAGAAGGAGAGGAGGATATTTAAGGACAAAGATAGATAAGTGGAAACCTAAAGATGACAGATAGAATGTTAACATGGAATGTGAAGGGGCTAAATAACCCTGGGAAGAGAAGGAAGATATTTCACTTTCTAGAAAAACAGAAAACAGATATTATTGTACTTCAGGAAACACATATTAAGGAACAAGATATAAGGTTAATTAAAAATCCAAAACTAGGGGAACTATATATAGCAACATGTAGGGGGAAAAAAGAGAGGAGTGGCAATATATATAAATAAGAAATATGAATCCAAAGAAATCTTTAGCGATAAAAATGGACACTATATTGGGGTGGAAGTTAAAATGTCTAGCAAAGAGGTATTGGTGATAGGAATTTATACACCACAGAAAAAGAAGAAAACCTTTTTTCAGGAATTGTCAAAAGTTATAATGGAATATGACTATTCAAATTATATCATAGCAGGGGACTGGAATGCAGTATGGGAGTCGAAAGCAGACAGAACAATCAGGAAAGTTAAAAAAAACAAAACAAGAAAGTTTACCAAAATCAGCAATGGAACAGAACAACTGGGCCTTATGGACATATGGAGACACCTACATACCACAGAAAGAGATTATACTTTTTATTCAGATCGGCATCAAAGCTGGTCCAGAATAGATATGTTTATGATATCAAAAACATTACAGAAAGAAGTAAACAAAGTAGAAATATTACAAAGGATAATATTGGACCATGCACCCGTAATAATGGAAATGAAAAAAAGAAAAACAGCTTTCCAATAGAAGTTAAATGAGATATTGTTGAAGAAAGATGAAATGATAGAACAAACAAAAAAGACAATAAAGCAATACTTTATAGAAAACGTAGATAAAGGTGTACCAATAAACATAGTCTGGGACACGGGGAAAGCAGTAATACGCGGGGAATTGTTAAGACAAGAAATAGAATATAAAAAGATAAGGAATAATAAATGTAATGAAATCTTAGAGGAATTAAAGGGAAAAGAAAAAGAGGGTAAATCAAAACCAGGATATGTGAAAATAGGAAAAGAACTAAAAATATTGAGAAAACAATTAGATATTGAACTAAATTTGGAAATAGGCGAAAAATTGAAATTTCCAAGGCAAAGATATTTTGAACATTCGAATAAGCCTGGAAAGTGGCTAGCGTGGAAAATAAAAAAAGAGAAAAGAAATTAATAACAGAAATTAGAACAAATAACGAAAGGTTGGTCAAACAAACAGATATTACGGAAGTCTTTCACAAATATTTTTGTGAGGTTTATGAAGAACATAAGGATACAAGCGAAATACAGGGAAAAATGAGACAATACCTAGAGAAAGAAAATATACCTCAATTAACAGAGGTTCAAAGACAAGGATTAAATGAAGCAATAACAGTAAACGAGATTAGAGAAGCAATAAAAGAATTGAAGAGTGGAAAGGCACCAGGCCCGGATGGCTTCTCGGGACTATATTATAAGACTTTTGTAGAGGAATTGATAAACCCTCTACATAAACTGTTTAATGAGATTATCAAATCAGACATACCAGACACATGCAAAAAAGCAAATATTGTTCTTATACCAAAGGAACGGAGAGATCCAACACAAACATCTAGCTACAGACCGATTTCATTATTAAACATTGACTATAAGATCTTTACAAATATCTTAGCAGCGAGACTGAAAACAGTTTTAGTGGCATGGGTGCATGAAGATCAAAGTGGATTTCTCCTGGGAAGAAACATAAAAGATAACTTGAGAACAGTATTAGATGTGATAGAATATTATGAAAAACACAACGAACGCAAGTTAGCAATGATTTATAGACGCGGAAAAAGAGTTTGACAATGTCAACTGTAAATTTATGAATATGGTATTGGAGAGACTTGGGATTGGTAACAACTATTTGAAATGGATTGGAAAGATCTATAATGTTCAGGAAGCACATATAATAATTAATGGGGAGAGATCAAAAATATGCCCTATAAGGAGAGGTACACGTCAAGGCTGCCCACTGTCCCCTCTACTGTTTATCATCGTATTAGAGGTTTTGAATAGGAAAATTAGGTTAAGCCAGCAAATAAAAGGGATTAAAATTCAAGAGTTTCAGTACAAGTACAAAGCGTTTGCTGACAACCTGGTTTTCTTTTTAGATAACCCAGCGGAAAGTATTAAGATACTAGTGGAAACTATTGAAGAGTTTGGAGAACTAGCGGGATTAAAAATAAATAGGGACAAAACTGTGATAATAACAAAAAATATAAACAAAGGGGAGGAATTACAACTAGGGGAAGCTACTGGATTTAAGGTTGGAAAAAAAAACAAAGTACCTAGGCATAATCATTACTAATAAAAATATAGATTTATACGATAACAACTGTATCAGTAATTGGAAGAAAATAAAAGAAGAACTAAAAAGGTGGGATAAGGTGAATCTATCATGGCTGGGCAGAATAGCAACAGTAAACATGATGGTGCTTCCCAAGTTACTGTATTTATTCCAGAACATCCCAATATTGTACAATGAGAAATTCTTCAACGTAATTAACAAAGATATATTCAGATTTATATGGGCGGATAAGAAACCTCGAATTAATAGGAAGGTACTGTATGATTCTAAGGAAAGAGGAGGTTTAAACTTTCCGGATCTTAAAAGTTATTATGAGGCAAGTTGTATATTATGGGTTAGAGAATGGATAATGTTAGAAAACAAGAGAATGTTACAATTAGAGGGTTTTAATCTTCGCTTTGGTTGGCACGCTTATATTTGGTATAATAAGGTCAAGGTACATAAAGAATTTATGCACCATTTTGTGAGACGTGCTTTATTAAAAATATGGATAAAATATAAAACAAATTATATCGGAAGATACCAATTTGGGTATCAACACACGAAGCGTTTCATAAAAGAGAAAACTTGGTCAAAGATAGATGGCTGAGCTACAAGGAGATTCTGAAGAAGGAAAGTGGAAATTACATAATGAAATCGGAAGAAGAGTTAACCAGAGAGAACATTTGTTGCCATTGGTTTCTACTTAGACAAGTAAGAGAAAAATTTAAGGAAGATATACGTTTGGAGGGAACAGAAGAGGAGGCGAATGAACTTGACAGAATATTATGGGGTAAAAAAGTAAAACTTCTGCCAAAGATTTACAAAGTAATTCTGAAATTGACTCTAGAACAGGAAGTAATAAAACCATACATGATAGCATGGGCCCGTGACTGCAATACTCAAATTCGGCTAGAAGAATAAGAGACAACATGGACAAAAATTATTTCATTTACAAGAAGTAATAGTTTAAAAGAGAACTACTATAAATCCATCTTCAGATGGTATCTAACACCGGTTAAAATAGCAAACATTTTCAAGAATTCATCTAATATATGCTGGAAATGTGGTAAAGCAGTTGGCACATACTTTCATGTATGGTGGAATTGTAAAATGGCTAAGAAATTTTGGAAAGGAATTCATAGAAACATCTGTAAATATTTGAGAGTGGAATTCCCTTGCAAACCGGAGATTTATTTGTTAAATATAATACAAGATATAAATAAGCAGGATCAAAAAAAAATTGGAAGATCATTTTATATATGGTAACAGCCGCTAGAATGGTTTATGCGAAAAACTGGGAAAGTTCAAACACCCCGCAAATAGAAGATTGGGTATATAAGCTTTACGAAATGTATGAGATGGACAAATTAACTATGATGTTAGATGATAACAGTACATGGAAAAACTGCAAGGACTGGAAGATTTTGATCCCCCTATGGAAAGAGAGGGGGGGGAGAAAGGGCAACTATAAGCATAGAGTAATTGATTAAAGAGACAATCTAATAAAGAAAACAGAGACGGTATAACAAGGACAAGAGAAGGGAAGAGAAGACGTATGAAGAAACTACACTTGAAAGAGAAGAAGAAACTAAGGAAGTCAATTGTTTTGTGTGGATATATTTGTGTTTGTTTGTTTATATGTTAATATTTTATGTATTTTATGAATAAATTACTAAATAAAAAGATTTTAAAAAAAGGATTTCTAATGCAATACCTTCCAAATGTTTTAGACAACACTCATTATCCTTCACTAGTGGCCATGCTGGCTAGGGCACACTGAAGTTGTAATCAAAACATCTGGAGGACACTATGTCCAGGAAAGCTTTCTGCAGCATTAAACTTTTCATATGCTTTATATGCATGTGAAATACAACATGAGTAGCCTCAAACTATGTCCATGTCAAACCTATAAATCCAGGTATATAACATTTCAAAGCCAACCTTCTTTCAAATGTGTAATCAGGATAAGTCTAAATCATCAAAACTCTAATCCAACAATATCACAAGTAAAACAGAGCAGAAGTAGCACTTTGATAAGCGGTTCTATTTGTTCTAAAAAGATGATGAACAGCTGCGCAAGGTCTATTTTTTCAAAATTATCAATGATATACATGCCTTTTATCTTAGCCAGAACTATCACTGGAAATCAATTCCAAAGGCTCTGGATTATTGTCTTATCACTGCTCCTCTAATCTGGACTAACCAGATTATCCCTGTGATCTTGATAAGATGAGTATTCTATAAAGCAGCAGGTGCTCCCATGCTTTAAAAGGTTTTTAAAGCAAAACAACAGCTAAAAATGTAGCAGGAGATTTAGACTGAATAACTAAATCCCTTAAGTCCACGTTATTCACCTCTAATAACCCATGTACTGAAGGGTTGGAGAGTTTAACTAGGAACCAGCTTTACTATTTCACGTATGTGCAACAGACCAAATACATAAAGCTTGAATGGTTTTCAGGTCAATGTAATAGTAATACACTGCTTTTAATAAGACGAGAATGGCAAAATTTAGTAGTAAAATAATGCCTGTAATATATCCAGTTAGGTGTTTGTTGCTGTTGCTGTTGTTGTCATCAAATAACTTCAGTAAATCATCTCCATGCGAGGCAACACTGTTATTGTGTACAAAATATTCAGAGGGTTCAAAAAGCAGTGGATAGACTTCTCTCTCCCTCTTGTCCGCATTCCAGCACACCTGAAAGCCCTCCCCCCAAAGCATGCACTATTTTATTTTATACCCCACTTTTCTCCCAGCATATGATATGATTCAATGTTAGGAGAACTTCTATAACATCTTTCAGTCCATATGAAGAAATGTCAAAGTCTATTTTTATTTGAAAAGCTTGTATTTCCTTTCTTAATACCAGTTACCACGGTAGCCCAAAATACAGACGTACAACTGAATTTAACAGTCAACAGCAACAAAAGCAAGCTAAACATCAATAATCATGTTTTTATAACCTCTCAGTGGGACTACAGAAATGCATTCTGCATGGTCTGTCTGCCCTTGCAGAGTGTTCTGTAACTACTGCAGAATCCTATAGATTGGTTGTTAACTAGAGTGGCAGGAGAGAACATATCGCTGCAATTTAAGAAATCTATACTCTTTGCTGATGTACCATTGTGCCCGCTCCAAGGTTTATGGTATTGGCTTTTAAAGCCCTATTATGACCTAGAAGAGCCCACGTACTTAAAGCAAAAATGGGGAAAGCTGCTTCCCTGTGCTTGAATTTAGCAAGGAAGATTCTTCTGCAGGCCTCATCTGTTGCATTCCATCTCCAGTTTATGGAAACCTACTACCAATCACAGCTCAGAAATAACAGCTAACATTTCTCTGCACAATGCTAAAGAAAGTTTTTCTTCAGTGCACTGCAGAGAAAACCTGCTGCTATCTCTGTTGAAATGACCAGAGATAAGAAGAGAATTTAAAGAATTTAAACTTTTACATAGCATGCTCTTTTAAACAGCACACATTTTAAATTGGGAATTTAAACTTTAAATATCTTTTGCACAGGCATGCATAGAATTTGGTTGTGCTTTGTATGCTTAGTGACAAATTTCTTAACTGGTAAGAATTATATCTGCTACCCCCTGCTGTCATTTGGTTTCACTACTCTCTCCTCAGTTCTACTTCCTACCCCGTTACTAGAATGTACCTTTCTATCCTTCCCAATTTTGAATTTAATCCAAGACCAAAAAGCTCCTTTAAACTTGATTTAAAGGAAAGCTTCTCTCAGTATATCCCAACCTATGTATTTAAGATTTTCTGGTGGTGCTGTTGATGAGCTATGGTGATGGCACTGGCCAGGGCGTTTTCTATGGTTGTTCACAGTTTATGGAACTGTCCCCTGATGGAGGTACAGCTTGAGTCTCCCTTATTCAAAATGTTTGGAACCAGAGGTATTTTGGAATACAGCTGGCCCTCCGTATCCATGGGTTCTGTATCCATGGCTTGAAAATATTTTTTAAAATTCCAAACCTTGATTTTATATCCAACCATTTTGTATAAGGGACACGGTTTTACTATGCCATTTTATATAATGGGACTTTTATATAATGGGATATAATTCATAGATTTTGGCATCGGGGGGGGGGGTCCTGGAGCCAAACCCCAGTGGATACTAAGGGCCCAATGTACGTGTGTGTGTGTGTGTGTGTGTGCGTGTATAATCTTGGAGATGGGACCCAAGTCTAAACACAAAATCTCATTTATGTCTCATATACAACTTATACACATAGCCTGAGGGTTATTTTATATACAATATTTTTAATTCACAGATTTTGGTATCCATGGGGGGGGGCAGCAGTGCCAAGTGCGCTGCCCTTAGTTCCAACGAGTTTATGCTCTGCCTCTGTTCCTCCTTTGACCAGGTTCCTTGTGCCACCTAGTCTAGACAATGTGCTCCCCATCCGCACAGACTTGCATCTGACGTGACTGTTATCTCGTTACTGATGCACAATGGGGAGCCCGCAACCAGGTTGCCCGGGTGCATCCACCATACGAGTGATGATCTTACTTGGGACGGGATGGCTAGTGAGAACTTCTCCCGTTGGGCTATCCAATCCTGGCATGGTAACAGAAACGTTTGCAAGGGTCTGGAGTGGAACCTCGCCCATGGCACTACTTGGATCGCTGAGATCATCAGCCCAAATAGGTGTGCGAGTGCGGATGCTGGAGCCCCTGGACTGTTGTGAGCTGCCTTGGCTTCTCGTCAAAGCACCTGCTGGCACTCCTTTGATAGAGAAATCTGATAATTCACTGTGTCCAGCTGCACCCCCAGATCCACAACTGCTTGTGCTGGAGTGAGGATGCTTTTCTTGAAGTTCACTAGGAACCCATGCTCTTGAAGACAGTTGATTGTGATCCACAGGTCTCCTGCCTTCACCCTGGACGGGAACCTCAGTAGTATGTTGTCCAGGTAGGGATAAAGGTGAATCCCTTTGGCCCTCAAGAAGGCTATTATAACTACCAATACCTTGGTGAACACCCTTGGCATGGTGGAAAGACCGAAGGGTAGGGTCTTGAACTGGAAGTGTTCCTTGCCGAATGCGAATCTGAGAAACTGCCTGTTGTCTGGATGAATCTTGATGTGCAGATAGGCTTCTGCCAGATCCAGTGATGCCGGGAAGTCTCGTTCCTGACGAGCTTCCCTTATTGACAAAAGTGTTTCTATCTGGAAACGTTTGTAAGTAACGCATGAGTTTGTGTACTTCAGGTCTAGCACTGACCTGAGGCTGCCATCCTTTTTGGGTACCAGAAAGAAGCAGAAGTACACCCCTAAGAAACGTTGGGATGCAGGTACCATTTCTATGGCTTCGATTTCCAGTAGGTGGTTGATGGCTGTCCTGAGGTCCGATGCCTTTTCTGGGTTGGATGAGATCGGAGCCGGCAAGAACCTGTTCCTTGGCCTTGAGTCAAACTCCACCTTGTAGCCCTGGGCGATCATCTCCAGGACCCATTTGTCTGTGGTGGAGTTTGACCAAGCGCCCAGGAATCTGGACAGCCTCCTGCCTACCAGAGTTGCTCTCAGGTCATGATTGCTGCCGTGCGGATCCTCTTTGTGATGAGGATCCTCCTCTGCGATTTACGGAGGGGTTGGAGAATGGGGTATGACGGATGATGTCGTTAGACTTGAACCAGGCCACTGTGGAGGTACGAAAGTCTCCCCGCCTGCCATGGCCTCTGAAGGGATGAAAGGAACTCGATATGCTGAATGGTTGTCTTCCAGATTTTTTATCCGTCTTTCTGCTGACCGAAGGCATCGCCTGTTTCTTGTCCTTTGTCTCCACTAATATATCTTTGAGGGCTTCGTCCCCAAACAACTTAGACCGTTTAAACGCCGCTGTTGCTAAGGCGTTTCTCGATTGTGTGTCTGCGGCCCAGTGCGTGATCCAGAGTGACCTCCATGCCAGTGTTGTGGCTCCAGAGGCCCTTGCTGTGAAGGACAGGAGGCCTTAAGAAGCATCTGCCATGAAATTCAGGGCCAACTGAATTCTCTGGAAGTCCTTGTATAACGTCCTGGTGTCCAAGTATTCTGATTCCATCACCTCCTGCAACCAAATAATTGCGACTCTGGATATGATCGCTGAGGCCAAAGACGCTCTGATTCCCAGACCTGATGCTTCGTGTGATTTTCTCAGGGCACCGTCTGCCCTCTTCCCATCCAGGTCTTTCGAGGTACCTTCCCCTTCCTTGGGCGCCAGCAAACTGGAAACCACCAGCCGGTCAGTGACATGGGCCTTCAGTCTATCCGGGATCTCCTTTGGAAAGTTATACAGCCTCTGTGCTGCTGAGAAGCCTCTCCTGCCCAAGGCAGGCTTGTCCCATTCTTCCACCACCAGGTTCCAAAGGCTCTCGGGAATGGGGAAGGTGCCCTTTCGGCTTTGTAGATGGCATGAGGGCCACCACTTTCTGACATTTCGGGGACTGTGTGTCCCCTGAGGGGTCCTGTTGGGCATTGGGGGGTGATCTCCAGGGTCGCCAGTGCTTTGTTTAGGAGATATGCCAATTTTTCACTTTGGAAAATCCTGTCTGAAATCTCGGGCTCTGGGGCCCCAGAGTCAGAGAGTTCCCCATCCTCCTTGTCCGGTTGAGGGCTCTCGTCTAGGTCCCTAGAGGGGTCTTCTGCCACCGCCCTGCTCAAGGCTTCAGCATCCCCTTCTAAGGCTTCCTCCGACTCATCAGAGGAATGCCTCAAAGGGGGTGCATTTCACTTCCGGGAGGGGGTCTGGGTTGGGGGTGTTCCTCCCTTGTCCTGTTCACCACCTGGTTGCTGCCGTTAGGCCATTCTTGCCTACTTTCCCCAGATTGGGGGTTTTCCCGGGGTCCAACCTTCCCTTAAGAGCTGGTGGCCTTGGGTTGGCTCCCTCTCCGCCTGAGTTTTCTCATGACGGAATGGGAGGTCTCACAGCATGGTAGGAGGGCATTGGTGAGCATAAGGAGGGCTGCACTGATGGCCTCCCTCCTGTTAGAGAAAACCTCATCCCCCTCTCCAGCCTCAGAGTCCTCCAAGGCCGGGGAGTCCAGGGAACCCAGATCTTCAATGTCTCCCTCAAATCTTGCACCTCTGCCCTGCTCCTTCCATTTCCTCCCCCAGGTCATCCTCGCTGGAGGAAGCCCCCCGCTTTGGCTCGTGCCACCCAGCGGATCTCCTCCACCACACCTTGCTTGGGAGGGCACTCCGCTATGATGGCCATGACCTCCTGCTCTGTGGGGTCCCTGGGTACATTATCAGGGCTTCTTGCCCCATGGTGCATGCTCTCCTGTGCTCCGCTGTCCTCGGAGTCAGTTCGGGAGGGCAGGGAGGCATCCACGGTCCCCGCGTCTCCCCAGGACTCATCCGTCCCACTGCTGGCTGCTGCTGGACGCTCCTTGGGCCAGGGCCTTTTGACCCTCTCAGTCAGTTGTGGCTGGACAGCCCTGGTCGCTCCGTGGGGGTTTCTGCCCGCCAGAGCCCTCTTGGCCTCCTTTGCTGCTCTCCTCTGGGGCATCCCCGCAGCCACGTGGGCCACAGAGGAGGAAGATGCAGCTTGATCCACTCCCTACAAGCTGCCACTACGGGGGCTCTGGGGAGGTTCCTCCATTGCCTGGAGCCTGTTCTGGGGCTTCCCAGCAGCGGTTCCTTTGCTGAAGCCCATGTGGTCCGGCGACAGTGTGGCTCCTTCTGCGACCAGGGGAGGAGGAGGAAGAACAAAGGTGGAGGGGGGGGAGTGGAGGAACGGGGGTAAAAGGCTACAGGTTTGTTTTTGTTTTTAAATAGATAGATAGAACTAAGAAAAGGGTAGGGAGAAGAAATATCTGAAAAATGGGAGGGAAAAGGTAAGAAAGAAGAAAGAAGAGTGGAGGAGCTTGTTCCTAGTCTTCTCCAGGCGAAGCAGGAAGTTGAACTGGCCTCGTGGAGTAGAACAAAGGATTTTGAGTTTCAACAAGACCAGTTCGACTTCCTGCTTTTCTGGGCGGTGCTAAGTTCCCAAGTGTAAGGGATTCTTCCTGCCATCTCATCCTACAGGTTGACGTAACCCTCTGAACTTTTGGACTGTGTTTGTATTCCTGTGAGCTAATTAACAGTTGGCTCCCTTCCCAGACTAGTGCTGTTTATACTTTGCTGGTACCTAGTTACTTTCAGGACAGATGCTGATGAGGCTATAAAATGACGGAAACTCCAGTGTAGAAGCACAGATGGAGACACCGAGTTCAATCTGATCCAGATAAGAAGATTATCCGACAAGCCAAAGCGCAAACCTAGAGTCAATCTGTATTTGGTGAGGGGGGGATACTCAGAAGGCACCTATTCGATGCTGCTGCTGCACTGGACAAAAAAGAACCGAGCGTTTAGGTGCAAAGCATGGACATATGGCATGCGGGGAGTGGGAGGAGCTACCACCAAAACACTTATGTAATAGCTTTAGAAGGTTCTGAATGATGCATTGTGCAAGCACAGATAATCCATCTCTGTGAGTCACAGAGACTATGAAGATGAACCAACCATCCCTCAGTCCAGATCTACTGGCTATAATCAACCAAGACAGCCAGTAATCCAGAGCGTAGCTGATTGGACAGAACCAAGTATCTGTCCACATCTTCAGGTCTCAACATCTGAAACTAGCCTAGTAAACCTGTACAGTACAGTGGACACCTCTACCATCTGACTTGCATCATCTATGGAGTCAACATTGTGGTGAATGAGAGACTTTATCTTCAAAATATTTTGCAAAACATCACAGCAAGCTGCCAGAGTTTTGATCATATTTTTGTCTGATCAATCTCTAAAATGCCACCGAAAAACAGCTCTGCAGAAGATGCAATGGTTGTAAAGATGTAACTGTGATAGGAAAGAAACTCTTCACCACTGTCACTACTACAGTCAGCCCAATGATAAAACTCTTAACTTCTGTTCAGTCAAATTTATATGAGTGTTCCTCTACCAGCATTCACCTCGGTGCCTTCAGCTTCACTGGTATCTAACAGATTCAAAGGGAAGATGATGATGTTTAGGAATAATCATGTTCAATCGTCCTGATCACTTTCTTGTCCAACTGGAAATCAATGGTTCAACAAGAAAGCCAGCCATACTATTTGCGGGGGAGGGGGGACATGAGCTGAAACTGTTTTCAAAGGTAGTCCCATGTCAGTCCTTTTATTGGTTTGCCATTACAAAACATGAAAAGTTGATTTTAAAACAAGACAAATAATTTTGCGTACATTCAATTCAGGTTAAACATGTTTCTAACAGAGCCCCTCAAAAGTATCAAGTCTTCTCATAACGCTTCTTCATTAAAATCTTTAAAAAAAAAATTCCACAAATAACCTTTTGGAGCAGAGCAGCACATTTCTTTAAAATTAGCTAGACCCGGCATACCATACGCCATTAAAAAACCCCAAAAAATGCCCGGTAGACCTCATGACAACCCTGTAAAGTCAGCCAGTGGGTTTAAATTCCTCCTCCCCCTTCTCAGAATTCCACACTTTCCCCAGAATTGCTGAGGATGACTTGCTCTGTTGCTTTGCTGCCACTGCTGCCAGTTAATTGTGAATATCCTCAAGCTGTAAATACCAAATCTGTGGATACGGAGGGACAACTGTACAAGCTATTCTCCCCAAAATTGTACAAGCATCTTGCCACTTAGGTTTATATTTCTGAACTGTATAACCTTTACTATCAGTAAGCAACATGTCCATCAGCTTTTTCTCTCCATGGACTACAATACATCGTGTTACTTTAAGGCCAATATACTGCTGCAACAAACAGTAGGGCTTAGTCTACCTACTAGATTGTGACAGGTATATATTGAGTTTTGATTTCATTTACTGCCTTTCCTCAGTGGCTACATAGTATTCTGCTGACATTCTCTACCAAACTGACATCACTGCTTCACTAGACAGTATAATACGCAACCATAAAACAGAGATCTTGTCTGCTATGAAGATATGTATTCCAGGCAAGGGTTTTTTGTTTTTGTTTTTTTGCATCTATTTGCTCTTCATTTGCTAATAAATACATAATAAGAAAAAAACTACAGTCCTGCAAACAGCAATAAATACTGTTGTCCTATTGATTTCAGTAAGATTTCTGTTCAGCTAACTCCTATGTGCAAAATGTATACTTCTAAGTTATTACAGCTATTGTTATGCCGTTGTTGTTGTTGTCATTTCTGACTTATGGTAATCCTAAGGCAAAGCTATCATGGGGTTTTCTGAGGGCGAGAGTTTGTGCCCAAGGTCATGGCCAAGCAGGAATTCAAACCCTGGTCTCCAGAGTCTCAGTCCAACACTCAAACCACTATGCCACACTGACTGGTTATGCAATTACATTGACATAAAAATTCTTCAGCTCAAGCTTTTTAGCATATTATTTCATTCCCAACTAAAGAGCAAGACATAAAGCATAAAGCCAATTCAGATCTCACGACTGAACTATGATTTGTCAAGACTATGCTTTCAGCCTTCATCTCCCAGTCCACCTCGCTATCTGTTCCAAACTCTTCTTCCATCTTCCTGGATTGCAGCATCTGTTTACCATCTCATTTTAATGAGATAATCTATTTTTACTGTGATCCAGAAAAGAAGGGGAGGGACTGAAGTTTGTACATGAAAACATATAAACCTGGAAACACATTCCTAATGGCCTAAACATGGTTTGGCCACATCAGAACCCAGCCTTACTAAACCCAGTCTGTAGAGAACCAAACCCGTAAATAGTATTGAATTTAAAAAAACCCTGTATATCTTAGCCTCTTGGTCACTTCAACAGTCTAATATTTATGGTGAATGCTAAAATGTGATCAGTTTCTCTGAAGCATATAAGTACTTGCACTAACAACAAAGCCTCATCTCCGATACTGACGATTAGCTAACTTTTCATTCTGTCTGACCTCTATGTCAAATTAACCCATGTTGTGCTTTCAATCAACATGCCAGAAAACTTACAATGTCATAGAAGATTTAAAAAAAAATTGAGAAACTAGATAAAGCAGAGATTCTCTAAGGCAATGGTTCTCAACCTTTGGTCCTCTATACAGATCCAGAATCCCTAAACATTAGCCACACTGTTTAGAATTCTGGGAGTTGAAGTCCAAATTATCTGGAGAGAAGTCCAAGAAATACCGTATATTCCAGTGTATAAGACAACATTTGAGCTGAGGCAAACTGGGCATTTTCGGCAAAACTAGCAGTTTGCCACGACCGCCCCCACTTCCACTGCCTTGGCCCCTTCGGAAGAGAACCAAGACGGAGGGAAGGGGGTGGCCGAGGCAAACTGGGTATATTCACCCCTTTCTTCCACCTTTGAGTCAAAGGTGACTGGAAGGTGGAAGAAAGGGGCAAATGCCGCGGTTTGCCACGGACGCTGCCCATACTCTCCATCTTCATTCCCTTTGCAAAGGGAATGAAGACGGAGGGAATGGGCAGTGGCCGAGGCAAAACGGGTTCATTTCCCCCCTCCTCTGCCTTCACCTCCTTTGGGAAGCAACCGAAGGTGAAAGAGAGAGATGAACATTACGGCTGGCTGGCTGGGAGAGCCCTGCCAGCTGATCCTGTTCGCTTTCCCAACTCACAAGGAGATCCTTGTGAGTTGGGAAACAAAGGATCAGCTGGCAAGGCTCCCCCAGCCAGTCAGCCAGCCAGCCAAATTGGGGGGTGGTCTTATATGGCAAATATATGCCAAACCCTAGATTTTTAGTTGAAAATTGGGGGGTCGTCTTCTATGCCCAGTCGTCTTACACGTCGATACGGTACTTCACTAAGGAAACCATTCAAGCATTCCCGCGAATCATATATCTAAAAGGAAGCTGAATGCAGACATAGCACTGGGATGTATAAAACCTATTTTCCCAAAAAATGATATGGTTACTGTGGCTCTAACACAATCAATTAAACCAGTTAGAGAGAAAAAATTCAAATGCCCCTCCCCATTTTAAATTAACATTTATCACAGGTAAGACCAATGTTCCTTTTCCCAGTGAGGAGGGCTCAAGAGCATCCGATAGCTTGGGATGTACTAAACCTCCAAACAACAGGGTGGGTTTGGCGAGGCAAATTCTATTCAAGCTTGCATCACGTGCTATAGGACTCTTCTGCCAAAGGCCAACTCTTCGGACTGCATTTTATCCAGCCTGTAATGTTGCAGAAACATTGAAGAAGACTTCCATGTCGCAGCCCTGCAGATCTCCTCTAATGGTACATCTCTCTCCCAGGACGCCGATGTCGCCGCACTTCATTTAGAATGTGCCATAATTCCCTCTGGAACTGGCAGGCTCAATGACTTGTAGCATGAGGCAATGCAACTTCTTACCTATTGTCCGAGTCTAGATGGGAAAACTTTCCTCCCCAGATACTTAGTATACAGGGAAACAAACAACGTCTCTGAAACTCTAAATGACCTAGTCCTTTTGATATAGATGCGGAGCGCCCTGTGAACATCCAGGGTATGCCAAATCCTTTCCAATTCCCCTCTCAGGACATGGACAGAACGAAGGTAAAATAACTTCCTGCGCCCAATAGAATGCCGAATTAACCTTTGGCTTGAAGTCTAGTCATGGTTTCAGTACCACCGAATCTGGTCTAAAGATGCAGAGGTCCCTTCTGACCAACAAAGCTGCTAGCTCCGAAATCCTGTGTGCTGACATGATCACCACCAGAAAAAGAACCTTCTATGTCAGGAACTTCAGTGGAGCTTCTCTAATCGGTTCAAAGGGATGGACTGTTAAGGTCTTCAGAACCATATGGAGATCCCAAGATGGGAACCTATGGACCGTTGGCAGGGCTAAATTGCTCAACACCCTTATAAAACTGTGAAGAAAGCATCGACACCCTCTCTGGAGGTAAGAAGGATGTGATGGCTGCTACCTGTGGCTTAATAGTGTTCAGGCGTAACCTGGCTTCCACCCAATCCTTCAGGATTGGGTGGAAGCCAGTCCTTTTCCAACAACACAGGGACCCTGATCTCTCTGAAGTCCAAGCACGTTCATTTGCACCAACATCAGAACACCCTGAACGTGTATTCGTAAATCCGTTGCGTGGATTCCCGTCTAGAGGCCAGAATGGTAGCGACCACTGTCTGTTAGTAGCCCTTCTCTGTTAGCATCTGCCATTCAACTTTCACGCGTGGAGCTGAACCCAGGCCAGATCTGGATAATGCACCTGGCCTTGCAGTAGAAAATCAGGCCAAACCGGGAGTGGAATCAATGACATCCTTATTTCCAGGACATCCAGAAACCAGGACCTCTGAGACCATTCCGGGGCTAATAGAATGGGCCACCTCTGCTTTCTCTGCACAGATTTTACTGAGGACCCTGGGAATGAGCTACCAACGGGGAAAGGGTACAGCAGGAACCGTGGCTAAGGATCCATCAGAGCGTCCATGGCCTCTGCTTCCTCCGTCAGATATCGAGAGAAGAAGCAGGGAAGCTTCATGTTTGCTGGAGACGCGAACAGGTCAACTGATGGATGTCCCAACACGTGATTGATGTCGTCAAATACTTCCAGGTGTATAGCCCATTCTCCTTGGACAATGTCTTCCCGGCTAAGCAAATTCGCCTTGAGTGAGGGAACCCTGGAAATGCTCTGCCTCTATCAAAATCAGGTTCTTCTCTACACATTCCAACAACAAGGTCGCTTCCACCATGAGCGCCCACGATCTCGTGCCCCCCTGGCAATTTATATGCGCCTTCATCGTGACGTCTGTTCGAATCAGGAAAGCCCTGTCCTTGAACAGATCCTTGAAGGCTATGAGAGCTAATCTGGCTGCTCTTAGCTCTAGCCAGTTGATACTGTGTACTAATTCTGCCGCCATCCATCAGCCCTGGGCTAGTTGGGGTCCGCAGTGGGCTCCCCACCCACGAAGGCTTGTGTTCGTGGCAATCGGAACCTTGCCTTGTCTCCACAGTGGACGGCCTCTGTGAAGGGCTGTCGACAACCACCACTGGAGTGACACAGTTACTTCCCTCATCAGTCTCACCACCCTAAGAAGATTGTCTTCTTAGGGCGATTTCTTTCTAAAAGGGAAGGAGAAACCACTGCAATCTCCTAGAGTGAAACTTCGCCCATGGAAGGCAATTGATGGCCGCTATCATTAGACCCTGAAGATGGGCTGGCTGCATGAGGTCTGCTCTGGGGCCCTCCTTGGGCCTCAGTACTGCTCTCTGAAGGGAGTTGACCCTCTCTGGGGGGAGAGAGGCCTGGCCCACACCAAGTCAACAACTGCCCTAGATGATCTTCTGACCGGGAACTAGGAGACTTGTCGATGTTGACCTGAAAATCGTGTGCTTCGAGAGATTCTAAGATCAGGTGGACCTCCCTCTATGCTCTCTGCTTGGAAGATGACCGGATCAGGAGATCGTCCAAGTAGGGATAGACATGCAGCCCCAAGAGCCACCAAAGCCACCATAATATTCATGAATACCCTGGGCGCTGAAGAGAGGCCGAATGGAAAGGCATTGTACTGATAATGCTTGTTGTAGTAGCAGAAATGGAGGAACTGGCGATGATCCTGATGAATAGGAACGTGAAGATAAGCATCCTGTAAGTCCAGGGAGGAAAGGAAATCCGCTGGTCTTATAGCGTCCAAGATATGTCTCAGTGTTTCCATCCTGAATTTCCATTTCCGAACAAACTTGTTCACTCCCTTCGGTTCAGCACCACCCGCCAGGTTCCATTCTTCTTCAGGACCAAAAACAGAATGGAATAGCAGCCCCTGCTCCATTGTGCTCTCTGTAATTCTTCTACTGCGCCCATCTTTAACAGGTGTTGGATGGCATCCACCATCAAATGTTGCTTCTCTTGATCTCTTTGGGTGGGTGTGGGGGAAAAACCATCATGGAGTTCGCCGAGAAAACTCTATCTGGTAGCCCTGCCGCATCGATTGGAGGACCCGTCGGACCGAGGTAGATGTTTCCCATACCTCCAACGAAGGGCTGCAGCCTTGCCCCAACCAGAAGGAAGCTGTCATTGCTGACTCTTGTTATTGTTCTTGGAAGACTGAGACTGTGTGGTGTTTCCAGATGCTCCCTGCGGGCTTCTGCGGTGGTACCTGATGTCCCCCCAGCATGGTCTGGGGGCTCTGAGACCTCTGGACTCGAAAGAGCTGGAAGATGGTGTGGAACCCTGATGACCCCCCTGAGCCACAAAAAGGACGGTAATGTCTCGGAAATCTCTCCTTGCGTCTACATGCAGTCTTTTTTTTTCTTATCCTTATCCTCCACCAGGACAGGCTCTAGGGATTTGCCAAACAACCTCTCACCCAAGAATGGTGCTAAGGCCAGGTTCTGTTTTGATGTGAAGTCAGCATTCCACGACTTCAGCCAAACTTGTCTTCTGGCCGCCACCGCCGCGCTTTGTGCCCTAGCACAAAACTGAATTGAGTCCAAAGTGCTGTCAGCCAGAAAGGCCGAGACCTAAGGCAGACACTGGTGCAACGATAAGTAGCACCTGCAGCTTTTCCATCACTTTCTTGGGGAGCGAGTATAATTTCTTCGCTAGACTAGATTGCGGTCTAGCCCCAGCTGGTGCTCTTCATTCATCGCAGATCAGACGCCTTACAGCAGCTGGGACCAGCATCTCTACCGCCGTTGGTTGAGAATCAGGGAAAAACTCCCCTGAAATCTCAGGCAACTCTGGGTCTATCTGACCCTGCTGCGCAGTGGGCAACTTGAGTCCCAAAGCTGTAACCGCTTTCTTCAAAAGGAGTGAGAAATCTTTGGCTGTGAAGTGCACGGATGAGGGGAACAGTCCGACACACCCGCCTCTTCCTCTGACAGTTATCCCTCTTCACGGTCAGAGCCTTCGTTTGGTTCTGTAGGGTCCCCCACTGATGAGTACAAGGAAATCACATCCTCATCGTCCTGAGGTTCCTCCTCCCCCTCTTGCGTCCTAGGACGCGTGCTAGGGAGGTGACTTGCCTCCGAGTCAGACTCTGAAGCCCACCAACCATCTTCCTCATTGCTAAGGGCTCTGGTCGAATGCGCCTGGGAGGCTACACAGTGCGCGCTGGTCAGGTTGGGGTCTGGGCTGTCGCTGAGCCCCCTATCGCCACGGTTACCACACAGGCCCGAGGGCGCTTAGCCTTTCCCTTGTCCACCCTGTTGCCCTTGCTGCTCCATCATGGACGCCTGTGTCCCTGGGCTGCCTGGCCTGGGACCTGGGAATTAAAGGTGTCCGAGGGAAGGGAACCCATCGCCTTGCTCCAACTGGTCTGGTTCCCCCCCCCTGTGGGCTGCAGCAGAGCGGTCACCAGCCATCGCGCTGTCTCCCTGGCCAGGACTCCTCTCGGCCACTCCGGAATGGCCGGGAGCACTCCCCCGCCAAAGCCCCCATTCCCAGGATGTCCTCACTCATGGCATCTGCCGACCGCGGCTGACGTAGAGAGCCGGCTCCGGTGTCGTTGTTTGGGGGCTGGTCAGGGCCACCGACATGGCAGAAGGCTCCCCATTCTCAGGTGCAATCCGTGCCTCCTCCTCCTGGAGGGGATGCATGGCAGGCTCTTCACCCCATCCGTCTCCACACCTGTCCAGGCGGAGTAGGACCAGGGTGCAGCCGGTGGCGTGGGGCTTCTCCCCCTTCTTCGGCCTCTTCCTGCCACCGCTATTCATCGCTAGGCCTCCCTTACTGCTGCCTCTGCCAGCGGCAGTCTTCCCAGGCCCATTCCACCCTCCAGAGGACTCCACCACAGCACTGGAGCTGTCGCTGCCTTGGCATCTTCTGGCCCTATCCCTGCCGATCATGGCAGCGATAATCATGTCTAACTCCTCCATCGAGCCCATCCTGCTTCCTCCCTCCATGAGGTCTTCTCCCCTTGCCAGATTGTAAAGAACAATTTAATTTTTTTTTGTAAGGGGGGGTTAAACAAGATGGCCCTGGCCACGTGGAGGATAGGAGAAAGAGGAGACAATCAAAGGACACATCCTACCAGGAGCGTAGGCAGGAAACAAACTGACTGGTCAGACGGGGGTAGTCCCTCTCAGATGACCTCACTGGTGGGCAGTGCCAAAGGTTTCCTGTTACTGCCTACTAGGAGCAGGTGGGGAGGGACAACCCAAGCTATCGGATGCTCTGGAGCCCTCCCCACTGGGAAAATTTCAGTTGAAGCACAAGAGAGGTTTTGTTGAAATAAGTAGTCAGTTCTAACATGAAAAAAACAAACAAAGTTATAAATTCTTTGTATCAAGAACATCCTTTCAGTATTGAACTAGAGGTATCTATTTAAAGTTCTGAGTAATTCAGTGCCTTACACATGCAGAACAAAATAGAAATTTACCCTAAAAAGTTAAGTAAAATAATTAAATGCTTTCCGTTTAACTAGAAGCCTCTACTACTTAGAATGGAAATGCATAATTCTGGGAATTACCGAACAACCACTTCACTCTTAAATAAGCTATTAAAAAGAACACGAAATGAAAAGAAGTATAACTGATAACTGAAGCACATAATGCAGTAAGCATATTCAGATAAATGAAATGCTGAGCCGTAAGGATTCCAGATGTTGAAATCCTTTTGTATTATTTTTAACAATGAATCAATCCAGAAAGAGTTGTATCTTCCATATTAACTGAGTGGACCTATTTCTCTGCTAAAGGAGACCAAAAGCCTGGCTAGACCAGTTTTCTGTTCGGTTGGCCAACTGGATGCCTCGGGAAACCAGAAATAGGTTATGAACGTAAAGCACCCTCTCATGCACACCCCCAGTGGCAGATACACAAAGAGTATATATCCATCATAAATAGTACATGTATGCATTGTAAACGTAACTGAGAAATCAAGATACCTCCATATTTATTTTTTAATTGTCAAAAGAATTTGCTTGTTTTCTTATCTGTTACACTTTCAAGATCTGGTCTCTATGGCAAAACAATTTTACTAGATATATAAACTTTCTACACTAGACTGCTCTACACTGGCCATGATAAATCCATGTTCTATTTATAATTATCCTTCAGACAGAAGCATTTTGGAATATATACACTGGCATGCCCAATGTGCAAAAGACATACAGGAATTTTGCCAATCTCAAGCTAATACTGAAAAATCTAGAGAGCAGTCCCCCAATGCTTTTTACCTGATGACATTTCCAAAATTGGAATATTAATTTCTTGCTATACTATCAACCAACAGGACATTTACATGAGATCTAGAGGCTTATATCTGATGGACTCTCTTTCGGTAGGAGTCTGACTGTATGCTTTCAAATAGCAAGTGGGATTCCCACAGTATATAAAGTCAGCTTATTCAATATATGTTTCAGTGATCTAGCACCCTGATGATATCACTGAAGATTGTCAGGAATATGCTACATCCCCACCCAAGCAAGTGACATACTGTACTGATCATGTTCATTTGCCACGCAGCACAATTTCCAGCACCCAACTTATGTTTTTTAACACAAAGTGACGGCTTCTTGTTTCCATTATGTACTGGTGAATAGAGCAAAACTTAAGTTTCAGATTGTCTACTCCTAGATTCTAAATTACATAACATTAAAAAAAGAAAGATAATAAATATTCAGTTTACTGACTGAAGGATGCCACCACTTTATCCTATAGTGCCAGCATCAGGAAAACAGCTGTGACGAGGTTTCTTCTAACTCTATGATTCTATGAAATCTCTCTCCCATCTTTTATAATAGCAGACAGTCACATTGCTGTAAACTCTAACAGGAGAGAGAGGCTGAGGGAGGACATCCTCTTGTTGCTTTCTTGTCACATATTGGCTTCTTCAGACTTAGTGACCAGCACCTTCAGAGTTAAAAAACAGAAAACTTTATTATCACAGTACAGTTGCACCCCCGCATCTGCTGATTTGCCACCCACGGATTCAATTATCTGTGGATGGTGATGGCGGGGTGGCTGGGAGGGGGAGAGAGGAAGGAGGCGAGCAAGTGGAAGGGTTCTGGCGCAGTGCATGAGGAGGGAAAGAGGGGTCGAGCTCGCCTCCCACTCCCTTCTCTGAGGTGGGTTTCAACGTGGTGGGTGGGTGGACAGGCAGGCGGGAGGAGGGTTCTAGAGTAGCCAGAGGGAGGGCAGGGAAGAGAGGGCTCAAGCTCACCTACCCTTCCCTTCTACAAGCAGAACAGGCAAGTGGAGGGTTCCAGCACAGTGGGCAGGCAGGGGAGGGAGGGTTCAAGCTTGCCTCCCCTCCCCTTCTCTGGGGTGGGGGGGTTCTGTTGCAGAGGGTGGGAAGAAGTTCCAGTGCAACAGAGCTGGCAGGCAGGGCCAGGAGGGAGGAGGTGAACTCGCCTCCTTTCTCCCTTCTCCACTGGGGGGTCCGGTGGGGCTTAGTGGCTGGCAGGGTGGGGTAGAGGGAGAAGGTGGCAGCAGCAAGGCTGTTCATTATTATTCTGCGTAATTCAATATCCGCGGTGGGGCCTGGAACCAATCCCATGGACACAGGGGTCCAACTGTAATCCAAAGAGCCAGTAGTGTGCTACCATGTGGTCACTGATCACCTATATGGGACTAAACCCACCACTAACTTGAAGGTGGGGGTGCAAATATAGACTACACTGTCAACTGATGCTCTTAGTAAATTAATCATGATTACATAACCATAGGGACACACTAGGCAAGATGTCAGAATCAATATTATGTTCTGCATTTTTAAGTCACAAGAAGCAGGCATTAAATCAGTTTGGGACTGCAGAACTAGGGGAGGACACTTTATACTTCCCTCCTCAATACTCTTTTTTCAAACCAAACTACAATCACCATCAGCACCAGAAGCCACCATTTGCCACAAAAGAAAACATACCTGCAGAAAGGAACACTGAAATGTGCCTTACACCAGTCACCTATTTGTCCATCTAGCCTAGCAATCCTTAACCTGATAAGCAGTGGCTCTCCAGGGTTTCAAGCAGAAGTGTTGCCCAACACTTCTTACCTGATCCTTTTAACAAAGAGATGTGGGAGACTGGAGTCTGTATGTTCTGCCAATGGCCCTTTCCCTGGTATAATATATTTAAGTTTTCCCTGTAAAGCAAATAGAAATTTTGCAATCTGAGACAATATTTACAGAGATCAAAGTATGGATGCCAAGGATTAATATCAGCCCTCCAGTGGCAAGACCCCAACCCATTTCTTCCATCCTAAATCATTAGTTCTAACTTTGGAACAAAAATACTAGGCTATAACTAACTGCCCAACGTCCGATCCAAGTTTGGCCCTCTCTGCCTTATTTCACAGCAAACTACTAAATGACCAGTTAAACCACCATCAACCTAAAAATGCACACACTTGTTTCTGTGATCACAATGCTACAGTAAGAATAATAACATTACCATTTCAACTCTTATATGGTAGCTACTCAAAAAAAAATAAGAAGGGAGGGATACAGAAAAAAAATATATAGACGGTCCTAAACTTTTGCAGGTTTTACTACTGCAGTTTTGATTATTCACAAGTTGATAGCTGCTGTTTAACCAGTTCAATCTGCTGAAGCTGATTTTAGCAGCAGCTGCTGCCACTACTGAAAGTAGATCAATATCCTCATCCCCTCCCTCTCTCCGTCTCCTGTCCTACCAACAGCCCCAGACTGTACCTCCTTTTCCTGCCCTGGCATCATGACACCTCAGCCAGACCTTTCTAGTCCTTAAGCCTCCTAGGACTATTGAAGCTGATTTTAATAGTAGTAGTACCAGCAGCAGCTTCTCTGTCGTCTGGGTGGCAGTATCTTGCAACCAAAAACATCAACTATCATGGGTCTAAAACATAGTGCTTCTAATGCTTATGAAAGTGCTCCCAAGAGTCAAGAGAAAGTGAAGACCTTACAATAAAAAGTCGAATTATTAGATATACTGCATACAGCTACTGCGGTTGCCTGCCATTGTGGCATCAACAAATCGACCCTAAGGTACATTAAGAAAAAAGAAAGGGAAATTTGTGCATCTATTATTGCAGCAACTCCATTGGGGGCAAAGACTACGAGATCCATGTATCTCTTGTGTACAAAGTGCTACTTTTATATGGGTACAGGGTTGCTATAAAAAGGGCATTCCTATAGATTCAAACATAAGAGGAAAGATAAAGTCCTTATATGTTTCTGTAAAGAAAAGGGAAAGTGAAGGGTCTACTTCTATAGATTCATGCCAGCAAGGACTGGTTTGATAATTTTGGAGAAAGCTTTGGTCTTGTGAGTGAGGCTAACTAGTAGTGAGACAATCTTACTCACTTGATTTGTCTCTCAAGAGTGACACACTCACAATCTCTCAACCTAACCCAACTCACAGGGTTGTTATCAGGATATAATGGAGTAACAAGTTTCATGTTCATTTTTTGTCATAAACATCATGGAAGAATAAAGATATAGGAGTAGTTTTACATGGGTTTGAAGCAGACCATTAATCCTAATATTGTAGAAGACAGGTCAGGATTGTCCAACTCTGTAGATTGCAAACCACAACTAAAAAATGGTAGTTTACTCCAAAAGCACGTTATGAGTTCACGGCACAGGTTAAATTTGAGACTTCTGAGTTTCTTAGCTATTACACCAATTTTGTTTTTTTAAAAATATTTTTATTCATTTTATCACTCTTTCCATTCTCACTACACTTCCTTACAAAATAACACAAAATAATACATATAATAAGATCTATCACAAATAATTATACAATGTTCTATTCTCCCACATTATCATACACATACTCTCACCAAAACTGTCCCGTACCATACCCAAAAAAACCATAAAAACTCATCACCTTCCATTTCACCAAAAAAACATAAAAACTCATCACCTTCCATTTCACCATACCTCAACTTCCTACCTTCTCAACAATCCAGGTTCTATTATTCTTTTATTATTTAGCCCTCAAGTTAAATGTATCTGTCTCTGTTTAACTAACATTCATTTTCTAACATATCTCCATATTAAGTAACATTTCACTCTTATTATTAAACTATGTATCCTCCTGACTTTCCTTTAATTCAATTATATCTTTCCAACCCTTTAGATCTTTCCATGTTTGTTTGTCATCCAATATTATTGATAGATAGCTTTTCCATTTCATAAAAATCTTTCATTTTCCTTATCCATGCATCTTATTGAGGGATTATTCTTTTCTTTCAATTTCTGGGCGAAAATTAACCTCGCTGCTGTTATCGCATATAATAAAATTCTTCCATATTCTTTTTGTATTGTTGGCTGCATCATGTGTAACATGTTTAGCAAATATAATTCTGGCTTAAGTGGGATGTCGATATTTAGCGTCTTGTTTAATACATTTCTTATTTTTTTCCAAATTTTTTTAGTTTTCTCACAGTTCCACCATATATGTATAAAAGTTCCCTTAGTTTCTTCACACTTCCAAAATCTATTAGATGTGTTTTTATGTATCTTGGCTATTCTTTCCAGGGTAAGATACCACATATTTACCATCTTGTAGAAGTTTTCTTTCAAAGCATAGCTTCTTGTGAAGCCAATATTCACACTCCAAGCTTTTTTCCACTCCTCTATCCTGATCTCATGACCCACTTGTAGAGCCCATTTAATCATGTAGTTTTTGATAACCTCCAGTTCTAGATTAAGACTTAATAGCAGATTGTATATTTTGGGAATCAATTTATTTTTTTCGCCATAAATTATTTTATCAAACTCTGTATCCTCCCCGCCCATACCTTCCAATTTTCAATCCATTTTGTATTTTTCATAAAGTTGTCTATATAAAAGCCAACTACATGTAACTCCTTCCTTTTTCAACTCCTCCTGTGTTTTCATCTCGTAACTCTTCCCTTGTTTTTTAAGAATCATTTTATATGTTAGCCATTTCTCTTTATATGCCTGTTCTTTCTTGTAAAATGCCTCATGGTTAGAGGTCCACAACAGGATTCTCAGATATATCTTTCTCTTATAGAGTACCCATACTCTTATCAAAGCTTTCCTTATAAAATTGTGATTAAATTCTTTATGAACATTAGTTTTGTTGTGCCACATATAAGCGTGCCACCCAAATCTAAGATTAAACCCCTCTAGTTGTAAAAGTTTATCATTATCTAATTTTATCCATACCATAATTCAGTTCAAAGTACAAGCATGATAATATAATCTTAGATCCAGGAGGCCAAGTCCACCCCTTTCTTTTTTATCCCATAGAACCTCTCTCCTAATTCTTGGTTTTCTCCCTGCCCATAAAAATTCCATCAAGTCTTTGTTCCATGATACAAATGGCAAATCTGATGTTAATATCGGGATATTCTGGAATAAATATAGCATCTTAGGGAGGATTGCCATTTTAATAGCTGATATACATCCCAAAAAAGAAATATTTAATTTCTTCCACCTAAGCAGGTCCTTTTTTTTATTTCTTTCCACACTTTCCTGTTTTACGCCAATTACGCCAATTTTGCTAGTTTGCCCACCACCTCAATGGTTTTGAATTCTCAGGTAAGAATGATAAATAATTATGATTTGGCAATTCAAATAAAATTATACCTAACATAAAACAGTGTAACCTTAATCACATGCATACAAATATAAATATACAGTTGTCCCTTCATATTTACTGCGGTTTGGTTCCAGGACACCTCCCCCCCCCCCGTGGAAACCAAAATCCGTGAATACTCAAGTCCCATTATATGAACTGGCATAGCAAGTTGGTGTCCCTTATATAAGATGGCAAAATCAAGGTTTGCTTTTTGGATTATTATTTTTTTAAAGAATATTTTCAAGCCATGAATACTTAAATCCGTGAATACCAAATCCGTCAATACGGAGGGACAACTGTATACATAAACAGGTCTATTAAAGAGGAAAAAAATCAATATAATCTGTAGCAAAATATTTTACTTTTTTTTGCTTAAATATGATCACTGAAAAGAATTTCTTACTTTGAGTCTCCTGTATACGAAATTAATCTGTTTGAACTTTATGTCTATATGCCTTAATTTATTTAATCTTTAATATATGTCTGAAGATTAAGGTTAGCTAGAGAAGCTCTTCTGTGTCCTAACAGTGAGGTCAATAACATCCTGTGAAAGAGGGCCCTCTCAGCTATCAAACCCCAACCAGGGATTACAGGTCCAACTGACTCCCAACAGCAATTTCATTTAGGCACCAAGTAAAAGCACTGCTATTTATTAAAGCCTCTGAAACTCAATGACTACTTCAAACACTATGCACAGGTTTTAAAAACTGTTTTAATCATTTACTTAACTTTTATATGAATAAAGTATGAAGCTTACAAGCCTACAACATATGCAAGTTATTTTCAAGGCAAACTGTAAAGGTTTTTTTTTTAGAAAATGTTAATTTGTGTTCAGATTAAAATGTTATTCTAGGGTGCCTTCAGGTTTTAACCTGGTTCTTAAATTTTAAAGAAAAGGGATATAAACTTTCAGTCCAATAGTGTGCCACACACGTGCAGTCTTCGGTGCTCCAATAAGAAGGAGAAAGAACTCAATTTAATTTAAACTGCTCTTCTGGGTAAGAATAGGTCATTAGGATTCCATATAAGGGATAAATTGGGGGACATCTTACTAAGTAGCTGACCTACTCATGTCACATAAACTACTGATATGGGGATAAGAACACAAGTTTTACACCTGATGACAGAATCAGACAGAGAATTTCTAGAACCCAGCAAACTGCCAGTTCTTCTTGTTTGATTTTGCTCGGTCAACTATTATACTTGCCAATGGTTTAGTAAAACTGTTAACTAAGAGATTATATTCTGTCAAGTGACTGCTTTCTGTCAAAAGCTGTTTAGTCAAAAAAAGATAGGATAACATTCACCATAAAGCCATGTTAAAACAGAGAGAGAGAGAGAGAGAGAGAGAGAGAGAGAGAGAGAGAAAATGAACACTATAAGTGTCAGACCTTACCTCTAGGCTCAGATCCACAAAATTTGCACAAATCAGACCAAATGAAAGCATAGTAAGAAGGTATCAACACAAGCCAGAAGACAGATCCACTAAGAGTATGTACTTACATCTGGATATTCTTTTACAGGCACATATAGTTTCTCTTGTAACTGTACAATAGGTCCCACAGCATCAGGTAATTCTGCACTTCTCTTCTCCGTACTACCATTTAATGTGTCGTTATACATGTCTTTCCGTACTCTGCTAATTTCTGCGGAGGGAAAAATGTTTACTGTGTATTATATTAAACATAATACATGAAAGAAAATACAGAACAATAAATTTCACTGAAAGAAAATACAGAACAATAAATTTCCCTGTCATGTCTGTGTCCATTTTTTCTTAACAAAATAATAGGAAACAGGGATACAGAATGTACATTTTAGAAACATGTCTGCTATAGCTGACTTTCTTTACATTTAAAAATGCTGTTCTAGTAAAAAAAATATATAGTGCCTTTGAATAAACATATATTGAAAAGGAGAATGTGCAGATAACTACTCTTTATTATGAAAAGGTGTGGCAGGAACTAAATGGAATCTTTTTCATTCAATTCAGTCCATTATGGAGCACCATGAAAAATCGTTCAAAGGAGCTTATAGTGGCTGAAGTTTGTGACATCCCATTAGTACAATTAGAGGGTCTTTTGAGGTATGGGAGGACACTGAGTTTCATAATGAGTGCAAGGAAATGTATGAGATCTCACTTTAAACATTTGCTTTCAAAAAGGATTTTAAAACAGCTAAACTTTCTAGAAATTCTTCTAGAAAGCTCAGAAGCTCTTGAGTAAATCAGGGTAACAAAACAGCAGTCTTTTGAGACTTGATCATGAGGGAAATAGGAAATTTTAGTGTTGTATTCAGAGCTACAATGTTTTTTCAAAGTCTTACAGGTTTGGAAAGTCTAATAAAAAAGTCAAAGGTCTCAGCTAACACTCTTTGAAGTAAGGCTGCATTAGTTACAATCCAACAGATTTTTTTAGTGCACATGCTCACATATACCTTTCCATCAGTTGTTTGTGCCACACTGGCTGCCTTGAAAACACCCATCTCTATGTTAAGTTAAAAGCAGTAATTTTATTTCACCACAGGCAACCAGGAGCATGACTTATGCTGGTCAATAAAACCAAAGTTTAAAACTTGAAAAATATAGTGCAGAGTGAAGGGGTAGGTACTTTACTTTCCTCTCTCACAAGCCACTGTTTCATGTCTATTTCAGTACTTGATATTTAAAAGTGTGTCTATCTTGGAGTTGCCTGTCAACTTGTGGTGACTTCATGAATTTCATAGGGTTTTCCTAGGCAAGGAATCTTCAGAACTGGTTTTTCCAGTTCCTTCCTCTGAAATACAGCCTATAACACCTGGTGTTCTTTGGCAGTCTCCCATCCAAGTACTAACCAGGCCTGACTCTACTTAGCTTCCAACATCAAATGGGATCTGGTGCCTAGTTTGGCTTAAATCCAATTGTTTTAGTCTCACTTAGAAAAGACTCACTGAATCACTGGGAACTTGGCAAGGCAAGTCAATACTTACATAAATTTATCTGATTCAACAGGTCTACTCTAGTTCAGACTAACAACTGGATTAAAACTTACTTCATTAAGTTATACATTCTAATAAAATCCAGCATAAATTAATCAAGTTCCTTTTACCCCAGACAAAAATCTAAAAACAAATCCATATAGCTAATATCCAAGTTAAAAATGTTAAGCTTCCTTAAAAACACAGGAAAGTTAAATTGCATTTAAGTATAAATAGTGTAGATTCAAGTGCTTCTCTTCAGTGTTTCAGTCATGTCCTCCTCCATGGTAAACCCATTTCGTTCTCTCACCTACCACTTTTCACACCCTTTCCAGTCAATCAATATTCCATGGCTCCTCAGTACACAATTGCTTACTGGACTGTTTTGGAGATGCTTCTCCCACACCCACCTACAGGGTTTTTATATAATTATATTTTTACTTCAGCAAAGCTTCAGACTTTCCAAACCAGGCAATACCTCCCACTCAGTACACAAACGGTACCTATGAGTATCAGAAACATAGATAAGCAGAGGATTGCAATGAAATCTTACAGTATATTATTTGTTTGTTTTACATCCCACCTCTTCCCCAGAGCTAGGACTCAAGGCAGCTCACAGAAATAAAAGCATACAGGAAATCACAAACTGTTATTGTTAAAATATTAAACTATCTACAGCATTAATACTTTTAAAACATATCCATTAAAAATAATACTACACTATTAAAAGCCCTTGCAGTTCACTTGTAAAAGCCTACAGAAACAAGAGTTTTTGCCTACAAACAGGACAGCAAAGTAGAAGATGGGATTGTCTAATATCTCTAGAAATTAAGCTCCAAAGTTCAAGGCAACCACCAATGATGCCCTCTCCTGTGTTCCCACATGTGAGACTGGGAGTACCAAGAGAAGGAGCTCCCCTGAAGATCTCAGAGGTCAGACAGGCCCATATGGGAAGAGTCCTTCAGACAGACTGAACTCAAGCCACATAAGGCTTTGCATGTCATAACCAGCACTCTGAATTTTGTTAAGAAATAGACTGGCAGACAGTGCAATTGTTGAAGAACTGAGTTGTATAGTCCCTGTAACCAGGCCCTGTGAACAATTTGGCTGCAGCCCTCTGGACTAGCTAAGTTTTCAAACTTTCTTCAAAGGCAACCCCACAAAGCGCAGATTACAGCAAGCCAAATGGGTGTATCCCTGGCAAAGGGAGCCCTGGTGGTGCAGTGGTTAAATGCCAGTACTGCAAGCCAACATGTTGCAAGTTTGATCCCAGAGGGCTCCAAAGATCACTCAGCCTTCCATCCTTTCGTAGATTAGTAAAATGAGTTCCTGGCTTTTGGGAGCAATTAGCTAACACACATTGAAAACCGCTGCATACTGTGTAGATGTATAAATTGCTATTGCTTAAACAATTTGTAAGATGCTCTGGGAGCCTTTGTGGCTGAAGAACGGGGTATAAATACCTAAAACAAATAATAAATAAATATGTCCATCTCCTATTAATGTTGCTGAAGAGGAGGAGCAAAAAACACACACAAAGGCAAGGATCTGTTCTAAATTGATTCTTCCTTGATATGGAAAATGTCTCTGTTTCAAAATTTTGTGTATTTTTAGTTGTTTTTTTCAAAATGTGAACATTTCATAAACGTGCAGCCAGTCTGTACACAAAGCATTGATGAAAGAGGTTTCTGAATGCAGCTGATCTGATATGAGAAGTGGTCAAAGCAGGCAGTGTAAACAGAGTGACATCAGCTGCAACCTGAGGAACATGGAAGATTTTTGACTAGAAATTCAAAATCAACTGCAATTCCATCTCTGACCAGAATGATTAAGATCACACTACATATTGCAGGGCTGCTGTAGGCTATTCTGTCTTAGTACAGCTCTCCAACACATAATGGGGTGCAACAGTGAATGGTGCTGCAGGGTGTTGCATACCAATAATGGGGAGCATGTGCCCCTCCAGATGTTAGACTACAACACCAACGGATTAATACACAACCAAGCTTCTTATGACCAGGGAGGAAAAGCAAAGAGTTAAAACTACTATACACTTTCCACTTCAGCCCAATTTTCAACCTGCACTGTGGGTCTAGTACTGCTGGACAACACTACACAGCCCTTTGAAAAACACTTGAAAACTGATCTGCAATTTAATTCTGTGCAAACTATACTACAGGGCTGTCATTAACCATAGCCCCTGAACTACAATCCTTTCCAACCTATAATATGGAAAATCAAGTGCATTTTGATTCAGAACTTGCTTTAGTGAAGATTTTTTTTAAAAAAATCATACTAATAAGAATCTTGCTCAAAAGAACAGAAACCTCTCTATTACAGTAGGACCCTCATATCAACTGATTCATTATCCATTGATTCAATTATCCATGGGACACAAAACAGGACACCTACCATGGAGTCTTCCTAGCAAATGTGTCCTGTAGACATTTTCTAGGCCCTCTAAGGCAACTCTATGGTATTTTAAACCAGAAGTCCCATTATTTTCAATGGTGTTCACTATTATCTACGGTTTTTGGTATCCACAGCCCCCACCCCCAGAACCAATCCCCAGCAGATACTGTACTTTCTTTTGGGGGTAGATAAACTGGTTCACAATCCCAACAACATAAATATCTTGGATTTCTCCTTATTTCTATGGCAGCTCTCACTTCTCTTCTTAAAGTTATCAGCTGGGGCCAGGAATAACCCAGACAATGATATGATATTCTGTATCTACAAACCCATAATTTAGCACTCCCTGCTCCCTCTTCCCTTCTTATAACCAAATGTCAGTATGCTTCTCTTGTACTCTTCTTAAGCCTTCTATACCATTGAGTCTATATAGGGCTGTGGAGGTGGTGGGGCCCTAAACTGGGAGGAGGTTTTAAGGATTTTTTGTACGTATGCAAATTCCCCCAGTCTCAAATACCTCCAACCTCTTCTGTACGGGTACTGCTGTTTGGTGTTCATGGTGACAGGCAGTCTCCTATTAAGTTCAGAAACAGTATACATGAAGAGTCATTCTATATTGTTAAAAGACCCATACCGACTCATTTATTTGCACACTTATCCACTATGTAGTTTCTACAAGCTAGTGACCAAATCATGAGAAAATCTGCACCAGCAGACCCCTAAAATTTTGATCAGAAATCTCTCTAATACCCAAATATAACCCACAAAGATTCAGGAAATAACATATACCAGTAGTACTATCATATTAAAGGTGTGTCGCTAGATCGACTCCATCCTCAAACCCTGTATGAATCTACCAAGTAGTATTACCAGTACAGTCATCCCTTCACATTCGCGGGGGTTAGGGGCAGACAACCCCCGCGAATGTGAAAAAACCGCGAATAAGATATGAGCCTGCGGGCCAGCTGCTCCCCACCCCTCCTTCCCAAGGCACCGAAGGGCTTCTTCAGAAGCCCTTCGCTGCCTTGGGAAGGGAGTGGGGCGCAGAGGCAGCGCGCCAGCTGCTCCCCACCCCTCCTTCCCAAGGCAGCGGGGCGCAGAACCAGCAGCCCAGCTGCTTCCCACCCCCCCTTCACAAGGCAACAAAGGGCTTCCTCAGAAGCCCTTACCTGCCTCGGGAAGGGAGTAGGGCGCAGAGGCAGCGCGCCAGCTGCACCCCACCCCTCCTTCTGAAGGCAGCGACGGGCTAAGCCCTTTGCTGCCTTGGGAAGGGAGGGTGCGTTGAGCAGCGGGGGGGGGGGGGGGAACCAGCCTTCTGCGAATAATCAAAACCGTGAATGTGAAAGTTGCGAATGTGGAGGGGCAACTGTACTTGTTTCTTGTTTTGTTTTGTTTCATCAAAGAAACGTCAAAGAAACCACTAACTTCAGAGAAGCTACATTCTATTGTAGAAATGAAACTGGGCTGTTGTTCTCATCTTGCATATTTTTGGTTTGTGCTTACAATGCTACCCTCTGTATTTCATAGGTTTGTGGCCTACTCTATAACACAGTGACTATGTAAACAGCCAACTCAGAACATCACTGAATAATGGAACAGCACTGAATACAGCTGACAAATTGGGCACAAGCCCACAAAGGTTTACGTCACAGAAGACACATGCATTTAACTGCCACACATTTGGTTATAAAACTAGCATTTTACTAAACATACCATGTATACCCGTGCATAAGTTGACCTCATGTATTAGTGGTGGGCAGGTTTGGGGGCCAACATTATGGATTTTGCTATGACCCGTGGATAGATCAGGGGTAAAATTTGAGGCTTATCATGGGGCTCCTTGGATCCATTCCACAGAGAAGTGAACACACCAGCGCCACCTCATGGGGGGAGCTGTACCTGACCGCCACCATCATTTCCCCACCTAGGCATTTAAAAAGGCCCTTTGCCACTCCACTCAGAGGAGATGGTTCCTTTTTTGATAGATGTTAAGGTACATTATTAACTATTATTTTAAAAAAGGATCCCCTTTTCTGAGTATAGTGGTGGAAGGCAAGAGCTTAGTCCATCACAACACAAACTAAAAGAAGCACAGACCTCTTCTAGTCTGCCTGCCATGGCACCACTCCTGGCATTTTCAAATACATGGGCAGAAAAATGTTGGTGGCAGCTCTTTGGTACATCCCTGCCTTGTCAGGGAGAGCAGAGGGGATTGGTGCTGCTGTTATGGTAAGCTCTCCCCAGATGGACTCTTCACCACCTGACCAACTGTCCTCAGATCGTAGCCAGCCCACTTGTCTCCTCCTCCTCTTCACCTTTTCTGAGGAGCCATGTGGGCTCGCTGAGGACAACAGTAAAAGCAGCACCAACAACCTCTGATCTTCCTGCCAAGTCAAAGACACGCCAAAGAGTCACCACCGTGATAAGGAGAGTGGAGTAGTTTGTCAGATCTTCTAGGTGTTCCCCAGATGGACTATGGCAGTGATGGGCAACCTTTTGAGCCTGGTGTGTCAAACTTGGCCAAAAAACTGAGCATAACTCGGGTAGTGTGTCACTTTGAGGAAAAAACATTATTTGTTGTTGCTTACTACCGTTTCGTTACATAGAATGCAAAATGATCTGCCATTTTTTTCTATAAAGCTATACATCTCAGTCCATGTCTCTTGAAAGGGTCAGCCACTGCTACTACCACTTCCTTTACTTAACCTTTAACTAGCCTTACTAGCCACAAAATGGTGTATGTAACTGTCTTTTAGGAAAGGGCAGGGTTAATAAGCAGAAATAGGGTTAATAAAGATGCACAAAAGTAATAGTGGTGAAATGGAGTCTGCACTATGGAGCAAGATAGTGTTGCTTATGTGAATAACAACGGCTGTCACGAATGGCAGAAAACAGCACCCATACCATGCCATAGGCCCTCTCCTCTCCCAGCCTTCCCTCACTTATCTCAGCAATGATCTCACTTTCCGCACTTAGCTTAGCAATGCGCAGGCTGCAGGCCACAGGGAGGGCGGGGGGGTGTCCGAAGTGCTGCTGGGGCCGAACTGGAGGCTTTGTGCCAGGACCGGCCTATTTATACCAGCCCCGTCGTCAGCCTCCACCGGAATTATGGCCAGATGGCCCTCCCCTCCATTCTGGGCAGCCAATCGGGGCATAGCTGACCGGCCCCGATTGACTCCCTTTTTCCCACCTTCCCCCCAGCAGCCGAGGCTGCCGGGAAGAAGGCCTACATGGTGGCTTCCTTGGAAGGTAGGGTGCTTTCTGGATCGCCTCCTCCCTCCAGCCCCTCCCATCCAGGCTATCCGGCAAGCACCCTCCAGCCCCTCCCTCCAAACCCCTCCCCTCCAGCAACCAGCCAGCCACTCTCCCCTTCCAAAGCCACGATAGATCGTGGCTTTGGACAGAGAGGGTGCTGGCTGGAAAGGCTCCCCACTCCAGCCCCTCCCCTCCAGCCTCCAGCCACCCTCAGTGACTGAGTCATGGAGAAGACCCCTCCCATTCAGCGAGACTGGACGGGGGGGAGAGCATCACTGGCTGGGACAGGTCTTCTTCGTGACTGAGTCACGGAGAAGACCCCTCCCATACAGCGAGACTAGACGGCGGGGGGAGGAGAGCATTGCTGGCTGGCACGGGTCTTCTCCGTGACTGAGTCATGGAAAAGACCCCTCTCATTCAGTGAGGCTGGACGGGTGGGGGGGGAGAACCTCGCTGGCTAGATGGGAGGGCTGAATGGGAGGGCTTTTCTGGATGGGAGGGCTTTTCCCACCTCCAGCCCCTCCTCTCCAGCGGCCAGCCACCCTCCTTTCCTAAAGCTGCAATCACAGCTTTTGGAAGGGTGGGTGCTGGCTGGAAAGCCTCCTCCCAGTGGTGACCAGGGCTTCGTAGCCCTGCCTGCCACTTTTATTCCTTCCCCCGCCTCCCTAAAATGGCGACCGTGGCTTTGAAGCCACGATTGCCACTTTAGGGAGGGTGGTGAGGTTGCAGGGGGAGGGGGAGAGGGGAGCAACCTAGCCGTGTGTCACCACTGACAGCTACGCGTGTCAGTGGTGACACGCGTGTCATAGGTTCGCCATCACCGGACTATGGCAAGAGCTTAGTACATCTGGAGAGAGCCTAGCATAAAAGAAGCACCGCCACCCTCTTCTCTCCCTGCCACAGCAGGGAAGTGCTACAGAGCCACCGCCACCATTTTTTCAAGCAGGCATTACAAAAGGCCAGAAGTGGTGTCATGGCAGACAGAGATAACACACTGACCCATGTATAAGTCAAGCCAAGTTTTTTGGGGTTGATGTTTTAGCATACTTCTTTTACAAATACATGAGTACTTATGGTAGCCATGCTTTGGGAAAGATCCATGACATAGCAACCTGATCCTGCACAACCAGTATGATGAGAATGAAACAAACTTAGACCAGAGAGACTGAATTCAAATTCTTACTCAGCTGGGAACCTCATTTACTGACCATGTACCACCCACCCCTCTCAGTATAGCCTACTTCACAAGGTTGTAATGAGCACAAAGTTAACTTTTAGTTCTAAATTCTGCTGTAAACATTTCTGTGTTGCAAATCACATGTTTACACGTACAGGAAAAAATGTGTTTAATTGTATCTGTTTCTTGCTAAGGACTCTTAACTTTGTGTAGGACTAGGCTCTACTGCTGTTAGATACTCCGGGCCTCTGTGCACATCTTGGCAGGAAAAAAAAACACCTTACCCTTGTAGTGTTCTATTCACTGTATAATCTGTTTAAACCGAGTATATGTGCAGCATTGGCATGCCAGGGCTCTGGGTGGGTGTTAACACTGAATGGAGGCTGACAAAATAATGTAAACGAGTTATTGGGCATCTGGAATGCCCATGGGACAAAGGATGTTCATTTTCAGAAGCAAAGTCTTCTGGCAGTAGTACTGATGGGATAGCTTCTCCCCACTTGTAACTTTTAACAGCTTTCAGGGAATACAAGGAACAGTTAAAAGACATTTTAAACTTCAAGAGAGTTTTCTTATTTTGTAGTCATTCTCAGAGACTGTGTATCTGTCTATTAACAGGTGATTATTTTGATATTTGTATGGTTTTCCTCTGTATACCAAAAGGAAAAGTCTACTAAGTCCACAAACTTTGGTTGGTGGTATCATGCATATGTTATAGCATAAAATTATGGAACTGAAACACTGAAAGTTACCAAGTAGCTAAAAATCTGCTGTCTATCTTCAATCTGACAAGCCAGTCCTTGTAACTGCTATGAATTGGATGCACAAACAAAATGGAATTGCAGATGGCTCCAAAATGAACAGAAAGCATGCTCATTTTAAGTTGTATAAAATTAGAAAACATTATCCACCAGATTAATATTTTCAAATTACAGCTGTCACCGAGTTTATCTCAGTGAATATAGACATCCTGAATATTGGTGGTATCACTGTTGTTGTTGTTGTTTTTAAAAAATACTTATCCTTCCCTCTCTGGATCTAAGAATAACCTCCTTTCTCAAACAACACAACAACTCCGTCTTAAATGACTAAGCATGGACTGCAGTTCAAAACTTCCAGAGTCTGTTTTCAATGCCAAAATCATGTAAGTGAATAACAGGACTGCCACGTGCCCCCACAAACATGCCCCAAAGATACTGCAGTCTAAATAAGACTAAATAATAAGACTAAATAAGAAATGTTTTCCTTAACTAAAAGTAAGCTGGCAATCACTATATTTCTTTTCAAGCACAAAGTATGTAACAGTCAATGCTTCACTTTTATTTTTATTCATTAAGCTTTAAAGGATCCATGCATTTAAAATTATACGCTTGCTAAATGCAAAAAAAAAAAACAAACAAACAAACCAGACTGCGATTAGGAGAAAATAAGAAACAGATAAAATAGTATTCACACTTTTTTTTTCATAGATTGGGACACATTATATGTATTCCAGGATTTTCCTTGGGTTTTTTCCGGGCTGTGAGGCCGTATTCTGGAATGGCTGTCATTGTGGAGGTCTACTACAGACCTCCAAGCCAAATTGAGGACTTGGATGGTGCCTTCCTGGAACAGATGACCACACATTCAGAAAGGAGAGATGGAGTAGTAATGGGAGATTTCAACTATCCTGATATTTGTTGGAAATCCAAAAAGTTGAGGTCCAACAAATTCCTCACTTGCCTTGCAGACAATTTCATTGTCCAGAACAGCGTTTCTCAACCGGGGTTCTGCGGAACCCTAGGGTTCCACTAGACATCACCAAAGGTTCTACAAGAAAATAGTAGTAAATCATGGAGAAGTGCTGAGCTGGAACAGCACGCTTATCTCTCCCTTCCACAACAGAGAAAGCTGGGTGAGGAATGAGTGTGGGTGAATGGGTTTTCACACCAACGGAGCAGTCTCCAAAGGGGCCTCTTAAGGGTCAAGGAGGGGGAGAATGTTTACATGCCAAATACCTTGCTCTCCCTCCCAGCTTTTGTTCTGCCTTAGATGTGTTAATCAGGCTCTGGCAGCTAAAGGGGAGGGGGCAAGGAATGAGTGTGTGTAAATGAGTTTTCACACCAACGGAACAGCTTCCTGCAAGCAGCCAGTTTGCCATGGACCCTTATCATTTGCCAGAACTAACAAAAAAAGAGGACGCTATTTTGCATAAAACTAATCTAAAGGTACAAATGTAAAATGAGGTGGGTTTTTTTTTTTAATTCAGAACAATGGAAAAAGAATAGCAATACTGTACAGCTCTTACCCAAGTGGGGGAAACTGACCAAATAATCCTCTGGTCAATCAGCTACCCAGGTGCCAGCTGTGGATTGTGTGAGCAAGCTTTTTCTTATTTAACAAGTATTAAGAGCAAAAACAGAAATCGCCTCCTTTCAGTTGAAGATGAAATCATGGTGTGTTTATCAAAAGTTTGACCCCAAATTAAATATTTGTGTACCAAAAGACAAGCATAAGTTTCACATTAATAATGTTATCATAATAAATATATTTGTTTTTAATCAAATATATTTGCATTACGGTAATCTTTTTTGGTATTTTCATACGACATTTTTCAGGTTTTAATAATCTTTCATGATAAATATATTTGTTTTTCATTTATTTTTATTACAGATTACCTTTTTTGGCATTTTCATAGGATATTTTGTCAGTATTTTAATGTACACTACAAATACTTCTCTGCCAATATGTTCTTTCAGGCCTGTTACTTTCAAGTATCAAATATGTATTGTTAGCAATGTGGAATATAGTAAGCATCTATTTTTTTCAATGTGGAGATACAATGTTTACGTAGGGATTCCCTGAGACCTGAAAATTATTCCAAGGGTAAAAGGGTTGAGAAAGGCTGGTTCAGTTGGAAGAGGCAACTAGGGGATCAGCTATTTTAGATCTGATCCTAACCAACAGTGATGATCTGGTTGATGGGGAGGAAGTGGCGAGATCCTTATGGGGGGAGTGACCATGTTCTCCTGGAGTTTGTGATACAGAGGAAAGGGGAAGCCAAACATAGACATGAATTCAAGACTTTAAGAAAGCTAATTTCAGTAAAATTAGGGAATTACTGCGGGTGATCCCATGGTCAGAAATACTAATAGAGAAGTGGTTCATGATGGATGGGAGTTTATTAATAAGGAACTATTGAAAGCAAAATTTCAAACAGTTCCAAAGAGGAGGAAAAATGGGAAGTGCCTAAAGAAACCAGGATGGATGTCTAAAAAACTTTCAACTGAACTAAGGTTTAAAAGGGACATGTAAAAGAAATGGGAAAAGGGAGAAATCACCAAAGAAGAATTCAAACAAATAGCCAGATCATGTAGGTCGAAAGTCAGAAAAGCTAAAGTACAGATGGAGCTCAGGCTTCCTAGAGTGGCTAAAAACAATAAAAAGGACCTTTTTTTGTTATGTCTATAGCAAAAGGAAGAACAAGGAAATTGTAGAGCTGCTTCAGGGAGAAGATGGTGAAATGCTAACAGGGGACAGAGAAAAGGCAGAAATACTCAAGAACTTCTTTGCCTCGGTTTTCTCCCAAAAGAAGAAAAACTGAGCAGAGAAAAGGCTTGATAAAGCTAGTGGCTGCTAGCTCCACCCCCAAGTTAGTTTGTGACTAAGCAAAATCCCAACCCCCTCAGACCATGTGCTCAGAGATTACATGGCCAAAACAAACAAAAGCCCCCAACAAGCCTTTTTAAAAAAAAGAGTAAAGAAGTAAGGGATAGCTCCTTATTCACAACTCACCTTCTGATCTTTTCTCTGTAGTGCATTAAGGGTCTTGGTCTGCAGCAGGGATGAGAATTTTGTGGCCCTCTAGATAATTATGGATTGCAACTCCCAGCGTTCCTCAACATAGCCTATCCTGGCTAGGTCTGCCAGGAGATGCAATACAACAACATTTGGAAGGGTGTATAATTCCCTGGTCTATAGAAAGACACCCTGGCTCAACAATATACATACATAAAGTCTTACAAAAATCTAGGTTTTGAAATAAATGACTGATGTGAAGTTGAAGATTTTCACGGCCGGCATCCATAGATTTTCCTTGGTTTTTTTCCGGGCTGTGAGGCCGTGTTCTGGAATAGTGTTCCAGAACATGGCCTCACAGCCCATAAAAAAACCAAGGAAAATCTATAAATGATTGATGACTAGTGTCATTATATGTAGTTTCACAAAAAAATTAATATTGTTTATAATAATAAATCATGTATTATTTCCCAAAAGTTAAAAAAAAAAAAACTTCTTTAATGTGCATGTATATACAAGGTAGAAAACCTGTTACCTTCCAAATACTGCATGATCAGTCATCCTTCTTGGTCACTGGCCATGCTAATTGGCATTACAGTCCAACATCTGGAGGGGCAAATAAAGTACCACACCATACTCAATGGCTCTGGGCTCCATTTTACAGCCCGGGGGTGTGTAACCAGAGTATTTGGACAACCAATGTACTTACCTCAGTGTAACTCTGCAAGGGCACATTATCAGCAGCCTGGCACTAAACAAACTAAGAGAGTATCCTGCCAGTCTTCATAGCTGTAGTAGTCCTGTAACAAGTATTTACTGACTGTTAAGTTGTTCATATTCATCTACAAAGTTTGTGCAACATGAAAACAGCAGTGAAAACACAAGCTCCCAGAAAATGAACAAAAACACACTACACAACACAAACAGTTTTATTCATACAGACTTCTCTCTAGCAAATTTTTGTTGGAAGCACTCAAAATTGACTGGATCAACCAAGCACTTAACATAAACATAAATTTATAAAACACAAATGGTAGAATCTACAATTCAATCCATATTTTCCAGTTCTTTACATCAGCTTAACTTTTCTTTTTCCCTTTCCAAACAATAAGAATTTCAGTCTATAAAGATCTAGTGGCCTGAGATGCAGCCTAGCACAGCTCACTCCCAACCACTCCCATGTGCTTCAGGTGAACAGAGAGAGGGGGAATCAAGATATGTTTAGGGTACTTCAAGAATAAATGCAGAACAGAACCTAGAGCAATAATTATTTAACTATGAGCCATTTGTGAATAGCTAGTGCAGCTATTACAAAAACATAATCTGTCAGGCAGTGCAGTTGAAAACTCTGGGGGAACCCAGAGATCAGGGTTTCTCAACCAGGGTACTCTGGAACCATAGGGTTCCATGAGAGGTTGCTACAGGTTCTGCAAGAGATTGTGATAAAATCAATAAACATTTATTTTGAGCTGCAGATGGAATAATTTTTTAGCAAAAGTTCCCGGCAACCTGAAAATTATTTCAAGGTTTCCCCCAGGGTAAAAAGGTTGAAAAATGTTGCCAGAGATAATTATAGGTTTCATGAAATTTAAAACCAATCCTAACCAGGCCAATGAAAGAGTTTTTCATCCAATAAGTTAGTGACATTTTAATACATTAAGGAAGTAAGTCCATACTAAAACTGCTGGTGGGTCCAACTTTAAAAGTCAGATCTCAAAAGTCGCAAGGTAAACCAGCAGGCAAAACATACAAAACTTTTATCATAACTTTTCTGCACCTACATTTTTTTTTTTACTGTATTTGCTGGTGAATACTCTAGTGGGCTTCAAAAGGTGGAGTGATGTGTTTTGCACCTTTTGCTTGGTCTCATAAAAGTATTGCCAAAGTATGTACCTACCCCGTATTTTGTTTTATGGTCAACACAGCTACCTCCATGGTTTTATCTCTTTACTCATAGAATCACAGAGTTGGAAGAGACCACCAGGGCCATCCAGTCCAACCCCCTGCAGAAATACACAATCAAATCATTCCTGACAGATAGCCATCCAGCCTCCATTTAAAAACCTCCAAAGAAAAAGACTCCACCACACTCGGAGGCAGTGTATTCCACTTCTGAACAGCTCTTACTGTCAAGAAGTTCTTCCTAATGTTCCTAATCTTCAATCCATTTGAAGATACAGTAGCACCCTCGCATTTGCGGGAGGGGGTGTCTCTCCTACCGCTCTCCCTTCACCCCTCACCCCTGCTGCAACCAGAGCCCTCTTGGAGAAAGGGGGAGGCGAGATCTCTCCTCTCCTGTCCCTTCCCCCCCCCCGTCATCACCCCTGCTGGGACCAGAGCCCTCCCAAGGGAAAGAGGGGAGGCGAGATATCTCCTCCCCCTCTCCCTTTCCCCCTCACCTCCACCATCACCCCTGCCATGAACAGAACCCTCCTGGGGGAAGCAAGATCCCTTACCCCTCCCTTACCCCTGCCATCTCCAGCCACGGATAACTAAATCAGCAGACATGGGGGTGCTACTGTGCTGTACTTAAACAGCTGTGAACAGGGGAATTCTAACCTAAAAAGAGTGAATGGGCACTAAGACTTTTGTTTTCTGAGGGTTGTTTGCTCCAACATAAGGTAAAGAAATCTTAATTTGGCAGTTATTGACATGCTTCGCCTGTTACAACACGTAAATTTATCTCCAAACCTGACAGGACAGAAGCTTCCTAAGAGACTCACTGTGCTCTGCCTACACAGCAACCTGAGGTGTTGCACAGAACAAAGACTGAGCTCTCAAAGGATGTGCTTTGTTGCTGGTAGTGGAGAAGGATTTTTTTAATTACATTTCTACTACTGTATTTGTTGCCAGGCTCCTCATGATCATGAGGGTATGGCTGAATCTTCCTTTATCTACCCTACCTGAAAAAACCTTAAGCAAACACCTCAAACAGGATGCAGAACTATGTCTAACACTCTTCCTCCCCTGAATGTTTTTTTTTTTACCATCTCTGCCAGATGAAGAAGCCAGTAGGCTTCAAAAAGCTTTGTGAGATGTATTTTGTGCCTAGTAAATGGATAGAGGCAAAGATGGATGGGAGCCACTAATTTCTTTATGTAATGCATGAGAAGCATTCTTTATCAGATACATTCAGGCTTTGAGATAATTACAATACACATCTTTTAAATTATAAATGTGCATACATGCTCACTGGGACAACTGCATGATTCGTCCCACTGTCAGGAGAGGGCAGAGCTGACCGCCCGATTGGTCAAATGTGACAGACGTGGGCTTTCCATCAAGTGCCAGTAAGTGCCAACGATCATGAACTTTTTAATTTTTTTAAACTAGTTATCATTTTAAGCCCAGAGACAATGAGGAGGGCAGCCGCTGGGATGGGTGAATGGTTGGCGCCATCTTGATTTGAGGCCATGTCAATGTCAAAAAAAATCAAGGGCACACACAGATGCTGCAGCAAATTTGGAATAGAGTGCAGGTAAGAGGTTTTTTCCTTCTCGTATAGACAGGGCCCTAGTCAAGTTCTCGTGTTTGTAAAGTGTTCAAGTTCACTATGAGCTAAGACATAAACTGGTTTAGGTAGTCAAGCATATGAAAACTAAAGCATCATAAACTTCTGAAGCCATTTATTCCTACAGAAGAAACAAATGCTCAACTATATGTAGTGCCAAAATTTGACAACACTACAAAAATGTATCACTAATATACATTACAGATACCACCAGTATAGATGTAAACCATGTTTAAAATGTTTGCTGACTAAACAGTTTCCTTCTGTCACCTATTCTTTAGCATCAATTTCTTAACTATTTTGATTAGCTGAGGAATTAACTGGCTACCATGTATACAACTTATTATACACCATATTTTAATCAACTTTTGTGGCTTAGAAAACATGGGTTATACTTCTGTGGTAAAGCCTGTACTTTTTTAAACTAAAGCTTGGGTGTGATTTTAAAGTGAGCTATGTAAATACCCTAAAGGCACCAGATCCCATCTGGGAAGCTATGCAGGGTCAGTCCTGGTTAGTACTTGGGTGGGAGACTGCCAATGAATACCAGGTGCTGTAGGCTGTATTTCAGAGAAGGAAATGGCAAAACCACCTCTGAAGACTTCTTGTCTAAGAAAAACCTATGAAATTCATGGGGTCAGCATAAGTCAACAGTCAACTTGAAGGCATGTGTGTGCGTGCACAAACACGTGCCCAACCCAAACGCTAATGGCTGCACAAGTGAACATGTTTATCAAACAAAAACCATCATTAATAGGTTCAATTGCTATTCCTGTATCTATAAATATCTAAATATAGACATATATTCTCCAGGAAAAGATGAAGTGCCAGGACACTAACTACTAGTCAGTAACAGTAAATTTATGTGTATTTTTTTTCTTCTCAATGCAGAATACAATAAACAAGCACCCAAAATTTCTTCAAGAATCTTGGAATTTCAGTAGCAAGAAAGTCCATATCATGGGCTTACCCTTTAAAACAGGTGAGAATTATGTAAACCACAGGGATTCTTATAGACCAACAAGGCTTCCCATAATTCCCAAAAGTTCCTCAACTCCCCTCCTACTTTGTATCTGTCAGGGTGAAAGAACACCCCAAAATGATGAATTAACATTCTTTGAGGCTTCCAGAAGCAAAAACCCTCAACCTCAATCCTGTTGGGGGGAAAAAGCCCAAGAACAGAAGTGAAAACCAGACTTGGTTCCTATTTTTATTCCTACCATGTATTCCGGCGTATAAGACGACTTTTTCAGCCTCTAAAATCAGCTGAAAAGTCAGGGGCCGTCTTATACGCCGGATACAAGTCGGAAGTGGGGCTATTTCAGCCCCATCTCGGACTTGGAATGACAGGGTGGCTGGCTGGGGGGGGGAGTTTTCTAGCCACCTCCCCCCCCCCACTTAGCCAGGGTGGAGGGAGAGAGGGAGCCTTGCTGGGTGGGAGGGGTCTCCTCCATGACTTTGGAGCCATGGAAAAAATCCCCCCCCCCACTCAGCCAGGCTGGAGGGGGAGAGGGAGCCTTGCTGGGTGGGAGGGGTCTCCTCCGTGACTTTGGAGCCACGGAGAAAATCCCCCCCCCCACTCAGCCAGGCTGGAGGGGGAGAGGGAGCCTTGCTGGGTGGGAGGGGTTTCCTCCGTGACTTTGGAGCCATGAAAAAAAATCCCCCCCCCCCACTCAGCCAGGCTGGAGGGGGAGAGGGAGCCTTGCTACTTGGGAGGGGTCTCCTCCATCACTGAGCAAATCTCTCCCCACTCAGCCAGGCTGCAGGGAGCAGGGGAAGAACCCTCCATGATTTGGTATCCACAGATTTAAGTATTCATGGCTTGAAAATCATCTTTGCATTTAACCATTTGTTGTGTGGCTTTCAAGCTCACTCCAAATTATGGGTAACCTATGCTGGGTTTTCTTGGCAAAATGTATTCAGAGAAGGTTTGCTATTGCCTTCCTCTTAGACTAAGAGAGTGTGTCTTGGCTTACCCAAAGCCACCCAATGGGCTTCCATGGCTGAGTGGGGATTTGAACACCGGTCTCCTGAAGTCCTAATCCAACACTGAAATCACGATTCTGCAGCGGCATTTTAATGTATATCAGTGTAGATATTGGGAACTTCTCAAAAAGGATCCTTAGAACAAATCTCACAGCTCTTTCTACAGTTTAGGAGCCCATTCACACTACACAATTATACAAGTATTATTCCATTTAACTGCCATGTTTCTGTCCAATGGAAACCTGGGAGAGGGCGTAGTTTGGTGGGGCACTGGAGTGCTTGGGCTGAAAATGAATGGATGAATGAATGAATTCTAAATGCTCTTCCCTAAATTGTAAAACCCAGGATTTCATAGGACAGAACCATGGCTGTTAAGATGGAATAACAGCACTATAATTGTGTACCCATTTCTGTGTATGGTTATAAAAGCTGGACAGTGAAAAAAGCTGATAGGAAGAGAATCAGCTTATTTAAAATGTGCTGCTGGAAAAGAGTTCTGCAGATACTGTGGACTGCCGGAAAGACAAATACAATTGTCCCTCCGTATCCACAGATCTGGTATCCATCGCTTGAAAATATTCTTTAAAAAATAATAATCTATAGGGTATATTCGCCATATAAGACGACCCTCAATCACCCACCCTCCCTGAAGCTGCGATCGGGCTCCCCATCACTGCTTCGGGGAGGGCAGATGGTGGCTGGAAAGCTTCCCCCACTCCAGCCAGCCACCCTTCCTGAAGCCTCCCGGAATTGCGGTGGATAGCTGCCTGGCTGGGGAGAGACATTAAAAAAAAACTACTCCCAGTGCTGGCATAACTATGTACCATATAAAAAAAAATATCTTTATTGGTCAACAAAAATGCAAAACACATGATGCAAGCTTTGGAAGCTCTATGGCCTTCTTCATCAGGCAAAAGATGTCAAAATATAAAGAAAGAAAAGTGATGATGCTGGAGTCATAGGCCTACAGGCCAGCATAACTACCCCTGAATGTGTTTACCATATGTACCATCTGACATTCATTCCAGAATAGAGTAGTATGCCAGCTTTTATCTGTGTTTAAATTATGGAAACTGAAAAACATGTTAGCTAGTCATTAAAATACTTCAGATAATCTGTTTTGCTAGATTTTCAGACAACACTGTTATAGTGTTACTATTCCACTTTATTCGCTATGGCTGCCTCCTGTTGAATCCTGGGATTTGCAGTTTAGGGAGGGGCATTTACAACTCTCAGCCAGAGAGATCTTAGGCCTAACTAAACTACAAAACCCATAATTCCACAGCAGGAAGCCAGAGCAGTTAAAGTGGAATAGTAACACTATAACAGTGTAGTCTGAAAATCTCCATAATCTCAGTAAGAAAAGTTCACATTTAATATTAGAAGTACTGCAAGTGAACAGGAGAAACTTAAATAACAAACACTCAATATATAGACTCAAGTAACTCCTTGGATAGCAAAACACAATCTAGTTTCTGAAGAGAAACAGATTTTAATTTATTAACCCAATATCCAGCTTCTAAACCTAGTTACAGTTAAGTAAACCAACACTGGGTTCTTGGAAATACAGGGGAAAGCCCATGAATAGTTGTACAAAAATCTAGCAATCAAGCAGCATTAATCCTGAACTGTGCTTTAAAAAGTGGAAACTGCTTCCAAATTATTTAGCAGTAAAAAGATAGCACACCAGCACAGCACAGCTTACATATCATGTTATTTTCCATAGCATAAACAGATTGTTGATTCAGAGAAAGCCTCTGTAGTGTCACATTGTCAGATAAGAATTGCCTGTGAGGTAAATATTATCTAAAACACAAACGTTTATCAATTCGTGTCTAATGGCACATCAATTTGTCTCCCATCAACAATCTATGACTATATGCAAAGTAATTTTTCAGCAGGTACTCTATCTAGCAAGGATAAACTTATACTATATACAGAAATAGCAAAAAAAATCTCTGCATTCAATTTTTGACACCTACATTGTAAAGGTGGTGAATGCCTATTATGAGAGGAAAGGAAGACTTTTCATGAGTAGATGCTCAGCATACGGTCATTGTATCTTCTCTTTCCAGCACTATTTGCTTACTCATTCATTTCTGAGAATGCATACATTTTCCAAAACTTCTACATTCCTACCCACCTCAGGTAATATCCCAAATAATAAAATTCTATTTTGCAGACATTTCTGGAGCTTCTATTGCAATTGTAGCAGTAAAAAAAACAGGTGTGAATTAACTGTGGTATCGATACACTTGATTGGCAGATCAGTTTGTGATTTACCATATTCCTGTGCTAGTGTGCACACACCTTTAGATGAAAACAGTAAAGAAGAGAAGTCTTCTTTGCCCAGGAGCAGAAAGACACAATAGCGTCAAGTATCTTATAGAGAAAATGCCTTCCTCCAGCAGCTATGACAAATACTCTAGTTTAACGGGAGAGGAAGATCAAAATCCGCACAAGTTACTTTTTAGAAGTTTATTCATTACAGGTGGGCTACTTATTGCACAAACTGATACTGCATAGCACAGAGGGAGGATACTTTTTTGTTATTATGTGAAACTATCCATGACTCTACACACACACACACACACACACACACACACACACACAGGAAAGCAAGTAATAGGACTTCTTGTGCGCCTTCAAGACAAGGTGAACGAACCTACCACGGGGTTTTCTTGGCAAGATTTGTTCAGAAAGAGTTTACCTTGCCTTCCTCTGAGGCTGAGAGTGACTTACCCAGGGTCACCTAGTATATTTCCATGGCTGAGCAGAGATTCAAACCATGGTCACCAAAGGCATGGTCCAATGCTCAAACTACTTTATGTATAAATTAGACGTGTGTGTTTTTATTGTTAATTGTGTTTTTCAATTATTCCAAGTGTACAAATACTGAATCATTTTCTCTGCAGATTTAAATCATTTTCTCTGCAGATTTAAGGGACCAAAGAATCCCAGAGAATTCAGAACAAAGCTGGGTATCTTTTTGAAGGATATCCATTACCTTGGGATGCTTCCTTCATAGAATCATAGAGTTGGAAGAGACCACAAGGGCCATCCAGCCCAACCCCCTGCCATGCAGGAATAAACAAATCATTCTTTAAAAGATGTCCATCCAGCCTCTGCTTTAAAACCTCCAAAGGAGACTCCACCACACTCCGAGGTAGTGTATTCCACTTCCAACAGCTCTTACTGTCAGGAAGTTCTTCCTAATGTTTAGGTGGAATCTCTTTTCCTGTAGTTTGAACCCATTGCTCCATGTCCTAGTCTCTGGAGCAGCAGAAAACAAGCTTGCCCCATCCTCACTCAGTATGACATCCCTTCAAATATTTAAACATAGCTATCATGTCACCTCTCCACCTTCTCTTTTCCAGACTAAACATGCCCAGCTCCCTCTCATGGCACCCTAGAGTATCTCATCAAAGAATCTGATAATTATTGCAGCATGCCTATATACTAAGCCAGCCTTCCTAAATGTGGTGTCCGCCAGTTGTTTTGGACTACAGATCCTATCATGCCTGACCTTGCTGAGTGGGGTTCATGGGAGTTGAAATACAAAACATCAGAGGGCACTGGGTTTTGGATATCTACATTAAATTTATAAAGCTGTTTTTAAGTACAAAACACATGATGTTATAAATCAGTTTTGTATTATAATCTCTCACATTTTCAAAATCTGAAAGGCAAAGAGACAGTGAAACAGATGCCAAGGAAAGCTGTTCCTCATAGGACATGGTTTCCAGACCTCCCACCATTTTGGTTGCCTCCCCTGGACACGCTCCAGCTTCTCAATATCCTTCCTGAATTGTTGTGCCCAGAACTGGACACAGTATTCCAGGTGAGGCCTGACAACACTTGTTTTGCATATTTGCGCTATTGTGAGGCATTCTATTCAGGGGGTTGAATAATTTTGAGACTGGAGAAGTCATTATAAGTTGCATTTTCAGTTGAATTTGGGGAAACCACTTGAAGCATTCATTGTGTTGAGCTATTTCAGTTGCTTTTGTTTGATTTGTTCACTGCAAACAGCTAAAAGTCTGTAAATTTTGACAATAAACCTGATTTGCAACGGGGGTTAAATAATTTTGATTATAACTGTATCTACATTATTTGCCATTCTATTTAATTCTCAAGGGCATGAGGAGACAGGCTGATTGTTGTTTGGGGAAAGGTAGGCATTCTGCAATATGCTGAGAAATGGAATGAGGGAGAAAATCATTTGGCTCACTCACATTTTAATACAAACCAACTTAACTTGCGCTTCCTAAATGAAACATAATTATCTGACGATTTTCACACTTCCCTGAATTTTATGACAGTGTCCTCCAATCAATGAACATGTACAAAAGCATATATATTAGCAGAATGGGAAACAAAAAGCGTACGAAGGGAAACTACTTGCAAATTATGGAAAAATACATACAAAATACAGATATTAGGAGCAACGTGCAGGAAAATGTGTATTTTAGGAAAAACGTCTACCAAAAATCAACTGTTGCTTCAAAAACAATTCAAAACAAATCAATATGCCTACTCCCACTTCAGAGGCACTTTTGTATATTCTAGCTTGCTAGAATCAATAACTGTAAGCCTGGACAAATTTGTGAGTCCTTGGAATGTCACCTCAAAGTCAAGCAGAGGTGCCACCCACAAATGAGAGTTCTGCTAATGGAAAGTGCTTCTGTTTGATGGTGAAGAGGACTTCTTTTTCCTTAGAACCCACCCAACCCATTCAGCAGGGTCCCCAAACATCTATGCAGCATTTTCGAAGGGAAGCTACTCTGAGCAAGGGAGGGCAGTGGAATTTTATTCTGTAAGCCTTGTTATGCACATATAACTTTGGATGTAATCCAATGTTTTGTACCAAATTGGTCTAAGAAAGGTGGACTCTTAAATACAGATTCAGGTTTTCATCACCCAGAGGAGAGGCAGGAAGCAGGAAATCAAGTCTCGCGATAGCTGGAGAGGGCTGTTGACTCCTCCCCTCCAACCCTTTACGAGGCCAGTTCACTGACTAGCAATGCCCGGTAAAGATGACAAAGAAATTCAATAGGTATGCCCACCCTAAGAGAAAGGGGCAGTCACCGAGGGCAGGGTGGATTCCTTCTCTCGACCGACCCAAGAATGCACCTTCACGGTAAACCAATGTGGCATTCTCTGGGCCGGGGGGGGGGGGAGGAACTATGAGATTGCCTGAGCTCCTTCCTCCCTCACCTACCTGATTGCTTTCCCAATCATCAGAAAGGGGGGGGGTATAACAGGCCTCTGAGCCATGGGACTTGAAGTGCATCCAGACCCTCGGCTTCTCTGTCCGGGAACCTCGTGAAGTACCTGTCTACTTTTCTCTTGGACTGTGAAGCGAACATGTCTGCTTCCATCAGGCCGAACCTGACTTCGGTGGAATACCTGAGGATGGAGGGACCACTCCCCTGAGAGAACTTCGTGTCTGCTCAAGTAATCTTGCTTGCAGGTAGGCCATACCTACTGGGCTGACAGTGAAGGCACCGTTCTCTCTGCCCAACAGAAGAGAAGGTTGGCCTCCTCCTACAGGGAGCAAGACCTCATCCCTCCTTGCTTGACTATGTAAAAGCAGGCTGTGGCTTTGTCTGTCTTCCTTCCAGTCTAGGGACTCAAGGCTATAGACCCCAATGGGGCAAACAGGGATTTAAAATGCGCTCTGGTGGGTTCAGCAACCATTCAGAGTGGCAGCTGACCCAAACATTTGGAGTTACACCTGTTTCCAACCTATCAACTGGTTACACTAACTGCAGAGGCTCTGCTTCATGGCAATGTGGCTTCACCATTTTGGAAGAGGGCTATAAATACCTGACAGACAACGAACATTTCAGCCCGCATGGTGAGCAGTAGTTCACTGGATCATCTGTAAACCTGTGTAAAATAAGACTATTGCATAGTTAGATAATGGGGATATTAGCTAACATGATAATGGGGATATTAGCTAACATGCACTGAGTCCATATGAATGCATGGATGCACACTGTTGTTAACAGAGAACTGCTTCCAGAATTTTATTTGATTACATCTGAGGAAGCACTTTCTTAGCTAGTTAAAGAACTCTTTAACTCCATGCCACATTATCATCATCCTATTGGATGCCTGAAGGCATACCATATTGAATGATTGTTGACTAAGGAGTCATGAAAACTAATAGAAGGAATTGGTAGGAGTAGCAGGGAAAGGAATTCCTCCCAAGAAATATCTGTCAACCTGTCAAACAAATCTATGGCCAACTATTTAAATTAGTAGCTCCCTAAAAAAGGAGCTGGAATATGTTAAAGCTGAGCATGTGTGCCAGCAGAAGGCAAGGGACAGCCACTGGCAGCCCCAGTAAATTGCACTCTTTCAGCCCCAGAGGGGGAGAATTGGGAACAAAGGGTGCTCTCTGAACAATCTTAACAAGAGAGCCTGTGGAAGGCATATGGCCACACCCTCACACCAACTAATCCTATAACAATAGGGTTATCAAACCTTCAAACCACCTTGGCTTAGGGCTGAACTTTACCCAAAGTATTGAAACCTACAAGCCTGGAGTCAGCTGAAAGGTAAGCCCATCAGAGGGTATTCTTATTTAAAATGTAGCTATTTAGACTAATTACCAAGTACTTCTATGGAAGACCCCCTCAAGGCTACTCAGGGTGTGGGGGGGGGGGAGTGAGCAGAATAAACTATTCTTATAGTAGGTTTTGGGGGAGGGCGATTTCAGGCTGTGAGGCCGTGTTCTAGAAGAGTTTACTTCTGACGTTCCACCTGCATCTGTGGCTAGCATATTCAGAGAATGGTTGGGTACAAGTGGGGGGGGGATGTTATATACTCAACACATGCAAATGAACTCCACCCAGGGACAGGGGGATTTCCAGTGGACAATGAACTATTAGCCAACCATTAACCAAACAGACACTAATCCTCTTTGCATATCTCCACCCAGAAACTAGCCATTCAAATACACAAATTTACATATCCTCTCCAACAGGGGCTCCCAATATATAACCCCCACACACACTCCTACTCAACCACAAAAAACCTATGGCCATGAAAGCCTTCAACTACACATATTCTTATAATTTTAATGAACTAAGGAAGGGTGGGGGGTAAAGGGTCTTCCTGGCTGAAGGAGACTCTATACCCCCATTAGAAATTTCAGAACCACTTCAAATTCTGAGGAGAACCTCTCCTTAGCAGAAAGACCCTGTGTTTCTTAGTCTTTCCCCTAGACAAGCAGCAATCCTCTGAGGCAAGGAAGGAGAGGGGGGAGGTGTCTCCTACCTAGGGGACTGGAGCTCCTGTGCTCCCTACTTGGAACTTGGCTGCCCCTTCCTCCCCTGAAGAGGGACTGGACTGAAACCATTAACCCATTTTGCATTGCTGTAAATCTGGCACAGGGATGATTTTCTCAGAGGACTCTAGATGTCTGTAAGCACTGGAGATCCACTGAGTCACAAGCGGATGGGGGGAATATTGCCTTTCTTGCTTGGCTCCAGCCTGAGTTTCCTCACTCAATTAAAGCAAATATGTGTTGCTGTAGCCTATACTCTAGTACTGAAACTGAGAAGCTTTAAGGCTGACACCAGTCACAAGAGGAAGTTACGCATGTGCTTATCCTTGCATCTCCTCAGCCCTGGCCTTAACAGGGGAGAGGTGAGCAGAGACAAGGGCATCCATGAGAAAAAGAACTGTAGTGCAGACCCCAATTCATGGCATTTCAAAAATTAGACATAAGGAGAAGTTAACTGCCACCCCTTATAAGACTGAACCCCCTGCCCCCAGTGCTTGGGTGGAGTTCTTCCCTCATCTACTTGCCCAACCCAGGAAGGCTGCTTGCACAGTATCTTCTGCCAGGCAGCTAGGGAACCACTCCTGAGTTAGGAACTCTTGGGAGCTACTCCTGCTCATGCGTAGGAGGCTGCAGATTGCCTATAGTTTAACCCTGACATTCTTAGGGAGAACATAAAACTTTTAAAAACTGAGGTGGGACTTCAAAGCTAGGGGTTTGAAGCTTATGTTCTTAACCAGGCTATGTAACTCATTGGCTGCACCAGGGTTAGCCTATTAGAGATTGGCTTGCTCCACTCCTACCTGCATAAGTGAGCTGAGAAGCACACTTCCAGGGAGAAGAGAGATCCCCACCCCCCTGAGGCAGGGCTGTGTGCTTGGGGGGGCAGCCCTGAAGGAAGGGGAAAAACCATGGCCCTACCCACTTTCCTCAAAAGCACCAGGAAATTTTTCAGTTTTGGACAGGCTAAGGAATTGGGAGTGGAGGAAAACCTTATCTCCCCCTTCCAATGAGCCATCTCCTTCGCCCTCCTCCAAGGAGGTAGTGCAGGAGGCTTTGTCTCACATTCCTCCTCAGAGGAATGAACAGCAGAGGCCATGTGTTCATTGCCATGTGGCCAAGATGGAGGCCGTTCATGTTTGAGGAAAAAGCCTCCACCTCTTCCCATGTGGCCATGGCATGATGATTTAACAGTGATGCAACATGGTCACTAAGAGACACTACCATGCATTTCCCAGGCCGCGAAAGGGTCTGCCCCACCCATAGGGGTCCCCTGTGCCACTGGGGAGGGGGGAGAGAGAGACCAATCACCCGGCTTAAGAGCAGCATTCCTCTGAGAGAGGGCCCGCCATGGTCTCCCTGGCTACCAGTTCCTGGACCCAGGCCAAGAGATGACTTGGAGGTGGCATTACTGGCCTTCTTGAGAACCCATCGCTTGGGAGAGGGAGCACCTTGAAACTCCCCCTCTCCCCTTTCGCTCCTTGCATTCAAGGCTCATGGTAGCCGCGGCCATAAATGCCACGGTTTCACGGGCTACAAGTTCTCGGACCCAAGCAGAAAGGTCTGAGGCAGGCCAGGGAAGACCCCACATGCTAGGCCTCCCCCAACTGGCTGAGCCCCGCAGTTACTTCCCTGCTCGAGGATGTCCCTTGTGATCCCTGGTGCTGCCGTGATCTGAGTGCTCTGTCGTGCTCCTGCCTCGCTTGCGGAAGAGATTTCAGTGACAGGGGAGCTCTGGTCAGTGGCCTCCCGCCCGTCTGCACCTGCTGAAGATCCCAACAGCAGGGGCGGCTTTTTGGCCTTTGCCATGGATTCTCTCAATAGGTGAACCCACGCAGTTTCTCCTTTGGGTGCCTGCTGTTTTTTCTGCTTTGCATCTGCTGGGGCCATCCCAGGGGCAAGGCGGGGTTGGAGCAGAAGCGGAAGGAAAGCGGAAGAAGGGTTCCTTTTTTTCTTTCTTTTTTTACAGTGGAAAAGGAATGAAAGGCTCCAGCAGGGATTAAGTGGAAAGGCAGAAAGAGAGCGAAAAAGTGAAGTAAAAGCAAGATTAAGAAGGAACTTTGAGAAGAAAAGGACAGAAGTTCTGCTCCAGGTGAAGGCAGGAAGAATAACTGGCCTCGTGGAGGGCTGGAGGGGAGGAGTCAACAGCCCTCTCCAGCTATCACAAGACTTGATTTCCTACTTCCTGCCTCTTCTCTGGGTAATGAAGAAAGCATTCCAAGGTAATGGATTCTTCCCCTCACCAACCCAGAGAATCTGAAAATGTACTTGTTTGACTCAAGAATTATGAATTTCCATTACAAAAATGAACTTGCTAAATTTGCTGTCTTAAAACACAACAATATATGCTATATGAAGACAGAAAGTGGATTATACTGTCTCTGTACAAGATGTTAAAAATGTTCCCATCAAACCAGTACTAGAATACTAGAGTTTCTGACTCATTTCATTTTCCATTTTGGGGAAATAGCTAATACACAGAATATCACAGGAAAATGTAAATCACAGAGATCTCTGCTGATTTATGTTCAAAACTCTATTGTGTCAATGCCACCAGCCAATAGAGGAGGGGTGACTAGGGATATTCTCTTAACCAGCACTAACGAACAAAATTATACAGGGATGTCAAATGTGGACTGAAGAGACATCTCAAGTGCTTAACAAGAACAAAACCAAAATGCTCCCTGTGCTAGCCCTAAATTGCACTACTAGAGTTAGCCAGGAACAGATTTTTGGGTGGAAAGACTATGTACTTCATTCAGTTCTAGTAGCCAAAACAAATATCTTAGAAATATATTTGAAGTTTTTTTCTGTCAACTTCAAATCATTTTAATTCTTTTTCAAATTGAATCACCATTATAAGCATGAACTGAGAAAATGAAAAACCAATGAACAAGGTTTTTCATTGGTGATATAGAACAAAAATGAAGTATTTTGAATATTTGAAGGTTTCTATAAATAAACCAGTTTGCAAAATGACTTACATATAAGGAAACAAGGTAATCTTTTAACAATTCTCTCTCTACATAGTCTTAAATAAAGGGAAAATGAATCATCATTGATCTAAACTAGTGTTTCTTTCACTATCTGATGTGGGGGACATGCAGGATTTTCTCCCCATAATAAGCCAGGGACTGGCACCATATTTCTGCCAAGTGGAAAACAATTGTTTCTTTCTTTCCTGGAAATTCTCTGCAGACCAGCAGCCAATACCTCACAGACTGACAGTGGTCCAAGGACCAGCACTTTGAATAGCAATGATCTAGACTAAGCAGGCCCAGCAAATGCACCACAATTCCCATCCTCAGTGTTGAAATGGGTAATTTTCAAAAGCCTGTTCTCTCAGGACTTCTTTTTTAGGCAATTATCCCCCCCCCTCAAATTCTGCAGTTTCCATTTGACCACCAGTTTATAATTAAATTCATCATATTTGTTGTTTAAAAAAAAAGTGCTGCGCTATACAGCCTGTTGTATAAAGAATAGTAAAGGAGATGTTCTGTCCACTCCTAGAAACAGCAGTATTTTGAAGAATCCTTTACATGCACTTCAGCTTCTCTAATATGATGACAATGCCTACCATCATCCCTAAGAGAAATCCATAAGAGGTGTTTTGTTGTTGTCATTTTGTTTTGGTTGCTTTTTTTTGCGCATCTCTCCTGTAAGCAACACCTTTTGGTTTAGATTTTTAAGACATTTTTCCCCAGTATGCTATGTTGATAACAGTCACGGCATTATCTTTTAAACTGTTTTCACCTAGGTAAACTGATATATTTCAACAAAGGACCACATACAGAAACTGAACAAGACATTAAAAGTATGAGAGAAAAGTACTTTAGAGCAAGTGTGCGTGAGTTTTCAGAACATGATTGAAAAAAGACTATTACAAGTCACAAGTTTATGCTTCACTAAATACTGAAGCAGTTTGGGCTAATTCTCAGAAAATATGTCCTTAAGATTAAATATAGCTATTCCCAAATGGTTTCTTTATCAATTACTAGACATGAAACACAACTGACCACATTTGTTAAAGAGATTAAACCCAAACTTTTAATACAAGGCTCAAATAATTTTTAAAAGTAACAAAATCACCAAACAATCAAATTCCAAGATTAGGAAACTGTAAATGATCATATCCTAAGTTTTCCTTCTTTTCCTTTTTTATTTCCAAGGAGTTTGGGGAAAGAAACTAATGTACTCCTTATTTCAAGCAATACATCCTTATTTCTGCGCTTCTCTGTTATCTAATGAATGTCACGATATGCCATGATATGGCAAGCTGAAAATACAGAGAAGAGAGACAGCTGTTTTTATCACCTGAATTTTCAATTTTGGTTTTCAAATATGGCCATCAAATCTGGCCTGGGACACCATGTAATATGAGCAAATACAAATATTAATGGTGATGCTACCAGATGTCTATGAATATGGTCATGTTACCATGGCAACAATGAAGTTCATTCTGGTCAGTAGAATGATGGCACCCTCTCCAGGAAGCAGTAGCTGTGGCATTTTGCTCTTTGGGAGGGAAAAAACTGCAGGCCTTTTCCTTATACACAGAAAGAAAAATATGCTACCAGACCAGCTGTGCAATTATATCAATCCTGTCACTGTCTTGCAATACTCCAACAGACTAAAAATGGCACTGCCTACTTGCGTTCAAACTTCTCCCTCCTCCGTGCCACCACTTCTGTGTACAGCCTTTTCTGTAGCTTTACCCTAGGTCTCCGTATCAAATTCCTTCCTCCTTCCCAAAACGCTACTTGCTTCCTCAAATTAGCTTTGTGTCTACAGCATGCACTCTCAAATGTAAATTCACCTCACTGCCTTCATATGTCCAAGAACAAATTAGAAGCTTTACATGAAACTCACTCTCACCATTCTATCCTGCCCCAAGTGTACCATTGATAGGACTTGGCTGTATTTACCAGAGCAAAGGAGAAACACTCTGCACATGTTAATTTAACATGTTTAAATTAGCAATTCAGTTCTCTAAGGAAGGATGTTAAATTTACATAATCTCAATAAAAATGGTATATAAACTTCTGCAAAAGGGCAAGATTTGGAAAAGCAAGACAAAATCCAAAATGCAATCACAGAGAACTTAATGTCAAACGTATTCATCTCTTCTTTGTGACTCTGAACAGTGGTGGTAGTGAAGACACTCCAATGTCACATTCTTTTAAAACAGATTATGAAATGACCAGCCAACTGGATAGCTGAGCTCAGAAATAATAAATGCTCAGCAGATTAAGTTGGCATGCATTTTTTTTTGTATGCAGCCTTTCAAACGCTATATTCAACATTAAGCTTGCTTAGATTATGTTTAATCAGTCTACCATACCCTATTTCTACTGCAAGTCGTAAAAGCAGTAAGACTTACAATAGTATGCTTCTTTTCATTCTGATAAAAGCAATTAAGTGAGGGATTATCATGTATATATCTGCAATACTAAAGCCATGTTTGATTAAACTGGCATAAAGTAGTTTCACATGCACTAGTATGTTTTCCCAATCCTGTTCTGAGACAGAATTGAAGTCGGTAAGTCTCTTCTTGAAGATAGTCATGTTTTACAGACAACATTTCAGAAATTATTCTAGGTACAACTAAGCCTAAAATCTATGGCTCGCTCGCTCTCATAGATATAATGGAATTAATACTAATTTGACAAACCCATTCTTCACTGCTCAAAAGCAATGTAGAAAAAAAAGTGTCAAGCATTTTAGACTGTAAACAATCATATTTAACATCCACTATCTCTAACAACCACATTTTATTAGCCTAAATAGCCCTACCATAAAACAATTGAGGCAATCTTATTGTTTACTCTGTCAAACAAGGTTCAAAAGTATGTTTCACCCAACCAGATTGTACTGACAAATCAGAACACAGAACAAGCCCCAAGGTGTGTATTGTCATGTTTTAGCTCTACCCAATAAATGTCAAATATTTTCCACCAAGTTTCCTCCCAGGAAAAGCATCCAGATAAACCATAAAGTCATCAATACACTCATCTCCCTTATTCCATCCTACTTAATTTTTTCTCCCCAACCTGAAAATACTCCATCTTCTTTGAGGTCAGATTTCTTTTATTTCAACAGTAGTGAAGCCCATGGACGCAGCCCCAAACTTCTTTTTTGCCTTTTTATAAGCCTCACAAGGTTCCCCAGAACCAATAAAGTTGCTGCAGCTGCATGATGTCAGCTGAGTAGTTTGTCAATGATGTTCAACAACAAGCTGCTTTGGGGGTTGGCTATGAGTTCAATCATGGGGTGGAAGCAACAATGTTTGTGGTCGAACCAAAGAGTTCCACACACACACACACACACACACACACACCAAAGTGGAACACTCTGACTTATTAAAGAGGTAGAAAAGGCAACAAAGAAAGCAAGAAGTCAAAGACACCTTCATTTCCTCTTGACAGTAGGGTTTTTCCTTTTCTCTTGGTACTACGAAGCAAGTTCCTGATTCAGGGGGAAATAAAGCAGCCTTTCCTAGCTGTTTGCAGATGAAAGTAAGAACATATCTCTCAGCACCAAGTAAAAAGGAAAAGCTCTGTTAACAAAAATGTTTGTGTACAGCTAGTTTTGGCAGAAAATTGTCATACTTGGTATATTAAAGGTGGGATTTATTTAGACAATTATTACAAATTTAATTTACTTTTTACTTTTTTGGGTTACATATAGAGCTCGAAGATCATGAACTATAAAGAACCTCTTTGGTTTTGCCAGTTTCTGAGATGCAGGCAAAGAATAACAAAAACAGAAGAAGTATAACTATATTCAAAGTATTAAAGACAAGGTGTTTACACACACACACACACACACACACTTCTGTTTCAACTGTTGTATAAAGCAGCTGTTGCAATAACAAAGACAGAGTCTGAGAATTACTCTCTCTCTTTAAAGAGAGAAATCATTATGCTCACAGGTACATTGTTCCGTTTTACAATAAGCCATAAGAACATTCAAAAACTTTTTTTTCCTTCGAAGAAAAATGTTTGTTAATCATAACATTATAGGCTATTTTCTCTTACTTTCCAAGTAAAGCCCTGACCTATACTGTCAGTCAAGTACTCTAAATGCATGTAAATTTTCCTCCTGATTTAACTAAGATGGAGCTATTGCTGACAACAGGCAGTAACCTTGTAGTACTCTTGTAGGGCATGCTGACATAGGAGTACAAACACACGCAGTAGATCTCTTTCTAGTTTGTGAACCTACTTGGCAGATAAATTTGCTTTGGGGGTGACTATGTCCTTCCTTCTAATAGTAAGTAGTATATGCAATGAACACATGATCATCAGCTAAAATTAATGTCAAAGTGCCTAACATTCTTTCATAACACTGACAAGCTTAATTCAATAACATTTTGTCCTTCTCATGCTGTACTAACCAATACTCTGTTTTTTTCAAATTTAATTTTTAAAAACTGTTATAAATGGTCATTATTTTGAAGGGGGACTGGAAATAGAAATATATTTCCCCTTCAGCCTGCCACTGGGGCACATTCATTGAGGATTTAGAATCTGTAAACACACTTAAATATAAATCTTTTTTTTAAGGTTGAACTGATCAAACACAGAGAAAAATAGCAATCCCACAAATGACAAATGACCGCTTCTTCTGAAATAACTGGTGGTTTTAGTTGTTGCAGTTCTAACTCTCAATACACACCCACCTTTTGAAAACTTGTATTCTATATTTGTGATTTTGATCCAAGTGGATGATTATGGAGGAATAGTGTGGTTTTCTAAGATACTCTCATCATCAACCAGGACTTTTGATGGAACACTTCTGATACTGGAATGTGTTTCATGGGAGAAAACTTTGATCAGTACAATATACAGGCAGAGTCACTGTATGAGAACTGCCTAATAGTTTATATCATACTTTCAGAGAGGAAGGGACTGGAATTAAGAGCACTCTGTGTACTAGGGGCTTCAAGAACATAAGTAAGACATAGAGCTGTTGGAGGGGAGGAAAACTTTGTCCAGACTTAGAAATTTGATCCATCATTATGTCCATGTTTTGTACTTAGTATGGCTCTAGGTGCAGATTGCTTGTTGAACACCAAATTTCCAATATGCCTTGTATTAGCACTATGGAGAGAGCTGATCTGTGATCCGAATTTGCTTGCTTAGTAGGTTATTTTATTTATTTATTTATTTATTTATACCCCGCTCTTCAGCCAGAAGGCTATCAGAGCAGCTTACAAATTATTTTAAGCAACAGCAATTTACACATCTACACTGCATTGAGCAGTTTACAATGTGTATTAGCTAATTAGCTAATTAGCTCCAGTGGTAACTTTCTGCTTTACACTGAAGGTTTTTTCTCACTCTCTCTGGATAATTTCCTTCCATTGTGAAACTTAAGACATAAGAGAAAGAGAAAAGACAATTTGGTAGTTTGAGGCCTGGATTCTTTTGGTAGCTATAACTAGAGCAGACCTACTTAATCAATGTGACTCTCCTTTCAACAAATGAAGTAGTAAAGTAGTGTCAACTTTAGTTTACACTAATAGGATTTGGGCCTGAATTTCTTTGCAGCGGGGGTTGGGACGCTATTGCTTCAACCATAACTTTTTTCTTTAAAATGGTTTCCCTTACAGAACTGCAGCAAGAGGTGGTATCTTTCCACTAGTATAAAACTTCTACTGCTGCAATAATTCCATTTTTATCCCTGAGCAATTTTCAAATCCAAGACATAAATTCAGGGCATTACAGCACCAGCATTAATGAAGAGTCTGCAATAACTGCATTAGATTCAGTTTTAGAACAAATGTGTCAGTTTTATGGCTAATTTTAGCTGTATTTAAGTATACGTAGCCTAGAATTCCAAACTTTTAAGCCGTAAACTGGCTTTCAAGTGTCATGAAATATCTGAGAAATGTATCAGTCTGAAAATAAAGTATACTTACTCCTTTTTAAAATCGGTGAAAGATTACATATCATAGAATAATCCAACGTCCATGAATTCAACCCCAATATCTCATTCTAATAAATGTCAAACATCAATAAAGATTGCCTCAATACTGAAATAACATTAATTAATACTGCCTTATGCATTTTTCTACCATTCTGTAACATGATACTGAAGAAATATTTGTAAACTGGACTTTGATCCAAAGAGACAGTGTTCTTTCATTTGAAGGATGAACCATAAAGCAAAATCAGGATAGTCAAACAGAACATTTGAAATACATCATAACCAAAAAAAAATGCCAAGCAATGAATAAGAACTTTATCAATGCAAGGACCCATCACAAAAATAAATTAATTCTTAACACAATTTTACCACAACCTTACAGGCACTAATACTACCTACTGTTTTATAACCTGTCAAATCTGTCACACCAACGAGGAAACCTCAAAAGAAAGCATTAGCTTACAAGTGAGTCCTAAAAGCTTGATCTAAATTTACAGGTAGATCCATTTCACAACATTTCAGAACTACCAGGCTGTTTTAAGCAGATACTATTATGCTTCCAAAATTTTTGACAAGATACAAACTATTTTGCTTCCAAAAATTTTGACAAGATACGAAATTTGCATACATTATCAAAGTTTGCTAATGTTTCCACAAGCATGAACAGTGGTTTTATTTTAATGACTGAAGTTAACTCTACACAAAAAGAGGGGATAGGAGAGGTCTGCTGTAAACAAATTATGACATTCACTTATTCCCTATTAAACATGTTAATTCTAAGATTGCAATCCTATGTTTACTTGTCAGTCAGCCTCACTGAATGTACTTTTGGGTGAACATGCAAAGGTTCAGCTTATAAAAACAACAATGAATATATGTTTAACAAAGGCTTTTCAGCCAGCAAACATGCTATCTCCAGAAATTATTTTTTAATGCAAGCAATCTAATAAATAAGTAGTGTCTCTATTTAAATTGTGAGTCTAAAGTAAAAACAAAAACAAAACATGCTTCTGCTTGATTCTCTTCCTTATGCTCTCATTTCTGTTTCATCCCCCTTCCCAAGTCTCATTTTAAATTGGAATAGTGATTTGATCCAACTTATTTAAATAGTAAACTGAACAAGTATTCTACAGACTGGCTCCCTTTTTCTAGCTCAAAACTGCAACGTTGCAGAGATGGTCAACTATAGTAAAACTGAAAAGCCTCATTACCACCAGAGTAAACTACCATCACAAGTGGATCTCTAGAAGCCTCATTAATTTACTTAAAATAAGCACATGCTAACCCCGCCCCACCCAAAACACACACACACTGGCCTGTAGCAGCCACGTACTATACTGGGAACAGGCACACGGGAGATCAGGATCTAACGGAAGATTGTCAGATGGTTTAATTTGTCCTGGCAAAGGTTTCCGAGTCCTAACAGTAACAATTGCAAATAAAATGGACAAGGGGGGGGGGGGGAAGGAAGGAAGATTATCAAACATGACTAATGTGGCGCTATAATGACGCCAGAGGAATGCAAAAGGATGCCAATGACAGGCAACATTCTTTTGCATTCTGCTGGTGTCGTGCTGTTTCTTTTTATTGACAGGCCAAGCCCCATTGCGATTTAGTGCCAGCATTGCCAGTGTGTGAAACCTTGGGCCATTTAACTCCCATGAATGCAGCGTCAATGGGTGGTCCTGCCAGAACACTTCCAGCTGAGATTGCGACATCTAGGTAAGTGATGCACTTTTTAAAAACTTCCCTAGTTCACTTGGAAGCTTTAAAGTGTGTGTATGTGTTTTTTGTAACTTTTTTGTGTACTTTTGTTTTTATTTTTGAATTTCTTGCACTTGTGTCTTCTCACGAAAAAGGGTGGGATTTCAGTCCAGGAAATGAACAGAGCTCCGTTAGAGCTCCGTTCATTCCTGGGCTGCCTGTCGATGGAAGAGAAGGTAAGTGCGGTGGGGAGGGTTATCGCGTCGGGACAGGGGCATGATCTCGAAGAGAGAGAGAGAGAGAGAGAGAGAGAGAGAGAGAGATCTGTACCATGATTGGCCTTGTGCTCAAAGGGTAGAATATTTAATTGACTTCATCCCTTCCTCCACATTCTCCTAATGTCTCCATCCCAATGTACTACTTTTACATTGGCTCTGGATAGTGGGCCTTGAAGCTGTAAGGAAAAAAAAACCAGATGCCACAAACATGAAGTCAACCAGAACTCTCTACAGTTCTACAGCACGTTCTCAATTCATCACCATCAGCTTCTTTGTTGACAGTTCTTCTCCACTGCTAAACTAATACATTACTTTGTAATTCTCCCTATGTTAAACTGAAAACAACATAAAAGTGTATCTTCCTCAGCTAATTTTTTTTAGCAACATTAAACCTCAGTGTTTACCAAGAGTATTAAAACTCTCACTATTTATTTAATAAATAAGTAGGAACGTGTTTCCTCAAGTCATATACACATTTATGCCCACAGTGTGCAAACACAGTAAAGCATTTTAATTTCCTAAGATTATACTTTAGTCACTGCAAAACTGTAATGTCTACAGGTTTAATTAAAATAAACACTGAATTAACCTAAAACACCTTCTGGTAAAAACTTTTTGACTGTTGAATATTCAAGTGAGCATTATCTCACCCTTCTTTGGGACTCGGCAGGTGCTTTTATTTATTTATATGACCTGTAATGTTTGAGTTAACAGACAACTTCAGATTCTACTATCTCAGGATTTAGAGTCTAAAGAGCTGATAACAAAAAAAAGGGGGGGGACTTATAGACTTTACTGGACATAAATACCCAGGATACTGAAATGTAAACAGAAAGCAGGACTTCAGTAGAAAGTCTTTATAAAATTTCAACTTTAATAATGGGATATATTTCTCTGAAGTATTCACTTCCCAATTTACAATACAGTAGGACCCCCGTATCCCCAGACTTACCAGATACCAGAAACCATGGATAATAGCAAAAAACATTGAAAAGAATGGGACTTCCATTTTAAAATACCATAGAGTTGCCTTGGATGACCTAGAAAATGTCTAGAGACAACACCTCTCTAGGCATTTTCTAGGAAGGCTTTATGGTATGTGTTCTGTTTTGTGTCTCATGGATAATGGTTCCACGGATACAGGGGTCCTACTGTACTTTTAAGCATATCTTTTAGGTTTAAACAATCAGATACTGTAAGACAATAGTTTTTTTCCCCTCAAGCTCAGTTGCTTGGCCTAATACACTTGATTTATGTGACCCAATGTAGCAGCAAATTACCATCTTACTTCAAAAAAGAACACTTTAAATAAAAAATAGGCTGAGAGACCAAGCACCCTGCCCAGAAGGTGCCCAGGTCCACTGGACCAGCATCAAATAGTACTCACTCCGCTGATTGAAGATGTTGTTGCCAGCAAATCAATAAATCATGTGAATCACAGTAATTCTCCCCACACACACACCAGGCTGCAGCCCACCAGTCACACCTCAAAACTGCTCTGGAGGGCTGAGGGAATCTCCAGATCCAATTGGGGCCAAGGTACAGTGGCTTGCTGGTAGGACATGGAACTACCAAATATCACCTCCCTCCTGTCTACATACAGACTTCTTCAATTAGTGGATTGCCCACCACTGAATATAATCTATAGCCATTATTTTCACACCCAGAAGTCTGTTTTGTTGGGAAAGGGACCTGTAATAGTCAATTTCTAAAGATCATTTTTATCAGTTCAAATGTAATGTATAAAAACTTGCATATCTTGCCTGTCAAAATCTTTACATCAGTATCTCCACTATGAGGAGTGGCTAAGGGAGCTGGGTCTGTTTAGCCTGGAGAAGAAGAGGTGACATGTTAGCCTTGTTTAAATATGTGAAAGGATGTCAAATTGAAAAAGGAGCAAACTTTTGTTCTGTTGCTCCAACGATTAGGACACAGAGCAATGGATTCAAACTTCAGGAAAAGAGATTCCACCTAAACATATTAGGAAGAATTTCCTGGTGGTAAGAGCTGCCTGGGAGTGTTGTGGAATCTCCTTCTTTGGGTGTTTTTAATCAGAGGCTGGATGGCCATCTGTCAGGGGTGCTTTGATTGTGTGTATTCATGTATAGTGGGGGGATGGACTGGATGGCTTTTGTGGTCTCTTCTAACTCTATGATTTCACATCCAACCATCAGCATGTCTTAGCATCTCCTACAAATCCCAAGTCTGCTTTCAACTGCACTTAACATATGCCCCGCCTTACATGAGATAAAATCTACTCACAAATATCTGCCCCCCCCATTCTGCTATCTAAATCATCTCTCCCATTGTCCAAAAACTACTCATTCACATTTTTCCTTCGACTGCAATTGCTGTCAAATTGCAAATCCCACACTCATTGATAGCTGTGTTGCTGGCTTTAATGGAATAGAGGAGATGCTGACAACACACATAACAGTTATTGTACACTAGGTCTTTCCTGGCCCTGAAATGACTGTTTTGTTGTTCTATGGTCCCAACAGTACAGATTCTAAGAGGCCTGACAGCATTAAATGGTTAAACCATTTACTTACACACACAAACACACACACACAGAGAGAGACAGACAGACAGATAGATAGCCTATTACTTTTTCATCTATTTTGGAAAAGCTGCACTTAACATACTATAGACCTCCCACTAAGCCACAAAATTAATAGAATTGCCATATCTGTCCCTGCCACTTCAGCAACAGAAACTGTTCCAGTAGAACAAGCTGACACAGTTCTTTCAGTGATTCCAATAGTTACTTTACCTACAGCAGCAAATACTTCACAGCAGCACCCATTGCAACCGTCATCTTACTCAACTCCTCCTACTGGTTTTACTGTAACAAAAGAAGAAAGCCCCACCCATCCTTCTATACTTAAGACTTGGGAACAGAGTGCCTATATGACTTAGTATGACCTCAGAAACAAGCTGCAACACTCACCTCAGGCAACAGGAGGTTCCACTGGTGAGCACAAATCATGGATAACTTCCAAAGCTTACAAAATCAATAGCAAACTTAAATGCTCCAAAAGGACTGTTACAAATTTAGTGCTGATTGAAATTATCACAGAGCTGTTAGTAGCAGATTGTAACTCGTCATTCACATGAAGATAGCTGCATTATTTCAACTTTACTGTACTATCAAAATACTGTAACTTTATTCAAGAATGCAGCCTGTGGCCTTGTACCTGTCACTCTCTCTCTCTTTCTGCCTGACCCTACCTACTTATTGGCTTCTGGAGAGAATAAAATGAAGAGAGGGAGGAACCATGTATCTTGCACTGATCTCATCAACAAAAGGAAAGAACATAAATATAATAAGATCTCAGCTTTAACATTAGTAAATGAAAGGAAAACCATAACACAACAAAATAATCCTTTCCGTCTATAAAATAAAGGGATCCAAATTCATTCAAGCTACTTTTTGGACACAGAAAACACACTGAGAAGATTAACTCATGTCATAGCTCAATACACATGATCTATGGTGCACCTAATTCAGGCTTGTATTTAACCATTTTCAGATAGCAATAAATGAAAAAGAAATCAACAAAAGAAAGATCACTTTCTCCCTCTTTTAACAATCTGTGGTGTCTGTGCTAACTCCTTTCTCCACAACCAATATGGAAATAATGTAGACTGAGGAGGGACAAACTGCTCCCCTTCTTTTTGCAAGTTCGCTAGGTTTTTAAAGTAGAGTTTGGCTTTTCCATGTGGACGGAAGTGCATGTGGATGCTGATGGAAATGTCAGCTAGTACCTTCTTAGCAAGCTAGCTGTTTTAAAATTAACAGAGGATGTGAACTTGTGCTGTTATTTACAAAATGAACTAATTACAGTTGCCCCTCCACATTCGCGGCTTTAATATTAGCAGTTTTGATTATTCACGGTTTTTGGGAGCCCCCCCTCCCAAAAGTGGCAACGGGGCTTTAGAAGCCCCATCGCCGCTTTTGGGAATTATAATTACATTCTTCACATAATAGGCAGTACCTTTTACATCCTGCAGATTTTGACTTTTCACCTCCTTTTGTCTCTGGAAAACTAACCCTAACATCACATAGAGGTTTACCAGGCGCACCGTGGACCAGGGCACTTTCCAAAACCTCTCAGCCATGGCGGAACCAGGCTCCTTCCTCTTTTGGCCCACTGACTTTCTGGGTCCCCTGACACCTTCTAGAGGTTCAGTCCCCGAAAGCACTGTCTCCCAAGCCTGCTGTGCCAAATCTGGCCAATCCAGGACCCGGGCCACCTCCTCCCATGTTTCCCGGGCACTTGGGCAGTCCTGGACAAAATGTCTGATCGTCTCCTTTTGTGCCACGCCACTCAAAATCTCAGCCTTTTTACATGTCAGACGCGGACAGGTCTGCTCATCCTCTGCGGTCCATGGTCTCTTTCCCCTCAGATTAAGAACCTGATGGTAGAGCCTCCACCTTAAGTCCCACAACTTTTTGGGGACCCTTTTGTCCATGAAATACTCAATTGGGTTAGTCTGGTGATTTAGGTATTCTGAGGATGGGTGGGGGGTGGAGAGGAGCAGCAACAGGGCTTCAGAAGCCCCCATCGCTGCTTCTGGGAGGGCGGGGGTGGAGAGGAGCAGCAACAGGGCTTCAGAAGCCCCCATCGCTGCTTCTGGGAGGGCGGGGGTGGAGAGGAGCAGCAACAGGGCTTCAGAAGCCCCCATCGCTGCTTCTGGGAGGGCGGGGGTGGAGAGGAGCAGCGACGGGGGCTTCAGAAGCCCCTGTCGCTGCTTCCGGGAGGGCATGGCGTGACCTATTTTTTATTCACGGTTTTTTCACATCCGCGGGGGTCTTGCAGCCCTAACCCCCGCGAATGTGGAGGGACAACTGTATAACCATGACTGATTAAGAAAAAAACAGAACACCTAAAATAATGAAGAAGACGGAATCAATAGCACTTTGCCTATTTGCACTGGACATGCTGGATGCTGCTTCAACAAACATCTATGTCACACCAAGCAGATCTGAACATATTCTGGGAGGCCAAAACTGTACCAAAAGTATTGAAAATAATATTATCTAAATTATCCGTAAGAGAAGAATGAACACTAGAACTTGGGAGTTCTAGTGAAAATGGTAAAAAATGATGTTGCATCTTTCAGATCCCATTTATAGAAGCTGACAATACTAAACCACACACCTAAAATAAAAATGTTACACTTACAAAATGGAAAATAAGTGCAAATAAAGGTTGGCTATTGCCATGCCACTTATTACATCTAGTCTGTCCTACAATGCCCAACATTTTTTATTTCTATTTCTGTACAGAGAGCAACACGCTATCTTATTACAGTTGACCCCCATATCCACAGGGGATATGTTCCAAGACACCTGCCCCGTGGATAGCTGAAACCGTGGATAATAGGAAACCCTATTATTTTCAGTGAGACAAACACCAGAAGTTGACCACAGAATTGCACTGGAGGACTTAGAAATGCCTAGAGAGAACCTTTTTGGGGGGATGTGGATAAGTGAAACTGGATACTGAATCCACGGATAGAGGAGTCAACCTGTATTTATTATTCATTAAAATTACCCCACCCTAAATAATGAGACTTCAGGGCAGTGTACAAGTACAATCCATTTAAGCAGATTAAACAATTTAAATGAATAAAAATCTTAACAGATTAAAAGCATATTAAACCATTCAGCAAGTTAAAAAAATAAATTAAAAGGTCAAAATTGTTTAAAACTACGTACACAGAAAAATCAGGCCCTAAACATAGCTATGTTTTTATTTCATGCACAAATGAAGCCATCACTTGCCTCAATTATCTTCCAAGCAGAGGGCCTTCCATCACTAAGATGCCACAGCCGAGAAGGCCTTCTCCGGCATCCTCATACAATTGACTCCACTGGTGAAACAAAGAGGAGGGCCCCTCAGGCAGACCTCACTCCTCAGGCGTATATAGGGAGAAATGTTCCTTTAAGTATCAAGGTTCCTAAGCCATTTATTGCTTTAAATGTGATCACCAGCACTTTTGAGTTCAGCCTAGAATCATATCAACAGCCAGTGCCATTCCTAAAGGACTGAAACAAGCTTACCTGTCTATCTACCTACTTATGTTTATTTTAACAGCTGATTGTTACACCAATTTCAACAAGCATGAAGTCCTCTTGTAACTGGATAATTTTCCAATCCCAATAAATATCCTGCACCACCTTTACAGATAAAGTTAATCATACTTAACTTTTTCTTCAGTTGTTTCTTCCCCCCATCGCTACCTTGATTTATGCACCCAAGAGACAAGGCTGTAAAGTCTGAATTAAGAAAGGTCATTATCCTTACAGTGCACAGACATCTTTTTCAACAAAAATAAATAAATGACTACTATATTAAACTAGGAACTAAAAAATTCATCAAGTTCTAATGTATAAACATGCAGGTTTCCAGAAAGCCTTCATTACAAAAGTAAAACAACCAAATAGTCATAGAAAAACATATAGTGAGCTGATTACACAATATTAGTAGTAACATCTCGACTGAGATCATACATATTTCCACAGTGTATTTTGAGTGTGTGACTTCAGGTCACCTGTCAACTTACATTGAATTTTTGTGCATAAAGTGGCCTTTGCATATCCTAGGGTTCTAGATCTCAAGGCCTTGCATCTCAGGGCTTGGATCTTGCCCTCCAGTTCTCAGAGAAGGGGAAAACAATCACAGGACAAGAGGACTGATTTGAAAAGTGTGCACATGCATGTGCCTTCAAATTGCCTGTCGACTTATGGCGACCCCATTAATTTCATGGGGTTTTCTTAGGCTAGGAATACTCAAGAGGTGCTTTTGCCAGTTGCTTCCTCTGAAATATACCCTACTATAGTTGATATTTCAAATACATTCAATAGTAAATGCAAGATAAACACGATGAAGTATAATTCTCAAGAAAATTTCTAACACCATAATATTTATTGCTTATCATTCTGCCCCGCCCCTACAAATTCTGAATGCTGGAATAAATGAGCCATGGTAAACAGAAAACTTGAATACTAAACCATCTTCCCTAATGACTAAAGGAAACACAAATGTTTGCACCATTCACCTCTAAAATCCTGTTAGGTAACAGGAACTAAGCTGTCCCATATACAGTGATATTTAAACAAGTTTGACTGCACACATATAATCTTCAGAAACCTCAACTGCACATCAACATTGAATTAGTCTATGTGATCTATATTAAATGGTAATAATACTATTGTGAATCTACCCCATATAACAAAAAATATTCTTTTTTATAATTAGCTTGTATGTTACAACCAAAAGCACATACATTTTTGCTCTGGTTATTTATTTCTATGCTGTCTTTCTCCCAGAATGGGACCCAAGGCGGCTCGCTACATATAAAAACAAATAAAAATACAACAATTAAAATGTAACAATTTAAAATTATATTAAAATACAAAATAATAGTTAAATAATACAAAAACAATAAAAACATACCCCAATAACAGTCTCTGTGCCTGCAGATAGAAATTAAAAGAAAAATGTTTTTTCCTGGCAGCGAAAGGAAAACAGACTAGGGGCCACCCTAGCCTTCTGAGGAACGGTGTTCCAGAGGGTGGGAGCAGCCACCAAGAAGGCTCTCTCTTGTGTTCTCACCAAGCGAGCCTCAGATGATGGTGAGACCAAGAGAAAGCCTTACTCTGATGATCTTAAAATTCTGGCAGGTTTGTATCGGGAGAGATGGTCTTTCAAATAGTTTGGACCCAAGCCATATAGGGCATGACCAGCACTTTGAATTGTGCTCAGAAATGAACCAGTAGCCAGTGAAGACGTTTTAACATGGGAGGTATATGATCCTTATAGCTAGTCCCGGTCAGCATTCTGGACCCGCTGAAGTTTCTGAACAGTTTCCAAAGGCAGCCCCATGTAGAGTGCGTTACAGTACTACAAATGGGATGTAATTAAGGCATGTGTCACCGTGGACAGATCTGCTGTCTCAGGGAATGGGCGCAGCTGGCGCACTAGTTTTAACTGTGCAAATGCACTCCTGGCCACTGCTGAGACCAGTGCAACCAAGCTCAGAGTTGAATCCAGAACACCCAAGCTGCAAGCCTGAGATTTCAGAGGGAGTGTAACCCCATCCAGCACAGGCAGAGTCCCTATTCCATGACCAGTCTTTTGACAGATCAGGAACACCTCTGTCATATCTGGATTAAGTTTCAATTTGTTTGCCCTCATCCAGTCCATTAGTGACAACACACATTAGTTCAGTACCAAGACAGCTTCCTTGGAATCAGATGGAAAGGAGAGATAAGAGTTGGGTGTCATTAGCATACTGGTGACACCGCACCCCAAAACTCTGGATTACCTCTTCCAGCAGTTTCACGTAGCTGTTAAACAGCATGGGGGACAAAACCAAATCCTAAGGAACCCCACAGGCCAATAGCCAGGGCATTGAACAGGAGTGCCCCAGCACCACCTTCTGAGTTCGCCCCTCCAAGAAGGATCAGAACCACTGCATAACAGTGCCCCCAAGTCTCATCCCAGAGAGGCAGCTCAGAAGGATACCATGGTTGATGGTATCGAAAGCCACTGAGTGGTCCAGCAGAACCAACAGGGACACACTCCCCCTGTCCAGTTCCCTGAGTAGGTCATCCACCAAGGCAACCAAAGCTGTCTCCGTCCCATAACCAGGCTTGAAGCCAGACTGAAATGGATCTACATAATCTGTTTCATCCAGAAACCCCTGGAACTGGGAGGCTACCACACACTCCAGGACACTGCCCAAAAATGGTATGTTAGAGACTGGCCGATAATTATTCAGAATGGTGGGACCCAGGAGACCTTTTTTAGTAACACCTTTACCACAACTTCTTTTAAACAGGATGGGAACTTCCCTTGCTGCAGTGAGGCGTTCACCACTCCCCTTACCCACTCAGCCAGTGCCTCTCTGGCTGCTATCAGAAGCCAGGAAGGGCAAGGATCCAGTATGCATGTAGTGGCTCTCACATCTCCAAGTATCCTGTCCACATCCTCAGGCTGCACGAATTGAAACATATCCAATATTACAGGACAAGCAGGCACCAAGATTACATTAATGCAACTAACTGGGTTATTAAAAGTAATACCCTTTCCCATCTCAAGTCAGAATCATTGTATTTTCATATTCTATAACTTCACTGAATGTGTAAATTGGGCTTAAGAGGACCATTTTCAAGGCTTTTTCAAAAATCAAAACCTCATAAGGCAGATCTGTATCAACCTGAAAACCCAACAATGGGTAGCATGGAAGGCAGGGATACAGAAACTGAAACTCTGGGTTGCGCCTTATGTGGTTGTTTAACCTAGAACAACTGCATCCACCACCACCCAGCCCTGTTGGTCAGCTCCCCCACCCACCCCCCATTTTCTGGGCCTGCTGTTTTTCTAGTGGAGATCACTGGAGGATTATCTCCACTAGACATACTTCCATTTCACAAACGCATTCAGTGATCCCTATATCTCAGCAGGAAGACTGAGATCCCTATATGGTGTATACAGCATCCCTGCATGCTAAGTGAGGGGAGACCAGTTGTGCACTGTAGTGTGTCTGTGCAGACCATTCCTCTAGCCCATGTGAGATAAGTCTCAAAATTCAGGCTTGATGTTAAATGTATCTGAAATGTTTTCAACTACAGGTATACCTCAGTTAACAAAGCAGATGCATTCCTTGGTTTTATTTCAACAGAAATGTTGGTACCAGAGATAGAAATAACATGTGAAGAACAGGGATAGGTTCCTATACCACAAAAAAAAAAAGCAGTTCAATATGTTTTAGCCAAGTTTTTATTCAAAACTAACATTATGCACATGAGAATTGAAACAATGTGGTCAGGTAAGCCTAGCTTTTAAGTAAACAAAAACATATTAAATTTTCTAGAAATTGAAAGCTTCTTCCAAAATGTATTCCGGGCTCAGGGGTTTTTTTTCCCCTTCATCACTTTTTTAATGATTTCTACTTTGGTAGCAAAACTTGTGCTTTCTCAACATGCTAGTATATCTGGTGAGGCAAGCCTCTTTTTTTCTGGTTTTGCTCTTCATGCATACTCAGCAAGTGATTCTGGAGGCAGCTGTTTACCTTGTCCGTTGTGCGTAAGCACACACAGCTACAGATCACTCAGAGGAAAATCCCATTCTTTCCCAGGCCGAGCTTTATTGCTGAAATCCAATACTGAATGGCTTTTTTTACTCCAGCCCTACTTCATCACCCTCCCAATGCAATGTTGCAAAAGAACCTCCAGCTAGACAGAAGAAAAGGAGGAGCTTGGCTAGGCTTCTCTAATAAGACTTTGTAAAAAGGAGCTTCTTTGTTAACTTTCTTAACTAAGGTATGCCTGAATTTAAACCAGGGGTGGGGGAATGACATTATTTCAGTCTCTGCAAATCCATTTTACCACCATCGGGAAAACCACGGATTTCAAAGGCAGAATCTTACTCCAGTCATCAACATCTGTTGGATGCTTTACCAGGTTAGCATATCATGTGCCTCAATGCATAAAGAAGTATAAAACAGTGGCTTTCTACTAGTGAAAGGCCCTTCCCTTCATGTAGGATGGGCTCCCCAACTCTCCGGATACAACACACCAGTCAATAACATAAATAAGACACAATGTAGTATCTACTTTATTTTAAATATTTCAAAAATATTTAATGTGTTGTTTATTTATAAGAAAGTCCTAGTTCTGCACATTATAACATTTATATGAAATCTGCAATGTAATTCTATTATTTCCATAATTCAAAGCCAGAAACATGATAGAAAGGCTGTTCAAAGCCACATTTTGAACTCAATTTTTAACTTCCAAACAGAAACCTTGCTATCTGTCAGGGATGCTTTGATCATGATTTCCTGCGTTGCAGGGGGTTGGACTGGATGGCCCTCGTGGTCTCTTCCAACTCTACAATTCTATGATTCTATGATTCCAAGCTGCATGTTTTACACTGAAACTCTCATACTTTGACTTTACTTAAATAAATTTAGAAAATGTTCTTGATAAATTTAACTGCACTTCTCTGAACACATTTTTTTCCATTCAGCAATTCTACTACATATATTTTTGACCATTTGGGAGAATGTAAGCAAAGTATTAGAATTTATTCACCATCTCTTAGAACCTTATGGAAGAGTAGAATAAACACCCTTAACATTTTTTAAAAAACAAACAAACATGCTTTTAGAATACTTATATGTATCTCACAAATTATTCTATGTATTAAACAGTCCCTGCTTATTAATGGGAACTGAGGTAACTGCCTAACACATGCATATGAAATGCCATTCTTTTTTTTTATAAAAAACAAAAATGCAATGAAAATTCAATAATTAAAAAAAACTAGGCCCAAATCCAATTTCTAGTCCCAATAGCACAAACTCAAGGAATGAGTTTCTGAATGGGTCTACTCTAATTGGCGTTGGCAGTTAAATTTAGGACACATGTAGACAAGATAGAAAAATATAAGAAACATTACTGGACGAAATCCGATTGTTACTTTCATCTAGATATGAAAGTATCAATTCAAGATATACAAGCTGACCACCATATCCATGGGGCTGGTATTCGTGGTTTCATTTACCCACATCGGAAAAAATATGTCCTCTCTAGGTATTTTCTGGGTCCTCCAGCATGATTCTATGGTATGTGTCTGCAGGAAGTTGGGCCAGAAGTCATTCATTTCAATGGGGTTCGCTATTACCCGTGGTAAGTCTGGAAATGTATGCCCCCAGAGAAACGGGAATACAACCTGTATTCTAGTTAGGACTAACAATTTGTTTTAGCCCTTTGCATAGTATCTATTTGAAGCAACATGAAATACATTTTTAAAAATGAATAAATAATGTTTTACCCAGTTCCAAATTTTTTCATTTAGAATCAGGAACAAAAATAGCTACCTACAGACTATAATTAAATACAGTGTAGAATGTATGTCATTATAAGATAGTGTCTGTGGAAAAGTTTGGATACCTTACTATCTTTTCTGTTATAAGACGACATTAATAAACATTCAATCTGGTTTTCATATAGCAAAAAGTAAGTGATCAGAATGGGCCATGCAAACCGGTACACCTGCAGACTACAAACCCAAGATGTAAATGTTCTGTGTTGTACCACTACAGGTAGTCACAAATTACATCAAAAGCATTTCACAAACTGATCATATATTTTGCCTGAAATTTTATTTTAGAGAAATCTGCATTTAAGATTATTTTTTAAAGAAGAAACTGTTTTGCTCTGAAATGTATAGATTGTGACTTTTATTCATGGCGCTTTTGGTGCCTGAAAATCGGAATTCACCTAAAGTTACATGAGAACTATGCAAGACTTTAAGTCTCATGTTTTACTTACTGGTGATACAGCAAGTCTTCCGAAAGGTTAGGGACTGCAGCAGTGTCAGAAACAGAATTGGTAAAAAAAAAAACCAGAATCCATGTACTGAACATGATGGAATTATGGTGGCTTGCTTGAGACTGCCCATGGGCGCCTGCACACACCCACACGCTGATTGCAAAGTTTCTCATTCAGCTTGGTGGCTTTTTTCTCCTCTCAGCTTGCTTTGCAAGCAGTGCGCGCATGTGCAGTCAGTCCCAAGCAAGCCTCCGCAGGGAAGAACTGTTGAAAGAGTAGATTCCTATAAACACAGACAAAAAGACAACATGAACAAGGCACACTCTTCATTAAGGATGCCTGTGTGACAATGGTAGAATAGCCATCAAAAGGCAGGGGCTTCCTGTATTTGTCTTTACCTGTTACAGAAAGGATGTCTGTGGAAAGAAGGTTATAAGGCTGATTTTTTATGGTCACTTGCTTGTTCTATAAATCAGTCTAAGCTCAAACCTATGCAGGTGTAAGAAATCAGAAAAACTGCCAAACTAGCATGTGAAATTTATACATCACTGCAGATTGCCCTGCTGAGAGAGGGTTCAAAATTCAAGTGTCTATTTTCATATATTTTTGTTTTGGGACTGTATGTTGTTAATAAGAATTGCATAATACATAATACAGTTTAGCATTTTAAGAGGTAGAGCTTTGTAATATACCAGTTCCTTGATTGTGAAGAAAAGCATCTAGTTCAAAAAGAGTGAACTTTTCCAGACTGGTCTAAGGAGACTGACTTCTCACAATATGATTCTGTGATTCTGAATATAGCTACTTGAATTTTGCCAGGTGTTCGTCTCCTTTGTGTCCACTCATTTCATTCCTTTGGGGGGTTGTTTGCAGTGATTTCATGAATCTGCACTCTTTGCATTCTTTCAAAGTTTTTTTTTTCCCTAATGGAGGCATGGATTTGCTGCTGTAACCTTACATTTTGAAGGCCTAATTTTTTCACTTTATGTCACAGCGCAAAAGTGCTATTTCACTGATGTAGTATAACTCTTAAGAAACCAATTTTTAAAAAAATAGAAAAGAGGGAGACTTTTTTCTGCTATGTTTTGGATTTTTTTTAAAAAAAACACACTCTGGAGTGGGAAATAAAATGTTGCAGTTGATGCCAGCAATTCCCAGAAAATAGTTGAGGATAAGAGACATGTCTTTGGATATTTTTAAAAAAAAAAAAAACTGAAAACTAAAGCAAATACTGCAACCTCCTCACACATTTGCCCTGTGTAGAGCCCAATGTTAAATGTTTTATTACAGGACTAATATCTCATTATTAGAGTAAAGTCATCTTGAAAGAAGGTTCAGGAAAAAGAACCACTCCCAGATACATGGATTTAGGAATACAGGCTTTGTCTGAATAGAACCCGCTCTTATACAGTAACTGGCTGAACAATTTACATATTTTTGTTTTGAATGCTGTATACTGAGAAGCAAAAAAGGAAGGATGAAAGTTCAGGTACGCCAGTGCTCTGTGAAATCAGGGCAAAAAGTAGGGAAACTGCAATTATAATTTTAATTATTCTGGTGGGAGTGTAATTACTTGTTACACCATAACCATAACTTTATTTATAAATAGTATGCTCGCCTAAATTTATTGAACCTCTTGCTCTTCCAATTTATTGGACATCTGTACATAGAATTCCAGAAAATGTCCCTTACAAAGACTGAAAAATAAAAATGAAAATAAAACAAGGTATAAATGTCTCAAAATTACCTATCCTACACTGCAAGCCCCTCCCCCAGTCAGTCCATTATACAAGTATTAAGTGAAAATCTCTGAAACAAGACTTTAAAAAACTTTTCTACAGATGCAGGATACAACCTCTACAGTTATGAGATAACATTTAGCTACAAATAAAGCTGCAAAACTGTACTTTAGGGACTTGCCATACACTTTACTTCCAACATAAGAAATCCATTATACTAAATAAAAAGCAGATAAAACAAGAATAAAGTTCTTTCTATTTAGATGTTTAGTTGTAGTGTAAGCTTCTGGTAATTTATTTTCCATTGATTTCTGTTTTTTCTCTTCAGTCAGTCGACTAAACTCAGGCCATGCTACGAACTTAGCTAGTATTTAATATCTTTAAATTGAAGGGCTTCAATGTAGTGAGTTTAATCTCTACTCAGAACAATCCTCTGTTTGCCTCCTAAGAAATACATCTAATTTTATTCAATGGAGCATTCAACCTGGTAAGTAACTGCAAGACGTTAAGACCTTAAGGCTTCCAGTGTAAAAATCTCACATTAAAATCTTTGAATGTGTATTTGCCCACATCAGCTGATGTGATACTTGGATCTCTCCACAGGATTTAAAACGTAACCCTCAATGAGCAAACTAAAAAATTCAACAAGTTTCTATTTACTAAAAATAAAAGATTTTCCTTTTCAGCATTTTTATTGTTAGCCTTCGTGATGGACCTTTTAGCAAACTGTTTTTATTTACAGTGCCTTCTAAATCAGGGAATGCTTCCATTTCCTACAGGATGCTATAAACTAAGAAAAAAGCAGCCTCATATTTATTATGCTGCTCTAAATATATTTGCTACTAGATATGGGCCAAGATCCAATAGTCAGCCCTCTGTACTGCCAAGTCTGCTCTACAATGTCTTCTTCACAAGGTAAATTTTTAGAGTACACAAGGTGCTGAAGGATGAAAGGGAAATGCAGAAGGTGCAAGATCAAGAGAAATGTGGGACCTGGCCACAATATTTACAAATAGAAACAAAAACTATGAACAATTTAGAGAATCCACACTATTTTAGAAATTTGTTCCTTCACTGTACATGCAAAATATTTAAAAGTACTGAACCTGAAATGAACAGAGACGTTTAAGACTACCTTCAAAAGGTGTCTATCATTTTCAATGAATTCATTAATGTATCAATTCATTATTATTATTTTTTTAACTTTGTAAGGTTTGGTTGGCATCACTTGATCTAATTGTCCTAACAATAAAGGACTAAATCCAAAACTACTGTTACCCAGAGTAGATTTACTGAATCAGTAAGACAGAAGTTAACTGTGAGTAACAAATTCTATTCATTTCAATGGGTTTACCCTAGATAGAGCTTCCAGATAGGATTTTGGACTATTGTAGTGGAAAATGTAGAATTAGCCACAAGCTGTATACTCAACAATTTTTCCCATTTGCTCCACCAAAATGCCAAGTTTCCAGGACGTTTTCAAAGTTGCTTTTCACATACACAATTTTTAAGAGACCCGCAATGCCACTTGAACAAAAAATGAACTTTCTTCTGTGTAGGAAACTACTGACAGTATCTAGTAAGAAAAGTCAGTATGTCATGTCATGAAATCTCACTGCATTCTAATAGAAATTGAACAATCTTTCCCATAAATTGGGGGGAAGGGGAAATTACACCAATTCAAAAACCTAAAATTACATACATATGTGAATGTAACTTTGGCCTTTAAATTCATCAAGTTGAACCTCTCAAACGTTTTGGCTCATTTGTGTTGGTTTTGGCTTAAAAGCTTATAAAGCACCTTAAAAATCTTACAACTTTTTTCAAAAAGAAAGAACTGGCGCCCCTTAGTGTTCAAATATTAAAACATTTAGCTAATCCACTGAATTTGCATGGAACATTTTTTTTCAACATTCCAGAAAGTTTTCAGCATTTGCAGTTCTTCCACCCCTGAGCCAACACAAACAGGAAAAGCAAAAAGATTTAAAGGGGCAGCTGAACTTTCTCTTTAGTCTACCAAGAAAAGAACTTATGGAGAAAAAAATAAGGGTGGGGCAAAACCAGATGTGAACGTTAGATTGATTTTCAATGCTTGTTTTGGACTTTTGAAAAAATACAATCTTGCTCATTGAAAGCCTTTCAGTCTCAAGGGCATTCAAAAGGTGCAATGACCTCACACATTCCTTTAGAAATATCCTTCTGACACAATAAACATTCCACTCGTTTGCTCTGGACAAAGTTGATGTGTCTTCCTTCCCAGATCAAATCCATGATTCAGGAACTTCTAAAAATTCAACGTCTATGTCTGTGTTTAATATTGTTATGTTAAGAGTTTCTATTTATTTCTTAATTTTGTACTATAGCATATTTCTGTAAAATATCTAATCTGCAAGTTCTTTCTAAACATGTTCTCTTAGAACTCCATTTCATTTATCAGTGTTATCCAAACAGGAATAAAATTCATTTGTCTTGGCCGTTTGCTTGAAATGAATGCTAAATATAACGTTTCCAATGCAAATGTCAAGGAACCTGTCAAGTCCACCAAGAATTCAGTAAAGAGTAAGTCTCTTCCAAATGGGAAAAATTAATACTCAGACCAAGACTGAAACTCAATGTGGCAGCCACCCACATCTAAATGGTAAACCCAGCGATAACTTTCCAGGTCTCCCTCAAACTTTGTGATACAAATTTTCTGGAAACGATTTGGATTTAATCTTTGGCATTAACGTCCAGGATAAGATCCAAGTAGAGCCAACACAAGACATCATCTAAAAATGACAGGAAACATAGGTTTATGAAGCTTTGGGCTTCCCTCTCCAACCTATTGAAACTAGTGGATAGTTAAAACTAAATAAAACCTTCAAGTAGTTACACCACAAGTGTAGCCTCTTATAACTCCAGGATCTACAGAGTGGGGGGAAAGGCGGAGGGGATCCGATTGCTGGCTTGGAAGCTGCAATAAGTCTTCGGAAGGAACGGCACGAGCACCCTTTTGCGGGTTTTTTTGGCACCAGAAATCGAGAACTTTCCAGTGGACAGTCATCAACGTAAAAACGAAGGAGAAAGTTTGGTCTCCTTACTCACCAACTTAAACCACTTTTAAGTCTTTACAGCCCACACACTGCCCAGCAGGGGTTGAAAAACGAGACCACCAACCCCGGGCTCGCCAATACGTTTCTATCCCCCCCCCCTCTCAAGGCCAAGCCAATCTCAAAAGACCCCCCGCCCAATTCCTTTCTGTAGGCTACAAAACTCACTCGCCTAACACTGGTGTGTGTGTGTGTGTGTGTAAAAATCACGCCACCCGGCCTACTTCTCCTTCGCCCTTCAGTCTCATAACTCTCCTATCCCCAAATCGTGACCAAAGAAACTCTTGCCGCCGCCGCCGCCACCACCCCACCGCGGCTGCCCTTCTTTTCTCAAAAAGTGGCAACGGAGTTGATCGATTAAAAAATTCCCTACGTCTAAAACAAGAGGCGCCCCCCTCCCCGAAAACAGACTTTTTCCTGACTCCTTCCCTCCCCCGAAGGCCAAAACTTCTGCCGAGCGAGCGACTTCCCGCTTCGCGCCCCTTTGTTTACGGGGAAGGAGGCAAGGCCAAAAGAGAGAGAGAGAGAAAGAGACGCCATTGAAGGGGCAAAAAAAGGAGGAGCCCGCCCCCAATTTTTCGGGAAGGGCAAAGGGGACCTATGGAGAATAGAGGCCTAAGTTTTGTCTATATAGTTGTAAGATACAAAGCACCGCCGTTCCCACCACCCCCACGCACACCCCCTTGAAAGCCTGAAGGAAAGAGCGCGGGGAGGGTCTTTCGGTGTTTTTGTTTTTAATGGGTTGTTTTTACCTTCGTCCAGCAGTCTCTCGAGGTGGTTGAATATCCCGCAGAAGTTGGGGAGGCTGCTCATGAGCTTCTTGTCGTTCATCAGCTGCATCAGGTAATCGGGGCTGGGCTTGGGCTTCTCCTTGGTTTCCATTTCCCCCACCATATTCCAAAGGCAGAGGGAGAGCGGCCAAGCACCCGCACTCGCCCAACCACCGCACTGGGCGCCCGCCAGGCGGAGAGGAGACGCGGGCTGGGCTGGTGGACTGGGTGGGGGAGAGGCCTCGTCCCCCCTTAAAATCCGGGGAGGAGGAAAAGCAACGAGGGGCTGGGGGAGAGGGGGTGGTTGCCTTCAAGGAAGAAGCCACCAGCAGGCACCGCCGGGTCCCGGGCGAAGAAGAAAAAGAAGAAGAAAAAGAAGACGACGGCGGCGGGGGGACTCAGCGACCGCCACCCCCCAAGCCCTCCTCCAGGACCGCCAACCCCACCGAGGGCGCTGCGCCCTGGTCCTCCTCCGCTTGGTACAGAGATCCCCGGCCGCCGTTCCTCGCCGTCGCCGCTGGAAGCCTTTTCCCCCCCTCACACACAAGGTCTTCGGCGCAGTCCCCGGTACCGCCGCCGCCGCCGCTCCTCTCGCCCGCCACACACGCAGACGCGCTGGTCGTCGCGGCTTCTTCTCGCCTTGCCGCCGCCCCCCGGTCTGTCTCCGCGGCGGGGGAGGCAGGCAGGCAAGCGAGCAAACGGGTGGAGGGGGGCAAGCGGGCTGGGCGACTGTTTCCCGAAGAGTCCCCGCTGCTGCTGCTGCTGCCGCTGTTGCTTGTAAGGCTGCTCCCGGCCACCGGTGGTGCTTCTGCTGCTACTGCTGGTGGTGTAGTTGTGGTGCCGCCGCCGCCGCCTTTCCTCCCGCTCCGCCTGCCTCCCTCCCTCCCTCCTTCCCTCCCTCCCTCCGCTGGTGCCGTATGCTTGGAGCGGGCGAGTCTCAGCCCTCCTTCCCCTGCCGCCGCCTCCTCCTCCTTCTTCTTCTCCTTCTTCTTGTTCTCCTTCCTCCTCCTCAGTTCGCTCTGGAGTTCGCTTCAGTTCAGGCTCTGCTGCTGCTGCTGGCGGCGGCGGCGGCGGCGAGGGGAGGGGACGGGGGGAGAGCCGCCAAGGCAGGGGCAGGGGCGGGGCGGGGCGGCCGTTAATCAGCCAGCAGCAACCGGGGCCGCAGCAGCAGCAACGGCGGCGGCGCCACTTGGCGGACTCCTCCTCAACCCGCCCCGCCCCGCCGGCTTTGCCGAGGAGAGACTTGGGGACTCGGATGACGGACGGACGGTCGGAAGGGGAGAAGCGCTGGGCTGAGAAGCCCGCTGAGGCGGCGGCGGCTCCTCTTCGCGCGCGCGCGCAAACACGCTCTCTCTCTCTTTCTCTCTCTTACACACACGCGCGCGCCCGTGAAATTCGGGCGGGCGCGCACGCACACACACACACACACACACAAACCACACGTTTAAAAAAAAGGGGGGTCTCGTGCCACCTCAGAGGCTACTTGTACGTTGGGAGATGGTGCCCGTTGACGCGCCTGCGCGCGACTCCCCCTTCTTCCCTCCCGATTTTAATATAATATCTATCTTTATTTATTACACAGGAAGAAGAAACCGGGTTCATGAACGCACGAGAGAGGAACTCCTCTTTAAAAAAAAAACCCAAAAAAACTTCACCCAATCTTGCGTTTTTAAGGCGGCGCTCCATCACGTGTTGCCCAGCTTGGGAGGCGGAGGGGAAGGGAAGGGAAGGGGGGGAAAGTCCTAATCGTGGCGCGTTACTACTGAGGCGCATGCGCTCGAGAAGTCTGGACTGGCAGGGGAGGGTTGGGTTCTCTTTGGGTTTTTTTTTTCTTTTTTGGACAGGGGCGTCTTTCTCTCTCTCTCTTTTAACAGGCGCGCGCGCCTGCCTTGCTCGCCCGCGCGCGCTTTCTCCTAGTGCCGCCACCGCGGCCCTTCCTCTGGCTGTTGAGGTGTCGGAATAGAATAAGAGGGGCGGGGCTGAAGTTTGCACCGAGCGCCTGCGCAGAAGGGGGGGCCGTTTGTCTCGCGGAGGAGTCCCTTCATCGTTCGGAGCCTTTTGGAAGCGGCTTCCCTGCGAAGAGGAGAAGTCGGGGGGGGGGAGGCGCTTCCTGGCTAGTAGAGCGTGGCGCGCGCGCGTCTGTGTGTGTGCTGGCCTTCCCTCTGGGGCAAAGGCGTGCAGCTATGGACGGGGAAGACACAGAGAGAGAAAGAGGCGCTTCCTTGTCACGGGAAGACTGGCCGCTTCTGCCCTCAGCAACGCAAACGGCGGGCGCTGCCCTGATTCCTGCACCGGTTAACACGCATTTCCCTCCTCCTCCTCTTCCTCCCCCTTAACGCGGGACATCCACACGACACAAATCATCCAGTTTGAAACTGGATTATCTGTCTACCTCCTTCCTATGGAATCCTGGGCTTTGTAGTTTGACAAGGTCTTTAATCCTTCTCTGACAAAGCGTGCCGGTGCCTCACCAGACTACAAAACCCAAGATTCCCTAGGAGGGAGCCGTGGCAGATAATCCCGTTTCACTCTTCCCTTCTATTTGTGGGCACTTTGGTAGTAGGCTGAGGGGGCTGAAGGGAGGGGGGTCCCCGTGGTGGTGGTGGTGGTGGTGATGGCGGCTCTCCTCCGCGCCCGTCCTCCCCCGAGTCGGTGGCTGAAGGGAGCGGGCGTCGTGCGCCTGAGGGAGCCCTCACGGGGTTCTGCTGGGGCTGCTGGCGGCGCCCTCGGTGTCTCCCGCCGCCTTAACGCCAGCCAGGAAGACTGTGGCGGGCCTAGGCCGCGGAGGGGGCCGGGGGCTCCATAGGAACCAGCAGCCAGGGGTGGCCCTCCTCCTCTGAAGACGGCGGGGCAGCCGCCGCCACAGCCTTTTCCCCTCCCGCCTAGCAGCACGATGGCGCAGGAGGAGGAGGGCTAAAGCTGCCCCTGCTCGGAGGGGGGCCGGCCTGTTGAGTGCAACGGGACTCGAGGCTCAGGTAAGCGGGTGCGTAGGGCTGCCGGCAGCTCCCCTCGCCTCCGCCCGGGCCACAGCGCCCCTCCCTCCCGGCACGCCCAAACCCCCCCCCGCCTCCCCGGCCCCCCAACTGCCAGGTCTCCTAACGGAGGGGGGTGATACTATTGTCGCCTCCTCCCGCTAGGGCCGGTTAAAGGCACCGGCGGCGTCCGCATCTGCAGGGGGGGGCATAGTAACCCTCTTCCTCCTGCAAAAACATTATTAGCAATAATCTGAATATCCTGTACTGTGAATAGTTTAGGCTGAGTTAGGTTACATTGACCTGAGATAAACATATGGGGCCCCTCAAAATAAAGCATTGCAGGGGGGGGCAAATTCCTCAAACCGGTCCTGCCTCCAGCCCTCCTTTTCGCGACGCGCGGCTGGATTTCTTTCTTTCTCTCTTTCTTTCTTTCCTTCTTTCCTTCCCAGCCTCCGGCCCACCTTTCTTTCCGGGTCTTAAACCACCGCGACAGCATCAGTGCCAGAATTCCGTCTCAAATTTGCCTTTTCCTTACCCTCTATCTGAGCTACAGTTCAAAGACGTAGGTCTGTTAATCTGGAATATCAGTAAACAAAGGGATCTTGTCGCATCTTTGAGACTAACAGAGAAAGAAGTTGGTAGCATAAGATTTCCTAGACTTAAGTCTACTTCATCAGATGCATGGAGTGGCTAGGAGCAGACCTGTAGGTGTGAATCGCACATTTCTGAGTTAGTAAAAACAGAATCTCTCCCACCTTTTCTTGTCTAAAGATGAAGCTTTGTCGCTACAAAACATGTGAAATACTGTAGATCGCACTTAACTAGCCAGATTCATTTCCTTTTCCCATTATTGTGGAAATGTGTTATCTATATCCAGATTTTGCTTCCCACCTGCCTCCTACTGTCTTGCCATGCGTTGCACGGTTGGGGGGGGGGACAATATTAAGTTTACTCTCCTTGCTATAGATTGCTACACAACTGCCTGCACAGAGTATTTTTTAAAAACCTCTCTCAATCTCATTCAAAAATGTTAAGATTGTGTACTTGTTTTGGAAAAAGTGCATGTAGTGCCAAGCATATTTGCTTGAAAGCCTCATATGTTTGAAAGAACTCCCCAACAAGTGATGCCCATTCCATCAGAAATGTGTTGCACTTTCAACAGGTCCCACTCATAGGCAAAGCTTTCAGGCTTAGGAGTCTTACTTGATAGTCCTACTGAAACCGATGTATAAATCAGATTAACATAAATATGTGTAAAGTCCTTATCAAAAAGTAGTTAGCTTCTATTAGCAATATTGATAGCATGGGCTTTTTAAAGAAGAGCTGGATTGTTACTTTGTTAAATGACAAGATACTTTCTGGAAGATGATGTTTGTGCATTGTATTTATACTGTACTTGAAATTAAAAGTAAGCTAAACTTCTGAAATGTATAAAGTTATTAAACTACAGTATATTGTTTACATCCCTGCTGAAAACTATTTACAAGTTTTGTTCTGTTTTGTTTTGTTTTAAAAAGCATGTCACAGTCTGATCCTAAATAATGCTAAGTCATGGTAAGATAGCCCATTGACTTCTACAGGACTTACTTCTTTGTGAGTATAATGGAACAAAATATGGCCAAGAGAATTCTTAAGGATATGATTAAGGATCAAACTAGATGTGACAGAGGCAGCCACATTTCTTTGCCTCATTTCTACCTAGAACAGCAGTCTAGTTTTTACAGTGAAAGGGACACATGGATGAAAGGAACTGAACCTTTCCTTGCTCTCCCACACTGTATCAAATAAAATGTTTTTCATTGCAACTTTGCTCACTTTTCAGGATTGCAGCCATGCTGGAATATATTTATATGGAATATATTTATATGGAATTTATATGGAATATATTTACCAAAAGAGAATATATAGATTATGGTGAGGAAGCAATTAAAACATTAGGAGGAACTTTTTGACAGTAAGAGCTGTTCGGCAGTGGAACGCACTCCCTCGGAGTGTGGTGGGGTCTCCTTCCTTGGAAGTCTTTAAACAGAAGCTGGATGGCCATCAGTCAGGGATGCTTTGATTGTGCATTCCTGCATGGCAGCGGGTTGGACTGGATGGCCCTCGTGGTCTCTTCCAACTCTACAATTCTATGATTCTATGAAAATCCTTCACCAGAAGACCCCTGTAGTTGTTTTTTAAAAGTACCGAACACACTGTTTTAGACAAGGGCATTACATATAGCTGAACCTGCCCTGTCTAATTTGATCCCCTCTCTAACCTTTATTTTGCACTCTGCAAGTATTTATGAGATCTGAAGTATCAAACAGTGATGTACCTTCTTAATCTTTATGAGTTCAGCTGATTTGATTAATGATCATGACTGAGGAAATCCATCCTTTTGACCCATTTGTTGCTATATATGGCTCCACTGGGACATTATTTTGCTTTGTTTCATGTAGTTCCCTGTCTTATTTACATGTGTGCAGAACTCATACTGTTTACATTTTCATTTCAGGAAGATCTTGATGCTTTCATGGGATTTTTCTGTCCCCCCCACCCACTGAAACATCAACAAAAAGGAGTCATAATTCTCCACATGACCCTGTTGCATCAAATCTGGTGATCACATATCTTTGGGTATGACCCAGTCTCACAGCTTTGTTATGTTAGTCTTCTGCCATTTCGTTCTCTTAAAAAAAAGTTGCTATACTTCGTAATGATCTTCACAGAACCTGCCTGCCAGCTTGACACAATAATAGTGGTAAACCACAAGAGTCTTGAGTGGACCACTTTATGCACCTACCTGTTCTATCATATTCTTTCTTTTTAAGTGCTTCTCAACCAATTCTTCCTTCACTGTAACAACTCACTTGAGGTTAAAAGGGGGGGAACTGTAAGTATTTTCTGGCTTCATTTTGACTGCCAAAAATCTATTGGTGCTCTTGAAGCATTGTTCTAACTATCTGCTGAGCTGATTTTTTACTTTGTTTTTTAACAATCTGATCTTCTAAATGTAGAACAAAGTGGCAACTTGTTTAAGTCACTGCAAATACTCACCTTCTTGGATTTTTGATGGTGATTGCTACTGCATGAGAATGTAAAGACACTATAAAAGCTGGCTTTTTCTTTATATTATTTTACCAGGAAGGCAGCTGGGTTAGTCTGTCACAGCAAAAACAACAAAGAGTATAGTAGCACCCTGACCAAGACATTTTATTTTGCCTAAGCTTTCATGGACTGCAAACTGCAAAAGTTGATGCCAAATAATATGTCATTGTCTTTAAGCTAGCGCTATATTTTTTGTTGCAATTTTTATATTACCTCAGTAGCAAATTTCCAATTTAGAGTATGTGTGTGTGGATAGAGATCACTGGACTTGTATTTTGGATTTTGCCAAGCAAACCTTTTTTTAGTTATCAATCCACTGAAAGCACTAGGAAATTATTTTTAGAACTCTAGATTCTAGTATTACAACAAGAATTACAAAATAATTTTATGTATCTCCATGCCGTTGATTGCTGTGTACTTTATAAAATATAATGAAATATCACAAAAAATCCAATCCTATTTGCTTATTCATTTAAAATCCTTCCTTCCTTTCTTTCTTTCTTTCTTTCTACTCCCAGGTTCTTTCTTTCTTTCTTTTAATTTACTGCTTTTCTGCTTGTACAGGATGAAAGGTGGCTTACAACCAATTAAAAACAGGCCACAGTTTTAAAAATTACATAAAAGTTAAACAATTAAACAACAATTCTGTTTTTAAAACAAAATAAAAACAATATAAAACACAGTTAAAAAGTTAAAAGTATAACCCCATTAAAAGCTCTTTTAATGCCACATGAATAAACCAAAGGCTTGGCTGAATAAAAAGGTCTTTGCCTGCAGTTGGAAGGAAAGGAGAGAAGGGGGCCAACCAAACTTCCTGTGGGGGGGAATTCCACAACCTGGGAGCAGCCACAAAGAAGTATTTCTCCCTAGTCCTCACCAAGCATACCTGTGATGGTGGCGGGACTAGGAGAAAGCTTTCCCCCGAGATGGTAAAGCTGAGGCCAGCTCATATAGGGATATACAATCCTTTAGATAGTCTGGATCCAAGCTGTGTAGGGCTTTAAAAGTCATAAATAACAGTGAATTCTGCCCAGAAATAGACCAGTAGCCAGTAATGGTATTTCAATGGTGAAGAGGGTGGGGTTATATGTTCCCTATGACCAGTCCCAGGCAGCAGCATGGCCAGAGCATTTTAGACCCACTGAAGTTTCCAAACACAGCCCCATGCAGAGTGTGTTCCAATAATCCAAACCAGTTCTAATCAAGACATGTGATATTGTAGCCAGATCTGACATCTCAAGGAATGGGAGCAGGTGGCACACTAGTTTTAACTGTGCAGATGCTGAAATCTTGGCATTCTGGCTCAAATCTGAATCCAGACTTACAAACCTCAGATTTCAGGAGGAATGTAACAGCATCCAGCACAGGCTAAATCCCTGCTCCCAAATTTGCTTCCAACTGAACAGGAGCACCTCTTGTCAGAATTAAGTTGGCTGTCATCCAGTCTATTGCTGACAACAGACACAGATTTAGCACCAAAACAGTTTCCTTGGAGTTTGATGGAAATGAGAGAGTTGGGTATCATCACCATACTTGTGACATTGACCTCCAGAAGATCTCTCCCAGCAGTTTTATGTAGATGTTAAACAGAATGTGGGACAAAACAGAGTCCTGAGGTACCCCACAGCCAAACAGCCAAGGGGGAGCAGGAATCCCCCAACACCACCTCCTGCATTCTCTCCCCTAAGAAAAGGATTGGAACCACTGTAGGATAATGCCTCCAAGTCTCATTCCAGAGTGGCCCAGAAGGATACCATGGTTGATGGTAATGAAAGCAGCAGAACCAACAGGGACAGATTCCCCCACACACACTCCAGTTCCTGGCATAGGTCATCCACCAAGGTGACCAAAGCTGTCTCAGTCCATATTCAGGTCTGAAGCCTGATTGGAATGGATCTAGATAAGCCGTTTCATCCAGAAGCTCCTGAAACTGGGAGTCTACCACATTCTCCAGAATCTTACTCAAAAAGGGATGTTGGATCATGGATGGTAGTTATCTAGTGCAATCAGATTCAGGGTTGGTTTTTCCACCAAAGGCATCATGATAAAATTCTGCCAGCAAAGTAATGGTAGTCATACATATAAATTAAGGAGCAAATTAGGAACAAATTAGTAGTGCCAGATGAGTACCCCTTATCTGGAATTCCAAAATCGTCCACATGGGTGGCTGAGATAGTGACACCTTTGGTTTCTGAAACGTTGATGCACAAAATTATTAAAAACATATATAAAATTATCTTAAGTCTATGTATATAAAATGCATATATGTTTTATTTTTCTGTAACTTTTATAGGGACGAGAGGCTAAGATTAATTTCACCCCTCTTGCTTAAGTTTCCAGGTAGGCCAATTAATTGGTACCTGGTGTACCTGTTAAATGATTCTGAGAAAAGTAAAACAGAAACAGTGGCTAAGTTTTTCCTCTCTGCTGTTAAAGTTCGTAAGATTATGACCCAAGTAAATTAAACAGCCCCGTCTATTGTCTTTTAAATATTCATATAAATACCTATTTTGTCCCAATATCAAATGGACTAGTATCACCTAATGTATCTGTAAGTGATTTTGTATATGTATATACGTATGTACATGTGCATGCAATACGAGCATGTTATGTATACTTGTTTTATAATGTTATTTTAACATGTTTTATATGTTTTATGCCTAATGGCCTGTTGGCTGAAATAAAGGTATGTTGTTGTTGTTGTTGTTGAATAAAATGCATATGAAACATAAATGAATTTTGTGTTTAGACTTGAGTCCAATCTCCAAGATATCTCATTATGTATATGCAAGTATTCCAAAATCCCCCCCAAAAATCTGAAATATGGAACACTTCTGGTCCCAAGTGTTTCAGATAAGGGATATACAACATGTAGTTGTAAGTAGAGCCAGTGTGGTGTAGTGGTTTGAGTATTAGACTATGACCGGAGACCAGGGTTTGAGACTCCGCTTGGCCATGGAATCCCACTGGGTGACCTTGGGCAAGTCACACTCTCTCAGCCTCAGAGGAAGGCAAAGCAAACTCCTTCTGAACAAATCTTGCCAAGAAAACCATGTGATAGGTTGGCCTTAGGGTCACCATAAGTCAATAACAACTTGAAGACACGTAACAACCAGAGAAGTATTTACCGCTCCCCTTATCTGTTCATCCATGCCTCCTCTAGCTGCATGAGACCACTTTGACAATCTAACAAAAAGGCTGGATCAATGCACCAAACTGTTATATTCAGAATGTAACAACTTTAAATTCCACCCCCCCCCAAGACATGCACTGCCTTTCTTGAGAAGTGTGTTAAGATCAGTGCTAGTGCTCACTTTCTCTTTGAATATATACCGTATATTCCGGCGTATAAGACGACCCGGCGTATAAGACGACCCCCCCAATTTTAAAGGGGAAATGCAGAGTTTGCGATATATTCGCCCTATAAGACGACCCCCTCTTCCAACGCATAGCCCCCGCATGCCCCTCCTGCGCTCTCTTCCAGGAGGGAGTGCAGGAGGAGGATGCGGAGGCTGTGCGCCCAAAAGGGGCACGTTCGCCCCTTCTCCCCACCTTCCAGGAAGGTGGGGAGAAGGGGCGAATCGCGGTTTGGCCGCGCAGCCTCTCCATGCCCCTCCTGTGCTCCCTCCTGGAAGGGAGCACAGGAGGGGGATCGGGAGGCTGCCCGGCCAAACCGGGCACGTTCGCCCCTTCTCCCCACCTTCCAGGAAGGTGGGGAGAAGGGACGAATCGCAGTTTGGCCGCGCAGCCTCTCCATGCCCCTCCTGCGCTCCCTTCCAGGAGCGAGCGCAGGAGGGGGATCCGGAGGCTGCCCGGCCAAACCGGGCACGTTCGCCCCTTCTCCCCACCTTCCAGGAAGGTGGGGAGAAGGGGCGAATCGCGGTTTGGCCGCGCAGCCTCTCCATGCCCCTCCTGCCCTCCCTTCCAGGAGTGAGCGCAGGAGGGGGATCCGGAGGCTGCCCGGCCAAACCGGGCACGTTCGCCCCTTCTCCCCACCTTCCAGGAAGGTGGGGAGAAGGGGCGAATCGCGGTTTGGCCGCGCAGCCTCTCCATGCCCCTGAGGGGGATCGGGAGGCTGCCCAGCCAAACCGGGCACATTCGCCCCTTCTCCCCACCTTCCAGGAAGGTGGGGAGAAGGGGCGAATCGCGGTTTGGCCGCGCAGCCTCTCCATGCCCCTCCTGCGCTCCCTTCCAGGAGGGAGCGCAGGAGGGGGATCCGCAAACTGTGCGGCCAAACGGGGCACATTCGCCCCTTCTCCCCACCTTCCTGGAAGGTGGGGAGAGGGGGCGAATCGCGGGTTTGCCTCCGCCGCTGCAGAAGCGCTCGAGCAGCGGCTGCGGCAAACCGCAATGTTCGCCCCCCTCCTCTTTCTTCCGTTGCTCCCCAAAGGGGGAGAAGGCAGAGGAGGGGGGCGAATGATCTTCAAAACACTTTGCTTCACCCCCCCTGCCCCATCTCCTGCCTCTTCGCTCCGTTTGCGAAGAGGCAGGAGATAGGCAGGTGGGTGAAGCAAAGTGTATCCGGCGTATAGGACGACTGTCAATTTTGGAGGGCACTTTTGAGTGCTCAAAAGTCGTCTTATACGCCGGAATATACGGTATATTGGACAGAGGCCATGCAGCATAGTGGTTTGAGCATTGGACTAGGACAGCAGTAGACCAGGATTTGAATCCCAACTCAGCCATGGAATCACATTGGGTGACCCTGGGTACATCACACTCTCCCAGCTTTAGAAGAAGCCAATGGCAAACCTCCTCTGAATAAATCTTGCCAAGAAAACCCTATGATACTGTTACTGTAAGTTGGTGTCCACTTGAAGGCACATAACAAATACATATTTTATGAAGACTACTGAGCTCTGCTTTGTAGACTGTGATGCATCTAATGGTCTTCTAGAAAATCTTTGCACTGCGGGTTGCTCCTAAGTAGACATGCATAGAATTGAGATGTGGTTTGCACCTGAAAAAGTTTTACACTGATGTATGGAACTGGGCTGTCCTTCTGGTGGGAAAATGTCTACATTGGTGAGAATACTTTCTCACTTTACCCACTTAACTTTGGGCTTGCCCCAGGCCTTTTGCATCAACTCCTCCAGAAATGTGGTTCCTAAAACATTTCTCAAATTGGGATTCAGTTCCAGGATAGAAGAAAGCTCCCCATCCCTGCAATCCACATTCACTCAGGAGGAAGCCCCTTTGAACTCAGTGGAATTATTTCTAGGTAGAGGTAGAGGTAGAGGGGCCTAAATACCCCAAAGGCACCAGATTCCATCTGATCATAAAAAATATGCAGAGTCAGCCCAGGTTAGTAATTGGATAGGAGACTGCCAACAAATCCCAGGTACTGTAGGGTATATTTCAGAGGAAAGAACTAGCAAACAGCCTCTGAGAATTCCTTGCCTAAGAAAACCCTATGAAATTCATGGGGTTGCCGTAAGTCGAGAGGTGACTTGAAGACACACACACAGAGAGATATACAATACATAGATTCAAAAAGCTGCTACAGCTTTAGGCACAATACAATGTAGAGTAAGTCCTAGGAAAGGAATGGGGAACTTTTGAGGTGGGGATGGGACAGATGCAATTGAGTTGGGTTCCCTATCTAGGCTCCAACCATCTTTTGCTCTTATGCCTGACTGGTGAATGGAGATAAGAGGATATGTAAAGCCCAGAAATTTAACGGTAGTTTGCAGCCCAAGAGTGTATTGCATGGAATTGAACTCTGGATTACAGCCCAGGAAAATATTACATTGTGGTTTACTCTTAAGTAGAAATGCACAGGCTCAAACACTATTCTGTGTATGGTAAATAGGAAAATGTCCACATTGGCAAGAATTATATCTTGGCTTGTCTACTTTAGTCCTGCCCCATGCCTTTTAATGACCCCCTTCTGAATGATGTTCTCTTTGCCAAAACTAGGATTTGGCCCTGAAAAATGTTTAGCATCCCTGCCCTAGAAGCTTTGCCCTATTTGTTTAGAACTATAGCTTGAACAGGGGAAAGTACAGAATTTGTTTTTTTCAAATGGATTTAAAAATAAAGCAAGCCCTTAACTTTGCATCTTCAAACACCTTAAAAACCCCATAAAACAACACTGAGACTCTACTTGAAGAGTGGGCAACTGTGTAACTCCCACAGTTACCTCATATTCATTATAAGATATGTGGATGAAGCTAATGGTAGTTGTAGGCCAAAAACATCTAAAAGGTGACAGTTACCCATCTCTACTTTGTTATTGAGGTAATATAATAGCCATGTATTTGAAGGGGTGTGATGTAGAATATGCAGCAAGCTTTTTTCCACTTGCTTCACAGACAATGACACAAACCAGTGGATTCAAATTACAAGGCAAGACATTGCACCTAAACATTAGAAACAATTTTCTGATAGTAAGAGTTGTTGGACAGTGGATTCTCCTTCTTTGCAGATCTTCAAACAGAAATTGGGTGGATTTTCCTTGGGTTTTTTCTAGGCTGGCATATTTACATATCCTCTCCAACAAGGGTTCACAGTACTGTATATAACCCCTACACACACTCCTACCAACCATTCTCTGAAGATGCCAGCCACAGATGCAGGTGAAACATCAGAAATAAACTCTTCCAGAACACGGCCTCACAGCCCGGAAAAAAAACAAGGAAAATCTATGGATGCCGTCCATTAAAGCCTTCAACTTCACAGAGATTGGATGGCCATCTCTCAGGAGTGCTTTACTTGTGTATATCTAGATGGCAGGAGGTTGAACTAGATGGCCCTTAAGGTCCTTCCAATTCTGTAATTTTGTTTCATCGAAAATTATAGCCTATTAAGAGGAGGATCCAGTAAGAAAACATCTCAGTTTAGTCTTCCTGCTCATTTTTTTAAAAATGAAACTGTTGCTTGGATTCACCATCTCCCTTTCATAGATGGAAAGGGTTTTTTTTCCATAGATGTATGATTTTTGCTGGCAGAATAGGGAGGAAAATGATACTCACCTGCTTTCCTGCAATTCTGTTCCATTGAGTTTGGGGACCCTCCAGAATAGTATGAGAGGTGGTATGGGAGAGGGGGTTGCAGAAGGAAAAGAAATAAGCCAAAAATAATCACCTTTTTCACCCCGCTATCTACCTTGCCACTGACTGGAACATCCTGACTGGACTTCCAATCAGGTACTATCCTTACTGGCAGAGAGAAGTCTTGGCCCAAACCCAATAGTTTTTAAAAGTGGAATGGGTTTCCTACATAAACATATTATTCCCTCAGTTGTCCACCCATTGAAAACATGTACCAAAACACTTCATCTCTTCTTTGTTGCTTTGGTTTATTCTGTCTCTAATGTCTTAAGAGCCCTTTAAAATACTGTAATTTCCAGGGGGTTTCAGTGGTCCAGCACTCCTCAACAAAGTGTTTCCTGACAGGGGCCCAGTTTCCAGGGAACCACACAAAAAGTCCATCAGTCAAAGAGAACTTTAGACTTGTTTCTCTAATAGCAACCCTTTCTGTGTTACATAGCAAGCTTTCTTTGAAAATGAGGGGTTTCAATCCTGTGGGCCAAATCCACTATGAGGTCTGAAGTGACAGGCATAGCGGGGGGGGGTGGTGGTTGACAGATCCACTACTCTTCCTTCTCACTGTCATTCCCAGGCAGAGAAACTACACAGTGGGAGAGCAAGCAAGGCAGTTGACCTTCCAACCTGCAGGTGGAGATATCTTTTGTGCATGCTCAACCCACTTCATTCCATGCCAGAAGCCAGGACTCTGTGGTGCCCCCATTCTCCTAGTGCTGCTCTTGATTGTGGGGTTGGGCCCTCAGTGATCAGTGAAGGAGGAAGGCAGGCAAACACTGGCAGCTTCTCTCCTTGCAGTCCTGGCCACCTCTTTCTCCCTTCCTCTTTGGGGCATTCTCACCAGAAAAGAAGAGAAGCTGGAATTGGGGCTGCTAGGCTCTCAGCTGAATCCTGGGAGCCTTTCACCCAGTCCTCCTTTCCTGTATAGCCTTATTCCGTCTTGAGCCCCTTCTTCCCTTCTCTTCCCCTTTTGCTCCTTTCCTAACTGGGTGCACAGCTGGGTGCTCAGAGAGTACCTCAGAGCCACCAACCAAACAACAGATCCACAGTTCTGCTGCTGCAGCCAATGCTGCCCATTGGCTTGCCCTTCCCAAGCACCTCAGCCACAGTGACAAAGAAAAGCAAGAAGGCTGTGGCTCAGAATTTGTCCCAAGAGCCTCCATTGCCCATCTCAAATACAATGCTGTTTTCTTTCGTTGTCAGTAACTAGCAGGTGCTGAGATACAACTAGAGCTAGGAGCAGCCCTTGTCTAATTAAACACAGTGAAACTTATTTTTAAGTAAACTTGAACAAGGCTGAACAGTTCTTTGGATTTTGAGTTTGTTCTTTCCCAAAGGACCAAAACAGGAGAAAATACCAAAAACATTTAGGCTATACATAGACATCAGTAGGACTTAGTACTGAGAAGTTAGATTTATTTTGTATACTTGTATCTTAGTACTCCTCCATTGAGCTTATGGTGGTATACATGACAATGATGACTCCTCCCCTCTTCATTGTCACAGCAGTCTTCCTTGGGGCACTCTCACTAGAAAAGAGAAGCCCTGGGCAGAAGGAGCTGGAAATGGGGCTGCTATGTCAGAGCGAAAGAGAAAAAGAGGGACTATCCAGCCCAAGGTCACACAGTGAGTTCCTTGGGTCTTTAGGAACTATGCCCTGGGTCTCCCAAGCCCTTATTTAACATTCTAACCAATGCACTATCCCATCCCTTTGGCTTAATATTGTATGAAGCTTATTTATTTTACTTCAGGTTATTTTATTTATAGTAATAAAATGCATGGACCCTTTATCTTTTCTTTTTTTAAGCACTCAAGTGCTGTGCAACAAGAATAAGTATTTATTTATAGGTATTTTATCATGACATGGGAAATTTCATATTTTACTGGGAAGTGACCTGAGGGCCTTGGTAAGAAGAAAAGAGCAATTTTAATGTAATACAGTGAAATAAATCTGAAGCAAAAGTCTCTTGGATACATCATGAAGGCCTGACATCAGCAGAGTTAAAGGGGGGCTCTAACACATGATTCAAGAAAATGGTATAAGGAGAAGAAAAGTTGGCCCTGTCATTAAGCAGGGGGAGACAGCTATCTCAGAGAGTAGATTCTGGATATCATGGAAAGAGAAGAAAAAATATTATTCTATTTTTATTGCCAGATATTGATGTTTGTTTGTTGGGTTTCTGCCTTAGGAACCAAAATAACTTGGTTGGCCATGGGTACTACCTAACACCATGACTTCTGAGGAGAGGGGTACCATTTGCTGTGCCACCTCAAGCAGCAAAAGGTGTTGAGCTGGCCCTTCAAACCTGTGGTATGGGGGATCGGCTGTTCCAACAGGGTACTTGCTGTGAATCTTAAATAGTTATTGGAATCTCAACTATTGTACTTTGTGACAGAACAAAATTAATAAGACTGTCTGTAACATACTACATTCACCCTTATAAACATCATTGAGCTGGCTCCAGATTGTCCATTATATGAATGGGAGAACTCTTTCCATTCAAAGAAAGGAAAAGAATCCAGTGAAGGCTCTGTGCTAGAGGAAGGGGTGGGCAATTCTTTTCTGATTACTATTTAATCCTATATCGCCCGCACTGCCTCTCATACTACTTGGGAGGCCCCCAAAGGTTGAGTTTTGATTTTGGTATTTTTCAGGACTGGTAGCCAAACTTTGTTTACTTTAAGGGTTTCATCTTTCCTGTTGAAGTTGCCCAGGTGTTTGTGGATTTCAATAGCTTCTCTGACATGTAACACATGCAAATTAACTTCACCCAGGGACAGGGGGATTTCCAGCAGACATTGGACCATTAGCCTAACAGACACTAATCCTCCTTGCAGATCCTCCCACCCTAGGAACTAGACATTCAAATACACAAATTTACTTATCCTTTCCAACAGGGGCTCACAGTATATAAATGCCACACACTCCTATGCCACCATTCTCTGAAGATGCCAGCCACAGATGCAGGCAAAATGTCAGGAATAAACTCTTACAGAACATGGCCTCACGGCCTGGAAAAATACCAAGAAAAACCTATGGATGCCGGCTGTGAAAGCCTTCGACTTCACATTTATTTGTATTTGTTTATTTGAATGATCCACTCTGTCCAACTATAGTTGATGCTTGATGTATCCTTCTTAATGACACCACCATGAGCCACCCTTTGTAACATCATGCTAGTAACATCACCAAGGCCAGCCTCCTGTGATATTACAAGGGATCATCCCAAGTTCTCAGGTTTGGGCCCTGGAATCTGAGGGCCTGGGTTAGTCCTGACCTGGCATTTACCTCACAGACTGTACTGACAACTTCTGAAGTGACAGTTAACACATGCATTTAAGAGCTGTCCATTTATTTAATTATCACATTTGCATCTGCCAGCAGGGAGAGTGGGGTAACACACACGGAGCTCTTTATCATGTCATTCTACCAAGAACACAGTGAGGGAGGGTATAGACTGCTATGAGACAGTAGCTCTCCCATGGCAACCCAGTGTGCTCCACTGCTGGGCAAGGATTTGAATCCATTTCTCCCCAGGATCCAGAAGGAACCATGCAAATGCTTCAGGGCTATTGTTGGCAAGTATGGAATACTGACAGCCAGGCCAATTTAATGTCTAAATTACATGCAATAAATATATGTGACTTAACCCTCAACCAAGCCAGTGGAACAGATTAACTGCCCCTGCACCACCCACTTGGAGCCATGTTTTGTTGCAGAATTCAGACACAACTACCTACAAAGTAGACATTCTATGATATTGTTTACAACTCTTGATGGGACAATATCCCCAAGCTGCATCCACCTGTTGTACATTTTTTAGAGAAAAATAGTAGTGTTTTTAAGATACTTTTATTTATTTTTATTTTTTTATTTTTTTATTTATTCCCCGCTCTTCAGACAGAAGGCTATCAGAGCGGCTTACAGATTGGTTTTAAACAATAGGAATTTACACATCTACACTGCATTAAACAGTTTCCAATGTGTGTTCGCTAGTTGCCCCCACAAGCTGGGTACTCATTTTACCGACCTACAGAAGGATGGAAGGCTGAGTGAACCTTGGAGCCCGCTGGAATTGAACTTGCGACGTGGTGACTTGCAGTACTGGCATTTAACCACTGCGCCACTCATATTATTATTTTTTAGGAACAAGTAGGGATGACAAGGTATTTATGGAATCCTGGGTATTGTGGAGTACACTGGAGTTGGCTGCCATAGTAACTCATGTGAACATGGGACATTTTTATACTCTGCAACACACTGGAATTCTCACTGGGGTCTGAAAATACTCCAGATTAAGTGTTCAGTTTGAGATTATTGGGGTATTTTTAATTTGATTGCATGAGGCTTAAGTAAGCATAGTATATTTTATTGTTATATAGCAGATACTGTTGAGGAAAAAGATTCTTAAGCCCTTGTTTCAAAATGGTGTTTATATATTGTATCAGTTCACTGGTTTTTAAAAGCACAAAGAAAAATGTAACAGTATTTCTCATGGTGTTTGAATTATTTTCAGTAGGATGTTACAATTTGAATTATATTAGCTAACTTGAGTTTTCTACAGCAGTGGATATTTTATCACATTTTTACTTAAACCACTACGAGAGGTTTATACAACATTCCAATCGTATGGTAAATAACTGTAAAATGAGTCATCTGCATGTTGTGTCCAAAATTGTATTCATATGACCATATGATTAAAGGGTGTGTTTTTTCCCCACTGTTAACTACTGGTGTTTGATAATGTCTTAATTTGGATCCTCTTGGGACATTATTGCATAAAATAATGACAACTTTATGTAGTGGATGAGAATGGCACTCAAGACGAGAGCAGGCTGCTGTTCCCCAAATGTATTTTTCATCTACCTTTAGAGAGATACACATACACACAATGATGTCACAAAATATGCACATCCTTTGCTTTTGCCACACTGTCTTTGCAAAGCTCTTCTGCCTGGTCATGCACAGAGAGCAACTAGGCACTAAGAGCAGGATTGTATTGACAAGAACAAGATGAATGACCCCCTAGAGACTGTGAGTTTGTATACTAGTTTCCACCACCTTTTCATCCCTTTGTAACCCATTTTGGTTCACATGCAGATTAACTTTGACCAAGTCCTTACCCAATATTCTCTCTCTTTCCCCCCCCCTTCACTTCACTTTAGAAAGTAGACAGGGGAATCTAAATATTTATGAGGCTTTCCCCCCCCCTCCCTCCATGGTTTATGATGTGCTGTTGTTGAATGTTGGGGAATTACGTTAATGAATGCATGCCTGCACACACAGACACAGAAACCAGGCAAAGGGGGAACACACACACAAAGCTTAGTCAGCTCTAATGTCGGCACTTACCAAACAGTTCCCATGGAAAGGCGGAGGGGAGGTGGGGTACTTCAAATCATTTGCCAGGAGAATTGTACAGGAGAATACAAAGGGGAACAAGGCTGCATCTTTGCTTTCCTCAGCTACAAGTATAACTTGTTTCAGCTTTTAAAAAACATTCTAATAGCACATAAGATAAAGATTAGACTCTCAGCAGAAGTAGCTAAGATTCTTGCAGCCTCCCCTAAAGGTTAACAAATTTATTATGGAATAAGCTTTTCATGATTACAATCTACTTCATCAGATTAAAGTTTAACTGGAAAACTCTTTGGTTTAGGTTGTCAACATGTGGGGAGGAGTCCTACATTGTGTAGGAAACAATACAAACCTATTAACAAACGGCACAGATCTTATTGTTCATTCAGCTTGTAGCATACCTAACTTGTTTTGGAGGATTTTATACACAGCTAAACATCATTGGGCAGACTATATGGTGTCTGGCATGTAATGAGACAATTTTTACTGGAGGTGGGGAACAAGCATGTGGGAGCAGAAGAGTTTAGGCGGGTTACTATAAAACAAATTTCTGTTTTCATAAATAATGACAATAAAAACCCAGTTAATGCATTTTCATTAGAAAATGTATAATGAATCTTCCAAAAAAGCAAATCAGTTTAAAATGTAATATTTTCCACGTGCAGAATATTTGTGAAAGCTAAGTTACAGTAATCAGGAAATAAATGCATATTGTGAAAGTCATCCTACTAAAATTATTTGAACCATTACTGAAGTCTAATATTCTGTGCTTTCTTTGCAAAACTCTTCAAATATGTATTTTCAATAGCCATGAAAAAAAATGTTTTTCTCCGATGAAGTATTCACTGACTGCCTGTATGGCATCAGCATATGTGTCAAAGTTGGGAACGATTTTTCACATGCAGCTATAAATACACCAAAGCAAGTCCTGCAGCATGCAAGGTATAAATGCATAGAAAGTCTTCCTTTTACATGTGAAATGTTTAGTACAATTGTGAAGTGTTAGTGTTGGACTTTTCTTTTCTTTTCTTTGGCTGCCCAAACTGTATTTCTGAATATTCAGCTGCAATGCTAGAAAGATGAAGAATGAAGAAAACTTTCTTTGGGGGGAAGGCAGAATTCTTATTCAGGGGCTCAGTTACACGCCAGTTTTTATTGTGATAGTTTGCGCTTTAGCGCTTATTCGCACCAGTGCCAGATGGTTTACATGATTTAGTGAGAAATCAGTTGATCTGTTTATTTTTCCACTTTGCAGTTCACACAGGCAAAGGTGGGGGGGCATGGCCTCCCAAGCACATCTGGGGAAAGATGCTGGGAAGATGAGAGGGAGGGAGGGAAAGAGAGAGAAAGAGAAAGTGCTGGGATCTTTCCCTCCTCTGATTACCAGAGGAATGACTGCTAAGTTTTCATGCCTTAGCAAGGAGTGCTCCCTCTTCTTCCCAAAGCAAGAAGGCTGGGAGGAAGGAGGCAGCCTTTCAACTCTGAGGAGCCATCCCCCCTCAAGCCCCCCTTCCCCTCACCCACTCTCCCTGTCTCTCTCTCTCTCTCTCTCTCTCTCTCTCTCTCTCACACACACACACACACACACACACACAAAACGGGATCACAGGAGTGCAAGGGAGCGAACAGCTGGAGGAACAAACGCTACTCAATCTCCCTCCCTTCCTCCCTCCCTCCCTTCCTTAACTCTCTCTCTCTCTCTCACACACACACACACACACACACACACACGCACACACACACACAGGCTAACTGGGGATTCTTCAGCCGCAGCAGCCAAGCAAGCCGGGAGGCAACAACAGTGGCTGGATCTTTTCATTTGAGGCTCCTCCATCCCCTCCCTGGTCAGTCCAACCCCTTCCGTGGCCAGTCCAACCAATCACGGCTCAGCTCTAATGTTGTTGTTTCAGGAAGGTTGCTGGTAATTTACACAGACTTTTCTGAAGTGGTAGTTCACACAATCGCTAAGTCATGCTACTTTTCAAAAAAGTCAGGAGAAGTTCCGAAATCCTTTATTATGCTACTAATGGGTTTTTGTTCCTGCCACAAAGGTAACTTTGTGGCACAACGTGTGTAAACAATTAGGAATCATAGCAGATTCTTCTCAGTTTTTTTCCATTGTGTAACCATGACCCTGGTGATCAGTGCTCTCATCCCCTCCCCATTGATATACTCCTGCATGTTGCTCCTCCCTCCCTTGTACAACAACGTTGTGAAAATTTAGCCTATTATTGACTAGGGCTTAGGAACAAATTAGTAGTAATCATAGATACAAATTAAGAACAAATCAGTAAGTAGCAGTAGTGCCAGCATGATGTAGTGGTTTGAGGTTGGACTACAATTCTGGAGACCAGAGTTCAATCCCCACTTGGCCATGGAAACCTACTGGGTGACCTTGGACAATTCACACTCTCTCCGACTCACAGGAAGGCCAAGGCAAACCACCTCTGAACATATCTTGCCAAGAAAATGCCATGATAGGTTCACCTTAAGGTCACCATAGAGCCACAGAATTGGAAGGAGTCTCATGAGCTGAGCTGAATCCCCTACTCAATGAAGGATCTTCAGCTGAAGCCCCAGCCTCTTTTTGAAAATGTCCAAAGAAGGAGACTGCACTGCACCACCTCTCTAGCCAATTGGTTCCATTGCCAAACTACTCTTACTGTCAAGAAATCCCACCAAAATCTACTCTCATGTAACTTCAAACTGTTAGACCTGGTCCTACTCTCTGGGGCAGCTAACAAATAGGCCTGCCCCCTCCTCTCTGTGATAGCCCTTGAGATATTTAAAGAGTGCAATCATGTCACCCCTCAGGCTTCTCTTCACCAAGCTGAAGGTGCCCAGCTTCTTCAAACTTTCCTCATATGTTTTCTTCTCCATACCTCTTATAATCCTTGTTGCCCCTTTCTGTATCTTCTCTAACTTATCTATATCCTTCTTAAAATGAGGTGCCCACAATGAACACAATATTCCAGTGCAGAATATAGGGGGACTCTCTTACTTCCCTCGACTTGAAAACTATGCTTCTATTAATGCAGGCTAAAATATCATTCACCTTCTTTGCTGCAGCACCACACTGCTGACTCATATTCAACATATGATCAACAATAATCCCAAAGTCCTTTTTGCATGTAGCACTGCTAGACCATGTATCCCCCATCCTATACTTGTGCATTTGGTTTTTGTGGCCTAATGTAGAATTTCACATTTGTCTCTGTTGAATTTCATTTTATTAATTTCTGCCCAATTTTCTAGTTTATCTAGGTCCTTGTTTTACTCTATTCTTGTCTTCCAATGTGTTAGCCACCTGAAAACTTGATAAGGAGTTCATCCACCCCGTCATCTAAGTCACTGATAAAAATGTTGACTAATCACTGAAATTTTAACTAAAAATGTTGAGTAATAACTGAAAACAACTTGAAGTCAAAAACAACTTGAAGGCACATAACAACTAGTACAGTGGGACCTTCACATCCACTGGGGTTCAGTGCCCTCCCCGGTGGATGGGAAAAACACAGATGCCCAAGTTCCATATAAATCAATGGTGGTGCATGCATACAGGTGTGTACTAATGCACCAGCGTGCCCATGTCCCCATTGAATTATATGGGGCACAGCCATCCTTGGACGCTCCATGGCAGGCCCACTGTAATAAGTAGTAAGTATTAATTTGCTCCTTACTACTAGTAATAGCAGTAGTAAGGAGCAAATTAGTAGTAGTCATACATACATAGTAGTCATACAAACAGATCACCTCCCATCTCAGTTCTTCATGCAAGTTTCTTCTCTTTAGCCTTACCTTGTCATGGCTTAATCCGCTTATTTCCATTCAAAATTTCATTGCCAAAATTATTCACCTTTCATATCTATATGTGACACCTCTTTTCCATATTGGCACCAGCTTCCTCGCTCATCTGTATCCAGCACAAGCTTGTTCACCCTAATCTTCTTGGGCTTCTTTGCACATATCCTCAGGTAGATAGGCACTGGCCCACTATTCCCATTTGAATTCAACAGCTGTTTGATGTTGGTGGCAGTGGCAATTTATTAATTATTTGTGGATAATGTTTCTGCATAAGTATTTCTTATTCTGGTAGTAAAATAAATGAGGTTTTTCATATGTAGGCATGTCCACAAGCAGAGAAACAAATGTAAACCTTTTAATATGTTTGCAACACTATATAAAAATAATCTGACCACAGAATTGTACAGATGGGTAGACATATTTTATTAAAATGTTGGAAATGAAATATAGACTGCTTTAATATATTTTTAAGATTAATCCTTCTGATCTTTAATCATCTCTATCCTCTCTACCACTATCCCGTTCATTTTCAAGCTCTCACAAAGCTAAAATGGAAGAGGAATTTTACTGTTGGCTTTCTCTGCTGAGCAGCAGAACATGAAATTTTAAAGCATGCTCTCTGTGTTACCATTTAAAAACTTGTTAAGCAGTGGCAGAGTGTTTACATGCTCTTGAAATGCAGTAGGATTTTTACTATCTAACCCCTTCTGTTTATATTTATGTCTGTTGGGTTTTTAAAAAATTGTTACCCTAATAAATGTGTTCCAGTTTTTATTGTCGTTTGTTTTGAAGTTGTCCAATTTCATATGTAATTGAATCCAATAAAGCGATCTACATTTCATTTGTTTCAAAGGCTATCATTTATTTCAGCCTCAATATTGACATTGCCATTTTCATTTACTTTGCTAAGGACTTAGTTGAATGAAAATTCTCTTCAAGCAATCCAAAATTAACTTACAGTGTAGCTTGCTGCACTTCAGGGGCCTACAGAGGAATCCAGGTGCCTGTCAAGTCTAAATGGGATGCAGGTATAGCCTTATGGTATATACCAGGGATGAGTAACTGCCGGGATTTCGGTCCTTACATCGCCCCCTCTCCTCCGAGACACCTGCCCATGGTTCTGCCACACACACACACACACACACACACACACACACACACACATTTGTTTTGACCCCAAATGCCTTCTAGGAGATGGGGGGAATTTCACCACATTTTCCCCCAGATCATTTTTAGCTCCAAGAGAAGCCTCAGACATTAACTTCCCCCTCCCCCATAACCACATATTCTCCAACATTTTACAGATGAAAACTGGGACACATGTGGCCAAGCAACATCAGAGCGTGGTTGTGGTTGAGACGGAAAAAGTTATTTATGAGAAAGAACAAGCAAGTTGAAGAGGCTGCAGCAGTTTGCTTTGGCCCCAGGCTGTTGGGAAAGGCAAGATTCTGCTCCCCCCCTCTCGCTGCTGAGTTAACTGAGTGCAAACTACTTTTGCACTTTGAACACAATCTGCAGCAATTGCAAGGGGAGAAGATAGAGAACTTGGAACATTTTTAAAGCAGTTGAAAAAAGTGAGACAACAGAGGATTTAGGAGATTTTTCAGACAGCCTCTTGCCGCGCAAGCAGCCAGCGGAGCAGTAACGAGGCTGCTGCGCGGCAAGGGGTCCATTTTGGACGATACCGTTTCTCTCTTGGCATCGTCCGTGACTGGTGAGGCTAGCATTGGAGGCGGCCGCGCTGTTTTTCACTCACAGAAGTTGTCCGTGAGTAAAAAACAGCGCGGCCGTCTCCAATGCTAGCCGCAACAGTCACGGACGCCACCGAGAGAGAAACGGCGTCGTCCAAAATGGACCCCTCGTTACTGCTCCAGAGGCTGCTTGCGTGGCAAGAGGCTGAAAGAGGCATCTGAAAATCTCCTAATTGGGACTGCCCCTTTCAAATTGGTGGTTGGAGGATATTCCTCTCCTCAAGGGCATTTGGGGGCAAAAATGGTTCAAGGACTCCAGAGCCACAAAAAAAAAAAAAAAAAAACGCTGGAGTCCCACAGTTTGCAGTTTCCCCACACCTGGGATAGATAATAACTAGGTGTACAGTATGCTAGGGGCTCATTCACTTTACAAAATTTTAGTGTTATTATTCCACTTTAACTGCCATAGTTCCATTCAATGGAATCTTAGGGTTTGTAACTTGGCGAGGTACTGGAGCTCTCAGGCTGAGAGTTCCAAATACCTTTCCTAAACTGCAAATCTCAGGATTCTATAGGACATAACCATGCCAGTTAAAGTCAAACCATAGTGCTATAATTATTTAGTTTGAATGGATCCCAGGTTTGAGGCTGTCAAAGATGCCTGGAAGAATCAAAAGAATTTCATGGAATTTCTTTGCATGAAAGCTGCATGTTAAAAGAGAAGGACTGTGCCATTTCTTCCCCTCTTTCTTTCTTTTTTCATTTTTTTTTTAAATCCAAGATATGTTACAGAAAGCAAAACCTGATTATGAGAGAACAGGACTGACCGTGTCATGCAGTCAGGTGAAGTGACCTACTTCTGCATTACCAAGCAAAAAGAAAGAAAGGCACTGGTGTTTGCATGGCACAAAAGCATGATTTTAGAAATGTTGGTCCCAGTAAGTGAGGCAGCAAGGCCACCACTGTGAAAAAGTGGAATAAGGCAACAAGCTTTAGAAAGGCAACCTTTCATGTTCAAAGAACCAGAAAAGTTTGCTTCGGGAAGTGGTGGCAGCAAAAATTAAAATATCAGTAGTAGCCATTTTATGTGACCAGTAGGAAGGAGAAAGGCTACAAACTCTAAATGTTTGTTTAATGGAAGTTAACCAAAAACATAGGAATATCCAAGACTCAGAGTTACATTGAGAGTATTATCAGGAGCACCATTTCAGGTATTAATGGGGAGGAGACAAGATCCAGAGGTATAATTGATTCAGCTTCAAACGTGGGAGAACCTAGCTTATTTTAATAGCATGTATTGTTACATTTTACATTTTATAACAGCCAGCTAAGTTATAAAATGTTATAAAATGTAAAATGTAATACTCTCAATGTAACTCTGAGTCTTGGATATTCCTATGTTTTTGGTTTTTGTAGTCTAAAAAAGTAACATCCCCAAGCTCTGATTTATTTGTTACACAACTATCTACAGAATACCTTTACACTTGCACAGATCACAAAGCATTTTATAACACCATCTAACAATAAAACAATTCAGTAAAAACAAGCAATAATACAATATGAGAGTGAGTTCAAACAGCTCACAGATGGAAGAAAGCCAAAGTAAAAAGATAAGCTTTCAACAAATACCTGAAACACACCAGTATTGAAGAGTAGCATACTACAGAGGGCGGACACCACTACAGCGGAGGATGGCCAAACCGAAATGTATCGGCTTTGGCATGAGCAGCAGGGCATGTTCTGGATACCATAGTGGTCTAGTCTTTTGGGCCCCAAATTGTGCAGGGCTTGTAAAATAGTGCCATCTTAACTGCTCTGACACCCCACCCTTCCAATAATTCATCAATTGGCTATATTTCATAAACTGGCCTATTTATTGATGCTTCACAAGGTTAGCAGTAGACCCAGAGTTCCCTCAAAATAGGGGCTAAGCTAAGGTTTGCTCAAAACCTAATGAAGAGGTCTTTCCACATTCCCAAAAAGACACGCCTGGGTAGCAATTATGCAGGCCCCTTGGATGGGTAATTGGGGTGGAATGGGCTAATTCTCCTGGACATCCCTGCAAGTGAGTCATTCATTCATTCAACAAAGAGACTGGAACACTCATGACTCTACAAACTGATTTTCCTTCGTGCCCCTCTCCTCAACAGTAGAAGGTTGCCTGATGCCCGTTAGTCTTACAATCTCAGCCATTAGCAATCGTTAACATAGCTGGAGCTTCCATTATCTAACTGTGGGAAACCCCATCTAAAATTGTATTCAAATCATAACACCCCTTAAGGGTAAATATTGGGTATAAATATCACCCCAAAACACGGTCAAAGGAGATTATCACACTACACGGTTATAGTGCTATTATTCCACTTTAACTACACTGGCTTCCTCCTGTGGAACCCTGGGATTTGCAGTTGAGGGAGGGGCTTTTAGCATTCTCAGCCAGAGAACTCTTACGCCTCACTAAACTACAAACCCCAGAATCCCACAGGAGGCAGCCATAGCAGTTAAAGTGGAATAATAGCACTATAACAATGTAGTGTGATAAAGTCTTGTTCTCAGCCTTCATACCTCCCATCACTCTGCCTGTAAAATAGTGCCACTCTGTCTAAAATAGCCATCACTCTGTCTGTCTGCTGTGTGACCCTCAGAGCCAAATCTGAGTATCTTCTGCTACATGAATCTCTGCTCGTCAGACAGGTACAGTATAGCCTATCACCCTGAACTCTATTCCTCTATCCCAATACTTCCTCCTATCTTTCATTAGCCTTATGTGACTGCTTGAAGCCTGTGTGTTGGTGTGAATGCTTCTGAGATTATTTTTCAATAAAATCCATTTACAGTCGTCCCTTCACATTCGCGGGGGTTCCGTTCCGCGGACCCCCGCGAATGTGAAAAAACCGCGAATAACGACACCCCTCCCCCCTCCCTCCCCAGGCCTTCGCGGGGCCTTGCTAGGCCCCGCGGAGGTCTCCCCGGCCCTCCCTCCCGCCCTCCCCAGGCCTTCCTGGGGCCTCCGGAGCGTCTCCGGAGGCCCCAGGATCGCCTCCCCAGCCCTCCCCACCCCGTCCCCAGGCCTTCCTGGGGCCTCTGGAGCATCTCCGGAGGCCCCAGGATCGCCTCCCCAGCCCTCCCCACCCCGTCCCCAGGCCTTCCTGGGGCCTCCGGAGCGTCTCCGGAGGCCCCAGGATCGCCTCCCCAGCCCTCCCCACCGCATCCCCAGGCCTTCCTGGGGCCTCCGGAGCATCTCCGGAGGCCCCAGGATCGCCTCCCCAGCCCTCCCCACCCCGTCCCCAGGCCTTTCTGGGGCCTCCGGAGATGCTCCGGAGGCCCCAGGATCGCCTCCCCAGCCCTCCCCACCGCGTCCCCAGGCCTTCCTGGGGCCTCCGGAGATGCTCCGCAGTCCCCAGGATCGCCTCCCCAGCCCTCCCCACCCCGACCCCAGGCCTTCCTGGGGCCTCCGGAGCGTCTCCGGAGGCCCCAGGATCGCCTCCCCAGCCCTCCCCACCGCGTCCCCAGGCCTTCCTGGGGCCTCCGGAGATGCTCCGGAGGCCCCAGGATCGCCTCCCCAGCCCTCCCCACCCCGTCCCCAGGCCTTCCTGGGGCCTCTGGAGCGTCTCCGGAGGCCCCAGGATCGCCTCCCCAGCCCTCCCCACCCCGTCCCCAGGCCTTCCTGGGGCCTCCGGAGCGTCTCCGGAGGCCCCAGGATCGCCTCCCCAGCCCTCCCCACCGCGTCCCCAGGCCTTCCTGGGGCCTCCGGAGCGTCTCCGGAGGCCCCAGGATCGCCTCCCCAGCCCTCCCCACCGCGTCCCCAGGCCTTCCTGGGGCCTCCGGAGATGCTCCGGAGGCCCCAGGATCGCCTCCCCAGCCCTCCCCACCCCGTCCCCAGGCCTTTCTGGGGCCTCCGGAGCGTCTCCGGAGGCCCCAGGATCGCCTCCCCAGCCCTCCCCACCCCTCCCCAGGCCTTCATGGGGCCTCCGGAGCGCCTCCGGGGGCCCCGTGGACGCCTCCCTGGGCCTCCCCGCTCCCTCTATGTCTTTCACGGGGCCTCTGGAGGCCCCGTGTCGCGGTTTTGGGGGGGCCCGGGGGGGCCCTCCCAAAACCGCGAATAACCGAAACCGCGAATGTCAAGTTCGCGAATGTGGAGGGACAACTGTAATTTTATTTCCTGGTTGTGAGTCTTGTCAGTTAGTACCGGTATACATACTGTATACAAAACATCCCATAGTTACCCAGCCTCTCACTGCCATACTGAGCTAATTAAAATTCCCCATATTAATATCTGGAAATGAGTGGGTTCTTCACAGACCCCAAGCAATTTGGGCAACAGCAGGCTGGCAACCAAGGTAGATCTTTTAGCAGAAATGTTAATATGTACATGGTAAGGCACCCAGTTAATAATCTAGCCACCACATTCTGCATTAAACTGCAACTTTCTAACCAGCATTGGGGCCAGTTGCACACAGATCACATTTGCTATGCAGTTTATAAATAAATGTAGATTATTTTGTAACAATTCTGAGAATGACAAAAGACATAAAAGAAAGACAGAAGACGAGATGTTGAAGAAACTGGATCTGTTTAGTCCACCAAGGAACATATTCATTTCTTAAGACAAAGTTCATTGTCAAGAAGTGTTAAATGTTCAGAGATCTTTGATCAGAGATCAAAGTGCAAAACACTTTGGTGGACCACAGGAATTCTTTAAAAAAGATAATGCAAGACTGATCAGCCTACTGCTGACCTGAATTAAGACATTCATTTGCATTGTACTTTTCCCATTTTAATGCTGGCTACCATATTTTATCAGTACAGGCATACCTCAGTTAACAAAGCCTCTCATAAAGAAACTTTTAAAGACAAAGTCTTTCCATACCTACCCAGTCCTCATTCTCTTCTTGTCCTCTGTCTAGCTGGAGGGTTTTCAGCAGCATCAGTGCTGGGAATGATGGTGGAGAGTTGAATAAACAATGCCTTTCAGTGTTGGATTGCAACCGTGCCTGCAATAAAGCTGGAATTGGGGAAGAATGGGATACTGTTCTAACCAATCTTAATGTAGCTATGCATGCCTGTCTACAACTGGCAAGGTAAATAACACCTACCCAAACAATCCCTTACAGAGCATTGCATGAACAGCAAAGCAGAGAGAAAAACCCCTGTTTTTAATTTACGTTAAAGAATTGCTGAATACCCAAGAGAGAGTCCTGCATAGACCTTGAATTTAAAGATTATTTCTGCATAAAAAATAGCCCAGCATTTCAAAATTACACAAGTAGAAATTGTTTGCATAAATGTAATTTCACAAATGTCAGTGCTCAAAGCTCAGCACTAATTACATGATCTAATTTTGGTAGGCTTTTAAAAATATAAATGTTAATGTCAAGAATCAACAACCTTACTTTTTTCTTGAAAAAAATCTATTTTTCATGTATTTATTAAAACATTTATATCTCACCCTTCTGCAGTAAGCTTGTAATCTGAAGGAATATATTAATACTTAATAAAACAACAAACAGCTATAAAATTGCAAATATAAAAGATAAGACAAAGAGCAACAATCATAACCATAAATACAGTAATGAAAACCATACCTAAGCAAACAAAAAACAATTAGCCGACTTCTAACGGTGGATTTATGACGTATTATACACATGGCTTCTCAAAAGCAAGTCCCCATCAGCTGAATGGAGCTGACTCTCAGGAAAATAAGTATAGAATAGCAGTCTTTAAAAGGGGGGCTTGTCAAATCTCATGTAGCAAGAAGTTCAACATCAAGAAAGTCCATTGTATTCACCAGTCATATCATAGATGGTGGGGAGCAGGGATAGGAAATAATAATAATAATAATAATAATAATAATAATAATAAATTTTTATTTATATCCCGCCCCTCTGCAACGCAATCGGGGCGGCTTACAATATAAAAATCCCATACTCACAATACCCTAGCCCACCCACCCCTTAAAATAATATTAAATTACAAAGGATTAAAAACATGCATTAATTAAAATATATATAAATTAGAAGAAATTTTTTTAAAAAATAATTAGGAGAAGATGCTTATACTGTAGTGTTTAAAAAGCTTTTTAAAAAAATCTTATTTATTTGCATTTACCTTAGAAAGGAAAAAATAAGTATTAAGTTAATGTTAAATTGTCATATAAATGTAAGTTAAATGTCTGTACTAAAAGCCTTATCTGGATGAAGCTGATATTTTTTCTCTCCCTAGCCTCATAGCTGTTTTGAGGTTATACAAAATTTTGAAAACTCCATTTTTCATCTACCCCACTGAAAGCCTTTCTCTTGCTCTTTCCCTTACAGTCTCATCTCTTTAGACACTAGATTAGACACTAATCCTCCTTGCATATTTCCACCCAGAAACTAGCCATTCAAATACACAAATTTACATATCCTTCCCAACAGGGGTTCACAGTATAAACCCTCCATGCACTCCTACCCAACCATTCTCTGAAGATGCCAGCCACAGATGCAGGTGAAACATCAGAAATAAACTCTTCCAGAACATGGCCTTACAGCCTGGAAAAAACCCAGAGACAACCTATGGAAGCTGGCCATGAAAGCCTTCGACTTCATTTTAAAAGTTATGTTTCCTGAGACAGGTGAGGACACAAGATAGCTAACAGGTAGCAAAGAAGATGAGCACACACACCATTAAAGCTACGTACCCTTACTACTTTCTGTTAAAATTTTAAATCTTGGAATGAATTAAACTACCACATTTTAATCTTTTCTTTAAAAAAAACTTAATTTTTCATATAATAATCACACATGGTTATCAATAATACAAATATAGTTACAAAGCAATCCTGTTGAATTTAGCTACAGAAAGAAGGATTGAGTTACAAAGTTTCAGTACACTATGACATATGATTTAAAGGAGGCCTATACGCAAAACTATTATACTCAAATCGCTAACTAAAATAAACCAAGATTCCTATAGCTATTTATTTGCATTTATTAAACCACCTGATTGCGAAATTAATAATTAGGCACACATGCGTCTATGACTTCTTAACTGGATCTATACTGTTTTCAGTCCCCTTTTAGATAGAGCGGGTGGTATTTGCAATTTTTACTAAAATAATATCCTCCTCAAATTATTTTGTAGAAGGGGGGAAAATCCTTCTCTTGAGAAAAATATTTAATTTACTATTATGTATAGTGATACTCCATATTTCTGCAATGAGCTCCAAATAATATGCACGATTCTCCTCCTCTGCACTCAGTCCTCAAAAAACTCATGTGAGTGGTGACAGTTGGTGGCTTTCATGTCAGTGGGGAACTGAATCTGCTCCTGATTTTAGTCTGAATATGAAAAAAGGTATCCAAGTTGCTGAAACCATCTTGAGGATGGGATTCAGCACCTTGGATACCTTCTTTAAAGTCTGGACTAAAACCCAAAGTGGGAGACAAACACCATCACCTCCACCACCCCAAGAAAGAAGTCTGTTGCCTACTTGCCTACTTGCTGCTCTGCATTTCACCTGGTGAACTTCTGCCTGCTCCAGACATCTGCACTCCCCACAGAACTGGGGCCCCAGGTATTCAGCCAGCCACTGGCTAATAGGCCAGATAGGAGCACCTGTCCCTTTTGCAAGGGGACAAAAGCTTAGTGCCTGCTGTGGCAGGGTTGCCGCTGATGGGGGAGACACCCAAAGGGGGTTTCTACTTTGGGGGAGCTGCTTTGGAAGTAGAGTGAGGACAAGGGCCAGTCCCTTTGGTTGGAAGGGGTGCATTGTTTTTTTTTCCTTTTCTTTTTTGACTTTTAAATAACTTGCCTGCCAGCAAAGCAAAATGTGTTACAAGGAAGGCATGGGAGGGGAAGCAGCCCAGGGAGCAGCCATCATGACAGTAATAGGGTGTGTGTGACAGCTTTGTTATTATGGTAGAAGAGAGAGCCACAGGGTGTTGGTTACCCCCAAGTTGTCCCCCACTTCAAATAGTCTGTATAGCCTTGGCAATAGGCCCCCTGGGCTGAAAATGCTGCTGCTCAATACCAGGTCAGTGATGGAAAAAGATCCTTGATCTAGGACTTGATCCTGGATGCTGACTTGGCCTGTATTACAGAGACCTGGCTGGATGAAGCTGGGGGGGGGGAGTGTTCAACCTCGCCCAGCTCTGTCTACCTGGGTTCTCTGTACAGCACCAGGTGAGGCCTGTGGGCAGGGAGGCAGAGTTGCAGTGGTCTATCAAGATTCCATCTCCCTCACCTGGTGCCCTGTCCCACAATCTGCTGGGCTTGAGTGTTCTTGAAGGTGGGTGGCTGGAACAAAATAGGGTGCCAGCCGTGAAAGGGATTCTGTTGGTGTACCACCCACCCTACTGCTCAACAGTCTCCCTCCTAGCTGAGTTGGTCTCAGCCGTCGTGTTGGAGTCCCTTCATCTTGTACTGGGAGACTTCAACATCCATGTGGAGACTGCTCTGTCAGGAACAACTCAGGACCTCATGCCCACCATGACAATCATGGGTCTGTCCCAAGTAATATCTGGTGCCACCCATGCTGCAGGACATACTCTGGACCTGGTTTTCTGTTCTGGGAGGGATAATGGTGAACTGGGTGTGGAGGAACTTTCTGTAGTTCTGTTGTCATGGACTGATCACTACCTGGTGGAGTTTAAACTCACTGGGACTTGGAACCTCTGCAGGGGTTAGGGGATGATTAAGGTGGTCTTCCCCAGGAGACTTATGGACCAGATGGATTTCTGATGGCTCTTGAGGAGGTTCCTGTTGCTATAGCAGGTGATCCTGTCAAAACCCTGGCTGAGCTCTGGAATACGGAAATGGACACAATTACCCCTAAGTGTCCCCTCCCACAAAGTGCAGCCAAGTGAGCCCCATCGTTCACCAGGGAGCTTGCGGTGATGAAATGAGAGTGGAATGGAGACTATAGCAATGATGGCAGTAGATTTGGAGTGAGTCTGACCAAACAAGGGTGACAGCTCATTGGAAGGCCTATGCCACTGTGATGGCAGCAGAAAATAAATTATATGTGAAGTCGAAGGCTTTCACGGCCGGCATCCATAGATTTTCCTTGGTTTTTTTCTGGGCTGTGAGGCCGTGTTCTGGAATAGTTTCTTTCTGACGTTTCACCTGCATCTGTGGCTGGCATCTCTAAAGATGTCAGCCACAGATGCAGGCGAAACGTCAGAAAGAAACTATTCCAGAACACGGCCTCACAGCCTGGAAAAAACCCCAAGGAAAATCTAAAGAATTTATATTTCTCTCACACCATTGCATCTGCACAGTGTCATGCAGCAGATCTGTCTTGAGTGGTCAGAAGTCTTTTACACTTTGGCCCATAAGAAGAGTACACAGACCACTTGATATCCCACTGTGACAAATTTGCAAGACACCTGCAGACAAAATCACTCAGATCGCTGAGACTTGGATGCTACAGTTGAGACAGGTCTAGTAGACGTAATCTTGGCACATGATTGTCCTGTATTATTGGATAAATTTCAAATTGTGCAGCCTAAGGATGTGGATAGGATCCTTGGAGAAGTGATAGCCACCATGTGCTTACTAGATCCTTGCCCTTCCTGCTCCTAAAAGCAGCTGGGGAAGGGTGGGGTGGCCGAGTGGGTAAGGGGAGTGCTGAATGCCTCACTGAAGCAAGGGAAGTTTCCATCCTGCTTAAAAGAGGCTGTAGTGAGGCCATTACTTAAAAAAAAAAAAGGCCTCCCTGGATCTCACCATTCTGAATAATTATCAGCCAGTTTCTAACATTCCATTTTTGGGCAAGCTTCTGGAGCAACTCCAAGGGTTTCTGGATGAGACAGAGTATTTGGAACCATTTCAATCTGGCTTCAGGACTGGTTATAGGATGGAGACAACTTTGGTCACCTTGGTGGATGACCTATGCAGGGAATTGGACAGGAGGAGTGTGTGCCTGTTAGTTCTGTTGGACTTCTCAGCAGCTTTTGATACCATCAACCATGGTATCCTTCTGAGCCGCCTCTCTGGGGTGGGACTTGGGGGCACTGTTACGGTTCTGGTCTTTCTTGGAGGTGAATTCAGAAGGTGGTGCTGGGGGATTCCTGTTCAATGCCCTGGCTGTTGGCCTGTGGGGTTCCTCAGGATTCAGTTTTCTCCCCCATGCTGCTTAACATCTACATGAAACTGCTGGGAGAGGACATCTGGAGTTTTGGGGTGTGGTATTACCAGTATGCTGATGACACCAAACTCTATTCCTTCTTTCCATCTGATTCCAAGGAAGCTGTCTCAATACTGAACTTATGCCTGTTGTCAGTAATGGACTGGATGAGGGTGAATACATTTAAACTTAATCCAGACAAGACAGAGGTGCTCCTGGTCAGTCAAAAGGCAGATCAGGGAATAAAGACTCTGCCTGTGCTGGATGGGATTACATTTTCCTTGAAATCTCAGGCCCTCAGTTTGGGTGTTCTCCTGGACTCAACTCTAAGCCTGGATGTCCAGGTTTCAGCAGTGGTATTTGCACAGCTAAAACTAGTGCACTAGCTGTGCCTGTTCCTTGAAACAACAGATCTGGCCACAGTGACATGCCTTGATTACATCCCGTTTGGACTATTGTAACACACACTATTTGGGGCTGCCTTTGGAGTCTGTTTGGAAACTTTAGCAGGTCCAGAATACTGTGGCCAGAATGCTGACTGGGTCCAGTTATAGGGAGCATGTAACTCCCTTGTTGAAACAGCCCCACTGGCTGACAGTTCATTTCTGGGCACAATTCAAAGTGCTGGCCATGACCTATAAAGCCCTATATAGCTTGGGTCCAGACTATCTGAAAGACCATATTTCCTGATACAAACCTGCCAGAACTTTAAGATCACCAGGGAAAGGCTTTCTCTTGGTCCCATCACCATCACAGGCTCGCTTGGTGAGGACACAAGAGAGAGCCTTCTTGGTGACTGCTCCCACTCTCTGGAACTCCCTTCCTCTGGAAGCTAGGCCACCCCCTCCCTGTTTTCCTTTTGCTGGGAGGCAAATATATTATTATTTAAGCAGGCTTTTAACATCTAAGCAGGGGAGCTTTTTTATGGGGATGTTCTATCTATCTTTTAAAACTTGTGGTTGTTGTTTTTAAAATGTTTTTTATACTGTTTTATGTGCTTTAATTGTTTTTAATTTTATTGTGATTTTTTTTTTTACTGTTTGTTTCTGGAGCTGCCTTAGGTCTCATTCTGAGAGATAGGCAGCATACCAATGCAATCAATCAATCAATCAATCAATTGAAATAATAAATAAATTCACTGCCCTATTGATATGGAAGCCATCAGGAATCACCGCCTGTGAGGTAGACCAAGCTGAGAGATAAGGAGTGGTCCAAGGTCACCCAATGAATTGTATGCATCTGTGGGGACTAGACCCCTGGTCTCTGAAGTTCCAGTCCAACCCACCAACCACATTTTTATTTTATATCATTTTTATTTTATATACATTTTATATCAAATGTATGCACATATCAAAACAAAAGTCATTATCATCTGTTTTATGGCAGAGTATTCAAAGGAGAATGCTGAACACAATCTACTTTAGCTATTGGCTATTTAGCACAGATTCCATCCGTCTTTGGTTTTATTCCTTTAACCTCAAGAAAAAAGTGCCCAGGACCTATCCTTTTATGAAGGAAATGCTACCCTTCCCCCCTGCTTTATCCCAAAGCATTCTTAGGTTAAAGACTCAAAAGAGCCTTGTTAGAATATTACTCATCATGCTTTCCTCAACACAGGAAGAGGAGGGGGAGAACACCTAGCTTTGCCCTTTCCGTTGTCATTTTTCTCACATGGAAAGTGACATGTCTGAAAAGGGGAGGTTCCAATTCATGGAGAGGCCATACTATTCATGGGGATGTGACTATCATATCACTGGGATAGGGAATTCTTACACCCCCCACAATAGGTTAATCACCTTGCATAGTTCTTTTAAAGCGTTACCTGAATTGCATGGGGTCTGTGAGGATCACACTAGTGTCCGAATCTTAACATGGGGAATATTTAATTAGCTCAAAATGGCAGTGCAAGGTTGGGCAACAGCAGGATCTTTTGATCTATGTATACCAATAATCACTGAGGAGACTTCAGACCAGAATGTACAATTAAATGGTTTTTATTGGAAATTAATCTTAACAGCATTCACTCTTACACTCAGGCTTCAAGCACTCACACAAGGCTGTTAAGGAAAGTAGGGAATATTTGGAGAGAGGAACAGAGTAAGGGGATTGTGGGTTATACTATACCAATCCTGTAGCAGAGATTCATGCAGCAGCAGAGTTGCATTCTGAGGATCACACAGCAAACCAGCAGCATGGAAGGATGAAGAGGAACTGCAAACATTTTGGTGGTGTTTTAGGGATATATATATATATATATATATGTATTCTCTTGGGTATGTTGCCCTTCCCAGTGTGCTGATTGGCTGCTCAGGAAACATACCCAACCTACATCCAACCAATCACCACCTACATGCTAATCCTTTCTCCACTTCACAATGCACTCCTGTTGCTCAGTCTGTGGACCAGATTGGGACCCAGGCAGTCAAGTGGCGGTGGCAGGATGATGCTGCCACTGCTTCAACAGGACCCGGCAGTCAACTGGTGGTGGAGTAGGTGGCAGCGGCAGGGTAACAGAGCAAGTTACCCTCAGCAATACCAGGAAAACTGTGTAACTCTGAGAATGGGGAGGAGGGATTTAAATCCACTGGCCTAACTTACAGGGTTGTTGTGAGGCCTACCAGCCATTTTTTGAGGAGGTTTTTAATGGCATATGGTACGCCGAGTCCAGCTAGTTATTGATAATTCCCATTAAGGGATGAGATTTAGAGTGGAATGCAATGTCTCTTGGAGTTTCCCAGGCCTAGACAAAGGGTTCTCTGAATGTGCCAATGATGGTTAATGGGTGATACATTTGGAATTGAATAGGAGCAGGCAACTTCTATTGCTGAGGAGAGGAGAAGAAAAACCCATTTTACAAGTATCGAGGACTCTGCTATTTATGAGTGGATTAGCAAATGATTCATCTCCAGGTGTTCTTCAGGAAGAACTTTGACCTTGTTATAACCTGTTTGAGGAATTTAGAAGGCCCCTCTTTAGGTTATGCATAACTCTAGCCTTGGTATCTGGGGGTCCATGGCTTACTTGCCAACCACATAGAAGGTCACAGCAAGCCAGATTATTAAATATTGCCAATTGTGCGATATTCCAAAGTCTTTTCCTGGTGGCTCTCAGGGTAGGTAACAAAAGTTCAGACTTAAAACCTAGAGTGAATTCACCATCCTAGTGACATGGGACTCACCAGCTGCCATTGATCTCCATGCAAGCAAGAACTCTGGAAAACCAGGGGTCTTGTTCACACAGAAAGCCTCAACAGGATCAACAACCTCTCCTCTTTGGATGCATCACTTTCCACAGAAGGAAAATGACAATGGATGAGAAAGGGGCAAGGTACTCCCTTGCTCCCATGTTGAGGAAAGCATGGTGAGTAATGCCTGAAACAATAGGTTTTGGAAATGTTTAAATGGCAGTAATAGTAGTACAAATCCCTTTTGTCAGCATGTGCTTGCTGTACCTACTGTATTTTCAATAGCTGTCTCTAGAGAAGTCTCTTTAGACTGTGTGGTGCATTGACTTATTTAGCTTAGAAACAGTCCTGCTGTCCAGTTTTCACTTATCTCTACTTCTCTGCTCCCCTTCACTTCATATATCCCTTACAGAGACTGCTAGAAACTGCTGTGGTATCTGTAAATCCACCCATTTCACTACTGTTTTATAGAAGCAATTTAAAAGTAACACAACAACCATTTGCACATCTGTGGGCCTAATTTAGAGGGTTAAGTAATTAATAATGTGTTTATTGAAGTATACAAATGAGGTTTAGTTCAAGCTCAAATCCTAATTTTGACAGGAGCCTTCACTTCACAGATCACATAAGACATATTGATACAAATCATGTGACAAACAAAAAAGCAATATGACAGATCCTCCACATAAATATCAGCTGAGGGGCACATGTAAGTGTGCATCACTCAAGGATGGACTGCCACCATTTGTCTGGACAAACATTTGTCCCAGAGGAGAAACATTTTAAATGGATGGAAATTACATGAGCTAAATCCAATCTAAGATAAAGCTACCAGACCCTCATTAAGACCCTTCAGACATGGTTAAACTTGAAGAGCAGAAAACATTTGCTTTCCTTTAATGTAAAATATGCAGAGCAAACCCATCCTTAATTAGATACACATGTCTTTCAAGATATCAGTAAATGTTTCCTTTTTTGATAAGTCTGGTTTAATAAAATGTAATAACAGGAGAGGGAACATACTTGAGACATAATTTAATAGAGCTTAAATTAACAGGCACAAATAGGCAAACCTCAACACCAGCTATCGGTCCATTTATTTCAATAACATGACTAAATTTTAGTAACTGGCATTTGGTCAAACAGGAATAGGAGGGAACTTTGGGATTGTATCATAATTCATTTAAGAAATATACAGTGTTTTTTATCTGTTTTATTATCTATCATTCTCTAGTTCTATGGAACCCTGGACAACAGGCCCAAATAGGATGGATGAAGAATGAGTACACAAAGTACTCATCAAGTTTCCTCTGCCCATCCACCAGGATGATTTCACTGCAAACTGACAGGAATAGAAAGTGAGTCAAGACGCTTGTCCCCATAAGCATTGTAGCTACACTCTTTCAACCCCTTTGATCACATCTTTAAGTCCAGCTAATATGTATTTATTTATGGTTAAGCTGGGACAGTGTTACATTATTGTTTCTCGCTGTATTATTGTTGGCTTTCTATACTTTTTGTTACTGAGAAGATTATCAGATGCATGAAAAACAGTGTTATAATGATGCCAGGAGATTGCTAAAGGGCTCTCTTTTCAGATGACGTCATTTCCCACTCGTAATGCACCCATTCTGCTGCTGTTCTGCCGGCACTGCTTTTTATTAATGGGAGAAGCCATCAATACATCCCTCATTGTGTTTCTGTCACGGATTTGACAGCAACTGAAAAGGTGCCCCATTTCACTGGTGAGATCCCAGCATCAATGGGTGGTACCTGCCAGAACACTTCCTGGTGAGATCGGGACATCAAGGTAAGTGATATACTTTTTTAAAAACTTCCCTGGTTTACTTGGAAGTTTTAAAGTGTGTTTTTGTGCTTGCTGTCACTTTTTCTATTGTATTTTGATTTTTACTTTTGAATTTCCTGCACTCGCGTCTTCTCGCAAGAACCGGTGGGATTTCACTCCAGGAAGTGAACCGAGCTCCGTTAGAGCTCCATTCACTGCTGGGCTGCCCTGTCAACACTAGGAAAGGTAGGTCTGAAAAGTTTTGTTACTGTGGCATGACAGAGGCAGGAGAGGAGATTGTGGGACACGAAAATTTTTTTCGTTCCTGGCTGATAATCTCCTAGCTTTCTATAGTTTTCCAGAGCCATATCAACCTATATAATACAAAACAAAAATAGCTTGGCCTCCATGACTACTGACCCACTTTCTCCACCGAGTGCTCTTTGGCTATTGCATTGCTGTCACACACACACATACACACTCTACAGTCTGCCATTCTCCACCAACCCCTCTTTCTGGCACCTTGGTTATCCCACTGTCTTTACCCATCTCTCTGGTAGTAGGATGTGGTCCCATTATTCTTTATTTTTTAAACATTTAGTAGTTGGGGGGAGTGCTCTGTGGAGTAAAGTGCTCATTGCTGAGTTTTCAATTGTGTCTACCATCTTTATTTTTCCAGAGTTCATCACCCTCAGAAAAAATTAAAATGGCAGGTTGGAACCTTAGTAAATGGCACTTTTATGTACATCTCCTCTAGCCTAGAAAGCAGGGAAACCCCAACTCTTCATCCTGTCTGCATAAATGGCTAAGTAGATGGTGGAGTATTCAGAATCTGCAGGAAAATACTTTGTTTTAATAAAATGAAATAAATTAAATTTTCAGTACAAGTTTTAGGTTTGCTATAATTCAGTTTTCAATACCATTCTTCTAAAACTTTTCTATTAGTTTCACATTCCATCTAAAGTTTTAAAACACTGGGAGAAAATTCTGACCTCAAATACATCAGTCAGAAAAGGCTAAAAACCATTCTGCATAACCCAAAGTCACCATGAGAGAAACCTACAGTTTTACAGAAGTCTTGAAGAAAAAAGGAAGATAAAGATGAAAAAAAGATTTAAAGGAAAGGTTATGCAGAAAAATAAGGTCTGGTAACATTTCTGGAACAACAGTACTTTAGGTACTCTCCAAAGGCAAAGAACTTTACATTTATAGAGTTGCTACAGAAAGGATGCACCCTCCAGCAGGGACTTTAGAAAAACTCAGGAGGCAAGAGCCAAGCCTGTTGAAGCATTTTAGTGTTCTCTCTGCTGTACTCTGAACTTTACTGGTAGCTAGTGTAACTCAAAAAGAGAACAGGTATATTTTTTGTATATCCAGCTTGCCCTGCAAACTTGATACCATACACGACACAAGCTGTTTTTATGCTATTAAATTGGCTAGTGAGTCATAGGGCATTGCTGTAGGATAATCCTTATGAATATCATTTAAAAAATATATTGTAAAGCAGTGAAACTTCTAAAAATGCTAAACTCCAATGGAGACTAGTCCCCAGTCAGTTTTTCTTAAACAATTAAATGGACCTAAGTACAAGCTATTTATGCCAAAGGATGTGTGGATAATCATAGAATCATAGAGTCTTAGATCCAGAAGCAACTACAAAGGCTGTCTTGTCCAACCCTCTGCCATGCAGGGATACACAACTAAAGAACTCACTAAAGATGTTAATCCAAACTTTGTTTAAAGACCTTCAAAGATGAAGTGTCCACCATCCTCTGCAACTGTTTATTCCACTGTTGAACAACTCTTACAGTAAAGAAGTTTTCACTAATGTTTAGGTGGTATCTCTTTTCTTATACAGTTGTCCCTCTGTATCCACGGATTTGGTATCCATGGATTTGAGTATTCACGGCTTGAAAATATTCTTTAAAAAATAATAATCCAAAAAGCAAAACTTGATTTTGCCATCTTATATAAGGGACACCATTTTGCTATGCTATTGCATATAATGGGACCTGAGTATACTTTATTTCTCTCTTACTTCTCTTTAAGTTTTGTTTTTGGTGTTTTTCAGGACTGGTAGCCAAACTTTGCTTACTTTAAGGGTTTCTTCTTTCCTGTTGAAATTGTCCAGGTGTTTGTGGATTTCAATAGCTTCTGGCCAACAATTATCATGTCAGAATGCACAGAGAAGCTATTGAAATCCACAGACACCTGGACAACTTCAACAGGAAAGAAGAAACCCTTAAGGTAAACAAAGTTTGGCTATCAGTCTTGAAAAACACCAAATAAAAACTCAACACAGGCAAATGAACTCCACCCAGGGACAGGGGGATTTCCAGCATAATGGACCATTAGCCAAACAGACACTAATCCTTCTTGCATATCCTCCACTCTAGGAACTAGCCATTCAAATACATGAATTTACATATCATCTCCAGCAGGGACTCACAGTATATAAACCCCACACACCCCTACCCCACCATTCTCTGAAGATGCCAGCCACAGATGCAGGTGAAACATCAGGAATAAACTCTTCCAGACCACGGCCTCACAGCCCGGAAAAAAATATGAAATACCAGTGGAATACACTGCCTGGGAGTATGGTGGAGTCTCCTTCTTTGAAGGTTTTTAAACAGAGGTTGCATGGCCATCTGTCGGGAATGCTTTGACTGTGTATTCCTGCATGGCAAGGGGTTGGACTGGATGGCCCTTGTGGTCTCTTCCAGCTCTATGTTTTTATTATTCTGACCTACTAGAAACCATCCTGAAGATCCTGTTATGCCTTCTGATGAAAGAAGGCAATTAGCTAACACATTGTAAACCGCTTAGGGAGTGCTTTGGCACTGATAAGCGGTATAGAAATATCAATGCTATTGCTATTGCTAGTAAATAGCTAGTAAAAATAAATTAATTTGGTAATTTAGTTAGTTTTGGTTTTGAAACAAAAGGGGGAAACTTAATTAAATTATTGTTTTAACTAAAGTGATTGACTTAAGTTGGAATGTGTGCATTAGGTATTAATTAAGATATGAATGAGTTAATTGAGAGATAGTGCTAAGGAAATGAGACAGAAATGAGGGAGGGAGAAACAGAAAGCAAAAAAAGGGGGTTTTCTTGTGGAAGATGAGAAATATGGATGGGGTGGGGAAAATATGATTCACAATTCATATTTTTCAACTTTATTCCAGTTAGGCTTAAAGTGCTAACTTAATTTTAAATTGTAATTTATCATAACATTAGTAGCCATAACATGGAAACAACTTGAAGATATACAACAACAAAATAGTTAAATCTCCCTTTCCCAAAGTTAAGGTAACTGAATTTGATTTCTTTTTGGCTTATCAATGATTGACTAAATGTGCCACCTTTTAAAAATATTTTTTTCTGTCCCTGACTCACCTGCATATTGTAAGGTACTGGAAATTTATAAAGCTTTTACTATTTCCATCCATAATGTCAACCAATTCAGCAACTTGATTCTCCTGAAGTGTGGGCCAGAGGCATTCACCTTCATATCTAGCTGATCCACTCAGTCAGCAAGGATTGCTCCATTTTAACAGTAGATAAATTTCAGCTTTCATCATTTTCTGCAGGCATGGTGCAATAGCTGTGAAACTGGAGTGCTAGGAGCTGTTGCAAGTTTTCATTCCAGCACAGGAATGCTAATGCGACAAACTGAACTTGGTTCCTCTTCTAAGTCGTGCATAGGCAATATAAATCCTAAGGCAGGAAGCATGAACCTCATGTTCTGCCACTGAATATAGGATACTACTAAAACTCATAATAATGTTTATTTCGGCCAATGGCTTGAATCACTTTTTAAGCAATTCCTTTGCAAAAGCATTTAATCTTCATTATGGAAAGGAAAAAGGCTCAGTTGCCTATGAGTGGTACTGAGTTATATAGTACTGCATATGAATGTAGATGAGTAGTGGTTGTCTTTTTACACTGTCTCTGTTACTTTGGGGGCAGAAGCCAGAGTGGATAAGCAAGGGAGGGTGCCAAAGGAACCCCAGAGATCCTCAGTTGTCCAAAAAGGCTAAAAAAAAAAAAAATCCTGGGCACAAGGCTTGTATATTGCCATCTAAAGGGCCTGAGAATGGAGAGCTGAAAGAAAATAAAGTCCAGAGCCTAAAACTTCTCGATTGCAAAACTGTTTGTGTTTGAAATGTAGACCATGAATTCCTTGGAACAGGGCTCTTTCACACTACACAGTTATAGCACTATGACACCTACCTGCTAACATTTCACTGGTGAAAATAGGGTCATTGCCCAGCAGGGCAAGCAACATCAGAGTGTAGTGAAGATGGAAAATGAGGAAGTTATTAATGAGGAAGAACACACAAGCTAGGAGAGGCTGCCGCTGTTTGCTTTTCTCTCAGGCAACAGGGAAGGGCAAGATTCCACCCTTCCTCTCCCCCCCCCTTCACTATCAAGTTAATTGAGTACAAACTACTTTTGCACTTTCCAACTTGGGAGATTATCAGACACAGTAAAACATGCCCCCCCCCCCAAAAAGCATCCAAAACCACGTCAGAAGAATGTGTTGGGAACAGAAAGGGTGACATTATTAGACACTCATATCCTCAGCCATTCCCAGGGCATAGTGCTGCCATGGACGAGGCTTCCCTTTTTCATTTACGGGGACAAGCCGTCAATAAAAAGGGACACCTTATACATGCCCGCACCACACCCCCGGAATGCTGAAGGATGTCGTCATCTGATAATGTCGCCCTTTTGTGTTCTCATTGCGATCTTCTGACGCGATTTTTGCCGCATCTGATAATCTCAGTTTTCAGTGACTGAAGTAAGCTGAGGACAAAGGGGAAAATGGGAGAATGAGATTGAAACTGGAACACTTATAAAAGCAGCTGAAAAAGTGGGAGAACAGAGGATGAATGAGGACCCTGCCAAATCAGGACAGTTAGAGTATATTCTGTGATTCTACTTTAACCACCATGGCTGCATCCTATGGAATCCCAAGGTTTGGTGAGGCTCTAAAGCTCTCTGGCTGAGAATCCCCCTCACTTCAAATCCCAGGATTCCAAAGGATGTTGCTATGGCAGCCAAAGTGGAACCATAGCACTATATATAGTGTGTAAAAGCTCCTTTTTTCTTATTTAGTCAAAGCTGAGCAACCTTCAGCCCTGGGGCTGCACATAGCTCTTGATCTGACTGCTCAGAGCAACCTAAAATTCCAAAAGCTGTGCACAAGTGATTGGTTGAGGACTCCCCAAGTGTAATCTGTTTCTTCCCTCCAGTGTGGTAGCTGTGGAGGAAGCTGGGGAGAGGGGAAAATCTGGTACCACAGAAAGACCAGTGGTGGCTGAGGGCTTCCATATCAGTGTGGTAGTGAGTCCACTATGAGTTTTAATTTGAATTTTAAAGAAAGTAAGCATGATGGTGAACCTATGTTAGGGATAGGACTTAGCATGGTGCGTAGCTCCTTTAAAGTTCAGACTAAACTCCAGTGTAGATTCATTCATGTAGCACCAAGGAGATTATTACCACTATGAAAAATGTCTCTGACAGGGGAAAAAAAAAAAAGAGAGAGAGAGAGAGAGAGAGAGGTTGCCCATCCTATTTTGTTTTTTGTTTTTAACTTTTCAGCAAAATGTTGTACAATAACAGTGCTATACAGGTCACAGGGGATCCATTCCACAGGTAAGCAAAACCACATATAAATAGCAAACTGCCATATAATACCATAAAATCATGCTGGAGGAACTAGAAAATGCCTAGAGAGGACACCTGTCTAGGCATCGAGCATGACTCTATCCAGCGGAAATTGACCATAGAGTCATGCTGGAGGATATCCTGATGCCTAAAGAGACCTTTTCCAGCACGACTAGAGAGATCTCTACCCCACTGTGGGTAAGTGAAACTGCAGGTACCAATCTTACGTAAATGGGGCAACCTGTACATAAGAACAACACTTGTCCCTTCATATTCACTGGGGGTTGGTTCCAGGATCCCCCGTGGATACCAAAATCCATGAATACTCAAGTCCCATTATATGCAATGGCATAGCAAAATAGTGTCCCTTATATAAGATGGCAAAATCAAGGTTTGCTTTTTGGATTATTATTTTTTTAAGAATATTTTCAAGCCATGAATACTTAAATCCGTGGATACCAAATCTGTGAATATGGAGGGACAACTGAATATATCTCAGATTAGTAACATTAAGCCTTTCCTAACATTCTGTAGCCTCATCATTTAGCAAGAGTTGGCCTGATCAAATTCATTAATGCTGTAAAGGGAGGCAGGGAAGTAATTTAAATAACATGCATGCAAAGAACAGTCTGAAGTTACAGTTCTCTCTGAATGGGTGCAGATAAATCACAAGCAAAGCACACATTTCATCTTTCATTGTGTTTGCTTCCTCTAGGACATCTGCAACAAGCTGACTTGTAACTGATTATTGTAGCCTTGACTGTTACTCAGCATCATGCTGATGCCATTTACAATTTCCAGGATGTTTTTTTTCCATAACATTTTGCAAATGTCCCTCTGAATATTCTTTTACCAGCTACACATTCATTGAGGCTATAACAGATGGAGTTTTATGCTCAACTGCCTTTTTTTCTCTAGTTGATCAAACTGAAAAGCCAGACAAGATGGGAATTTGCTGAAATTTAGATTTCTTCCTGCAGTTTTACAGATTTATAAGTTATCATTCATTGATGATGTGAGGTCCCCAGTCTATGACATCTGTTGCTGCATATGGAGGAAAGTTGAAATCTTGTGTTGTTTTTAACACCAGTGCACAAGATGGAATGCAAATACATATCTCAGACAAAAAAAAGTGTTGCCAGTATTTGAGGCTTGTGCACCTTTCTAAATTATCTAACACATATCCTGAGGTTTGGTACAAAAGAAAATAGGAAATTGGGGTGTATTTAGCCTGTGATTCCCGAATGCTGTCTTGTAGCATACTAGGACAAACCCCAGAAGGTTTACTTCAGCCTGTTTTATAATGCTTCTAATACCTAGCACATCAGTACTCACAGCTTGGAAATGTTACTTTTTAGAGTACAACTCCCAGAATCCCCAAGAATTCTGGAAGTTAAAGGCCAAGCAAGTAACTTTTCCAAGCTCTTAACATTTCTGTAACACCTTCAAATGTTCAAAGTACTTCATAGGTAGGAACTAGCTATATCCTTGCAGCTATGCTGTCAGGTAGATCACTATTCTAGCACTTGTCCTACAGACTGGGGGAAGGGGAAGGGCTGAGAAAGATCATCTTAGAATCATAGAATCATAGAGTTGGAAGAGACCTCAAGGGCCATCCAGTCCAACCCCCTGCCATGCAGGAATACACAATCAAATCAGATGGCCATCCAGCCTCTGTTTAAAAACCTCCAAAGAAGAAGACTCCACCACAATACGAGGTGGTGTATTCCACTTCCAAACAGCTCTTACTGTCAGGAAGTTCTTCCTAATGTTTAGGTGGAATCTCTTTTCCTGTAATTTGAACCCATTGTTCCGTGTCCTAGTCTCTGGAGCAGCAGAAAATAAGCTTGCCCCATCCTCAGTATGACATCCCTTCAAATATTTAAACATGGCTATCATGTCCCCTCTTAACCTTCTCTTCTCCAGACTAAACATGTCCAGATCCCTAAGCTGCTCCTCATAGGGCATGGCTTCCAGACCACCCACCATCCTGATCTCCTTCCTCTGGACGCGTTCCAGCTTGTCAATATCCTTCTTGAAATGTGGTGTCCGGAACTGGACACAGTATTCCCGGTGAGGTCTGACCAAAGCAGAATACAGTGGCACTATTACTTCCCTTGATCTAGACACTATACTCCTATTAATGCAGCCAAGAATCACATTTGCTTTTTTAGCTACTGCGTTACACTGCTGACTCACGTTCAACTTGTGGTCCACTAAGACTCCTAGATCCTTTTTGCATGTACTGCCCTCAAGCCATGTGTCACCCATCCTATATCTGTGTATTTGTCATGGCCAGCCAGGCTGAGGACTCAGACAACTCAGAAGATGAGGAGGCTGAACCAGCTCCAGCAGAGCTGGCTGAGCCAGAACATAGCTCTGCTGTAGCAGAGCCCATGACTCAGCAGCCTAGCTTCCCCCCAGAAGAGGTTTCAGGCCTGGGAGACATAGAAGAGCAGGTGCCAATCTTTAGCCAGAGAAGGTCAGAGTGAAGGGCGTGCCTATGGCGATCCTGGAGATTATATGAGAAATGCTCAGCAATCACCAAATATCTGTGATTAGGAGCTGGGCCAATATAAACAGCTGTGAGATGCCAAGCTTCTTTGTCAGAGTTTATCTGGGTTCCCTGGTGAAAGCATCTGACTCAGACTCCCTTGTTGCCTGAACCTTTGCCTCTTAGACCTCGGAATGATCTGGAACTCTCGGCCTTGGACTGGATTCGCTGACCTGCCTTGTGGAACTCTTGACCCTGAACTGGACTCGCTGATCTGCTCTCTGGACTCCTGGACCTTTGGCTTGCTATTGAACATTGTATTAGGTACTGTGCTTAGAATACCTTTGGTGTTGCTGTCAAGCCTTGCATTCTTATCAGCTGCTTGTTTGGCTGCTTTCCCGGACAGTATTTCATTTTTACTGCCCAAGTGTAGTATCCTACATTTCTCCCTGTTGAAATTCATTTTGTTAATATTGGCCCAGCTTTCTAATTTGTTGAGGTCAAAATCTTGTCTAAGTGAATTCATGGGAGAATGAATTCATGGCAGAAGTAAGATTAAACCAGGAAACATCCTTGTTTGCAGTTGAATTGTTTAGTCAGTGTTCCACATTAAGCTTCTACTTTGGAACCTCTATGGCCTAAACCCAGTTCTGTGATGACTGTCCTGCATCATCACAGTTAAATTGTAATTATCTCCTCTCCCATTTACAGCCCTCTCTGTCACCCCAGACTCCCCAGAGCTGTTTTTGGGGGGTGCACAGAGGGCTGTAATGTGGAGGGTGAGTCCCCTAATTGTGATTCAGTTTTTTTTGCTATGTTTTTAGCTATTTTTAAAAGCCATCTTTGGTCCCACACTGGGAGAAAGCCAGCATATAAATGTCAGGGATGATGGGAGTTGTAGCTCTTCACCTCTGGCTCAAACTCACCACCTTGTTATGCAGCAGAGCCGACCAGCTTAGATCAGTGGTTAATGCTTTCCTTCAAAGCAGCAGAGTTTCAGAGAATAGGCTGAAGATCCTGACAAACTCTCCAAGCCTTCTCACTCTTCTCCAGGTGTCTCCAAAACGTCTCCAGGATTCACTCAGGCAACTCAGTAGTTTTATATAAAACCTACTTTATTCTTCTATATAAATATACTATATGGTCAACAAATCACAATCTCTACACACTACTCCACAATATCTCCAAACTACTCCACCTCTACTCAACAACAATACATTGGCAAACATTGCAATTTTATAGCCATTGTTTATCACCACCCACTAGTTAGTTTCCACCCAGTGGGTGTGTACTTCCATTCTGATTGGTCCACGTAGTTCCACCCATACTTAAGACCAACCCATGTATTTCAACATTTCACCTTGTACACTTAATGATTCTCAGGTGTTTCCATTCTGCATTCAGTACCTCTGTCCTTGGCTCTCAGGACTTTTAGATTACATTAGCAGTTTCACCTGTGTAGCTTCATAATTGCTCTTGCTTAGTCATAGAATCATAGAATCATAGAATCATAGAACTGCAGAGTTGGAAGAGACCACGAGGGCCATCCAGTCCAACCCCCATGCCACGCAGGAAATCACAATCAAAGCATCCCCGACAGATGGCCATCCAGCCTCTGCTTAAAGACCTCCAAGGAAGGAGACGCCACCACGCTCCGAGGGAGTGTGTTCCACTGCCGAACAGCTCTTACTGTCATTGTGACTTTCACATACATACATATTTTATTTCTTTCACTGTATGTCCCATGTTGCATTTTCCTTAACAATAAATACAATCAATCAATCAATTTTTCTGGAACCTTGTGGTTTACAAGACAATGTCCCAGAACTTGGGGTTTGTGTGGATTCATTTGCTAAATTATTAATTTGTTATATTTCTCTCATTAACATGTCTAAATACCATAGATTTCCAGAGACATGATGGCGTTTTGACACATTTACCATTTTAGATCATTAGAATTTGTTAGGAGGTTGGGTAACTCTATCTGTCTGCCAGATTCATTAAAACAGGAGGGCACCAGGAGAAGTATGAAATTTGGAGGAAATGCATCACATGTTGACCAGGCAACTGGCTATAGAACTGCTGAATCACCTTCTAATGAGGCCATTTTTCCAAATGGTCCAACAGAGAAAGTTTCAGGTTTCTAAGGCATATGCTTTCCTTTATATACTTCAGCCAGTCTAATTTTTAGAGCCAGGAACTGAAGAGATCTTGAGAATTGGGATCTCTGGTGCCTGTAAAATGTGCCGTACCTACTACTAAACTGTGCAGACCACACTTCTTAATTGGGAGTGAGGAGGCAGAAAGAATGTAGTGGTTCAGTTGTGGGGGAAATTGTTCTGCATATGCTCAGAGGCACTAAAATAATTTCTGATTAAGAACTCTCCACCCTTGGTTTATTGACTGATTTTTGTAAACAGCCACTTATTGCTGGATGGACAGTGCACCAGTGTCCTGTAGCTGAAATTAACACGTCACTCTTCACTAATCTTTAATATCATTCCTTATTAACCTTTAACAAGCAAGACATTTGAGAGGTAAGTGAAGTTGGCAGGAGTGTGAAGACAGAAATGCAGATCAATGAGAAAACTTAATTAAAGTAGTTGTGAGATGATATCCAGTACTTTAGGATGACCTTACCCAATGTGACATTTTCCAGATATGTTGGACACCGACCATCCTGAGGCAGCAACATTATTATGATCTTTGTAGTCCACCTGGAAAAAAGATCCAGACTAAGGGAAGTTGACAAGAAAGAGCACTTTTGAAGGAACCAATAACAAAATCTGCTCCTAGGGCATCAACTGTGACACCCTCCATGCAATTCTCTGTAAGCTCCCATTGTCTGTTCCAAAAACCAACAGTTTAAGTAATGAATTAATACTTTTAATTGAACAGTGTTAAGTAACAAATTAATACTGTTAATTAAACAATCTAATTATGTTAATTATTAGTGTTAGTAAAAATTAATTACTTGTCCATTTTCTAGCAATTTATTCTAGAAAGATAATTTCAAGTCTGATATTCCAGATTCATGGAAGTCCACCATTAGATCTGGTTCTATCACCCTTGGAGCTCCTTTTCCTCACGCTTACTGTATCTTCATGCTTCAAAAGGACTGAATTATTGATCATTCTATTTTTTAATTATTTTTTTTAGTGTAGTATTGAAATGTGTCTCCAGTTCTAATTGTAGGCTGAAAAATTCCTTACACCTTGGGGATCAACAATCTAACGTTGTTTTAAATGTATCTGACTGCCTGTGTAGATATGGGACCGCAGTAGCCACGAGTAAGAGAAGCTGTAGCTGCCATTTTCTTCTGCCAATCTGCAGATAAGGCCTGAATAGTTCACAAGTGGTGAATGATTCCTCTCTGCCCTTCCCTGCTTCTGGCAATTGTTTAATATGTTATGCAGATAATCTAGCTCTTTGCAATGGGGTGGGCAGATGGATGCTGCAGACCACGTATATTTCAGGATACTGAAATTCATGGATCTATTCTTAATCATCACAAAGCATGCTCGTGCATTGCAGTGGTTCATTATCATGACTCCAGTCCACAGATTCTTTCAGCTATTTGTTTCAACTAATCAGCTCTGCAGACTTTTGCGAAGACAAACTAATCTTTTTTTCCTTATTTTTAAATAAGTGTTTCTCTTTCACTCTGCCTAGTGGCTACTAAAATGCCAAACCCAGACATTTCAAAAGAAACATTTAACAAAGAAAATTAATTTTAACCAATACTAGCTGTGGCACACCTTCAGACTTGCAAGCAGCAGTTGTCCACCTTCATAGCCGCATAAAGACTACCAATAGGATTTAGTTTTGTGCAGAAATGCATATGATGGTACTGCAAGGATCCTTTACAGGAGTCAGGGCCTGTCATATACTTTGAGCAGCACTTGCTCAGTTTTTTCGCTTAAAGAATTTAGAGTTGCACAAAAGGGTGCACAAAGCATGGCCTGCCAGCCACATGCAGCCCAGGTTAAAAAAAGCTCCATATTTCCATCATGTTTAGAGCCTCCTGGGCCCCCAGGGGTCTGAGGGCTTGTCTAAATGAGTCCCCAAAATGTAGTGCCTCACAGAAAAAGCAGGTCGCAGCAGCTACAACTTGACTTATCAATGGCTTTATCCCCAAAATACCCCATAAGGTCCATGTCTCAGATGACAGCTGAGGAAGGGAGAAGAGAGCTCTTCCCCCTTCCTCGGTCCCATGGGCATGTGTGGGTGGCAGAGAAGCTGGGGGGGAGGGCTCTTTCACCCCCTTCTCCCTTCCTCAGCCCCATGGACGGGCAGCGGAGAAGACTGGCAGGCTGGTGGGCAGCGGCAGCATGGAGGGAAGGAACCGAGGAAGGAAGAAGAGGAGGAGAGAGCCCTCCTCCTTTCTCCTCCCCCAGTGGTGGCAGCAGTGGAGGGGGGGGAATGACAGCTGCCCTCTTCCCTACCCCATCCCCAATCACTTGGGGAGTTGCTGTGGGCTTCTTGCCTTGCTAGCAAGCCCCACCCCCTGTGCTTGTCTGGCCAATCAGGGGCACACTTCCTCTCATTTGGGCAAGTGAATCAGATTGATTCGCTTTTCCTAATGAGCAGGAATGCATCCCACTTCATTGTTTTTTTTAAAAAAAAGATGAGAAAAGCCACAAAGGCTTTTCTGTAAAGTTTTTTTGTTCCCCCCCCCCCGCCCGCTCCTTCACAATAGGGTAAAATCACACAGGATGCCACTAGGACAGATACGATTCTCCTCACATTTGTGAGAAGTTTTTTCATTGTTTGGACAAGCCCTGAAGTATTCTTTATAAATTTTTTCAAAAAAAATTTTTTTTTACCCCAAAATGTCCTCTGGGGACCATGGGCCACATTGCCAACACATGTCCAGCACCACCAATGGTAAGGGATTATGAGATTTGTGGTTGAAAACATCTGTGGGAACAAGGGTTCTGTAACACTGTCTTAGGACTTTATCAGACCACCCCTTAAATGCATTCTTTTGCTGGCATAACTTCTGCCACTTTTATGCCAGCAAAAGAACTCCTCATGCCACACTTACCTCCTATCTGCATGAAAAGGCAGAGCATGGGGAGAGGAGAAAGTGCCAGGGAAGCATTTGGGAGAAGAGGTGCCCATGCTCTCAAACCCAATGATATTTAAAGAAAGAGTGGGAGGGAGAAAGAGACCAAGGCACATACTGACCATTAGTAAAATTTAAAAAGAGACCATTTATGCTTTCCTTCAGATTATCGACACCCAATTTGTATTTCCAGACTCCTTTTTGGAAATGAGAACTTCACACAATGCTCAAGACAACTCAATTATTAGAAAAGCCTGGGGGTGTCTAAATGGTGAAAATACCCCTCATGGAATTCACTGGAAATCCTACCAGTCTAAACGAGATCCTGCATCAATCCACACTATTCAGAAGGAGGGGGGTCCTATAGTTTTTTAAAAACAGTGAAGGGGATGCTCATTCCTGCTCATTGGGACAAACAACTCGAAGGGAAGAACAAAGCTGATTGGCCAGGTGAGGATGGGGGCAGTGCTTGTTAACAGGGCAAGCACGTTGCTGCCATGTTGGATTTTCACATTAGCAAGCAATCACTTAGGCAATAAAACAGGGTGGGTGTTTTTTTTGTTTTTTTGCTTTCCTGTTAAATTGAAAAATCGCTATATCACCCTAGCGTACCTTAGACAATTAAAAAAAAAAAAAACAAGTTTGGTGATGGCGAAGAACTAATGCAAGTAAATCACTTGCGGCCACCATCTGGCATGTAAAGTTTATGGGGCTTCTGAGACCAAAAACACTGTTAAGACATGTCACTGCTGTGGCAAAATGCCATTACTGCAAGGTATTCCTCCCGCCCACACCTTGTGTAGATGGGCCCAGGTCTCTCCACATAGTTGTTAGTTCTGTATCACCTCTCATATTTGGCACCCTCTGAAAACTTACTTTTTGAGCAAAGGAAAACAACAACAACTTATTACTACTGGTAGTAATATCACCACCATTACTACTGCTTCAGGCATGTCTCAGATTTTATTATTTTAAATTTTTATTTGCATCTTTAGCTGTCTTTTCACCATTTCTCACAAAGTGGTTTATAAGAATTAACTCATGAAGAAGGAGCAGCTGCAGGTTGTTTTTTTTTTGTTCTTACCTCTGGGCCAAAAATAACCCTCTGCTTCCACTGTTGGTAGCCTTAGGTTTGGAGAGTAGAAGGGAAGCACATTCAGGCTTGTCTTTATCCAAAGGTCTAAGGCAGTATAGTGAGTTGTGTCTGCAGAAAATTGGCAGGGATTTTTTTTAGTACATAATTTGATTTCTTATCTGTCCATACACATTTTGTATAAATATAACTACACACATATATGTACTAGCTTGCTATAAAACCCATATTTCACAGCTTCATTGTGCTCTGTTTGGGTTACTCAGTAAATTTGCCTTAAACCTAAAGGTAAACAGAGATGCAGCTTGGGTGATTGTGCCAGTCCTTGTGCTGATAAGAAGCTTCCTCTCTGACTGCTTGAATCTTCCTCCTTCATGAGTCTCATGTGGGACCAGTGTGTGTGTGTGTGTGTGTGTGAGAGAGAGAGAGAGAGAGAGAGAGAGAGAGAGACTAAATAATAATAATAATAATAATAATAATAATATTTTGGCTATCTTAAACCCCGATTTTTCTATCAATTCTTTCTCTTCATTTTTTGTGAGGTTTTTTTGATAATATCATCGTCTTATCCTTGTTTACTTTAAGTCCTGTTCGTATCTCAAATTCCTTCAAAATATTCATCAAATATAGTATTTCTTCCTGTGGTTCGCTCAGGGAGATCACCAAATCATCAGCAAACATTTTTATTTTGTATCTATATTTTTGTATTTTGATGCCATTGATTTCATTTCCTTAGTTGATTCTTATACTCAAAAGGTCCATTATCAATAAGAAAAGAAAGGGTGAAAGAGGACATCCTTGCCATGTCCCTTTCTGAATTTGTATGCTCTCTGTTTTTCCTCCATTTATTAATATTTTTGCTGATTGTTTATGATAGATAGCTTTCATCCAATCAATAAATTTTGGGCCTGCATCGATTTGAGGTAGGGTTTCAAACATTATTGTCCAATCAACATTATCAAATGCCTTTTCAATATCTAAGAAAATTAGGGCCAATTTCTTCTCTTCATGTTTTCCATGATAATCAATCAAATTTAAAATATGTCTAACATTGTCTTTCAAGAATCTGTCCAGAAGAATCCTCTTTGATCCTCTTTGATCAAATCTGCCAGCACTTTTAAAAATCTATCCGCCAGTATGGACGCAAAAATTTTGTAATCCACGTTTAACAGGGATATTGGACGATAGTTCCTCAGGTCGCAAGGGTCTCTATTTTCCTGGTGTATTACAGAATCACAGAATTGTAGAGTTGGAAGAGACCACGAGGGCCATCCAGTCCAACACCCTGCCATGCAGGAATACACGATCAAAGCATCCCTGACAGATGGCCATCCAGCCTCTGTTTAAAGACCTCCAAGGAAAGAGACCCCACCACGCTCCGAGGGAGTGTGTTCCACTGCCAAACAGCCCTTACTGTTAAAAAGCTCCTCCTAATGTTGAGGTGGAATATTAAGGTGATGTATGCCTCTTCCCATGTTTGTGGATATGAACCATTATTTCAGGTGTCTAAAGTTTTTTTAAATGGTATTATTATAGTATCCTCCATCACCTTGTAAAATTTTGGAGTGAACCCGTCTGGTCCAGGAGCCTTACCAATCTTCAATTCATGGATTTTTTCAGTGATTTCTGCCACTGTTATTTGATGATTCAAGATCTCCTTTTGGTAAGCCGTACATTCCAGAAATGATTGTCCTTTAAGAAATGTTCTTATATTCCCTCTGGTTGTGCTCCGCTTCTGATACAAAATCTTATAATAGTCTTTAAATACCTGTTTTATTTTTGACTGGTCTGAGTAGATTTGATCCCCTTGTTTCATTTTACTAATACGATTCCTTTCTCTTCTTTTCCTTAATTGATAAGCTAACCATTTTCCAGGTTTGTTAGAGTTTTCAAAGCTTCTCTGTTTTAAATATTGTAATTTTTTTTAATTTCGTCCATTGTTTCTCCCGCTAATTGTTCTTGTAATATTTTCAATTCTCTTAGCACTACTTTATCATATGGTTTTTGTTGTAATTTCTTTTCTCTTGCCCTAATTTCTTCATGGATTCTTTCCATCTTTTCCATTTTCTTTTTCTTTAAGATACTACTTTGCTGTATAAAAAAACCTCTCATAACCGCTTTAAATGTATCCCACACACCAGCAGTATCAATATCAGTTTTGAGATTTTCTTCAAAAAACCACTTGATCTCCTGTTTGTGAGCATCATTTCAAAGCTTCTGGAAAGGGTATATAACCCCCAGCTGGTAGTGATTTTCTATGTCTTGGGAAGGATAAACACCAATGCCTTGCCCAAGAACTTGAAGATTGGAAGGAGGTGGGCCAAATCCACCAAAACTCCAAAGGAAAAGCCTTTGAGGTGTTTCCTGGAGTTTTTAAAAAGCTCCACAGGGAATGCTCATTCCTGCTCATTGGGACATTTATTCACATTCCCCATAAGAGTGGAAGTAGAAAGCTGATTGGTCGAACGTGGGCAAGGGTCAGAGCTTGCTAACAAGGCAAGCACCCAGAACCGCAATCCGGGATTTTCATCTTAGCGATCATGTGCTGAGGCAACAAAACAACCTTTTTCTTTTCTTTTTAAAAGAAAAAATCAAACTGCTGCATCCTCTCCTAGCTTGTGCATTCTTCCTCATTAATGACTTTTGCCATCTTGATCATACTCTGATGTTGCATCTGTGAAATGTTGGGTGGTATGAGCAGTGGTGGCACTAGGAGCGTGCGGAGAGGCTAAACTGCACCAGGTGACACTGTCAGGGGGAGGGGTGACACCAGCCTTAGTGATGCTGTAGGGTATGAATGACTTGGTCTTACTTCAGCACATCCTTTCAACCTAAATTGAGTAGGACTTGAGTGGATCAGGCCCTCCAGATCAATACAGGCAGCAGTGAGGCATGTGTGGACTTTCAGAAGTTGTTGAAATGAAACTCCAATCATTCACTCTATATTGTGCATGGATTACCTCAAGGGACGCAGGTTTTCCACCTCTGATTTAGTACAATAAGTCAGCATCTTGGTATGTATTTGCAAATGGATTGGTAGCCAATAAACTTATTTTAAAATAGATGCTATATGTTCTATCAGCCTATATGAACATTATTCTGAATTAACTGAAGTTTACAGAAAGTTTTCAAGGGCAGTTTCACACAGTACAGATTGAGTATTCCTTATCCAAAATGCTTGGGACCAAAAGTGTTTGAGATTTGGGATTTTTTCAGCTTTTGGAACATAATGAGATATCTTGGAGATGGGACCCAAGTCTAAACATGGAATTGGTTTATATTCCATATATGCCTTAGACACATTTTTTTTATTTCATTATTTTAATATTTTAGATTCTGGAATATTTTGGATTTCCAAATGATGATGATGATGATGATATACATTTCTTACCTATCACTCCCTATGGATCGGGATAAGGGATACTCAATCTGTAGTCTAATCTGCCAGTCACAAAGGCAGGGATGATAGAGGCAAAGGCCAGGATTCCATACACCCATTTGCTTATAATCAATTAATGCAGTTTTCAGGGAGGGTTTACCCCTGGATAAGTAGGCATAGGATTTCAGCTTCAGTGATCTGTACAGCATCGCAAGGTATATCAATATTGCAATAGTAGCCTAAGGCTGAGATAGCAGTTTACTGAAAACTACCCGGGTGCCAGTTAGATGGTAGTTTTTGTTGTGGGGCGTCCTGGGACTTCTTGATTCCGTATTCATCCCTCCCTGTTTACATGATTTTTGTCTCTGAACTGAGATCCTGGGATCATTGTTTACATGGCATCCCGTCCCATGATATGTACCTTCTCCCACTATATACTACGCCAGGTTTTGTTGTTGTTGTTGTTTATATGAGTTTATGGTCCTGGGACTTTTTTTTCAGCTGTCAATCAAGGATGCGATTACTCATTTTTTCACAACCTCAGTAATGCACTTCCTTTAGAGTTCCGCGCCATGAGCGATGCTATTGGCTGGCTCAAATGTTTGTTCAGGCTTCTAGCTGGGGATGAGGGGATGATTGAGTGTTGCATTGGGGATGAGGAGATGAAGGGAATGAGGGGAGAAATGAGACCTAACGTGACCTAACGTGGGGAGGAAGGAGCGATCAGTGGCTAAACCCTGTGCTTTCCTTTCGAATTGAAAGAACACCATTTAAAGCAAGCTAAATTGGGGAGGAAGGAGCGATCAGTTGGTGCTGGGGAGTGTGAGAGAGGTCAAAAGCAGAGCGGACTGGAGCCTTCGCATGCACGCACACACACAAGCCCAAGCCAGTATGTTTTCAGCCAGGAAGCTGAGTGCAGGGACCCAGAGGTGTGCAGTTGTCCTGTCTCTTTAAAATGTTAACACTTTAAGCAGAGGCAGCTGTGGAATGAAGGTTTCAAGCCAGTGCAGGGGATCATAAAGGGAGGACACACAAGGCATTTTGAAAGACCCAGACGCTGGCATTTTTTACTGTGCCTTGAGTGGGGGATGGATGAATGTGTGATCATCCACTCAGACGCTGGCATTTTTTACTGTGCCTTGGGGAGTGTGTGTGGATGAATGTGTGATCATCCGCTCAGACCCAGAGAGGGGATGCAGGTAGGGGATGAATGGGCGATCCTCCGCCCACAATCTCTTTATAATTTATTCTCTCTTTAAAATTTAAACCCAGCATGCAGGGGAGGGACAGGTTAAAGCTGAAGGGTTTGCAGTGTAGAAATCCATTGAACAGGGTGATGTAGTGCAGACAGACACACACACACAAACCTTCGTGCAGCTGGAAGGGCTGCCTTTGTTTTCAGCTGGTGAGGCTGAATCTATTGAACAGGTGACTGACCCCTCCTTTTCTGGTCACTGATCTCTGAGCCCGCCCCCGGTCATCATTTCCGGTCATCACTTAGTACCGAGATATCTTGTCCTGGGCTGTTTACATTTCCGATTTTCCGAATCCTCCTGTGACTTTTTTAAAAACCACCACAAACCGCGGGACTGGAAGTCCCGCAAGTTGTGGAATAAAAGGTGGCCCCCCCTTCTGAAAATCACGTGTCCGACCTGATGTATGTGTAAACACAACCAGGGTTCGACACGAATTCTTCCCATTACATTTTCATCATGTAAACGGCACCCCAGTGTATTCATGGCTAAGGTGATATTTAAATCAGACACCTCTCTGTTCTCACTTTCAGGTTGCACACTGCAATCCACAGTGTGGGAGTAACCCCACTGAAGCTCATGGGATTTTCTTCTGTATGAACCTATATAGGCTTGCACTGATAAACTGTAATCCTGAGTTCACACTTACCTGTAACTGAAGTCAATGGGATTTACTCCCATCTAGATGTAGGAATGCACAGTCAATTATTACCTTGCACCAGATTTGTCAAATACTCCAGCATTTCCCTATGTGTGCCTATTTCTGGATAGTCATATTATCCCCCTGTTTTTAACTTGCATGATAAAAGCAACCATAGCTTAAACAACATGCAAACCTTAGCCGTAGTTTAGTGGAATCTCCATGCCTTTTGGTATTCTAGTTTTTAAACTAACTTATCAATTTAAGGGAGAACAAGAAACAACGAGAGATATGGGAACAGCAAATTGCTTCCTAGTGACTGCTTATATTGATTCATAAGAACATGTTGCTCTTTTGCAAACCCGCAAAGGAAGAGGAGGGAGGGGGAGCAGGAGATGAGCTTTTGTATCTAGAATCTGCTGGGTGCTAATTTGACATGGCAGTCAGATGAAAGTTGGGCTCCTGCTAGTTTCAACATCAGAGGATTGGAATGCAGCCTACTTAGCATAGAAGTCAAACAATTCACTGGCAATAGATTGCTTTCCACTTCTAGATCTGCTAAATAAATAGAAAACTAATTAACAGTGTGCTATGGCAGATGTAGCAGGTTTGAATTTCATTAGAGCACTGGCTAAGAACTGCAAGAATCAAGAAGTCATTCTACATTTGATGGGATCTTTTTTTACTGAGAGACAGGCAAAATGTCTGTGGAGGAATTCACTGGTTCACTTCCATTTGCCCCCAGCCTTTCTTTTAAAGAAGCCGTTAAAAATAGCTACACTTTGGAAAGGAATCCAAACATTCTTTTCCTTTCCCGCCCCTAAAATTCTTTTGGGTCTAAAACAGCATGTTGTTTGGCTCATGTGTGTCCCTGCTCCTCCGCTTCTTTAGCTTTATCAAATATCCTGGTGGAATTTTGTTTTGTTTTGTTTGTTTTTCTTTTTGCAAACTTCTTCCGGGGTTCTGTGGCTTGCATTTCTTTCCCCTTGATGAAAAGCAGTCACAGGGTACATCCTTTGCCTCAGTTAGGAGCTGAGATTTACACAAAGAAAATGTAAACTCACATACAAGGATGTGCATATGACACTTATTATTTTTAGCCAGTATTTCCCCTTTGCACACACTTTACTGGACTTCCCATACCCTGATTTGCATAACCAGATTTTGCAGCATTAATTAACAATAAAAGTAGTGTTCCCCCTCAAAAGAATCAATAAGATAATTATGTTACTTAGGAAATAGGAGTCATATGATTTTGCTTTGGGTGTACTGTATAATCAACAACACAAAGTTCTATGTAACAAAAACAGAGACTTATAAAACAACCTGCCCTGCCACAGGATCTGTCCAAAATGGTCGGGTATAAGTAAGTGATTTAGGTTCCTAAGGGGGGGGGGACTCACATGATGAGGGTGATCAAAACAAACTCCACACAAATGCTGTACTTAACAAGGTAGACCCTCTGTGATTTTTGCTATGGGATGGGTTTTGGTTGAGCTGCAGGAAATAGCAAAAGCATTTTTGATATTTGGATCTAGAAATACTTTCTTTTCCACACTTCACATAGCTTCTTTTCAAGTGTCCATTATAAAAGCAAAGTACTGTACATAAATATGCATGAGAGGTCATTATTGCCATGAGATGATACTTGAAAAGGGTCAAGTGTATCTTACCAAGATTTTTCTAGTTGCTGTCAGACAGGAAAGTGAGTGCTCCATGTCTTTAGCCATGAACCATCCAGATTTGTTTTACTAAACATAATCCATTTTCCTACAAAAGAGCCAGTGTATTTACATGTAGCACCTTCCCAACTCCCTAACCCCACTGTTGTCACTCCTAGCCGCTTTCACCCTGGGTTTTGTTTAAAGAAAGAGATGCAGCAAGACTTGATTATTCTGAAAGCTGTATTTTGGTGGTTCACAATTTCCCTTCTAATGCATATGACCAGTGGGAAAACAGAGGCACTCTGCACATGTTCAGTCATCTCATCCTTTTATATTGCATGTGAAATAGCAGTGGAAAGATGTTGTTAGCCAGGGAAGTATCATTAATCAAGTTGAGGGCCTGTCTAAATGGTAAAAATACCCGCCATGGAATTCACTGGGAATCCTACCTGTCTAAACAGGATCCAGCACCAATCCATACTATTTGGAAGTAGGGGGGCCCAAAACAACAAAAACAACGGGATAAAAGCCTTCACAGATTTTCCCGTACTTTTTCAAAAACTGTGAGGGGGGTGCATTCCTGCTCATTTGGATTATCGAACAACAAAAAATTCAAAGGGAAGCAGAAAGCTGATTGGCTGGGTGAGAGCGGGGACAGGGCTTGCTAGCAGAGCAAGCACCCGTTACCATCATATTGGATTTTCACCTTAGTGATTACTTGCAAAGGCAATTAAAAAAGATGAATATTTTCTGTTTTGCTGTCCTACAAAATTGGAAAATTGCTCTATCGCACCAGCACACCTTGGGATGACTTAAAAAAAAAAAAACACGGTGGCGGTAATGAACTAATGCAAGCAAATCACTTGCAGCCGCCATCAGGAATGCGAGGCTTATGGAAGCTTCCAAGGTCAGAAAAACCATTTAGATATGTTGCTGCTGCTGCGAGATGACAATACTATGAGGTGCTTTGGATTGTTTCCCCTCATGTAGATGGGCCCTGAGTTTAATCCCATCCTCTACTTTTAGACTACACACACACACACACTTCAAACTGGAGCATTGAAGGTACTGATGAATAGTTATGCACCATCCAAGAATGTGTAATTGCATGTGAAGTGGTTATACATGTGGAACACTGTTTATGCAACCATGAACTGAATATATCCATTGTACAATGGACAAAAAAGTACAATAGCAGGTATAAGGGAACTCACACATGTCCATGAAACCAGTAGGATTCCAGATGTAGTGTAGTTGTGAACACATTTCATAAGTAGGCCATGGACATCACAACCATGGAGGGAAATTATGAAAATGGAGGCCTGGTGGCACAGTGGTTAAATGCCAGTACTGCAGCCACAACGTTGTGAATTCAAACCTACAGGGCTCTAAGGTTCACTCAGCCTTCCATCCTTCTGTAGGTCAGTAAAATGAGTACCCAGCTTGTTGGGGTCAATTAGCTAACACATTGTAAACCACTTAGCGAGTGCTTTGCACTGATAAGCGGTATAGAAATATAAATGCTATTCCTATGCTATGAAAGTAGTAGTGTTTGAGAGGGACTTAATATTGGGGGAGAAATAGCTTCAGGACAATGGGCTAGGAACTGCGATCCCAAATAGCTGGAGGGTCAAATGTTCCCCACTTCAGCTTCACAGATTAACCTTTGTTATCAAGAGACCACAAGAAAAGAACCAGAGTGTCCGCCATGGCATCTGACTGTAGACTAGAAAGACTTAAAGTCAAACAAACCCAGGTTTGGTGTTTTCTTCTTGTTTGAGTCACAACATGTAATGCATGGTATTAAGCTCCCGTGTCCTTTCTTTGTCAGATGCCACAATCAACAAAGGGAAAGAGAGTGGGAACAAGTTAATGTAAAATTGTGTTACTTTCAAAATTTTGTTTTGGTTTATTAACTTCCTTGGAAGAAATGCCTTTAAAGTATTGGTTCTACCCAAAACCCATTTCTGAGTGCCAAGATTCAGTTTTGGTCTATGAAAAGCAATAATAAAGAACTTGTCTTCAGCATCAGCCACCTGTCCTTGAATATGTAAAGTAGTAATGAAGAAGAATGCCGTTTTCTCCCTGCTGAGTAACTAGCATCAGGGGAAAATATCTCAGATTAAAGATAAGAATGTCCAGGGCAAATGCAGTGGCTTCTAAGGAAATATTATTGTATTAATAACTATAGTTACACTGGGTTCACAGCAGCTGCAACATACAGGGATAAGGGCATCACCTTCTAGTCCATATGGGATGCAAATATGTTGATGAGCTTCTTCATCAGTAGCACAAGGATATCTAACCAGCACAATGTGGTCCACTGCTATAAACATTTAAATGGACCTGTGCAGTAATCCTTTTGTATCCCTTGCATTTACATGTCTTGGTGTGATGGTAAGAGTTTAGGACTTGGTCTTCAGAGATCTGGGCTCAGCTCTCCACGGAGCCATGAAACTTACTAGGTGATCTTGGCTGAATTATTCAGTCTGAGCCTGACCCAAACTCTCAGAGTTGCAGGAAGGAGGAAATCTTATATACACTGGCTAAAGCTTATTCAAGAAAAACTATATAAATAATAGATAAAGTCTAAATAAATTGTAACTAGCAAGATGTCCCAACACTCTCTCTTTTGGTTTTTATAATATTAGTCCTCTTCAGACATTATAGTCTACATTATAGTCTATAGGGAGCCTGGTGGCAGAGTGGTTGAATGCCGGTACTGCAGCCACAATGTTGTGAGTTCAATCCTGCAAAGCTCCAAGGCTGACTCAGCCTTCCATCCTTTTGTAGGTCGATAAAATGTGTACCTGGCTTGTGGGGGCAATTAGCTAACACACATTGTAAACTACTTAGAGAGTGCCTAGCGCTATAAAGTGGTGTAGAAGTGTAAGTGCTATTGCTAACAATTTGTAAGCCTCTCTGAGAGCCTTTGTGGCTGAAGGGTATAAATACTCTAAATTACATAGATACATACATACAAGTGCTATCAGGGTCCTAAAGAACACAGGGAGCCCACACGTATATAGCAGGCTTTCTATTTCAGAGCTTCAACAAGTGAATGGTGGCTGGGCTGCTAGGACTACATGGGAAGTGGGAGAATCAACAGACATCACATTACTTTCCCCTTCACATTCACAGATGTAAAATTTCTGGAAACGTCAATGGTTTGGGGGAAATATATTTTCTGGAAAAATGGAAATTTTCAGGGGAAAAAAATAAAAATTCTATATTAGCAGACTGAAAGTCACTTTGTTACTTTAGGAACATAAATGTGATAAGTATAACTTGGTTTGGCACAACATTGTCATGTTAAAAGTACAGTTTATTCAGAAAATATCTAGAAACTGAATTTATTTTCTATAAGTTTAGTTTTTTCTTACAAATGGAACTACAGGGCCCTGAAGTGTAAGGGGTGACTGAACTGTAAGGAATCTCTTGGGTTTTGTCAATTTTTAAGAATCAAGGGCGGGAGACCCAGTAAGTACAGAAGAAAACCTTCAACATTATTAGGACAACAAAGAAAATTATAAGAAAATTATAGTGCTATGGTTCCACTTTAATTGCCATGGGTCCATCATATGAAATCCTGGGATTTGCAGTTTAGGGAAGGACATTTAGAATTCTCAGTCAGAGAGCTCCAGTGCCTCATGAAATTACAAGTTTCAGACTTTTGCAGGATACAGCCATGGCAGCTAAGGTGGAATCATAGTGCTATAACGGTGCAGTGTGAAAGGGCCCTTGGTGCCTTGAGAGAGCCATTGATTTCACCAAATTACAAGCCTTATTTACACAGACTACTTGCCTCATTCTGCCCCAGTCTGAGAGCCCTGCAGTCCAAATGACTGCCCCTGGGGCAGAAACAGGGCTCAGATGGGGTAGAACCTGATGCAGCCGTTTAACAAAAAATGATTTACTCTGTTTCAGCTGGGAGGAAATGGATTGGGGTCTGCATGTCCATAGGAACCCATCCCTACAGGACAGCCCATTGCTCTAGCTGCCCGTTGCCCTTCCTCTTCTGGGACCAGGCAGCAGGCCTGCAGCATACAACCAAGACTTGCACAGCAGTAGTATGGGGAAGACAAACAAAGTTGTCACTGGGAGGGGAAGGCTGGACTTCCAGAAAGATCTCCAGAGCCAGGTTGTTCTGGAAAATTGGCTCGGAAAATTGGCACTGCCATAACTTCGAATTATTTGTTCTGTGGCTGTTATGGCCACAACCTTTTTCCTCTTGCCATTGTTGCTGCCTAGGCCAGCATCTGGGCTACTTATAGACTTTTGCATTATTCCCATTGTAACAGTTGCATGTGATGAGAAAGTAATTTTTAATGTTGAAACTGATTTCAGAAAATTATCTGTGCTCTTTTATGTCACGTGAACCCCTAGTAGGATTAGTACTGATTTTAGAGGAACTGAACATTGGGAAAGGTTTGATTACAATGTTTTGAGTGAGGACTTTGCTTCCACAAAGACTTGAAAAGTTTATTTCATTAAATATTAAGAAATTGCTTATTAAAGGATTGATGCTGTTATTTATTGGAGACCCAGCTATCACCATATGTCCCTTATACCAGTATGCGTTTTTAGGGTTTCCTCTTTTTGTTTATATCTGTTCAATTAAGAGTTTCACATATGGTAGTAATAACACATTTCTTTTTCTTTATGATTTACATTCATGTATTTACAGTATAATGTCGATAGAATATATGCACTGATTTTCTCCATTTTAGTCCTAAGAAGTAACCATAATCAATATAATGATACATTTATCTGCATTTTCACAGCAACTTCGTTTTATGACATTTTATTCTCTTTCCTAGGAACCCAACTGGCATTCCTCTCTTTCTGTCAACCACCCTCTCTCTTTCAGAACTGGAAACAATTAACTCATTACATTTTAGACTCTCTAGAATTTTCTAGTGTTTTGCCTAAACTTCTTAGATTTCCTACTTAATGCTGAAGTTAAGCCCATGCATTAACAAATTAATTAATTTATCCATTAGGATTGGAGGGAGTGTATTAAATGGTTCAATTACTAGGCAGGTCAATCTGCTTGCTGCATCATTGTTATCTCTGGGAATAGTGAGGCAGAGAACATTCTGGAAACCCAGAAAAAATTAGCTGGGATGTAAACTGAAAAGCTGGGATTGGGAAGCAATTGAAGAAGACCAGAAAAGAAGAAAAAAACAAGTCCTGTATGAAGTAGAATGGGGCTGGGGAGTGACTTGTTTGCTTAGGCCTCAGATAGCCATGGCCCTCACAGAAAGTGCCTCAGAGGCTGGTGTCCTCCTCACCCCATTTTCTACTCTCATAGGGGATTTTCTGATGGGGGAAATAACCCCCGCGGAAGTCGGGAGAGAAATGGGGCTGTTCTGCTTCCAGTGCTGCATTTCACACACACCCATCCTTCTCCCAATCTCCATTTGTTCTCCTTCCATCCTGCTTTCATTTTCCTTCCACTATTTTTTACTAACGGAAGTTTATGTTAGTAAAAAATAGTGGAAAATAGCGGAAGGAAAATGAAAGCAGGATGGAGGGAGAACAAATGGAGATTGGAAGAAGGATGGGGTGTGTGTGAAACGCAGCGCTGGAAGCAGAATGGCTCCGTTTCTCTCCCAACCTCTGTGGGGGATAATTCCCCCATATGAAAATCTCCTTTAGTTTCTCCCCACCTTCCCCTATTCTACTTTCCACCCACCTCCTGATTCAGTGGGTCACATGCTTTGAGATGATTTCTGAGGTTGGAACTACAGTAGGCCTGCATATTACATGAGCTTGTATTACACGGGTTCAGTTATGTGTGGACACCCCCTTGTGCTGCTTGCTGCTGCCTTGTGCTATCTTGAGTTGCTCACTTGTGCTGTTTGTGTTATCTGGTGCTTGTGAGGATCCTGTCAGACCCCAACTCAAACAGACAACAAAGGAGATTATCAGATGACCAAATTAAACCATTACAGGGATGAAAGGAGATCACAAAAGGGCTTCCCTTTCAGATGTCGTCATTCCTGTGTTGTTATGCTCCTGTGCCCTTTCCATTCTGTGGGTGATCCTTTTTATTCACAGGGTAAGCCGTGAATTGACCCTTTGTTCCGTTTCTGTAACAGAACGATGGGTGAACAAAAAAGGTGCCCCATTATGCTGGCATGATGCCAGTGTCACAGATGTGTGTGTGTGTCCGTGCTGAACACTTCTGGGTGCAATAGGGACAACGAGGTAAGTGACACACTTTTTTTACCTCCCCGGGTTACCCTTTTTTTAAAAAAAAATGTGTTTAGGTGCCTGGTTTAATTTTTTACAGTGTATTTTTCTTTTTAAGTTTGAATTTCCCGTGCGCTCGTCCTCTCATGAGAATAGCCCAGGATTTCCTTTCGAGGAAGTGAATGCAGCTCTGTGAGACCTGCATTCACTTCTGGGCTGCCAGAGGGGAGGGGATGCAGTTTCTCTAGTGTGACCAAAGTAGGTCTGGAAAAAAAAATAAACTGCTACAGGAAAGGAGATAGTGAGACGGGGATGCGATATTTGTCCCTGCCTGATAATCTCCATAGTCTAGCTAAAATACTTTATTGCATTTTTAAAAGGAGTGTACAGTTCTCGGTTATAGCCCAAACTGAAGCAAATGGAAAAAAGGTGAAGTTTTAAATCCAAGCCATGAGCAGTAGCTCCCACTCCTTCTCAGCCTCCCTTTGAGTAACCCCCCCTTCTCTTCTCAAAACAGCAGATGTGTTTATGCAGGCGCAGAGTGGTACAACCTTATTTCATGGGAACCAAAAGGCCCAGCTTGCACCTGCCACTTTCATTGGCTCTGTATTGCCAACTGTGATTGGCTTTCCAGTCAGGTGATGTGATGTTTATTCAATGAGGTTCTCCCACCCCCTTCCCATTTCCAAATAAGGAGTGGAAGTTTCCAATGTTGTAAAGTGTAGGTTGTTGAGATGAACTCCCATGATGGGCAGGACAGGCCATCATGACACCCTCCCAACAGCCAAACAACCTCATACCATCCACTTTAATTAGGAGATCCCAGTGAGGCCTGCTAACATGGCAGTGGCCTGCTTCCAGCCATTGGCTACAAGCAGGTCCTGACAGTGCTACTCACGCTACCTGCTGCTGGTGAATGGGTCATAAGAGAAGGTTGGGAAGCCATCTATACCTCTCTCTGCCAAAGAAGCACAGAGAGTCCTTAATTCCCACAGAGAGAAGTGTGGGAAACCGGCTGCGTCCCTCTCTGCTGAAGAAGGAAGGGGAGTCCTTCCTCAGCAGAGAGAAGCATGGGAAGCTTCTGCACCTCACTCCACTGATGAAGGACAGAGAGTCATTCCTCAGCTGAGAGAGGCATAATAAAAAAGGGTTCCAGATTATACATGAAAATCCTTATACATGAAGGGTCCTAGAACAGACCCCTCACATAGTATGCAGGCCTACTGTATAAGTTTGGTGTCAAAAGAGTCATTTAGCTAAACTTAGATCCTCTCCATGTCTAATTAGAAGTAAATTCCACTGAAGCCCTTTGCATGTTTATTGTTGTTCACACAGTGCTGGTCACTTGGATAATTAAGGCAAATTTTTTCCTCCTTCCCCTCCACTGCCATTTCCTCCTCCTTTGGCTTCTCTTTCTCTTTTCCTCATGTTCTCCCTCCCCACTCCTCCCATTCTGCTATTCACAGATCCCTCTTTAGTGGATCACACACTTTGAGGGGTTTGTGAGACTGGAGCAAATATATATATATATATATATATATATATATGCTAAATTCACACCCTCTCATCACTAATTAATTTCTGATTAAGAATTCTCCATCCTGACTGATCTTTGTAATTAGCCACTTACTGCTATTGTTGCAGTGGATAAGTGTCCTGTAGCTGAAATTATTTAACATTAATTAAATGTTAACACAGGGATGGGACTCATGCAGCCCCCCAGATAAGTTTAGACTACAACTCCCAACAGCCATAGCCAGCATAGACAATGGTGAGTAATTCTGGGAGCTGCAGTTCAACAACACCAAGAGGACTGCATTATTTCCACACACACATTAATATCACTCTTTATCAACCTTTACTAAGCAAGGCATTTGAAGGGCAAATGAACAGTGTACCTACTGGTAAGGGTTAAAGGGAGTAGTAAAAAGGTCTAGCTCAACAAGAAAACTCAATTAAACAGGTTGTAAAAAGAGAGCCAATGTGGTGCAGTGGTTTGAACTTTGGACTATGACTCTGGAGACCAGGGTCTGAATCCCCGTTCAGCCAAAGAAACCCAGTGGGTGATGCTGGGCAAATCATACTCTCTCAGTCTCAGGAGATTATCAGATGCTTGAAAAAGCCCCAAAGGAGTTCGCAAAAATGACATCACTGTACCATGAATGAGTCCCAGTATCGCACAACGTCATTCTCCTGGCATTCTAGCTCCGTCCTCCATCCATGTTCAAGCAACAAAAAAGGCACCACTTTTCAATAGCAGAAGTTTCCGTTAATGAAAAGCATCACCTTTTTTGTTATCACACACATTGTCCTCCTGGCGTGCTTGCTCTGTCCTCCCTCCATGCTGAAGCGATGAAAAAGGCACCACATTTCACAACAACATGAGAGTCCTTCATTCAAGACAGCCTTTCCCAACTCGACAGTTTGCAGACACACTGGACTCCCATCATCTTAAGGAAGCAAGTTTATTATAGGATTTTAAATCCATGGGGGAGGGGGAAAACCATGGTGAAAAAGGTACTTTTCTAACAGGAAGAAGAGCATTTTTCAAGGTATCAATAGCAAAATGTGCCTCTAGCGTCAATGGTGACAATCTTCCTGTCATTCCACATAAATTCCCTGGTCTGCCCTGGAAACTGATAGCTCCATGCTGAGTTAATTAATGATAACTAATTAAATGAATTCAATTAGTAGTGTTAATGGTAATAATTTCCCATTTTCAAATGTTTTACATTATCAAATTAACTTTCAGTCTTAACATTCTAAGCTCTGATGTTGCTGAATTGGCAGTTCAGATGGACAGGCTGTGCTCTTATATGATACATCACCAATGTACATGAACTATAACTGCAGGGACGTGTATTTGTATCTTCCAGACACTTGCAGGTAGAAGCACTTTGTAAAGCAGATGCTCATCCTTTGCTAGACATATTGGGAAATCAGCTTCTTTAATATGCTGAAGATGAGTAAGCTGTTTTCCCTGCTGATGCTGTTCCTCCAAACCTGTTTAGTCATATCCTCCATTAATAGATGACTGACAAGGAGAGATCTAAACCTTTGGAATAAGCATGTCCTTAGCTCCTGCTCAGGCTACCATTTCAATAGCACATATTATTCGGGGCGGGGGAATAGGTTGCCATATATCTCTTCCACTTTAGAGCCGCCTTAATGATTGGTTGGTTGATTCTTTGTCTTTGAGGATACAACTGAGCAAGATGTCCACAGGACAGGATCTAAACTTGGTGCTGTCAAGTGGCAGGTAGACACACAGGGGAGTTATGGGAAATGAAGCATGGGCAAGAGCAAACAGCTGATTATGGGTGCATCTACACTTTAAGTGCTGTAGCTCCAACCTATGGAATCCTGGGATTTGTAGTTTTGCAAAGTCTTTAGCCTTTTCTGCCAAAGCGTGCTGGTGCCTCACAAAACTACAAACCCCAGGATTCTGTAGGATGGAGCCCTGGCAGTTAAAGTGATGTCAAACTGCATTATTTCTACAGTGTAGATGCACCCTATATAAACTGAAGTATGGGCAAAACCAACAAGCTGATCACCCACACTTTCATTGCATTTTAAAGTTATTTTCCTCCCAAGTGATGTCCAGATGAGGTGGGTGCAGGGATGAGTAATAATTTCATTTCAGTTCACTTTATAATCAAAATTTACCAAAATTCACAAAATTCAAATGTGGAAGAAATTTTTCCCATCTCTACTTTGGGAAAGGCTATAGCTCAGCTGGTAAGACAGGGGATTTATATGCAAAAGGTTCCAGATCCAATCCTTAGCATCTCCAGGCAGGATTTGAGAAAGCTGTTACGCAAATAGCTATTGGGCATGGGAACTCCACTCAAGATCCTTAGCTTCAATAGAGAATTTGAAACAACTCAAATGCATACGAGAGGTCCATGTAACTTGCCTATGTATATGGGTGGAGTGAAGGAAGGGCATGTGAGACCATGTTCCAAAATCAATAGATGAAACTTTATTGAAAAACAATACCATTCATACACCCCACACATTCAATTATCAGTCAAAACAAGACTTTCAGAGTAAGGCAGGAAACTTATTTAGAAAGGAAAAGGCTGGGGAAAATACTACACCTGATCTTGCAGCTTGTTTTCCCAGAGAAGTGGTGTTACTCTTCAGCAGCAGCAACAAAAACAGGGAGGGGAAAGCTTGGGAATGGAAATGTTAAAGTTAAGGGAAGCAGGGGAAGAATGCCTGAAGCTGGCTGAGAGCAAGGTCCAGGGGGTTAAATTGGAAGGAGGGGGTTAAAGGACAAAGCCTTTTGGATCCAGTTAGAAAATGGGACTGAGGGAGCAGGATATGTTTAGCCTGGAGAAGAGAAGGTTGAGAGGTGACATGATAGCTATGTTTAAATATTTGAAGGGATATCATACTGAGGATGGGGCAAGCTTGTTTTCTGCTGCTCCAGAGACTAGGATACGGAGCAATGGGTTCAAACTACAGGAACAGATTCCACCTAAACATTAGGAAGAACTTCCTGACTGTAACAGCTGTTCAGAAGTGGAATACATTGCCTGGGAATGTGATGGAGTCATCTGTTGGGAATGCTTTGATTGGGTATTCCTGCATGGCAGGAGGTTGGACTGGATGGCCCTTGAGGTCTCTTCCAACTCTATGATTCTAACTAAAGAACTGTAAGATTCCAGGGGTTTTTATAGGAAAATATCCCTTCGAAGCTGCTTTGTGAACCAAGGAAACATTTGGTTTCAAGTACAATTGTGCCTCCACATTTGCGGGGGTTAGGGCCACAAAAACCCCGCGAATGTGAAAATACCGTGAATAAAAAATAGGTCATGCCACTGCCCTCCTGCAACCTCCCGGCCATCCCAGAAGCAGCGAGGGGGCTCCTAAAGCCCCCTTGCTGCTTCTTTCCTCCCCCCCCCCCCCGCTATTCCAGAAGCAGCGAGGGGGCTTCTAAAGCCCTGTCACCGCTTCTCTCCTCCCCCCCCCCTGCCATCCCAGAAGCAGCAAGAGGGCTTCTAAAGCCCTCTTGTTGCTTCTTTCTTCCCCCCTTCTATTCCAGAAGCAGCGAGGGGGCTTCTAAAGCCCCGTCACCACTTCTCTCCTCCACCGTGGCTTTTGGGATGGTGGGGGGGAGGCCCTCCCAAAAACCGCAAATAATCAAAACTGCGAATGTTAAAGCTGCAAATGTGGAGGGGCAACTGTAGTTCTCAGTGTTTACAGAGGAATTCCAGATTTCAGGATTTGAAAGATTAGGGTGAATTTGGTTATCTTTGTGATTGAAAGGAAGAGCTTCTTTGGTCTCAGGATACAGGAGTGTCAGCTTCATTTACATAGCAATGGAGATCCCTCCATATGTTTGAAGTTCATAAGATATCCATCTCTCCTGAAGACACAAAGGAAGACTAGGTTTTCTATTTCAGAGAAGATTCAGGATATTCATCCAGGTTTGAATTTGTGGAAGAGTTATAATGGGGGCCCTTCTTAAGCATGATCCATGCCCTTGGCTTGACTCCAAATATGCATAAGGCACATGACTAGGTCACAGAGAGCATCCCCCCCCCCCGTTGCTCTTGGATAGCCCTTAAGGTAAGATTAGCCTTTCTAGGAAGACTAATCTTTTCTAGGAAGACTCCATGGTAGCTGTGCCATTCTGTGTCCCATGGATACTTGAATCAGTGGATAATGAATCCATGGATACGAGGATCCTACTGTATTTTTTAAAATGTGGGAAAAGCCATGAAGGTTTTTCCCACAGAGTATTTGGAGTTTTTGCCCCCCCCTTCCAAATACAGAGAAATGATGCAAGATCCCATTGGGACTAAAGGAATTCTCCTCAAATTCTATGAGTAGTAGTTTTGCTGTACAGACAAGCCCTCAAATAGCTTTGCCAATACCAATATAGCAATGGTGGGAGTTGTTGATTAACATTTGGATGTTCTCCACCCTCATGCAATAAAGTAGCCCCTTGTGCTTCTGTGATTGAATTCCAGAGCCCTGTTCAGGTGGGAAAAAGGCTAAAGGAAGTGGTGGTGGGAGGTAAGCATGGATAGAGGTCTCACTTTTCCATATCATACCCTATTCTTAATCAGAATTTGGCAGCAGCTGTGATTCTGAACATGGGTCTAATGGCATCACGTTTGGACCTAAGCTGGGTGAGCAGACCAGCTCAAGATGTTTTGCTGCCTGAGGCAAAGATCATATCACCCCTTCCCTGAACAGGAACAAATTGGGGAGGCATTTGACTTCAACATTGATGCCTGGATAATGGAATTTATCAGACACAGGAAAACGCAGCAAAAAAACTGCATCCAAAATAGTGTCATAAGGATGGGGTGATAGCCCAATGGGCAAAATTATCAGACACCTCTGTCCTCAGCTGTTCCCAGGGTGTAGCACTGGTTCAGATGAGGCATCACCTTTTTATTGATGGGCTAAGCCATCAATAAAAAGGGACACCTTATTCACACCCGCGCTACGCCCCCAGAATGGCTGAACAATGACATTGTCTGATAATTTCACCCTTCTGTGTTATCATTGCATCCTTATGACATGGTTGTAGATGTGTCTGATAAAGTCCAATGTCTTTCACCATTCTTAGGGCCACCGCTGCCTCCTAGGGTCTGACACTTGAGGTAGCTACTTCACTTCATCTAAAGAGAAGGTAGGGTCTGGGGATAAGGCAGCACCATGAGGTGGGGGGAAGGGTGAGAAAAGAGAGATGAAGGAAATAATGAAGCAACCCTAGCACTATCTAAGTGTCTTGCATTTGTCCAAAGAGTCTAAAATCCCTTAGCTAATCTACTTCCTGAATGCCTAACCCCAAAATGACCTGTATATATGATTTCATAAATGGATATTTACCTTGGGCTACAATCAATAACCCATCTCATCATTAGCATTCCTGTTCTCATCTTTGCTCTGAAGTGGATTCTGGCCCTTCTTTCCCTTTCTGATTCTCCCTGTTCTCCCTGGGAGTGTGTAGCTGGCATATCATTAGTAACCAACACCGGTGTAAGTTGTGCTATTCATGTGGAGTTTGTTTGGGTTTTTTGTTTGACAATGCGCAATGGTCATATCCAGCTGGCACCACAAAAGCAGAGTTGTGCATGTAGTAGCACATTAAAGTACGGTACACAGAGTAGTGTGTGAATGAGCATTGACTGAACACATTTTCTGTGTGCATTGCAACTGTGCAACAGGTTGTTAGCTATGCACCTTGACCTCTTATCCACATACGTTCTGTTAGGTTGGCAACTGAGATGCAATTCTGACTCTGATAAAGTTGGAGGAAGAGAGTCGACCCCTTAATTTAAGTGGACAATGGATTTACATCACATAATTAATTTCTTGAAAGAAAGACACTCTCATGCCTTTTCAGCTAAAAGCTTTTTTTAGAGTTTATCTTCCTTTTTTAAAAAGAGTTTTTCTTAAACTTTATCTGCTGATCCCACACACATCTTACAACTGACTTTGGTAACTAAGCCATAAAGGGAAGGTCCCTGGGGCTCATCCCACTTATCTTTTGTAATGCTGCTATTTTTGGAAACTGCAAAAGGGACATTCCTGGGCTAAATCAGCAGGGAATCAAAATGTGGGTGTTGCGGATTTCTTTAAGAACCTCATTTTTCTCTAATCTGAGCACTAGAAGGCTTTCTACACATGATTCCAGGCACTGCCTCCTTTATCTGAGCTCCTGGCCCTGTGCTTTTTCATAACGGACCAATTTAACTTGGGTGTTACTAGCATGGACCTCTATCTTCATAGGAAGAATATTGTCATGCCAATAAATCCTGATTACAGCGGCTCAGTAATGAGACTGTCAACTGATCTCAGCTTGAAGAGCAGTGATGATTTTATAGGTTCAGCCCCTGAACAGCTCATATAACTGCTGACAACTCCCTAGCTTCCTAGAACCAGTTGTGGGTAGATCAGACTGATTAGGCATTTGGCAGAGGAAATGATATAAGCTAGTGGCCGGAGGACCCTCTTGTCCTTTGGACAAAGACAGTGTGGTTAGTGACAGGGCAGCAGTAGGAAGAAAGAAACTTGCACAGGCAGCAAAACGTTCACAAGCTTTTCAGTCTGTATTTCAAGCCTCCCCCCTCCCCCAAATCCTATGCTTTTATGGCCTAAAGCCCCAGGGGAAAAAATTCCGTCTCATGGAGGAAAAGAACCCTGCAACCTGTTGTTTGCAACTGTTTAGTTTAAGTACTTTTGCAGGGCTTATCACTTGAATTGACATGGAAACAGTAGGTGCATTTTAGGGAAATGAAATGGTGACATCCCCTCTCCCCCTCTCCGAAAAATAGGGAAACGAATCTTGCCAACTCTCATTTGATAGGTTTTCTGCCTGTCTGAGGGAAGTTTAAGGCACACACTCAAACATAGATATTGTTTCTTCACACAATTTTAGCAGGAGTTTCAAAATGTCATTCTTACTATTTTAATTGTTGAGAGCTGAAAAATTAATCCTTTTCTGTCCTGCTGTCTGCTGCCCATTCCAAGGGTGGATGGCAGTTTCTACTCCTCCTGTTGTATTAACAACATCCCCAAATAGGGAGATTAACAGGATTCAGGATTCTCTAGGATTCTGGAGGAGAATTAATGCTTTTCTTCCATTAGCGTTCCCTTAACCAGTGTTTCATATTTCACAGGTAGTGAGTGGGTGGGTTAAAATCAGAAATCTCAGAAATATAGAAATTTAGCTGATAGGCAATGGTGAGACTTGTTCCTTTGTTGAAAAAACTGTTTGTTCTTTAGATCGCACACCTAAGAAATTGATGGTTTTAGGCAATTGGGTAGGGGGCTTCATAAGTTTCCCCCCAAGGGACTGTGGAGGGTTGCACCCCCTGAAAAACATTTTGATTCCCCCCCCCGAATGCCTCCCAGCACCAACTACAGCGTATTGGAGAGGGTAATTTCTCTGCTTTTTTGGCCCCCTCCGGTTCATTTTACCCCCAGGGTTTGCCTTCTGGGACACTTTCTGTTAGCAAAAAGGCCTTTCCTGGGCCTACAATAGTCTGGGGCAAAACATGCCCAAATTGCCCCTACACCCCAGGGGGATGGGAGGGCAATTTTTTTTTTTAATCCAAAACAATTTGTGCTCTGTGGCCTACCTCTGGTGTAACAGATCGGCAAAAGTTAATCTCCTTAAAATTCTGAACAACTCTTGGTGAAAATCCTTTTGTTAGTCTTTATTAGAGTGGATCCATTCAATCAATGGGATTCACTTATGTGTTGACTCAACATTCAATGATTGTCTGGAGAGATCTATGCTAGCTGGGACTAACCAACAGGGTGCCAGCCAGAGTATGATGAATGGGCTCCCCCCCCCACCACCATTTGACATGAGAACAGAAGCCAGTTATTTGTAAAAACCTGAATTAACCATTTATTTACTTACTTATTTATTGGTTTTATAAATTCTGACCAAGATTCTAGATCATCTACTTAGTTATGTACCGTATATTTAACAAAGTGGCAGCTCCTGGTCTGACCTCCGTCCCCCAAATCCTGCCTTAGGGGACATCACCTGTTGTGAGCAGCAGAGGTCTGTTTTCCTGTCAATCAGGATGCAGCAGACTGATGTTTCTGTTCCTCTCCTGAGAGCCATACTCAATGTGACAATCAGAAGTAGGATCCCTGTCACAATTCCTCCTCACCCTGGAGATCACTCACAGGAGGGAGGTGGGAATGTCAGTCTGCTGCACACTAATTGACAGGAGGACAGATCTCTGTGGCTCTGTGGCAGGATTAGGGGACTGTTGCAATCCCAATGTATTCCTTACATTATTGCCACAATCCTGAATCTGTAGGGACCATGAATACAAATCAGCTATGGGTGTGTGATGTTAGGTTACACATTCATACCTGCGATTGTCAATTCTAGCCTTTGCTTTCTTCCAGGAATAGTTCTCAGGTTGGCATGCATGAAAGTTGGAAACCACAATGCAATATTAAAAGCATAAAGCATATATCAATTACAATACAATTGGGAGGAATAAATAGCTCTCCATCCAGTTGTAAGTACAGTACAACAGTGTAAAATGCCTGGGTGAACAAAAAGGTTTTACCATGGTGTTCATATTAATATAACATCACCACAGTGAAGGACTCTCAGTTTCACCACATGGCTCCAAATCCCACCAGCATTCCTGTCCCACGCTTGTTTCATATGAGATGGTAAGATTTTGATTTTTCTTCCCACATGGAAATTCATCTGCATTTTCCTTACACATCTTCCATAATGTATGCATTCATTTGCTCACTTTTCCTAATTACACTTTTTCTGTATACACTTTCCCCATTGGCAACATGTGTTTGTGAATGTTTTTCAACCATACACATTTTTAGCCATTCATACATTTTTATAGTAAAGTGATTTTATTTGCAATTCATTTCTCCCAAAAATATAAGCCTTGCAGACGTGCACACTTTTGAGGGAAGGTGCAGTTTGTCTTGCAATGAGCATCATGAGGTGCAACATGGACAAACTGAGCAAGAACCTTAACTCTGCCAGCATTCTTTTCCATCCCTACCCGTTGATTCCAGACATACCTCTCCCTAGGGAAGGCATTCTAAGGTTGAGGTGCCACAACAGAGAAGTCCCTGCTTCCCCCTTCCCCATGCACAATGCACTTCTCCTATGAGGGGAGAAGCACCTCTTCTGATGATCCATCTTACTGCATGGCCAAGGTGAGAGGGGAGAAGGCTTCAGTACCAAGCTATTTGGGGCTTTAAATGGAAGCACCAACACCTTGAATTTGGGTCACAGTGAAGAGGCAGCCATTGTACCTTCTTCACAACTAAGGTTGCAGAGCTTTATCTGGGGGTCCTTCCAGATGAGGCTTTTGGTGAGAAATTGTGCCATCTCATTCGTGGCACAGTCCACAAGAGATCCAGATGGTGTGCCTAATGGCTTCCATGTCAGTGCGGTGGTGAATTTGCTCTGGGTTTCAGCCCACCCTCTAAATCTTGTTCCCCAAAGAGGTTCAGAACATTGAAAGTTCTTATGCAGACTCATCAGCCACTGAGATGGAAGCCACCAGCTGTCATCATGTTCACTTTGCAGCCTTCCTATGGCTGAGAACCTGCATCATGGTGATGCAGTGTAAAGGTTCCACAGGTGGAACTACACCATGTCTCCTGTCTCCTCTCCCTGTAGATCCACCTTTTTCACACTGCCTACCCCGACATGGCTTTGAAGTGGCTGGTGGAGAGTGGAGGATATCTGAGAAGTGTTTTCCTATGTGCCTATAAGCAGATAGACAGCAGTGAAGACATCTCTTGGAGTTACTCTGCAGGTACTAGAAGATGATATCATAATCATGTGTCTGGCTATAGGGACATAGCCAGACACTTCTCAGACATTCCCTGCTCTCCACCACCCATTACAAGGCCATGTTTGAAGCAGTCAACATGAAAAAGATGGAGATGGGTTTTATAGGACATGTTTGGGGATGGATAAAAGAAGGAAAGGGTCATTGTATGTGAGAAGTAGAGGATTCTGACCTCCACAATGACCAAAAAAGTGGGGTATATAGATATAAGTTGGACTTACAGCTGTTTTCCCATTGTATCTTCTGCAAAGAAGGGAGAGGGTAGAGGACAGAATAACGACACAATGTGAGAGAGTTAATTGTGAGAAAAAACCCTCAGTATTGAAGCACCCCAATGTGAATTAGCCAGAATTCCAGTACCCCAATTCTCTACAAGTTAAAGTTTCTGAACTATTTCAAGGCCAGCTCCATGTTAACTGGAGGAAGTGGTCAAGCTGTTGCCATCTAGGGCAAACTTACTGCTGCTGAACCAATAAAAACTGTTGGAAGTGCTCCAGGTCACTGCAGGCACTTGAGCTTCTAGTGAAAATGTTGGACAAAAGGACACTACCAAGCTATACATCTGCTCCTTCGGGAACATGCAGTATCATCCAGAGCAGCTAATACACAGAACTCAGAAAAGTTAAATTTTTGAAGTACAGTTCCCAGAATTGCCTAGCCAGTGGAGTCGCTGGCCATGCCAGCTGGGGAAACTGGGGGTTGTCATCCCAAAGAGTAACCTTTCTGAATTCTGGTGATACACCAGCTTTGTAGACTCAGGAACCACAAACAGCTCCTTTCTCGTCATGGTTTCAGCTACATGAGTGAACATGGTCTTTCCCCCCTTTTGGACAAGAAGCAGCTCTGTAAAAAGGCTGATGAGATGATACACAAGTGTCAGGAGGACCAGAGCAGCTGACCAGAATGAGGTAAAGCTTGAGGAGACAGAAATGGAATCAAAAGCCAAGGGTCAGAATGCTGTTAATGGCTGGAAGGAACATGACTGGAATCAAAAGCCAGTGAGTCGGTCCAGGACACAAATGAAGTAATCCGAGCTAGGCCAGACACTGTGAGGTCAGACCTCATGCCAAGGCCAGAAAGTCAAATCATGTCAAGAAGGCACCAGGAGGCAGAGCCAAGTCTGGTTTGACAGCAAGAAAAACAGAATAATAGAATCATAGAATTGTAGAGTTGGAAGAGACCACGAGGGCCATCCAGTCCAACCCCCTGCCACGCAGGAAATCACGATCAAAGCATCCCTGACAGATGGCAATCCAGCCTCTGTTTAAAGACCTCCAAGGAAGGAGACCCCACCACTCTCTGAGGGAGTGTGTTCCACTGCCGAACCTCCTAGAAAGAGGACAGATAAAAGAAGGAAAGGGGCTTGAAATCAAAATGAGGTAAAGGGCATGATCTAGATAAGAGGCAAACAGTGACCCTAAAGCTGCAGAGCTATGAATTCCTATCCTGACAGTAGGCTTCGCTGATGGGATTTTGGAGTGAACACACACAATATTGGGCTGCAAGATCTTGATTCCATAGTCCAGTCACCATGGACAAACTGCTCCATATCTTTATATAGTGGTTCATGACCAATCAAATGTGGAATGTAGTCCATCTAATCAAAATATTGCAGGGGTGATGGACAGCTTGAGCCAGTTAGCTTGGGTGCGTGGTTAACAGAGCCTGAGAATCTCCCCCTACGTCAGTGCTGATCAAAGGAATAGTCTGTGAATTGGTGCCAAGTTTGTGAGCCATTGGCTGCAGGTCATAGAATCACAGAATCAGAGTTGGAAAGGCCCCATGGGTCGTCAAGTCCAACCCCCTGCTGAACGCAGGATCTGTAGCTAAAGCATCCCCAGAAGGTAGCTGCCCAGGTTCTTTTTTAAGACATCCAACGAAGGAGACCCCACCACCACTCTAGGCAATTGATTCCATTGCTGAACCACTCTTACTGTCAAGGAGTTCCTTCAAATGTTCAATCAAAATCAACTCTCTTGTTAACTTCAAACCATTAGACGTGGTACACCCTCTGGGGCAGCAGAAAACAAGCCTGCCCCTTCTTCTCTATGCCAGCCCTTGAGGTATTTAAAGAGTGCAACCATGTCGTCCCTCAGTCTTCTCTTCACCAAGCTGGACATGCCCACCTCCTTCAACCTTTCCTCATATGTTTTGTTTTCCATACCTCTTACCATCCTTGTTGCCCTTCTCTGAACCTGCTCCAACTTGAGGGGCCAGAAGTTAATACACTGCTCCAAATGAGGATTGACCAGTGCAGAATATAGGGGGACTATTACTTCCTTCAACTTGGAAATTATGCTTCCATTAATGCAGGCTAAAGTAGAATTCACCTTCTTTGCTGTAGCATCATACTGCTGGCTTATGTTCAACTCATGATCAGCAATAATTCCAAGGTCCTTTTCACGTGTAGTACTGCTAGGCCATGTATCCCATATGTATTCATTTGGTTTTGGGGAGGGATATAATAATAATAATAATAATAATAATAATATGTAAAATTTTGCATTTGTCTCTATTGACTTTCATTTTATTAATTTCAGCCCATTTTTCTAGTTTATCTAGGTCCTTTTGAATTCTGTTCCTATCTTCTAATTTGTTAGCCACCCATCCCAGTTTTGTATCATCTGCAAACTTGATAAGGATTCCTACCACACCATCATCTAAGTCATTGATAAAAACGTTGAAGAGTAATGGGACAGAACCTGAGCCACTACCCTTGAGACCACCTTCCAGTTTGAAGCACAGCGGTTGATGGTGACTCTTTGAGCATGGTTTTCCAACCAGTTATGGATCCACCTGACAATGTTCCCATCTATTCCACATTTAATCAGTTTGCTAATCAAAATAATATGGGGGACCTTATCAAATGCTTTCCTGCAATCCAGATAGATGACATCCATAGCATTCCCACCATCTACTAAACTTGTGACCTCTCTGGCTGTTCTTCGCAAATGAAGATTCAGGAAGGACTCATCCTGCGCTTTCTGCAAGCGCACCGATGACTAACAAGGCCAATCCAAGATAAACAAGTCCGTTTGCAGAAAGCACAGCAGAAGGTCTCCTTGGGTGATGTTTCCAGGTTGTGATTCTTTCTCCGTTGTTGTTTCTCTTCAAGACTTGTTCAGCGTGAGTTCTCAAATAAGGCTGCAGCATTGTGGATAGTGCATTTCCATGCCTCCCGATGTGAGGCCAGGGCAGATCATTGTTGGTGATCAATTTGGCCTAGTTAAAAAAAAAGGGGGGGTATAAGATTAGTTTGGCAGGATTTGTTCTTGACAAACCCATGCCGACTCCAACTGATCACTGCATTGTCATCAAGATACTTGCAGACTGACTTCTGTATAATCCATTCTAATAATTCCCCCCTGGTATTGAGGTCCTGCTGACTAATCAGTAGTTTCCTGATCTTCTTTTTGCCTCCCCCCCTTTTTTTTCCTTTTGAAGAGAGGGACAGTGTTTGTCCTTCTCCAGTTCTCTGGCACCTCACCTGTTCAAGATTTCTCAAAAATGATGGCAAGTAGTTCAGAAAAGAAAGAAACAATGAGTGTCCAGAAAAGAAAGAAACAGTTGTAGCCAATGGGCACAAATATAGTACCCTGGCACATTAGAAAAGAATTGCTTCCCACTCCCCCCATCACATAACCTGAAAAACACTGGCCTCAATCATGCTAGAAGAATTCAAACATGACCCCATCCCTGAAGTAACATACTGTTTGCTTATGCAACATTTTGTCCTGTAGTTCACTGGCTGTGGTGAAGTAAAGATTGTAAACTGCTAGAAAGAAATGATTTAATTCCGGTAGGGGCTCAGTCACCAAAGCTTCATTTAGAAGACAGGAGGGCAAACTCTTTGGGGTGAGGGTATGTTGGCACTTGGGGAATCCTTTGGCATCAGGGTGGAACTGGCTGTGGATAGGGCAGCACTGAGTGGGTCTAGAACAGGCAGGGCCACACACTCCTCTCCGTTTTCCCTTTCTTTGTTTTCACAAATGTAGGTGCACACTGACACCCTAGACACCCACCAGCACACAAACAGACACATAGCCTCCTGCCTCAGCTGCTAGGATTCAGTGTGCGGGAACAGAGGGGGAGTTAAGTGTGAGAAGATACATAGAGAAACTTTCCTGTCATCATATAGTTACATATGTGTTAACACCAAAGCAAAATCAAAGCTATATATGGATGGAAACAATCACAATGGAGATTTTTTGTGTGTTTACAGGTAGTTATGGGCTGATTTTGCACAGGATACAAAGATTCATGTGATGGAATTAAAGGGACATACCAAAGACGCCTTTTAAAAGTGTTTATGCCTTTGACTAGTCAGTAACATTTACATTTAACACTAACACTATTTGATGGTGAGGAAGTGGTGAGAGGGACCATGATTGTTCTCCTGTCAGTTCCCTCCCTTTAAACATTCTTTTGTCCCCCTCCTCACATACCAGTAGTCTTTATCGGCTTCCCCTCACTGACTGATTGCTCTCTATTATCAGGTCACTTGCTGCTGGTCTTTCAAGTAAGCTCTATGGAACTATGCTCTAAGAACCTTACTGCACTCCGAAGAAAAGAGGCAAGGCAGCAGGAACATTCTGTCTTTCCAGCTGCCTTACTGCATTATGTTGCTGTTCTTCTGGTGTTTTTTCCTTCAGGTTCCATGGGGGACTGAACTAAAACTGTGTCCCTTTGCAAAGAATGAAAAAACAACACCATGTGGTAAGGCAGCAGGAAAGACGGAACATTTCTGTTGCCTTGCTGCTTTTCTTCAGAGTGTGGTAAGCCCCTCAAAGAAAATCCATCTAACCATGCAATTTCTGCAAGTCTTGAAATCACGGTTCAGTTACAGAATTTTTCACCATCAGTTGTCTGTGAAAATGAGGGCATTTTCACAACTGGAGACATCAAAAGTGTTAATCCTCCTATCTAGCTAAGCCTCACTGAACTCAGTGCTGCTTATTTCTGTGTAGGCATGTGAAGAATTTTGCTGTAAACATATAGTATATCCTCTGACATGCGATTTGTGGGCCCAACCCAGTTTTGAAAGTGAGGGCCATTCAACAAGATAGATTTACACCCCCTCACAGTCAGTAACAGAAGATGCAGGCAGTTAAAGGTGCCTGTCTTTTGCTCTCACTATAGGGCAACAGTGAAATGCTTGGCCCTTGCCATTTTTGCATGCCTGCAATGCTACTGTAAATGTTAATTATACCTAATAAAAGATGATACACTGTGGTTTAATGCAATCGTTTGGAAACATACACTGTCTTCAATACAGCTGTCCAAAGAAAGTGACATTTAGAAGAGAGAGGTATTAAGACAGAACAGTTTATCAATAGAGTATTTCATTGCTTAGATAAACAACAAATGCTCATTGGGCTTGAAAGGGGATCCATAGGTCGCCTTGCAGGGTGCCTCCGAGTGGCTACAGTTGCAAAGGAGCATTGGAATTAGCACTGAAATTAGACTAGAGCTGTGTTGGGCCCATGCAGCTGTGCACAATAAACAGTACTTGGCAGGTCATACAATAAGAAGCCAGACCTCCTCCCCCTGTTCCCATCCAGATCAGCTGTCTCTTGCCTTGCTATCATAAATGGTTAAGATTTATGGAAAGTAAATATTATCTCCTTATGTATTGGGCTCAAAATCCTACTTTCACGAGTGTGAGAGCAGCCCCATCAACCACCAACATGATACTCCTATTGGGTCCTTGCTATTACAGGGATCTAATTTTGATTTCTCTCCATTTTTCACACAGTAAAAAAGAAAAAAAAACATGTTCATGACTAATGTAATCTGTTTGTCACATAAGTCACCGTCTAGCACAGTTACATGTGCTCCAGGGCACAATTACACATGAAAATGCCAGCAAACAGATGTGTGCTGCATAACAATAGTGAACAGAGGAGGGACATTTCTAGGGGGAAAGAAGAGTGTGCTTCATCCTTCCCCTCCCCATCCGTCTCCCTTCTCCTATGCTAGTTGCCTCCTTGCAGCCATATTTCAAATTTCATCAGAGCTGCCTGATGAAAATCATCGAGCCAGGAAGTTAGAGCACTCCCTGCCTAATGACTGTTTCCTGGAGAAGACTGATGACCTTTCACTTTATGAAAGGCACTTCCCACAGACCACTAAATGTGGCGCTTCCCACAGACCACTAAAATCAACTGCCTTCCATGTATGTGCTTGTGGACAACAGCTAGATGAATTATCTGAAGGACTTAATTCCCTGTATGAATTTATTCAGGCTCTAAATTCTTAAGGAGTGGCCCTTCTCTTAGCCCAGCCATCCTCAGAAGCACATTTGTTGGTAACATGAGATGGGGACTTTTTAGTACTGGCTCCCAGGCTGTGGGACTCCCTTCAGAAGTATAGCAGGCTGGTCCCCTCCCTATCGTCCTTCCCCCAGTAAAGACCATTCTGTTTAGGTGGACTTCTGGCAACAGCTTTTAACAGGTATGTCCTCATTGATGTGTTTTTAAATTGCTGGTTAATTCAATATGATTTGTTTATCCAATTCTGGTTTCACATTATAAGTTTCAAAGTTTTTATCTACATCTTTTTCTTAAATTTTGTTATGGCCCACTTTGGACCCCAGTTGCAGGAGATAAATACAGAGATCTAGATCCTGCATCATCAACACAACTATGATGACATAGACATAGCTACATCTGACAATGCCCCAACCCCAAATCCTACCTTTGCAGCTTGGCAGCACTCCGACTGAAGTGTTTCCAAGGCATTGCAGATCAAGGTGCTGGTGAATGACATAAGAAACACTTTTCTGGGCGTGGGCCACTTTGAGACCAGGGGGCCGTTTACACGGCAAAATAAATCCTCAAAGAATGCGACAAGAAGCCTGATAGTTCCCACACATTTCAAAGCAACAGCTCCCTTTTCAGAAGGAGGGGGTGCAAAAAACCCATAAGTTGTGCAGTATCAGCTTTCGCTAGTTTTCCAGACTTTTTTGATTAAGTTCATGAAAATGCACATAATTTGTCATGGGAACTAACCATTGTGTAAACTGTCATCTACCTTTTCGAATTACTGTGAGCAGAGCTGAATCCTGATTGGTTGGAGTGACCATTCTGCTTTATCCGAATAGACTGAGGGGTTGGAGAGAAGAAATTCACCCTTCTTCTGCTTGCAGCCCACTTTGGAAAATCTGCTCTGAGCCCTTCCTGTCTGTTTCAAAGGAAGGCTTTGGGGGTTGGGAAGACGATCTGGACGAGCCCCTGCTTCACTGGTGTGAGTGTGTGTGTGTGCATTCATGTGTGCGGGGAAACAGCTGATCGCATGTTCGTCCTTTTGTTTGTTTGTCCTTCCATTCACTTGCCTTTATTCAAGGCTTCGGAGGCAGGGAAAACAATCAGGAATGAGGCAAGCCCCCGGCTTCTGTGGTATGTGTTTGTGTGTACATGCGTGAAGGTAAGGGAAGGAGATTGCTCCACCATGCTTTTGCTTCTTTGTGCTTTCATTCACTCCTTTCTTTATAGAAGCCTTTCGGGGCTGGGGAAGATGGGGGGAGTTGACAGTTCGCTCTTTCAATGTCTTGTTTGTTTGTCCTTTTCTTTCCTCTCATTATTTATGGTCTCCATGACCCCCCTCCTTGCTCCCTCCCTGCCTCCTGCCTGGCTTTAATCATCTGGAGGTGATTCCCCCCCCCACCTTTGCCTGTGTGAATTAAGGAAAACCAAAAGTGGCTGCATCTGGCTGCATCTTCCGAATATGCCAGGAGTCGTGTGATTTATGCACTCCTGATGCAAAAGAATGGTAACCCGGAATCTTGCGAACTTTTTCCTGTCGTAGAACCGGCCCCCAGGAAACCTTTGGGTCCTGCCACAACTGCTTGTTCAAATGTGTTCTGCAACATGAAGAGCACTGCAAATGTCATTCCTCAGTGTCCCAATCTGCAATGCCTCAGAAATGCTTTGGTCGGGTTGCTTCCAGGCTGCAAAGGTAGGTTTGGGGTGTTACGTTGTTCACAAACACTAATGTGAATCCCCAGCAGTTATGAGATCATGTCTGGCTTATGATCTCAGAACTGCTGAACAGAGTGCCAGACACAGTTAATAAATATCCAAAGAGGTTTGCTGGATAAAAACAAGATTCTATGCCATTTCTCATCTTGTTTGCAACAGCAAGTAGGCTGCTGCTTCTGGGAAACTCCCAAAGAGGTTGAAAATACAAAAACCATCTCACGAACACAATCTAAGACTGCATTTTTTTTTTAATTAGTTATTTATACCCCGCTCTTCAACCACAAGGCTATCAGAATGGCTTACAAATTATTTTAAGCAATAGCAATTTATACATCTACATTGCATTAAGCAGTTTCCAATGTGTGTTAGCTAATTGCCCCCACAAGCTGGGTACTCATTTTTCTGACCTACGAAAGGATCGAAGACTGAGTGAACCCTGGAGCACTCTGGGATCAAACTTGCAACTGATGACTTGCAGTACTGGCATTTAACCACTCCACCACCAGGGCTCCCATTACATCAACTGTGCATTTGCCTTCATGGTTGCACCTATTGTCTCTTTAAAAAAGAAAAAAAAGATCATGTAAATTTGCATTTGTATTTTTTACACCTGTCCTTCTGTGGTCCCCACTATATGTAGCTATTGTTCATTTCACTCCTTGACTGCATCTGCACTGCAGAAATAATCCAGTTTGATACTACTTTAACTGCCATGGCTCAATGCTATGGAATCCTGGGATTTGTGGCACCAGAGCTCTCTGACAGAGAAAAGGCTAAATATCTCACAAAACTACAGATTCCAGGATTCCATAGCACTGGGCCACAGCAATTAAAGCAGTGTCAAACTGGATTATTTCTGCAGTGCAGATGCAGCCTTTGTGAAGCTGTATCACAGTTTATGAGAGATCTTCCTTTGATTCCGCATTGACTGTGAGATACAGGAGATTATCAGACACGTCCAAAAAGTACCTTAGGAGAATGCCAGGATGACGTTCCTGTCCTGCAAATGTGGAGCTCCCATCAATGAAAAGTGCTGCCTTACTAACTACAGAAGCACTGGAGCAGAACGTGACAAGCACAACATCATGTGAAACCGGGTCCCGTTTGTGGTTCAGGAAAGCCGTCCTGGTGCTCCCCTAAGGTACTTTTTGCTGCATCAGATAATCTCCACAGACTGGGGCAGTGATTCAAAAATTGGACCAGAGAAGGAAAATAACTTTGGAGGTATCAGCAGTGAAGAAGAAGGGGACAGGTTCATACTTAGAGCTCGAAGTCCCTCCAAGATAGAAGGCATACCTACCAGGAAGTCTTCTTTCTCAACATCTTCCATTTTAGAAGTTAAATATCATCCCAGAACCATGCAATTATTGCTATTCCAGCAGTAGCCAACCAAATTTGTATGGTGACCAACACAGAGCTGAACAACCTTGTTAAGCAGTTGGTGTTGTCTTAATATTACAAGTGGGTTAAAGATAAAGAAATCATGACTTCTATGAATACTAGCACATGCCTCATGCTTTGTTGAACTCTCTTCAATATACTTTTGTGAAGTTAGCATTTCTCTAATGTCTCCACTCTCATTTCTCAATAGTAGCGAAGATGAATTTTACTTAGGGTTCCCTATTTCCTTTCCTCTGAGGGTTTTTTTTTTTAAAGTAAGATCAGCTGAGCTGGCTGTGTGAGTAAGGAGAGGAAAGACAGGAAGCTACTTAACCCTTCCTCCTCCAGTTTTCCAGCTCAAAATAAGCCTCTCAAAGTGGATTTTTCACCCACTAGGGAAAAGATGCAGGGTCTTCATTTCCAGCTCCCGACAACTGTCAAAAGCAGCTGGAGGATGTGATTACAGGGGCAAGGGCTAAGCAGTTGCTCTCCCACCACTATTCCTCCAACCCAACTTTCACCCTTTTGCTTTTAAAAACCCAGAAGTGGCACAACCTTAGACTTCTTTGTAACTTGCGGCTTGAAATTAAATTTGAAGTAATTTCCAGCTTCAAGGAAGGGGTGGGAGAGTGTGTAGTCCTATTCTAAATTCAGATTCTCATATACACATTTTATAAGTCTGTTTATGTTGTGTTTTTCATTTTTACAGATACAAAAGGGAAGAAGACAAAAGATGCTCTTCCTGGTTAGAGATAACTCTTAGGGCTTAAAAAATGGTGAAGGAGAAAGTAGAAGAAGGATGAAAAGGCAAAGAAAAGAAAGATAAAGCAAAGGAAGGAAGGAAGGAAGGAAGGAAGGAAGGAAGGAAGGAAGGAAGGGAGGGAGGGAGGGAAAAAACCATAGGGACATACTTTATGAAAAGTGGGTTCCATATTGTAGGTTGACATTGCACGCGGGTCTCAGGCCTGAATGTCTGACAATGTTTTCAGCCTGTTTGGCTATTATGGTCCACCATCCCCCCTGCCCCAAGAGGTGAGCTCTTAGTTTAAGGTTCCACTACTTTTCACCCTGTGCTCATAGGGAGTGCCAAGAAGGAAAACCATGTTCACATAAACAGATATTTACAGCTCAAATGTATGTATGTTTACTTCGAAGTGATCCTACTGAGTTCAATGAGATTTACTCTCAAGTAAGGGCCTTTTCACACAGTACAAGTATAGCACTATGATTCCATGTTAACTGCCACAGTTCCTTCCTATGACATCCTAGGATTTGCAGTTGATGGAGGGGCATTTAAAATTCTTAGCTCTAGGGTCTCACCAGACTACAAACCCCAGGATTCCATAGTGGAATCAAAGCCCAGGATTCTATAGTGGAATCAAAGCTCTGTAACTGTGCAGTTAAAAAGGGCCCCAAATATACACAAAACTGCAGCCCTTTTTTTCTGTTCTGCCTTCACTAAGAGATGCATACAAACGAGAAAAGAGCAAGACTATGAATTCTATGAATTCTAGTTAAAAAACTAGAGGAAATACTGAAAGTTTCATTCAAGAGTAACTGTTGCAAGAATCCAGACTGCTCCAGTCATTCCTACACTGCCTCTGTTCATCATAAAGAGAAAGCCTGCTTCCTTTCTTGAAAAAAGAAGAATCAAGGGAAATTATCAGACACAGCAAAAACTGTGTCAGAAGAACATGACAAGAACAGAAATGGGCAACATTATCAAACAACATCATCCTTCAGCATTCCGGGGGCATAGCACGGGAGTGAATAAGGCATCCGTTTTTATTGGCAGCTTAGCCCCATCAATACAAAAGTGAAGCCTCGTCCATGCCAGTGCTTATGCCCTGGGAAGGTTTGAGGATACAGGCGTCTGATAATGTCAACCTTTCTGTTCTTGTTGCGTTCTTCTAATGCAGTTTGGGACAAGGTTTTTTGCCACGTTTCCCCACATCTGGTAATCTCCAAGGACTTGGGGTATTCATTCATTAACTCAGTACATGTGATTCCTCTTGAGGGAGACAGTCAAAGATGCAGGGGTGTGGTTCTCCGGATGTTGCCAAACTGCAGCTCCTAGCATTCTCCACCATGGGCTCTCTGCTGGTTTGGGTGGGATGGGAGTTGCACTTCAGCAACATCCAGAGGGCTGCAATGTTTCCCCTCCCCCAATACAAAGAATGCACAGACCGCTCTTCTCCATCAGAGATCTTGCACTACAAATCCTATGGACATGCTGACTGGGAGTGAGGGGATTTGCAATCCAGCACATCTGGAAAACACCAGGTTGGGAATGACTGCCAAAGTATGACACACTCTTCTAATTAAGGCCCAGAAAAGGGAAAATCTAGAGAGACTGAGGACTGCAAAAGCAACTTTTTGGCGCTGAGCGGTTGGCATGTGGCTTCAGGGCCAACAGTGTTCTATACGGTTACCCGAATTGTGTGGGGTTCATGGGAACCCACTCATGTCACTCAAATTAAGATATTAACATGGGGAATTTTAATTAGCTCAAATATGGCAGCAAGAGGCCGGGTAACTACTTGACCTTTGCACCTCTGTATACTAATACTCACTGATGAGACTCCAAGCCAGGAAGTAAATTAAAAAATATATTGAAAAATAATCATGCAACCATTCACACATGCACTCAAGCTTCAAGCAGTCACACAACATTAGCAAAGGAGAGGAGGAAGTATTTGGATAGAGGAATAGATTTTGGGATAATGGGCTATACTATACCTGTCCAGAGAGTGGAGATTCATGCAGCAAAGAATCAGGCTGGATACGTAAGGCGTCGCATAGCAGACTGGCAGAGTGATGAGGTGGGAGAAGCTGCACACATTTTGGTCATGTTTTGGGGTAATATTTATACTCAATATAGTACCTTTAAGGGATATTTTGAGTGGAGAACAAACTTAGAGTGAGTTTCCCAGAGTGAAACAATGGAAGCTCCAGCTTCGTTAATGAATGTTAATGGTTGAAACATTAAGACTGATGGGTCTGAGGCAACCTTCTATTGATGGAGATGTTTGCACAGTAATGGCTTTTCCGATCACTTGTTTGTTTTGGAGTATGACTCATTGCCAGGTGTATCTAGGGTGGATTAGCACATTCCTCCCTCTCTCTCTGGCTTTTCTTCACAAACGAAGATTCAGGAAGGTCTCATCCTGCACTTTCTGCAAGGGCGCTGATGACTAAAAAGGCCAATCTGAGATAAACAAGTCCGGTTGCAGAAAGCACAGCAGAAGGTCTCCTTGGGTGTTTCCGGGTTGTGATCGATCTCTTTGTCAATCTTGCTTCCCAGGTAGGTGAACTGCTGAACGGACTTAAGCACAGAATTGCCAACAGCAATGTGGGGATGGTGGTGTTTGTCCTGTGGTGCAGGCTGGTAAAGGACTTCTGTTTTCTTCAGGCTGACTTCCAGCCCAAACAGGTCTGCAGCTGTTGCGAAGCAGGATGTTAGGCATTGCAGAGCTGCTTCTGTGTGGGCAACAATGGCAGCATCGTCAGCGAAGAGCAGCTCACTGACTAGATAATTTAGAGTCTTAGTGCGAGCCCTCAGACGGCTTAAGTTAAACAAGCTACCATCAGTACGGTAACGTATATAGATGCCGTTGTCTTCTTCGAGCTCTGCTGTAGCCCTTTGGAGCATCATGCTGAAGAAGATTGTAAATAAAGTTGGCGCAAGAACACAACTTTGCTTCACTCCATTAGTTATTAGAAAGGGCTCTGAAAGAGCATCGCCATATCTGACTTGACCACGCTGGCCCTCGTGTAGCAAGATAATCATTTTAAGGAATTTGGGGGGACATCCTAGTCTTTCCAGGATCTGCCACAGACCTTTCCTACACATGGTGTCGAAGGCTTTGGTGAGGTCAACAAATGTTACATAGAGACCCTTGTTCTGCTCTCTACATTTCTCTTGCAGTTGTCTAAGGGCAAATACCATATCTGTAGTACTCCTATTGGTTCTGAAGCCAGATTGGCTTTCAGGAAGAAGTTCTTCAGCAATGGCAGGAACTAACCTGTTCAGGAGTATCCTTGCAAGGATTTTTCCAGCAATAGAGAGCAGTGCTATGCCTCGATAGTTTGAGCAATCGGATTTTGCACCTTTTTTCTTGTACAGGGTGATGATGACTGCATCTCAGAGATCTGATGGCAGTTCCCCTTTTCCCCAGCAATTCACAAGGAGTTCATGGAATTTATCATGGAGTATATGACCTCCGTGTTTCCAAACTTCAGGTGGGATTCCATCAATCCCAGCTGCCTTGCCGTTTTTCATCTGCTGTATGGCCTTAAGGGTCTCTTCCAAATTGGGAGCTATGTCCAATTCATTTTTCATTGGTTTTTGTATCATATGTTGAATAGCTGAGCCTTGGACTGTTTGGTTGGCACTAAAGAGACTTTGAAAGTGTTCAGCCCATCAATTCAGGATGGAGGCTTTATCAGTAATCAATGTTTGACCATCTGTACTGTATAAGGAGCTTTGGATCTGATAAGTAGGTCCAAAGACTGCTTTAAGAGCTTCATAGAATGCTCTAGAATCCCCCAAATCTGCACAGCATTGTGTCTTTTCTGCTATATTGATCCACCACTTGTTCTGCATGTCTCGGAGTTTTTGTTGACGTTTACTACATGTGAGATGGAAAGCTGCTTTTCTTACGTGGCAAGTTGGCTGGGCGAGGTATGCCTGGTGAGCAGTTCTCTTCTTTGCCAACAGCTCCTGGATCTCTTGGTTGTTTTCATCAAACCAGTCTTGGTTTTTCTTGTGGGAGAACCCAAGGGATTCTTCTGCAGACTGGAGGATACTGTTTTTGATATGTTGCCAAAGCACTGAAGGAGAAGGATCTGTAGGATGGTCTTCAAGTTTTGTTTGCAGGTTTGCCTGGAAGTTGTCTCTCATGGTAACTTGTTGAAGATTGTTGACTTGGAGTCTCTTCTTTAAGATGCCACCCCTCTTAGGTTTGAACTTAAGATGAAGATTTAGTTTACATCTGACGAGGCGATGATCTGTCTGGCATTCTGCACTGGGCATCACTCAAGTATGACGAACATCGCGAATGTTTCTCTGGCGGACTAGAACATAGTCAATGAGGTGCCAATGTTTGGATCAGGGATGCATCCAGGTTGTCTTCAAGCTGTCTTTCTGCTGAAAGATAGTGTTTGTAATAGTCAGCTGTTGTTCTGCACAAAACTCTAGCAGGAGGCGTTTGTTATCATTGCAATTTCCAACACCATGTTTGCCTAAGACACCTTTCCAGGCTCTGAAGTCACCAAGGATAATAATTTTATCTTCTACAGGGACTTTTTGTATGAGGTGGTGTAGGTCTGTGTAGAATTTTTCTTTCTCTACAGGGTCAGCTTGCATAGTTGGGGCATATATACTAAAGAGAACAACATGTGGGAGGCGTAAGCAAATAATGCGATCAGAGTGTCCTGTTGGCAAGGTTTCGAGTTTGGAGGCAATGGAGTTTTTAATCATGAAGCCTACCCCTAACAGATGTTTTTCAGTTTTGGGTTTGCCAGACCAGTAAAGTGTGTAGCCGGCGCCGTGTTCTTTAAGGCTGCCTTCCTCATGGAGACGAACTTCACTAAGAGCAGGGATGTCAATATTAAGCCGTGATAGTTCATTGGCTATTAGAGCAGAACGACGCTTAGGCCATCCACTATCTTTAAAGTCTCGCATGGTTCTGATGTTCCAGCATGGAAGCGTCAGTTTATTTACACCTTTGGAGGCTGGTGTGTGCCTTTGTTTCTTTGCCTTGGTTTGACCACATCAGAAGATTCCCGTTGGCTGCGGCTAGCCAACCAGGTAGTTGGGGATGAGCTTTCGTTAGGCCACCTTTTCTAGGCCCCTCTCCATATGGAGCAAGCAGTGCTCTCCTTAAAAAAGGCTGCTTGGTCATTCAGGATGCTGCCGAACAAGACTGTCATCTCCCGGGTCAGCCTCGAGCGACCAAAGTCCTGAACCGCCTGCATGCAGGGTTGGGGTCTGCAGCTTCCAGTGCATCTTAACACCTGCTGTTTCACCCCTCACCTATCACTACAGGGCTGTTTTGTTTTTTTTTGGAATTGGTATTGGATTTGTCCTTCGAGCCTGTGCAATGGATTTTTCTGGTGGAGCGCAGCGTGCACAGGACTGGCCTCACCCTTTAAACCAGAGGTTAATCTGCCGTGGCCTTGCAAGCATGGACATAGCAGCGAGGTCCTCGGGTTGTAGGTTTGATTAGAGTTTCCTTCTCTTAGATGGTTGACCTTACAGGGTTGGACGAGCACCATCTGCCCGGGTTTGGGATTAGAGTTTTCCTTCTCCTAGGACGGTTGCCATAAGGCTAGAGAGCCCATCCTGCCCTTTGAAGCTGTCAGACCCTTCGGTTTCGACCTGTCTGGCATGGGAGACCCTACCAGTGGCTATTATGCCACCGCCAGCATAGCTCAAACATCATTAGGGTATGCAAGCCTCTCTCCCACGACAAGGGGGTGTCAATGGAGAGGAACATTCCTCCCTAACAGCTTGTCTAATGGGGGTCTGCATAACACATCCTGGGCATGTCTGAGTTTTGGGAATGTTCTGAGACAACTTTGTTAGATCAATGGGTGACCTTTACATGAACCTTTCTGCAGAGGTCCTAGTCAACTGGGACCCATTTGAACTGTAGTTTAGTGCCAAATCTATGAACTGATGCCAATTAATGAATTACTGCCAGTTTATGAATAGGGATGGTGGTGTAAGGTTAGGTAACAATACCCAGAATGATGGGTGGTGGCCCTGTGACTGGACAAGACAGCTGGTCTTTGTACTGCCCAGGTGAGCCTGGACCACAGTCAGGAGATTATCAGACACAGCAAATATGGCATGATAATAATGTCAAAAGAATGCAAAAGGGCACCCATATTGCACAACATCATGCTATGGCATTATGCAGTTGTTAATAAGGCATTATTTTTTATTGATGGTCCAAAGCTGTCAATTGATCTGCCCTGGCATTTTTGTTGCGGTACTGCAAGCATCTGAAACGACGTCTCATTATGCTCTCATGAATACAGTGTAAATGGGCAGTCCCTGCCAGAAGACATTCAGGTGAGGACATGAAAATTAGGTAAGGGACACTCTTTTTATGAACCGCCCCATTTTGCGGGCAAGTATTAAAGTCTTTTTCAGTGCTTTTGTGTTCATTGGGTTTTTTAATTTAGCTGTTTTTAGATTTTCAAGTGTGCTTGCATCTTTTTGCGAGAACCACTGAGATCATGCGTCCCAGCAAATGTGGAAGTAAACAGCACTGGTGATCATGCTCCAATAATGCTGGGGCTGCTCTTTCTTGTTATTACAGCGACGTGTGATAAAAAATGGTAATTGCGCTGGGACACTTACACTTTTAAATATAGTGGGACAAGAACATTTTTAGAGGCTCATCTAATAATCTCCTCAGATTCAGTTCAAAATGTGTATGTGTATGTTTGTGCTTGTCTCTCTTTTATTTCCCTATGAGCAATGCCCAGTCTGTCCTTCAGAGCCTAACTAATTTCACAGCCATCAAAAGATGATAGCTGTTACACCATCACTGTTTAAAACAAAAAACAAACCCTGCACTAAGTGTTAGATGCCTCAAAGTCGGTATCAGCATTGAAAGCAGAGTAACATAAAAGAGAAAAAAAGAAGCAAAGGGAAAAGAATAACCCATCTTATGAATTGTACTGCTCTCCCATTGCCACCATGCTTCTCATAGCTCTGATACTACAGGGTCCCTTATGTTCAAGGAAAGATCCCCCACACACACATTGATTTAAATCCCACCGAAGATTTCTTTTCTTTTCTTTTCTTTGTTACAATTGTAAGGTACACCTAAGCTTTGCTCTGCAATTCTAACCTGATATGCTTGGCTGCTATCCTGGAGATTATTCTCAGAGATATTAACCTAGTGAATTTCACTACCCACAGCAAAGAACTAAGGTCCTACATAAAAAAGCAGCACCAACAACAGCTCTCCTAGCAGAAATGAGTCACTTGCATGCATGGAAATGAATGACACCCAGCAATTAAGTTCTAGAGCTGCATTTCTAAACTATGCATAACACAATCCATTGATAGCACTATAAGTCACCAAGACCTACCAAGTGCTGGTGTTTAGTACACAGTATTTATATTTTATGAATGTTAACAAGCAAGAAGCCCCACACAACCAAGCAGTTATGAGCTCAAAAGGTTTTGTGAGATATTTTCTCTGAGGGCTCATTAATGTGGTCTTTTAATGGAGTACTTGCATATCTGAATCTTTAACTGGAGCTATAAATAGGGTTTATAAGTACTTGACAGTGTGTGGTAAAGTAGCATTAGCAATGCTTGCCCTCCTTCTCCTCGTATTATATTTGCAAAAGACTTTTTTGCAATAGGGCCAGGAGAAAAAGGTGGCATGAAAATGTTTTCAGAAAGTTCTTTGAATATACAAGCATACTAATACTAACACCTGGCTTTGCTAATATAAAATTTGCCATGTGTCTCTTGATTCCTGCTCTCTGCCTAACCAGGAACTTCTTCTTTAGCTTAAAGGTTAGAGAGAGATCCAGTCATTAGACTTTTAAAATGGGCCAATCGTTACTTCTTTATTCCAGAATCTGCAGCACCTAACAAAGACTAACAAAATCTGCCATTTCCTTCTGAACCTAAGAAAGATGGAGACCCTTTGGCTAAAGAATCTAGGCATCTAGGTGGTAGTTTTCCCTTCCCCTCACCCTCTGCCTTTTGTATCATCCAGACTCATGAAAAGCTCTGGAGGACTCCATAAACACTTGCTCATGGGTTTGTCAGGCCGATAGACTGGCCCTGTCTCCTACCAGTGGAATTGGTGGGGTTTTTTTTCTTGTGGATCAACATGACTACTTTTTCTTCTCTGTACTCACATCCATGCATTTCTAGAACATTTTCCTTTTATAATCTCTCAATGTTAAGATTCTGACTTTAGTGCTCAGTTTTAAATCTTTGCATTTTATGATCTTATTCTGTTCTTTCATAGCTGCCCTTCCTAGTCCCAGTCTTCTTCTGATTTCTTGGCTGCAGTCTCTGTTCTGGGCTATGATTGATCCAAGAAATGGGAATTCTAAAATAGAAATAGTGAAATAATTCCCATTCCTTGGATCAATCATAGCCTAGAATGAAGACTGCAGCCAGGAAATCAAGATGAAGACTGGGACTGGGAAGGGCAGATATGGATAAGATGATAAAAGCAAAGATATAAAACTGAGCGCTAAAGTCAGGATCATTCAAACCATCGTATTTCCCATCACCATGTTCAGATGTGAGAGCTGGACAGTGAAGAGACCTGATACAAAGAAAATCAACTCATTTGAGATGTGGTGTTGGAGAAGAGTGCTGATGATCTCATGGACAGCAAAAAAGACAAGGGTGTCTTAGAACAGATCGGGTCTGAACTCTCATTAGAGGCCAAGATAACCTAAATGAGGCTGTTGTAGTTCGAACACATCATGAGAAGGAATGGCTCACTAGAAAAGTCAATAATGCTAGGAAAGGAGGAGGGAAAAGAAAGAGAGAAAGACCACAAACTAAGTGGATAGACTCAATCAAGGAAGACACAGGCCTGAACCTGCAGGACTAAGTAGGGTGGCTGAGGACAGGGGGTCTTGGAGATGTTTCATCCATGGGGTCACCATGAGTTGAAGCCGACTTGAAGGCAATTAACAACGTTAGGTTCATTTTGCAATGTTTTCATTTGCTCAGAATCATACTAGCACATATATAAATACATTGGCATACAAACAAGGCTGATTCACACAGGTGAAAGGAAAAATGTGGATCCTATCATCTCTGAAAATTGCACCTATATTTCATTTCAGATATCCATATGTCTGGAAAATCCAAATTATGAGCAATCAGGAATTACAGGGAAGTTCTAATAATTGGTTTTCTATCTTTCGGTATCCATAAGGCCAAATTCAGCTGTCAGCCATGCTGATGTGCTCCCAGAATATATTCCATGAAAGAAGAAGGATTGCCCTGGGCCAAGATTGGCTTTTTGTGACATCTTTATCTCTAGTCTACCAGCCCTTTTCTCACCTTTCCCCTGATTTTACATTCCAAAAGGTGAGACAACATCAGCAGCATCAGCTGTCTGATATTGGTGGCTTTTTAAGAATGATGCTTCTCACCCACAGTACAAAGCAACCAGATGAAATGGCCGGGAAACCAAGCAGGGCATAGACAGAATGGTTCAGCTTCATGTACTCTGCAGGATTGTGATTTTATGACATAATAAAAGCTACTGGGGGGTTGCTTCCTTCCATAAATCAACATATACTATTATTGATTAAAAAGGGTATCTAGTGTGTAGTAGGGGGGAAAACGTGTGAGTTTACTTTGATCAGTGGGGTATATGAAGACTCAGCAAACCTAGAGTTTTTCTTCACTTTCCTCCCTTAGTCACATAGATGAGGTCACATCATCAACATACAGTAAGCCTGAATTTTCTAAGCAGATATATGATGTTTTTGCAATGGAATAATTAAAAAGAAACAGAAAGTAGCAGTCCTGACATAGTTTCTAAATTCCTTTGGCAGATTAAAAGTGCAGATGAAAAACAACCAAACAAAGGATTTATTCAGGAAAACAGAACAATTTCAAGCACAGTTTAAAAAAAAAAAAAAACCTTGTTCCAACAAATGTTAAATTTCTTATAGATGACACAGGTTTTTATTTGATAAGATTATATAATAACAGGTATGTTAGTCCGTATATAAGAAAAGACAGAATTGGGATGAAGAGGAAGGAGGGAGGGAGGGACTGTTTTTGGATCACAATTCCCAAAATACCCCAGACAGCATGGCCGCTGGAATTCTGGGAGCAGTAGTTCAGAAGTGTGTTTTTCCCCAAGCTTTATTACCAAGCAAAATTGGGCCTGTCTACAGCATAGCATAGCTACCTTGGAAGGAAAATGTCGTTTTACCTTTTCTTGAAGGAAAAATAAAAAGAAGAAGACAAAGTAAAAGAAGTGAAGAAGTAAATATCCTCAGCCAGTCAAATTTTTGCTGTGTTATGTTTTGATCAGGGAAGATGACATCATAACACCAGGGGGACTGGAATGTTAGCTCCAGTTTGTAAAGAGCCTATTAAACATTGGCACTTACCTAAGGCATAAACACTGAGGTTGTCCCAGGAAGTTACTTTTGATGGATCCTGTTAACATCGTCAGAGAGCATTGTTGCCGTAGTTAGTAACCCAATTTTTTTCAACTGGGAGGCAAGGAGTAAGGGCCAAGCAAGACATGACATTAATTGTGCAGATGCAATTAACAACCACATTTAAAAAAAATATAAATAACAAAGCAAGGAGATGAGCAACATTAGGGCCACAAGAAGTAAGGGTTTTACATGCAGGGGGAAGGAAGTGTACTTTGGAAAAGAGCTAAATCAGGGCTCCAGAAAACATTGGTGGACTGTCTCACCCATCAGTTTTAGCTGAAATAGCTAGTAGCAGAGTAGGATGGGAGCTGCAATCCAATAATAGCTACAAGTTCCCCATCTCTGGTCTAGTGGCTGATAGTTAAGATGCCAGAGAGATTGTGAATTCACTATGGGTTTTAGTCTAAATTTTAAAGGTAATGAACCTATTTTGAGGACAGTATTTAGTGATCTTTATACAGTACTTTCTTTAAAGTTCAGATTAAAACCCAGTCAAATTATCACTGGAGGTGCCACTTGGTTAAACTAGGCAGGGGCCCCATTTCCCTCCCACACATTTCCAGTGGGTGACATAGATATGCTGTGCCAGAACCAGAAGTGATTTGACATCACTTCCTATTTAGTTTTTTATCCTAAAGTGGCTGATTTTAAAGGGTTTTTTTAAATTTTTTTTATTATTTTGAAAGTCATGAGGGTAAGTTGAGGGGGGAGTGACACTTCACACCAAATGCCATGACATAATATTATGTCAAGTCACAACAAGGTGGTCAAGAGCAAACTTCAAAGCACTTTACTTGAGGGTTCAGCCTGGCTGCCTCTTTACCCTCTGTTACTTTCACCTCAATTCATATGGTTCCCTTAGTTCCTTCTTCCTGAACCAGGGATATACCAGGGATATACAGGGATTTTCTTAAATGTGTGGTTTGTGTTTTATGGTAGCCTGCCTTTTCTTATCTATAGTTTGAAGGAATGGACCAGAGTCTGTAGCTGCACAAACAGCATAAGGGAACTTTATTAAAGGGGAATAAAGCATACAGTAACATTGAATCTTGTGCTTTAACAGTTCTTAAATGTCTATAATATTCTCCCTTATCCCTCAGACTCTTTCTCTCCTTGTCCAACCAAGCTTCTCATACAAACTACTAACCTCTGCACACAAAATATCTCATTTCAAACCTCCCTCACACACCACACACACACACACACACACACACACACACAGAGCCCACACAGATGATAATGACTCCAGTCATTATCATCAACAGGACTCCACTGAACAACTCCTCTGGCTAACTGTCATGCAACCTTTAAACATACAGAAACCCCTCCCATTTCCATTTTCTGCCCTGGGATTGGTTCTTGACACATAGTCCTCCTATTTGCTCACCTTACTGTCCATCACAGGGGGATTAAATCCATCCCTATTTTCATGATGGTTTGGGCATATTTTCTTTGGCCAAACATTGTTTTCCAGGGGGGTGGGAGAGCCACAAAAATACTCCTGTAGGGCACATGGAGTCCACAGGCCACCATTTCCCCAGCTCTGGTAAAAAATCAAAACAATAACCCAAACCAATCTCATGGAAGGAGGCCTCGAGTCAAGCTGATAGCACACCATCTAACACCTTACTCCGAAAATGTAAATTAGATAATGGGCAATAATTATCCAGGATAATGGAGTCAAGTGAGGGTTTCAAAGTAATTATCTCACCACTGCTTTCTTTAATAACAGGGGAGCAGAATCCTTTCTCAAATTACAGTTGATCTTTCTGTTGTAGCTTTAAACAGCCAGACTCAGAGCTTAGAAAGCTATTCTTTCTTTTTAAGCAATTAATTACATTATTTTATCAAGCGCCCACCCCAATAATTAGATATCCTTATACCTGCAGATTTTCACTCTTTATTTCCTTGTTTCTTGTATTGCAGGTAGCAATGTTACTTTTAGTTACTTCTGGATGTTGCAAGTTCCTGGCTTGTAGCATAAAACACATATTCTCTCTCGCTACATTCATGTTATCTCAACACTCACAGCAAAGCAAAAGGTGGCAACATGAGCTGGTACTTCAACCACCTGATCATCTACTAACTACAGTTTATTGAGGCCACACTTCTGTAGCTACAAAGGCAATTGCACACCAGTTGTTACCTTTTGGTTGTATCATAGCTCAGTGGTGGTGGCAAAGAGCAGACTATCCTATTCAAAGGCAGGGATTTGATTACATCACTGAAGTGGAAAGTGCTTCATGTTAATTTATGAGCCTGCTTCTGCTTTGATTTAAGGTGCCATTTTGCCTTTTATATTGGGGAGGGTAGACTAAGAAAGGGAATTTAGCAGTGCAGGGACAAGATTCAGCAGTCTAAAGATCTGTTCTTCAGTAAGCTCACAGCTCAATTGGAAGAGGAAAAGCAACAAATATTAAGAATATTGTCATTTATTATTATTGTCCTCCCTCACCCCCCCCCCACACATACACATGATCTCACAATAACTGTAGGGATACTATTCATCTAGAGCACTCTCCCACCCCACGTGTCGGGTGCTATAGTACATAGGCCCATTCAGTTGTGTTTAACTACAACGTGAACCAGTGAATTCAAATTGCACAAAAAGAGATTCCATCTAAGCATTAGGAAGATCTTATTTACTCTAAGAGCTGTTTGAGAGAGGAATAGAGGCAGAGGGGATGGACTCTCCTTTTTTGGTGGGCTTTAAACAGAGGCTGGTGGCCATTCTCAGAAATGCTTTAATTGTGTATACCTGCATGGCAGGGGGTTGGACTAGATGGCCCTTGTGGTCCCTTCCATCCCTGCAATTCTGTGATTTCTAAGTGGTAACTCACCAGCATCCTTTTCATCCATTCACCTCTGTCTGTCTGTCTGTCTGTCTGTCTCTCTCTCTCTCTCTCTCTCTCTCTCACACACACACACACAGACACTTGAAAGTGCAGGTGCAAAGGCTGTGTACTTCAAAGCACTCAGGTATTGTAGGAGAGAGAGCTGTACCTCTCCACTCACAAGGAACTGCAGTGCATCACTGCCAGAGATGCTTGTGGGATTTCACCTCTGCCTTAGCCATCTGTAATGTACTATAATAAAAAATGTTAAGTTTAAAATAGTTCTGCTGTACACAGCTTTCTGTTTCAGGAAAGTGAGCTATACCTATTTTTAAAAGCATAAGATACGTACACACCTCTGTTATGAGCCATACGTCTGTGTGCCTGGTTTGTCCTCTTCCACAATAAGATTTGAATGGCTCTGAAAGCACCCAAAATCAGTTGGGCCATGGTGCGACTGAGACACAGGAAAGGTCACACCACCTTTTACCTCTAACTCTCTGAAAAGATACTGTTTGTACACAACCAAGGAAAGTGGATGAAAGTCTTTTGGACTCACTTCGCTGTCATATTCGGATGGGTGAGCCTGAGAACTGTCAGGAAACCTCAAACCAACATTTATAAGAGTTCCAGTGGCTGAAGCAGGAGACTGGAATTCAACTTTGGCTCTGAAAGAGCTTTGCTGTGTGCCTTGGAAGAGTCTGTTATCTTCCCTATACTTTGGCCTCCTAAACAAGAAACAAAGACAATAATAACTCTACTGTGAGCAGACAGCTGATGGGATGATCACATAGGAAGCTCCCTTTATATCAAGGCAGGCCATTTGATCCATCTACCGTAGTTCTGTGTTGTTGTCTACACTGGCTGGTAGTCCTCCACACTTTCCATGTATTTTCCCCAAACCAGAAGTGAATTTCCAATCACTTCTGGATTTGAAAAAGTAAGGAAAACCCACACTCAGACCCATATTTTGGGATGTTGCAGCTTGAGGGCATGTCCCTATGAGGCAAAGCTAGACTCTGGACTGGTGGTAATAGTCCCACTGATGGGGTTTAGGGCTCTCATAACAGTCATTAAGAATTCACTCTTCCTCAGCCTCATTCTACTTCTGGTCAACTAGTCCCACATCCTGCACATTCAGGAAAGCTGCTGCCACAGTTTGCCTGCTAGGTAGCCATTTGGCCTATGTGTCAATTAGGAATGGGGAAGATGTGGTGCTCCCGATGTTGGACTACAACTCTAGTTCACCACTGGATATGCTGGCTAGGGCTCATGGGATCTGCAGTTGAACAATATTTGGAGAATTCAAAGACATAGCCGTGTTAATCTGCAATATCAGTATGCAAAGGGATCAAAGAAGTTGCAGCATAAGCTTTCATAGACAAAGGGCTCATCTATATGATCCCCCACATGTGACCAAGGATGCCTGCATGTGACCAGCCTTGGTCATAAGCTGCAGGACACCTTACTGCCTTCAGAGAGAGTGAGGGAGACCGGCAGCTACAGCAATGGGCCAGCCTGCCAGGACAGGCTCCTGCAGTCACCTGGGGCCCGATCCATGTGTTCTCAGAAGGAACAGATTAAAGCAAGTATTTTAATATAACGGTTTCATAGAATCATAGACCCATAGAGTTGGAAGAGACCACCAGGGCCATCCAGTCCAACCCCCTGCTCTGCAGCGATACACAATCAAAGCACTCCTGGCATGGCCATCCAGCATCTGTATAAGAATCCCAAAAGAAGGAGGCTCAACCACACTCCAAGGCACCACACTCCACTGTTTAGCAGCTCCTATAATCAGGAAGTTCTTCCTAATGTTTAGGTAGAGTTTCTTTTCCTGTAGTTTGAATCCATTTCTCCATGTCTTAGCCTCTGGAGCAGCAGAAAACAAGCTTGCTCCATCCTCGATATGATATTCTTTCAAATATTTAAACATGGCCGTCATGTCACTACTTAACCTTCTCTTCTCCAGGCTAAACATACCCAGCTCCTTAAACTGCTCCTCATAGGGCATGGCTTCCAGACCTCCCACCATCCTGGTCACCCTCCTCCGGACACATTCCAGCTTGTCAATATCATTCTTGAATTGTAGTGCCCAGAACTGGATGAAGTATTCAAGGTGAGGTCTGACAAAAGATGTTGAATAGCACTGGGTCCAGGACAGAACTCTGTGACATTCCACTAGCCACTTCTCTCCAGGATGAAGAGGAACCATTGGTGACTATCCTTTTGGTTCTGTCAGTCAAACAATTACAAATCCACCTGACAGTCACATTGTCTAGGCCACATTACTAACGTTTTTGCAAGAATATCAAGGGGGACCTTGTCAAAGGCCTTACTGAAATCAAGATACACTATATCTACATCATTCCCTTCATCTATCAGGCCTTACCATGTCTTCCCCCCATCTAAGCCCCATATTTGCCCTGGGGGTCATGAGGACTGTCTGGGAGCAAAAGCCCTGCATCATCAGGACTGCAGGACTTGTAGATGGGGGCAAGATGGGGTATATTGCCTGCGTAGATAAGACCTTAGTCTACTTCCTCAGATGCATGGAGTGAAGTAGTGCCTAGGATATTTGGAGAGCCACTCATACGCTATCCCTGGCTTAAACATGTACACCATGAGGGGAAAAAAGTTGTATACAGTTGGATACAGTGATACAGTATCAGTTTAAATTGCAATAGCTTCCACTCCCAAACCTTCCATGTTGCATATCTCCACCCAAGAACTAGCCATTCAAATACACAAATTTACATATTCTCTCCAACAGGGGCTCGCAGTATATACCCCCCCCCCACTCCTACCCAACCATTCCCTGAAGATGCCAGCCACAGATGCAGAGAAAACATCAGAAATAAACTCTTCCAGAAGATGGCCTCACAGCCCGGAAAAAAACCACAGAAAACCTTCCATGTTGTATTTTGTAAGGATGCAGAGAATTCTGTTAGTATTCTTCTTAGTTTCCGCTAACAGGTCCAAGGTTTTCCAGGAATAAGAAATGACTGTTAAACCAATGTAAGTCTGCAGAGCTGATGTATGACTTGTGGGAGAAAGTTAGATGGAGACACACTTCCTGGGTCTTTCTTTCCTCTTTAAAATCCTTTGGTAAAGATAATTTGGTTGCCTTTCTTCTGAAATAAGATTCTCAGAGAGCTAAGTGGATCTGAATGGGCAGGGGGGGCATGAAGTCAGCTTCCCAGTTCCATGGACAATATGCAGTAAACTGAAACTTGTCATCTCATGGGCATTCTAAATGCATTGAACACTCTCCCCTGTCTTTCATTGTGCTTGACTGCTTGACACTGTCTCTACTGAAGCTTTTTAGTAATACTGAGATATATAGAATCAGACAACTTAGAGCAAACCTTGTAGGCTAGAACACCCCCAAGAGCTGTCTGTCCAGCATCAGCTTGAATGTCTCTCATGAAGAAGAACCCCCAGTTAGTTTGTTCCATTGCTGAAATGCTCTTACCTCAAAGAAATTCTGGGTGCTCGGTGGCCTAAATCCTATTGCTAGTTCCAATTAGTATAGACCCATTGTAGCAACAGGATTTACAAAAGTGTTGAGTTAACTATTCAACAGTCTTCTCCACTTGGAACTAACAAGTGGATGTAAGTAAGGGGACCTTGTAGCACCTTTGAGACTAACTGACAGAAAGAAGTTGTAGCATAAGCTTTCGTAGACTTGATCTACTCCATGCGTCTGAGGAAGCAGACCAAGTCTACAAAAGCTCATGCTACAACTTCTTTCTTTCAGTCTCAAAGGTGCTACAAGATCCCCTTGCTTACTGATATTCCAGACTAACACAGGTATGTGTTTGAATGCTACTCCCAAGTGGATGTAAGTCAAAGTACCCATACAATTCTCAGACCTGCTTCTTCTGAAATCATTGGGGAAAGGATAAAAAAAAAAAAGTAAGGGCCACATCTCCTACTATCTTGTCGTAATTCCAGAATACGAGCCTTGTGTGATAATGTCCTGACAATCATATGCATGGAGCCTTCCCCAAGAATTAGGGTGGGGAGGACTCCTGTACTTTTAACAGTTGTGTAGAAGATGGAATTTCACACAACCAGGGAACAAGCAACACCTGCTGAAATTCCCTCTTCTACACAGCCGTTGAAGGTACAGGAGGCTTCTCCAGTTTTCATGCCAGCAACCCAAGCATGGACTGTCAGTAGCTACTCTCTTTATGGCCCATTCTTTAACACACCACAAACTAGTGTATCTGTGGTGAACAAATAACCTGTCCCTCAGCTTGCAAATGTACAGCAAAGTTATTTCCTAAAACTCTGGCAGAGCAAATGAAAAAGTCTACATAATTCAAGAGCAGTATTTAAATTTTCATGAGAATCTGAACATAATAAGTAAAATTAAACATCAAAATATGACCAGGAAACCACTGTCCCTCATCTCTGTTTTTTTATGTGGCTCTCCTGGAAATTAAAAGTGCTGTTTGTATAACTGCCTTCTATTGATCAGGCTATAAAATGATAAGTGACTGAAAGAGGTAAGAAAAAAAATCTAATATAAAAATGTGGAGACACAAGAAGGCAGCCAGACACTACATGGCAGTAATAAAAAGTTGGAAATCTTTCTGGGTAGGAAGAGAAAGTTGCAAAGGGAGGAATTGTGAATGTCTTTGGGAGAGATGTGAAAAATATCATAAAACGGGGATGGAGTTATGTACTGGAAGAGATGGGTTCTCTGTTTGGCATCATCATTGCAAAGAGGCTCATGGTTGTTCATTACCAACATGCAATGGTCTTATAGAGAATGTAAGGCCTCCCTAAAAAAGAGAGCCAGCATGGTGTTGTGGTTTGAGCATTGGACTATGATTCTGGAGACCAGGATTTGAATCCCTGCTCACTCATGGAAACCCACTGGGTGACCTTGGGCAAGTCATATTCTCTCTGTCTCAGAGGAAGGCAAAGGCAAACCCCCTCTGAACAAATCTCGCCAAGAAAACACCATACTAGGTCACCTTAGGGTCATCATAAGTCCCAAACAAATTGAAGGCACACAACACACACAAGGTCTCCCTGCACTTAATTCAAGGTTCTCCTGTTGCTAGATAGGATAGAATTTGTGCTTCTTTTGGTAGGCTATCAGCAACACTTAGAGCCAAACTAAACATGACATTCAATATCTGAATGCATTTGACAGCCCCCTCCCTAACATCTGTAGGGAGAAGGGTTAGGGTCAGGACTTTGGGATACAGAGAATGGATTAACCCTTTCTCCCCTGCATCTCAATCCTAATAAACAGTTGCCGCCAGAAGCTGCCAATAGATCCAGAAACCAAACTTCAATTGATGCCAATAGAAACCTCTCCCTAATTTGCCAAAAGGCTAACAGGAACTTTGCTGGGGGCAGCTACAGGGGATGGTCAGGGGTAGGTAAACCTGATCACAAATCCCTCATGACCATTATTTATGTTACAATCTAGTTTGACAGTATGCTGTGGCCATTAGACTATTTAAGTGGGACTTTGGAAATTGTGGTTCTACTTATCATTGAGTCATGAAACTCAGTGGATGACCTTGGGTCAGTCAGTGTCTGTCAGCCTGACCTATCTTAAAGGATTGTTGTGAGGATAAAGTGGGGAGGAGGAGAGCCATTTATATTGCTTTGTGCTGACTAGAAGAAAGACAGGATGTAACAGTTACTAGTAAATTAATTGACTGTAGAAGTTTAGCCTTGAGATTATGGCAGTGGAGAAGACTTCATAGAGCAAGTAGCTTTGGGGAGAATGCCATTAGATGACAGAATAAAGTGAGTGGAAATGAGCAGTATAATGGGAAGGATAGAGTAAACAGGTGATAAGAAGACTATCTCTGTTCCTTAGCCATATGTTGTTGGTTCTGGCACAGAGCTGACAGGCTTGTGTGGGAACTATCTCAATATCTTAACACTAAAGTTTCCAGAGTAAGAGTGCGAGAAGATTCCTGTACCTTTAATGGTTGTGCAGAAGACAGAATTTCAGCAGGCGTTGTTTGTCACACAACCTGGTAATAAGCAACACCTGCTGAAATTCCCTCTTCTCCAGTTTTCACTCTGGCAACCCTGTTTAATACCATTTTGTTTCCTTTATATACATTGAAACACACATACATTGCCACCACTGTGGCAATGTGACACATTCTGGATTTCCCCCTCTTACCTTTGAGGGTGTGTTAAGAGTTTAATTATTCACATGGTCATGGTAGTTAACATTTGGCAACTATCATAGGTAGATTTGGATAGATTATATTCGAAGCCCCTGCTCCCACAGGAAAGGTTTCAAGTGTGGCAACACAAAAATTCTTTGGTATAGAAAAGAACACTCACACTTACTAGAGTCCTTCCTAACCCTGAAGTGGTGAATTATGTGGCTAAAGTGCTATGCCAGCCATTATATCCAGGGTGGGCAAAGAATGGTTTGTGGACCACATTGGATCCCCATTGTGACCCCCATGATCCCCTGCAACCCATAATTCCCCCAAAACAGAAAACATTTCTCTTTAAATAGGCAAATTGTGCCCTGAGAAGGCTCTATCATTTAAATACAATTTTACCCCAGAACTACATATCCCTCTCATGCCTTAGAAAGCAGAACTGACCAATGGGTGGTTTGGGGATGGGAGGAAGTTGGCGGTGGGGTGCAGCTTGCCAGAGTCCAAGGAACAGCACAAATGATCCTGGGATCCTTGCCACCCCACAAAACAATATTGCTTGCTCGCTGCATTGCAATGGTCTTGTTACGACTGGGAAATATTTTGTAATATTTTCCTCAATCAAGCAAACTTCAGAAACACAGTTGGCTATGCAGAATCTAAGCTCCTAGAATGATAGCAACAAGATCTCAGCACCTTTGCAAATGACGTTAGGCATGTATAGTTGAATGTTTACATAGCTCAGATCTAAGACTGTGGCATTGCTAAGGCCGGTGCAACCCCTCCTTCCGACAGTGTCACCTGGTGTGGTTCAGCCTTTCCATACCCCCACAGTGCTGCCACTGATCTAGGGTCTTGGAAGAAGACTTTGACTAAGTTTAGTCCTAATTTGTGCAGAGGAAATTTAAAGCACAACCACACAAAGCATTTGAATATTCGGGCTTTAATATAATTTTGGAATATGATATGAATAAACCAATTTTTTTACAGATTGTGGGTTTCTTTTGCTTAAATTGTATAGGGGACAGAAGAGGTCAGACCTCATGGCTGGGTTACATTTAAGACTATCAGCAATAGTTATCATGATGCATAGGTTTGCCATTTTGGAGGCAAAATCTGAGACTAGGGGGTGGGTCATTGTGACATACCCTCCAACTGTCCCAGTTTGGCAGGGACAGTCCTGATTAAACCGTCCTGTCATCCAACTTTTTCAACTGATTTTAAAGTTTCTTTCTCCTTTCCCCCTTGGACTTCAGCTTATTTCGGTTGCTGCAAACTGAGCTCAAAGAGCCAGAGTAGTTTGCACTCAGGTAACTTGGTTGGCGGGGGGGGGGGGGGGGAGAGAAGGTGGCAGAATTTTCCCTTCCCTCTAGATTCAGGCAAAAGCAAACTGCTGCAACCTCTCCTAGTGTTCTTCCTCACTAATAACTTTTTGCCCTCTTGACTACACTCTAATGTTGCTTGGCCACACGTGGCCCAGCTCTCATCTGTGAATGTGGGAGGGTCTGTTGTGATTTTCAAAGATGGGGCAAACCAGGGTTAAAAGGAGGTTGGAACTGCTTCTGGGCCAGCCGATGGAGGAAATGAGCATCAGGGTAAGTAATCTGGATAAAATGGTCCAAGAATCTGAGTAAAACCTAACTAACCAAGTAATATAGTTATTAATCTAGAGCAGTTGCCATTGTTCCTGCAGGGCCTTGCATCCCACTTGGCTTTGTCTACAGCATACAAGACAAAGAAGGATATTTGGAGGCCCTATGCTATTGCTGGAGCATATGGAAGGAACAGTCTCAGGCTTTTCCAGTCCTGTACCACTGCTGCCAGAACTTGTCCAAGAAAGATCACCACTTGTGACACTGGTGCACCTATTGGTCCTAAGCCCTGACCAGAAAGCTCTGGCATCCACTAGGAATGAGTAGAGACATGTGGCTAGGCAGACTTTAAAGAAAGGTGGGGAAAGTGTGGCCAACAGACTAGATTTGGAACCTGGGCCCCACTTTTTCAACCCTCCCACCACACCCTCAAAGTTCTCCAACCCATTATTTTTTTTAAAAAAAGGCATTTTGAGCTTGAGTTGGGGGTAATTTTCACACACACCCCAAAGCTCAAAAGGCCCCAAACATGTGAAAATATACAAAACACTCTCCACCCTAGAACACCCTCCCCCACTTTTGTTTTCATCTGTGTCCTTCCCAAAATGGCAACTTTTGAAAAAGACAAGGATGAAAACAGGCATTTTGGAATCCTGTCTAGTGTGGGGCTGCAGCCCACAGGAAGGTCAGAATTGACCCTCAGCCCCCCCTACAATTATCTACTCCTTATTCAAAGTCACCTCACATACAAAAATGGTATGCCAGTCACCCTGAATTTCATTTCTCCTCCTAGAGAAGCACAGCAATTTGCTGGGGCTTCCATACATGCAATATTGCAGCTTGACCCTGTCCCTGTATTATTGGAAGTGGGTCCCATTCATTTAAATGGGACTTAATCCCACAGAGCATGTGTGGGGTTGCAGTCTTTGCTTCCTTCCTTGCAATGAGGACTTATTTTCCCCCTTTCTACTGATAAAGGCACAGTCTTATCAATGAGGCCTCAGAGGTATTTATACATGCTGCTGTCACACTCTAAAAGATGTCTACAATTTTTTTTCCTGGAGAGGTTTTAACTGCTTTGTAGATCCATAAAGATATTTCACAGAGAAAGCTTTATTCAGTTGCAGCTCTTAAACCTCCTTTGTGAAATGTGGTGGCGTTTTGTGAGCTACGTGGTCTTTGCTACGCATGTGATGCCACTTCCAAGCACAAGAGTTCAAGGGCTTTCATTTGCCTATAGTTTTCAGTTAGTGAAGTCAGAGGTCAACAGCCAGCCAGCTCTTTGAAGAAAGCAGGGAGGAAGAATAAAATTAAAACAAACGTAACTTTCAGTATGCAAACCTGTACATTTCCCCTCAAAAACAAGCCTGATTTAGTTAATCGGCCCTTACTTCTAGGTAGATGGGCATACTATTATGACTTCAGCTGACTTTCCTTAAACAATGTAAGCCAGAATTCTCGCAATGTTTTTAAAAGAGGGTTTTGGTTCAGGAATGCCTTTGCAGTATTATTCTTTTTATTGGGACATTCCTTTGAATGTGGGATATGCCTACAAACTGGCTAACGAGTCTAGAAATGCAGCTTAATACCCTGAAGCTGAATACAACCTACTTCTCACTTGCACATAGACACAAAAGGACACATTTTTGTTAATAACATTTTTTGCAGATTTCCCTCCCCCTCCTCCATTCTTTGCATTGCCGTTTGACATGCTTGTACACCCCGGGAACATGGGGGAGGGAACAAAGAGCCCTTTAAAAGGCAACCCTTTTGAATGATCCTATTGTGTCTTTCCCTGAATCACAGTACACATGGGCTGGATCGTATGTGGAGGTTGTCTCTGAGCCGCACTGTAGGTTTGAACTAAGCCACACATACCTTCAGCCAAAGCAATGCACAGGGCAGTGAAAAGCTTTAGCTTCATCACATGATTCCTGGAATAATGCACAACAAGCAAGAAGGAGATGCAAAAAGTTGAGAGCAGCAGATGTTTGCCTTTCTATTTTTGAGTCATTCCACTAGCAAGTTCTTCTTTTGTAAGAGACATGAATGATTCTGTGGTGTGTTGTTGTTTTTTTAAAAAAGCAGTTTGAACATAAATTTCTTAGAGAAAATAGCAGAGGAATAAAAAAAAATCATAGCATGGTGAAATGGTGTATTTGAACACAAAGGCTTCTGAGTTTTCTTCCTGAGAATGCGGTAGAAGAGATTATACTCACACAGAAAGAAATTTATTTAAGCTTGATTCCCCCCCCCCGCCCCACTGCTTGTTTTTCATTCCACTGTAGAATTCATTTAGCTGCCTCCCAGAAATGTTCACTTTGTGAGGCTCAGTTGCACAGTCTATAATCTGTTTACAGAGCTGGGCCAGAAAGAGACATGATTCTGTGATCCATATGACCATGCACTTGTCGGGTGGTTGACACATACTTGTCAAAGGGAATGCGGGGGTGGCCTTGTGTCTCCACCCTTTCTCTGCCCTACCCCCCAAATGGGATTTGCTTTTGCAGAAAAACCTCCAGGAGTGACAATTCACCTTTTAAATAGTGCCCTCAGGTGCACTGTTTAATGTTGAAAGAACAAAGGCTGGAATTCACAGCCAGTTACAAATGCATAACCTAGAGTTATGTATGCGTAACTGATTCATATTTGTGACCCCTACATATTCAATAGTGTAGGGAACGTATAGGGATCAAGAAGTCCTCCAATCCTAACTCACCGGGCATCTGCTACTGTGAGGATGGGGGGGGTCTGTTCTCCTGTTGATTATGGCACAGAAGACTGACATTTTCACACACCTCTCCCATGAGCAATCTCTGGAGCAAGGAGGAATTGCGATGGGCATCCTTCTTCTGCTGGTCACACCAGAGATCACTTGTGGGAGCAGGGTGGAAACATCAGTCTGCTGCACCCTGATCAACAGAACAGACTCCCATCACTTACAGTGGCTGATGCCCAATAAGTCAGGATTGGAGGAGTTGAGTCAGGAGATGCTACTTAGAGAAGTATGCTTAACTAAGTAGTTGACCTCAAATCTCGGCCACAATCTTTTTCAGAACCAGAAGTGGACTTCCAACCACTTCCTCATTTTTTGCCTCACCTCCCCCCCCATTTTTGGCAGCCAATGAGCTCTCTAGAAGGCCCCAGGGAAAAAAAATTGGCCCTAGGCACCCCAGAGTTGTCCAGGCTTTGTCATCTCCCATTGCAGTTCAGCCTCCTCCATGTGTACTAGGTTGGAATTTGGAAAGTGTTGGACTCACCTAGGTTCATGGGAATGTGAAGAGTATTTCCAAATGTTCTTGTTCTCCACAAGAAAAAATATCTTGACACACTGAGACATCTTGTTCAGGAAATGGTCAAACTCTGAAATTGTTCACATATCTGGATTTTTATTTTTTATTTTTGGCAACACATTTACTTCTGGGAAAAAAAATGGCTTCTGTGTAAAAGCTTGTTTTTTGCACAAAGCAGCTTTTATGGATACAGAAACTGTATTTTGTGTAAAATGCACCATTTTCTGTGCAAAAAAAAATATTTGCACAAAAGCCACATTCTTTTTTGCAAAGGGATTTTTCATTAAAAAATCCCAAGATGCAAAAAAAAATGTAAATAATTCAGAAATGTGCAAATAACTCTTGTAATGTCATTGAAAAAAGCTTTTAAAATAATCCACTCTTGTACTTGAGAATGAAACAGGTAAAAGCTCTTCACCCCTAGGAGCAAAACATACTGGGAAAGGGTGATTGAAATTGTAATGAAAACAGTTTACCATCACCTCTAGCATGATACTGCATACACTCCAACATTTCACAGGTGAAAACTGGTGCATGTGAGGTCATGGTGACAAAAGTTATTTAGTTTATCTTTTGCACTTTGAACTCAGTTTGCAACAACTGAAGTAAGTGAGGACAAAGAGGAAAAGTGTGAGGAGAAGAGAGAAATTGGGGCATTTTAAAAGCAACTGAAAAAGTGGGACAACAGAGTATTAATTGGGACTGTCCTTACCAAATTGAGATAGTTGGAGAGTATGGATCCTGTAGGACAGAATGCAAAATGTTGTTCCCAAGGGCTATGTTTGATGGAGTTGGAGGCTGCATAGGCCCACATATACCACTGTGCACCATGCAAACATATGGAAGTAGCTGTGCAGCATGGAGATTGTAGCAACATTACCAAAAGCAGATTGCACCAACCAAATGAGGAAGCTGCTCCATTTTCAGCTTCCCCCAAGCACCCAGATTTCATTTCCCATACAGAGTCTCCTTTTGAGGAAAGTAGAATACTAAAGCCCAACCTCTTGAGCAGTTACCCCTCTGCCATCCTAAGCTTATGCTCCAAGACTGGAAAGATGAACATTCTTCATCTATTGGTCAATGGTCAGAAAATCCCACAGTCTTAGCTACTCATGAACATGTATTTTATAGACATCAACTTCAAGAAAATGTTTGTTTAGGAAACATGGTCAGTTTGTATCAATGTATATGCCTAGCTCACATTCCTATCCTAGGTATTCCCCGAGCACCCTCTTTCTTTGGACTTTATCAGACCATGTAAACATGGCATCATAAGGATGCCTAATGATCGTGAAAGGGCACACATACCAGATGACGTCATCCTTTCACGATCATGTCCTGTTGTCCAGTTTAAAAACTCTCCTATTTTATTGATGGCCCAAGCTGTCAATTGATCCCCTATGGCACTTTTGTGTCAGCATTGCCAGCATTTGAATCCACGTGCCATTGTACCCACGCAAATGCAGCGTGAATGGCCGGACTGGCCAGAACACTTCTGGGTGAGATCACAACATCCAGGTAGGTGACACGCTTTTTATGACCCTCCCTGGTTTACTTGGAAGTTTTTAAGTGTGTTTATGTGCTTAGTGTAACTTTTTTTGTGTTATTTTTGGTTTTATTTTTGAATTTCCAGCACTAGGTATTCTCACAAGTATCCATGGGATTTCAATATAGGAATGAACGGAGCTCTGTTCCCTCCTCGTTCGTTGCCGGGGCTGCCTTTTGCCAGGATGAAAGGTAAGTGTGGCATGGGAAGTTCTTTTGCTGGCATAAAAACAGCAGAAGTTATGCAGGCAAAAGAACTGGGTTTGGGGGGTGGTCTGATAAAGTCGTTTCTTTTTCTTCCTTTCTTCCTCCTTTTTTATTCATACTTAAAAAAATGCAATAAACAAATTAAAAAATGGGACTGGATAGTGGGAGGCTTCTTTTCATTTGCAAGAATTTTCCTTACAACTGTGTATGTGAACACAAGTGAAGGCTGCAAAGCCATTGCATTTACTTTCGTTGTTGTTTGTTGTTGTTGTTTACACTGGAGCTTATATAGGTGTACATTTCAGAATTTTTAGTCTCTGTTCTGCTTTTGGGAATAAAAGCAGCATGGGAAATTGCCATTCCCATGAATGCCTACGGGGAGAGGGAGTACAGGGGAGGTGAGAAGTGAGCAGACAAATGCTAGCACTGTTATTGCAGTAGGAGAAGCCTTTAAAGTCCCGCTGCATGGGGAAGGGGGAAACAGGATTGACTTTTCTGTTGTGCACCTTCTTCCGATTTATGGTGACCCTCAGACAACCCTATCATGGGGTTTTCTCAGGCTGAGAGTGTGTGACTTGCCCAAGGTCACCCAGTGGGTTTTCATAGCTGAATCAGTGGGCGATTCGAACCCTGGTCTCCAGAGTTACCAGTACAGTGCAATCCTCTGCATGTTTTCTCAGAAGTAAGCTCTATAGAGAACAATGGGACTTACTCCCAGGTAAGTATGTGTTAGACTGTAGCCATAGAAATGTAACTCTCTAGGACTATAAGGATGCTAAATATAGGTTACAAGCAAATTTGTAATACGGCTTTTGGAAATAAGACATCATGTGTATAGTGTAAGTCACTTCATGGCAACTAACATTTCTTTTTCAACAGGAGAAAGATCCAGCTCCTAAGGAGAAAATGATGAATTGGTTTATTATATTCCTTACCGACTCCTATGCATTTTACAGCGTACAATGTGCACACTATTAAAGTCATTCAGAGTACAGGCAACTGTTCACAGACCATATATTTATACTGGAATGCTTTTATAACATTGCATATGAATTGATAATGTTGTACAGTCAATGAAAAAAAATAACTCTACATTAAATGGTAAGTTGAAAAAGATTTTTGTAACTTCCTTGCCAGAGGGAGGAATTGGTTATCCAGCTGACAAAAGGACAGACAGAATAAATTCTAATAATGGGAAAATATTTTGAATGTTTAAGAAACTGGTGTGTGGCATAGTGGTTGGAGTGTAGGACTGCAAATCTGGAGACCAGGGTTCAAATCCCTGCTCAGCTATGAAAACCCACTAGGTGACTTTGAGCAAGTCACACACTCTCAGCCTCAGAAAACCCCATGATAGTTTTGCCTTAGGGTCACCATAAATTGGAAATGACTTGAAGGCACACAATAAGACAGAACTTGTAGCCAACACACAAGCCTCCAAATACACTCACTCATTCTATGCACACTTCTTTAGATCTCATATTTAAAGCAGCTTTTTGCTAGATGCATACATTAATCCCACCACGAGGAACAATAGCACAAAACTAATGGCATCTGAAGTCTGCTGTTGACTCCCCGCCCCTCCAAATTTAATGGCAGGCACAAGAGTTGTTGCCAAATAATCTTGCTAAAATGCAGAGAAATCACTGTATACTTTCAAGGACAACCAGATGGGCAAGGGCATCTCTGTGGCCTGGAGCCCTATCAGATCATACTGTCACCATCCTGCATCTGTCATGTGAAGGCTGCCTTCTTGGAGATGTTCATGCTATACAGACAAATGCCAGGACGGAGGGTTAATGGATGTGCACTGCATTGTGAGGGGGGTTGGCTGATTCCCACTGGCCCATCCCTCATGTTTGTCAACACAAGAGGAAAACTTTCAGATAAGCCTCTTCCAAATTTCTCCCAGTACATTTGACCTGCCCAATATATAATTTTGTACACCTATACCTTGTCCTGCTTGATCTCTTTCCCCTTTTCTCTAAATTAAAATATGCCTTCATCTAATTTTGCTTCATAGAGAAATTCCTTCTAGTGTTCCAGCACCCTAATCATCTAGCTGAGCCCTTTCTGCCCCCCTTGCTCTACAAAATTCTTTTTCAGATGCATCAAAATACTGTTTGTAATATTACAAGTGTGTTAGCACCAGGGACTTGTGTGAAGGCACAAAGAGCCAAGCCTTAGGTGCATTTATCCCTGGCTACTCTTCAGCAGTATATTTCTGTTCATCATTTATAATTTACAAACCACCTCACTGTTTACCCGGGTCATCACCTAGGATATAGTGCAGTTTCCTGGGAACCCAACTCTTTACTGTAACGCCACCTGGACACATCACTCATACCAGTGAGCACTTCAGTTTTTGGCACTGCTGTTGTTGATCACCACAGTGTGGAGGAGAAGGGGCAGGCCTCTCTCCAGCCAGTTCCCTCTGGCTCATCAGTTCTATTTTTGTAAGGGTGATGTATGCTGGTTTCCTTCTGTGCTATGGAACAAAAGGGGATGGGGGGACATGCTGGGGGACATACCAGCCTGTGATTGTAATCCTCCCTGCCCATCACTAGCATGCTATTCCAGCTGCCTGAAACCTGGGGACGGCTTTTTCTATGCTCTTATATCAGAAAGAAAACACACTTCTACTTAGGGCTGTGTTTGCCCTACTTCATCTTTCACAGAAAGTCCCCCCACCCCCACCAGGACATACCTTAAAAACAAAAACCAGACAAAAAGAGAAGTGATTATTTATGAGGACCATGATGAACAAACTGTTTTCTGTACAGCAGACATAAGCAAATGGACTCATGCTTAGGAGAATTACTCTACTTTTTCACAGGCAAAAATGTAAACCTCCTACAGTAAATACTGAACTGCGAGAATTCTGTGCTTTTATGCACATAAATAGAGAAAATTTAGCCAAAGGTAAATAAATACCTTTAGGCACCAGATCCTGTCTGATCTTGGAACCTAAGCAGGGTGAGCTCTAGTTAGTACCTGGATGTGAGACCAACAACAAATATCAGGTGCTATAGGCTATATTTCAGGAGGAACTGGTAAATCTCATCTCTGCGTATTCCTTGCCTAAGAAAACCCTATGGAATTCACGGGGTCACCATAAATCAACAGGCAACTTGGAGGAACATACACATATGCACACGTTTCATTGATTTCATCAGGAAACTGAAGACATGCTTAATTCTCTCTCAAAGGGAGAAACTTCATGGAACAATGTACTTAACTGGCTGGATGTTCTCTATCCACTGTCACTTATCCTGGTACCATTCAAATCATGTTTATTTCAAAAACATGCATGCACATGCAAGTGCGTGCACACAAACAATAATTCTTGATAAACATACAAGGCCTGTCATATCCCTTGTTGTTGATGTTGTTGTTGTGTGCCTTCAAGTCATTTCCGACTCACAGCAATCTTAGGATGAACCTATCATGGGGTTTTCTTGGTATGATTTGTTTGAGGATGAGTGAATGTGACTCAGGGCCAGTTTAAGGCACCAGCGGCGTCAGCATCCTCAGCAGGCCCCATCATTGTGGGGGCCTCTGTAGTAACCCTCCTCCTACAAAAACATCATTAGTAATAATCTGAATATCCTGTACTGTGAATAGCTTAGGTTGAATTAGTTTACATTGACCTGAGATAAATATATGACCCCCCCCAAAATAAAGCATTACAGGGCCCCCCAAAATTCCTTAAACTGGTCCTGTGACTTCTCGTCCAAGGTCACCCAGAAGGTTTAAATGGCTGAGCAGGGAATTAAACCCTGTCTCCTGGAGTCCAGGTCCAACACTTCAACCATTATGCCATCATGGCTCTCTTTTCATATCTTTATGTTTTGTTTAATACTTGGGTATCTGTTAGCACCATTTTTAAACTTTAGTTTTACATTACTATTTTTTTTTACATCATAGTAATCTTTCCTTGTAAATACCTGAGATCAGCAAGGGGTGGGCACAATGCTGGGGAGGAGGGTCATCATTCTATTGTTTTTAAAGGTCTCAGGTTGCAGGAGAGTGCCCTGCATGGGCCATCATCATAAAAAGCCAAGCCAGAAAGGATGTGCCTTGAGGAATATTTATTGCTTTGGGTGCCCAAGCAGTGCCAGCCTCCATAATGTTTCTCTGCTCTGAATGCATTAATTCTTCTGTGACTGGAAGCTTTCAGCATGAAATAAGAACTCTGTTTGCAGCACTAGCCGAGAGCAGTACTTCTGGTGACTTTATATTATGGTGGTGGTAGTGGTGATGATGATGATGGTGATGATGAGATTTAGGCACATGAAGGACAGTTCCCATCTCCCCACAACCCAGGGTTCTGGGACATACTGAAAGGACTGATCAATGGTGAAAGGCAGATTGCTGAAAATCAGATGGAGGCACTTTCCATGAGTAGAAGCTACATTTAGATGCAAACCCACCACCACCACCATAGAGTCTCATTAAATACTAATCAGTTTTATTTTGCAGAATGTATCACATACACAGAAACCTCTGTGAACAGTAGTCAATGTTATCAGATGGTTGGATATTGACTCAATTGGCAGATATGTCTAAACATGCTAGTGTGGGGGTAGGGAAATAGAAAGTGATAATCTTAACAGTGGTTTTTTAACCAGTTGTTGGGAGGTGGCAGGGATAAGGATATCAATATCCTGTGTCAGATGCTGCCTGTTCATTGGACCTGTAGACCTCACATTTGGAGATGAGTTAAAGCAGACACTTCCATTACAAACTGAGAGCAGGCAAAGTGGTGGAATGGGGAGGGGGGAGGAGAGGTTGCTCACCTGTAACCATAAATCTTCGAGTGGTCTTCTGTGAATTCACACAGTGGGTAATTCCTGCGCGTGGTGCAGAGCACTCGGAACGTTCTAGAATCACTAGGCAGAAGATTTTTGGCGGTAACTCTGCCCATCCTAACGGTCCCTTTAAAGGTGCTCCTGCCTAATTCCTCTCAGTTCCTTGAAGGATGTTGCAATTAGCAGCATCAGGAACATTAATCATATATGCCATAGCAGGACATAGAGGGGAGGATGGGCGGGTCTGTGTGAATTCACAGAAGACCACTCGAAGATCTATGGTTACAGGTAAGCAACCTGTCCATCTTCTTTGTGGTCTCTGTGAATACACACAGTGGGTAGATTAGCAAGCTTCCACTCTAGGAGGAGGGTATGTCATGCTAATGGGTAAGATGGGGACAGTTTTAGACAAGTGATGTCCCTGAGCCACAGTAATGAACACCAAGTACCATGAATACAAGAACTATCATGTATTAACACCAAAGTAGACAATAACCATACAATACCAAAGTCAACCACAATAAGAACTCGCTTATTGAGTAGAGGATAACAACACTGCCCTCCTAAACATGGCCTCATTACAAGACCTAGTGTCCAATCTGTAGTGTGAGATAAAGGTAATGGTGTGGACCATGTAGCTGCTTGGCAAACATCCTCGAACGGGACCCCGGAGAGGAAGGCAGCTGAGGTGGAAACAGCCCTGGTGGAGTGTCCTTGAACCTGAGAAGACAAGGGCTTCCGGGCCAGTTTGTAACAAAGAGAGATGGCTGAAACCACCCATTTGGACAGAGACAAGCTGTGGAGAAATAGGGGCACCCAACTTAGAGTCTGCATAGGACACAAACAGTTTCGGAGACTTTCGAAAAAGAGCTGTCCATTGCACATAGAAAGCAAGGGCTCTCCAAGCATCCAGGGAATGGAGAGTCCATTCCAAGTCATCCTTCGGGTCCTGCATAAGGGCTGGGGGGACAATGGATTGGTTCAGGTGAAAGCTGGAAACCACTTTAGGGAGAAAAGACATGTCCAGTTTCAGAACTACCTTGTGCACATGGAACGCCAAATACGGAGGATCGACGCAGAGGGCACAAAGTTCACCAGCCCAACAAGCAGAAGTGATGGCTATGAGAAAGGCTGTTTTCCAAGATAGGAGTCTCGGGTCCGTAGTAGCCAAGGGCTTGAAGGGTCGCTTCGATAGCTGAGAGAGGACAAGCTCTAGGCTCCAAGCTGGAGTGGGCTTATTCACAGGAGGATGCAAGTTGACATAGCCCTTCAGGAATATCTTGACCAGTGTGTCTCAAAATGGAGAAGGTCAACCTCGTGCCTGCAGCCTGGTGAAGATGGCTGCCAGATAGCACTTCAAAGACGAAAGGGATAGTCCAGAGTCCTATAGGTGTAATAGGAACTGGAGAATGGTGGTCACGGAGGAGGAATCGATAATGAGGCCACATTCCAACAAAAAGGATTCGAAGTGGTTCCACTTGTAGGAGTAGGAATGACGTGTAGAAGGGCAAAGAGATGCATCAAGTACTGTCTGTATGTCTGCGGAAATGTCTGATGATACAGCATGGCATTAGCCCGATGACTGACTCAAGACTGAATTCTCCAGGCTGTCAGTCGGAGGGTTTGTATGTCCGGGTGTCTGACGTTCCCGTCCTGAATGGTCAATAGGTCAGGACGATACGGAAGATGTACAAACCAGCGGCGGGCAAGATGAAGAAGGGGAGTAAACCATGGTTGTTGAGGCCACCACGGGGCGAGCAGAATCACATTCAATCAGTCTCCTTGAAGCTTGGCCACCACCTTCATCAGCAGTGGGAATGGAGGAAACAGGTACAATAGTGGTCCGTTCCATGGAAGAGGAATGCATTCCCCCTCGATTCTTGAAGTTGAGACCTGGTGCAGAACTGACAACACTGTGTGTTGGGAGGAGTTGTAAAGAGATTGATCTCTGGAGTTCCCCAGTGTCAAAACAGGTCCCGAGCCACCAAGCGATGTAGCATCCACTCGTGAACCAACAAGTTTGAATGGCTCAGTCTGTCGGCAAGAGTATTCTCCTCTCCAGGAAGATGAATTGAGGGAAGGAGAATACCCCTCGGAATGCACCAGTTCCAAATTTTGAGAGTCAGCAACAGCAGGGACGGGGGTCTCGTTCCTCCTTGTTTGTTGAGGTAGTACATAACACAGGTGTTGTCTGTCACCAATAGGACAGTCTTGCCGGTTATCAGTCTCTCAAAGGCTCAAAGCACCTTCTGTACCACCAGAAGTTTTAGGACATTGATATGGAGCTTCCATTCCTCGGTAGTCCAGGTGCCTTGAACAGCATATGTTTCGAGGTGGGCTCCCCACGCAAGTGAGGATGCATCCGTAGTGATCGAGACCTGCAGTTGCAGCGGCTCAAACAGCATGCCCGATAAGACGTTGTCCAGTACCAACCACCAGTCCAGGGAACGTTGGATCACACGAGGGATAGTAAGGAGTTTGTGAGGAGGGTCCCGCAATGGGTTGAAGATGCCCAGAAACCAAGACTGAAGTGGCCAGAACTGAAGTCTTGCAAAATGGGTGACCGACATCATGGCTGCCATGTGGCTCAGGAGTACCTGAACAGATTGCGCAGAGAGCCTCTGGGATCAACGGCAGTGATGGATTAAACTTTCTAGGGTATCGAATCAAGCCTCCGATAGGTAAGCCACTGCGAATCTTGAATCCAGATGGGCTCCTATGAACTGGAGAGATTGTTCCGGTTCGAGATGTGACTTCTCCACATTGACAACAAGTCCGAGTGCATCTAGCAAACATAATGTCATGTCAATGTCCATAAGGAGCTGAGGGCAAGATCATGCCACCAGGAGCCAGTCGTTGATGTACGGGAAGATGACCACCCGTTGTTGACATAAGAAGGCCGCTACTGTCGCCATGCACTTTGTGAAGACCCTCGGGGCTGTGGCCAAGTCAAATGGCAAAACACAGAACTGAAAGGCATCAGTCTCAATCTGGAAAGTGAGGAATCTCCTATGGGCTGGGTACTTCCCACATGGAAGTACGCCTCCTTGAGATTGATGGAGGCGAACCAATTGTCCTTCTGGAGGAGGGGCAGAATCGAAGCCAGAGTGACCATATGGAACTTCTTCAGAACAATGAACTCGTTCACTCCGCAGGGGTTGAAGATTGGACAGAGGCCTCCATCCTTCTTGGTGACCAGGAAGTAACTCGAGAAGAAGCAGATATGACAATGTTCTGGGTCCACAGGTTCAATGGCTCCTTTTTGTAGTAGTGTCTGCACCTCCTCAAAAAGGGGAGGGAAGGGTGTTGTTGTTCGGATCCGGCCTGTTGGTGGAAATGTCTCGAACTTGATCAAGTAACCTTCCCTGATGATGCAAAGCACCCAATGGTCTGATGTTATCATTGACCAGGTGTCCAGGAACATCGACAGGTGGTTTCCAAACATTGGATTCTAAAGAAGGAAGAGAAGAGGATGTGTAGGCAATTAAAATCATCTCCTTCCTTGGTCTTTTGCTCTCTGCTTAGTTGACTGACGTTATCGGGAGGTAGAGGCTTGACTCCTCACTGACGATGCCAACGAAGTCGGTTGCTGGTATCATGCACGCCTGGATGGTTGAAGCGTATACCCTCTATGGAAAGGCTGGGTGTAGGAGGAAGACTGCTACCCAGAGCGGCCTCTCAACCGATACACGGAAGATGAAGCCAATGGCATACCTTACTTCTGTGCGGTAGTCCTCATCTTCTGTGTGAACTCCAGCTTCTTGTTGGTGGAGGCACTGAAGAAGCCAAAGTGGTTGAAAGGCATGTCTTCGATGACCGCGGAGGCTTACAGGGCAAGTCCCGACAAAAGAAGCCAGGCATGACATCTAAAAGCCACAGATCCAACCACGATCTTTGCAGTACAATCAGCTACTTGCCTTGCAGAATTCATTTGTTGACCTGCTAGCAACTGGGCTTCTGTTTGTATTGCCTCTGCCATTCACCATCTCTCCTTGGAGAAATCCTGAATGAGAGGCCCCATTCGCTCCCATAGGACTTGTTGGTAGGCTCCCATACACACAGAGTAATTTGCGATCTGGAAGCTCAGTTCCGCGGCTGAGTAGATCTTCTTACCGATGATTCCAACTCTGCAATTCTATGATTCTATGATTCTATGATATCCAACTTATGTCCCTCAGGATCCGCAGGGGTCGTCTGTGTCCAGCATTGCTGTCTATGCTGGGATACCTCCACTACGACTGAGTTTGTGCAAGGGTGCTCCCGTAGCCAGCAAATGTCGTCTCCCGAGATATGGTACAAGTTATCGATCCGCTTCAATGTCGACGGGATTGAGGACAGATTCTCCCATGAGCCCTCAGTAAGCTTCAACAGTGAAGGAAGCACTGGAAGGTTGGCCACAGGAAGGGGCCTTGGACTTGATCCTATGGTAGATGGGATCCACCAGATCAGATTCCTTCTCCGGGACCTTCAAATCTAGGGTATAGGACATCCTCACGACTTGTTTGGCAAACGTACAAACATTGTCAGTGGGAGATGAGGAGTCTTCATCTAGTAGGTCTGGTGGGGGAGAGGGAGCCTGTGGTATGTACGAGATGGAAGAAGTGGACAAAAACGAGGAAGACGACAAAGGTGAAGGGCTGCGAGGTCAATGATGCAGTGAGGTAGTTCGTAGAGGAGGCGTTGGCGGTACCGGAGGCAGAGGGCGAAGCTCCTGCCGAATTTGGGGACACTTGACTACCTGTATCCTTCATGACAGGCCTGGCAGGTCAAAAGGCTTCTGAAGGAGTTCTCTCCAATCCATGGAAAGAAATGTGTGGCGGCAAATGGTAGTGTACGTGTCCAGTCTTTGAACCCGAAGAGAATTGAGATCAATGGGCGAATGTAAGGCCGTGAGATCTTGGTGGAGACATCAATGGAAGTTCGAATGCTGAACGGGCCACATCATAAACTCCATATGAATGCTCGACATAAGAGAGTCAAGGTGAAGGGGTAGGAGCCCTTCTAGCCACATCCTGCGATGTAGTGTCGACATCAATCTCGATTGTGTCATTACTGAGCAGTTCATCTCATGATACTAAGAGCACAGGGGACTGAGCCTGAGTAGTCAAGACAGGTCTGGAGTTCTTCTTCAGAGACGTTGCCCACCTCCACCTGGACAATCTCTAAGGAGGTAGTCACCTCACGAGAATGGGAATGGCTTCGCGTATGAGCCTCCGCCTCTATCACCTGGGCCATTACGGTTGTCAGAACCGATTTGGCTGGTACCATAAGCACCCTGGCAGATTGTGGCTGTATAACAGGCTCATGAGCCACAGCGGCTACCGCAGTGGACCTTAGGCATTCAGCGGGATGAGAAGATTGTTTGTCCCTCTTCTTCTTTTTCTTCGGCTTGTCCTGTTTGGACGATGCTGAGGAGTCCCGCTCTCGACTGGAGCCAGACAGTTTCAAGGAGTCTCAGTCCTGACCAGATGTGGAGGGCCTGGAATCATGGTCCTGTGTTGGTCCTGATGCGGTTGAATGCTTATGCGACCGAGGTACGGCCTCCGGGTCTGAAGTCACTGATTGACGCCAGGACGGGCTCGAGGATCAATGCCGGTGCTTGGTAGTCAGACTCACCGATGGGGAGCGACCCCTCTTTTGAGGCTTGATGACAGAAGAGGCAGACGCAGCTCTGGGAAACAATGTCTTCTCGTAGAGGAAGGACCTGAGGCAAGAAGAATGCTGCTTACGAGCCTGAAGAGTGAAGGCCTGGCAGTGAACGCAAGCATCCACATTGTGAGCCTCACCCAGGCAGATGAGGCACTTTGAGTGCCTGTCGGAGCTTGGATGCTTCACCTGGCAAACAGAACACCATTTGAAGGTAGCAGATTTTGACGCCATCATCAACAAACAAGATGATGAGACAGAAGAAAGGTCAAGCCAGTCCAAGTCGTGCCAAATCTGAGTCCGAAACCAAGTCTGAGGGGCGAAGAGATAGAGAGCCAGAAACCAGTCCGAAGGTCACAAAGCCAGAAAAATCACAATAAAGCCAGCAGAGAATCCAAAAACCGAAGTCAAAAACAGTCCAAGTCAATCTGTGAATAGTAAAAGTGAAAGTGAAAGACCTCTAGCAAGAGAAGTTCCTACGTGCTGCTTGCGCGGTGGACGAAAAGGAACTGAGGAGAATTAGGCGGTAGTGCCTTTAAAGGGACTGTTAGGATGGGCTGAGTTACCACCAAAAATTTTCTGCATAGCAATTCTAGAACATTCTGAGTGCTGTGCGCAGGAGCAGGAATTACCCACTGTGTGTATTCACAGAGACCACGAAGAAGATGGAAGGCTAAAAGGTGAAACAAAGACAGATAAGGACTGGTGGCAGTAGCAGCTGGCTTTTCCTATGCTTTTAGTTGCTGATACATCTATGTACTGTGACACCGATGTCATCCTAGAATTGAGAACTGATATGTTCAAGGGTTAGGAATCCTCAAAATAAAAAGTGGGGGGGGGAGGTGAGAAGCCCACTCCTACATTCTTTTCATCAATTCTACTGTTTTCATAGAAAAAAAGGAGCTAAGTGGTGCATGTGAAGAAAAGGTAATAAAAGTGGTTTATATCACATGACCCTTTGTCTTGTCCTTTGTCAACAAGCACACTGAGTTCTGCTGCGATTGCTTACAGAATGACCCTGCCTGCCATCTTTACTTGGACATTGTGAAGATTAGCAACACTGTAATAAGTCTTCCTTTACATTCCTCATCTAGTTTGTAAGCCTTGGAGGAGAGGTTTGGAGGGGAGAAGAAGAAGGGGAAATCCATGCAATTTCACAGACTTGATTCACTCTGTGTGCATTGTTGTTAGCAATCAGAGAACCAAGATAGTGCAGGATGAGACACAGGAGATACATGGCTTTTATCCTGTATCAGGTTATACTGAACTAAGTGTAGGAAATTATTGGCCTTCATTTAAGCAGAATGAAGTATAACCTCAGTGCAATATGAGCTTGTGGTGTAAAACAGGATAAAAATATACAGGGTGCTCTAGTAAGGTTAAAAAGCAAAAGTTATGTTTATTGTAGCAGAGAATACACCTGCGATAGGAAAATAGATAAAAGAGAGTATCTAACTTAGGTACACGTCCCTAAAAACTGACTCTCATGAATGTGTGTAAAGGCATCTTGAGACTGGAGCTGACTCATGTGGCTGGCTTCTCCAACAAAGAGTTGTAAAGCACTAAAACCTCTTGGTGGAACCTCTTGGGGGGAGTGACATGCAAGTAGGAAGTAAAACCTTTGAGTACACAGATCAAGGAAGCACAAAGGTGAATCAAAAGGATAGGCATGCAATTCTAGACTTTCCCTCTGTCCCCAACTACCCTAAACAAGCACTGATGCTTCTTCACTTCCAACACTAAGTACTTAACAAAGTAACGCCTCCTGGATCAATTCCCTCCCCCCAACCTGATGGAAACATCATTCAACTGTGCTCTGACAGTCTGGCAGAATGATCCTCTTCCTCTGCATGCAGCTGATGCCTGGTAAAGTAGGTTGGGGGTGGGGTGTGAGTTATGAATGTGACAATAGTGCCAAAATCATGACTAAGTAGCAATTGTGAATACAAAACTATATTCAGGTTCTGGGGGCATTGGACCAGGAGAAGTTACTGAGTTCAGCACTTAGTTCAGTATAAGTTGATACAGGATTCTGGCCATTAAAAATAAGATCGTAGATTGACTCAAGTTTGGTACGACTGCGAGGCATTATACAGAATTGCTATGGATGCTGGATCCAGTCCTCAGGCTGCCAACCAATCACACCAGGTCTACTATATCCAGGTCTATAAAGGAAAATGATTGTAAGTAAGGGTCTTCTCTGTTGTGGTACCACAGTTATGGACTGCCCCCCTTGTAGAAGCCAAACTAGTACTGGTACTGACGTTGGCTTCATTTCTGTGCTGAGTCAAAACAGGTCTAATGATTTTATCCAGTTTGTACATGTTCATGGTTTTAACTGTTTTCACTTGTTTCATTTTGCTATTTAGTTCAGTATGTTTTTAGACTATTTTTTTACCATTTACCATTTCACATTTTAAATTGTTTTACAGTGTTTATATTGATTTTATTTCATGCTGCCCTGAGATCCTTGGATATTGAGAAGAAAGTATAAATATTTTAATTAACAAGTAAACATCTTCTTACCTACCATGGTGATAAAACAACCTAAACATGGACAGTGGGAGTCCCCAGCGAACACCATGAACAGGAGGTCAGAGAGATTTAAAAGTCTTGAAAGCACCTACTGCCCTTTAGACAAACAATTCTACAACACTTTGCCATAATGTGTTGCTTTGAGGCTGATATATTAACTCTTGAGCCCTACCTTGCCAACCTGTTTAAAAGCAGAAAAAGAATTAGGAGCCCATGTTTCTGGTTTGAAAAAAAGGCAAACACCTGGAAGCTCAGATGACACATGGACACGAATCATTAATTAAGTTTGTGAAGAAGCTTTCTAATAGGCTGCACAAAAATCCTGCCTGTAATTGGTATATATGCTCAACTGTTTTATTGGAAGACAGGGCCCATTATTTTGCCCAGCTGCTAGAGAGCCATTGCTGAACTGTTGTTTCTCCTATTAAGCAGTCAGCATAAACTCTTCTCGTTACAGCCTCTGACATCGCCCCCAGGGCAAGCAGACACAGAAGAGCAATTGCCGAATTGCGTATGAAAATTATATTGTCCATACAACTGAAGGTTCGACTCTGTTGCCTGCTCTGGTCTGCTTTTGTGATAAAGAAGCAATTCTTCCACAGAACAAATAAGCACAGTACACCATTGTAATCAAAGAAACAGGCACTATTTATGTATTGGAAAGACTGGCTCACAATAGTACTGAACAATCTAAGGGCCCAGAAGCTGCTCTTTTAGTCGATGTAGGGAAGGAAGGATAACGAAACATTAGACAAGAGCTGGGGAACACAAATGGCATCACTCTACCATTTGTTAGTTTAACAAGCACGATTGATAAGTTGGGACCATGTATTTAATGTTTATGTAAGCATCTTCACCACCGTAGCGCTCAAAGGCTTCCAGAGTCTCTTGAATCAAGTCGCCAATATTTTCACGCTTCTGCTGGCTGTAGTCAATACCATCTCCTGAATTAACTAATTGATTAAAAAACAAAACAGAAAAACAAAACAGATTAAGTTAGAGGGTCTTCTGGAGATAAGTCACTATAATCTTTTCTCTGATAAAGCCTTGCAGGCAACCAACATTAAAGGTAAGTTAATATGGTAACCTACCTCACAATTGGCACCACATTGCAATGTTCAACTGGTAATAAATACACAAGGTGCCCCAGTACAAAAACAAAACAAAACAAAACAAAACAAAACAAAACAAAACAAAACAAAATACCAGTCTCTCTTCCTGCAAGCTTCTGACAGAAAGCCTTCCTTCAACTGCACTGCTTTCACTGTTCCCTATCAGCCATACATACCAGCAGGCAACTGTGTTCTGCCAAAGTACCCTGTTGGTGTATGGCTGAATGCAGATGCACTGAAAAAGCACATATGGCACCAGAAATTAGAGCCATTTCAAATATGCCTGAAGGCTGCAGATTGTTACTGCAGCAAAACAGAGGCAAAATCACAACACCCTAGGAAACTTTAATGGAAAGAAACTCAGTCTACTCCCCTATATAAATTCAGGCCCAGCTCTTTGGCGGCTGCTGATTACTCAAGCATCCGTTCTTCTGAAGGATACTGCAACCAGATTTTGAGTGAGTGCCCATGACTAGGGTTTGCTTTACTATGTCTCCAATGGTGCAGCAGCCTGATACAGAGGCAGGCCAGTCTTACTGGAAACAGGTTCTGAGGTAGACTAAGTATCTATTAACCTGGTAAGTGCAGCAGGCCATGTGCCTGGTCATTACAATGGGCCTGTTATTTAGGCATTCTGTAACAGAGGAGATTATCAGATGCAGGGGAACACGCCAAAAAAAAAAAAAATCACATTCCCAACTGCGTCTGAAGATTGTGACAAGAAAAGAAAAGGAGACCTTACCAGATGCCTTGTCCTTCAGCTGTTCCAGGGGCATAGTGCTGGCGTCAGTAAGGCATCCCTTTTGTATTGATGGGGAGAATCCGCTAATTGCAAAGGACGCCTCACTGATGCCCATGCTACGACAATGTCATCTGGTAAGGTTGCCCATTTTTGTTCTTGTTGTGATTTTTTGACGTGGTTTTTTTCCATGTCTGGTAATCTCCAGAGTCACTTGAACAGTTAAAAACCATTTCCCTCAAATTTTACCCACTTGCCCTGTGGAATAATGATGATGATGATGATGATATACTAACAAATCTATTTCTTCTTGTCATTGGGGTACTTTTTCATTCCAGCCAACATAAGAGATTTGGACAATGTCCCAAGGCACTTATGAGAATCATGACACTGCAAAGCAGTAAGGTACATCTAACCCCAAACCCAATCTTAACCCTTAATTACAAACCCAATCCTAACTCTTAATCCTGACCCTTAATAAAATAAAATTCTCACTGGTGTCAGAAAATATCCCACAAGTTACACAATGCATTTTTTTAAAATCTAAAGCATGAGGATTATAGAGAAAAATATTACATTTCACTATAGGGAAGACTGTGACCTAAGGACCTGCTTGGTCTGCTGCCCAAGTGCAAATAAACAATTGATGGGTGATTTCAAGGTCCTTGCTGCTTTTACAGCTCTTTATATTTAAAACAGACTTGAACTGGACAACCATTCATACAAAGGTCGCCAAACAGCAGAGTCCTACATAAAGTAGGACATATGGGCCTCCTTCATGGTATCAACACCTCATCTGCCCATTCAGGAAAATTCCAGTGTGTTTTTAATGGAGGAGCTTAGGTCAGCCATCCCCATTTCCTTTCAGTCAGCCTGAAGTGGGCTGTGAGGCCTGACCCCGTTATAGGTCTGGATGGCTCAACAGAAATCTCAGGCTCACTCCAATGTTGCTGCCGTCTAGCTGTCATTTTCTTTTCTTTTATTATACTTTATGTTAAATTTTAAGCAGATACTCTACGAGTGTACAAAACAGTATGTCAAAAATACTAAATATTCAAAAAATAAGGGAGATGGAAAAAACAGAATGCACAAACCTATATAATAATTCATATTTAAAAATAACGACAATTAATACTAACCTAACACTGTACTACCTGTACTACCTGCAAGTAATACACCATACCAAAATATTAACTCTCATCATATCCATATAGATATATTCTAGACCAATAAGTTTTTGCTTTCCTGCAAGTCCACCACATATGAAAAAAAGAACCCTCTTGTACTTTTCATTTTCTGGGACAAAGGCAGAAGGCTGAATATCTAGCATTATCATCGATTACAATGACCATGGGGGAGTGGTCGCTGCCCAAACACCAGATCTGTTTGGTTCAGTTAGGTCGACTTCAAGATGATAGAGCTCAATAAATAAAAGAGAGCCATGGTTTGTTTAAAATGGTCATTTGAGGAGGAAAAAATCTAAACAACAAATATGTGCTAAATTAAGTCAATGTCAATAGGGAAAATTATTTCAGCCCTATATGGAATAACAATGTTTTATCATCTACTCTGCCTTGAGGCACCACAGGAACTAACTGGTAACATATATTCACAAGGCAGTGTTTCCATTCATGTAAGAAATGCAGCCTAGATGCCTGTGTAAATATGGAACAAATGTAAAACTTGGACACACAGTCCTTCTTCCATGGCTTTGATGAGAGTTACTCTCTGATTTTAAGCACATTATTTAAAGTGGGTCTCTCTAATTTCATTGGAAATTACTTTCAAATTAATTTCCAAATTTTTACTCCAGGGTAATCTCAATGGAGGTCAATGGGACTATTCTTGGACAATTGGCTCATAGATCATGACCATATAAAGGAACATCCTACACCACTCTGAGGATGAATATATTCAGAATCATACCAAAAATAATTTGGCAATAAGCACTGGATGATTTAGAGGTTTGGCAATGAGATACAGAGTTTTTCAGTCCCCTATATCGCTGGCTCTAAACCAACTTAGAGATACAGTAACTGAAAGCAGTGATAGCCTGAAGGTTATTTTTGTGGCTCATGTGACACTATTTGGGCTCACTTTTGTTAACAGAAGACAGGTGTCCACACCACAAAACTCAACAGCCTTCCTAACACTATTTATCCATCTCAGTGGCAGTACTTAAAAAGCCAAAAGAATGTATGAAAGATGCCAAATCATCCTCTCCTCTATTTGATATTTCCCCCAGAGCCAAGGAGACATGAGGAAGTGAGGTAGGTTTTCTTTCAGTTGAATATCTTCAAACCTTAGCTGATTCAATAGGGCCTGGGGCCAGTTTACATGATACACTATGATGGTCCCCAGGAATTCTCTCCTGACTGGGGTGTGGGCCTCAGGTCGAAATACTCCATTACTGCACTCCAAAGTGAGTCAAGAGAGCCCATGCTAATCTGAACACAGGATCCTCCTCCCAGTTTGCTTTTTGTTGTTGGTGGGGAGCCAGGCAGGGAGCACATGAAACCCACACCAACAGCCAGTCTCTTCCTTAGTAGAACTCCAGAAGTGATAAAGTATTTGAGAAGACCTTCAGTCCAGAAATTGCTCACAAGTAGAAACATTTTGAAGCAGGTCTCTTGAGTTAACAAGGTCAAAATAAAATACATGGTTCTCTGTACTGTGCTGATGCGCTTCTTTCTGGATTATGCATAGTACATCACCAAATTGTTTTTTTCAACATACTTCCTGAATACATTAACCAAGTGGCTCCTTTGTTCCCTACCACACTCTTGTCCCAAACATGACGTCAGCAATCCCCCAGCTGCCCTGGATGTCAGTGCACTGCAGCACTTCAATCACATGGAAGCCATTCTGACATTACAATTACCACATGAAGGGCAGATCTCATGTATATATCCATTCTGACACCCATGAAATATGCTCTTGTTATCATCCATGAGTGAGCATAAGGACGCAAGCATTTTCACATTAAGAAAAGACAACAACAGACAATGTTATATCAAAACTGGGTCAGTGAGCATAGGAAAGGGGATTGAATCAGAGCACCACAGAAGATAAAACAGCAACCATTAGAATGTATGAACACAACACATAGAAGATATACCACTCCAAATGACTAGTCTAATATAATAAGTTACGGATAGTAAGAACATGCCTAAAGTCATTTGAGAGACAATTAGCATTATTATGGATTTCTTTTCAAAAACCATTTATTCTGACACCTTATAACTAGTGCTTTCTCATCTGATTTGTCTGCTTTATCGGTGGCAAAGCAAGTCACCATGAGTTGCATTTTCATATATTAATGGGATACTGACACTCCATAGCCCAAACCCGCAAGACTTGAACAGAAAAAGAATAGATGATGCTGAAATTCATTGTTCCCTGATGTTAAACATTATTGACCCTTCCCCACCCATAACCAAGCCATCTACCTTCCATTTTGGCAGGTGCCACATGAATAGGACTGGAAGCAAATGCTTGCCTCCACAGGAGTGCTTAGATCAATCTCCAGTGTTATCATATAGATACCAGTTCAGCCTATGCATTGACACTAGATGCTCTCAATTCTATGTCAGGAAGTGGTCAAATTGTATCTCATATTATGGCCAAAATATACAACAGAACTTGGGGACTGAAGGTAAACTGGGGGTATGAATTGAGTGGAGGCAAGGTCTGATACGACTTATTTGAAATATTAATATACAGTTAATATAAAATCCTGAAAGTTGTTAAAGCTTGGTTATAATAAATAATCTGAACTGGTTTCTTAAATTGTTCACACTGACTCAGAGGGCTTGTCTAGACGAGGTGATATAATGTGGATTGCTGTGCATTAACGCAAAATGGCAGCAGTGTTCATTTATCCCGACATTTTTTGGCGAGATCGCTGGTATATGAAGTTATCCATGTTTGAAGTTCACATGGAGACATGCCTGTGGATCAGCATGGTGAATGCAAGTGAATTACTTGTGTTATTATTCTCCACAAGTTGCCGCCATTGCACAGTTTGTTTGTTTAACTTTAAATCTAAGGTGTGGAAGTGCAACTTTCTGCTTAAAAACTGTTTGGTCACCTTACCACTGTAAAAATGTGCATGACTGCTACCACAAAATTTTAAAATGGTGGTTGCTGGCGAGCTCGCCCCCCGGACATGTCCAACCAATCAGTTTTTGACTTCTGGAATGCACTGTGCTGCAAATCGGTTGTCCAAACGGATGGTAAGGTGTATTTCCGCACATTAAAAAAAACTTTGGGAAAATCCACAAAGGCTTTTCTTGTGTAGTTTTTGAAGTTTTTGGGCCCCCTCCTTCCAAAAACAGCATATCACTGTGGGATCTCATTGGGACAAATGACATTCTCCTTGAATTCTCTGAGAAGTTTTTTTCAGTGTCTAGACAATTCCAGAGTGATTTTATTCACCTTGGAATAAGGGATGGCCATGCTTACCATCAGAAGAAACTACATTTAGCCAAATTTGTTCACAAAAATGTCACCTAGAGGCCCAAGACCTAGACCGAGAAAGGGATTTAAAAGGGGGACCCTAAGGCAATGTGAGAATAACAGGCAGCCAGGGTTAGGAACTGTGCGCCCAACCTGGTGGGGCCAACATCACACTGGTAAATAGAATGAAGTAAGAAAAATACAACCCTATCCTCAAATTAACTTCCATTGGATCGATGTGTGATATCAGTACACCTTCCTCCATGTTCCACTCATAAAATGATTCTTTAAAGAGGGATTTCTCTCACCCTTCCTGGCCACATATTTCTGGCATCATTGATTTGTTATATCAACAACTGGAAAGAAAATTGCACCCAGACATTGAAAGATGAGCAGAAGAAAGCTGATTTCTAATTATTTGCTTCACATTATTAGATTTTTAAGAATTGCACACCAAACCATGTTAGAAATCACAGGGCTCAGACCTACAGATCAGATAGTGGTCCCCTGCCTCACTGGGCCTGCTGATCAGCGGAGGGAAGTACAGAGAGGTCCACACTGGGGCCATCTCAGAACAGCCCATCAACTTCCTGGCAGGAAAGCCAAGTGACACTAGAGGGCCAACCTGGTGCCACAGCCTGACTAATGGCCTTTGATGTACCTGTTGCCAAGGTGCTCACCTACCCTTGGGTCTGAATATTGTTCAGACTTTTAAATGTCAGATCGTAACAGCTATGCTGAATCAGACCAAAGACCTATCTAGCCCACTGTTCTGTGTCCACAGCCACCAATTAGTTGCCAATAGGAAGCCTGCAAGTAGAATGAGAGTGCAGCAGTATCTTCCCATTCATGTCCCCTAGCAGGCCTATAAAGAAAGGTACTACCTCTGGTACTGCAGAAAATATATACTGTACTACCATTCTCCCCCTCCTTTTCTTTATTTATACTCCACCTTTCCCCAGTTAAAAACAATAAAGTTGAACAATACAATTGAAAGCAACATCTCTCTCTCTCTCTCCCTCTCTGGCTTTTCTTCGCAAATGAAGATTCAGGAAGGACTCATCACACGTTTTCTGCAAGTGCGCTGATGACTAAAAAGGCCAATCCGAGATAAATCCGGTTGCAGAAAGCACAGCAGAAGGTCTCCTTGGGTGATGTTTCCAGGTTGTGATTCTTTCTGCGTTGTTGTTTCTCTTCAAGACTTGTTCAGCGTGAGTTCTCAAATAAGGCTGCAACATTGTGGATAGTACGTCTCCATGCCTCCCAATGTGAGGCCAGGGCGGACCATTGTTGGTGATCAATTTGGCCGAGCCTGAGATGTTGCTTCAGGGAGTCCTTTTATCACTTTTTTGGAGCATCCCTCTCCATGGCAAGTTCACATGGTCCTCCAACCTAGAAACATGCCCTTCCCAGCACAGCTGTGTTCTCAACATCATGGCCTCAATGCTGGTGATCCCATAGCGTGCTCTTAAAAGTCCTTTCCTTAAAAACCCTCAGTTCCAAAAGCCTGTCAGAATGAAATATCTTTGTTTGCTGAGAGAAAGACAACAAGGAGGCAGCAATTCTAGGCTCCTTGGGAAGGAAGTTTCAGAGCCTAAGAGCAGTCACCAAGAAGGCCCTATCTTGTGTCCCTACCAACTCTAATTGAGAAATTGTTGGGACAGAAAGAAGGGCCTCTCTCCTACTCATGCTCATAACCCTGTCCTCCATGAGTTTCTCCAATCCTGTTTTAAAGCCATTTAGTGGCAACAATATACTATTTCTTGTGGTAGTGAATGTCACACTTTAACTACCATATGTGCTATCTGACAATGTTTGCTTTCACCTCTTCTGAAACTCCACCCATTCAGTAGAAGACCATAGGTTTCTAGTATTATGAGAGAAGAAAAACGTATACACCTCTAACGTGTCCCCCTTAATTAACCTTTTCCAAAGCTCAACAGCCCAAAATGATGTAAACTTTCCTTGTCAAGGTGTTGCTCCACCTCCATGAGCATTTTGTTTGTTCCCTTAAATATTCTTGTAACCCCATTATGATTTTGATTCTGCATCACTTCCAGCTCTGCAATATCCTTTTTTTGGTACAGTGATGAGAACAGTACACCCTAAACATGTTTTAGCAAGAGGATTCTGTTCCCCCTTTCAAACGATTAACATCTTTAGAGGGACAGAGAAACAAAGCTAGAAATCTGTGTCAGCTCTGGGTGATAAACAATACTGGCAATTGTGCTACAGGTGAAATGCAGAGATAGCTTGATCCCATGCAGAACAGTTGAGTAAGAATAGTGGACTAGCAAAATAATTCAACAAGATATGACAACTCAGAAGAGTGAGTAAAAAGTGCTCTGAAAGAACCAGATGATGAGTGAAGGAGCTATAAAGGATCACGCAAAGTGATGCACAGGCTATCGTTAGTGGCAATGTCTGCCCTGTGTGGGGCTCATGTCCTCTAGACAGCCATTGTTCCCTCTAATTTCATGACAGATTTTATAAGCAACACTATGAAAGGGCTATTCCAGCAGAGAAGGCACCACTAAGCACCATAATAGCTGTTCTCCACAGCTACAGGAATTAGCAAATCTTTAAGGAAGAGATGGGAATGATTAACCCACCAGGATAACATCCACCTCTGCATTTGCCAGCACTAGACAGATGACTCATACTGATTTCCTCAGCACACCTAAGGCTAAGTATCTAGTCATAATAATAATTAGAATGACTACTTGGAGGAGTGGTGGAGCTCTTGCCACTGATGCGCAGCAGCCTCAGTCTGCCTCTCTCTAGTGTAATGTTATTTCTGTGTTACTTACTGTATAGCAAACGTGGGTAACCACAAAATAAGCTGCCCATACAATGCCAGAACTGGATTGGATTCAAGCTGTTTATTGAAGCTTCCCTCATTGGCAGAGAATTAATCAACATGAAGGAAATTTCAGAGAGCACATCTGTCATGCCACGGTCCCCAAGTGAACTGTAGCAGACACAGTGTGAAGGAAGGGTTCTTGTCCTAGGAAGCAACAGGATTATTATTACTGTGCATAGAATTTTTTTTTTTTTTTTGCTCATTGTTGAGCTGAACTGATCTAGAGAACTGGGATGAGATACAGCTGGAGCACAAATTATAAGTAATTCTCAGATTAAAGCATTAGGCTGCTACCTGCTGTTACCTGCATAAAGGTGTTTATTATATGTAAATATGAGTTTGCATTGTTTTTATCTCTTAAAAAGCTGTTTCTGATGATGGTATCATAGGTGAGGTAATCCTTCAGCTGTCACAATGGAAAGCCAGTATGATGTTGTGGCTAGGGTTTTGGATTTGATCCACATAATCATTATGTTTGCATTATATTTCATTGTTCATTTAGGCACTTCTATCTCAACTTTTAGTCCCAAGCTGAGGCCAGCCTTGGGTGTTTTACTATATATGGCCCTTTCACAGTACACAATTATAGCATGATGATTCCACTTAATTACCATGGCTTCATCCTATCGAATCCTGGGATTTGCAGTTTAGGGAAGGACATTTAAAATTCTCAGACAGAGAATCAACTGCCTCACCAAACTACAAACTCCATGATTTCACAGGATGTAGTTATGGCTGCTAAAGTGGAATAATAGTGCTATCAACGTGAAAGGATTCCATGGCTGCTGACACACTGCAGAAATAATCCAGTTTGACACTGCTTTAACTATCATGGCTCCATCCTATGTAATCCTGGGCTTTGAAGTTTGTTGTGCAGCAGAGCTCTCTGACATAGAAGGCTAAATCTCTCACAAAACTACAAATCCGGGGTTGCAATTACACGGCAGGTTTTATAGCGATAAATTGCGCTTTAGCGCTTTTTTGCACGGTGGTGGGTAGTTTACACAGTGTATGGAGGAAACAGTTCTATTTTGTTGCTCTTTGTTTTTTTCCGCTTTGAGATTCAGGCAGGCAAATGTGGGAGGCGGCGTGGCCAAGTACTGGAGAGAAGGACAAAGGAATGCAATAGGGTCTGCCCTGACCCCAACTCTGTGGTTAACAGCTGGTCGACAATGAGCCATTTCCTTCCCCCCTGGCCCCAAATCAAAATGCAGACATGAAGGTGAAGTTTTTTTTCTCCATGGGTAACAGCTGATCGAGACTACATTTCCCCCTTGAGCTCCCAGGCCCCAAATCAAAATGCAGATGTGAAGGTGAAGGTTTTTTTCCTCCATGGGTAACAGCTGATCGAGACTGCCTTCCCCCCTTGAGCTCCCTGGCCCCAAATCAAAATGCAGCCGCGAAGGTTTTTTTCTCCGTGGGTAACAGCTGATTGAGACTGAGCCATTGCCTGCCCCTTGCAGCTCCCTGTACAGACTTCCCTTGGCACCAAAGCAAGCAGTAGACATGAAGGATTTTAAGATTTCCTGGATCGCTACTGAATCTCCCTCCTGACTCCACATCTAGCCAGCCCACCCCTTTATCATAAGAACCAATCACAGTGCAGAGAGCTGCAACTGTATCGGGAAGATTGCTGGTAATTCACACAGCCCTTAGCGAAATGGTTGTTAACACTATCAATAATGTGCTAAATTGTGCTACTTTTCTTTTCTTGTTTTTTCAATTATATTTTTATTTATCATTATTCCCATTACCACAACAGCAAAGTATTTCCACAGATTTACATGAGCTATAACTTAGATACAAACACATAATATATTTAACACACAGTTTCCTTTCATTATTACCAATTATAATTACCATTATTGTCAATTGCAATCTTATTTCCAATACATGTTCAATCCGTTCCTTTATATCCTTTACACAGTTTATTTCCTTTCCTCCCTTTCTCGACCTCCTCTGATTTACTTGTCCAAAGATTTCTTTTTTTCTTTCTTTCCCCCATCTTTTACCCCTTTTCTCTTTCCTTCCTCCCTTTATTCCTTACTTCTTTTCATTATAATATAATATAAATCCATGCTCCTTCAACTCTCGTATTTTGTCATTTTCACATTTACTATCCTCAATACTTTCCATAAATTCCCCTTTTTCAAAGAATTATCACTCCTCTACTGTACATTTATTCTCCTCCTCTAAATCAGTTTCCACCGTCTATTCAGGTATTGTGTTACTGCCTCCCATTCATTATTGAGCTCATCTATATTCCCTTTGTTTATTATTCTGGTCAATTTGTCATTATTTTTCATCTCTAAGAGTTTATTTAACCAATCCTCTATTTCCGGAGCCTCCCTCCTTTTCCAATTAGCTGCTATCTTAAGTCTTGCCGATGAGATTAAGTATAATAATATTCTCCAATGTTTCCTCTCTATTTGTTTCTCTAACACCGATGTCATGTTTAACAGGAATAGTTTTGGATCCATTATAAAATTTATTTGTAACATCTTCTGTATTATTCTGTGCACTTTCCCCCAAAATCTCTTTATGATTGTGCATCCCCACCACATATGATATAATGATCCCACTTCCGTTTCACATCTCCAACATTTTTAAAATTTGTTTTTATATATTTTATTTAATCTAATTGGTGTGAGGTACCACCTATTTGAGATCTTAACAAAATTTTCTTTTAGATTTTGGTTTGCCGTGAAACGGTTTGATTTATTCCAGGCATTTTCCCATTCCATCAGGCTAATCGTATCTCCTATGTCTCTTGCCCACTTCACCATCAATTCTTTAATCATTTCTTTCTCTAATTCCCTTTCCAGCAAAAGATTATAAAATTTTGTAATTTTTTTCCTTCCTTTATCCCAAATAATTTTGTCGATCTCATTATTTTCCTTCTCAAAGCCATATTTAACCTTATCCTCTCCGTATCTGTTTTTTAACTGGTAATATGTAAACCATTGAATTTCATAACCTTGTCTTTGCATTTCCTCTTTTGTATTCAGTTGGCATTCTTTCTCATCAACCCATTTTATTAACTCTTTATACCTGATCCATTTCTCCTCATTTAGCCATCTTTCATGAAATGCTTCTACGGGGGATAACCACATGGGGATACCTCCATAAAATTTTTGTTTTACATTCAACCAAATTCTCATCAAAGGTCCCCTCACCGTATGATTTACAAATTCCTTATCTACTTTGGCTTTCCCGTACCATAAATAAGCGTGAAGTCCAAACTTCAAATTACAGCACTCTAGATTTGTCACTCTTGAATTTTTTAGTTCTATCCATTGACTTAACCAGTTTAAACCACATGCATAGTAATATAACTTAAAATCAGGAAATACCAGGCCCCCTCTATTCTTGGCATCTATAACAGTTGACCATTTTATCCTTGGCTTCCGTACGTTCCAAATAAAGTCTTTTAGGTCCTTTGTCCATTCCAGAAAAGATTTATCATTATTCAGAATTATTAAATTTTGAAATAAAAACATCATTCTTGGCAATACACTCATCTTTATGGTTGCAATCCTTCCTAACAATGATATATTCATCGTTTGCCATCTTTTAAGGTCTTCTTTTATTTGTTTCCATGTTTTCCTGTAATTATTCTCATACAGTTCTTTGTTCCTCTTGGTTATCCATATCCCTAAGTATTTTGCTTTGTTTACAATCTTACATCCTGAATTATTTTCTAATTGAATCTCCTCCTTCTTTGTTAAATTTTTAGGTATTATTACAGTTTTATCTTTATTAATCTTAAATCCAGAGGAATCCCCGTATTTCCCTATTATTTCAAATAGCTTGTCCATATTAGTTAAGGGGTCTTGAAGAACTAACAATAAATCATCGGCATATGCTAATAGCTTATATTCTTGCCCTTTTGTGTTTCAGCCCAATAATAGTATTATTATCCCTAATTTCCTTATTAAGAATCTCCATGGCCAAAATTAATAGTAATGGAGACAGGGAACAACCCTGCCTCGTTCCCTTCTGTATATTAATTAAATTCGACCTTTCCCCATTTACTAATAGATATGCTTTTTGGGTTTTATAGATTTGTTCCACAAATTGGTAAAAGTCCTTTCCCACGTCTATCTCTTTTAAGATTTCCTTCATAAATGTCCATCTTAGATTGTCAAAGGCTTTCTCTGCGTCCGCAAATATTAAAGCCACTTTTTTTCCATTATTTTTCTCATAGTATTCTAAAATATTCAGAACAGATCTTATATTATTCACCATTGTTCTTCCTGGGAGAAAGCCTCTTTGATCTGGATGGATGTATTCTGTTAGTACTGCTTTCAACCTATTAGCCAATATCATCACATAGATCTTGTAATCTACATTCAATAAAGATATTGGACGATAGTTCTTTACATCCATTGTATCTTTTCCTTCCTTTGGGATTAGGACGATTTCTGCTGTTTCCCAAGATTCTGGGACACCTTCATCTTTGATCTTATTCATCATTTCACTCATATGTTTTATGTTTTCTTCTTTGAAAGCTTTATAGAATTCTGCTGTGAATCCATCTGGGCCCGGCAACTTCCCTGTTTTCAAGCTTTTTATAACCATAGAAATTTCTTGTGTAGTTATGGGACCTGCTAATTTTCCTTTTTGTTCCTCTGATAGCTTTTTTTATTTTGCTATTCTTAAGATATTCTTTCAACTCCTTATACTCCTCTATTCCTAACTCCTTGTCTACATACAGATTTGTGTAGAATTGCATAAATTTCTTAACTATTTCTTTTTGCTCAGTATAGGTTGTATTCTCACCTCTGATCTCTGTTATAAGCTTTTTATCCTTCTCCTTCCTAAGCCTGAACGCCAGCCACCTTCCCACTTTATTTGCATTTGCAAAATAATTTTGTTTGAGTCTTTTAAGCTTATATCCAATATCATTGGTCATCTCTTGATTTATTTTGTTTTGGATGATTCTTATTTCCCCCAACACCTTCATATTTCCTGGTTCTCGTCTTAGTACTTCTTCTTTTCCTTTCGGTTCCATTAATAGCTTTCCTCTTTCAACCTTTTCCGCTTATAAAGTTCTGCTCCTTTCTGCAGAAACAAACCGCTCATTGTCGTTTTGTAGGCATCCCATATTACCTTATTTGAAACTTCTTGTGAATTATTTATTTCAAAATATCTCTTTGTTTCTTCCTTAATTCTTTGCATAACTTGTGTATCTTTCAATAATGTATCTTTCATCCTCCAGGTATACTCATTTCTTTTATTACGTAGTATAATTTTGAGTGGATTATGGTCAGATAATACTTTGGTTAATATCTCTATATCTTTTATTTTAGGACCAAGTTCTTTTGTCACCCAAAACATATCTATTCTGGACCATGACCTATACACCTCTGAATAAAACGTATATCCTTTCTCATTTCCTTTTTTATATGGCCAGACATCAATCAGGTTATTTTCTTCAATTATTTGATCACAAACCAATGGAAGATTACCATGGGTTTCCTTCATCTTTCTTTGTGTCGATCTATCTCTATAGCTGTCCAACACACCATTAAAATCTCCTGTAATAATGATATTCCCAACATTTAATTTTGCTAATTCTGTCTTGAGATGGTTATAAAATTGATTCTTTTTGATTAGTGGAGCATATACTGCAATCACTGTTATCTTATAGTTCAACAATCTTATCTCAACTCCAATGTAATACCCGTTTTTATCTTTTAGAATCTCCTTAGCCTCATAATTTTTCTTAACATGTATTGCCACCCCTTTTTTCTTCTGTTCGGCAGATGCGTAGAATACCTGACCTAATTCTTATTGTTTAAATATTTATTATCTTGATCTCTTATTCTGGTTTCTTGAATGGCTATAATATCCACATTCTGGTTTTCTAAATAATGATAGATTCTTCTACGTTTTTCTGGTGTGTTCATTCCTTTTACATTCCACGTTATTATAAAAAGAGCCATATTATTTTCAATTAATTGATTTATTCCTAATCTTCAATCCTCTCTTCCTCTTCTTGTTCCCTTTCTACCTCCTCTTTTTCTTCTTCCTCTTCTTCTTCTTCCTCTCCTTCTAATTTATCCTCTATTTTAGTCTCTTCCTCTTTTGCCTCTCCTATTTCCCCCCTTTCTTCGTCTTCTTCTACCTGCTCCTCTCCTTCTTCACCTTCCTCTTCTTCACCTCTACCTTTACCATTTCCTTTTTCCTGTTGTTCTTCTGGTTTTTTTTTATCTTCCCCAGTATTCTTTTTTCTTCTTCTCCTTTTCAAATCATATTTCTTTTCATCCTGATTCATTTTTCCCATAAATTCCTTAGCTTTTTCAATCATATTAATTCTGAATCTTTTTTGATAATAGTTAAATGAAATACCTTCTATTCTCGCCCAGCTGTAATTTATACCTTTATTTCTTAAATCTTTGTGTCAAAAATTTATAATCCTGTCTTTTCCTGAGCATTTCCGCCGGCGTATCTTTAAAGATCTGTATTTCTTGCCCTTCTATTTCTAGTTTTTCATTATAGCTTCTCTGTATTATGCTATCTCTTAAAGATGATTTTGTGTAGGTAATTACAATGTCTCTTGGAACTCTTTTCTCTTTGGTTGAAGCTGTATTTATTCTAAACATTTTATCTGTTTGTTGTAATAGTTCTTCCTCCGACATTTCCAAATATAATGCCATTTGAGGGATAATTCTGTCACACAGATTCTCTTTCATCCTCTCAGGCAGACCTCTTAACTTAATACATTTCTCTCGATATCTTATTTCTTGCACTAGGTTCAATTTTTTTTCTTTTCCCTCCTCCATCCTTAAAGCTTCAGATTGCGTCTCCAACCATTGTGTTCTGTTTTTAACCTCCTCCAAATCATCTTTCATCTCTTTCATTTCAGATGCTAATTTATCTATTCTCTTACTCAGTCTCTCCATATCTGCTTTCAATTCTTTCCTCAAGCTCTTAAAATCTTCCTTCATTTCCCTTTTCATCTCTCTAATTTCTTGTAATATCTGTGTATTTATATCCACTTGTTTTGGCATTTCTACGGAGCCTCTCCGAGCCGATGTTGTTTGGGAGGTCGTATGAGCCCTAGATTTTATACTTGATGCCATTTGTGTTACTTATTTCCAAACAGCAGCTTTGGAAACAGCAGGCACTATCTATCCCTGCGGTTTTCTTTGTACTATTCTATCTTCTTCCTCTTTCACTTTTCTAAAACAGACTTTATTTTATAGTATAGCCCCTTTGCTCCTAGTCCTATGGCTTCTATTCAATTCCTTTTCAAAGAGTTCATTTATTCAGAGAAGGCAGAAAATTTCCTGTATTCATATATTCATATATTCATATGTTTTATAATGCTTCTATAATCCTTAGTTCAATTTGTTATTTTCCAATTCAAAGTATTGATAATTCATACCTTTCTTTCCGTAAAATAAGAGAGAGAAAAAAATTGTTGTGACTTCTTAAAACAATCCTTTCATAAATGTTTAGACATCACCTAATTGATACTGGTATTAAATACCTTGATTTTAACTAAAAAGATCAATTATTTATTCCACAATCAAATTAGTTTAATTTAATTTCTTTTCAATTACTAATTATCAAATTAAACAATTATTTATGCAGCAACTAATGGATAGGATTACTTAAATCAACTATTATCATAGAGAATTCTTGATTCAGTTAATTCATCCACCAAATTAATTCCTTGTCATATATCGCTTATCAATTATCGCACATTAATTAAATAATTAATTAATAATTAATTAATTAGCAACAGCACAATTCCTAAAGCTCTATTTACTTTCCCCTACCCAATTCAATTGTTTGAGTAGGGAATTCTGGTGTGATTAATTCATCCACCCAATAAAACAACACTTACAGCACAATGCAATACACTAATTAACTATCATGCAATTACTTAGGCTCTATTTGTTGTCTCTTATAACTGTTACAAATAACCCTTGCGCTGTGGTTGTAACCTCTTCTGTTCCCTCTCAGTTTCACCTTCCCGCTCTGTCCTTCCACTGCTTATTCCGTGCAGGGTTTCTTTCCTTTTCTTCTCTTCCTTTCCTTCTCCACCTTACTAGCCCTCTATCAACCCTTGTTTCCCCCACACTGGTAAACGACGGCAGGGCACAGCACAACTGCTGTCAATCAAAAGCACTGTGTTAACAGTGTTGCTGGTGAAGAAATTCTCTCTTTCTCTCCAAACTCCAAACTCCATTCTCATTTTCCAGTTCTCCGGTCTTCGCTTCCTCGAGTTCTTAATATTTCGCTATCTTCCTCCACTTTTGACCTCCTTATCGGTCCTCAGTCTCTCCTTTCTCCTTTCTCCTCCTTTCACCTTTCCGCTCTCAGAGACACACCCAACGCCGAAAACCTCAGTGTCTTCCAGCTATTTTTTGAAGCACCACTCTTATTCCAAACCGCTTTTTGCTTAACACTGACAAAATTATTGCCAGCTAAAGATACCTCCAACCTCTTTGAGCAAGTAAGCTCAACTCCTTTAATTTTCTTCAATATCTGATGTTACTAAGCCTGTGGGTCACGGAGGCTCAGAGCAATAGCTCCCACAAAGTAGAGAGGCAATGGCTACCGATCTGTCTGGGGCTCGCTTTCTTGTCCAGTGCAGCTCATCAGGGCTCCATAGGAATAAAAAAACTCGACGCTTTCTGACAACAGCCAGTCCCGCGTACCCCGTCTTCCCCGACTGGAGTACCTTGGGGGGTATTACACCCACCAAGTTTGCCTCTCCTGGTGGTCAAGCCTGCGGAGCACGTTCACAAGCCGACCGTCGCCTCCTCCCACAAAACCAGAAGTCTCAAATTGTGCTACTTTTCAAATAAACCGGCAAAAGTAGTGAGATTCCCTGAGATGCTATATTTGGGTTTTTTTTACCTTCCCCCCTTCTGAATGAGGTGATACTGTGGCGTGATCTGTGGGAACAATGAGCAATCTTAGCGGTATATTTAGGGGAATATTTGCCCGTGTAAACGCAACCCAAGAATTCCATACTATTTAGCCATGGCAATTAAAGTGGTGTCAAACTGCATTATTACTGCAGTATGTCAACAGCCCATATATCAATGTGTTATATTTCAGTGGTATTGTAGTTGGGTGAATTTCATGGGATTTCCTTTAATTATAAGCCCTGAGTGTTTTTGAAAAAAAAGAAGGATAGTGTGATTAGAAATAAGTAAAACAAATTAAAAAAGAAACAGAATTAAGTATTTGTGACACTGTAGAAGGAATTGTCAGGCTAAAGAAAGAGGATCAGAATTTGGTTCTAAAATTTCGAATTGTGGCTCAGACATCTTTTTATGAATGAATATTATATTTATGCAATTACAAATAAAACAAAATGTTACTTCCCTGGAATTCTGTAATCTAGACAATTCTTTAATGTAGGACTTTTTCGGATGGGGTTTTGTAATGCGAGCAGCCTCGTACCCGTTGCGAGGCTGCTGCACTGCAGGGCGTCCCTTTCGGATGACGCTCTCCCCTGCCGATACTGTTGCGGAAGTGCTGGGAGGCTGCAGCGCCACATTTGGCTATTTTCTAATCACGAAAGTTGATCATGATTAGGAAATTGCCAAATATGGCGCTGCAGCCTCCTAGCACTTCCGCAACAGTATCGGCGCGGGCACAGCGTCATCCGAAAGGGATGCCCTGCAGCGTAGCAGCCTCACAACGGGGACGAGGCTGCTCGCATTACAAAACCCCGTCCGAAAAAAGTCCGTAGGCAGTAGAAGTGGTGTTAGGTAGGACATCAAGGCTCAACTCACAAGCTTCATCAAGTATACATCTCTGTTACCACCAAACAAAATTGCATGAGAACCTCAGGTCATCAACCCTGTCCCTCCTTCAGTCCCCCTGCAAATCCTACTCACTTCTCATTGCCACAAATCCAACTCCTACGCTTTTCTTTTTCATATAGACTAACTGGGTAATTAGAAGAAGCTTTGAGTACTTCACCCATTCCACATAGGTGGGAAAAGAGAAAGCCCCTGTTTGAAATGTTCTTCCATAGATAACATTTTCTTGTTTTTCTGTTTTGGAACAGATGTTTTCTCTGGAGGAAAGGAGAAACTATTGGTAGTTTTTTTACAGAGTACACACACTTCTTCCTGACCATTCTTCACAGTATTATCGAAGAGGTCAGAGCATGGAAAATAACTTTTCAGATTATACACGCCTTATTGCACTACACTGTTATAGCACTATTATTCTACTTTCATTGCTATGGCTGCTTCCTGTTGAATCCTGGGATTTGCAGTTTAGGGAGGGCCATTTGAAACTCTCAGCGAGAACTCTTAGACCTCATTAAACTGCAAATCCAAAAATTCCACAGAAGGCAGCCATAGCAGTTAAAGAGGAATAATAGTGCTGTAACAGTGTAGTGTGATAAGGCAAGGATGGCCACTGGCTATGTTGGCTGGGGGATTCTGAGAGCTGTAGTCCAAAAAGTTAGTTTCCAAGCACTAGAACAGATTTGTGCTTGGTATGTAGCTGGGCTGGAGGAACCGATTTGTATGTTTGAATGAAATCTATTCATACATAGACAAGCTCTTTACAATGATAAAAAGTAGACTATAGGCATTCTTAAGTCTTATTACCTTTGACTTCTAAGCAGATATAGTTGTCTGTGTTCAAGATGTTTTAATCTTATGGATGTGTTCAAACACCTATGTTCAAATGAAGAATACACTTGCCCTTGAAAATGGCCTGTTCGGAAGGTCTCATACTTCATGGAAGATATAAATTGAAACTGGAATGGTTGAAAGGCAGAGAAGTCATTTCCCAAGATTTTAATAGTTCAAGTCTGCCCAGGATCTTTTTGAAAAAAGCAAGATTCAAAGAGTCCTCTGAAGCTCCTTTGAAGCAAGCACTAGAGTTCCATCTTAAATCCTTTTGTAACATAGTTGTGAGTCCAGAGTCAAAGGACATTTCATAAAGAAAGATACAAAAATGCTTCTTCTATTTAGTCTTGCTTCTTAGGAGTCCTCTTCCTCCCCCTTCTTCATCCAGTTCCATTCCAGACATGTCATGAATCATTCAGTTACACACAAAATACACAGAGAGGCCCACTTTTTAGCATCATATATCAAAAACAATGTAGTGTCCATTTCTAACACACCCCACCCATAGGCAATCTGTTGTGGCTACTAGTGAATTAGTATGTATTAGTAAGATCCTCCTTTGTTATCTACATATTGGCCACTGGGATGGCTCAATCCCCTAACAGCACTGTTGCTATCTGTGGACTGGACCCACATATAAGTTATCTGAAGACATTTTTGGAAGGAAAGTTTACCAATCTTCATTTACTGTAGCCATGCCAGCCTCTGCAAAGCCTGTTGGGAGGGCCAGGGTCCCTCCTGAATAACATGGCTTGGGGCTTGGGGGAGGGAAGAATAAGGAATCTGCCTTCTGTCAACTTTCATAAGTTAATTTACCTTGAGATCCAATTCTCATTCAGAGTGATTCCTCCAATTTCTGAGCCAGGCTCAGGAAAACTTTGCTGCCATCTCTGACAGGTATGAATACTTTATTTTTCTTTCTCCCTCTCCCAGAGGATAAAAATCAGTTCCTCAGTGCAACAAAGTGTGGCAATGGGTAGTGTCTTTGGTAACTCTGAAAAGGAGTTGGGGAAAAAATAGCAGAAATTGATTTTGGTTTGATCCAGCAAAGCAGTTGCTTTTGGATTTATGTCTTTAAGCATATTTGTACTAACAGAGAACTTGTCTTGGACACAGGGGTTTGAACTGAATATGCTTTTGGAAAAAGAAATACTAAAATTTTTCAAAAGATGATAAATACATTTAGTTTATTCAGTGCTGGGGGAATCATTTTATACCGAATCACTGATTCTCAGATCAATTTAAATCCTTCATCTTATACAATGGGTCAGTTTAAACAATGTTGGTCTCTTCTTAATGCTTGCTTACCTTACCTCCCCCATGGAAAGAAAGTTTGATAAGAATGGACTTTTGAGATATGCCAGATGTTTTATTCACCCTTATATTGGCATATAAAACTATGTTTCCCAAAGGGACCAACAATTCTCAGTGGAGGAAAAGTTTTCCATAAAAAAAGGGGGTGCACAGGAGCTTATTTCTTCATGATGCTGAATCATCACCATTGTCACTGACAGACCTTCCAGAGAGGGTTAAGGTAGCACTTCAGTTCACCAGATGTTTTTCCTAGTATCCCATAGCTAGCCAATTGATATTTGAATTTTTACTGGCTAAGGAGACTTGAATAGACAAATAAAATGGCAAAATCTCCCTTTGGGCAATGAGAGTACTGAAAGTTCCTGTAAGATGACCCCCTTTAAACTATCTTTCCCCAGCAAATGTTCTCCATTCTATGGGTCTGACTTTCCTTCATCTTTTCCTTTCTCACCCACCCTGTCAGATTTCTCTGCCCTTTCACCCTCTTCCCTCCTCTGCCCTATATTAATGTGTAACCAAGCACCTCACAATGGGAAAAAGTATACTACAGGCATTCTTGAGGCTTATTATCTTTTGCTTCTTAGCAGATATAATTGTCTTTTCTTTCTTTCCCATCCATACCTTTTCTTTCTCAACCTCTTGCCCTCGTGCCTTTATAGAACCACAAAAAATTCAGCCAGCAGATGCTTAATTCTACTGAAATGAATGGGACCTAAAACATACCCTCCCAACATTTCACAGATGGAAACTGGGACACACGTGGCCAAACAAGATAGTGTGGTCAAAATGAAAAAAAAAAAGTTATTTATGAAGAAGAACAGATAAGCTAGGAGAGACTGCAGCAATTTGCTTTTGCTTCAGTTTCTTTTGCAGCAGTTTTGCTTTTGTCTCAGCAAGTTTCTGCCCCCTCCTCTCTTCTCCCCCTGCTGACTTGAGTCTGAGGAGATTTTCAGACCTGCCAAAATGCCTGTTTGCGGCGCGAGCAGCCTCCCGACACTGCTGCATGGCAAGGGTCTACTTCGGACGACGCTGTGCCTCTCGCGAAACCGTCCGTGTCACTTCCGTGAAGCTTCGGATGACTCAGCGCCATATTTCAATCTCGGACAACCTCCGTGATTGAAATATGGCGCTGAGCCGTCCGAAGCTTCACGGAAGTGACACAGACGGTTTCGCGAGAGGCACAGCGTCGTCCGAAGTAGACCCTTGCCGCGCAGCAGTCTCGGGAGGCTGCTCGCGCGGCAAACAGGCATTTTGGCAGGTCTGAAAATCTCCTGAACTCTTTTTTTTTTTTTTTTTGCACTTTGTGTTTGCAGCAATTGAAGTCAGCTGAGGACAAAGGAGAAAAGATGGGGGAGGAGAAACTGGGAAATTTAAAAAGAAGGGGGAAAGGTGGTATGACAGAGGATTAATTGGGACTGTCCTTGCCAAATTGGAACAGTTGGAGGGCATGCCTAAAAGCATTGGACTGTGGCCTGGGTCGGGCATGGATCAGATGAGGACTCATATGCCCTTGATATCTTTGTAGGTAAAGAGGGAATACAAAAAATGCATAGGAAGCTACCTTATGCCAGATCAGACCACTTGTTTATATTATTTATTCTGAGTGGTAGAAGCTCTCCAAAGTCTCAGGCAGATCTCTTCAAATTAGAGGTTTCAGAGTCGGAAGCTGAGACATGATGCATACAAAGCATTTGGACTATGCTTCCCATAATCCCCCTGCTAGCACAGCCACTGCTGATGCAATCAACATGGTTATGGAAATTGCAGTCTATAAATAAGTCATTTTCCAAGTCCTGACTCTACCCTTGATCTATAACTACAACCTCTCTCTGTACTGTCAAGGCACTATTTCTTTAACCCATTTCATAGATTTCAGTAACTTCATAGAAGAATTGGACTGACTTACGATATTTAATATAAAAATGGAAGGGCACTAGAAATAGTTTTAACTACTTGCAATTTGCTGTATTAAAAAAACAACAACAACCACACAACAACTTGAAAGCGAGCCAAGATAGCAGCTGTTATCACAGTTCATTTTCAGGAAACATTTGGAACATCAGATTCAATCCTTTTGAGGCCCAGAAGTTTCCTTTTCCTTTGGGGGAAAAAAAACTATTAAAGTTGAGATACTAAAATGAAATGGTACATGACATTAGCAAACATGTACATTCCAGGAAGAGAGTAGTGGGAGAGGAGAGGCAAGGTCTTTCTTCAATGGAGGGAATATCAGTGAAATTATTTGCTTTACTCCAACTATCTTAGCCAAATAGCATGCTCAGAAAGAGACAGAGCCATGAAGCAAAATACTCAGTGGCTTTGGTAAAAAGTTTGTACTACTGATGCAAAACAATGAAGTAGAGCACAAATCCTGTTGAAAGGGCCAAAGGGATGATGTTTTGTCCATGCGCATTATCTTTTGAAATTATTACAAATGAGTTCATATAAAGAAAATGCAAAATTGTGTTTATGTATGCAAGGACGGAGTGGGCCTAATTGCCAGTGGCCTGAAATGCATTTGTTGCACCCTGTATTTGAGATTATGCTCACAAATGGAGATGAATTAATTTGTAATTAAGGATAATAACACAAAATGCAAAACCAACAGGAAACAAGCAGTCTTCATTTAATAATATAATGTGAAGTAGAAAAATACAAAGTGCATCAAGGATATCTGATTTCAAAAAAAATCAAGGTAATAGAATAATACCACTGTAATAATTATTTTAAAAATGCAAACAACCTCCTGTGTGAATCTAAGGTGCAAGTTTTGAACACACTGGAAACCTTTAAATGCTTTAAAGTCATGCTAGGTGAAGTGAGGAGAAGCTACGGGATGAATGTATCTGCAACTGTGTTAGAACCTGGGAGGACAGCCCAGCCCCTCAATCTTCCATACTGCAGCCTCTCTGTGGCTTGCAGGGGATCACTGGGCTTAAACCAGGAGACTTCTAATGAAAGTTCTAATTCAGAGCTACTCAAAGTGGTGGAACATGGACTGGTGCCAGTCCATGAGCCATAGGCTGCTGATCTGTGGCAAGTTTCCAGGAAAGAAAGAAAACAGTTGTAGCCAATGAACACAAATATGATACCAGTCCCTGGAATATTAGAAAAGAAAATTGCAACTCAGCTAGCGTGAGAAACACTCTCCTGGTTAAGCTTTAAACAGGCCCCCATGAAAATACCTTTACCTGCACAAGATCTCCTGCATTGCTTCAGTTGAGTAAACCATTCCCCTCAAAGTTGCAATGGAGTTCCGACTGACACTTTCAGAAAGGCTGTAAAACCTGGCCTTTCAAACAGTAATATTTATTGTTTATTGTGATGCTGAGTATTGTGATTTAGTCAATTTATTGTTTAATTTCACTTTAATTTGTTTTAATATGTTTTTCAATATGTTTTTTCACAATCTTGAGCACTTTAGTAAGCATAGTTCTAAAAAACTAAGGAGCAAAACTCTGCAACCGCCATTATTTCCCCTATAGCATCAGAGCTCACTGAAGTAATGAGACTAGCAGATTGATGTTTTTTTTTTTTTTTTTTAATATAAGGTTACTAAGCTAAAGGAAGGAAGAGATGTTAGTAGGACCTCAGTGGCTCCTCCAATCTACATTTTATGCTGATCTACTGTATCATTTAAACAAACAAACCATGGAGCTGTTAAGAAGGGCTACAGTTGTCTGTTTTTCATTATTTTCTGATAATGGGGGAGGGGAGCTGAACCCAAGAAACCTGCTTAGTGTCTTAGGCTTCTTCAACCTGAGTGAAAGAAATGGCTGTGCAGACCTTGAGACCCACTATTTTTTATTTTATTTTTCTTGAAAAAGTGCAGGGCTAGGATTGAACACTTGTACTTACGAAGGTTAAAGAACTGGCACCAGTGAAAATTTACCATGCTGATTTATCTCCAAGCCAAGTATAGTCCTGACAGCTGCAATATGAATTTCCTTATAAATCCATGATAATAACCTTAACTCTGACCTCAGTGAGTAGGCAAAAGGGACCAGAATTTCATTCTTTATACTGGTTTTTTCCCCTTTATATTTTTAAATGGGCAGGGCATGTCTGGTGAACACAGCTTGCATTCTATGCCCCCCCCAGACCTAATGTACATCTTTTTTTTTTATCAGAAGAGTACAGCCGTCACTTGTCTGGGTTACTTTAGAAGCAAAGTTACAACTACAAAAAAAGAGATGATGACTCTAAGCTCCAACCTCCTCCTCTTTCCTTACAAGATGTTCATTTCATTCCAAAAAGTGCCCCTTCAAAATTGCCTTTCCTTTCCATATTTAAACACTGTATGCCCAGTTCACATCTGGGCATATGTGTTCACACAATGTTTGTTTCTAAGGGGAATGCAAATTACTTATGGAAGATGAAAGCTGCTCAAGATTTCTGATGGAATGAAAAAGTCTGTTCAGTGTATGTTCCAGTCCACAGCCCCAGACCCTTTAAAAGCATCATGAATGGAGGTTCAAGCCCTTGCACTTGTAGGTCTTGTATATCGCCAGGTAAGCGCCCAAGGCTGTAAACATATACAGTTTAATGGGATTAATACTCATTGTTACCATCAACAATGGTGAGCAGTTGTAACTGCGATTTCTTCTGTGTGTGTGTGGGGGGGGATGAGGCATGATTGTAGCTACATTTTTCACATATTTTGTGACGAAAACTAAATAAAAGGTAAAGGGCATATTTAAACAATACCTTCTAAACTCCATCTGGATAATATTTTATTCCAGATTAATTCATGCTAAAACCACACTACAATTCTTTTGTCATATGATTTTGTACCTCAGAGCATCTGTTCCTAATCAATTGACATAGGGCTTATCTACACTGGCAGAAAACCTGGAACCAACCTGGTAGCCGCCATGGAGGTTTTTTTATCCACAGAAGCCTGGTAAACGCCACACTAACCACAGCGAGATTGGTGTAACCCACACATGCAAACTTGCATCAGAGTAAATGAGTGGTCCTACGATGCTCACATATCCTATACTTTGAAGTATTATGGGCCATGCAGCCGTTTTTGCTCACATGTCCTATACTTTGAAGTATTTTTGGCCATGCAACTGCTTTACTTTTTTTTTCATTCCGTCATGCATGCTCATATACGTATATCCACATTATCATAATACAATGACTGGCACTGTGCTGCTTCAGCTCTACAGATAAGTGGATAAGCAGTTATCTGCCCACTCCTCCCAAAATACCCCCCCAAATGGGGATAGCAAGCTGCCAAAGCTGAATTCCAAACAGCTACTGGCAGTAATAACCAGGTGGCCTCCTGGCCCTCCCACTAGCCTTTTCCACCCACCTCAATCTTCTGTCCCAGCTCTGCTCCAATGTCACTTCAGAGCAGCCGCCACATGTGTGATTATCTGGATTTCCCTCGGAAATTTGGACAAACAGGATCTTTTTAACCTGGATTTTACTGCAAACCTCTGAATCAGCTGCAAATCATCACAAATGTCATGTGGCCATTGTGCATCAAATACAAGGTGACTATGGGGCTGCTTTTTTTTTTTGCCAGCGTAGGCAAGCCCGTAGACTGGCTAAGCTGATGATGCTGTCATTGCCCATAAAAGCTTGGACCATAATGATATTGGTTAGTCCTTAAGATGTTACAAAAGCATTTGTGGTTTTTGCTATCACATACTAAAGCAAGTACTGTACTTCTCTGGCTAATGTATGTTGGCTAATTAGCATGACATAACCTTGCAAATAAAGAAATCCATAAAGTTTACTTGCTTACTTTAAACTCTCTATGCTCTTATCTGTCAACCACTCACACCAACAGAATAAACACCTAAAACATTTTTCCATCTGTCATTTTTATTCTTCACAAGAGCAAGAACATATTTGCATATTTAAGAATTATTCTCTTCTCTTAGATGGTAGTTAACCGGAATACACTGGTCCATTACGTGGTGTTTGTTGGGAATATATTTGGAAATTGTCCTAGTAGCCCTAAAGAGAAACACTGCTATGGCAATGAAACTTCAAGAGACATCCCCAAACCTATTTTAACAAATGAGGTTGAGCCTCTGGTCTAGACAATAAATAGTTGATCCCTGCCCTGGGAGGGAATCTGGAATAGGTAATTTGTCAGAGTCATCTGAATTGAGGAAGGTACAAAGGAAGGTGTCATCTCTTGGAGAGGAGGCTGTAGAAGAACTGGTGACTGACTGTGACATCCAATTCCAACTTAACGTTAGAAAAAATGGACTGGTTAAATGCTCACCTCCATAGAACATCCAGTGGGAAAAAACCCCTATAGCTCTCTGGGAGAGCTGAAGTTACCCTCTGGCCGCTGAAAGGCTGAGAGGCATTCAAACAACCAGTGACACCACTGGACTAATGCAGAGATATTTGCCTTTAAATCCTGATCAGTGACTGAACTTCCTTGTACACAACTAAATGTCCTCTCAGATGGAATCATATCTCCACCCCCAATTTCCTTCGGCTGCAGGCACTTCCTTGCACACACCTTAGCACCATTCCGAAAATATGTGCTTCGGCCTCTGTTTAGCACAAGTCTTTCTCTGTGCCACTAGCTTCTCTCCATTCATGTTTATGGAAGAGCCTGCAAATTAGAACTGAGATTTGGTGTACAGAAATTTTGTTCCTACCATTCACAATCCTTAGAGCCCAAATGCTTTTTTAGAGTGAAGATAAAATTTGTACACACACAGAGAGAGACAGAAAGACAGATGTGAGAGATGCTGAGTGATATGGATGGCTGCTTCAGGTCAATACTGACTAGTTGCAAGAATTTGTTTCTAGCGGTCAAGAAAACCACTAAATAATACCGCAGAGTGCAATCTGTTTGAATATTTGTCAGCTTAAGTTTCCTCATGCTATAGCATAAAAAAGTATGCACTGTTAAGGAAATCTACTGTCTGGAAACATGCTTCATTAAACTTGGAAGATCATCCTTGGGCATGCACAAGCTTGCATTAGAAGCAAAGGAACAGCCATTTGTGTAGACATTTTAAATACATACAGTATGTGCCAGTAAACCTAAAACAAGTCTAGTTAAAAAGGGTCTTAGAAAGTAAACTATTTGAACATCTTAATGAAAATCTTTACAAGTAATTTTAGAGTATGATGCTTCTCCTACTTTATTTGGGCAAAACCTGGAAAATGTTTCTTATGCCCATGAAAGAACCCCTATTGGATGCAACTTACTAATATTGTCCCTGCTGTGCAGTTGGAACTGTAGTTCCAAGTCATTCAGAAGGAAGCACTGTGTTGGAAAATATTATTAATGATTAGTGAAGAGTCAGTATAGTAGCTGATGCAGAATTTGGGTCTTTAGGGGCAATAAGTCAAGAAATGTTATATTGGAGAGGAAGGAATGAACTATCTGAGTCTCTGTGAAGTCTAAGGCTTTCGTGGCCAGCATCTATGGGTTTACTGTGGTTTTTTTCCGGGCTATGAGGCCATGTTATGGAAGAGTTTATTCCTGATGTTTTGCCTGCATCTGTGCCTGGCATCTTCAGAGAATGGTTAGGTAAGGGTGGGGGGTTTATATATTGTGAGTCCCTGTTGGAGAGGATATGTACATTTGTATATTTGAATGGCTAGTTCCTATGGGGAGATATGCAAGGAGGATTAGTGTCTGTTTGGTTAATGGTCCATTACCTGCTGGAAATCCCCCTGTCCCTGGATGAAGTTAATTTGCATGTGTTGAGTTTTTATTTTGGTATTTTTCAGGACTGGTAGCCAAAATTTGTTTACTTTAAGGGTTTCTTCATTCCTGTTGAAGTTGGCCAGGTGTTTGTGGATTTCAATAGCTTTTCTGTGCATTCTGACATGATAGTTGTTGGCCTGGTCCAGAATTTTGGAGTTTTCAGATAACATTTTGTGTCTAGGTTGGTTTATCACCTGTTCTGCTACTGCTGATTTTTCTGGCTGGCCCAGTCTGCGGTGTCTCTCATGTTCCTTGATTTGTGTTTGCACACTGCATTTAGTGGTCCCTAGGTAAACGTGTCCACAGCTGCATAGTATGCAGTAAATTCCTGTGGCTGTGAGAGGCTCTTTTATTCTTTGCTGAGTGTAGCATTTCTTGGATTTTCTTGGTTGGTCTATAGATCGTTTGGATATTGTGTTTCCTCATCAGTTTCCCTATTCTGTCTGTGACTCCTTTGATGTATGGTAAAAACACCCTCCCTTTGGGTGGCTGTTTTTCTTCATTCCTGTGGTTTTTTCCTGGGTCTGGCTGCTCTTGTGATGTCTGATCTGGAGTAACGATTAGCCTGTAGAACCCAGTTTAGGTGCTTCAGTTCGTCCTCCAGGTAGTGGGGTTCGCAGATCTTTTTTACATGGTCTACCAATGTTTTTATTGTGCTTTTTTTTTTGTTCTGGTTGATGATTGGAGTTCTTGTGTAGGTAGCTGTCTGTGTGTGGGTGTTTTCTGTATACATTGTGGCCCAACCATTGGTTTGGTTTGCGGATGACTAGGGCATCCAAGAATGGCAATGTTCCTTCCTATCCTTTTTCCATTGTGAATTGGATATTCGGGTGGATGCTGTTCAGATGGTTCAGAAATGCGACCAAATCTTCTTCTTCATGGCTTCAAATGGTGAAAGTGTCACTCACATATCAGAACCATGTTGTGGGCTTTTTGGGAGTGTTTCCAGGGCTTGCTTTTCAAAATGTTCCATGTAAAAGTTTGTTATCATGGGGCTCAGAGGACTGCCCATGGCTACCCCATCTATCTGTTTGTAGAATTCGTTATCCCACTGGAAGTAGCTTGTGGTGAGGCAATGTTTGAACAGGGTGTTGTGATGTCTTCTGGACGTCTCTGAAGATGCCAGCCACAGATGCAGGTGAAACATCAGGAATAAACTCTTCCAGAACACGGCCTCATAGTCCAGAAAAAAGCCACAGAAAACCTATCTAAGTTTTTGTGAATTTGTATTACTATAAGGATTGCCATTTCCTTCCCCTTTGGATTTGGTGCCTTTAACCAGTTGTGTAAAAAACATAAATCCACTTAGAGGCTTATCACACAAGGGAAGGGAAGCGGCAGTGCAGGTGGATAATAGTGCTTCCCATCCTGCCTTACTGCATGGCATTGGCATTCTACAGCTATTGTTCTGTTCCAGTCCCATGGGAGACGGTGGAAAACACGAGTCTTTCTCCAGGAAAAAAAATCAGCTTTACCACTGTCTCCCATGGGATCAGAACGGAAGAACAGCTGTTAAACGCTGACATCATGTGGTAAGGCAGGACAGGAGGCACTATTATTGGGATGTACTGATGCTCTGTTCCCTGTGTGATAAGCATCCTAGTGGAAACTTCCCCATCATTACCTCTTTAAGCCAGTGAATGTGGACTGTGTTATAGAAACTGGAGGTGGCATTGCTGTGGGGCACTCTGGGAAATGAGGGTGGCAGCTCTTGCCTGGTATTGAGGGAAGTACTACTGCTCATTGCTACCAGCAGGTAAGCCCATGGGGCCCAGTCAAGTAAAGGCCCATGGGGCCCCTTCAAACCTGGAACTGGTCGCAGTTTCCTATTGAATCAATCATTTATTTCCATAAATCAAACAATGTTTTTGTCAAGAAAAACATTTAAAAGTTGTTGGCAGAAGAAGAATAGTAATCTCACCAGTAACAAATGTTCCCCCTCCAAGAAAACACACCCCTGGCATATTCATAGACCTTGTCCTTTCAAAAGTATATTCCTGCAGTTTTTGAAAAAGTAGTAATTGAACATGAACTACCAGCAGCTCCCACAGTGCTATATTTTATGAAATTTCTCCATCACCTCTAATAGAACACTCTGCATCAGGACCCCATTATACAGTATTCTTATAGTTTAATTACTTTTGAATGTAAATTAGCAGGGAAAAAACAATTATCACACATCTAGCAGGAGAAAAAGCTATGCTCCTATAAATTCTAGCTCTTCCAGTGCTAATCTCAATTTTTAATTTCACAGAAGCTATAATATGAACTGCAAGCTACTTAATGTTTAGTCTATTAGAATATTGATAGGACTTCACAAAAGTCAGGACAAATGAAGACAGAAAGCAAGGGACAGAAAACACTATTTCATCCTGATATTAGAAGACTCTTAGGTCAGTCTAAAAACCTGTCTATTTATTCCAGCATCCTTTTTCTCACACAGGGCTTGTTTCTAGCCAATGCCTATGGGATGCCCCAGAAGGGAATACTCCCTCTCCTGCTGTTCTTTCCCAATAAACTGATATTCAGAGACACATTGCTTCTGATCCTGATGAAAAATATTGAGACAGATTAGAATTCACACCCTCTGACATCAACACATTGGTTTCAGTAGAATTTGGTTCACCTCTTCTAACTATTCCCCTTTACTTATCTAGGTAGTATTGGCAAACATTAACAATGAAGCTTGGTTTCTAATGAGGAATACTCTTATTTTTGCAGGAGGCTAAATAAGATCAATATATTTGGTATGAGAGAAAGGGAGGAGGAAACATGGAATTATTTGGAGACTCTACATATTCCTCACCTGACTTGCTCATTCCTGGCTTCTGTACTACACAACGAGGTCTTCTATTTCCCCTGCTACATGTATAATCACAGAAGGGTTAGAATTAGCACCCTTTGAATGCCTATACAGTGGGTCCTTGGTATCCACTACGGTTTGGTTCCATGACCCCCCATGAATACCAAAATCTGTGGATGCTCAAGTCCCATTATATACAGTGGGACAGTAAAATGGAAATATTCCCTTATATAAAACAGAAAACAGCAAGGTTTGCTTTTTTTGAATTGTTTTTGAATTGCTTTTGAATATTTTAAATCTGTGGATAGTTGAATCTGTGGATAAAGAATCTATGGATACGGAGGGCTGACCGTATTCATTAATTGCTAGTTTGCATATTACTTTATAGGAATTTAGACAGACCATATACTAGTACTGTACTATCTCTCACATTTCCCAACAAAAAGAATAGTCAGAAGCTATTAAGGACATGGTCTGAAAGCACATAATTTATCAAATGAAGAAAAGCAGAATATACCTGAATTGGAGGTCTTTAAACAGAGGCTGGATGGCCATCTGTCAGGGATGCTTTGATTATGTATTGCTGCATGGCAGGGGGATGGACTGGATGGCCCTAGTGGTCTCTTCCAACTCTACAATTCTATGATTCTATGAAACAACTACTGAGCAAACAAAGTGGCCATTTCACAAGGTTCAGTTCCATCAAGGGAGGACAAACTTATGCAACAGTTGCATACTTTTGAAAATCTATAACATCAAGACAGTTTGTCTTTTCTTTCTAAATCTCTCTGATTCATGAGCAGACTACCCTACAACATTTTCTAGATGGCATGCTTGTACCAGCTTTCCTAGTAGTAAGGGAGAATTTTCACGTGTTATCAGGTGCCATGGTTATTTAGAGACCCTTGAATCTTCCCCTACTGCACAAACTCATTCCTGCCTTCCAGAACCAGCTTCTTTATTCATCTACCCAGGCATAACCACTGTAGATTCTATGATGGTAAAATGGTTGTTGTATTCAACCTATATTTTAAGCAAGTAGTGCTCTAAGCTCAACTGAGTGCAAGCAATACTGTATTAAAGAAGAGCACAATAGTATTCAAGGACTCAAGCACAACACAGGAAGCAGAGAAACTACAAGTCAGTGAAGAACAAGCTCCCTTACATGAAGAGAATGGAGGGGAGAATTGTTTCTCCAAGGGTGAAATTACCCCTTATAGAATTTGTGAAGAACACCTGTTGAGCCACGCAGGAGATTCACCGTGTTTGGAAGGAGAGGAGGAAACCTCCATAAACTGTGTCCTAAGAGACTTTGCAGTTTTCTACAAAGTTTTTAAAAAACTGTGGGAAGATGCACATCACCAGTCATTTGGATGACTGATTTGCAGCGCTGCGCATTCTAGAGGGAAGTTGACAGCTGATTGGTCAGTTGTGCAAATGGGGGTGGGCTTTCCTCCAGCTGAGTCTGGAAGCACCATTTTGGCTTTCTGGACTAGTGAGGGTGTGCTATTTCACCATGCTGAGGTGATTTTTTTTCAGGTTGAAGGTTTCCTTTCCTCCCCTTTGATCCAAAATTTTTAAAAAATTGTAGAGCAATGATAATATTGGGGGAATAATAAAGCGCCCCATTCTTGAGGCCACCATCTTAATTCATGGGAAGGGGCTTCATGTGAATTTCAATGTGCATTGCTGCATGGACAACTTTTTTTTTTTTTTTGAGAAAAAGATCAACTAGACAAAAGGGAGCTGCTGCAAAGGTGACTTAATGCGCATCCCCCCACACTTTTTCCTTCTGTCTAGTCAGGACCCAAGTCATTGAGAGCTCCCAGTTACTTATTTATTCACTTTAATCACTCACTACATACAGCTTTGTTTCTGAGAAAGAATGCACAATCTGTATATTACCTAACTTACATGCCAGAAAGAAAAAGTAATATAATTTTAATTTTAATTTAACTTTTTAAAAGTTTACCATTACAAATGGGCAAGTTTCATACTCATTTAATAATGCAAATTACAAATCAGGCCTAGCTATCATTTATATTTTCCTTTATTCCTCCCAGTCCTATTATCCAATCAGTGTAGCATCCACAGGACTTTATAACTGATGTTCTGGAAGAATTATATTTTTGTAATTGTATTATGGCACTATAAAGCCCAAAATGATATCACTGTAGAGGTGTTTTAGCATAACACAGGCAAAACAATGACAAATCCTCTGATAAGCATTATTCATTTGTTCAGTTTAGTAAAGGTGTAAGGACATTATATGAAGAGAAAATTTAAGATAACATTGCTGAAAATACCAATAATATTTAGGTTAAAAAAAGAATACTTCTCTATAATCTCCTTTATTCTAGCAAATCATTATAGTCAGAGGAACTGCAAGGAAATGCAGGAACAGAAGAACAGAGGTAATTTCCACTGTATTCAATGAAACTTATTCCAAGATATGTGTAGGATTTAATGCTTAAATTCTACATTTATAGTACAGGTCGGCCCCCATATCCATGGATTTGGTATATCCACACTTTCACTTATTCATGTCTGAAAATATATGTTCTCTCTAGGCATTTCTAGGTCCTCCAAAGTGATTCTATGGTCAACTTCCAGAATTCTTCTCATTGAAAATAATAGGGTTTCCTATTATCCATGGTTTCCAGTATCCACAGGGTGAGGGGTCTTGTAATGTATCCCCTATAGTTACAGGGATCGATCTGTACTTTGTACTCTAAAAAAAGTATAATCTGAAATTAGGTACCCAAATGAAGATGCCTTAGATCCCAAGTTCCATCTCCATTTACTTAAGGCATGGGATGGAGGGGGGCAATTCCCCCCCCCGACTCTCCCACAGGCTATATACTATGACTCAAACATGTCAAAATACCTTGCCTCCCCCATAAAGGAAAATAAAAATAAAAAGAAGGTGTGTGTGGAAGAACAGAGCAGCACCTCAGAGATTCACTGTTTTAATACGAGCTTTCCCAGATAGCAATCCATTTCTTCATATGGACTGATTTTGAGATATGAAAGCCACAGGTATTTAAGCACAATATCAAGGTTGTGGGAGTAAGACAGAAGAGCAGTCTCTTCCAACTCTACAATTCTATGATTCTATAAAAAACAAATTGTCATGTCATGTCACTTCCTGTTGCCATTTTGAAGGGGAAATGGAGCGAAAATAAGGTATTTGAGAGTGGTGGGATTCTGAGGAGGTTTAGGGGTGGGTGGGATGGGAGTTTGCATGTATTGGGGGGCTTTGGATTTAATTTCAACCTGAAAACCATGCCAGTTTTTTATATATATAAAAATGGGCAGGTCCAGGTCTTGAGGGGGCACAAAATGGCATACAGGGGCCACATGTGGGTTGCAGGCTCCATTTCCCCCAACCTTGACATAAGGGGAATGTTTCCACCTTCTCTTTGTTGGCAACCTTCCCTCCTTGTACAATGTCCCACACTGTTCACAAGGATTCCCCCAACCGAAGGAGGTTTTTTTTTGCGGGGGGGGGGAGGTGATGCAGAGTAACAGACTAAAAATTCCCATTCTGTGAATGTGAATTCTATGTCAGAAATGTCAGAGCCTTCAATATAATTGCATCTATATTTGATCGAACATGAAAGTTTACATATTCCTTTTTCACAAGTGTTTCTTCTTCCTTTTGGGAAGCAAATGGTAATTAACAGGAGGGTTAACTTTATTTATTTTTTTATTTTTTTAATGGCCTGACAATCTGAAGGAAAGAAAAAGAGACAGCCAGATATGAACCTCCCATTCCCCCTCCCATAGAGACTCCATTTTTGTCAGCTACCTAGCATAATCCAAAAAGCCATTCTTTGTTTAATTAACACCTTCCTTCTCTTCTGTTAAACTCTGAATGTATTAGGTAATAATCCCCTTAGCTATAGGAAAGTCACACCCTGTTAGTGTTATCCTCTTCTGTCTTTGTTCTTCTGTTTAGATTCCTGAAAGTCTGTTAGCAAATATATGCCTTCTTTTGCTGCCACTCTCAATAGATTTCTCATGTTACTTTTGCAATATAGACACCTACAAATGATATCCTAAGCAAATCAGAGTTTGGGAAAACCTATTTTTTTTTTTTAGCTTACAGTCTCCTAAATCCTCCAGCTATCACAGTCATGGGGAATTCTGGAAATCAAAAAGTATTTTTTTCCAAGGTGTTCAGTTTCTTTTATTTCCTTCCCATAAAACAATCCTGACATAGTGAGTGATGTGGTCCTTATTCTAGACTGAGGTGGACATACTGAGAAATTCCAGATGCTGTTAGACCTCAGCTCTCAACATTTCGTACTATTTACCAGCCCTGGTGTTGGCTGGAACAGATAGGAGTTGCAGTTAAACAACATTTGAAGGGCTGCAAAATTTGCACCCCTGGCTGTGCAGGTATAGGAATTTATGGATTAAGCTTATTCTTTCTGATTTGGCCCAATTTGAGACATGTTTCAGGCTTCAGACAGCCTTAGTACCAATAGGGAATTGTTGGCCATTACTTTTGAAGACTTAAATGGTCTAGAACTGTGCACTACAATGAGGAGTTAGTGTGATGGTCAAGAACTACATCTCTAGCTCTTCAAAGTCACTCAGACAGTCATGAAGGTAGCTCACAGAGTCTAGTCTCCCTGTAACCTTAGCAAAATGCCACCACCTACTGAGTGTTAACTCAGAGTAGTATATCATCTGTATATATCAAACTAGCATGTACGGCAGTGATGGGCAATCTTTTGAGCTTGGTGTGTCAAAATTTGCCAAAAAACTGAGCATAACTCGGGTGGTGTGTCACTTAGAGGGAAAAAACATTATTTCACGATATTTACTGTTTAAATAACATAAATGTATAGTTGTTATATTTAATTGTATTTAATAAACCAAAAACCAATAATTTAACTTACCTGCTTAGTGACTTCTTTGTTCCTCCATCAGTCATTTTGTTTTGTTGGTCTTGATATTATTTAGCTTGCGTGGGGTGCTGTGAACTGAGATAAGTGAGGGGGAGGGGAATTCTTTAACTAACCTGCCTATTACTGACGTTTTTGTTGCTGAAGCCCCGGAGCTCCTCGGGAAGGCCAGGGAGAGGCCGGGCAGACTCCCTCCCTCCCTCCTGCCAGCCTGCCTGCCCGCCATCTTCCCCAGCCTTTCTGAGGTGGTTTTGGGGCTTTGAAGCTCTGGAGCCCCCCGGGAAGGCTGGGGAGAGGCCAGGCAGGCTCCCTCCCTCCCGCCAGCCCACCCGCTGCCTTCTCCGGCCTTTCCAAGGTGGCTTCTGGGCTTTGAAGCCCCGGAGCCCCTCGGGAAGACTGGGAAGAGGCCGGGCAGACTCCCTCCCTCCTGCCCGCCCGCTGCCTTCCCCGGCCTTTCCGAGGAGGCTCCGGGGCTTCGAAGCCCCGGGGACCCTCAGAAAGGCTGGTGAGAGGCTAGGCAGACTCCCTCCCACCTTCCAGTCTTCTCACCGCCTTCCCCGGCCTTTCCAAGGCAGTTCCGGGGCTTCAAAGCCCTGGAGCCTCCTCAGGAAGGCCAGGGAAAGGCTGAGCAGAGTCCCGCCCACCAGCTGGCTCCAAAGCCTCCTCGGGAAGGCCAGGGAGAGGCCGGGTAGACTCCTGCCCACCCACCTGCTTCCTTACCTGGCCTTCAGAGGCAGCTCCAGGGAAGCAGGCAGGCCTCAGGGGTGGCTTCATAGCCCCGCCTGCCACGTTCCTCCCCCCTCCCACCCTCCCTAAAGTGGTGATCGGGGCTTCAAAGCCCTGCCCGCCACTTTAGGGAGGGTGGTGAGGTTGAGGGAGGGGGAAGGGGGGAGGCCTAGCTGTGTGTCACCACACATGGCTACGCGTTTCACTGGTGACACACCTGTCATAGGTTCGCCATCACCGATGTAGGTGAGGAGAGCTTAGGGAGCTGGGTATGTTTAGTCTGGAGAAGAGAAGGTTAAGAGGGGACATGATAGCCATGTTTAAATATTTAAAGGGATCTCATACTGAGGATGGAGCAAGCTTGTTTTCTACTACTCCAGAGACTAGGACATGGAGCAATGGACTCAAACGACAGGAAAAGAGATTCCACCTAAACATTAGGAAGAACTTTCTGACAGTAAGAGCTGTTTGGAAGTGGAATGCACTGCCTTGGAGTGTGGTGGAGGTTTTTAAGCAGAGACTGGATGGGCATCTGTCGGGAATGGTTTGATTGTTTTATTCCTGCATGGCAGGGGGTTGGACTGGATAGTCCTCGTGGTCTCCTCCAACTCTATGATTCTATGATTCTTCTATTTGCTCTTTTGTGACAGGTAACATCACCATATTTACAAATGACTCCCTGTAATGTCCCCCCCCGCATGCTTTATTGATTACTAAGTAGCCAGAAGCCCTCTGTTCCCTGGTTGCCTTAAATTATATAATCTTATTACTCTTAAATTTCTAAGTTCTCCATGGAGTTAGTCTTCCTTTCATTTTCTGTGGTTGACACCCCCCTCCCCCAAGCTCTATGCAACTGAAGCTATTCCATTTTTTTGTGGGGGGAGTATAGATTATAAATAAAATGGAAAAAATTACTGGCTAAAACCACTCTTAATCTTCTTGTGATATTATGTTTCAAATGCAATAAGAAAATAGGTAAATAAATAGGATAATAACCTTAAGGATATTATATGAAAAGCATTATAATCCCAAATAGTTTATGAAATTTGAGAGCATAGGTGAATTATTAACTATATTTATATATCTACCGGTACTCTATTTTCACAGTCCTTTTCTGAATAGGCTGACTTGTTTATTTTGTATTTTAGAGATCTGCATCATAGTTAAATATACAGTACAGAAAAAATAGGATGTGTGTTATATACAGTCTGTAAAACCAGTGCAATAATATGTAAGAAAAAAATGAGCTGTGTGTTAATGGTAAACTCATGGGTTCAGCAGTTCTACTAACAAGAAAAAAGATACTGACTTGTTTCATATGTAGCAGGAAATAATGACTTCCTGCTACACTGAGGTGGGCAACTGTGGCTCTCCATACTATTTGGAGTAACTCCCATAATCCTTTGCCATTGGTTATGCTAGCTAGGCTGATGGGAGTTGGTATCTAACAAATTCTGAGAAGCCATATTTCCTCAACTCTGTAATCAAAACACAGTGAGACTCTCAGTCTCCCTCTCTAACTTTCTTCCTCCTTTTCACCTACAAGAAGGAAATCTAAAGTTTATGCTTCTAATTTTACAGAAACTATGGTTCACCAGGATGGCCAAACTCAGAAAACCATAGTTTGTTCAAACTATATCTAGGGAGAACAAGCTCAAACCATGGTTCTGAAACATTTTTCTAGAACAGTGGTTGAAACAACAAAGTAACAGAAGGGAATTTTATTTAGCAAAATAACAGAAGGGAAAAAGGAAATAGATGGCCCTATGGAAACCAAAGTACCAATGTTTTCTAGTGGCTGATCTTGCTGGAAACTGATCTATGTAATAGAAAATGAAGTATTTTATTAGATTTGCATCTAAATAACTGGTATTAAGCAATTAATATTTTGGAGTTTACCATAATCACAAGTGATTGCTTGGTTGCAAATTTCAATGGCATCTCTAAAAACAAGATTGCTGTGAGGTACAAAAATGTGCTATTAAAATGCATGTATATACTAGTTAGCGTTTGTAAAAAGATATGGATTACAACTGTGTAATTGACTGACATTCAGTTGGAATGCTCAAAATGATGTGAAGCTGGTTGTTTACTGAACTGTTGCATTTTAGTGTTTTCCTGGCAAATCACCACTTGTTTAAAAGTAACACTGTGGAATGTTGATGTATAACTCGAAAAGAAGAGCCAAAGGATTATCTGTCTCTTGGTTATGATCTCTGGTGTGACGCATCATGCTTTGGGATGAGTGGGCCCAACAGAAAAACTTGAATGAGAGTTGGAAATAATTTATGAAAGAATATCCACACATTAAAAGATTAGGTCAACTGCTAATACAACTGCTCCTAGATTTCCATTACTCAATCTATCCTTATTTGGGTGAGCTGATGATATGGCTTGTAGCCTGCATAAATTACATTTCTCATTTTATTACAAGGCAGATTAAATCATTTTTTAAAGCCCCTATACACCTTCCACTTTCTTAACTGCATTTGCAGAACATTAGTGAATGAGGATGTAATTTTCCTCAGTACTTAGATGACATCATCTGGAACACTTGGTGCTCAACTCTGGGCACCATATTTTAACAATTTAGAGGATACCCACAGGATACAAACAAGCCCTACCAAGTGCTACACAGAGGTCTAGGTGAAAGCATCTATTCTAGATTTGTGTAAGTTTCACATATATTAAATCATAAATCCATTCAATCCAATTTCCACATCACTCTGTGATTCTTTTAAAAAAAAGACGCACTCACACCATGCATAGAAGTTTGCATTTATTTTCAGACAGTTCCCCTAACATATACAGCACAGCAAAATTAATTTGTTCTTTTCCTATGGCTGTGCTGCGGGGGGGGGGGGACATTCAAAACAGGTTTTAAGGATCAGGATGTAAATAGCAATCCCAACACTGAATGGGACGAGGAGAGGGGATTCAGAGTAAACAGTGAAAATCCTTACTGGGAGGCCAGGCTACAGTTCCAAACACACAGGCTGCAGTCATATTTGCACTTGCCTGGAAGTGACTCATTTGACCTCCTTAAGACACTTCTGAGCAGATATACACAGCACTCCTCTGGTACTACTCTATTACTGGGGCTAACACACATTGGAAACTGCTTAATGCAGTGTAGATGTGTAAATTGCTATTGCTTAAAACAATTTGCAAGCCACTCTGATAGCCTTGTGGCTGAAGAGCAGGGTATAAATAAATAAATAAATATGTATGTATGTATGTATGTAGCAGAGAAGCAAGGTGGCCCAGAGTATCTGAAAAAGATATTCCCGTTGGAAAGGGGAAGGGGCCCTTCAGCTTCTGAAGTGGCGAAGTGGCGGGAGTCAGGAGGTATGTGGGCACTTGGAAGAAGGCTCTTCTTTGTCAAAGGAGATTATCAGATGCAGCAAATAGGGTGCCAGCAGAATGACAGCAGAATGCAAAAGGACGCCAATATCAGATGATGATGTCCTTTTGTGTTCTGCTGGCATTATGCTGGTGTTTGTTCTTTTTGACAGCTGAGACCGTCAATAGATCCCCCAGTTCTGTTTTGGTGCTGGCACTGGTGGCGTGCGAAACCTCGGGCTATTTAAATCCCGCCACTGCAGGAAGAATGGCTGGTCTGGCGCAAACATTTCTGGGTGAGATCGGGACATCCAGGTAAGTTTTATTCTTTTTATGATCCTCCCCAGATTACTTGGGACTTTTAAAGTGTGCATATGTGTTTTGCGTAACTTTTTATGTCTTATTTTTCTCATTTTTTAAAAAAATTCCTGCATGATGAAGTCTTGTGAGAATCGCGGGACTTCAAAGGAGGAAGTGAATGGAGCTCTGATCACTTCCTCTTCATTGCCGGGAAAGCTTTTGGATGGGAGGGAAGATAAATGCAGTGGGGAGCGTTGTTTTGCCAGCATAAAAATTGTGGTTTTTTATTCTGGCAAAAGAACGTTTTAAAGGAGCTAGTCTGATAATATCCAAAGAGAAAGGGCTGAATAGGAAACTTCCAGAGAACATTTTGCAAGAGGTGGCAAAGCAGCAAAGGTTTTTGTGAGGTTCTTTGGAAAGAAAGGTGTCACCATGCAGACTGCAAATACAGTAATAATCTTACTAACATCTGAAACTCCTGTTCTAACAAATGGATTGGATAAGAAGACTGTTATCTTGAATTTTCCTGAGAGTGGACAAAGAACAATTAAAATACAAGTAGAGGATTCATCTTAAACCTTAGGATCAACCTTCTGATTATAAAAGTTGTTCCTACAGAGGACAAGCACATTAACAAAGATGTGAAATTTCTTTTCTTGGTGGCTTTCATGTTAAAAAAAAAACCTGAACACCTTCAGGGATCCTGTAAATTTCAGTAAACTTGCAAAAGGTGTTATATGCCACAGCTGCAATTCTATGCACACTTATTGGATAGTCTCATTGGACCAAGTAGGACTTAACTACAGACAATCTGCATAGGATCAGATTGCAGATATGCTATGGAATTACAGCCTGTAAACTCATGCCAAGAATATGTCATCAGACACAAGTCTTGTTGCCTAAACATTTTGCAGCTGCTTTGACACCAAAAATCACCACCTTACAAGAGACTGCTGCAGTGTATAAGGAAGGACAACCACTGTTTGCCTTCTTCAGGGCACAGTAAGATACACTGATAAAACCAGTAATACATGTTCCTAAACAGAGTCCAGTCTGATTGATGATACTGGGGGGATTAATTCCTTTCTGACATCTCTAAACTCTCCACAGAGTTAGTCTTAACCCTAGAAAGCCACACTATTCATATCTGTGGTGGAAATCCCTATCAGAACTCCATGCTTTCAGTAATGACCTAAGTATTCACAAGTGCTAATTCTCTTTGAGATAATATTATAAATAACATATAACATACTTATCATTGTGGATTGAACGTTCTGTTGTTATAAATCATTTTTAGTGAAGTTGTTAGTGACTTGAGAGCTATTTTTCTCCTAGAAAGATACAATAGAAATGCAATAAAATGAGCTACAGCAACAACAGGGACTGATATTTATATAGCAAGATCCATGGTTGGAACTGGTTCCTACTGGGAGAGATCACTAGCCTAAATTTCAAACAGAATTATTTTACATAGTCCTACCTCAAAACTGGAATATCTAGTATGGTTAGTACCATAATGTTTTACTAAGCAGAATTAGGCAACGTGTACCTGGTATTCATATCAAAGCTGCAACAATTTTGATATACAGGTTGCCCCCATATCCACGGGGATACGTTCCTGGACTTACTGTTTATAAATGAAACCATGGGCAATAGCAAACACTATTAAAATAAAGGACTTCTGGTACAAACTTACCATAGAATTGTGTTGGAGGACCTAGCAATTCCTAGAGTTGACATCTCTCTAGGCATTTTCCAGCGTGACTCTATGGTATGTGTCCTTATTTTTTTCCAGCTGTGAATAAGTGAAACTGTGGGAATTGGTTCCACAGATATGGGGCTGGGTGCAACCTGTACCTCATTTGTGGACTTAATAGAAGATTGAAAGTTAGTACCATTTGTTTCTGGAGGTTAAGAAGGAAGTATATGACACGGTTGTAGGAATAATCTAAGTAAAAGTGTAACACAGATCTAAATATGTTAAATGCTAATGGAAATGCAGCTGCTAAAATATGATAATATGATAAAATATAGTCACCAGATTACTGAGGAAATGATTTTTTCTTTTAACATAAAAACAAAGTGGTAACAAAACAGCAAGTACTCTATAAGTAATATTAACAACCTCTTCCCATAGGACATCATAATGGATTGAACAATTGTGTCCTACACCCATAGGGCATGATACGGATAGAAGAAGAGATACAAGAATTCTCCAGGGAAACTCTACAAACATGTACTAGTCTTGGTTTTAAAGCAGCAAACATGAAAATATTCTGCAGTCTAGCTTGCATCATAGGTGGAAGCTTAATTTTACAGCAGCTAATTTGACACTCTACACAGATCACCTGAAAGGAGTGGCTGAATTCCTGCATCAAGAAACATATTATGAATTTCCATTATGGAGAAACTGTAAAACATGTCTCCCCTACCCTCCTATGGGACTCATCTCCATCCTGTGCCACCCCTCCATGACCATGTAGTGACCAATGGAGAGGGAAGATGGCTAAGTGTTTGGCTATGTGACTATAGCTAGACACACAACAGTAATGTCATATTCCAAGACCTCCAAACGACCCCTGGGTGGTCTCAGAAGATTGTTGTGTGTCTCAGCTTTATGACACAGGACATTTTCACACGGGCTTTTTATTCTATGGCAGGCACGGAACAGGGCTGAGAAAGGGTTTTCCTTTCAGACGACTTCGAACCTGTCCCATGCTGCTCTTGTGCTGCCCCTGTGATATTGTAAAAGACAACAATTGTGGAGTTGCTACTGATGCCACATTCCCACTTATGGCATAGTATTTTTTTCACAGATTTAAGATCCCTCATGTTTTAAACTTCCCTAATATATTCACTTATGAATCAGAATCCTAGTCATAGAGCTGAAACAGACTAAGGGAATTTTTTTAAAATGGAATTTTTTGGAATTCCATGAATAGACCACTCATTCTGTTTCTGTCATGGAATCACAGGTGGTTTGAAAGGTGCCCCGTTCCTCTCCCATTATACTGGTGTGATGACAGCGGGGGGGGGGGAGGTCCGTGCTGAACACTTCTGGTGGAGATCGGGATGAGTAGATAAGTGGCACCCTTCCCCACCTCCCCGGGTTACTTGAGGTTTTAAAAAATTGTTTTGGGGCTTGATGGTTTTTTTTTTTTACAGTTTATTTTTACTTTTATTTTTAAATTTCCCATGCAACCATTCTCTCGTGAGAATGGGTGATATTTGCTTTCCAGGTTGTAAATGCAGCCTTATGATGGCAGCATTTCCTCCCGGCAAGCAGAGAGGAGGGGGAGGGCATTCCTCTATCGCTAAAAGATAAGTGTTTGAAAATTTTTCCTTTGTTTCAGGGCAGAAACAGGAGTGGGGCAGGAGGGTGCTTTGCGAGGCAGGAACAGGGTAAAAGTCCCCGCCTGGAAAAGTCAATAGTCACACACTTCTCAGCCATCCACCTCTCTACCAGCCACTATATGGATGTGGGAAGGTGCAGGAAGAAGGCAAGTTGTCAGGGAGTTTTGGTTATTGCATGAAGAATGAAAAGAATGTTGACGTCTTCAATAAGTAAAAAAGATATACAATACACAGATGTAAACTGGATTTACACTTGCATATGTCACTAACAGGATGCCAGAAAATATGTGGACTGAGTCATTCTGATACTCCTACTTTCCTTCCCCAAATGCTTTCAAGAGGCCATATCACACTACACTGTTACAGCACTATTATTCCACTTTAACTGCTGTGGCTGCCTTCTGTGGAATCCTGGGATTTGCAGTTTAGGAAGGGGCATTTAGCATTCTCAGCCAGAGAACTCTTAAGCTTCATTAAACTACAAACCCAGAATTCCACATGAGGCAGCCTTGGCAGTTAAAGTGGAATAACGGTGCTATAACAGTATGGTGTGATTAGGCTCTAAAACCATTTTTGCCTGATGAAGAAGGCTGTGAGCTAGCATCAGTAAAATATCACCCTCCTAAATGCCCTAAAGGCAAAAGATCCCCATCTGATCTTGGAAGCAAAGTGGGGTCAGCCCTGGTTACTTGGATGGAAGACCACCAACAAATACCATGTGCCATAGGCTATATATCAGAGGCCTGGCAAATCTGCCTCTGAGTATTCCTTGCCCCAAAAAAACCCTATGAAATTCATGGGGTCACCGTAAGTTGACAGGTGACTTGAAGGTTACATTCATTTGCATCAGAACTATGCATCTTTCTACCAAAACTTTCAGCGGGAATCACAATCGCCTAGGTAACTCCAAATATTAACTCTAGAGGCAATTTCACTCCTTTGGCGGGTAATGTGTAGTAGGGGAAATTGCTAATAAATTGATACAAATGTCAGTTTGGTCCCCTATGGCAGCGGGTTGGACTGGATGACTCTTGTGGTCTCTTCTAACTCTATGATTCTATAATTCTACTTCCTCAGTACAGTGGTAGCTGGCACAGTGCCCTGCATGACTATGAATATCAAATATCTTTTTACAGCTGGTGAACTTTTTCACCATAATAACAAGTGAGAGATTTTTGTGTGGCTTCACATGCCTATTTCTTACAGCATAAACATCATCTTGGGGGAAAAATTAAACCCCACAGTAGGTCCTTATATTGGAAATGAAGTACACAGTAAATATGTGAAGATCTTTTCCTTCTCCATTTTGGAGATATTTTTCTATTAATATTCAGGCCAAATAAAACTTTTTGGTAAAAAAGTGTCTGCAATGAAGAACAAATGCTGCATCTGGAATTGTTATTGAAGTTTCTTTTTCTTCTTCATTGAATGCTTCCCATACAGCTGCTTTCTGTTTCATGCTGCTCTGGGAGATAATGTTTCCTTGTCTTTTAGAACCTGCACTTTTCTTGAGTGTATCACTGAAAAGCTGCAACAGATTTTCCTCAGGATGCTGAACTGTCCATGCATTGGATGAACTATTTAAACTACATCTGTAGATTGCACACAACAGAGCTGTGCATTGCTTGTTTGAGGTCTTAATCAGGTGCACTTCTTCATTTCAGATTACGGACAGCTGAATAAAAACACATATGACTTCAAATGTTGCTTATACAACCATTATGATATGCCATGAAGAATATTATGTATTATATATTGACCATTTGCCACTGCTGCATTGCTTATGTATGTCACCATCCTGAATACTCTTCAGCATATTTGCAATATCTTCTGATGTTCATTTCAAACATTTTCACATGCAATTAAATAATATCTGATTTCATAGAATCATAGAATCAGAGTTGGAAGAGACTACAAAGGCCATCCAGTACAATCCCCTACCATGCAGGAATAAACAATCAAAGCATTCCCGACAGATGGCCATCCAGTCTCTGCTTAAAAACCTCCAAAGAAGGAGACTGCACCACACTCCAAGGCAGTGCATTCCACTTCCGAACAGCTCTTACTATCAGAAAGTTCCTCCTAATGTTTAGGTGGAATCTCTTTTCCTGTAGTTTGAACCCACTGCTCCATGTCCTTGTCTCTGGAGCAGCAGAAAACAAGCTTGCTCCATACTCAGTATGCAATCCCTTCAAATATTTGAACATGGCTATTGTGTCCTCTCTTAACCTTCTCTTCTCCAGGCTAAAAATATCCAGCTCCCTAATTCACTCCTCATAGGGCATGTCTTCCCAACCTCCTACCATTTTGGTCACCCTCCTCTGGACATGTTCCAGCTTGTCCATATCCTTCTGGAATTGTGGTGCCCAGAACTAGACACAGTATTCCAGGTGAGGTCTGACCAAAGCAGAATAGAAGGCCACAATTACGTCCCTTGATCTAGATACCATACCCCTATTGATGCAGCCTAGAATAGCATTGACTTTTTCAGCTACCGCATCACACTGATGACTCATATTCAGTTTGTGGTCCACTAAGACTCCTAGATCACTTTTGCATGTACTGCCATTAAGCCAGGTGTCACCCATCCTATATCTGTGGTTTTCATTTTTACTGCCCAAGTATAGTATCCTACATTTCTCCCTGTTGAAATTCATTTTGTTAGTGTTGGCCCAGTTTTCTAATCTGTTATGGTTGTTTTGAATTCTGATCCTGTCCTCTGGGGTATTAGCTACCCCTCCTAATTTGGTGTCATCTGCAAAACTTGATAAGCATGCCCACTATTCCCTCATCCAAGTCATTGATAAAGATGTTGAATAGCACTGGGCCCAGAACAGAACCCTGTGGCACCCCACTGGTCACTTCTCTCCAGGATGAGCCATTGCTGACTACCCTTTGGATTCGGGCCATCAACCAATTACAAATCCACCTAGCAGTTGCATTGTCTGACCCACATGTTACTAACTTTTTTTGCAAGGATATCATGGGGGATTTTGTCAAAGGTCTTACTGAAATCAAGATACTCTACATCCACAGCATTCCCTTCATCTATCAAGTTTGTAACTCTATCAAAAAAAGAGATAAGATTAGTCCTGTTTTTCAAAAACCCATGTTGACTTGTAGTTATCACAGCATTCCTTTTTAAGTGCTTACAGACTATCTGTTTAATGATCTGCTCTAGAATCTTTCCTAGTATTGGTGTTAAGCTGACTCCTTGTTATTACTTGTATTCCTTGAGCAGAATATGTATTTCTTTTCAAACAGTCTGTTTCCAAAGAACTCCCATGTGTTTTGGGGAAGGAGGAATAAGCTGCTTCAAAACAACAGTAGGTGTTGGGAGAGGAAAAACATCCTGGAGGTAACTGTATTTTTGTTGTTGAAACAGATGTGGTTGAAACAGGCACAACATAAAATACCTTAGGGATCCTTGGGGACTGAAAGGAGGAATAGGAGTATAGTAAATAAAATACTAGGACAAAGTGCTCGCAAAGCAATGCCCTAAATATGAGATGTTCCTGCACTTTTGAAAGATCACAAATTTGAGACTATTTCCACATGGAGAGTGGGACAATTTTTAACTGTGCTCCAAAATGCTCTACATCTCAGAACAAAGATGCTGTTTTTTCTAAGTCTCCCACAACTGGTACTGTGGCCCTCACATATGCAAGTGTAAAAAGACCACAGTGTCAATTTCAGGGAAGCTTAATCACTGGGAAAATCCACACACAGATATATACTTCCCATAGCAGCAACTGCTCCAGCATTTTAAACTGCTCTTTGAACTGGGTTGGTTCTGTCCAAGGGTTAGGGCCTTGAATAACCCTGTGTGATCGGTGCAAACCAGTGTGGTGGGTGTAAAAATCATGGGTATGCCACTATCAACATTGCTGACCCCCTTTCCCTCTCAAAAATTACCGCAATGTCCAAGATGATTGATACCTTAAATTAAAAGGAAAGTATCTTTTTTAATATAAAGAAAATGAACATTTTTAGCAAGAAAAAATGGAGTTGTAAGGAAGGTACAGTGTTGCTTGTTGGAAAGCCCATATGAACAGGGATTATCAATTGGGCTGCTGAAGGAACTGAGGACTTTGAATAGGTCAGAAAGGCACAAGGGAAGAAATCTTATCAGAAATTATAGTTTCAATGGACATTATTTCTGAAAATACTGGGGAGTATCCAGTGACTGGAGTATTCAAAAACATGGCTTTACTTAATGCCTATTCGCCTTTCAAGCATCCCATAGCAGTTGAATGTAATTTATTGTCAGTATGGTACCCTTCACTGCTTTATGCAGAGCAATTAAAGTGGTTAAATACATTGGTTATATGCACATAAGGAAATGCAAAGTACAGTATCAGCATGTTTCTTGGATTTAATTGAATTTAGAATGCACAGTAGGAATAAAGTCTCATTCCTTTTTCTAAATTAGAAGTTAATAAGGTTAGGTTAAAACAAGACCTTGCTTTCTTACACTCCATGATGATGTCTCATTATGTCTCTCTATCTTTCTGGTATGAAATTAATAATTTCAGAACAGTTGCGAGCATCTTAAGAATAATGTTTTTTCTCCAGTTAAACAAAATTGCAAATAAAAACAGAACATAAATAAATAAAAACAAAATACCCCAAACCTGTTCAAACAATCTGAGAATTCTGGAAGAATAACATGACCTTTGCTTGACACTAAAGAGGAAGAGTATGGGTGCCAGGGAAGGCTCTGTAGAGAAAGAACCCAAAAGATGGATATCTTAGTCTCAATGCCCACTACCTCACTGCCACCTGCTTTATTCCAAATCCAGAGGAGACCATCGGAAGAGGACCTCGGTGCCAGGGACAAGGTGAGGGGCAAATAGGGTTCACTCCAGATTATCTCAATCCATGTCAATCTTTACTTATATGGCAAGGCATGTATCCTGTGAAATTCACAAACCAGCTAATCTGAAATACTTGAAGTCTTTTAGTATCAATATGACCACCAATTCAGTCTTGAAGGAATTGAACTGGAATTTAAAGGGATTTAAATGGAAGCAATACCCACTGGAGTCAACAGTAAGTGCCTTTGGGAGAAAAGTATAAATATGGTTAAATTCAAATTCTACAGCCCAATTACTTACGGGACTAACATTCAGCACAACTGAAACTGGCAGAAACCTATGTAAATAACTGTTCAGTACACCTTATGGCATCAGTGCTTTGGCTGCAAATTTTGGCAAATTTGAGTTATCAACTACTAAGGTTCTTCCTTCTGTAATTTGCAGAATTCTAGCCCTCCAGTACTCCATGGTTCTGTTGACACTGGCAAAATGACAAGTTAGCCTACAGATACATTCTGAGGAAACAGTCATTTGGAAATAACATTCCATGTATTTTTACTGGATCCAAAATAGGAAAAAAAACGCTCCTTCAGTATTTTTCTTTTAACAGACACTCTGAAGGTAAATGAAGCATGCTTGCTTGACCTAAGAACAACATTACTTAACTTGCTCTGAACATTTCCAAAAGGCACAAAGGCTGAATTCCTGTTAGTGTCCCCTATGGAAGGAGTTGGGCTTTTTTTTCCTGGTGCAAAACATACACATTCCATTCAAAGTAACAGAAGCTGAACTGTACGTATGTCACCATTTGTGCATGTGAACGCACATCTAATTGGACATCCAGTTGTGCTTTCAATTGTGCCTATGGGCTTGTCTAGATAGGCTATTTATCCTGTCTTGCCACTGTCACACAATGAAATTAATGATTTGTATATATATATATATATATATATAGAGAGAGAGAGAGAGAGAGAGAGAGAGGTTAAATCTCTGTCTGGATGAAGAATATGGCTGAGATATATACCTGAATAATTTGACAGAATAACACTGATATCATGTTGGAAGGCAGAAATTAGAAGTCAAGACAGTTTGGTCATCTTGTACTGTAGGCATACTTTAGTTAATAATGCGTCTGATAAGAAACTCTTTTAAAAGTCTTTTTTATGCCCCCCACTCCTCTTTCTTCCTCATCTCTTGTCTAACTTGGAGGTTTTAAAGCAGCATTGGGAGGATGGTGAAGACGGGCTGGAAAAATACTTTTTGTGTTGGGTTACAGTAGCATGTTTGCAATAAACAATGCAATAAAGCTTGTGTTGAGGAAGAATGGGATTCTACTCTAGTCAATACTACTAAAGCTGTGTGTGCCTCCACACAACAGGCAAGGTAAACAGCACCTGCCTCCTGAATCCCTTACTCAGCATGTGTGAACAGCAGGACAGATAAAAAGGGGGAAAGCAGAAAAGCCTGCCTCATTAGTTACCCCAGCATGTTTAAAAAAAACCCATAGGTTTATGTTTTGCTACAAAATAGAAATCATAAGAAATGTGGAGGGTGATGAAATAAAAAATAATATTTCCTGGCTGCATTTTTTGGGGGGAAAGCCTTCAAGTGGCCTCTAGAAGGTTCAGATGTTTTTGGTGTTGTCGAAAGTGAAAAAACTCCTCATGGAATGCAAGGAGAATACCTTTTGTCCTAATGATATCCCACAGTGATTCGCCATATTGGAAAGGAAGTGGGCCCAAAATGCCATGTACTGTGTGATAAAAGCCTTTGCGGTTTTTTGTAAAGTTCTTTTTTTAAAAAAAATATTGGGGAAATATAAATTCCCACCCATTTAGACAACCAATTCGAAGCATTCCAGAAGAAAAAATGTGATTGGTTGGGGCAGGCTTGCTGGCGATGAAGTGGCCAGAACTGCTATTATTGATTTTCATGGTAGTGATCATGAGCAATTTTGGAGTGGTAAAGTGACAAAAACAGTTTTTTGAAGCAGAAGATTGCACTTCCACATCTTGGATTTAATGAGGGAAAAAAAACCCTGCAACAGGAGCAACTTTTGGAGAATAATAATGCAAGTAATTCACTCGCAGCCACCATCGTTATTCACAACCATGCTCTGTGTGAACACGGATAAGGACAGGTTGCTCACCTGTAACCGTAGATCTTTGAGTGGTCTTCTGTGAATCCACACAGTGGGTAATTCCTGCACCTGCCCGGAACCTTCTGGAATCACTAAGCAGAGCATTTTGGTGGTAACTCTGCCCACTCTAACGGTCTCTTTAAAGGCTCTCCCACCTAATTCCCCTCAGTTTCTTGAAGGACACCACAGTTGGCAACACCAGGAATCTTAGAGCATATATGCCATAGCAGGACATAGAGGGAGAACGGGCGGATCTGTGTGAATTCACAGAAGACCACTCAAGATCTATGGTTACAGATGAGCAATCTGTCCACCTTCTTCGTGGGCTCTGTGAATACACACAGTGGGTAGATTAGCAAGCTTCACCTGTAGGAGGAGGGTATCATGCTTAAAGGATTAAACGAGGACAAATACTGACAGATAATGTCCCTTGAAACCATGACAATAACAATAACTTAAATCATTATGAAACCAGAAGAGCAATATACAACTATCACAGTCAGCCAGAGTAAGACTCATTGAATGGAGGACAATAACACAGCCGTCCCAAAAGCGGCCTCATTACAAGACCGAGCATCCACTCTGTAGCATGAAATAAAAGTCAATGGTGTTGACCGTGTAGCTGTCTGGCAGACATCCTCCAGGGGCACCCAAGAGAGGAAGGCAGCTGAAGTAGAGACAGTCCTGGTAGAGTGTCCTCAAACCTAAGAAGGCAAGGGCTTCCAGGACAGTTCATAACAAATGGAGATGGTTGAAACCACCCACTTGGACAGGCGCTGTGGAGAAATAGGGGCACCTGACTTAGACTCTGCATAGGACACAAACAATTTTGTAGACTTTTGAAGTGGGGCTGTCCACTGGACATAGAAGGCAAGGGCTCTCCGAGCATCTAGGGAAGGAGAGTCCTCTCAAAGTAATCCTTAGGATCCTGCATCAGAGCAGAAAGAACAATGGATTGGTTCAGATGGAAACTCAAAACCACCTTTGGCAGAAAAGACATGCCCGGTTTCAAAACTACTTTGTGCATGTGGAACACCAGGTACGGAGCACCGGATCAGAGACACAGAGTTCTCTGGCTCGATGGGCAGATGTGATAGCAATGAGGAAAGCTTTCTTCCATGAGAGGAGTCTCAGATCCGAGGTAGCCAAGGGCTCAAAGGGCCATCTAGTAAGCTGAGAAAGTACAAGTACAAGGCTCCAAGCTGGGGTGGACTTGACCACTGGTGGATGAAGACTGACATAGCCCTTCAGGAATTTCTTGACCACTGGATCCCTGAATGGGGACGGTTGGCCCTGGGCCTGGAATTCAACAGAGAGGGCTGCTAGGTAGCACTTCATAGACGAGATGGAGAGCCCCGAATCGGAAAGGTGTAACAGGGACTGGAGGATGGTATTCGTGAGGTGGCATCAACGGTGAGGCCATGGTCTGACAAGAAGGATTCAAAGTGTTTCCACTTGTAGGCATAGGAGCAAGGTGTGGCGGGTTGGAGAGAGGTATTGAGTACTGCCTGTACAACAGCAGGCAGCGGCGGGCTCATGGTTCACCTTGGATCTGAGGATGGATTCACGGCTGTATCCTCCAAGCCATCAGATGCAGCGTCTCATGGTCCACATGCCTGACGTTATCGTTCTTGATGGTCAACAGATACGGACGGTACAGAAGGTGCAGGTAGCATTGATGAGCCAGGCGGAGGAGAGGGGCAAACCATGGTTGCTGAGGCCACCATGGTGTGAGGAGGATCACATCCAATCAGTCCCAGCACAGCTTGGCTACCACTCAAGTCAGCAGCAGAAATGGTGGGAAAAGGTACAGGAGTGGTCCGGTCCATTGGTATAAGAACGCATCTCCCTTTGAGCCTTGAAACCTGAACCTGGCACAGAAGAGGCAACACTGCTTGTTGGCAGGAGTCACAAAGAGGTCTATCTGCAGAGTGCCCCAGCACCAGAACAATTCTTGTGCGACTGACCGATGTAGCATCCACTCGTGCACAGATGAACTGGAATGGCTCAGTCCATCGGCAAGAGTATTCTCCTACCCTGGAAGGTGGATGGAGTGGAGAAGAATATCCTTCTGAATGCACCAGTCCCAAATCTCAATGGTAAGGGAGAGAAGAGTCAGGGACCTCTTTCCTCCCTGCTTGTTAAGGTAGTACATTACAGATATATTGTCCGTGACAATCAAGAACGTTTTGCCCCTTACCAGCTTCTCGAAGGCTCAAAGCACTTTCTGCATGGCCAGTAGCTCAAGGACATTGATATGGAGCTCCTGTTAGCCGGCAGTCCACGTACCCTGGACTGCGTACCTCCCGAGGTGGGCTCCCCATCCAAACAAGGATGCATCCGTGGTGACTGAGACTTGAGGTAGTGGAGGCTCGAAAGGCATGCCCGCCATGATGTTGTTCGGATTTAGCCACCAGTCTAAGGAATGTTGAATCACTCATGGCATGGTGAGCAGTTTGTGTGGACCATCCCGAAGTGGGCCGAAGACATCCAGGAACCAAGATGGAGTAGTCGGAACCAGAGCCTTGCAAATTGGGTGACTGAAGTCGTGGGTGCCATATGTCCCAGGAGGATCTGCATCGAATGGGCTGATACCCTCCAGGATCTGCTGCATTAGAGTATGAGGTTGCAGAGAGTATCGAAGGGGTCCGCAGGCAGGTAAGCCGTGGCGGTCCTTGAATCCAAGCGCGCTCCAATGAACTGGAGAGACTGAGTGGGTTCAAGATGGGACTTCTCCGAGTTGATGATCAAACCTAGAGCATCCAGCAAGTCCAACATCAGGTCTATGTCCTGGAGAAGCTGAAGCTGAGATTCTGCCACCAAGAGCCAGTCATCAATGTAGGGGAAGACGATCACTCCCTGTTGACGCAGGAAGGCTGTCACGACCACCATATACTTCGTAAACACCCTCGGTGCTGTGGAGAGGCCGAAGGGCAAGACGCAGAACTGGAAGGCCATGTTCCCAATCTGGAAGGCGAGAAATCATCTGTGGGATGGGTAGGTTCCAATGTGAAAATACACGTCCTTGAGATCGATGGAGGCAAACCAGTCGACTCGCTGCAGAAGAGGCAGGATTGAACTCAGGGTGACCATTCGGAACCTCTTTGGGATGATGAACTCATTCACTCCTTGAAGATCGAGTATTGGGTGGAGACCACCATTCTTCTTGGTGACTAGGAAGTACCTTGAGAAGAAGAAGAGGTGACGATGGTCTGGGTGCACAGGTTCGATGGCCCCTTTCTGAAGCAACATCTGCACCTCCTCGAGAAGGGGAGGGGAAGGCGGAGTTGTTCGGATCTGACCTGTAGGTGGGAGTATTTCGAATTCGATCCAGTAACCAGCCTGGATGATGCGGACCACCCAGTGGTCTGATGTTATCTTGGACCAGATGTCGTGGAAAGCAGATAGACGGTTTCCAAACAGATAGGTCTAAGGGGGAAAAATGAGAAATTGAGAGTGGAGCAGATCAGAATTTCCTCCTGTCCTGTTCCTTGGACCTTTGCTTAGTAGGAGGTCAGTAACAAGAGGTGGCAGCCTGGCTCCTCATTGAAGAAGTGGACGAAGGAGGCTATTGGTACTGGGAGCGCCTGGAGGATTGTGGAGTGTATCCCCTCTGAAAGGACTGGGAATAGGAGGAGGAATGCCAACCGGATCAACCCCTCGACTGATACGCAGAAGATGAAGATGATGGCATACCGTACTTCCACACGGTGGTCCTCATCTTCTGTGTGAATTCGAGTTTTTCATCAGCTGAATTACTGAAGAGGCTGGAATGGTCAAACGGCATATTTTCAATGGTCGAGGCAGCTTGCGGGGCGAGGCCAGACGAGCGGAGCCATGCATGACATCGAAGAGCTACTGAGCCTGCCACTGTCTTGGCCGCACAATTGGTCACATGTCTGGAGGAGTTCATCTGCTGGCCTGCCAAGAGCTGAGCCTCTGCTTGGATTGCCTCTGCCATCTGGCGCCTTTCCTCAGGAAAATCTTGAATCAGTGGACGCAGGTGCTCCCAAAGTGATAGGCTCCCATGCAGGCAGAGTAGCTTGCAATCTGGAAACTCAAACCAGCGGCCGAATAGATCCTTTTCCTGATTATGTCAAGTTTCCATCCCTCCGGTCTACAGGAGTGGTCTGGGTCCGACGATGACGCCGTTGCTGAGAAGACTCCACCACTACAGAGTTCGGCCGATGATGCTCTCGGAGCCAACCAATACCATCACCGGACACCCGATAGAGGTGATTGATCCGTTTTGATGTTGATGGGATGAGCAACGGATTTTCCCATGAGCCTTGGGTGAGTTTAAGCAATGAAGGGAGCACTGGTATATCAGCAATGGGAGGAGCTTTTGACTTGATCCTACGATAGATCAGGTCCATAGGATCAGACTCCTTCTTGGTGATCTTCATGTCCAAGGCGTGGGCCATATAGACCATCTGCTCGGCAAATGCCCAGACTTCATCCGTTGGGGATGAGGAATCATCGTCAATCAGGTCCAGTGGTGGTGAAGGGGCCCTCAGTACGTAGGACACAGAAGAGTCCGATGACACAGATGAAGATGATGAAGGCAAAGGACTGTGGTCCCAAGGCAAAGGACTGCATTGTACACAGTGTAAGGAGGACACTCGCATTGGTGGGGGAGGAGGCAGAGGAGGCAGTGGCCGAGGATCTTGACATCCAGGTGAGTCCTGACCACCCACGTCCCTCAATATAGGCTTGGTCGAACACATCTCTTCCTGTTGAGCATGGTCCATACCATGGAAGGAGAGTCGAAGAGGGGAGTAGTAACTTCCATGACCAGCGGTATCATTGAAGCGGAATTGGGGCTGCTGTGTGAAGGTTAGGCTGTGAGCTCTCAGAGGAGAGGGGAAGGGCAGGTCAAAAGCCGAATGAGCCACTTCGTAGGCACCATTGGAATGTTCAACATCAAGGACTCGATGCGATGGAGTCGGAGTTGGAGCCTTCCGCAGTGCCTCCTGCGACATTGATTTGATGTTGACCATCACTGTTTCTGTACCGAGGAGCTCATCTCTGGATACTATGAGTACTGCAAATTGAGCTCAAACTGCAAGGGGGGACGTCATCTCCTCTTCTGAAATCTCACCTTCTTCCACATGTACAATCTCCAGGGAAGGAGTGGAGCTCACTTGCTGAGTGTGACCAGAAGTACCCTCGCTGGTTTCAGTAGAAGGGGCTGGTACTGAACTCAAATTCAGGGCCGATACAGCCGTGGTAACAGCAACTGACTGTTGTTGCTCCTTGGGCTCCTACACCAAAGTTGCCACTGTAGTGGACAAGAGGCACTCCTTAGGCTTTGGAGGAGATTGCTTGGTCTTCTTTTTCTTTTTAGACCTGTCTTTGGAGGAGGCAGAGGAGGCATGGTCCCGACTGGACCCAGACAGTTTTGAAGAGTCACGGCTCCAAGTTGAAATTGATGGCTTCAAAGAGCCATGGTCCTTCCTCGAACTCGAAGCAGTAACATACTTATGGGACTGATGTACGGCCTCTGGATCTGATGCCACCGACTCATGGCAGGATGGGCTTAAGTGTCAATGCCGTTTCTTGGCAGATTGACTGACCGACGGGGATCGACCTCTCTCCAGAGGTGGCGGGGCCTGAGCCGCCGAAGTTGAAGTGGATGGTGGGAACATTGCCTTCTCATAAAGGAAGGACTTAGGCTTCGAAGAGCATTGCTTATGAGCCTGAGGGGTGAAGTTTCGACAATGCACACAGGCATCCACATTGTGGGATTCACCCAGGCAGATGAGGCACTTTGAGTGCCCATTGGAGGCAGGGAGCTTCGCCTGGCAAACGGAGCACCATTTGAAGGTGGCAGATTTAGAGGCCATTATCACCCCAATAGTAAGGGAAAAGACGAAGAATAGTCAAACCAGTTCGAAGTCATGCCGAGTCAGAGTCCGGAGCCAAATCAAGGGGCAAGTTGAAAGCAGTCCAAAGGTCAAAAAAGCCAGAAATCACAACAAGTGTCAGAGGAAAAGCTGAAAAATGAAGTCCAAATACAGTCCGAGTCAATCCACGAGGTTAAAAAAAAAGGGAGGGAAGTGAAAAAAGCTCTAGCGATAGAGGTTCCTACGTGCTGCTCGCACGGCAGATGAAAAGGAACTGAGGGGAATTAGGCGGGAGAGCCTTTAAAGGGACCATTAGAGTGGGCTGAGTTACCACCAAAAATGTTCTGCCTAGCGATTCTAGAAGGTTCCGAGTGCTCTGCACAGGTGCAGGAATTACCCACTGTGTGTATTCATAGAGACCACGAAGATCTTCCTATACTAGCAATGTTGACAAAAAATTGTGGAGACAAATGAACGGTGCTGCGATTGTGAGTTAATGCACAGAAATGAGCATTATATCTCCTCCTATAGATGACCCCTCAGTTTTCTTATGCTTGCCTAACCTTGTGGTTTTATTTCACATGTGCATATTATTAATTTTCAATAAAATGTTTGCTGAAGCATGCTCAACTGTGCTTCTTTTTTTGTGGTAGAGGAACCTATCCCTATCTTTCCCCGGTTATTTCTGCCTCTGATACCAAAGATATAATGCTGGAAGACTGACTTACTACATTGCAATTCACTTTTATAGTTGATGTGCCACTGAAATGACCCAAAGTTGCTGCAAAACCTGTATGTGGAAAAAAGGCTGTGTTGGGATGGGGGTCTGTGTGGCTTAAAAGGCAGGTTTTGGAGGGTGTAGTATAGGAGACATAGATATGGAGACATAGCTATGTCTCTCAGTGTAGGAGCTTGGCTGTAATGCCCAATCTAATTCATTAACCGAGATATTCCTATATTGATATTTCCCCTGTGCTGAGGATGCAATGGCTATTGTTTTTTGTAAAAAGGAGTTAATTTACATATATACAAATGGCCACACTGTCCACAGAATAGTGCTGAAATTGATTTGGGCAAAATGTAAAAACCTATACAAATAAAAAGAACAAATTCAATATTCCCTGGCCATGAAGCACGCCAAGCTGCTAAAGTCACTATTAATTCACATTTGAAAAACAACTTACTTTAGTGTCACTTTTGTGCCATTTGATTATCTGATAAAATTATCACACAGATTCCATTATATCTAAAATGGCTGGCAACTTCTACTGGATGAATGCTCCTGTCATAGTTGAAAAGAAATTTTGGGCAGAGATGGAAAAAGCGTCAATATCAACCAGCATTATAGGGCATGTGATTTAACCACTGAAATCTTAAGTATGAACTTTTATACAGCAAGACTTTTGCTGGTGGCTTCATAGTTATATGCCCCAGATGCTGGCACAATATCACGTGCTGTGTGATGTGAGCATAGCTGAAGAATAACCTTGTCAAGCACATATTTTGGCTTAAGAGATTTCAAGAGAGGTCATGTTATTCTTCCAGAATTCTCAGATTGCTAGAGAGGTTAAAAACAATAAAAAGGGGCATGTGTAGGGCCGCTGCGTGGTAGGGCCACTGCATGGTGAAGATGGTGAAAGGCTTAACAGGGGAGAGAGAAAAGGCAGAACAACGGCACCTTCTTTGATTCAGTCATCTCTCAAAGGGGGAACAGTGCTCAACTTGGGGAAAATGGAGCAGATGACAGAGTAGGGGAAATGTGTATTCCTGCAGGGCAGGGGCTTGGATTGGCTGGCCCTTGTGGTCTTTTCCAATTCTATGATTCTATGACTCTATAAGTCATGGTACCTTTGAAACTGTTTCACTGTGTCCTATAGGACTGCTTTCCATCCTTAATGTGATCCCATCCAGCCACATAAGATGCCTTTGCTGTTTTTGTACATAACAGTTCTCTTCCTTCCCCACCCCCATAACTCTTTTCATTCTTCCATGGAACACACAGTATCTTCCCCAACCATCTGTGATGACGATATGGCAATTATTTTATCTTGTCTTTTTCAAGCAACAATGCACAGCCTTTCATTTCATTTCTCCAAAAAGCACAGAATACCCATTCTCAGAACAGTAAACCCACAGAACTGGGAAAGATAAAAGGCACTGCAAACATAAACTGCTTTTTGGAGTTTGCAGAAAGCACCAAAGGAAAAATGTGGAATGCAATTTTAGGAAGGAACAATATAAAAAGCAAAGCAAAAATATCTATCAGCTAACATGTAGAGAGACATAATGATGGAAGTGATGTAACTTGTGTTATAAACCAACAAGTGTGGCATGGGTATTTAAATATTGATTTCTTCTGCGTGGGCTGGCTAAACAAAGTGGTTTCTGGTGGCAGCTGCAGGCACAGAGCAACATCTAAATCAGCCGTCTTTTACATCTTTTACATATGCGCATATATCAATACCTATAGCTCAGCTTCATCTTTAATTCTCCAAGGGCTGTATTACTGTAGAAAGTAAAATCACCATTAATTTCCAGGGGACTCAATCAAGTTCTCTTGCCCCAACCAACAAAGAAGTCACATTTCCCCAAATCTGTCAGGATGGAGAATTTCCCCCAAATTATTTACTACTAGCCATCTGGAATATCATTCGTCAAGCATGATGGACACCTGTTTTTGGCTAGTGATAATACTAATGTGAAGTCGAAGGCTTTCACGGCTGGCATCCATAGATTTCCCTTGGTTTTTTTCCTGGGCTGTGAGGCCGTATTCTGGGATAGTTTCTTTCTGATGTTTCGCCTGCATCTGTGCTGGCAGTAGGAGTGTGTGTGGAGTTTATATGCTGTGAACCCCTGTTGGGGAGTATATGTAAATTTGTGTAACTGAATGGTTAGTTTCTGGGTATAGACATGAAAGGCTGATTAGTGCCTGTTTGGCTAATGGTTGGTTGATGGCCCATTATCTGCTGGAAATCCCCCTGTCCCTGGGTGGAATTCCTTTGTAAGTGTTGAGTTTTGATTCTATTGTTTTTCAAAACTGGAAGCCAGATTTTATTTACTTTTAGGGTTTCTTCCTTCCTGTTGAAGTTGTCCAGGTGTTTGTGGATTTCAATAGCTTCTTTGTGCATTCTGACATAATCGTTGTTGGCTTGGTCCAGAATTTGGGTGTTATTAAAAACATTAAGTGTCCAGGTTGGTTTACAACATGTTCTGCTACTGCTGATTGTTCTGGCTGACCCAGTCTGCAATGTCTCTCATGTCCCTTGATTCGTATGTGCACACTGCATTTAGTGGTCCCTATGTAAACTTGTCCACAGCTGCATGGTATGCGGCAAACTCCTGCAGCTTGAGAGGGTCTCTTTTGTCCTTCACTGAGTGTAGCGTTTCTTGGATTTTCTTGGTTGGTCTGTTTGGAGGTTGTGTTTCCTCATCAGTTTCCTTATCTGTCTGTGACTCCTTTGATGCATGGTAAAAATACCTTCCCTTTGGCTGGCTGTTTTTCTTCTTCATTCCTGTGGTTTTTTTCTGGGTGTGGCTGCTCTTGTGATGTCTGATCTGGAGTAACTATTAGCCTGTAGGGCCCAGTTTAGGTGCCTCAGTTCGTCCTCCACACAACCTCCAAACAATCTACAGACCAACCCAAAAAATCCAAGAAATGCTACGCTAAGCGAAGGACAAAAGAGACCCTCTCACAGCAGGAGTTTACCGCATACCATGCAGCTGTGGACAGGTTTACATAGGGACCACTAAACACAGCGTGCAAACACGAATCAAGGAACATCAGAGACACTGCAGACTGGGCCAGCCAGAAAAATCAGCAGTAGTAGAACATGTTGTGAACCAACCTGGACACTTAATGTTATTTAATAACACCCAAATTCTGGACCAGGCTGACAACTATCGTGTCAGAATGCATAGAGAAGCTATTGAAATCCACAAACACCTGGACAACTTCAACAAGAAAGAAGAAACCCTAAAAGTAAACAAAATCTGGCTCCTACTTTTTAAAAACAATAGAATAAAAGCTCAACACTTACAAAGGAATTCCACCCAGGGACAGGAGGATTTCCAGCAGATAATGGCCCATCAACCAACCAATAGCCAAACAGACACTAATCAGCCTTGCATGTCTATACCCAGAAATTAACTATTCAATTCCACAAATTTAAATATACTCCCCAGTAGGGGTTCACAGCATATAAACTCCACACACACTCCTACCCAACCATTCTCTGAAGATGCCAGCCACAGATGCAGGCGAAACGTCAGAAAGAAACTATTCCAGAACATGGCCTCACAGCCCAGAAAACCCCCCAAGGAAGATCTATAGATAATATTGATGTTATCAGTTATACATTTCTTTTTTTAATTGTCATACCATTAAGAAAACATGGAAATTAAAATAAAATTACATTCTCTTTTTCTGGAAGCTATGTCATCCCATGTCCACTGTGTAATTCCAGTATAATTACTTATGTACAACTGGAACATTCGATAGAATCATATTGATATGAAAAGGGGAGGACTGAAAACACAAAACAATGTGGATATTCCATCCAATATAGTGCTTACTTTAAAACTGCTTTTATTTGTTTTTAATTTGTATTTTTTAAAAAATATTTTCAGATTATTTAAATTATCTTTATTGTCTCCATTGACGCCCCTTTGTCGTGGGAGAGAGGCTTGCGTACCCTAATGATGTTTTCAGCTATGCTGGCAGTAGGGTCTCCAATGCCAGACAGGTTAAAACCGAAGGATCTGACAAAGAGCGTCAAAGGGCAGGATGGGCTCTCTAGCCTTATGGCAACCGTCCTAGGAGAAGGAAAACTCTAATCCCAAACCCGGGCAGATGGTGCTTGTCCAACCCTATAAGGTCAACCATCTAAGAGAAGGAAACTCTAATCAAACCTACAACCCGAGGACCTCGCTGCTACCGTCCATGCTTGCAAGGCCACAGCAGATGAACCTTTGGTTTAAAGGGTGAGGCCAGTTCTGTGCACGCTGCGCTCCACCAGAAAAATCCATTGCACAGGCTCGAAGGACAAATCCATTTCAAAAAAAAAAAAAAAAGCCCTGTAGCGATAGGCGAGGGACGAAACCGGCAGGTGTAAAGATGCACTGGACGCCGCAGACCCAACTCTGCATGCAGGCGGTTCAGAACTTTGGTCTCTTGAGGCTGACCCGGGAGATGACAGTCTTGTTCGGCAGCATCCTGAACGACCAAGCAGCCTTTTTTTAAGGAGAGCACTGCTTGCCCCATATGGAGAGGGGACTAGAAAAGGTGGCCTAATGAAAGCTCATCCCCAACTACCTGGTTGGCTAGCCGTGGCCAACGGGAATCTTCTGATGCAGTCAAACCAAGGCAAAGAAAAAAAGGCACACACCAGCCTCCAAAGGTGTAAATAAACTGACGCTTGCATGCTGGAACATCAGAACCATGCGAGATTCTGCAGATAGTGGACGGCCTGAGCGTCATTCTGCTCTAATAGCCCATGAACTATCACAACTTAATATTGACATTGCTGCTCTTAGTGAAGTTCGTCTCCATGAGGAAGGTAGCCTTAAAGAACAGGGCGCCGGCTACACACTTTACTAGTCTGGCAAACCCAAAACCGAAAAACATCTTTCAGGAGTAGGCTTCATGATTAAAAACTCAATTGCCTCCAAACTCGAAACCTTGCCAACAGGACACTCTGATCGCATTATTTCCTTATGCCTCCCACATGTTGTTCTCTTTAGTATATATGCTCCAACTATGCAAGCCGACCCTGTAGAGAAAGACAAATTCTACACAGACCTACGCCACCTCATACAAAATGACCCTGTAGAAGATAAAATTATTATCCTTGGTGACTTCAATGCCAGAGTAGGAAAGAACTCCGAAGCCTGGAAAAGTGACTTAGGCAAACATGGTGTTGGAAATTGCAATGATAACGGACGCCTCCTGCTAGAGTTCTGTGCAGAACAACAGCTCACTATTACAAATACTATCTTTCAGCAGAAAGACAGCTTGAAGACAACCTGGATGCATCCCCGATCCAAACATTGGCACCTCATTGACTATGTTCTAGTCCACCAGAGAAACATTTGTGATTTCCATCATACTTGAGTGATGCCCAGTGCAGAATGCCAAACAGATCATCGCCTCGTAAGATGTAAACTAAGCCTTCATCTTAAGTTCAAACCTAAGAGGGGTGGCATCTTAAAGAACAGACTCCAAGTCAACAATCTTCAACAAGCTACCACAAGAGACAAATTCCAGGCAAACCTGCAAACAAAACTTGAAGACCATCCTACAGATCCTTCTCCTACAGTGCTTTGGCAACATATCAAAAACAGCATCCTCCAGTCTGCGGAAGAATCCCTCAGGTTCTCCCACAAGAAAAATCAAGACTGGTTTGATGAAAACAAGCAAGAGATCCAAGAGCTGTTGGCAAAGAAGAGAACTGCTTACCAGGTTCTCTTGGTAACCTGTAAGAAGCAGCCATGTAAGAAAAGCAGCTTTCCGTCTCACATGTATTAAGCTTCAACAAAAACTCCAAGACATACAGAACAAGTGGTGGATCAATATAGCAGAAAAGACACAACGCTGTGTAGATCTGGGTGATCTTAGACGTTTTTATGAAGCTCTTAAAGCAGTGTTTGGACTTAATTATCAGGTCCAAAGCTCCTTATACAGTACAGATGGTCAAACATTAATTACGGATAAAGCCTCCATCCTGAGTCGATGGGCTGAACGCTTTCAAAGTCTCTTCAGTGGCGAGTAGTCCAAGGCTCAGCTATCCAACATATGATACAAAAACAGGTGAAAAATGAATTGGACATAGCTCTCACTTTGGAAGAGACCTTCAAGGCCATACAGCAGATGAAAAATGGCAAGGCAGCTGGGATTGATGGAATCCCACCTGACGTCTGGAAACATGGAGGTCATGTACTCCATGATAAATTCCATGAACTCCTTGTGAATTGCTGAGAAAAGGGGGAACTGCCATCAGATCTCCGAGATGCAGTCATCATCACCCTGTACAAGAAAAAAGGAGCAAAATCCAATTGCTCAAACTATCGAGGCATAGCACTGCTCTCTATTGCTGGAAAAATCCTTGCAAGGATACTCCTGAACAGATTAGTTCCTGCCATTGCAGAAGAACGTCTTTCTGAAAGCCAATGTGGCTTCAGAGCCAATAGGAGTACTACAGATATGGTATTTGCCCTTAGACAACTGCAAGAGAAATGTAGAGAGCAGAACAAGGGTCTCTATGTAACATTTGTCAACCTCACCAAAGCCTTCGACACCGTGAGTAGGAAAGGGATGTGGAAGATCCTGGAAAGACTAGGAAGTCCCCCCAAATTCCTTAAAATGATTATCTTGCTACACGAGGGCCAGCGCGGTCAAGTAAGATATGGCAATGCTCTTTCAGAGCCCTTTCTATTAACTAATGGAGTGAAGCAAGGTTGTGTTCTTCCACCAAGTTTATTTACAATCTTCTTCAGCATGATGCTCCAAAGGGCTACGGTAGAGCTTGAAGAAGACAACGGCATCTATATACGTTACCGTACTGATGGCAGCTTGTTTGACTTCAGCCGTCTGAGGGCTTGCACTAAGACTCTAAACTATCTAGTCTGTGAGCTGCTCTTCACTGATGCTGCTGCCCTTGTTGCCCACACAGAAGCAGCTCTGCAGCGCCTAAAATCCTGCTTCGCAACAGCTGCAGAGCTGTTTGGGCTGGAAGTCAACCTGAAGAAAATGGAAGTTCTTTACTAGCCTGCACCACAGGACGAACACCACCATCCCCACATTGCCGTCGGCAACTCTGTGCTTAAGTCCGTTCAGCAGTTCACCTACCCAGGAAGCATCATCTCCTCAGATGCCAAGATTGACAAAGAGATCGATCACAGGTTAGCAAAGGCACATAGTGCATTTGGAAGACTTTACAAAAGAGTCTGGAGTAATAAACACCTGAGGCGAAGCAAAAAAATCAGTGTGTATAGAGCCATTGTACTGTCTATTGTCCTTTATGGGTCTGAAACATGGGTCACCTATCGCCACCACTTACGACTCCTCGAACGCTTCCATCAGTGCTGTCTACGCACAATCCTAAATATACACTGGACTGACTATGTGACAAATGTAGCTGTCCTTGACCAAGCAGGGATCACCAGCATTGAGGCCATGATATTGAGAATACAGCTGCGCTTGGTAGGGCATGTTTCTAGGATGGAGGACCATCGCCTCCCAAAAATAGTACTCTACGGTGAACTTGCCACGGGTCAGAGGAAGAGGGGCACTCCAAAAAAACGATACACGGACTCCCTGAAACAACATCTCAGGCTCAGCCAAATTGATCACCAGCAATGGTCCGCCCTGGCCTCGCATCGGGAGGCATGGAGACACACTATCCACAATGCGGCAGCCTTATTTGAGAATTCACACCGAACAAGTCTTGAAGAGAAACGACAACGCAGAAAGAATCACAACCCGGAAACATCACCCAAAGAGACCTTCTGCTGTGCTTTCTGCAACCGGATTTGTCTATCTCGGATTGGCCTTTTTAGTCATCAGCACGCTTGCAGAAAACGCGGGATGAGTCATTCCTGAATCTTCATTTGCGAAGAAAAGCCAGAGAGAGATTGTCTTAAAATTTAAAGTGATTAAAGTATTTTTATTTCTATATCTTTTAATATAAGGAAGAGTATAAATATTTCTATAAAAATAAATATATTGATAGACCAATAAATGCCAGCTAAACACATTCCTACATAAATAGTGTACCACAGCATGTAATTCCTCCCCACCTGCCCCTGCCCTGCCCGTGGCTTTCATATCAATTCCTTTTCTAGCTGGGACCTTTGGAGTTTGAACAGACATGTAGCAAAAAGAAGGAATGCTCTTGCATGCAGCACAGCTACCCCCTTCCCACAGCTTCAATGGTTCAGGCACACCCAGCCTGGGGTAACATGCACTATGGCTCCTCTTTATGTGGCATAAAAAGTGATGCCACCCACTTCTCTCCACAGTCTAGCTAATCAGCTGGGCTGCTGAGGGGGCAGAAATGCTGTTTCCTGGCTCCTTACTATTTATTACTGATAGTATGGTAAATAGTGACTTGCTGAGGGATAGGAGCATACTGTACTCTGTGCGTGTGTGTGTAGGATTTGGGATGTGTATGCAGTCATGTATGCATGTGTGTATGCATTTGTGGCCTCTGCCTTCTCAGCTAAGACTATATTAAGCCCTTGGGGCTGAAAAACTTGCAATATCACTGGTCTAGCATTACTATACCAACCTTAATAGTGTTAACATTTGATATGTAATGTCTCTTGATGCCCGCCCCCTCACATGTGAACTTGACAGGAGTTCTGTTTTGTGGCTTGATACAGATGAATTTTTTAAAATAATGTCTTCTTTCTGGTTTTGTCAGAGCAACTCAGACAATCACCACCATTATCTGAATAAAAGCCATGCCCTGATACTTAAATGTGGAAGATATCTGTAGAAAAGACAAAACTGTCTTAGAATCTCCTGCCCCTACAAATACATAGAGATAGACATACAGTACACAATATGTACCCCAGAGTGAGTTAATGCATTCTTTGTCAAGTCACTTTCATATACTGCCTAGAAAATATACCTTATCTCCAAGCAGAACACTCATACATTGAATGGTCCATGTTTATTGTACCCAATATACTCTCTCCACTTCTTTACATTGTACAGTAACAACGCGGAGTCTCTGCACGTTGACGAAGCAGAGTGAGAAACCCTGTTCATGGCCCTGATTTGTGTACATTCTCTGTGCTATCAAATAAAATGTGCACAATCACCAGTGTTTATGTACATTCACCATCAGACTCACATTAGTCACAACATATGCACTGGATAATTATGTAAACTGAATGTCTGATTCAGATATTCTGGGTCAATGATTCACTTCCTAGTAATCCCTGGCTACCAAGGTTTACAACCATGCTAATCAAGCAAATGAAGCTAAGTAGCAAGTTTACTTGACTGGAAACGTAATCAAAAACAACAATTACATCTATTACATGCAAACTGTTCTAATAAGATTCAGCAAGCAAATGTTTTCCCATGTGAAGATAATTAGAAAAAAAATTACCAGAGTGCTTTTTATGTTAAATAATTAGCAGGCACAGCAATGATTATTTAGATATATGAATTAAAATTTCTATCTATATGGGGAGTGATCAAAATAAATCACAATACAGATGTCATTTAGACATTCTCCCAGCCATGAGGAAACTGCTTTTATGTGAGGAACTCCAGTGTGTCTGAAACAACATTTAAGTGAGCCAGCCAAGAATTGGAAGGCAATTGTAGACCTTTCCAACAGAATGAAAAGTCCCCTCCCCCATTACAACACAAATATCATGGGGAAAATCCAAAAGACTGACCTCTTTATACTCCTCACACATTATACACTCTGAACAAAGAGTGACACAAACATATTTTAACCTTCATGGTATAGTTCAAATTATTCTGATTCAGAGACAATAGTATGATATCTAATTCATATGACCAAAGATGATCCATATAACGCTTTAGACCTCTGCTCAGAAGGGAGAAAATTATTAATCATGGTAACATGTTTTCTATGGATGCTCATTGTAGCAAAGAGTTAAATTTAAACACTTTACTAGCCAGTCTTTTTCTGAGATGGAATCATACTTGCAAATGTAGACACAATATGATTTTATAGGACATCTTCTCTGATACCTTGAAGACCTGGTGAGTGCTTAAGTACAACAACCAAACACGGAATGCTCTTCAAGAACATGGTTTGAAAAGGACTGAGGACCCCTATTGGAAAATCACATTCCCAGGAAACACCATCTCAGCCACTATGGATGTGGAACCCCTATATACCAATATCGCACACAAGGACGGACTACAAGCTGTCAGGAACCTCATTCCAGATGGGACCATAGCTGACCTAGCCATCAAATTCTGCTGCTTTGTTCTCACACATGCCATGGACACACACATGGCACCACAATATGCCAACATCTTCATGTTTGACCTGGAACAATGCTTTCTTAACTCCTGCACCCAGAAATAACTCCTTTACCTGAAGTACATTGAAGATACGTGTTAATAGAGGGGACTCATTAAAGATATCCCACCAGAATTTTAACAACTTCTACCTTACCCCATCATCAACCTCAGCCTGGAGCTATTAACAGGAGAAGTTCACTTTCTGGACATGACTGTACAGCTACACAGTGGACATCTAAGCACCACAGTATGTTGCAAACCCACTGACCGCTACATGTACTTACCTACCTCCAGTTTCCATTCTGAACACACTACCAAATGTGTGTTTGGAGCTTACAGCCAAGCCCTCCAATACAATCACATCTGGTCAGACTGACAAGACAGGGATGCCAAACTCACAGAATTACAACAAGCATTCCTTAAGTTACAGAACACACCACATGAAGTAACAAAACACACACACACACACAAAAACAACAACAAATGAACAAGGGAAGGCTTATACCCATAACTAATCTATTACAGAACAGGCTAAAAACAGGAAATGACCAAACCCCATGGTCACATACAGCTCCCAACTGAGATCACTCAGACATATCATCAATGATCTACAACCTATTCTGGTCAATAACACTGTCCTTTCAAGGGCTCTTGGTGGCAGGCTTTTACATCCTCCCAATCTCAAACAGTTACTTACCTACAGGAGGATACACAGTGTGGATGGGGAGATGGGTACAAGACCTTGTGACAAACTTTTGTTTGTTTGTTCTTGAATTGTGCTCAGAACTGGATACAGTATTTCATGTGAGGTTGGACCAAAGCTGAATAGAATGGTACTACTATTTCTCTCAATCTAGACACTATACAGTTGTTCCTCCACATTTGCGGGGGTTAGGGGCGTGAGACCCCTGCGAATGTGAAAAAAACGCAAATAAAAACTAGGTCATGCCACTGCCCTTCCGCAATCCCTGCTGCTTCTCCCCCCCTCCCGGCTTGCCAAGCCTCATTGCTTCCTCCCACCCCCTCCCGCCCCCCCCGAGGCAGTGACGGGGCTTGCCAAGCCTCGTTGCTTCTTCCTCCCCCCCTCCTGCCCCCCCAGCGGCAGCAACAGGGCTTGCCAAGCCTCATCGCTGCTTCCTCCCTCCCCCTGCCATCCCCCCCAAAGGCAGCAACAGGGCTTGCCAAGCCTCGTTGCTGCTTCTTCCCACCCCCTGCTGCCCCCCCCCCCGAGGCAGCGACGGGGCTTGCCAAGCCTCATCACTGCTTTCTCCCCCCCTGCGGCCCACCCCCAGACGCAGCGACAGGATTTGCCAAGCCTCGTAGCTGCTTCCTCACACACCCTGCAGCCCACCCCCAGACACAGTGACGGGACTTGCCAAGCCTCGTCGCTGCTTCCTTCCACCCCCTGCGGCCCCCCCAGAGGCAGTGACGGAGCTAGCCAAGCCTCGTCACTGCTTCCTCCCACCCCTGCCCCCCCCCGAGGCAGTGACGGGGCTTGCCAAGCCTTGTCACTGCTTCCTCCCACCCCCTGCCGCCCCCGCCAGAGGCAGCGACAGGGCTAGCCAAGCCTCATCGTAGTTTTTTGTATGGCCGGGGGGGGGGGGCTCCCAAAACCACGAATAGTCAAAACCGCGAATCTTAAAGCCGTGAATGTGGAGGGGCAACTGTACTCCTATTGATACAGCCTAGAATCACATTGGCTTTTTTAGCTGCTGCCTCACACTGTTGACTCATTTTCAGCCCTGGTTAATACTTGGATAGGAGACTGCCAATGAATACCAGGTGTTGTAGGCTATATTTCAGTGGAAGGAAATGGCAAACCACTTCTGAGTATTCATTGCCTAAGAAAACCCTAGGAAATTCATGGGTTTGCCATTAGTTGACAGGTGACTTGAAGGCACATACACACACAGGCAAGAATAATTTTCAATTTTACTCTCTGCAATGCTAGAAATTTGGGGACTGTAGGAACATTTCAAAAGGAGAGAATTCTCATCTCTCTATTTTGCCTCCCCCCCCCCGAACTGCCTTTGCACTTTCTTCCTTGACATTCTTCAGTAATTGTCCCAAGTCTTTGCTATTTTCTTCTAGTAGTATGGTGTCATCTACATATCTTAAATTGTTGATGTTCCTTCCTCCAATTTTCATGCCTCCTTCCACTGCATCTAATCCTGCTTTACATAGGATATGTTCAGCATACAAGTTAAACTGATAGGGTGATAAAATGGAGCCTTGCCTGACCCCCTTGGCAATTGAAAACCATTCCATTTCTCCATGCTGTGTCCTGACAGTAGCCTCTTGACCTGAGTACAGGTTACACATCAGGACAATCAAATGTTTTGGCACACCCATTTCTTTAAGAGTGATCCATAGTTTTCATGATCTACACGGTCAAAAGCTTTTCTGCAATATATAAAGCACAGGGTGAATTTCTTTTGCAATTCTTTGGTGTGCTCCATTATCCAACATATGTTTGTAGTATGATCCCTGATGCTTCTTCCTTTCCAGAATCCAGCTTGGACATCTGGCATTTCTTGCTCCATATATGGTAAAAGTTTTTGTTGTAGAATTTTGAGCATCACTTTGTGTCATGTATTAGCTTCCTTGGACTCAGTAATCACCAGTTTCAGAGTTAAACAGAAAGCTTTATTGCTACAGTAGTCTAAAGAGTGAACTATACAAAATTGCTGCTTCAAAAGAAGTATATAGGAAAAACAGTAAAATAAAAAGTATTTACAGTCAGCCAAATCTGGCGGGCAACCTACCCATTGCTTACCTATCATCCCCAATCCCAGTTCTCACCCAGAGTGGGCATTACCTATCATTTCCACATCCTTCCACAGGTGCAAGTCCATTGAGCCCATTTCCAGACACATACCATCCTCCCTTGTCTCCCTCCAGCACATCAACTTGTTACAGTGTTCTCAAATAATGCAAAACATCAAACGGTCAAGCATGAAAGATTCTGTCTCTGTACCTTGAAGCAGTTCTATTGGTATGCCATCTGTTCCTGGTGATTTATTTTTCCCAAGTGCTTTGAGTGCAGCTTCCACCTCACTGTCTAAAATGGTAGGTTCATCTTCAAATGGTTCTTCCTTGAATAAATCTGTAATCCATGTATCTCTTTTATATAGTTCTTCAGTGTATTGTTTCCATAGGCTTTTAATTTGTATTTGCTCATGTAATGTGTTTCACTGCTAGTCATAGAGCACCCCCTCTCTTGGTTTAAATTTCCCTTGGATTTCTCAGCTCTTGTTGAAGAGATCTGTTCTTCCTTTTTGTTGTTGTTGTCAACTTCTATTTCTCTGCATTGATTATTACACTGGTTCTTTTTGTTCCCACACAGAGGTTGCTAAACAGTTTCATCTGTCTTCCACTGAGGCCTCACTTTCTTTTTGGCTGCATATAGAGTCCTTTTGCATTCCTCCCTGACAATGTCCCTGGTTTCAGCTCAGAGTTCTTCTAGCTCCTGATTAATTAGGCTCAATAGTGCAAATCTATTTTTTACATTCTCTTTATGTTCTTCAGGTTGTATTTTATCACTATGGTTGGTTTAGTGTTTTTCTTTAGTTTTACTCTAATTTTTGATATTAGCAGTTCATGGTCTGTACCAAATTCTTCTTCTGGTCTTGTTTTTGCAGAGAGAATGGAACTTCTCCATCTTCTGCTTTCAATTATGTAGTCTATTTGATTTCTATATTAGCCATCAGGTAATGTCCATGTATGTAGTCGCCTCTTTGGTTGCTTGAAGAATGTGTTTGTGATGAACTAACTGTTGGCCTCACAAAATTCAATCAGTTAGTCTCCTGTTTCATTTCTTGATCCTAGGCCAAATTTTCTTACTATTCTGCTCTGTTTCCTGCTTTTGCATTTCAGTTGCCCATGATTAACAAGTCTTGTTTTGGTGTGTGATCAATTTCCTCTTGGACTCCAGCACAGAATCTTTCAATTTCTCCTTCTGCCTCTGCAGTTGGAGCATAAACTTGGTTTGTGGTTATATTGATGGGTTTCCCTGAAGTCTTATTGATATTATTTGGTCAGACTTTGCATTATATCTTTTTACTGCTTTTGCTACATCTCTCCTCACTATTAACCCCACCCTGTTTCTTCTTAAAGTTCTATTTCTTGAGTAAAACACCATGTAATCTACTCAAAATGTCCCATTCTTGTCAAATTTAGCTTGCTCACCCCAAGTATTGTAATGTTTATACATTCTATTTCTTGTTCTACTATGTGTAGCTTCCCCTGATTCATACTTCCCACATTGCATGTTCCTATAATATGTGTTGTGCTGCTTTAGACTTTCCTTTCACCTCTGAGCATGTAAACAGCTGAACGTCCTTTCAGCTTAAGTCCAAGGGCATCATTAGCCATAGCGCTACTCATAGTTCTCTGCTGTACACCAGTAGAGTGACTTCCTACCTGGGAATCTCATCTTCTGGCACTATCTCATTTCATTTTGGATTGTCTCATTATAAGTTTTTAATGGTAAAAGACTTTTAAAAGGGCTTTACTGTGCCTCCTTCTGCACAGCGTTAGCTAGTCTGGCTCCTCAGCAAAAGCCTGTCCGATATGGGATACCCTACTAGCAGTACTACTGCCATCAGCATAGCCTCTTGCCTTATAGGAGCAGGCAATCTCACTATCATCAAAAGAAAAAATCATTGACCACCAGTGCCGAATAGCAAGCAAGCGAGTTATCATTTCATCATTTCTCTTATGTTCTAACAAAACATAGGTAAAAAGACATCTACATTAAATGCCCTTTGTCTACTCTACATATAAAATACTGTTACATTGCTTGATGTATAATTTCTTTTACTGCTAAACTGAACATATTTAAATGGCTGGTAGCAGAACTCCAATGTTGCTAATGAGTCTCCTATAAATATAATAGGATTACCCATCAAAAAAGTTATTTGTGAATTATGTATACATTATCGCAAATTTTAATAAGCTGTTTGCCTATAACATTTAGAGCATGGAAGCAACGCATTAAAGTAGCAACATTTCCATAATATAGATTTTTAATGATAACAAGAGCATGGTAACAACTGGTAACATCATTGTGTGTGTATACAGGCACATATGTAATGTGCCATATTTATTCAGTATTTTTTTTTCTTGTTTGCAAGGCAGCATTTGTGCATTTCAAGGGGATATATTTTACAATTTAGAATATGAACAATAAAATAACAACAACAAAAAACCCAATACAGTAGCACCCCTGTATCTGCACCCCTGTATCACCCCCCACAGATGGCAAATTCTGCAGATAATAGCGAACACAATCCCAGGGGCCATCTAACTTTCTCCCCTTCCTCCTTCGCCCCTGCCATGGCCCCGCAGCAGTGACAGGAGCCATCCTGAAGGAGGAGGGAGAGATTGATCCCCCCCTCACTTCACCTGCACCATGACACCACCGCAGTGGCGATTGTGTGTGGGGGGGAAGGGGCTAGATCGCTCTCCCCTTCCTCCTTTGCTCCAGCAATGCCCCCACCACAGCGGCAATCATGGAAGTGAAGGGGGAAGGGGAGGAGGCTACATTGCTCTCCCCTTCCCCTCACCATGGCCCCGCTGCAGCGGCAATCATGGGGATGAAGGGGGGAGGGGAGGAGGCAAGATCGCTCTCCCCTTCCCCCTCCCCCCCGCCATGGCTCTGCCACAGCAGTGATTGCAGTAGCAAAGGGGGAAGGGGCTAGATCACTCTCCTTTTTCCTTTCCCCCCTGCCATGGCCCTGCCACAGCCGCGATCACAGGGGCAAAGAGGGAAGGAGTGAGATTGCTCCCCCTTCCCCCCCACCATGGCCCCACCACAGCGGCAATCGCAGGGATGAAGGGGGAAGGGGGGTAGGCTTGATCTCTAGATCGCTCCTCCCCTCCCTTCCCCCTTTGCCACTGCGATCGCCAGGGCAGTGACCAGGAGCCCTCTCAGGGGAAGGGATGGGAGAGGTGAGATTCCTCCTCCTCCCTCCCTTCCCCCGCCACTGCCAACCATGAATAATTGAATCCACAGTTGGTGAATCAGTGGATGCGTTGGTGCTACTGTATGTGGTAAAAGAAATGACAAATTACTAACACTGAAAATGTTTTTTAAACAGTAACTTTCCACGTTCTGATATCCACAAGCTGATGTATGTTGCATGGCATAAAATTAAGTACAATATCAACATTTTATTTTCAAAAATTTCATTTCGAACAAAAACAAAATGAAATGGTTATGAATATGCTCATCAAAGACAAAAGATGGTAACACTTCCTGATCTCTTAACTGCTCTTAAACAGGGGATGAAGGATCTGTTAAGAGCTAAATTATTGCTCCTGTTTTTCTAAATGATGACAACGCAATAAGCTTATTTAATTTTTAATACTTAGATATTTAGGGGTTTAAGTATAAAAGCATGGAATTTGGTAAAGTCCACGAGTAGTTATTCCACTTTCTAATTTTCCAGCATTCCATTTTACTTAATTCACCTTGTTTTTACTCTACAAGACAGTAAAATCCATCATAACTAAATATTAAATAATATGACTGCTGCTTCCTGCAGTAGAAAAGGAATAAAAATGTGCTTGGAACTTTATGGCCCTTGAGAACTGAGCTGCTGTTTCAAAAACAATCAAAAATAATATACTTAAGGTGTTATCTTTTATATCCCCTGTGGTTTAGAAAATACATATGCAGAAGGAAAGAGAAGTGTCATATGATTAACATTTATAAATATACCTTTCTTCATATCAACCAACTGCCATCAATTTCTTCAGAGAGGAACACAAGAAAGGAACATATCTTTCATCAACAATAGTTTAGAAATTTAACAATGTATAGGACTCCAAGATCACTTCTCGCACACTTCAGTTTACTAATGGATTCATAGAATCATAGAAGTGCAGAGTTGGAAGAGACCACGAGGGCCATCCAGTCCAACCCCCTGCCATGTAGGAAATCATGATCAAAGCATCCTCGACAGATGGCCATCCAGCCTCTGTTTAAAGACCTCCAAGGAAGGAGACCCCACCACGTTCTGAGGGAGTGTGTTCCACTGCCGAACAGCTCTGACTGTCAAAAAGTTCCTCCTAATGTTGAGGTGGAATCTCTGTTCCTGGAACTTGCACCCATTGCTCCGTGTTCCAGTCTCTGGAGCAGCAGAAAACAAGCCTGCTCCATCCTCAATGTGACACCCCTTCAAATACTTAAACAGGGCTATCATATCGCCTCTTAATCGTCTTTTTTCCAGGCTAAACATGCCCAGCTCCCTAAGTCTCTCCTCATAAGGCATGGTTTCCAGACCTTTAACCATTTTAGTCACCCTTCTTTGCACACGCTCCAATTTGTCCATATCCTTTTTGAATTGTGGTGCCCAGAACTGGACACAGTATTCTAGGTGAGGTCTGACCAAGGCAGAATAGAGCGGCACTATTACTTCCCTTGATCTAGACACTATACTTCTATTGATGCAGCGCAAAATCACATTGGCCTTTTTAGCTGCCGCATCACACTGTTGACTCATGTTCAACTTGTGGTCTACTAGGACTCCTAGATCCCTTTCGCATGTAGTCTCATTCAGCCAGGTCTCTCCCATCCTATATCGATGCATTTCATTTTTTCGCCCTAAGTGCAGTACCTTACACTTCTCCATATTGAATTTCATTTTGTTAGCTTTGGCCCAGCTCTCCAGTCTATCCAGGTCATTTTGAATTTTGATCCTGTCCTCTAAGGTATTAGCTACTCCTCCTAATTTGGTGCCATCTGCAAATTTGAAAAGTATGTCCCTAATTCCCTCAACCAAGTCATTGATAAAGATTCATACTGTTGTACATATACCTTCACTCATTATCTAATATATTTTATTTATTTACAATATTTCTATCCATCCCATATCAGATGATCTCTGGGCAGCTTATGGTAAAACCAGCTGAATAATTAAAAATGTAGAACACTAAGACAATAAGATTTAAAACAATAAAAATACTGTAATTTAAATATTTTAAAATCATATTAAACAATTGCATAGTTTTAAAAGGTGAAGTTAAAACAATATAAAACCACACAGAGAGAAAGAGAGGGGTTATTAGACCCAAAAGACTTTTATAAAAAGCCAAGTTTTAGTTTGGCATCAAAATGAGACAACATTGGCGCCAAATGTGCACCTAAAAGAAGAGAATACTATAGCTGGGGCAGGGTGTGTGTGTTGCCATATCCTCACATAATGCATTGTTACCACTGGCAGGACATAAAGGAGGACACCTGCAGAAGATCTCAATTTTCAACTCCTTCAAATATTGAGGTCCCAAACTGTTTAAGACTTGAAATTTCATTACCAGCACCTGGAATTAAGACCAGAAATTTATTGCCAGCCAGTGTAATTCCTTTAGAGATCATGCTATATGCTGCCCCGATAGCACTCTAGAAACATAGAACATAAAACTTGTACCAATGTACAGGTTTTGCTGTACCACAGCAACACTCTTGCCCAGGATCAATTTAAGGAATTTGGGGGGGGGGGGCTGCAGCACTTTTTTTTTTGTGGGGGCCCATATGTTTATCTCAGGTCAACGTAACCTAACTTAATCTATTCACAGTACAGGGTATTCAGATTATTACTAATAAGGTTTTTGCAGGAGGAGAGTTACGACGGGGGCCCCTGTAGCTGCAGGTGCTACAGGGCCCTTAAACTGGCCTTGCTCTTGCCAGAGTAACACCAGTGTGTCTAATCCTGCACTGATGAAGCTATCAGCATGCCATGTCCTCAGAATTCTTTTACTGGAGCAAAAAATACTGACGCTCTGGCGTGGGCAGGACTGCATCCTATTAGTTTTAGCTGCATCAATAGTTTGCATTTCTTTTTTGTTTTCTGAAACCCATTTGTCTTATTTTTGTGAGCATTTTCCAAAAAAAGGGAAGTGAAGGAGGGATAGAAGAAGGATATAGAATGAATGTTGTATACTGCAATATTCTTCTATTGCAGGGGTTGGGAAATGAAGCTCATGGGCTTTGTGCAGATCAAAAAAACATTTTTGCAGCCCCAAGTCCCCACACAGTTCCAATTTTGGAGTGAAAACATGCATAAGGAAGAGTAAATTGCTGCTCTTGGAAGTGTCGAAAAGCATAAAATTCCCTCAGACAAACCTAACCTCCACCTCAAACACACCAGGAACATTCTGAAAAACTTGGATATCCAATCATAAGTATATTCTGCTAGTAATTTTCAGTCCAAAATAGGGTGGTGTCACCTGGCACAGGGAAAAATTGGCCCCATGCCCCACTGCCATTACCCAATAGCCTTCTTCACTTACACAGGCCAATATCACACCAAAATAATAGAGATTTCTCAGTCAAAAGAAGGAAAATATTGAGAAATTTAGGAAGAAAAATTAAGTTATATTTTTCCTGAAATGTAATACAACTCTAATTTATAGTTATTCAATATTATAATTTCCACCTTAAGCAGGAAAAGGTGAAAGTGGTGGATTTGTGAAATGAATGGAGCAAATGTATTCATTTTGAGTGTCTCTACACCACAGAGTTAATAGAAGTTTGACACCGCTTTAACTGTCACGGCACTGTCCTACAGTGATTTGTATCTTGGTGAGTTCAGGAGAGCGAACTACAGTTCTATAGCATGTACTACAACAAACTACAAATTCTAGAATTTTGTAGGATGGAACCATGCCAGTTAACATAGTATGAAATTGTTGCAACTACAATAGCACCCCCACATCTGCTGATTTGCCAACTGCTGATTCAATTATCTGTGGTTGAAGATGGTGGTGGGGGAAGGGAGGGGGGAGGAGGGATCTTCTGCCCCTCCCTTCCCTTGGGAGAGCTCTGGTCGTGTGTGTGGGGGGGTGATGACAGGGGCAAAAGGGAGGGGAGGAGGGATCTCCTGCCCCTCCCTTCACCTGGGTGAGTCCTGGTCACGGGGGTCGATGCTGATGGCAGGGGGGGAAGGGGGGAGGAGTGATCTAACCTGCCCCCTCCCTTCCCCCAGGAGAGCTCTGTTTGCTGTGGGGGGGGGTGATGGTAGGGGTGGAAGGGAGGGGGGAAGAGGGATCACCTGCCCCCCACCTTCCCCTGGGAGAGCTCTGGACATGGGTGGGTGATGGCAATGGTTGGGGGAGGGAGGGAAGAGGGGGAAGAGTTATCTCCTTCCTCCTCCCTTTCCCCAAGAGACCTCTGGTCATGGGGGACAATGGTGATTGCAGGGAGAGGGAGGGGTTGGAGTGATCGCCTTCCCCCTCCCTTCCCCCAACAGAGCTCTGGTCATGGGGGGGAAATGGCGATAGCGGGGAAGGGAGGGGGAGGTATAATCTCCTGCCCCCTCCTTTCCCCCAGGAGAGTTCCATTTGCAGCAGGGACGAAGGACAAAGGGAGGGGGAAGAGGGATCTAGCCTGCCCCCTCCCTTCTACCAGGAGGACTCTCAGTGGTGGCCATGGCAATGGGGGGACAAAGGGAGAGGAGTAGGAGTTCTCCCTCCCTTCTCCTTTCACCCAGGATGGCTCTCAGTGGCAGGAATGGTGATGGATGAGTTTGCTATTATCCGTGGGTTTCACCACCTGTGGTGGGGTCTGGAACCCTACTGTATAGAATATAGATAGGTACATTCTTTAATGACACACACCACATTTTAACAGGCCAAACAAGAAATGATACTAAATGCATCAATGGAACTGCCTTTTTTATAAAATTGTTAATATTTGCCATGGGATCAAAGTGTATGTGGAATGTGCTCAGTTCTATTTTTCCCTGGCTCCTGTTATGCAGCTCACAGACTTTCTCTTCTGATGCACATTTTCACATATAAAAATCCTTCAGTGCCCCACAGAAAGATTTTATAGGCAAAAACAAAAACAAATAAACAAACAAAACAAAACAAAAACCAACACCAAAAACTTTTCCAAAAATATTACAAATCCAATTAATAGGAGATATTACATTGATTTTTTTTTTAATAGATTGGTAACTTTGCCAGAAATTAGTCATTTTGCAGGGTAATGGAGCAGACAAAACTGTGATTACAATAGCTTTTCCTCAGTTTTATGACCCATTATATGTCAGATTATAAATTACATGTTTTGAATTACATAGATTTGAAATGGCGTCTTGTGTAGTTTTACTGAAGGTCTGTGCCAGCTATTTTAAAAGTTAAAAGAGCAATAGAATCCATCAGTGATCATAAAACCTTTGTAGAGTGCAGTATGCACAAGCCATAGAACTTTTTCGGATGGGATTTTACAACGCTAGCAGCCTTGTCCCCGTTGCGAGGCTGCTGCGCTGCAGGGTGTCCCTTTCGGATGATGCTCTCCCCTGCTGATCCTCTGCCGATACTGTTGCGTAACCACGGGGACGCTGCAATGTTATATTTGGTGGTTTTCTAATCACGAAAGTTGATCGTGATTAGAAAACCGCCAAATATAACGCTGCAGCATCCCCGTGGTTATGCAACAGTATCAGCAAGGGAGAGCGTCATCCGAAAGGGACGCCCTGCAGCGCAGCAGCCTCGCAACGGGGATGAGGCTGCTAGCGTTGTAAAACCCCATCCGAAAAAGTCCATAGAAGCCAGAAAAGTAAAATGAGAACTTCCCCATTTTCAGTAGACAGAAACAGACTAGAAGGAACATATGAAGAGGGTCTGTGGAACTTTTAAAGGGGATAACCTGAAGGTGGTAAGCAGCTGCAATCAGAATGTAAGTACTGTTGAACTCAGTTGGACCTACTTCTGAGGGCATATACAAGGTGTTCCAAAAATATGTACAGTAGGACCCCCATATCCGCTGGGGATTGGTTCTGGGGGGCCCTGTAGATACTGAAAACCAAGGAAAATAGCGAATGCCATTGAAAATAATGGGCCTTCCAGTTTAAAATACCATAGAGTTGCCTTGGAGGACCTAGAAAATTGTTAGAGAGGACATATTTTCTAGGGAGACTCTATCTAGGGAGACTCTATGGTAGGTGTGCTGTTTTGTGTCCTGTGGATAATTGGATTAGTGGATAATGAATCAGTGGATACGGGGGTCCGATTGTATATATCCTTTAACAGCTAATAGTAGCTATGGTAACATTTGAAAGCTAAGCAAATACATTTATATTGAAAAATAAATCTTATAATAATGATTTAATCAGAGTTACAAATTCCATCTTAAATTACAATTTTATGTAAGGTGTTCAAATTGTCATCCCTGTGCCACAATGAACTGCTTGCATTGTCAAAGCACAGAGTTGCAAACCTCACTTAAAGTTTCTTTTGTAATTTTGTGACACTTCTTTACTATTATGATCTTTAATCCTGTTAAAGGTGTATATATGTTTTGAAAAGAATTGCAAAAAAATAAAAAATAAAATTCAGAATTATAAGTTGTTAAGGATGTTAACATTTGGGGTGGGGGGACAACATGCTGTATATGGGATTATTCTGGTACATGTTCAAGTGCAAGCTTAAATCTGTTTACTCAGAGGTCCCGCTGTTTGGTTTACTCCTCCATAGGTATTTAGGGAATTGCAATCTCAGTGAGTTTAAAGAGAGCCTATGTGACTTTAAACAGACCATAAATAAAACCACATGATAGAACAACCTTGAAAATCTCTTAATGCACAGCCACTTTGACCTGTTGTCCCATGAAGAAAGAATTTTTCTATGGGACCTAGAAAGGAACTAGGAACACTTGGGAAGATAAAGCCTGTTCTAATCTGGATATAGATAAGAGATTAGTATCATTGACGCCAAGCTTCTAAAAGGAGAAGCACAGAACTGGGAAGTTAATTTTACCATAGTTAAAAGTTCAGCTGTTCATGAAAGCTTTGATGATGTTTGAGGCTAACACAGCACATGAGCCAAAACTAAACTGATAGGTTCCAGAAGAATTAACTCCCTTTTAGTTTTCCTCTGGTCAAATTTATGCTCCAATGAAACCCTGTTTTGAATTTCACACATTAATTATAATCAGGTGGTCTGATCTTCTCCCTCTCCAATTTTGTTACCTTTTACTTGACCCAGATGCCTAATGAATTTAGGAGTACAGACTAAATTATAGTATAATAATAAAGATGTTGGAAATCTGATAATCACTGTAAACCCCAAATTCTCTGGGAAAGTGAGGCCCATAAAAAATGTGATGTTTAGAAAAACTACCAGAAAAGGAAAATAGACTTAAATTACAATGATAGTGAGAAGGTGAAATGAACTGGTCCCTCATAATGTTTTTTGCAAAGCATTTTAACTTGTTGCAAATTACATACCCCAAGCAAAGAATCTGTAACCAAGCTCAATTAATAGCTTAAAGATTCTCACATGAACTATAATGACAAGCATTTGCAGGAAGAGAGAGGGGGAGGGAGGGAGGAATACTAACTTGCATTTCAAGTGAAGTAGTTTATCCTGTGTTGAAAATAAACAACAGAGCTTTTAGACAATGTCAAATGTTGACATTTTAGATACAGATACTCTGCATTTTGAACATGACAAATGTTCAAATGCTCTCTCTGACAAATCTTGGCAGAGAGAGATAATGTTCTTACTCAGCTCAACAGCCATAAACTTAAGTTTATATGTAGTGTTTTTATTATCTTTCAAAATAAGCCCCTCCCAATTTTGAAGCAAGTACTTGTCAGTTGTAACCTTGCTTCTTCTAGTCTGGTGTTCTATTCTGTCACCAAGTTTTTTCTCTGGATAAAAAAAATGCATCATTTGAAAACTGGTGTAGGTGCCTGTTTAGGCCAATGGTATTTCCTGCGTCAAACTGTGCTGTGTACAGTGAGATTGGATACTTTAATTGCATCCAGCTTGTATCTTATCAAATGTTGTCTACAGGCACACTGGAGCCTCCATATTTACAAGGGAATTCTGAATAATGTCTAATGCTTCCATTTGGGCAATGCGATATTTAAAATTCCGAAATTAAGCTTTCAGGTCTCACACTAGTGTTTCTTGAATGTTGAAGGAGAAAAATAGAAGTTCCTGTGTTTATCCTGCAATGTCATATTGGTTTTGTCCCACTGAATACCCAGTTACTTCTTAGTGCCAAGATCAAGGTGATTTTCATATTAGTTACCTCATAGAAGCTAGAACAAATATTTCTGCACTGTGCTAGTTTATTCACTGAATTTACCTACCATATTTATATGGTCATCTCTTGCCAAATGTCCTCATTTACCTTCATATACAAACTCATGTGCACACATGTACCTGATGAACATGCAAATATAGGGATCTTTGGCAAAGATGTAGTGCACACATCATAAATGATGCTTTAAAAATGGGGAAATTAGTTCACCGAGAAATACTAAAATTGAGCAACACAAATTTTAGTTTAGCAAAACTTGATTAGAATACCAATGCCTTAAAAGTAGGTATTCCTAGTACTAATGATACAGCAAGTAAAAAAAACAAAAAACAAAACATAGTTGGGTAATTAAAGAGTAGAGGGCTACCAGTGGGAGCTACAGATTTCACATGTTAAGTACAACATCTAAGGGGAGACTCAGGATTAATTTAATACAAAATATACAATAGATTGAGAATGAAAGGAAGTCTTTCTTGGGTTTCCTGGCTGTATGACTGAATTAAATAAGAGGCGGTGAACCTGTGGTGCTTCAGATATTGATTGGTCAGTGACAACCCTCATTGTTTCTGACTATTGGTATGCTATCGGGCTGATGGAAATTCCAAGTCACAATACCATCTTGAGATATCAGCCAACAGCCCACACATTCCCTATCAAGAACTAAAGCTTCTGAAAGACAGTTAAGTAGAATCATAGAATCATAGAATTGCAGAGTTGGAAGAGACCACGAGGGCCATCCAGTCCAACCCCCCTGCCACGCAGGAAATCTTGATCAACGCATCCCCGACAGATGGCAATCCAGCCTCTGTTTAAAGACCTCCAAGAAAGTAGAGATGTTCAAAACAAAAGATTGCCCAGGTGGTATTTTAATCTGCTGAGTATTTTCTGAGTTGGACCATATTTTTTGCCAAGACTTTGGAGATTATCAAATGCAGGGAAAAGCACAAAAAAAATCACATTCCCAACCGTGTCTGAAGAGTATGACAAGAACAGAAAGGGAGACCTTATCAGATGCCACACCCTTCAGCCATTCCGGGAGCATAGCGCTGGCATTGGTTGCCCTCTTTTGTATTGATGGGGAGAAGCCACTAATCAAAAGGGACGCCTTACTGATGCCCATGCTATGCCCCCAGAATGCTGGAGAATGACGTTGTCTGGTAAGGTCGCCCGTTTTTGTTCTTGTCACGATCTTTTGACACGGTTTTTGTCATGTCTGTTAATCTGCTTTGTATTAGCCAATTTGAAGGTATCCTCTTGGATAGACTGACCAGAGTAGACACCTAGAGGATTTCACATGTATCCAGAGTTTGAAAACTCTCCATATTGTAAGAGACCAATTTCTCTTTCAGTAAGCTACAGCAGAGAGAAAAAATGGTGAACTGAATTATAATTAAGCAACTAGAGATGTAAAAATAGTTGCTGGTTTTCTCATTTTTGATGCGATTCCATGTCTAGATACTTTTGAGGTATACCATCTAAAAACTGGCATTCATGGCAAGATTTTTCACTTCCTGAGCAACAGCAAAAAGATGAACTCCCTGTTTTTTTGCTCAGGGTCTCCACAATTTACATAAGAAGACTCTGCATAAAATTAATGTCTTTACTCCCCATTGTCAAGGAAGGCACACACATGCAAAAACACAGAAGGAACGGAATATTGCTTTTTAAAGAAAAAATGCAAACAAACCATTCAATGCCTCAATATTTTTTTAAAACTCCATGCAATGAGGCAGCAGTAATAGTAGTTTATGCAAAAAATGTAGTTTCTACAAATATTTTTGAAACAATTGGCACAAAAGTCTATCAAATGGGAAAAATTGTTCTAAAATGGCACAAAAACTCTTGCTATCTAATCTAGTCTCTCTCTCTCTCTCTCTCTCTCTCTCTATATATATATATATATATATAGAGAGAGAGAGAGAGAGAGAGAGAGATTTTTCATTCTTGCATGAGATAAGCAAAGACTTTCATTCCTCTAGCATACTACCATCACAATCTCCTTGTTCCTAGCTGCCATGAGATTCTTCATCATGCAGCCTTTCCAAGAACAAGACATATTAGACTGGCCAAAACTAACAAAAATAAATTTCATGAGGAATAAATGCACAGCAAAAAATATAAGATGCACAAAAATAGGATAGGCAATCCTGGCTAGCCAGCAGTATATATGAAAGGGATCTAGGGCTCTTAGTAGACAACAAGTAACTATGAATTGACAGTGTGATGCAGCAGCTAAAACACCAATGCAGTTCTAAGTTGCATTAAGAGAACCAAGGAAAGTAACAGAACCACTCTATTCTGCTTTGGTCAGACCACGTGGAGTTCTGTGTCCAGCTCACAGTAGCCAGATGGTAAATTGGAAAACAAGCACTATGAAGCATGATTGAGGGAGCTGGGTACATTTAGCATGGAGAAAAGAAGATTGAAAGGTGACATGACATCATTTTTAAATAGCTGAACGGTTGTTTTGTGGGAAATGGAGCCAAGTCTGTTTTTCACTGCTCCAGAGGATGGCACTTAAGCCAATGGATCCAGATTACAAGAAAGGAAATTCTGACTCAGCATTAAAAGGGCACCCTGATGGCAAGAACTATTTGAAAGTGGAATGAATGCATCTTAAAGGTGGCAGACTCTTCTTCATTGGAGGTTTTTACACAGCTGGGGTCACCTGCCAGGGTACTTAGGCTATGGGTTTTCACGCAGCCAGGGATTTAGACTAGATGACTCATGGGATCCCCTGCAACTGTAAATTCTATCTTTCTAAGGTACTAGGATGATGACAAAACAACAAACCACATTTGTACAAAAGTATTCAAGGCTTCTCAAAAACAATACCAACACTTACCTGCATGGTTTACTCAAAAACAATACCAGCAATTATCTGCATGGTTTACAAAGTATTCTACACAACACTTAAAATAGAAACACATACAGTAGGACCTCCGTATCCACTGATTTATTATCCACTGATTCAATTATCCACAGGACACAAAACAGCACACCTACCATAGAGTCTTCCTAGAAAATGCATCCTAGCCATTTTCTAGGTCTTCCAAGGCAACTCTATGGCATTTTAAACCAGAAGTCCCATTATTTTCAATGGTGTTTGCTATTATCCACAGTTTTCAGTATCTACGCCCCCCCCCCGAACCAATCCCCAGTTGATATGGGGGTCCTACTGTATAGTAAAATGCAGTCTTAAAATAGTACCCTTCCCTTTTTAAACAACAGACTAAGGGGTTGTCTAGATGATGAAAAAACTCCTCACAGAATTCAAGGAGAATACCTTTTGTCCCAATGAGATCCTGTGGTGGTTCGCTTTATTTGGAAGGAGGGGGGTCAAAAACTACACAGGAGAAGCCTAAAAATGCAGGGGAAAATGCACATTCCTGCTCATTAGGACAACCGAATTGCAGCACAGCGCATTCCTGGGTAAGAGTGGAAGTGGAAACCTAATTGGCCAGATATGTGCATGTGGTGGGCTTGCCAGCCAAAAAGTTGCCATAAGTGCCATTTTGCAGTTCTGCAGTCATCATTGTGTGCTTTTTCGCTGAACTGAGGCAACCAAACAGCTTTTAAAATAGAAGGTCCTACATGCGCACCTTACATTTACAGCAAAAAATAAAATAAAATAAAATAAAATAAAATATAAAATAAAATACTGTGAAGTGGCAGCAACTTTTTTGAGAATAATAATAGAAATGATTCACTCCTGGCCACCATCTTGATTTGCAGGCATGGTTCTCTGTAAACATCAAACACGGATAGCTTCACATACCAGCGATTTTGCCAAAAAAAAAAAAAATAGAGACAAATGAATGCTGCAGTGAATTTGCATTAATACACAGCAATCAGCATTATATCTTCTTGTCTAAATAAGCCCTTATAAACTGTTTAAAGACTTTTGAAAAGACACAACCACAAAGGGTGGGGGGGAGAGAAAGAGAGAGATTAAAAAGAATGGGTGAATAAAACACCCTCCATGTGCTGCTAGAAAGATGACAAAGAAAGGCTATCCTGCAGCCAAAGCACTATCACTGAGGCCTTGTCTAGACGAGAAGATACATTGGGGCTGCCTTTGGAAATTATTCAGAAACTTTGGTGGATCCAGAATGCTAGTTATAGGAACTCCCTTATTAAAAACAGCTTCACTGGCTACTGGTTAGTGTTAGTCATGACCTATAAAGCACTATATACAGCTTGGGTCCAAACTATTTGAAAGACCCTATCTCCCAATACAAACCTGCCAGAAATTTAAGATCGTCAGGGGAAGGGTTTCTCTTGGTCCTGTCATCATCACAGTCTCGCTTGGTGAGGATACGAGAGAAAGTCTTCTCAGTTGCTACTTCCACCCTCTGGAAATTCCTTCCCTGGGAGGCTAGGCTGGCTCCCTCCCTGGTTTCCTTTTCTGGAAGGTGAAGATGTTTTTATTCAAGCAGATGTGTAATACTTACCTGCATGCACAGAGACTTTTTGTTGGGGTGTGTTTTTATTTTTAAACTTTTATGTGTTTTATATAATTTTAAATTGTGATGAATCATAGAATCATAGAATTGCAGAGTTGGAAGAGACCACGAGGGCCATCCAGTCCAACCCCCTGCCATGCAGGAAATCATGATCGAAGCATCCCCGACAGATGGCCATCCAGCCTCTGTTTAAAGACCTCCAAGGACGGAGACCCCACCACGCTCTGAGGAATTTAAATTCTTTTTAATTGCATGTTGAATTTTACATTTTTGTGAGCCGCCTTGGTTCCCATTCTGGGAGAAAGGCGGCATATTAGATAAATCAATCAATAAATGTGTAAATTTAGAAGTTCATTGATTCCAGTGTAGCTTATTTTAAAATACTGTATATATGCTTGGATATTTAGGCTAACATGGATGTTTAGGCTTTAAATGCTTTTCCTTGAAAAATACATCATGCCAAGTGCAATGCTTTTTCTTCCTTGTAAGCAAGTCTGGAAATACAGCCTAAGTATCTTCTCTGGTATATAGAACCCAAACAAGAAAATGAAGGATAACTTTCATAGTACATGATTAGTCACGCTGTTCTCAAATGTAATGTGGAAATACATTCAGTGAAAGTCCCAAATTACATCGTACATGCAAATATGTTTAAAATAGTCCCATTGCCTATTTAGATGATGAAAAAGCATTTTTGGTGGAGAACACTGGAGCTGAGGGCTACCTTTCATTCCCCTGTTCCAGTTAAGTCTCCAGATCTGCTTTCCTTCTGTCAAGTTTAAAATAGGTATTTACCTGCATTTCCCCAACTAAACAGGTTATTATGCACTTGTGTGTTAACATACAATTCGAGCCTAATTCAAAGAGAAGATCTATGAATGAGGAGCAATTTAATACATCACAGGTCTGTCAAATAAAATGGGTGTATGTGGGTAGATAAAAAATAACCTCTGTGTCATGTCCTGTGAGCTGATGAGGGTATAGAGTCAAAGGAGGAGGAGAACATGGCAGGGAATGCCCTAGGGACCCTGGCACAAGTTTATCTACACCTGTGCCAGCAGGGAACCCTGCCAACCTAGAGGCTTGAGCAGAGGAAAAGCCTGGTCCAAGTGGGTTGGCATCAGTCCCAGCAGAGAGTCCTGCCAATTCAGATAAGGACGACGAAGAAGAGAGGGACTTACCTACACCATCGTACACCCAGCAGCGAGCTCAAAAGGAAGCTCAAAGGAAATCCCTGAGACTTTATGAGAAAAACCTGCTCGTTAAGAAACACCTGACAAAGCCTTAATTGCTTTATATATGCTGGGAGAGGCGATGGAGGTTTTGTCAGAGATCAACTGATCTTCCTGGTGAAAGCTTCCTGCTGACTTCGGTGCCTGGATTCTGGTAATCCTGACTTCTGTTACCTTGACTCGTGCTTAGACCTTAGACTGTCCCTGACTACTCTGCTGCCTGCTCCTGTTGACCCATGGACTGTCTTGGACTCATGCTGACTGACTGCTGTAAGCCTCTGACCTTTTGGATTGTTACTGGACTAAATCTTTGACTGTGTTTGCATTCCTGTGAGCTAATTAACAATCGGCAACCTTCTCAGACTAGGGTTGTTTATACTTTGCTGATAACTAGTTGTTTTCTGGACACCATGAGAGTCCAGTGATATCTACAGGTAGTAGCTAGAGAGGTATCAGTAGGACCATTAAGTATCAGGGTGCCATCTGAAGCCTCAAGGAATGGCTGTGGTTCTTTGGGAAGATTATCAGATGAGCCCTTATAACTCGTTTCTATCCCACTACCCATCCACCTGCCCCACTCCCGTTCCTGTTCCACAACTAGGATTAAATTTTCAGACACTTACCCACATCGCAGAACAGGAACATCCTCCCCCTCCCCTCACTGACCAGGAGTTAATGCAGTTGTCACAAAGCTGTGTTCATGTCCCGTATTTTTTTTAAAAAAAGTAAAAAAAAAAAAAAGCCAAGCCCCCAAACACACTAAAAAATTAACAAGTAACTCGGGGGGGGGGGAAGGGTGCCACTTACCTCCTCATCCCGATTGCACCTGGAAGTGTCTGGCACGGACCTCCCCCCAGGGCTGGCATTGTGCCAGCATAACGATATAGCAACGGGGCATCTTTCAGACCACCCGTGATCCTGTTACAGAAACGGGACGGGTGGTCTATTAACAATGTTTCCCCATAAATAAAGTATCACAGGGGCAGAAAGGGACCAAAACAGGAGCAGAACGGGAACAGAACGACATCATCCAAAAAGTAAGCCCTTTCCCAGTTCTGTTCCGTTCCTGCAACAGACTGTATAGTCTTTCTGATAATCTCCTGGGTCTCCGGGGAGGGGGGCAGGGAATAAATCTCAGCACAAGCAGCTTGATTTTCATATGTGATGTGTGGCTTTAAAGCCCAGGCACCCATCTCTATCCATTCCTAGCTGGTGCTAGTGCTCTCTGGCTCAGCTTGAAGATATTTGTCTATGTACCACACTTGTGCAACATCAATGAACCAAAAAGCCAGGAACAAGGAGAAGGACTGGGGGGGGGGAGTAGGTGTGTACCCTTGGACCCATAGTGCCATTTGAAGCCAAACAAAGAGTGGAACAACAGTATCGTGTATTCCTACAGGGCAGGGGGCTGGACTAGATGGCCCTTGTGGTCTCTTCCAGCTCTATGATTTGATGAGTCTTCTTGTGGTACAAGCCCAGAAGCTTCAGTGCAGGACCTGAGAAAACAGATCCTTGAGGGTTGGAGTGAGCCTCCAATAAGCCCCAGCCTTAGCATAGTGTCTGGAAACATGACCCTTGCATTGTGTGCTATATGTAAAGGCCATGCCAAATGCAAGACCAAGTGGGAATGGTGGCAACTGCTGCAGCTACAGGACACATATAGCTGCCTAATTCTGGGCCAATTGACACAGACTGCCTTCATGCCCCTTTTCACAATCATCTCCCAGCCCTTGCCTACCCCATCCCCATGACATCACAAGAACCTGCCCACTGAAATCCCAAGGGGTGCTGAACTGGCAACCCTAGGTAACTGTAGAAATCAAGAATCTGACATTAAAACTCATTCAAGTCAGTTGCTTAAACAGTAAAATAAAGGGGTCAATCTTTATCTCATTCAAAAGGAGGCACTGGTAACACAGTGAAGCATTTTGCTTTCATTTGCTATGACACTCATGAATAGTACTAGGCAGATACAGGCACTGTTTATAGTGAGAACTGAGTGCAGCCATAGATAAAGAGAGACATTTTAAAAAGCTTTCAATAAAGAGTCCTTTGTAAAGTATGACTATTTTACCCAAAGATAATAAATTCCATTTTGCTTGCTAGCTTGCTAGGTGTTCAATGTGAAGACTGTTGAAATGCAAGTACAGATATTTCTCAAGCACAGCAACTTAAAATTAATCTTTAAATTAAAGCAAGCAACATGATGCTTAAATTTCAACTTCCTTCAGGTATCTATTAGTTTGCTTTTTCAATTCTCTAATTATAATTACTGTGGGACTGACACTACAGGCAGCTGTTCAGATCTAGATGAAAGTTAATTGATTTTTCTGGGAATTGCCAGCTGGTAGAGTCATTGCATTTCCTGACAAAATTTAAGACAAAATATTATGCACAACTCAGGCAATTTGGATGCATTCATCTAATAAAGTAAAGGAAGTAGAAGAGGGTGAAGAAACAAGTATATCCTCACTAGAACCAAAAAGAAAGAACAAAGGGCACACAAATCAACAGTTTTTTCTTCTGGAGTGAACGAGACCATGGGATTTTCGATTAACCTTTAAAAACAATGTTCATTTCAGCTGTAGCTTGAAATTAGGGACAGAATTGCATTTAAAAGTTAGTACAGGTTTCAAGTCAGTGGAACACAAAGAAACGCAATTCCTTGCAATATTTAAAATGAAGAAAGGAAAGACTGGAGGAAAAGAAATGATATTAAAACGATTTTCTTTCTAGTAGCCTGAAAATATCAAGCATTAAATTATTCAATTGAGTAATCTGTTTAGGGTTCTGAAGATGACATAGTTCATGAATATTCAGATTTTATGGTTAACATATGACAATGAGCCTGCTGAGATAACATTTCATCAGCAATACTAATTTTCTATACTTGTAAGTGTTTTATGGTTACCCTTGGGGAAATCTGATATTGCCCTATTTGGCTAAGCATGATCACAAAATGGCATTTTGCATTTGTTTCACCTCCTTTGGACATATAATAAATTTACAGGAACAGAACACTGTGAAAAGCAATAGCACAAAGATTATACTTAACAACACTCTCCCCAAAATGTCTCAAATATTTTGCTTGGCTACACTGGCATGCTAAGCACTGTTCAAATATATAAACATTGCACATGCAGTTATTTGCATTAGTTGCACATATAGTAATTTGTATCAGCATTAATTAACCGATTGCATAGTGCTTCTGCATCTGTAAGCCATTAGTCTTTAATTTAATAGATATTTATAATTTATCTCAACAACTCATAAGGATAGGTAGTTGGGGTTTTTTTTGCCTTTGATAGCAAAATACCGGTAGTTGATGGCACAGTCAACAGAATTTTAAACATTATTTATGATGGTCCGTGGAGGTATTGACCTATATTGAGTATGTTGTCTCAGAATTTGTCTTGTAATAGGAAATGTGGGCCACCACTGTTAACCTAAGTTAGTATGTTGTAGATGTCACATTACAACTATGGAATGTTTAAAATATTTAGGAGTAGCTGTGTTGGCCATGCAGCAAAATACAACAAAATTCAAAATCTACAAGTAGCGATACCTTTTTTGAGCCAAATATAAAGCTTTGGAGTTGCCCCAAAAATGGTATCACTGCTTGTGGATTATGGAATGTTAGAAATGTTTAGAGACCATCTAAACAAAATTCACATGACAACTATTTCCTTAAAAGATAGTGGATATAGCCAAAAGAATCTAGGAGTGAAATAAATCCATATTTTATTTATATTTCATTCATTTATAAAAATAAGTGAACAACTACTTTTTTTTAACTAACACAACTTTAAACCAACAATGGAATTAATCACACACCAGAGGAATTAATAAAACAAGAGGAGCAACCCCTTCAATACCAGCAATATTGAAAGAAATACAATCTCTTGATTGATTGACTGATTGATTCATTGATTGATTGACAATATTTTTATACTGGGTGAGGGGGACACCACTGGGAACTGGATGATTGTGGCTTATCAAACTGCACTTCTGCCATCCCCTCAGTTCCTTAGAAGCTACTCTGGCAGCATTTGTAGGAAGGAGGAGATTTCCATTGGGCTGTATGCACTGGTGATGGAGTTGATACACGAGAGAGTACTTGCTGTTTGTGAAACTGCTGGTGCTCACTACTACTGTCTGCTGACAACATGGTACACAGGCCTTGAGGGAGGCTTTTTTCTGCCCCTCCTTTCATGTAGCCCTTAGAAGTGAAAGAAGTGATGCTCATATACAATGTACTTTTTCACATGTTTTACAAATTTATATGCACAATACTTGACAAATATTTACCGGTATATGATTTACAAACATACATATATATGCTATATGAAAGACATCATGGTGTAGTGGGTTGAGTGTTGGACTAAACTCTTGCAGACCAGGGTTCCCCCTGCTATGCCATGGAAACCCAGTGAGGTTATTTATTTATTTGATTTCTATGCCTTCTTTCTCCCAAACTGGGACTCAAAGCAGTTTACAATATAAATTAAAACAAAGAACTAAAACAATATATGGTGCCAGCACAGTGCAGTGGCTTGAGCATTGGACTCTGACTCTGGAGACTACAGTTCAAACCTCCACTTCGCCATGGAAACCCACTGGGCGACCTTGAGAAAGTCACACTCTCTCAGCTTCAGAAGAAGGCAAAGGCAACCCCCCTCTGAACAAATCTTGCCAAGTAAACACCATGATAGATTTGCCTTACAGTTGCCATAAGTTGGAAATGACTTGAAGGCACACAACAATAATAGAGTTCATATAAACTTACAAGTAATATGGTTATTTTTTCCTCCTTTCATATTTTCATTTTCCTGCTTTTGTTATATTAGAACATTATTGTATGTAACTAAAATCCCTTCTGAATGTAAATAAATATAAATGAAAAACAAAACAACATCAAAACAAAATATGGCACAAAGTTTAAAAAAGCACTGATCAATCAATATAATTAAAACACATACAGCACATATTGTGTATTACCTTGAGCAAGTCACACTATCTCAGCCTTAGAGGAAGGCAACAGCAAACGTTTTCTGAAATAATTTGGCCAAGAAAACCCTATGATAGGGTTGCATACATCCGAGGTGGTTTCTCAGCACATAACAACAACAAATACACTGTAGAAAAACATACATACCTGCATATATACAGTACATAGAGATACACTGATTTTGCATATAACACAAACATTGCTAGTTCTACATAATCACATGAAGGCAAGAAGAATATATACAAATAATCAAAGTCAACAAGAGGCTTTTTATACTGGCTTGTTGATATGGATAATCACCAACATACTGTACATCAGGGAATACACAGAATCTTCATGTACAGTAGCACCTCCGTATACACGGGGGATTGGTCCCCCCTGCAGATAGTGAAATCTGCAGATAATAGTGAATGACACCCCACCACCACTGCAGGAGTCCTCCCAGGGGAAGGGGGAGGCAAGATCACTCCCCCTCTCTTCCCCTGCCCCCCCCGCCATCATCCCCTGCTGTGAACAGAGCTCTTCTGGGTAAAAGAAGGTGGCAGGTAACATCCCTCCTCCCCCTTCTCCCCCCAATCTCACGATGAATGGAGCCCTCCCAGGGGAAGGGAGGGAGGAGGTGAGATCCCTCCTCCCCTCCCTCCCCCACCATCACCCCCCTGTTGCGAACAGAGCTCTCCAGGAGGAAGGGAGGGTCAGGTGAGATCCCTCCTTCCTCTACCCCCACCATCACCCCCCATCATGTATGGAGCTTTCCTGGGAAAGGGAGGGGGCAGGAGATCCTCTCCCCCTCCCTTCCTCCCACCATCACCAACCACGGATACTTGAATCAGTGGTTGGCAAATCAGCGGATATGGGGGTGCTACTATACATTCTAAATGTTGCATGGGCAACACACATGGTTCTTAAATGGAACACTGATATATTAATCCGCTAACACACATACTTTCTGACTGGCATTGTCCACTTGCACACATTTTCTAGCATTATTTCGAAATTGTACATGTTCATGCTGTCTTCAAAATGAGCAGGTGAACTCACGAATTTCCTGATCAAGTAAATTAAGGTCCAATGGGGAGTAAACAGTGGAGGATGTGGATCAAATCCAGTTAAGGCAATGATCTTGGATTTAAAACAAACAAACAAAATCTGAAGACTAGAATGACATGAAAGGAGGTGTATAGCAGTACTAATCAGTGGATTATTCATAAATGATAGTTACTGATTTCTTCCCTCTAGCAAATACAAATGCTAGGAAAACCGAGCTGGGATGTAGCCCTTATTCCTGCAATATCAGGAAAGCTTCATTCATTAGTATGGTAAATACAACTTTTAAAATACATACATTCACAAGAGAATAAAGTCCAAAACTATTCTTTCTTTCTCTCCCTGGCTTTCCTTCGCAAATGAAGGACTCGTCCAGTGCTTTCTGCAAGTGCACTGGTGACAAAAAAGGCCAAACCGAGATAAACAAGTCCGGTTGCAGAAAGCACAGCAGAAAGTCTCCTTGGGTGATGTTTCCAGGTTGTGATTCTTTCTGCATTGTCATTTCTCTTCAAGACTTGTTCAGTGTGAGTTCTCAAATAAGGCTGCAGCATTGTGGATAGTTGCATCTCCATGCCTCCCGATGTGAGGCCAGGGCAGACCATTGTTGGTGATCAATTTGGCTGAGCCTGAGATGTTGTTTCAGGGAGTCCTTGTATCACTTTTTTTGAGTGTCCCTCTTACGCTGACCCGTGGCGAGTTCACCATAGAGTACTATTTTTGGAAGGCGATGGTCCTCCATACTAGAAATGTGCCCTGCCCAGCACAGCTGTGTTCTCAAAATCATGGCCTCAATGCTAGTGATCCCTGCTTGCTCAAGGACAGCAACGTTAGTCACATAGTCAGTCCAGTGTATATTTAGGATTATGCGTATACAGTGCTGATGAAAGCGTTCAAGGAGTCGTAAGTGTTGGCGATACGTAACCCATGTTCCAGACCCATAAAGGAGAACAGATAGTACAATGGCTCTATACACACTGATTTTTGTGCTGTGCTTCAGGTATTTATTACTCCAGACTCTTTTGTAAAGTCTTCCAAATGCGCTATATGCCTTTGCTAATCTGTAATTGATCTCTTTGTCAAACTTGGCATCTGAGGAGATGATGCTTCCCAGGTAGGTGAACTGTTGAACGGACCTGAGCACAGATTTGCCAACGGCAATGTGGGGATGATGGTGTTCGTCCTGTGGTGCAGGCTGGTAAAGAACTTCTGTTTTTTTCAGGTTGACTTCCAACCCAAATAGCTCTGCAGCTGTTGTGAAGCAGGATGTTAGGCACTGTAGAGCTGCTTCTGTGTGGGCAACAAGGGCATCAGCATCAGTGAAGAGGAGCTCACGAACTAGATAGTTTAGAGTCTTAGCGCGAGCCCTCAGACGGCTTAACTTAAACAAGCTACCATCAATATGGTAACGTATATAGATGCCGTCTTCTTCTTCGAGCTCTGCCGTAGCCCTTTGGGCTGAAGAAGATTGTAAATAAAGTTGGAGCAAGAACACAACCTTGCTTCACTTCATTAGTTATTAGAAAGGGCTCTGAAAGAGCATCGCCATATCTGACTTGACCGTGCTGGCCCTCATGTAGCAAGATAATCATTTTAAGGAATTTGGGGAGACATCCTAGTCTTTCCAGTATCTGCCACAGACTTTTTCTACTCACAGTGTCGAAGGCTTTGGTGAGGTTGACAAATGTTACATAGAGACCCTTGTTCTGCTCTCTACATTTCTCTTGCAGTTGTCTAAGGGCAAATACCATATCTGTAGTACTCCTATTGGCTCTGAAGCCACATTGACTTTCAGGAAGAAGTTCTTCTGCAATAGCAGGAACCAATCTGTTCAGGAGTATCCTTGCAAGGATTTTTCCAGCAACAGAAAGCAGTGTTATGCCTTGATAGTTTGAGCAATCGGTTTTTGCTCCTTTTTTCTTATACAAGGTGATGATGACTGTATCTCGAATATTTGATGGCAGTTCCCCTTTTTATAGTTTTATAGTCCAAAACTATAGTTGCTACATAAACGTGATAGAATACAATTAAATTCCCGTATTTGGAGGAAAAGCTGCAGCTGCCAGCCTATAATAATATTAAAAATTGTCTTGATACAATCAAGCAGAATTTTATCTGGAATGTATGTAAAAGTTATGGAAACATTAGCTTCCACAGCTGTTCACAAGGGCATCTGTGCAATTTTCCTCATCTTCCTGATCACTTGCAAGATTATAGGAACTCTATATAAAATGTACTTGTCTTCAAACTAAAAGTTGAAACAATCATTTCCTCTGATACTGATTTCAGTCTATCAGTGTAAAAGCAAAATGGGGACTCAGAAATACAAGATAGTGGTTTTAACATTCTGGATCATACGTATACAAAAATATTTAGTGTTTAGTGCTTTTCAGATTAAGTATGCAAAAACAAATAAAGAGGCAAGTTAAAAGGAAAAAAAATGTTTTACCTTTTTTCAATCTGAGTTTCCCACTTGTGAAATTGAATTTTTGATGCATGAGCCCCATGATGGTTACTTAGATGGTTACAGAAAGTTTGAAAAGGGTTTAAAAGAATTTTGCACAGAAATTGTTCCATATAAAATGTTAATAATAAAGCACAGAACATGTTTAAACCCCAGATTTAGCTTACTGATGGGGGTTAGGATTCAGCAGGGTAATCCTACTCAGCCTATGAAGATTTTCACACGGGGCCAAAATGCCCCGTTACTGCCCCGCTGCCTCCTCTCCCGTTCCTGCCACGGAATAACATAAATCTTTCACACACTCACCTTAATTCTGCAGCAGGAACGGGCTCCCCCTCCCCTTGCTGGCCGGCCAGAAATGCAGCCGTCGTAAGGCTGCTTTTACGACCGGCTGTCTGAAACGTTATCACGTTATCACGTGATAACGCCAGACAGTAAATTTAAAAAATAAAACTCCCCGAAACATAAAATCAGTTCACCAAGCACAAAAACACTCTTTAAATCACATAATCAAAACAGGGAGGGTAAAATAAAGGGTGCCACTTACCTGGATGTCCAGATCATACCAGGAAGTGCTCGGAATGGACCTCCCCTCCGTGGCTGTCATTTCGGAACAGGAACGGGGCTCCTGTTCGCACACCTGTGATTGCGTTATAGTGACGGAACGGGAGGTCTATTCACGATGAAAAATCGTGATTACATTGTTCTGGAACAGTCACGGGAGTAGGATGGATGCAGGACAGAATGGGGTCAACGTCGTCTGAAAGGGAAAACCTTTCCCGACCCTGTTCTGTTCCTGCCACGGGATATATAGCCCATGTGAAAATCTCCTATGTCAGAAGAGAGCAACTCTAATGCTGGGCAACCAGGTGCTCATCTATATTAGGCAATAAAATGTGGACTGATGTGCACTAATGCCGATTCATAGCAGCTTTCATTTGTCTCCATGTTTTTTTTTAAGATCTCAGGCATGTGAAGCCATATGTGTTTGTTGTTCAAACGGGCATGCCTGCAAAACAAGATGGCAGGCATGAATGAGTTATTGTCACCAGTTGCTGCCGCTGAACAATATTTATTTTTAAAGCAAATCCAAGGTGTAGAAGTGTAATCTTCTGCTTAAATAAACAGCTAAAAGAGAGAAATGGCTATTTTGTTGCCTCATTGCATGACTGCTACGTCAAACATCCAACATGGCGGTTCCGGGAGTTTGTCTTGCCAGCAAGCTCCGCCCCCTGCACATGTCCAACCAATCAGCTTTCAACTTCCGTTCTTATTGGGAATGTGCAGCAAAATGAATGAGTTGTCCCAACGAGCAGAAATGCACATTTCCTTTGGAGTTTAAAAAAAAATACAGGAAAAGCCGCGAATGCTTTTCCTGCAGAGTATTTGGAGTTTTTTGCCCCCTGCTTCTGAATCAGGCAGATTGATGTGGGATTCTATTTGGACAAAACAAATTCTCCTCAAATTGCATGAGGGGTATTTTCACCATTTAGATAACCTCCAGGAGATTACTATGAGTGAAAGAGTTTAAACCAAGTCAATTCAGAATCATGAAACCGCACATGATTAAAAAAAAAAGGCTTAGACACACAAATAAACCGTATGTGTTACCATTTGGGTACACGGACATGTACTATGACATGGAAATAAGTTCCATTTTTGAAAATTGGGGATATCACTCAACCAGCTTGTTATATAACTGGGCTGAGAGTACATGAGAATCTGCTGCTCCAGCAAAAGGAAAGACTTTGGCCTAGCTATTATTATGTATAACAAGTTGCACATAATAACCAGTGGCCCTAAACTGGGGATGCATATCCCCATACAAACAAAATAACACATTCTGAAAGTTCAAAGGTATGCCTGGATGAGCAATATGGTGCACTGCATTAATTAATGTGAGAAAGCTGTTTCTTCATGCAGATCAGTCTTGCTGGCTGCAGTCAAAGAGGTGTAGCTTTTGGCACTCTGGCCTACATGCACAGAACTAGTATGTTGATGAAATCTGAAGAAGAGAAATAACTGGAAGAAGAAAATATTGAAAGGAAGTGAGAAGCAGCCCCTGAGTTGGTTACAGCAGCTCTAAGGAGAAAAAATATATTTATCAGATCTAGCACAATTCAGTACATTTGGACATCCTATGAGGATAGCTGTTCCTTTTGTCTGAAGAGAAGAAGACAGTACTGAATAATGCTGCAGAGAAAAATCAGACTGGAAATAAATGGGCTTTTAATGTGTGACCTTCAACCTCAATTCCAGTGCCTTAGAGGCCATGTTTGCCCTTCTCCCAAGTATTGTTCTCAAGGATGACAAATGTGGCTAAAGGCAGCTATACAAAGAGGATGAAAGAGGAACTCCTGCTTCATTGTGGGATCTTATATGTTTTCTTGACAATGAAGTAGTAATAATGATGATAATAATAATAATAATAATGGTATCAGTCTGAATGTATATTTTAAATTAATAAACACAGGACATCTAGGAGTGACCACTGATATCAGAAACGAGAAAAAGTTACAGAAATGGACCCCTAACTTTGTAATGTTCAGCTGTGCAAGTGATAACTTGTGTTTTATCAACCCAGTTTGCAGCAGAACAGAGACATTACATGACACTGAAGAGAAGGGATATTTTTTGTGGTAGTGCAGTGAACGAGTCAGGTGAACGCAACGGTCAGGAGCGCTTGTTATCAGCTTTGGCTGATATGTCAGCTGCACCTTTTCCTGGAAGTAAAGGACCTCGAGACTGTGGTGCACACGCTGGTAACCTCTCGTCTAGATTTCTGCAATGCGTTCTACATGGGGCTACCCTCATGCTTGGTCTGGAAACTTCAGTTGGTACAAAATATGGCAGCCAGAGTGGTCTCAGGAACATCTCGGAGAGACCATATAACTCCAGTATTGAAATCTCTCCACTGGCTGCCTATCAGTTTCTGGGCCCAGTATAAGGTGTTGGTTATTACCTTTAAAGCCCTAAATGGCTTGGGTCCAACTTATCTTCGGAACCGCCTCCTCCCATACAATCCTCCCTGTGCACTCCGGTCCTCTGGGAGGAATTTGCTTCAGCCACAAAAATCTAGGCTGTCTGCAACCTTCCAAAGGACCTTTTTGGTAATCACCCACAATTTATGGAATGGCCTGCCGAATGAGATCCGTCAGATGATGAGCTTAAGTAGCTTTTAAAAAAGCACTAAAGACGGATCTCTTTCAGCAGGCCTTTCCTGATTAGATCCTGGCCTCAGGAGCTGCGTCTCCTGGCCTTTTTAAATCTTGTATATATTTGTTTTTAATGTGATTTTAGTTAGATGGTTTTAATTTTATATTGTTTAATGTCTTTTTATGGGGGAGGATGGGGGTGGATGGTGCTTTTAGTTGGCATTGTAGCATTTTAATTGTTTTTAGCAGAGGGGCAGGGTATAAATAAATATTATTATTATTATTGACTGCAGAATTAACCAAAATGTAAAAAATAGCACGTGTCTTGAATTTCTGAGTCTTACATTTTTAACAGAAAATTAATTTCCATAAAAAGTAAGCAAAAAGAGAGAACATGAAAGTGAACTCACTTTGTGTGGATAAAATACCTGTTTCTTATACTCTTCCCCGAAAAGCTAAAAGCAGCTTACAAGGCTCTCTTGATGTTCAAGCACTGTTCAGGTTACCTGCTGTGCTTCAATAATCAATAATACAGTATAATCCTCAGTAAAAATATTATACTATATCAACACAGCAGTCAGATGCCAGGACTGCTTGGTTGGTTGACCCAAAGAGATATCTCTCTTCTAGTGAAGATTCCACTGTCTTCAGTTCCACAAGTGTATAGTCGATTCCTTTTGAAGCAAAGGGAATGTGAAACAATAGTATCTTTTAGTAACAGACTTTGCAATGCCTTCTACCCACACTAGAAAAGGGAAAATACAGATTTAAAGCTCTTTTAAACTGGTGAATGATAACTATGCCTGCTGTCTTGTGACAAAACAAAACAAAATGCTATGGCTGTAGTGACATCACAATAACATTACAGACATTTAGAGAGACATATGGATAATATCTGAAGAGATTTGGTTTCTTTTTATTTCATATATACATACAGAACATCCTTTATGTCATCCTCCAAAGTGTCATCTGATATGTTGTAAAGCTATATGAACAGATGCAATATAGGAAAAGATATAGGGAAGCATTAAGTATAATATGTAAAAACTCTAAGACCTAATAATTATATCATGTAAAATGGTAACAATCCTGATTTTAATCTTTCTCTCTCTCTTTTTCTTATTGAAAAAAGAAAAGAGTATCATTCTGACTATGAATTAAGTATTACTTTTGTCATTTGTGTTTTTGTTAGTTTTCTGTGTGTAGACTTTTTTAACGTTGCAGAGAAAGATTAATGCAGAACTATTCAGGAATAGATTGCTATAGTGAAAAGAAGAGTGACTGAAATGTTTGTTGCCACATGTTTAAAAGAAGTGTGCATAACCTTCAAAACCTTTTTCATTAACTTGGAAAGGATTATAACTGAATGCTGTATTTTTAAATCATTCTAGTCAGACTCAGTAGCACTAGTCAGTCCTATCCAGCTGTGGTCCAGATTATCTAAAGGGTTATATTTTCCCATTTGATCCTGCCCACATTTTGAGAATTTTGGGGGAGAACTGATTGCTGATGAGGGAAGGTCCTTTAATGATGTGCTGCTTTGTCTATATTTATCGTGTCTCTTTTTAAAATGGATATGCTTTTAAATTGTTTATAATTCTATTGATAATTTAACTATATTTTAACTTTAGTATATTGTGAACTTTTAGCTTCATCTGTTTTAATTTTTGTAAACTGCCTTGAGCCCCTGGGCTGGGGAAAAGGTGAAATATAAAATAGATAAATAAACAAACCAATTTTATACCTAAAATCTTATATTGGTTTGATTTTTTAGTAGTGCACATTCTCTTTTGCCCACCACATTATCCATTCCTGCAGAAATCTAGAGAAATGAAATACAGACAATGTAGATTTGCCCTATTAAAAATTCATGGGATAACCATAAGTTGACAGGCAACTTGAAGGCACATATACACACCTACAGACTAGACTATTTTTTCCATTGAACTACTAAGAGTGTTAAAGAAAATCTGAATGTGGTATTACCATTTGCTAAATGGCTTACAGAAGTGTCAATTGAATAAAATCTAAAGAGAACACTATTATGATTAAAACATGTTTAACTTGTTCTCCCAAATGCACTGGGAACTACAGAATACAATGGTGCAGAGTACAATGCCGTTTCCAGCCAGTTCTACTTTTTAAGTCTTACATGGTAGCAATGGCTCATTACATGCTTCCCCCAGCTAACTCATCAGTGTCCTTGAGAACAACAAAGGTTATCAGAGGAATAAACACAAGTCCTAGCCACACAACCTTATTTAGTAAATGAATGCAAGAAGTGTTTGTGTATGGATTATGTGCAACTGGCACTTCTATTTGTAGCTACACAAAGAAGGAGCCTGCATTTCCATCCATTATTTTTCCTAAACAGAGCCAAAGATCAGGGGATGAGAGGGAAAACGTCTGTCTTACGAATTAGTGAGGGTACAGATTGCCAACAGGTTAACTCAACCCCTCTGAAAAGAAAGCAGATAATCTTAAAACAGCAATATAAAATCTCACCCTATTATTCCCACCTCATTATCCTAGGACTGTAACTTTAACTTTTAAAAGAGGCTGGTATAATAAAATCTCTAGGCTAGGGTGATGCTCCCTATGTACAAACAATGCATTTCAAAGAGTAATTGGATACAACAGGGTTTTCGGTATATTCAAATACTTAAGATTAAATTCTATTTCTCTCTCTATACAGGTGCCATTAAGAATGCAAAACAGTTGGATATTATGCATCTATCACTTCCACTAATAATTTTCACAAAGTGTCACATGAAGAAGCTTTGCAGGATTCCCCCCACCCCTCAAATATGAGGATCATTAATAGGTTTGAGTATCCCAGCTTTAGCTGATAAGATTAGCCAGGTGTCAGGCATGCAGTTGCCTTGTAAATTAACATTTCTTTGGAATTTGGGCAGCCCCGCCTTAAGTGCATACCTGACTGAGCAACATTTGTCCTTGGGATTTCTGGTTGTGGGATTTCCCAATTTTAATGGCCACACTATGGGGAAGGCCACATTTGACCTAATTATTAAATATTGCCAATTTATTACACATATGGGGCAGGGGGTGTCAGGGTAGGTAACAAAGGATTTTTTTTAAATAGGCCTGTTGTCCTGCCTCATTCACTGAATTTGAGGGGAGTTTCAGATATCAGCTTCTTTGTCCCTCATTTTCCTACTGCTTGTTCCATCATTTTGTTACAATAGGAAACCATTAAGGAAAATATGATGGAATATCTACACAGTGCCTTCCCTGTGCTGGCATGAGGAGCTTTGAGCCTGGAAACACCCTGAGAGAATAATGCTTTCATAAGAACACACATTAAGTTCCTGGCAGAGGTATGATCCAAACCAGGGCTAAGCCATGAAGTTACAACAGTTGTCATAATAATTGTAGCAACCAAGAAGAATTTTCAGGGCCCCTTTTCTAGCAAACATCAAAAAGCAGGCACCCATGTCCCTGCCATTCCTTTAAGTGGGAATTAATGTACCTAATGTGGCTCCCTCATGCTGCAGCCAATAGGATTCCTTTTGCTTGTCTCAAAATTGTCATAATTGACAAGCTATGAAATAATAATATGAAGTGTGTTACTTATACAATGTTTTAAATGCCACTTCTGGGGTTGTGGGAGAAAGTTACAACACTGTATTCTCTGTAACTGTTAGCATGCTTCAATGTTTTAGAATAAAGAATTATTATTTTTTAAAAAGGATAAGAAGGGCTACAGAAAACACCTTAAAGAGAAAAAAAAGAATATATCTGTCTTCAAGATGCCACAGGGCTCTTAGATGTTTTTCTTGCAAAGAACTAATACAGCTGTTTCTCTGAAAATATTTTTAAAAGATTTTTAAAACTGGCATCCTTGAGCTAGACAAAAAAGCAGCTGCATGACCCAAATTCAGAATTTGCTCTTGATATAGATGAGAGGCCTCCTTCAATTTTCTACCAAAATTTGTCCACCTCCTTACTGCAATTCTTCCCCTAGCACTTTTACTGCAAATAGAACCTTTGGAAACAACTAATAGTTAGGAAAACGAGTTCAGCAGGAAATTGGCAAATGGCAATTTTAAGCATTGTTTCAAAAAAGTGTAATGACCATAATATGCAGTTTGGCCATATGGGGACTTTAAACTCAAGTGTGGATAAAGGTGCCAGAACATCTTTATCAATGATTTGGAAGAGGGAATAGAGGGCATGCTTATCAAGTTTGCAGATGACACCAAATTAGGAGGGGTAGCTACAGGGCCGGTTTAAGGAATTTTGGGGCCCCCTGCAGTGCTTTATTTTGGGGCCCCCATATGTTTATCTCAGGTCAATGTAACCTAACCTATTCACCGTACAGGATGTTCAGATCACAGTAGGGCCCCCGTATCCATGGATTCATTATCCATGGGACACAGAACAGCACACCTACCTTAGAGTCTTCCTAGTAAATGTGTCCTCCCTAGTGGTTTTCTAGGCCCTCCAAGGCAACTCTATGGTATTTTAAACCAGAAGTACCATTTTTTTCAATGGTGTTCACTATTATTCATGGTTTTCAGAATCCACCCCCCCCGAACCAATCCCCAGTGGATAAGAGGGGCCTACTGTATTACATAATTTGACACCAATAATTTAGTTTAAAAACTATATTATAGGCACTAACATAATATTTTTAGTTTATTAGCAATTAATGTAATGATGCAGATTTCCTCAAAGAAAAGAAAGAGTGGACTACAAGCTAAACATGAGTTAGCAGTGTGATGCAGCAGCAAAAAATGCCAATGCAATTCTAGGCTGCATTAATAGTGTCTAGATCAAGGGAAGTAATAGTATCACTCCATTCTGCTTTGGTCAGACCTCACCTGGAATATTGTTTCCAGTTCTGGGCACAACAATTCAAGAAAGATACCGAGAAGGATGTTGGGAGGTCTGGAAGCCATTATGCCCTATGAGGAACGGCTTAGGGAGCTGGGCATGTTTAGCCCAGAGAAGAGAAAGTTAGGAGGGGACATGATAGCCATGTTTAAATATTTGAAGGGGTGTCATACTGAGGAAGGAGCAAGCTTGTTTTCTGCTGCTCCAGAGACTAGGACACGGAGCAATGGACTCAAACTATAGGAAAAGAGATTCTACCTAAACATTAGGAAGAAGTTCCTGACAGTAAGAGCTGTAAGGCAGTGGAATACTCTGCTGCCTGGGAGTGTGGTGCACTCACCTTCTTTGGAGGTTTTTAAGGAGAGGTTGGATGGGCATTTGTCAGGAATGCTTGGATTGTGTGTTCCTGCAGGGCAGAAGCCAATCGGATGGGATGGCTGTTGGGGTCCCTTCCAGCCCTATGATTCTAGGCTGCATTCAGAGCCTGGGAAAGTTACTCTTGGATTACACCTCCCAGAATCCCCCTGCCAGCACCCTTCTCAAGATCTGGTTGCATTGTTCCTTTTCCAGCATTCTCTAGCCCAGTGGTTCTTAACTTGGGGTCCGCAATGTCCTCACAGGGGGTCCACAAAGGCTTGAAGACTGCTTGGCCCACCTCCTCCCTGTAGTGGAGTAGCCATGTGACAGGAACCAAGGCAAAGTCTGGCTGGCTTGGCCTGCACATTGCCATTCAATCCACTCCAGCCACAAACTTGCAGGAAGAAGCAAGAGTGTCTCTGAGGGAAAGTTTAATGGATGGTGTAATTGTATTGTTGTTGTTGTTAGCTATTATTATTAGGGTTTTAAATCTTGAGTTAAGTCTTGGGGCAACAAAAGATATTTAAAGGGGGTCCCTGGTAAAGAAAAGGTTAAGATCCACTGCTCTAGGCCAATGCCTCTCACATAACACTACTGGATATTGGTGTTTTAGTGACAACAATAAAACCATTGTTCCCAGTAATATTACTCCAAATTTTAATTTATATTCTTTATACAGTATTCTTCTGTTAAAAGAGTTAAGAGTGTTGTAAAAGTTTCAGCATTGCACTATGACTATGGAGACCAGGGTTTGAATCCTTACTCAGCCATGAATACCCCACTGGCTGACCTTGGGCAAGTCACACTCTCTCAGCCTCAAAGGAAGGCAAAGGCACACAGCCTTTGAACAAACCTTGCCTAGAAAACCCCATGGTAGGTTTGCCTTAGCCAGAAATGACTTGAAGGCACATAGGCAAACACACACAAATGCAGGCTGAACTCAGTTGGCAAGGGAAGGGAAGGGAAGGGAAGGGAAGGGAAAGAAAGAAAGAAAAGAGCCCTTTCCGAGACAACCCTCAAATTCCCTGTCTCTCTCATAAACACACACTCACCGTCTCTGCGGTAGCAGCAAACTCCCTCCAGCTTCTGCCACAGAGGGCTGCTGTTCTTTCACTTTCTCTTTAGTTTTGGAGACATTTTTTTGGAGGAGGGCGGGAATGTGGTAGAGTCTCCTTCTTTAGAGGTTTTTAAACAGAGGCTGGATAGCCATCTGTCTTGACTCCAGCAACAAGTTAAAAAGTAAAATAACCACCCCACTGTGCATGGCAGCCCCCCCCCCAAGATCCCCGCGGCCCCCTGAAGACAGTCCCTCACTCACACGACCAGCTGCTCTGCCTTTCCTCCTTCACAGCAATGCAGCCAGGGACTGTCTCCAAATTACAACTTCCCAAGAGCAAACCCTTTCTCTATCTCCCGCACTAGCTCAGTGCTATTGCCATGCCCTGCCTGAGGAGGGAGGGGGAAGGGGCTCCAAAGGAGTGGAGGAGCCGGCTGCTGGCTCCTGGCTCCTGGCTGTCTCCTTCATCAGATAAGGGCAACACTCACCAGGGGGCCCCCTTAACCCCCGAGGCCCCCCGCCAATGCGGATCTGGCAGACAGGTTAAACCGGCCCTGGGTAGCTAATACCCCAGATGACAGGATCAGAATTCAAAATGACCTGAACAGATTAGAAAGCTGGGCCAAAACTAAAAAAATTAATTTCAACAGGGAGAAATGTAAAATACTGCACTTGGGCAGTAAAAATTAAAAGCACAGATATAGGATGGGTGACACTTGGCTTGATGGCAGTACATGCAAAGGGTATCTAGGAGTCTTAGTGGACCACAAGCTGAACATGAGTCAGCAATGTGATGTGGCAGCTGAAAAAGCCAATGCTATTCTAGGCTGCATCAATAGGAGTATAGTGTCTAGATCAAGGGAAGTAATAGTGTCACTCTGTTCTGCTTTAGTCAGACCTCACCTAGAATGCTGTGTCCAGTTCTGGGCACCACAATTCCGGAAGGATATGGACAAGCTGGAACATGTCCAGAGGAGGGCAACCAAAATGGTAGGAGGTCTAAAAGCCATGCCCTATGAGGAGCAGCTTAGGGAACTGGGTATTTTTAGCCTGGGGAAGAGAAGGTTAAGAGGGGACACGATAGCCATGTTTAAATATTTGAAGGGATGTTATACTAAGGATGGAGCAAGCTTGTTTTCTGCTGCTCCAGAGACAAGGACCTGGAGCAATGGGTTCAAACTACAGGAAAAGAGATTCCACCTAAACATTAGGAAGAACTTCCTGACCATAAGTGCTGTTCAGAAGTGAAATGCACTGCCTTGGAGTGTGGTGGAGTCTCCTTCTTTGGAGGTTTTTAAGCAGAGACTGGATGGCCATCTGTCAGGAATGATTTGATTGTGTATTCCTGCATGGCAGGGGGCTGGACTGGATGGCCCTTGTGGTCTCTTCCAACTCTATGATTCTATGTCTGACAAAGTCCTAAGAATAGAGCAATCAAAGTATACATCCCTACTCAGCTATGAAGCTGGCTCCTTTTCACTAGTCACCATCTCTTAGCCTAACTGTGATAGTGGTAGTGAACAACCCTGAATGTTGCCATGAATTTCTTGGAGGAAGGAAGGGACAAAATGGAATAAAACTTTTCTCTCACACAGAAGATGCAGAAGAATGCAGAAAGCAGAGGAGAGGCCAGTTCTCACAGAGGAGGCTATTCAACGCTGTATGGATGGTGCAATATAACAAGATTAATTTATTCATTTATTACTGATGGAAGCTACCACTGGAATAAAATATTACTGGACAGCAATCCATTATGTATGAGGTCTATCTATTAAATAATGAGACTATATTTCTACTTTTCAGACAAATCAGGAAGAACTGATTGTGAATGCTTGAGTGGTAACCTTGAACATTTATTTTTAAAATATGTTTTAATTCTTAAATTATTTAATTCTATTTTAAGGGGGGTGGGATTGAGGGTCTCAATGTATATTTTAATTGTTATAAGCTGCCCCAATTGCATTCCATAGAGGGGTGGGGTATAAATAAATTATTATTGTTATTGTTGTTATCATCATCATCATCATCATCATCATCATCGTAACATGTTTGAACCTGCAGGACAAACAATACTATCGGTTGTTCAGTTAATTGTCAGTCATTTTTAAAAGCAGCTGTGTTGTCTGTTGTGAGCCGGAAAAATGCTAAGTTTAAAAGTTGAGCAATGTGTCAATTTGAAATTTTTAGGAAAATTGAACAAAACACCTTCAGGTTTTTTCCAGATTTTCAGGGAAAACTGAAGATGAGGTGCATGTCTCATGTGCATGTGTTTGAGCAGCGCAAAAGATTCAGAGAAGGACATGAGAATGTGAAAATGATGAATGCCCTGGATGACCTTCCACTTCAAGAACACAAGAAATTTTGGAAAAAATCAGCCAGATTGTTCAAGAAGAGTGCCAATTCAGTGTCTGAATGATAGCTGAAGCCATGAACATTGACAAAGACACTGCATGGAAAATTTTGCATGAGGATCTCAACATGAGAAATGTTTGTGCCAAGTTGGTCCCCAGGGTTCTTACGCCAGTGTAAAAAGAGTGCTGCAAGGAAATTTGTGCTGACATTCTGCAGCAACTTCAGGCAGACCCAAATATTTTTCAAAAATATCATCACTTGTGATGAAACCTGGATCTTTCAGTATGATCCTGAGACAAAACAACAGTCAATGCACTGAAAATCATCACCATCACCAAGAAGGAAAAAAAGCACATCAAAGCAAGTCTACATTCAAAGCAAAGTTTATTGGTTGTTTTTTTTTTTTACATCAATGGCATAATTTTGGCAGAACAGTGAACCAACATTATTATAAGGAAGTTTTGACAAAGCTGAGAGAAAGAGTCAGGAAAAAAAGGCCAGAACTGTGGGGAAATGGTTTCATTCTTCATCAAGGCAATGCACCTGCTCACACAGCACCTCCTGTAAAGCAGTTTTTGGCTGATAAATGCATTACTACACTCAAACATCCTCCATATTCACCAGATTTGGCACCATGTGACTTTTTTCTTTTCCCTAAAGTGAAATCAGTGCTTAAAGGAACACATTTTGAGTCAATTGATGCAGTACAAAGAAAACAGCAGATGTGCTGGCACAGCTGACATAAACTGATCTGCTCCATGTCTTTGACCAGTGGAAAACAAGACTGTATCAGTGTGTGAGTGTGGAAGGAGAGTATATTGAAGGGGACAAGCATTAGAATTGTAATACATATAAATAAAGATGGTTTATTTATACATAAATAAAGTTACTGTATCAGTCTCGTTATTTAATAGACAGACCTCGTACTCCCAATTTCCCAATGTTTTGCTTTAGATTGTTAGACTATTATATGATGTTTGGTCATAGCTATAACAGGTTAGAGTAAGATACCTGTTGACTGTGCATCTAAATGGCTTTACATGGATGAATTATTTCAGCTAATGTCAGCAGCAATTTCCTTCAAAGATTTGATTCAATGTTCTTTTTTCTCTCCTCCCCCCCCCACCTTGCAACTGCTGAAAGCACCACAAATATCAAGGCCAGAGAACGAAGTTCTTCTTTACTAGGATTACTCTAGTTGCTTGAGGCACCATCATATGATTTAAATGACATGTGGAGTTCTAACATCAAGATTATTCCACACAGCAATCTTCAAATTTGTTTGTAAAGTATCTTTTTTTAAAATATCCCCTCGATTACATGGAAATGCTTACTGTGCTTTAAGAGGCTGGGTGGGAAATGCTTGGAAAACTTGACAGAAACCTTGAAACCATAGCCAGCCTTTGTATACAGCTCAATTAGAAGTGACATATTGGTAAATTACATAAAATATACTTCAACAAGTAGCACACACAGTGTCATTTAACCATGACCTACAAAAATCCTTTAACTCAGGAAGGCTGGGAACACAGAATCAACTGGTAAAAACTCCTTTTGGAATACCAGAATCCAGTGTCAATATTGTTTAGACTGGATCCGATAGGGCTTGTTCACACTACCAGTAGCAATGTGAACATAAAGGAAGATAGGCCACTACCATCTTTCCACTGGATATAATCCAACTTTTCAAATAGAATTAGTCCTCTATGAACTTTGCATTCCTAAGTGATGTCTAAGAGGTATATATATATATAGTGGCCATTGTGGAAACATGTTGTACTTGCACATTCAGTAACTGTGCAATGAAATCCACACTAGCTTAAATGGTCAGCAGATGCATGGGAGTTCTAAGGATGGGACTCACACTGATGTGTTGTTTGAGCATTGACAGAAACTGGTGCAAATAATTTCATTCAACAGTCCTATTATCAATCTGAATTATATTTTGATAAATTAGAAATAATCTATGAGGACTGGTATTCAAAATGCTTTTACAACAAGCCTATACAACCTGTGGTCCACCAAACTGAATACAACCTAGCAGCCATGCACTTGCATAGAATCTTAGAATGGAAATCCAAAATACAGTCGAAAATAAAATCCCCTTACTTCTATCCTTGTTTTTATTAAGGAAGTCATTTGTATGATTCCATTTAGTCTGATGCATTTTTATTTGCTGTTCTCATCTAATCAGTATACAAAAATAAAATGACTATGTGAACACTTCAGAGTCTCTTCTTACTGATACTATTGCATCAGATCACATCAATCTTTACCATTCTGACACAGTAGATGGATCTTAGCATCTCCTGACATATTCAACATGTTCATGATTAAAGTGACTTTGAAATAGCCGAAAGACTGGCACCATTTTGAAGATTTGATTGTTTACTGTCAGAAGAACCTTCGGATAAAGTCTGATTTGTTTCGTAATTAGAAAATACATCAAGGGATCAAGTTGTGAGTGATATGTCTATTTTTGCAGCTTCAGTTCATTGATGGCAGGTTACCATACACACAGCTAGTGGAGCTACATTCAGCTGAGTGACTCACAAGTCACGCAGGACTATTGTAGAAGATGGATGACCTTCCAGGCTGCTGTTAGAAGTTAAGCCATATATATGTCATCTTCTGGAAATAGGGTTACTGCAATAGGCAGACACCTAGCCTTGATTTTAAAACTTTTCAGTGCTGCAGAAGCATAAAACCAGACTCCTCTCCCAAAAACCATCAGCTTGCATAGTCAAGGACCAGCTGTTTGTAATAGTATTTAGAAGGTACAAGTGGGAAAAGCAAAAACGAGCTACCGGTATGTGGGGTCAGACTGCATATTCCCCCGCAAGTTATTGCTGCTACTCTCATGGAACAAATGAGAGAAATGGTCACGGGAACCAGAGTGGAAGCTTCAGTGGTAATTTAGCTGAAAGGCCGTCTTTTCAATCCTGTGATCTTTTGGGGGGACCAACTATCAAAACACTGCAGGATAACAGATGAAAATCTAACATACAGCTGTTGGTTCACATGAAACATTCTGCCAAATGTCTCATTTAAAATAATTCTAGATAGACAGTGGAGGACAGAAGTCTCTACCACTAACAAGCACCAGAGCCTAGCAGTTTTGCCAAGTATCCAAGACAACTATCAGGAACAGAGCAGGATGGAAGCATAAACTGACGATAATAAATGATAACCAGCCAGAGCAAATGGCATGTACTTGAAAATGACATTGCAATCATGCTACAAGGCAACACAATATCCAGTGCATCAAAGTGATGTCTGAAAGTGAAGCACAAACATTCAACAAATAGTGGCATGCATGCCATCCTATGTTCATTAAAAAAGAAAAATCAGCTGAAAAAAATGAGGGATGCTACTGTGTGAGAAAAGTTTTAATGAAGCCATTACCTAATTTGGATTGTTTTTATCTAATTTAAATAGAACCATTTTCTTTTCAGGTCCTCACATTTATCATTCAGTTTAGTTCCCCGCCCTTTCAATATGAATGTTTCAGGGGTTCAAAAGCAGAGGGCTGTTCGGAAAACAAAATGTAAACCACCCTGAAATCCTTGCAGGAACGATGGAAATAGCATACAAATGTGAATAAAAATAAGAAACAAGACATGGAATGTTTTGGCTGGATTGTTTTTACCAAAGCACAACCCTTATTCATGGTTATTAGTAAGTTCGTAATGTGCTAAGGAAATTGTATTTACAATGTGCTTTCTAAAAAAATGTTTTCTAAAAGAATGGCGCATTTAGATAATTTAAAATACTTACTGTATATATTCACAAACAAGTAGAATACACTAAATAGGCTGTCACTGTGTTGACTTTTTTTCAAGAAGGTTTGCAGGAACAAAGCAAAATTTATTCTTACGTGAACATTCTAATGATCTCAAAGAGAAAGCCAGTGGCTTTTTTCTTGCACTGTCAAACTATGTCCAAATGCCACAAAAATAAATAAACAAATAGATTCATTATTATATATTTATAAACAGTAAACACTCTTGCTTATAATATTTCAAATATTTGATTTGCATGAATGTGCAAAGATAAGCTCTATCCATGGTCTGCACAGTTTGCTTCTGATTTTGATTTTGGAAACAAAGTGAGTTAAAATCCTGAGGGTTACTCATGTATAAAGAATAATTAAGGTTTGCTCCTGGGTAAAAGATCTTTGAATTGAATAGGTCCTACAGAAGAATACTTTCTGCTTCTTTTGCAGTCACCATATGCTGACATACGCATTGTGAATCCTTTCATGACTTAATCTATAATTTTTAATTTTTTTTAAAAAATGGATTAATGCCTATGGGAAGATATGGGGTTTATGAAGTCTTAGAAGGAAAAGGATTGCTTTATAACTCCAACATAGTGATTTATACTATAAGATTAAATTAATAAGGATTAAAAACAATCCAAGATGTAATTGGCTTGTATAGTATTTGCTATGGGGAAAATATGTTAATAATCAAAATAGAGTTTTCAAAGGAAAAGTGAACACCTCTTAAACATTTGCAGCTAAATTTGAGTATCTGCTGGTGTAGCACATGTTTAAATATTTAAGGTGGGATATGACATCACAGCAATGTTGCAGGCAGATATGCAAATGTTTATGTCTAAGCCACTGATGAGCCAAGACAGCAAGCCAAATGACGACTCATTCACTGTATATTTTCCAAGAATTATAATAAATGAATCTGGATTGTGAATCACAAACTGCATTAGAATGAGGGAAGAGAAGGAATGACACTTTCCCCAGTACTCTTTTCTTTTTCATTGCTTTAGATCTTGATTCAGGCTGCATAGAAGCAAGCAAGAGAAGTCATCTATGCATGCCATTCTGCATACTTCCAAAAACAGGTGGACGTGAAGTTAGCAAACAGCTGAAGGCTCAGCAGTTTTTAAGGGCCAAAGTAGATATTACATGGAATATCAAATGTGGATTAAACAACAACAACAAAACAAGCAGCTTCCATGCCTGTCTGAGCAGGACAAGGGCAAGGGGTGGAACTTTATTTCCCCTTTCCCCACTCACTTTTCTTCTTAATAGCAACATTTTCTCCACATGGAAAAATGGCAGACAGAAAACCTATCTTTTCTCTGGAAGGTGGGAAAGCAGTTTGGGTGGTATGATTTTAAATAAGCAAATGTCAGGAATTGAAAGGGTTAAGCACCCTCTCTGCTATGAAATTTGATTGGCAGTAATGAAGGCAAGTGTGTTCCAGGAGTTTAGCAAAGCAAGTGTGTGGGGGTATTCAGTCTCTCTCTGGCTTTTCTTCACAAACAAAGATTCAGGAAGGACTCATCCTGCGCTTTCTGCAAGTGCGCTGATGACTAAAAAAGCCAATCCGAGATAAACAAGTCCGGTTGCAGAAAGCACAGCAGAAGGTCTCCTTGGGTGATGTTTCTGGGTTGTGATTCTTTCTGTGTTGTCATTTCTCTTCAAGACTTGTTCGTCGTGAGTTCTCAAATAAGGCTGCAGCCTTGTGGATAGTGCGTCTCCATGCCTCCCGATGTGAGGCCAGGGCGGACCACTGTTGGTGATCAATTTGGCCAAGCCTGAGATGTTGTTTCAGGGAGTCCTTGTATCATTTTTTTGGAGTGCCCCTCTTACGCTGACCCGTGGCGAGTTCACCGTAGAGTACTATTTTTGGGAGGCAATGGTCCTCCATCCTAGAAACGTGCCCTGCCCGGTGCAGCTATGTTCTCAATTTCATGGCCTCAATGCTGGTGATCCCTCCTTGCTCAAGGACAGCAACATTCATCACATAGTCAGTCCAGTGCATATTTAGGATTGTGCGTATACAGCGCTGATGAAAGCATTCAAGGAGTCGTAGGTAGTGGCAATAGGTGACCCATGTTTCAGATCCATAAAGGAGAATAGACAGTACAATGGCTCTATACACACTGATTTTTGTGCTTCGCCTCAGGTGTTTATTACTCCAGGTGTTCAGTAGCATCACTCAAAATAATTAATAAATGGTTCCCATCCCTATCTCCCCCATGGATCCAGTTCTTCCCTCCTTCTGACCCTCCAGCTCTTTGGCCTTTTTTCAGCTCAAGTCTCTTCCTCCTCCTCCTCCCCTTCACTACTCCTGGCTCTCCTTTTAAGCTCCCCAATGCCCAAGCCATTTAACCATTTTAACAACCAGTTCCAGTGAACTGGTGTGAAGTGGCTGAATTATACTCCTGGGAGTATGGAGGAAACAAGGCTAAAATCTCCCTTGTCAATACTTAGCGGAACATGGTGGTCCCAATCAAGATCACATGCTTGTTTTTGAGTAATAAAAAAAGAAAGAGAGGGACAGATGTATACCATGTATTAATGTATGCCTAGTTTTCAGTAAAAAGCAAACAATTGTGGATAATAGATGCAGAACTCTAGTCAAAACTAGTTCCAGGTGCTTAGGCCATAGGAATCACATACTAATGTGCTGAAGCACAAGAGATACTGTTTAAAATATGCATTTGCATATGTATCTTACACTGAACACATTATTTGAAAATAAGTTTTACTGAATGGAATGGAACATACTTCTATTTCCATGGAAAACATGTAAGACTGCAGCGGCAGTAAGAGAGCAATGCCAGTGTCATACTTTCTATTAAAGATTGTATTCAGAGTAACAGCCTCACATTTAATGAAACATATTTTTCACATTGTTCCTTACATCCCCTATTTTTTTTAATTGTCAAAAGAGAAAATATAAACATGAGCATCACATTTGACCACTTCCAGTAAATTAGGTTCATACTGTATCCAAGAATCTACTATCCCATCATTGAAAGTGTGAATGAGCTAATATTCTAAATGTACCTTAGTAAAATGAAGCATAACAGTTATACAGTATTTCATATCAAACACTTTTAACATAATCTACATCATGCATTCTCATAAATCTATTCTCATGTTAAATTCTCAATACTGGGAATGTATAAAGAATCAAATTTTCTTTGTCTCTCTAGTTCACTAAGCTTTTTCTTCTATATTCATGTCTATCTTGTTTCTCTTGGCAACTTCAAAGCTTTCGTCACAGGCACAGTTTCTTTTTGCCCTAAGAATGAATATAATGAAGGTGGTATGATGAGTTATCAAGCTTGATGGCTGTGGAAAGAGTATGGATCCAATTATTTTCATGGTCATATGTTCCACCCATGGTTACTACACCCAATACCATGAACACTAACACTATTGCCATGGGTGGAGAAAGACATAGAACCAGACCTGCCTTTCCAAACTTCTCTTTCATTGATCTTAGGAGATTATCAGATGTGGGAGAATGCACCAAAAATCATGTTCCCAACTGTGTCAGAAGATCGCTACAAGAACAGAAAGGGCAACCTCACCAGATGGCTGTGTCCTTCTGCCATTCTGGGGGCGTAGCCCTGCCACAGACAAGGCTTCCCTTCTGCATTGACAGGGACCAGCTGCTAATAAAAAGGGATGCCTTACTGACACCCGCGCTACGCTCCCAGAACACTGGGTGATGATGTTGTCTGGTAAGGTCACCCCCTTCCTGTTCTCGTCATGATCTTTTGACATGATTGCTGCTGCATCTGATAATCTCTAAAGTCTAAGAAAGGCCGTAAGGAATGCTTTCTTTTACCTCAGCTGGAAACTGTATTCAGAACCAAGGAGAGGAGGAATGCAAATTGGTTACTGCTGTGGTGGGCCAACCAATATCAAAAGTAATGTCACCAGTTTTCCTCTAATTAGAATGTTGTCCCAGATGCAACACACTATTTTTCTCAACACAACTGAAGGGCAGCCATTCATTTCTGTGAAATGCATAGGTGAGGACATAATTGGTATAGGAACTAAACCTCTCCTCTATCCTTGCTGATTACAGCACTGAAGAATCAAACTGCACTTGTCAAACAGACGCATCATGGATTTTCCTTGGTTTTTTTCCAGGCTGTGAGGCTGTGTTCTGGAATAGTTTCTTTCTTTTACGTTTCACCTGCATCTGTGGCTGGCATCTTCAGAGAATGGCTGGGTAGGAGTGTATGTGGAGCTATATATATAAGCTTCACATACACTCCTACCCAGCCATTCTCTGAAGATGCCAGCCATAGATACAGGTGAAATGTCAGAAAGAAACTATTCAGAACACGACCTCACAGCCAGGAAAAAACCCAAGGAAAATCTATGGATGCTGGCGGGAAAGCCTTCAACTTCAGACTCATCATGGATTATATCCCTTGGTCATACTATGCTATCTCCATTGACACCCCCTTGTCATGGGAGAGAGGCTTGTGTACCCTAATGATGTTTTGAGCTATGCTGGCGGTGGCATAATAGCCACTGGTAGGGTCTCCCATGCCAGACAGGTCAAAACCGAAGGGTCTGACAAAGAGCGTCAAAGGGCAGGATGGGCTCTCTAGCCTTATGGCAACCGTCCTAGGAGAAGGAAAACTCTAATCCCAAACCTGGGCAGATGGTGCTCGTCCAACCCTGTAAGGTCAACCATCTAAGAGAAGGAAACTCTAATCAAACCTACGGCCTGAAGACCTCGCTGCTATGTCCATGCTTGCAAGGCCACGGCAGGTGAACCTCTGGTTTAAAGGGTGAGGCCAGTTCTGTGCACGCTGCGCTCCACCAGAAAAATCCATTGCACAGGCTCGAAGGACAAATCCAATTCCCCCCCCCCAAAAAAAGCCCTGTAGCGATAGGCGAGGGACGAAACAGCAGGTGTAAAGATGCACTGGAAGCCGCAGACCCAACTCCGCATGCAGGCGGTTCAGGACTTTGGTCGCTCGAGGCTGACCCGGTAGATGACAGTCTTGTTAGGCAGCATCCTGAATGACCAAGCAGCCTCTTTTAAGGAGAGCATTGCTTGCTCCATATGGAGAGGGGCCTAGAAAAGGTGGCCTAACAAAAGCTCACCCCCAACTACCTGGTTGGCTAGCCGTGGCCAACGGGAATCTTCAGATGCGGTCAAACCAAGGCAAAGAAACAAAGGCGCACACCGGCATCCAAAGGTGTAAATAAACTGACGCTTGCATGCTGGAACATCAGAACCATGCGAGACTCTGAAAATAGTAGACGTCCTGAGCATCGTTCTGTTCTAATAGCCAATGAACTATCACGACTTAATATTGACATTGCTGCTCTTAGTGAAGTTTGTCTCCATGAGGAAGGCAGCCTTAACGAACACGGCGCCGGCTACACACTTTACTAGTCTGGCAAACCCAAAACCAAAAACATCTTTCAGGGGTAGGCTTCATGATTAAAAACTCCATTGCCTCCAAACTCGAAACCTTGCCAACAGGACACTCTGATCGCATTATTTCCTTACGCCTCCCACATGTTGTTCTCTTTAGTATATATGCCCCAACTATGCAAGCCGACCCTGTAGAGAAAGACAAATTCTACACAAACCTATGCCAATTCATACAAAAAGTTCCTGTAGAAGATAAAATTATTATCCTTTGTGACTTCAATGCCAGAGTAGGAAAGAACTCTGAAGCCTGGAAAGGTGTCTTAGGCAAGCATGGTGTTGGAAATTGCAATGATAACGGATGCCTCCTGCTAGAGTTCTGTGCAGAACAACAGCTGACTATTACAAACACTATCTTTCAGCAGAAAGACAGCTTGAAGACAACCTGGATGCATCCCCGATCCAAACATTGGCACCTCATTGACTATGTTCTAGTCCGCCAGAGAAACATTGGCGATGTCCGTCACACTCGAGTGATGCCCAGTGCAGAATGCCAAACAGATCATCACTTCATCAAATGTAAACTAAATCTTCATCTTAAGTTCAAACCTAAGAGGGGTGGCATCTTAAAGAGGAGACTCCAAGTCAACAATCTTCAACAAGCTACCATGAGAGACAACTTCCAGGCAAACCTGCAAACAAAACTTGAAGACCATCCTACCGATCCCTCTCCTACAGTGCTTTGGCAACATATCAAAAACAGTATCCTCCAATCTGTGGAAGAATCCCTCGGGTTTTCCCACAAGAAAAACCAAGACTGGTTTGATGAAAACAACCAAGAGATCCAGGAGCTGTTGGCAAAGAAGAGAACTGCTTACGAGGCACACCTTGCCCAGCCAACTTGCCACGTAAGAAAAGCAGCTTTCCGTCTCACATGTAGTAAACTTCAACAAAAACTCCGAGACATGCAGAACAAGTGGTGGATCAATACAGCAGAAAAGACACAACGCTGTGCAGATCTGGGGGATTCTAGAAGATTCTATGAAGCTCTTAAGGCAGTGTTTGGACCTACTTATCAGGTCCAAAGCTCCTTATACAGTACAGATGGTCAAACATTAATCACTGATAAAGCCTCTATCCTAAATCGATGGGCTGAACAAGTTCAAAGTCTCTTTAGAGCCAACTGAGTAGTCCAAGACTCAGCTATCCAACATATGATACAAAAACCGATGAAAAATGAATTGGACATAGCTCTCACTTTGGAAGAGACCCTTAAGGCCATACAGCAGATGAAAAATGGCAAGGCAGCTGGGATTGATGGAATCCCACCTGACGTCTGGAAACACGGAGGTCATGTACTCCATGATAAATTCCATGAACTCCTTGTGAATTGCTGAGAAAAGGGGGAACTGCCATCAGATCTCTGAGATGCAGTCATCATCACCCTATACAAGAAAAAAGGAGCAAAATCCGATTGCTCAAACTATCGAGGCATAGCACTGCTTTCTGTTGCTGGAAAAATCCTTGCAAGGATACTCCTGAACAAATTAGTTCCTGCCATTGCAGAAGAACGTCTTCCTGAAAGCCAATGTGGCTTCAGAGCCAATAGGAGTACTACAGATATGGTATTTGCCCTTAGACAACTGCAAGAGAAATGTAGAGAGCAGAACAAGGGTCTCTATGTAACATGTGTCAACCTCACCAAAGCCTTCGACACCGTGAGTAGGAAAGGTATGTGGAAGATCCTGGAAAGGATAGGATGTCCCCCCAAATTCCTTAAAATGATTATCTTGCTACACGAGGGCCAGCGTGGTCAAGTCAGATATGGCGATGCTCTTTCAGAGCCCTTTCTATTAACTAATGGAGTGAAGCAAGGTTGTGTTCTTGCGCCAAGTTTATTTACAATCTTCTTCAGCATGATGCTCCAAAGGGGTACGGTAGAGCTCGAAGAAGACAACGGCATCTATATACGTTACCATACTGATGGCAGCTTGTTTAACTTCAGCCGTTTGAGGGCTCGCACGAAGACTCTAAACTATCTAGTTCGTGAGCTGCTCTTCACTGATGCTACTGCCCTTGTTGCCCACACAGAAGCAGCTCTGCAGCGCCTAAAATCCTGCTTCGCAACAGCTGCAGAGCTGTTTGGGCTGGAAGTCAACCTGAAGAAAACGGAAGTTCTTTACCAGCCTGCGCCACAGGACGAACACCACCATCCCCACATTGCCTTCGGCAACTCTGTGCTTAAGTCCGTTCAGTAGTTCACCTACCCAGGAAGCATCATCTCCTCAGATGCCAAGATTGACAAAGAGATCGATCACAGGTTAGCAAAGGCACATAGCACATTTGGAAGACTTTACAAAAGAGTCTGGAGTAATAAACACCTGAGGCGAAACACAAAAAGCAGTGTGTATAGAGCCATTGTACTGTCTATTGTACTTTATGGGTCTGAAACATGGGTCACCTATCGCCAACACTTACGACTCCTTGAACGCTTCCATCAGCGCTGTCTACGCACAATCCTAAATATACACTGGACTGACTATGTGACAAATGTAGCTATCCTTGACCAAGCAGGGATCACCAGCATTGAGGCCATGATATTGAGAATACAGCTGCGCTGGGTAGGGCATGTTTCTAGGATAGAGGACCATCGCCTCCCAAAAATAGTACTCTATGGTGAACTTGCCACGGGTCAGCGGAAGAGGGGCACTCCAAAAAAACGATACGAGGTCTTCCTGAAACAACATCTCAAGCTCGGCCAAATTGATCACCAACAATGGTCCGCCCTGGCCTCACATCGGGAGGCATGGAGACACACTATCCACAATGCTGCAGCCTTATTTGAGAACTCATGCTGAACAAGTCTTGAAGAGAAACGGCAACGCAGAAAGAATCACAAGCCGGTAACATCACCCGAGGAAACCTTCTGCTGTGCTTTCTGCAATCGGACTTGTCTATCTCGGATTGGCCTTTTTAGTCATCAGAGCGCTTGCAGAAAACGCGGGATGAGTCCTTCCTGAATCTTCATTTGGGAAGAAAAGCTAGAGAGAGAGATGATTAACATTTTATTTCTGGTCATGTCTTTGCTTGTGACCTCAGATGAAGAAAGAAAAAGTACACATTGAAGACTGCTGTTTGGAATGCAAAAGAAGGAATTAAGCAAATTGGACCATATAGTCTAGAGAAGAAAGAAGAATGTCAGAAAGTGGTATATATTTAGAACAATATCTGTAAAAGGAATGAAACTATCAAGTTTTGCTTAATGATTATATTAGTGATGTGATTCTTCACTAAGTTTCTTCTTAAGGTAACAATGAATAATGTGAACAATTTTCTTCTCATTGTGAGAAGGCATTTGAAAACTACAGAGTTTTCAAAGGCTAGTCACAATTTGGGACTTATTCTGCACAGAATTTGCATGTGGTATTTTTGTGCAGAAAACAGCATTTTCTGCCTGGAACGTAATATTTCAATGCAAAAACATTAATTCCTGCACAGAAAATGCTGTTTTCTATGCAAATCAATCTGCACAGAAAATGCTGTTTTCTATGCAAATTTTACTCCGAACGAATCTCAAGATACAGCCTTTTATGTGCATAAAACATTTTCTGTGCAGAAATTAATATTTCTGCATTGAAATATTATTTTCTATGCAGAAAATGCTGTTTTCTATGCAAATCAACCACGTGTGAATTTTGAACAGAACAAATCCCCTATTACAGCTTTTTTTCTGCTCAGACAAGAACATTTTTTGCACAGGAATTAATTTTTATACATTGAAATATTATTTTGCATGCAGAAAATGCCATTTTGCACAAAATAACCACCATATGCATTTAGTGCAGAATAAGTCTTGAATTGCAAAGATTCTCATCAATCCAGGATTCTTCTCACCAGGGTTTCTTGACTTTCAAAAAACATATTTTTTGACCATTTCCCAAAAGTTTTGAATATTCTTGCCATCCCTAATAGTGATGTTTTACTATGGATCCAATACATGCAGAGCATTGAATAAATAAATTCATAGATTTTTGACTATTTTGTTGCTAAGAATAGTCTCATCAATGTGTTCTCAGCCATACCCATAGAATGTGATCACTCTGTACTAGGCATGCTGTTCTTATTTAGGTCTGATTAAAAACTTGTAGACCTAATAGAGTTGTGGACTTACGTCTTGTGGACTTTCATTTTAAAGCTCAATACAGTATGCCTTTCTCGTCTAATCATATTAGAAAAATTCAACACATTCTATACTTAGCAGTATTATTGCCTCAAAGCAGCTCTGTGTTCTGTTCCTTTTGTTCTTTACTGCATAACCTAAACACCAGAATGCCAGCCTGCCATGACATCACCATTTCAGAAAGTTGCAACAAGGTTATGGGAAACTGAAAGGAAATCCTTCTTAAGTAATCTACATTAGCAAAAGGTATCTTTTACATGAAGGTTCCCCTTCAGGCATTCTTAGAAATAGTTAAAAGTTACAAAGAACAGTCTAGGTCATATTCAGCCAAAGTCAGAAGAAACATAAACCTAGCACGACCATCTAAGGAGATTATCAGACGCTGCTAATGTGGTGCCAAAATGATGCCAGCAGGACACAAAAGGACACCAACATCACACAATGTCATCCTTTTGCATTCCACTGTCGTTATTCTGGCATTTTTTTTAATTGATGGGCTGGAGCTGTCAATGAATTGCCTGTCCTCTTTTGGTGCTGGCATTGCTGGTGTCTGAAACCTCGCACCATTTTTGACTCATGAATACAGAGTCAATGGGTGGTCCTGCCAAAACACTTCTGGGTAGGATCGTGAGAACTAGGTAGGCTACCCTCTTTTTTGTACCCTACCCAGGTTACTTGCTATTTTGTGTGTGTGTGTGTTTATGTGCTTTTGTGAACTTTTTTGTGTGTAGTTTTCTTTTTGAATTTTCCACACTTGCATCTTCTCGTAAGAACGGGCAGGATTTCAATCCAGGAAGTGAACAGAGCTCTGTTAGAGCTCTGTACATTCCTGGGCTGCCTTTGGATGGAAGATAAGATAAGTCTGATGGAGAGGGTTATTATGTCAGGACAGGGATGGATCTGGAGATTGTGGGACAGGAACGCTTTTTGCATTCCTGTCTGATAATTTCCTAAGACATGACTACAGTCGTCCCTTCACATTCGCGGGGGTTCCGTTCCGCGGACCCCCGCGAATGTGAAAAATCCGCGAATAACAAACACCCCTCCCCCTCCCTCCCCAGGCCTTCGCGGGGCCTTGCTAGGCCTCCCCGGCCCTCCCTCCCTCCCTCCCTCCCCAGGCCTTCGCGGGGCCTTCCTAGGCCCCACGGAGGTCTCCCCGGCCCTCCCTCCCTCCCTCCCCAGGCCTTCGCGGGGCCTTCCTAGGCCCCGCGGAGGCCTCCCCGGCCCTCCCTCCCTCCCTCCCCAGGCCTTCACGGGGCCTCCGGAGGGCCTCCGGGGGTCCCGCGAAGGCCTCCCCACCCCTCCCCAGGCCTTCGCGGGGCCTCCGGAGGGCCTCCGAGGGTCCCGCGAAGGCCTTCGCACCGCTCCCCAGGCCTTCGTGGGGCCTCCGGAGGGCCTCCGGGGGTCCCGCGAAGGCCTCCCCACCCCTCCCCAGGCCTTCGCGGGGCCTCCGGAGGGCCTCCGGGCGTCCTGCGAAGGCCTCCCCACCCCTCCCCAGGCCTTCGCGGGGCCTCCGGAGGGCCTCCGGGCGTCCTGCGAAGGCCTCCCCACCCCTCCCCAGGTCTTTCACGGGGCCTCTGGAGGCCCCGTGTCGCGGTTTGGGGGGCCCCGGGGGGGCCCTCCCAAAACCGCGAATAACCGAAACCGCGAATGTCAAGTTCGCGAATGTGGAGGGACAACTGTATTTTACTAAAATGACACAGATGTTCTGGATCTTGGATGTTCACAGGACAAGCTTGGAGTCTGGACCACATAGCCGATGCTGCAACCAGCTTACCATGGTAAAGCAGACTCCTCAGCCCCTTTTCTTCGAATTGCTCTCTCATGGTCCCCCAGGGCTTTTATAACCTCTTCTGGGAAGGATCTCGAAGCTTGGCATTGGTCATCTCACTGGGCAATTGTCTCTGGTGATCCCATTACTCCTCTGCATTGCTTACACCAATAAATGTAACTTAACCCAACACCTTATTAACTCTTTGCTTACCTTGAGGGGCAGCTAAACCCATCAGCCATGTTGCCCAGATAATGGGAAGAGGCCATCATCACAGCAGGTCTCTGGGCATGCTCAGAACACATATAGAATCATAGAATCATAGAATTGTAGAGTTGGAAGAGACCACGAGGGCCATCCAGTCCAACCCCTGCCATGCAGGAAATCACGATCAAAGCATCCTCAACAGATGGCAATCCAGCCTCTGTTTAAAGACTCCAAGGAAGGAGACCCCACCACGCTCCGAGGGAGTGTTTTCCACTGCCAAACAGCTCTTACTGTCAAAAAGTTTCTCCTAATGTTGAGGTGGAATCTCTGTTCCTGGAGCTTGCTTCCATTGCTCCGTGTTCCAGTCTCTGGAGCAGCAGAAAACAAGCCTGCTCCATCCTCAATGTGACACCCCTTCAAATACTTAAACAGGGCTATCATATCGCCTCTTAACTGTCTTTTTTCCAGGCTAAACATACCCAGCTCCCTAAGTCTCTCCTCATAAGGCATCGTTTCCAGACCTTTCACCATTTTAGTTGCCCTTCTCTGGACATGCTCCAATTTTTCAATATCTTTTTTGAATTGTGATGCCCAGAACTGGACAGAATATTCTAGGTGAGGTCTGACCAAGGCAGAATAGAGCGGCACTATTACTTCCCTTGATCTAGACACATATAACATATGAGAGATGTGCAGACATTACAACAAAGAATCAAACAGTAGCTCCTGCTTTGCCTCCTGAAGTGTCATGGGCAGAACAGGCAAACCAGTGTTATCCAGAAGTTTTTGGCTAAGACTCCTCAAATTCCCAATTATTCCCGCCCCCCACCATCAAATAAGAGAGGTAAACTTAATTTTTGCCACAGAAAATAGACAAAAAGCACATGGTTAAGGATAGAGAAATACAATCACACAATTGCACTGTTGAAAGCTACCCAGAAGTCATCTTACCTAGCCCTCAGTCAATGGAGGAATCCTCACCTAAATCATCTAACTGCCTCACTAATGGTCTTTTGTCCCTTCTTGAATTCTAGCATACCTTAATATAGTAAGCTTGTTCCTCAACTCCTTTCAAATGTTATCCTTGTTCCTCAACTCCTTTCAAATGTTATCCTAACTACACAAAGGTAACACGTGGGCCTGGTGTATATACTGTAGATACAACAGTTAACACAATACCAGTTTTTTCAGCTTAATGCAATCATGGGCACTATTGTCTCTTTGGCAATCTGTATATTATGCCCAATAAAACCTCAACAAGATCAAATCCATGGCAAGAGGAAATTCTGAATTAGCTAACAGTCATCAATAAGAGAGGAACAATATGTTATATCTAGCACTAGTCACATACCAGATATTATTTTTTTTAGGTGAAAGCAAGTTTCAGAAGGAGCAATAGAAGTAACAGGGAAATTGTCTTTGCCCTCCTAGATATCCATGTGTGCTATTTTCCTTCCTATTTTTGCAGTCTTCCCCCCATTCTTCTTGTTTAGGTGTTTAGCCCTTTGCCAGTTTTCACATCTTTGTTCCAAATCATTCTCCAGTCTGCACCTTCCCCCTCCTAGTTCAAATGTACTTACTTCACAGACCACATTGACTTATTTTTCTTTTAAGGTACCTACAGTTTTCTAAGTGCTCTACAGATATTTTAAAAGAAGGCAGGAAAAGGAATTGGAAGTGGAAAATGGAAAGGAAAGGAAACTCCAGGGCAAGTGTACTGATATCTCTCTTGCCAGGCTCTCACAGCCGGTGGCAAAGATCTGAATGGGCCACCTTGACTCTGAACCTTATACACTCACAAAAGTGGTTTGGGGGAGGAAATGACTTGTAGTCTTCCATCCAAGAACTAACCATGACACATCCATCTTAGCTTCCACAGTCAGACAAGATCGGAATATTTTGAGGGGGGGTTGACATAGGGCCTACAAAATACTATCAGTCAACCAGTTTAAAGATGACAAAAATGTTTTACATAGTATTAACTGAAAAACCTACATTTGACTAAATAAGCTAGCCCTTTCCCAACAAAGATGTTATGTTATAAAATAAAGTACACTGTGTTTAGTTTTTGACAAACCAGAGCAGACGAAGCACAGCTAGTTCCACAGACCCACATTCTCAGCTATGTGTTGCTGTGATTACCATTCCAAACAATAGTTACTGTGTCAGTAGAGAGCAAAACAAACAATGGGCCTTTCAAACAATGTATCAGTAGGAAGAACACACAAATTAGTCAACAAGGGAGCTGGATTAATTCTTTGCATTTTTCAAGTGATGATATTCTAGAGCTCAGTAGAAAGGCTGTTTTGTTGATCCTGCCTCCCCCTCCCACAGGGTATGTGTTGCTGCCTCTCCCTTTTCATCAATGAGGAATTTCTGCCTGCCTGCACCTGGCCTGACCAGCAGTCAGCTGAGTTCTGAAGATCACTGCGTACTATTTTACTCTCGCTTACCATTCAGTCTCTTTCCCAACAGCTGCAGGAGCTGTGCCGTCTCTTTGATCTGGAAGGCAAGCTCATAATCTCTATTGCCAACGTCAATAGGATATCAGCCTGCCTTAGCAACTCAAAATTGTCAGTTGTTCCACCAGCCAAAAGAAAGCAGAAGCAGAGAAACCAAGGCCAAGGGCTCCCAAGTCAGAGCTCTGCTCTCAACCTTCAGGGTTATTAAACTGCACAATGTAAGCAATAAACCACATTGCCCCCTAGCCGTTTAAACTGAAAGGCCGAAAAATAAGATGGAAATACAGTAGCTGTAACTGTCATTAAGCACTTAGAAATGGAGAGAATTGTTTGCTGGGAGTAAAAGATAATAAAATGTTCTAGAGGCATAGGAATGCTTAACATTTTATGTGTACACACAGAGCAGAGAAAATTATATTCTCCACTCTTGATAGGAAATCAGTCCGTCTCCTAGAAAAATCTCACCACAACATCCTCCAAAGTGAATGTGAGTTGATGGAGTAAACTGCAGAAACTATGTGATTAAGAGAAGAAATAAAAGGACCCTGAATAAAAGGATCTGAAACAAAAACAAGTTTCCAGTAAAGTCTGAAAGGGCTAAACATTAACTTTTCAAGATTACTCAAGTGTGGAAATTTTTGCAAATTCTGATCAAATATAGAGGTTTTAGGACTGCATTTTTAAAATGCAGAAGGCAAGAAACAGTAGAGAATATGTAATTTCCTCCCTCCCCTCCATAAAACCAAATGCATACATGTTATAGGCACATTTTACAATCCATGACAAAAATTAGAGCATACAAATCTATAGAGAGAACCATGTACAGAGTATGTCTACTACATTCTGTATACCAATTCCATGTCATATCAGAACACATTTTAAGTCCTCAAATGATGATATCCGTAACCTACTAAAGATGGATATATATCTTAAAATGTTTAGACAATGTAAAAACAACAACAAGATACATCTCAATTTCTACTCTTCAGTTGCTCAATAGCTAAAATACATTTAAATCAACAGGGTTTAAGTATATAACCATCGTCAGGGAAAGAACCTATCCTTATGACTGGCTGGATTACAAGGATAGGTTATTTGGGCTTGGCCATGATTCTCAGGACTTAGCCCCATTTCTCCTCAGGGCAAGGGGAGGAATCTCAGAATAAGAGTGCTGTCTTGAAAAGTTTTTTTTTTAAATGGTATACTGCTGGCCTTATTACTGGAGCTATTCCAGAGCAGCTGCTGTTGATTCTCTGAGGGATCCCCTTTCTCACCTTCCTCCCCGCCTCAAAGTTTCTCAAACCATGGTCAATACCAGAACTCACTGGGAAGAAGCAATCACTGCAGGGCAATACTAAGTTACCTGTGTATTCACTGCCTCAGTAGTCACTGAATACAGGGTTGATGCTTTGTGGATTTTCCTTTCCCGGTTCTTTCTTAACCTTTCTCTCTACCCTACCCTAAGCTGCTGAAACTACAGTACAATTTCCTTTCTTGGTCTGAGATGCATGTAGGTTGTATAATTATTAGGGGAAAAAAAGAAAAAAAAGAAAAAGAAAAGAAAAAAAGAAAAGTATGTTACGGCTATCTTTCTTCCTTAGCTCTGTTTAGTCATTTGATCCCCTTTGCCTTTCTTTCTTTTTTTGTTTTCTCTTTCCTACCCCAAACTTCTGCCTAAACATCTTCTCCTTGCTCTACTTTTACTCTCATCCATTTTGTCTCCTCCACTAACTCCTACCTCATCCTCTCCCTTGTTCTTAATCCCTCTGTTTCTCTCTTTGTTGTCCTCCTTCCCCAAAATTCATGACTAAATGTCTTCTCTCTTTCTGTCTTCTCGCCCTATATTTCCTAGCTCCACTCATCTTTTTCCTCCTTCTCTACTTCCATTCCCCCTTCTTTCATATTATTTCTCCTCCTCCCTCCAATCTAATTCGATTGGCTACATTTTTATTCTACCTCTTCCTCCATCCCTTTCTTTTTCTTCCTCATGCTTTCTCTCACTTCTCCTAGCTAGACTTATCTTCCTTCTTTCCACTTTAATTCTGTTTCCTCAACTCCGTCTCTTTCTTCTTTGTCACCAAGAAACCATTTAATTCATGACGAGGATATGTTAGATCCTTAATATTTTACAGCCAGTGTGGCATAGAGGTTTGAATGTTGGACTACAACTCTGAAGACCAGGGTTCAAATCTCTGCTTGGCCTTGAAAACCCACTGGATGACTGACTTAGGCTAAGTCACACAATCTCAGCTTCAGAAAACCCTAGGACAGGGTTGTTCAAAGTCAGAAATGACTCAAAGGCACACCACCATAACAAGTCTTGTTAAACTCAATAGTGTTTTATCTGAGCAGACATGCATAAACAGGATCACCCTGTTGACTTATGTCAGCACCACCACCACCATTTCTCCCTCCTCAAATATTTTGTAATAATTAGTAGCATCATTATAAGTATGATTATTTGAGGGATGTGGAAGTACTCCACAACCTGACTGACAAAAGAAAAAAAGGGGTGGAGGAGAGAGAAAGAAAGAAAGAAAAAGAAAATGTGGCCAATAAGTAACACTGGCTATTGGGAGCAACACATTAAAAACAGAGTTTGGAAATACCCTTTTTAGTTTAGAAATGTTTCTTTGCTTGCAAAGGTGTTGAAAAGAAAGTTTGGAAAACTCTGGAGGTTTTGTGTTTAAAAAAATGAACTTGCAAAACTTAATTTCAAACCAGAGAAACAACTTCTCACTTGACAGACTTTTTATCTGAATGACATGCTCTGAGTAACTGTGGTTGATTGCTAATGATATCACCAGGACCTAGGGTCTGGGATGCACTTGAGCTGGCAATCCTATCCAGTATATGAAGTGTAAAGAAAACTGATTAGTCAACGTGCACTCATAATGTTCAGTAAGTAGTTTATCAAAATTATCGTTGCCCATCAGGGGATACCACAAAACTAGATATTGTTCTAGTTCAAGAAGGAATTGTATGATTCCCTTCTTGCAAAATTTCTGCTTCTTTTACAATATAAAACCACCAAGAGGTTTTTCCCCCCCCCCTCTTCAACTTGTCAGAATTTAGCTTATTTTCAATGACGGGTATTTTGCTTGCGTAACAAGATTGGAGTAGGATATGTCACAAGGGGTTTGCAGGCGCAGGACAAGTTGGATCAGATCATGGATTCCTCCCTTGAGTAATTGTATCTTGTACTAGCTGCCTTTAGATATATGCCATTATCATGAATAAAAGAAACCATTAAGCCAAGGGTTTTCAAATTTTTCACCTTCATGAATACTGAATCTCTGTCTTTCCTTCCCCCATGTATCGTCCTCAGCATTCCTCAGCATATCCATAAAGCAAGGATAATAACTATAGGGAAAAATCAATCAACAATCTAATGAACAGTTAAACATGGAGTGGGGGAATCAATATCAGCTGAAGTCAGTGAAGTGAAAGGCCCTTTCATACTACCGGTTGAGTATCCCTTATCCGAAAACCAAAATACTCCAAGATCCAAAACTGTCCACATGGGCAGCTAAGATAGTGATACCTTTGCTTTCTAGTGGTTCAATGTACACACACAAACTTTGTTTCATGCATAAAATTATAAAAAATAGTGTACATAAAATTACCCTCAGGCTATATGTATTAGGTGTATATTGTATATGAAACATAAATGAATTATGTGTTTAGACATGGGTCCCATCTCCAAGATATTTCATTATGTATATGCAAATATTCTAAAATTGAAAAAAATCTGAAATCCAAAATACTTCTGGTTCCAAGCATTCTAGATAAGGGATACTCAACGTGTACACAATTGTAGCACTATGATTCCACTTCAACTGCCATGGTATCCTGGGATCTGCAGTTGGGGGGGGATTTTGAATTCTTAATCAGAGAGCTCTAGCACCTCATCAAACTATAAAACCCAGGATTCCTTAGGATGCAGCCTTAGTGTTGTGTAGGGCCCTAAGAAACAAAGATCATGCACTCCAAAATGTCAACCAGTCAGGAAAAAAAAAAACATTGGAAGAGAGAAACAACACATAGCAGGAAATCCTAGCCCCCAAACCAAAGGCAGACAGAATGGACTTTACCAGATACATAAAATGAGCATAAAGACATTTTATGACAGTGAATGTATCTAGGGAGCAAATTGCATAAAAGGGTCAAGGAAACAGAAGCCCTATCTCCAGTATTAATCATAATCTCTATGGCCAGAATAAGCCATCCAATGAAGCTTTGAAGCCGATGAACAGATTTATAGGAGAGAAGGAGATCTTTCAGATACAGTGGTCCCATCATTTAGAGCTTTATAGGTCAAAAATAGGATTTTGATCTGTGGCCAGAAATCATCTGGACCAATGAAGATCATTAGATGAAATACGCCCATGGTGTCAATGCCTTATTAATAGTCTTTTTTATTTTGAACAAGCTGAAGACTTTTTCAAAGCAGTTCTCCATATAAAACACAACAGTATCCATGGTATAGATAACCAGGGCAAACCAATTCATTTCAAAAGGAAAAAGAATTGCAGCTCTTCATATATCTGTTGAGCTATCTCACTATGTTCCAGAAAATTATTGCACATTATCAGTAGTTCTGGGCCATACTCAGTTCACAAGATTGGGCTTGCTGGGTCTTATTGTTGCTCTATGTGTATATGCACTCAGATCCTCTCAAGACTCCATTATATCTGTACACTGAAGGGTTAGATAGGAAGAGATAGGCAAGAATTCTTCAGACAACTTGTCTAACACTAAAAATACTCTCATTCAGAATGCCTGAGAACAGCTTCATTCTTACAAATACAGGTATGAAGATAAATTTGTGTTAGAGCTACAACATTTCAGTGCTGCTGGATGGAGAGGAAGAGAGAAGGGGATGTCAAAAAGAGAAAATAGGATGATAGAAAAAAGAGAGATGAGGCGTGGCATGAAAGATAGCAGCCCTGCTCACCACTGGCATGTGGCCCCTACCAGGTTACCCCTGAAGAGTGCAGCCCTCAAAAGAAAACAGATCCCTACCACTGAAATAAGAAAGTGTTATTTCAAAAAACAAAATAAAAACACATATTGTTCACCAAAATGATTTGAAACTTTTTTTTAAATTGTGGATTTGGTGTGCATTCTTCACCAAGCATATAAATTGAATAAAATTACAGCAAAGGTGCTTTTTAAAACAGAGGCATTCATTTATGAGCAGAACACAAACACTGCAATTAGTTGGTTGGGAAAAAATAATTACAGTGCCCACTTAATAATGAGAACTATCTGAAAGGTTGTGAAGCAGCGGGAATGCTTTTTCACACAAATAATATGCTGCTAATGTCACCTTTTCTTAAATATACATTTTTCAGGATCACTGTTTAAAACAGGCTCATATCCCAGGGCACCCAATACTTAGGTACAAGCAGCAGGCATTGGCCCTTTAAAATCACCATGTTACATGACCATAAAAACAAAACTAGAAACATTTTTTCATTAATCCAATTTTATCACTGTTTTAGAACTATATCTCCATATTTTGGTAATCACTAGTATGCTGACCAAAACTGTGAAGGCTTTGCTCCTAAGTATGTTCAGGGAAAGTTAGAAAGCTTGCTTGACCTCCATACATTTAAGTAATGTTAATGTTGTTTCTAACCTACCACTTTGGAAAAGATGGCCAAATAGATGGTGACTGCACAAGTCCAAGAATTCATGGATGAAGCTGAGTTTTCTGGCATGGCCCCATTTCATTTACATTTCAGGACTCAAGAGTACTTTAGTTTGCTAGAGAACTCTCTGTATTTGGATAAGGATATGACTTTGTTAATTGTTCTAGACTTTTTGACAATGCTTGATCTCATAGACACTAGAATGTCCTAGGCTGCTGACACATTGCAGAAATAATCCAGTTGGACAGTGCTTTAACTGCCATGGCTCAATGCTACGGAATTCTGGAATTGCAGTTTTGTGAGATATTTAGCCTTCTCTGTCAGAGAGCTCTGGTGCCACAACAAACTACAAAACCCAAGATTCTATAGGATGGAGCCATGATAGTTAAAGTGGTGTCAAATTGCATTACAGTAACACCCCCTTATCTGCAGGGGAGTGGTTCCAGCCCCCCCCCCCACTGTGGATGGTGAATTCCACGCATAATAGTGAACACCATCCTCCACCACCACCCCACCACCACCCCACAATCACTCTTTCCCCCTCCCTTTCCCCTTTGCCCCACCATGGGGCTGTAACCGGAGGTCTCCCGGGAGGAGGGAGGGGTCAGGCACGGTTGCTCTTTTCCCCTCCCTTCCCTCTTCGCCCCCACCATGGCCCTGCTGTGAATGGAACCATCTCAGGGGGAGGGAGGGGGAGGGGAGTTCCCTTCCCCCCTCCCTCCCCCCCCATTGCCAACCACAGATAATTAAATCCACGTTTGGCAAATCAGTGGATACAGGGGTGCTACTGTATTTCTGCAGTGTGTCAGCAGCCCTAGAATTAGTCAGACTGACTTGGCAATGCATGGGGTAGTTTTATAAAATCGTACTTAATGACATCTGCTCCATCCCTTAGAATTATCTTATAGAATTCTACTGGATTCCACTGGCCATATTAATGCTTAGTATTTACTGCTATTTATTAAGTCAGATTACTAATTCTTCTGGGGTAATTCATCAAGGAACACAACTCTGGTGGATACAGGGCTCAATTTTGTAGGCCATACATCCTCAAAAATGTGAATTTTGTTGGAAACAAAGAGGCATCAACACTTATATATAATGATAAGTGAGCCAGTGAGAAGAGGGCATTGAGGAGCAAGATAGTCCCATGGAGTTTCTCCCTCCCTACACTAGCTATACCTGGTGTAACATACACCATTATCTGCATATATAAAATGTGTTGTTATGATTCTATGTTTCCACTCCTATTCTGCTGATTGGCCACTTAGGAAACATGTCAAGAGTATGAGCATTTGACGCATTAATATATAAACTTTCAAATCAACTATGATGGTTAATTTCATGCTGAGAGTCCCTCTGCCACTGCCATGCAACCGTGCGTACACGCAGACATAAACACACACACACACAATGGTAGACACACACACACATTACACATGCCAGGATGTGAAAGCCCCACCATCACCATGCAACCGCACATACACACACATATACCACGCAACACACACACCACACTACACACACACCATTTGCGCCGGGACATGAGAGCCCCTACACTACCACCATGCAACCACACATTCACACATACCACATGCACAAGGACATGAGAGCTCCTTTGCCACTGCCATGCAATTGTACATATACACACAAACAGCACACTAAACACATACATACCATGCTACACACATACACACACTATGCACAGCAGGATGCAAGAGCCCCTCCACCACTGGCATGCAACCACGCATACACACACCATGCTTCACACACACATATCACACATACCAGGACGCGGGAGCCCCTCTGCCGCCACCATGCAATTGCCAAACACACAAACACACAAACACCCCACGCTACACACACACCCTACACTACACACACACACACTACACACACACCCATGCTACACACATACACACAACCCACATGTGGCAGGATGCGAGAGCCCCTCCACCATCATGTTTAGAAAGGACTTGAAGTTTTCCACGTTTCCACCCCAAGGCCCAAGAGGAAGGAACTGCTACAGACAGCACAGAAGGCCCAGGGCACAACCACAGACAGTGCCAAGGGCCCAAGAAGCCAAGCAATACAGAAAGGCTCAAGGCAGCACAGAAAAGCCCCAAGCAGCACAGAAAGGCCCCAGATGCCAGGCAGCACAGAAAGGCCCCCAGCCACACAGAAAGTCCCCAAGTTGCACAGAAAGACCCCACTCCCCAGGTCCCAAGCTGCACAGAAAGGCCCCAGGCAGAAGAGAAAGGTCCCAGGCAGCACAGAAAGGTCCCAGGTAACAGAGAAAGGCCCCAGGCAGCACAAAAAGGCCCAAAGCAACAGACAATACAGAAAAGCCCTAGGCCCCAGGCCACACAGAAAGGCCCCAGGCTCCAGACAGCACAGAAAGGCCCCGGACAGCACAGAAAGACCCCAGGCCCTAGACTGCACATAAAGGCCCTAGACCCCAGGCTGCAAAGAAAGTCCCCAGATAGCAGACCAAGGCCCCAGGCTGCACAGAAAGCTCCAGACGCCAGACTGCACAGACACCATAGAAAGTCGAAAGTCCCCAGGCAGCACAGAAAGTCGAAAGTCTCCAGGGCCCAGCCAGAACAAAAAGTCCCTAGTCCCCAGGAAGCACAGAAAGGCCTCAGGCCACACAGAAAGGCCCCAGACCCTTTCTGTGGCCCCAGGCAGCACAGAAAGTCAAAAGTCCCCAGGCAGCACAAAAAGGCCCATTGCCCCTGGCATCACAGAAAGGCCCCAGTCCCCACAGAAAGGCCCCAGGTCCTAGGCCCCTGGCAGCACTGAAAGGCCCCAGGCCCCTAGCAGCAGAGAAAGACACCAGGCCACACAGAAAGTTCCCAGACCCCAGCCAGCACAGAAAGGCCCCAGGCCTCTGGCAGCACAGAAAGGCCCCAGGCACCACAGAGTGTCAAAAGTCTCCAGGCCCCAGGCAGCACAAAAAGGACCCATGCCACTGGCAGTACAGAAAGGCCTCAGTCCCCACAGAAAGGACCCAGGCCCTAGGCCCCTGGAAGCACTGAAAGGCCCCAGGCCCCAGCCTGCACAAAAAGACCCTAGACCCCAGACAGCACAGAAAGGCCCTAGGCAGCCTTTGAAAGGCCCCAGGCAGCACAGAAAGGTAGGACAGGAGGGAAAAGAAGAAAAAGAGGGTGGGAGACACATAGAAAGCAGCATTATTTTTCCCCATGCATGCATATTAAGACAGCAAAGGGAGCTGCCTGAGTATATACTTACTGCAGCTCAAGAGGCAAAGATGTGGCTGTAAGCCAAGGAGATGGTACTGAAAAACACCATCAAGCTGCTGATTGGCCGGCCAACAGAGCACTACGTTTGGTTGGGTATGTTTCCCAAGCGACCAGTCAGCATACTGGGAATGGCAACATACCCAAGAGAATTATATATTTAGATATTTCTTAGATCTAGTTTGGTCTTTTGCTTCCTTCCTGTTGAGGTCGTCTTTAAATAAGATAGCCAGTCTCTTTGTTTTCTTTGTTTGAGAAAGGAGAAGCCATGGAGATTCCCAATCCCAATAACAGCCAGTATTTATTCCCACACATGAGACCCAGGTTTTCAAGATGTCACACAACTCCAGATATAAAGTTGTCTATCAAAATTTGTAGTTGATAATATCTCTGCGAAGCTTACACCAAATGAGGTGTCTGCAGAGAACTAGTTCACAGGTACAAGAAAGAACCAGACAGTCATCTTTAAAAATCCATGTCCGGATCTTGCAAAGTGCCTGCTTCTATTACATTAATATTTTCCCATGTCTACATAATGGAATGGAATAATGGAGTGGCTTGATGGACAGGTCTTTGCTGAACCCGTTAGCCTGATGGAATAATGGTATTATACTAATGTGGATCTGGATATTTTCCCCTTAAGGCCAAGATCATTACCCTTGATTCACAATGACGAAAGTGTTGTTCTGGGAGCAAAATAATCTTTGGTGTTTTTAAAATGGCATTTCTATCTGAGATTGCTTTCACAGCAATCTTTGCTTGATACAATGGTTCAGTTTGAATTAGCCAGTGTTACTACACTGGCATTGTGGTGACACCATGATGGCGGTGACAGAAGCAAAATGGTCAGGGACACAGTGCTGATGGGAGGGAGGCAGAGAAAGTGTGGAACTGCTCAGGAGCCATTAGGGCAGCTTTCCCCCTGAAGGTGATGATTTTCTCTACCAGCCCCCCCCCCCATTACTACTTGTGCACTACAATAGATTGACAGACCACTATGCCAGCATAAAGCAAAGATTCCAGCGATGTAATCTCTCTCTTGGTCCTTCAGAACTTTTATTATTATTAAATGCAAAGCCTAAAGTGTGTTGGGGCACTGCACAGGATCATTAGTTGAGAGGGAGTGGGGTTGGCCTCTCCAAGCCCTCAAAGAGGCAGAGCCTTTCTCAAGATGCCTGGTGAGTACAAGCATGGGTCAGCCCATCTCAGCAGATGGCAAAATTTCTACATTTCCAAATGGTGTGGCAACAGCCATAAAAATGCCACAAGTTGTTCACAGCTGTGGCCTCCTTCCAATTTCCCAGCTTAACCTGGTTGGCAGGTTAGACCAAACTACAGTAGGCCCTCAGTAACCACTGGGGGTGGGTTCCAGGATCCCCCATGGAGACCAAAATCCATGCACGCTGAAGTCCCATTATATATAATGGCACAGTAAAATTGTTTCCCTTATATAAAATGGTGAACAGCAAGATTTGCTTTGGGGTGTGTGGGGTTTTTTTTGGGAGGGAAGAAATTTTCAAGCCATTGTTGGTTGAATCTATGGATAAAGAACCCATGGATATGGGGGTGGGGGCAACTGTATTATAAAAGCAGTCAGGTTAGAAACCAGATCTTTGCCAACTATGTCATGCCTGCCTCTGTGAAGGTATAGGCAATACATGTGTGGCCTATGTTCATCTAAATCAGGTATCTGGCATGTCTCCCCTCTGCCTCACCCACACCTGAGGCAGACTAGGGAATAAATTACCCAAAACAAATTAGTATAACACGAAGATTTTTAAGAACCACACTATTACCATCTCACCCACCCCAAAAGCCCACTGACCATCAAGATCTGCAGCTCTTAAAAGTCACTGGATAAAAATTAAGCAGCAGACAAAATATGAGAAAGAATTAAAACCTCATATTAATAAACATCTTTTCAATGATGTATGTTTTGCTTTGCTTCACAGGTTTTACTTTCAGCTCAAATCAAACTACTTTAAAATACAAATCAAAAATATCTGTTTATTAATCTGTATTTGACAGCAGGGAGTAATTGCTTAATAAATGGCACTTTCCATCAACATTTATTTCTTTTCAGCTCAACTTCTTGATTTCATGTCCATGAAATTAAGCAAGAGAAAGAACTCAGTTTTGTTTTGATTACAATAAAGTAGCAGAACTATAATTCTTTAATTTAACATGTCTTCCAAATCAATTATAGCCATAGTCAGGCATCTGCTAGAAGTCAATGGACACAATCTATGTTAGTTCCAACTAGACTAGATCCACAAAAGTAATGGGAAATTAGTAAGTGGACACTTATGTAGGTTCCAATGCTTCTACTTTACATGGGCCTAAAAATAGCATCCAGCTATTCTTCTCAGTTTCATTCATCTTAAAATATCTTCTGATTTAAGTTTGAAACTGAGTGTAGCCAAAGTAACAAAAGAGGGGGAAATAGCCATCAGTTCAGACAATAACAGATTAACCCCACCTTCATCTTAAATCTATTTTGTGTGGAAAGAAAGGAAGTGTAATATAACATAACTATATTTCCTAGGTAGGCGCAATATGCTCAAATCCTTGGTCAGCAGTAAAGGACACTGTCTACTTCTGGGTGAGTCACTCTCTTTTTCTAAGGTGGCTGTCTTCACCCTCAGATGCTAAAAGTTGGGCAGCTTTCCCATGCTGGAAATCTTTGGATATGTTGAAATACTCCTAGGCACGCTGGTTAGGAATGATGCAGATACAGTCAAACTTATCTGGAGCATAACAGGCAGGGGAAGGCTGCAGTTGGGCCTATATGTTTCATCCCTTATGTGCCAGCTTGCATGCACAGGGAATAGCTGACTTTATCTCTTGTGCATAGCAGTGTCACCACTAGATGGCTGGACCGTATACTGCAGCTTTCATCAAGGTTGATACAACTGAGGATCCTACCTTATATATTTCCCATTCTCTGGGATCAACATCATAACCCTCCCTGACATCAAGTCACTAGCTTGTTTTTGTACGGAACAAATGAACTGTCTGTTTCACATCCCAACATTCTTCTCTACATTATTTCTTTATTTGGTTCATCTGAGTGATCTGGGAACCCTGCATGCATGACTGCTAATACTTAATTTCTGCAAAGGTAATTCGGCAAGTTCAGCTGGTTTATCAGAGTTTAAGCTACAGCTGAACAAATCTATTCGCTACTCTGCGACTTAAAAATATAAGTAATAGTAAAAAAAAATCAGTAACATTGTACATTACAAAAAATAAATAAAAATAAACTAATAAATTCATAGCCAGCTAATTGCAAAGCAAGCTGACCCCACTACATCATAAAGTAAAAAAAAAGCAAAAAACAAAAGCAAACCAAAAGATAAGTACAATTATTGCACCAACTGAAAAGAGAGATACTCATTCTATTAAAAGCTTACAAGTTGTTGTAGTTTGATCACTTTTCCAAAATGGCAATGCAACTTCAATGGAGCTGGTGTAGGAAAGCTTCCCAGTAGATTCTACAGCTGGGGTGGGGAACTGTGAAAATAATGAAGACCATTTCCCCCTCCAGAAACCCAACTCAGAGCACCATGGCTGCCCCCAGTGTGACCAGAATTGCTCAAAACATGGCCAATTTTCATGGTTTGAGGAGTGGGGGGGGCTGGGGAGGAGGCAGAAGAGGGCAAGAAGAGCCCAACCTCATGTTCTGTGGTGATTTGGTTATAGGATGGTGGTGGTGGCCAGTTAAAAACTATAGGGGTCTGGGGGCTTCAGGGAGCACAAAAATGGCTCCAGGGGTTGCATATGGCCCACAGACCATATTTTCCCCACATGTGCTGTATAATATCTAGCCTTTAGTCTACCTGACATTAGTCAGAATAATATTAGTAGTACTGCAGTTTTGTTCTGGGAATAACCCCACTGGACCTGAAAATAACCCCACTGGTTTACTCCTGATTACACATGCATAGGATCATATTGCATGAACTTTTGCTCTCCCTAGATAAAAAAAATCTAGCTTAGCAATGAGCCATAAGAAAAGTTTGATGAAACTAACACAGCATTCCATATCTTCCTGGGGAAATTAAATCATCACCTTATATCAGATGCCCCCCAACTTTGCATCATGTATCATATTACCCTTAGTAATTAGTTTGTTATCACATGAATTTAACTCACTATTTTCATTTGCAATATTCAAATTATTACATAAAACACTGCTTATGTATTTCAAGTTAAGCTTGAATTTGGTTCAATGGATTATATAACACACTGATCTCATCTTTGTCCCATCATTGCTTCACAAGTTTCAGCCTTTTGAAGCCAGTTCCCTTGGCATGAATCCTTTAGAGAAAAGGAACACAAAGGAGTACTGCCATTGCTAGGAAACTCCCCACTTGATATTTTTGCTTGCAAACTGCAGTAACCTGTCAGAGGAACTTCTTATATACTTTTCCAGGTCAGACGGACATCCTGGATTTGAGAGGTTCCAAAAAGTGCATTGTCTACACAGAATCAGAACGTATAACTGTCATGACATCACATTTCCAGGTGAAATACTTCAAAGATGAAATTTCAGGAAACAAAATGGAGTTGTAAGACCATGTACAGAAATAAATCAAAAAGCAATTTCATGATTCAAGAGAGATGAAAACAGTCAACAAGGTTTAAATACATCTGCATGTTATCAAAACTTTAATCTAGATAACGTTTGAGACATTATCAGAAGAGTGAGAAATTTAATTAATTATTTATTGAAGCTACAAAGTTTATGTATTTATTGAGGTTAATAAAGTACCACAGATTATTGTAGTATACAAGGACCACACTATCCTTAAAATTTTTTGCACTTTTAACTCTACAGTGCAGTATTTAAATGTTATTACTGATTAATCCACTGACTTTTAGTTGATTAATCTATTAATTCAAATTTGCAAGTTCAATAAATTAATTTTAACATAATCTTCATTTTTTTTAAAGGGCAGGCTTTTTTTAGGTCTTACATCTTTCAGTGGCATAATTTTTTAACATGTAAGTGAAATGGAGGCATACTTAACAGCAGATAAAAGTCAGATAATCACTGAAAATTCTGTAATATATCTGTATTAATTGCATAGGGGTTTGTGTAAGTAAACTTCCTGAAGGACTATGACCCAAACATCAACCATGTGTCAGCTTGCTTCCCCCCACCAAAAGAAGAAGAAGAAGAAGAAGAAGAAGAAGAAGAAGAGAAAGAAAGAAAGAAAGTTACTCCAGATCAGACATCACAAGAGCAGCCAGACCCAGAAAAAAACCATAGGAATGAAGAAGAAAAACAGCCATCCAAAGGGAAGGTATTTTTACCATACATCAAAGGAGTCACAGACAGAATAGGGAAACTGATGAGGAAACACAACCTCCAAACAATTTATAGACCAACCAAGAAAATCCAAGAAATGCTATGCTCAGCGAAGGACAAAACAGACCCTCTCACAGCTGCAGGAGTTTACCGCATACCATGCAGCTGTGGTATAGGGACCACTAAATGCAGTGTACAAACACGAATCAAGGAACACGAGAGACACTGCAGACTGGGCCTGCCAGAAAAATCAGCAGTAGCAGAACATGTTATAAACCAACCTGGACACAAAATGCTACTTGAAAACACAGAAATTCTAGACCAGGCCAACAACTATCATGTCAGAACGCACAGAGAAGCTATTGAAATCCACAAACACCTGGACAACTTCAACAGGAATGAATAAACCCTTAAAGTAAACAAAGTTTGGCTACCAGTCCTGAAAAATACCAAAATAAAAACTCAACACATGCAAATGAACTTCATCCAGGGGCAGGGGGATTTCCAGCAGATAATGGCCCATCAACCAACCACTAGCCAAACAGACACTAACGAGTCTTGCATTTCTATACCCAGAGACTAACCATTCAATTACACAAATTTACATATCCTCCCCAACAGGGGTTCACAGCATATAAACTCCACACACACACCTACACAACCATTCTCTGAGGATGCCAGCCACAGATGCAGGCAAAATGTCAGAAAGAAACTATTCCAGAACATGGCCTCACAGCCTGGAAAAAAACCAAGGAAAATCTATGGATGCTGGCCATGAAAGCCTTTGACTTCACACGAAAAGAAGTTTCTTTTCAAGAACGTGTTTTCAAAAATGCTTCCATTTATTACAGTCAGATCATTTCCCATCCTGGCTTTTAAAGATTTTTATATTGGGAGGTGTCATAAAGCAAGCCTTGGAATCTGCTCATGCAGAAAATTACGAAATAATGTTATCAGATGAAGAGAAGGGATATTTAAAGTAATTGAGCTACTTATCTGCTTTTGTTGCTGAAAGGTTGCTGTGGGCTAGTCCCAAAGTTAGCATATGTGGATATAACCCCGAGGGAGGATGGTAATATGAGCACAGTTTGAAACCATCCTATCTCAGGGGATCTGGATTTTTACATCAGCTTTGCTGAAGCAGCTACCTGAACTGCTTCCCACCTTCCAAACCAGCAGACAACACTGTCAACTGATTCCATACAAAGCATTGTGGACATATCTTTCATGCCATCTTCATATATTATTTGTTTAAAAAGGTATACCTACATTTTTTAATATGTAAACCAGAAGAAAGAAAGAAAGAGAGAGAGAGAGAGAGAGAGAGAGAGAGAGAGAGAAGAGAGAAACACATTATACCAATGCACATTAGAGATACAGGGGTTTGATCCTGACCTGTTCCTTGCTGATACTGTTCCAATGATCTTGCTGTTAACACAGAGGATAAAATGGCCCTCAGTTAGTCCACTGGAAAGAACTGATGGCTTCAGCTAGTTCTCCCACATCTACAAAAGCATCACACTCTAAGCAATGAATGCACCATGCTTCTCTCTGCTCATACTGGAGGGAAGTGTCAGGCTGGTGGTGGTGGATGGCTTCCATGTCAGTGGGATGGTGAATTTGCTATGTGTTTTAGTCTGAACTTTAAAGAAGTTATCCAAGGTGCTAGACTCATTTGGGGATAGGGTTTGCGACCTTGGATAGCACCTTTAAAGTTCAGACTAAACTCTGGAATGGTATTACACATCCAGCATGGTAGATACCACCCACCATTCTACTAGGCAACGTTAATGTTCCTTTTTAGCAACATATTGTACTCCCATGTGCTTCCTAAGAAAGTTTCTGCAATATACCCTCTACATTAGGGTAACACAAGACTGCCTCTAATGGTGGAATAGGTGGACAAACACTTGGACAGTGTTTTTTTCTGCTGTCTCCTCCCCATTGCAGTCCCAAAAGCCTTTTCTTGACGTTGGGGGCATTCATGGCTGGGTGGGGTGATATGGCACAAGAAACTGCTGTAAGAAGGGGAAACTAAGAAAACTAGAAAGAAGAAATTTGGCATGAAGAAGCTGAGTAAGGGCAAAAACACTTTAGTGGGAAGGAAGAGGTAAGAAAATCCTGTTGCCCAAGTGGTCTTCTATTTAGCACAACAGATGGATACAACCCAACAGAATAAAAAAAAAATCTGGGAGAGAGTCGCAGTGCATTGTTGGTCACTGGAAACAACACACCTGCACACTTTCTGTCATGTCATGTGGTCAAGGCTGGAACTGGTACATTACAATGGAATCAGTGAACTGGAAATCAATGATTAGCATGAATCTACCCCAACACTCACACACACACACTTCCACTCTATTGCTTTTCCTCACATTCTAAACTAAACTGTATTCAATCTTAACTTTGTTCATTAACATTAAATAAATAACAGCTACAATATTTTTGGAATCAGCAGGCAAAATGGAAGACATCCTTCCTGCACCCCAGAAAGATATATTTTTTTCAAGTATAACTGCTATACAAATGAATCTAGTCAGTAAGTGAAAATTGATAACTATACACTGAAAATGATAGATTACAACCTAATAGAGAGATGAATGCACTAAACTGTTCAGTGGTGGCTAAAACGTATACATTTTGATCTAAAGACTATCTTTAGTTACTTCCAACTGTCCAAACAGTGTCATGGAGGCAGGAAGTGTTTTCTGTCATGTGCCTATATGTGTATGTGTCCTTAAGTTGCCTGATGGCTTATGGTGGCCCCATGAATTTCATAGGATTTTCTTAGGCAAGGAATACTCAGAGGTAGTTTTGCCAGTTGCTTCCTCTGAAATATAGCCTACAGCACCTAGTATTCCTTAGTGGTCTTCCATCCAAGTACTAATACCAAATACATGTCTAGTTTATAATTCTAATGAACTGAAAACAAAGATTTTCCTTGGGGTTTTTCCGGGCTGTGAGGCTGTGTTCTGGAAGAGTTTACTTCTGACGTTTCGCCTGCATCTATGGCTGGCATCTTCAGAGAATGGTTGGGTAGGAGTGTGTGTGGAGTTTATATACTGTGAACCCCTGTTGGGAAGTATATGTAAATAAGTGTTGAGTTTTGATTCTATTGTTGCACTTATTGCCCACTTACAAAGGAATTCTACCCAAGGACAGGGGAATTTCCAGCAGATAATTCTGGAACCATTAGCCAAACAGACACTAATCCTCCTTGCATTTCTATACCCAGAAACTAACCATTCAAATACACAAATTTACATATACTCCCCAAAGGGTTCACAGCATATAAACACACACACTCCTACCCAACCATTCTCTGAAGATGCCAGCCACAGATGCAGGCAAAACATCAGAAGTAAACTCTTCCAGAACACGGCCTCACAACCCGGAAAAAAAAAAAAAAACCAAGGAAAATCTATGGATGCCAACCGTGAAAGCCTTCGACTTCACATTGAAAACAAAGACTTAGAACTGAAGATTGACTAATAGTATTGACAGGTATTGCTTTTCAAAGAGGAATTCTGAACCAACCAACTGTATATAATCTGTATTCCATGAATTCAATCCAAAAATACTTTTGCGGTTTGCTCTGCACTTTCTGTTTTGTTTTGTTTTTAAATCTGATCTTAGTCCAATACACTGATAGGTAAAGCAAATTTGGTGGTTTTCCTTTCCATGTGTAGAACATATTATAAGCTTCTTCATCTTTTACCAAATTAAGCCTTTTAAAATACTTTAAATTCTCCAGGGCAAAGGTCATCTCCCCTCATTCTTTGAAGGATGAATTGCATGCTTCAAAGAGGGTTATGTTCAGGCCACTCTATCAGCAAATGACAGGTGCTTAAGCCAAAATGCTTTCTACCAAGTAAGTGAAAACAAATCTGGAGTTCATTTTGGACTGTCCTCTGTTTCAGCTATATAAGCACAGAATAATAGGAATAGAAGAATGCTTGGAAGATAGCAAAACTGCATCATATGTCCTCCTTCCATGGACAGGGACAACAGAAGGTACTTTGGGAAGTTTCCTGATTGAAAGTCCAAACTGATTTCTCCTGCATTCAGAAATATATGAACAATTGTTTATAGGAAATTTAAATCCCCTGGTAATACTTCAGACCAGGGGATATTCATAATGTATCCTAGATATTATAGGGTCCAGAGAAACATACAATGCTATGAGTGGTTTCTAGTCATTTAAAACCAACTCTGAAAAAGGTCCATGAGATACTCTCCAGATGTTCTGGATTACATTCCATTCATCTTTCAGCCTGGCTTTGGTGGCTATGGCTGATGCAAGCTATAGTTAAAAACATTTGGAGGGTGTCATGCTAGAGAAAACTGGTATAAACAGTGCTCAAATTAGTAGAAAAGGGGAATGGAGCTCCTGAATTAAATCCAAAGTCTCACCTCTATGTTGACAAACCAATGCAAACCAATGCCTTCTAAAAACATTAGCTATAAGGGCCAACGTGAAACATAAGAATACATTCTCTCTCTTCCCCACTCCTTGTAATTTGAGCATGATGTCTAACCTAGAGACAAGTATGAGGAGAGCTTTGTGTGAAGTATATGCTGTCCCTTTCCACAATAACTTCTAGGATTATTAAAGAAAATAGAGTCTCCTCATATTCATAGTCATCACCAAAATTTGATCCCCAAACATATCCCAAGTAAAATCTGCAACTTTATCAGAAGCTAAAACTAGAGCTGTTTATTAACTCTGCAAAAACAAACACTAACAAAGCTAGATGGATCAAAGGTCAGACTGCCAGGCAGCTTCCTTTGGGCTCTTATATGGACAATCTCCATTCTGCTATAATCATAAATTCTGAACCACAGCACAAAGTATGACATGCCAAGGAAGCCCACTCAAGAGCTGTAAAGAGTTGGAAATAATAGTTCAGAGCACTGCTGAAGTCAGTTAACATACAGACATGTATTCTTATAAAAGATTAGGACAGTTGCTCATGGAAATGGGCAGCTGTGTTCCTAAGATTTTTACACTAGAACATGATAGGCACCTGCATATGGTATGCCATAGGCTTAACATATGGTCTAGTATGACTGGCATTTAGATTACAATAGCTACAGTACAGCATAATAGATGTGGCAATCATTTAAAATGCCATTATTTGTTACAGAGTTCAAGAAATTCACCCGCATCCTAACAGCAATCTCACCTATTTGTGATGGAGAAATGATCACAAGTGTTATGACCTACAGAACCTCCTATGTTTAAACTTAAGACATAGTCCAGATTTAGGAATAAGTCTACTGAGATTCCATGTGCATGGATGTATGAATGTTTCAACTGTTGAACTATTTAAATTAAGAAATAGAAAAAGTTCAAAAGTCATGCAAAACCACTCCTTTAGGGATTTGGTAAATAATCACTTGTTATTAAGCTCTCCTTATCTTCCCTTTAAGAGGGTAGTCTACAGCTTATTTATTATCTGGATAAAACAAGGTTTAGCAATATCCTGTCAGTAAATGATACAACGTTGGGCAAATTCTATCTCAAAAAGCAAATACAGTTGAGAAACGGATTAAACAGAGTTAAGCACTAATGGCTGTCTGTCTTTGTAGATTATTCAGATGCTTAAAGGAATAAGAAGTCTATGGGTAATTCATAAAGGCATATTTTACAATGACATGGCTTATAAATGTATATCCTATATGCACAGATGGCATAAAGTACTTAGTGATGTTTCTCAGACTGAATGTCATGCTGTGGGAGAATATGGCTGGAATAAATACATTTTATTTTGCCTTGTGACACTTTACCATATGATTTAATTATGCTGAAGAGCATAGAAGAGTGAGCTTTACTATTAAACAGGAATCTCTAATTTGTTCACAAGCAAATTCAAATCTTTTGTCAATTGCTTACCTCTTTTTTCTTTTAGAAAATAAATTGTGTATGCTATGTAAATAATATGACATTTGGTTGCTGTCATTTTGCTTTATGTAATTTGCCCAAAGGAACAGGTGATTCCAAGTTAATTTGCCTCTCATATACTTATTCTTAATAACTTGGCACAGTGAGCAATTCTTTGGATATCAATATGCCAATTAACAAAATGATTCTACCACTGTGCAGACAAAAGGTTGATTCTAATCTGAAAAAACAAAACACTGAAGGAGGAGGGAAGAAAAAGAGAGGCAAGGTTCCATGTCAGCAATGTGCAGATGCAGTGAGATCAAATACAATAACCTTTTACATGTAGTGTGCAAGAAATGGCAGCACACAGATCCTTTCCCTTTCTCACAGCAAAAAAGAGCCTGAATTCATGCATCACTGAATGCAAGGCATCGGCTTCCCATCAGAGACTGGCTCTTGGGGGGGCCAGAGGCTAAACAACATGCTCTTTAATTAGAATACTTCCTCCCCACTCCAATTCTGGGACTGAACAGTCTTTTTGTTGTTCATGTTTACATGAGCACCAGAATGTTCAGTCCCATTGTAGATAACGGCATAACCTCAATAGCAATGTTGTAAATAATATATATGCCAAGGTAATTTTGTTTTGCTTTTATAAATGTAGAAATTGTTTGAACATTGGAAACACCCTAAATTACAAGGAAGCATCCCTATGCAGCCTATGAATTATATTCCACAACACCTTCTCTCGTTAAGCATTTCCAGTGTGATGATGTGAAAGCGGGGTGTGTGGGTGGGGGGGAGAGAAACATTACCCTGCAGCACAGTTTTGTAAGCCTTTGAACTTTAAATCAGCTAACATGCTATGGCAGTACAATATTTTGGGAAGGAAAAGTCTTACCAAGCCTTTCCCCTTCTTAGGTGATCAACTATAGAAACCTGACAGGATTTCCTTCAATCTTGTTTTATATATATATATATGTGTGTGTGTGTGTGTGTGTGTGTGTAACTAACAGTATTATAGATCCCATGCAATTCATATTACTTGCAAAGCCCAGAAATTGGTTCCTCCTCTTGAATTTTAGAAACCCCCTCCCCCTCAACCCCTACACTTCAGCCAATCCAGTTCAGCAGGATCTTGCTAAACTCCTGTGTAGCAGGTGGAAGGGGCAGCTGAAGGGATTGGTGTGTGGGGGGGTTAGTGGGCAAGGAAATACACTTCTGATTGCCCCATTGTATGCATCTAAATCTAGATTTGGCCCAAAGAATTTACAGTGCAAGACATCTGATGTAATAGTTTAAGACGTCTTATTGTAAAACAAAAGCTCCACATAATTATTACTATTTTTAACAACCCCGTGTTATGCACATAAAACAGTAGAACAGGAATGGGAATTGTGTGTGATGAACAAAAGGACAGCTGTGAGCTGAGAAGACCAGAAGGCCAATCCAATGATAGCTGGAGCTAGCCAATGAGAGAGCACCTGGGAGCAGATAAATAGTTTAATGATATAAAATGATATAAAAAGTGACTACTAAATGTAATTTTGGTTAACAGACAATGGTTTGTATGTATATAAATGCATCGTATATACAGGTGGTATTAGATATTGAATGTTGTTCATAATAGAGTCTTGGGTAAGTACAGTTGTCCCTCCACATTCGTGGGGGTTAGGGCTGCAAGACACCCGCGAATGTGAAAAAACCACGAATAAAAAATAGGTCACGCCACGCCCTCCCGGAACCCCACGCCCTCCCAGAAACAGCGACGGGGGCTTCTGAGGCCCCTGTCGCTGCTCCTCTCCACCCCCTGGCCTTCCAGAAGCAACGATGGGGGCTTCTGAGGCCCCCGTCGCTGCTCCTCTCCACCACCCCCACCTTCCCAGAAGCAACGATGGGGGCTTCTGAAGCCCTGTCACTGCTCCTCTCCACCTCCCACCTGTCCTCTCAAAAGTGGCAATGGGGCTTCTAAAGGGGGGGGCTCCCAAAAACTGAATACTCAAAACCACGAATGTTAAAGCCGCAAATGTGGAGGGGCAACTGTACAGTTACTTATAAAGGATTTATGAACCCACCTAACCAAGAGGTTAAGTGTGTTCATAAACATATTGAAGGGGGGAGGTAGGTGACGAACAAAAGGACAGCTGTGAGCTGAGAAGACCAGAAGGCAGCTGACCAATCCAAAGACAGCTGGAGCTACCCAATGAGAGAGCAGGTGGAAGCAGATAAATAGCCCAGGCTGTGAGAAAGAGAGGGAGGAGGGACCGTTTGTAGAGAGGAGAGGGACGGTTCTTAGAAGAGATAGGAAACAAGAGAGTTCAGTGAAGAATCAATTGGTCAGAGTTCCTGAGGGAACTAAGTTTTAAAAGGATAAGAGTGGAAGAAAGAATAACTCTTATTATTTACAGTAGAGAGAGGCTCTGTGTTGTTAGGCTGTAACAGTCAGAAGAGATTAAGTATTGTATATGAAATAGCTACAATGGATATGAATCTGTAACTCAGAACTGTTATTACCAAGTTTTAAGAACAAGAAGTCGTGCCTGCACGTTTAAAAGAAATACACCATTCTACTGTTTTATTAAAACCTATATTGGCCTCTGAGTTAGTATTTGAACACCGCTACCATCGTGTTATCAGTAGATTATTGATGGGGAGGTGACAAGTGCCAAGAAGCCAGTCACTTCAGATTTTAGAGAGAAATAGTCGGGAAAATGGAGGTGGTTTACCACATTGTGTGACTCTCTAGATGTGGCTGAGCTATAACTGCTAGAATTTCCCACCACTGGTTATTCTGGTTAGGGCTGCTGGGAGTTGCAGTTCAGAAGCATCTGGAGGGCTGAAGAATTCCCATCCCTGCAGTAGAAAGACAAATCTTATTTCTTCATTTTTCAATGCACTTGTCTACAAAGATGCAAATCCCACTGGGATGTATACTAACACATGTTTGTATAGAACTGAAGCCTTCTGTTTCACTTTCAAATACAGTTGTCCTTCCATATCGGTGGGTTAAGCATTCACGGATTTGCTAATTTGCGGATTACTAAATATGTTATTGCTAGGCATTTTCTAGGTGCTCCAGTGCAATTCTATGGTATGCTTCCACTGGATGTTGACCACAAAATCATGCTGGAGGACCTACAAATGCCTAGAGAAGTGTTCTCTTAAGATATAAAAAATAATAGGCTTGTATTTGTGGTTTTCCACTTTCATGGGGGCCACTACCCTTAACCCTCTCAAAAGTTGAGGTCTTGCCTGGCTGCAGAGACATAGCCAGACACCTCTGCGATCCTGCACACTGCCCACAAAGCACAGAATGGCTGTGTGGAGGGCTTCGGAGGCTGTTTAGTAAGTTGGGCAGTGGTACATGGCTCAGACTAGTATAGGTTTGTCTGTGGACCTACTACACTATGCTGAGCCATACAGTAGAGTAGGACCCCTGTATCTGCTTGGAATTGTTTCTGGGGGGGGGCGTGAATACCAAAAATCATGGATAATAGCAAACACCATTGAAAATAATGGGACTGCCAGTTTTAAATGCCATAGAGTTGCCTTGGACGACCTAGAAAATGGATAGAGAGGACGATTCTATGATTAAAGCAGCACTGAGACCTCTGGAAGACACTGGCTGATCTCTGTGCTGATGTTGTCATTTCATGTCTTGGTATGGGGAGGTAGCCGGATACTTCGGTGGTCCTGCCCCCTCCCCATGAGCATAGAATGACCATACAGGGAGTTTCAGATGCTGTTTAGTAATTCCAGGGCGGGGGGTGTTAAGTGCTGTGTGGAAGGGGAGGAAGGGAATGCCAATGCCTGTTGTGCCCTCAGAATGACATAAACACATGTAAGGAAAACTTACATGTGCATATGTCCCTAATCAGACCTAGTTTGTACATTAGTTTTTCTGTTTGGTGTACAATCTGTACAGAGAATCATTATCTGGCTGTTTCGTTGGTATGTTCATATTGCAAAAATAGCTCGTGCCCCACTTCTCACTTTGGGGTAAGCTTGTATTTTCCTATAGAGAGATTATTTTCATGTAGGGATATTGTGGTGTATAAAGCAGTGCTTCATAATCATGAAATAAACTTTCATTTGTATATTTAACAATTAAAAAAAGTTGAGGTCTGACTGCATTCCTCTGCTCTGCTAAGATTTATTGGCAAACACTGCTGAAACTTTAAAGGGGGCATCTTTGTATATGGTGAGGGAGGCAAATTCAGAATTCCAATACAAAAAGCCCACACATAAGTTGACATTAGAGAAGTCAAATACCTTCTCAGTTCAGGCCTGATTACAGTTCACTACTAGTAGCCCTTCCTGACAATTCTTTTTCCAAGGGCCAGGGCCCAATTTTAGGAAAGACAAGACAAGGTATCTCTGGGGCACCTCAAGATTGCATTACGGGCTTCTGAAAGTAGGATAAAGGTGTAGAAATTATGTTAGCCTGCTTGTGGCTGAAAGATGAACTAGGCAAGGCAAATACAGTAGTTATTGTATCTTATTTCCCCCAAAATATATCTTGGATATACATTGAGATGGAGAGGTATTCTGGGAAAATGAAGAAGGGTGCAGCCCAATGATCTCACCTAGTACTTCTCTTCAAATCAGTGGGCTATTAAGAAACATAAGCAAACAAACAAAAAATCTAAAAACAGGGGCTGATATCGGTAGGTTCAGGCCCTCTTAGGCCTTTAGAATTTGCTACATCATGCCTGGTTTTGATTCCAGGCCTGCCTTCCTCTTTCTTAACAAACTTACAATCTGGAAGTAAAAGCAGCACAAGAAAGGACTTGCTAGCAACAGGTCTTATCCTAATTGCTATCCTTTCCTTTTTGTGGTATATGAGGACTTGTACCTTCCTATGCCTCCACATTTTAAGTGTAGCTTATCTTTTTAAAAAGCTATGTTCCTCTTAACATTTGTAAGCCACAGTGATTCCCAGACTGGGAAAAAGGGCAGGATATAAATACCAGTAATTGCTAATATTCTACATTGGCCACTTAGTTATGGATGCATTACTAAGCAACATCTTCTGACCCAACACCACCACCCCAGCCCAACTTAACAGCCAGCAGTTGCATCAGGCAAAGGAGGTCTGTTCAGCTGTCAAATGGGGTGCAAGGATAATAACATTTCCAGCCTCCTCCCACCAGTGAGTGAGACTGCAAATGAGGAATTGCAATAGGAGTCTTGCTTCTGCTTGTCACAACCTTGCTCACTGCCATATTCCTTGCATCCCAGTCAGCAGCTGAACAGCTCTTCTGAATAGATGGAGTGGGGGGAAGATTTATTTCATAGTCTTATTGACTACATGACTATGTAGTCTCACTGAATAAAGATAATTTACAAATCTGTAACTCTAGGCTACCAATCTGTAATTGCAGAACAGAATACCAGCCAATAAAGATAATGATAATGATGATAGCCTTCCAAAAACTGCTGAACTGCAACTCCCAGCATTCTTCAACATTGGATATGTTGCCTAGAGCTAATAGGACTTGCTGAACAGAAACTTTTGGAAGGTTGCACTTTGCCTATCCCTGGCACAGACATATAAAACTGTCTAGAATGGGGGTGAGGAAAGTGTGATCCTGAACTACAGGTGGCTTCCAATCTCTTTTTGGTGGCCCTTCAACCCAAGGACACTCAAAAGCCCCTGCCCCTCATAATACAGGTGTATATTTGTATGTGCGTAAACACAGGTTTTGACAGAACTGAAAAACAGCCCATTTTCATTATAATTGCCTGTTGTAGGGGATATAATCCTAGAACCATAGCATTGTGGATTTGGAAGAGATGCCAAGGGCTATCCCTTCCAGCTTCCTGCTAACACAGGAACCTACAGCTAAAGCATCCCAACAGACAGTCATTAAACCTCTGTTTTAAAATCTCCACTGAAGGATATTCTATTACCTTCTGGGGTAGCCTGTTCCACTATTAAACAGATTTTTACTACAAGGAAGTTTGTTCTAAAGTTTAATTGGAATCTTCTTCTCTGTAATTTGAATCTATTTGTTTAGGTCCTTTTGTCTGGATCAGCAGAAAACAAGTTTACTCCTGTGATACAGAGATGCTGAGAGTGAAATCATTTCTGAACAACTAACTTGCCATCAGTCCCCCTCAAACATCAGCTATCTTCCATCTGTAGTGGCATGAAGTGGGATGGAAATTTCCATCTGGGACAGATGTTTTTGACAGCAACAGAATCTCATAGGAAACATATTTTTCCCTTCATCTCTTTTGTTACTTGCCAAGAAAAACCACACTGTTCTATGTATTTGTGGTATCCAGTGGCAAATATGTAAGGGGTGGCACTTGGCAAAATAGACACATGACAACTTTGGTTACAGCTGTAGAAGGCTTGGCCTGCATGGGATCAGACTGAGCACTGGATGATCTGCCTGTGGACCACTGTTCATTGGGAAGTCAGCTTGCATGCTGTGACCAATCTGAAGTGATAAAAGTGGAATGCCACATGAATGCCTGCTGTGTGGATCCCCTGACATCAGGAGAGGGGGGAGGTTAAGTCCCCTGCCTCTGAGATGGACATGACTCCTGCCACCTTCACCCCTAAAATCCCATAGGAGATCCCCAAATGGGTATGACAGGCACACAGCTGTAGTTGGCTCCAAACTGGATCTGAACCCCATGCCAAACCTGTGAAGATAGGGAAAAAATACCATATGGACAAGGTAGATATACCTCATGAAGGCAAGAAAGGTAGAACCCCCCCCCAAAGCAAGACTGATGCTGGTATAAGCAGGGTTGTGAATTTGTATTCTCCAGGAGGACCTGGCTGAAGCCTACAGGTCTGTCCACGAGAGCAGCTTTCCCAACCACCTGTGCTACTCTAATTAGCTGTTTTTCCTACTACAGAGGCAAAACCCACAGAAACTGTGTGATACAATGAGAAGAAGACACTGATGCCACTATGAAGATGGTGCCAAACTTCCTCTTCCCCCCTCATTTCTGTGGACCACAAAACAAGCATGCCAGTTATGTCTGGGGGCATGTCTTTTCATTAAGGAAGGAAGGAAGGAAGGGCACCAGGAAACTATTACACATGTCTGCTGTGTAACATCTTGTTCCTGTTTAAAATTCCTATTCCTTTAAAGTTTAAAGGAATAGGAACATTAAAGTTCCTGTTCCAATATTCAACTTCCCTAACTGATGATTCCACCTGCATATCCTTCATGTGAATACCACCACCATAAATAGTAAATTAATTATCCAGACTTTGCTGTATGTTTGACAACTTATCCCAAGGTAAATACAGGCCACAGGATTAGGAACACTGTTAGTCAGAATGTAATGAGTCAGCTTTCAGGTAGATGGATTTTCAATATTTATTGATACAGTACAGCCTTACCTCAGGTTCTCAGTAATGAAGTTGGTACTGTCTCTGACAGAGCTTCATGAGTAATTTAACTTTGATAGAGTTAGAAGAACTTTTAAATGCATCGATTCTACTCCATTCATCTAAATGGCAAGGAAATTTATCCTAGGACAACTGCAGCAAAAGCCTGTGCTTTGGTGGCGGTAGTGTCTGGCCAAAGATGTACAGCCCAGTTCTGCGCTATTTACACTGCCACTTGAATGAACAGTGGAGTGCTTCTATTATTTATTACTTTGTTCTCAGACTAAAGAAGAAAAGTAGAAAAGTGAGTGGCTCTCTTGTGTTATCAGTGACCATCAACTCAGCTGTCTGGGGGAAGAACTGTAAGGGACAGATTGCTTACCTGTAACTGTGGTTCTTCAAGTGGTCATCTGTGCCCTCACACAAATGAGTTTTGCACCTGCACAGAGACCTAGAGCTGAGCAGCTTGGCAGGAACCCCACATTCTCCCTCTCTGTCACATATGTTCTAGCCCACCAATCTACTGTCCTCTCAGTTTGGAAGTCCGTCGTGATAGGGGACTTCCAAACTGAGATAGTTTGGAAGAGGGGAGATAGGACAGGTTTGTGTGAGGGTACAGATGATCACTAAAAAAACCACAGTTACAGGTAAGCAACCCGACATTCTTCTTTATGGTCTTTGTGCCTCACACAAATGGGTGACTAAATCTTACCCAAAGATGGCAGATCAGGTCACTGAAGAATAGAGGAGAGAAGAGCACATTCAAAAACAGTCATCAGCCCTGGCATTGCAATCTAGTCAGTAATGCTGTATAAATGTGGATGGCTGTGACTATGTGGCAGCTTTGCAAAGATCTGGAAAAGAAACAACTTGGAGGAGAGCTGTAGAGAAAGCCATTGCTCTCATAGAATGTGATCTAAGTCTGGTAGGAATAGGCTGCTTGGAAGTTCATAGGAGAGTCGCATCGTCCCTATGACCCACTTTGACAGAGATTGGGAAGATATTTGTTCTCCCTTTTGGGGGTCACTGTAACAGATGGACAGTCTATTTGCAGAACAGAAGGCAGATGTACACTGTATGCAGTAGGCCAGCGCATGAACATCTAAATAATGGAGATACTTTTCCAATGATGATGATGGTTGTGGATAGAAAGTCAGTAGTATGATATTCTGGCTCAGATGGAATTGAGAGACTACCTTGGGCAGGGAGGTAACATCAGGATGAAGAGAGGCCTTATCACAATGGAAAGAGAGGAAAGGCTCATCACATCTAAGCATTGCGAGTTTACCTGACTGCCTGACAGAACCAACGACAGGGACCAGGCCAGTGTTGAAGTTTTAACTGCTTGATAAAGATGTTGTAGGCCTTTAAGGAATCTCTTTATAACAGGGTCTGAAAACAAAGTGGTCAACAAAAGAGACTTCAGTTGGTGAGCTACAGTTGCAGCCAGGTACACATTAAATGAAGAAAATGCAGGTCCTTGCCCATGAGATGCAAGAGGAAGTAAAAAAATTATAGATACTGTTGTGGGAAGATATTGCTCTGATCTAGCAAATGCAAAGGAACAAAAATGTTTCCATTTATAGTTGTATGACTGCCCAGTAGATTCTTTCCTAGAGGCCACCAGAACTGCCACCAGCCTCAGTGAAGTATGGGGTTATCCTCCACGCTTTTAATCTCAACATCTTGATGTTTGAATGAAGAACTTGTCCATTGGAGTGAGACACATCCAGGCAATCAAATTGGAGTGAGACACATCGAGGCAATTCTTGGATAGGTGGAGAAGCAGTACAAACCAAGGCTGCTTGGGCCAATATTCAGCTATAAAAATGGCATCCGTTGTCCCTGCTGAGTTTTGCCACCACTTGTCCCAGCAGAGGAAACTGAGGGAACAGGTACATTAGACAGCCTGACCGCCTCTGAAGAAACACATCTCCCTGGGGTCTGTCCCTGAGCCCTGCCCTCACACAGTAGCAGGGACATTTTTTGTTGATTATGGTCACAAATAGATCCATGTGAGGCATGCCCCAAGTCAATGTTATGAGCTTCAAGGCTTGGTTCAATAGAGACCACTTGTTGGAGAACGTGAGCCCTACTGAGCACATCTGTGAACATGTTGTCTGTCCCTGCCAAGGGGATGCCAACAGGATGAATGTGCCTCTTGTTGTACCAGTTCCAGAATGTCACAGTGACATAAAACCAAGGTAGAACCAAGGAGTGAGTGCCACCTTGTTTGTTTATATAGCAAATGGTAGTGGTGTTGTCCAAAGTGACCTGTATCACCTTCCTGTGCAACCGTCATTTGAAAGCATGAAAGGCTTTGATGATGGCCAGAAGGTCCAGGGCATTGATGTAAAGACAAGATTCCTCCAAGGACCAAGGGCTTTGAACTGTCATACTTGCACAATGCACACCCCATTATGTCAGGGATGTATCAGTGGTGACCACACAGGATAGATTTGGAGATTGGAATGGCATCCCTGATTGCAAGTTCAAGGGACTTGTCCACCAGAGGAGGGAGCAAAGTACATGGGGTGGCAGAAGCAACCTCTTGGTTGATCCTGCAGAAGGTTGAAGTGTCTGAGGAACCAATGCTGAAGTAGTCAAAATCTGAGGTGAGCTAGGTAAGTAACTGCTGTCACTGCAGCCATAAAGCCCAAAAGTCTATGTATGGTGAGTGCTGAATGTTGTGGATGGTTCAGTATTGCATACATTCCGTCTCTTTTAGTACATGTAGAACATTTTGAATGGAGTCTCAGTGCAAATGCGAAACCCATTTGTGTGAGGCACAGAGACCATGAAGAAGAAGCAGGAATGGCTTTATCCTTCTGGTTGGGACCTGGGATTTTATCAGATGATCCCCTTTAAACATTCTTTTGCCAGCATAAAAAAATCCATTTTTATGCCAACAAAAGAACACCCCCCACTGCACTTACCTCTAATCCCGGCAGAAGGCTTCCCCAGCAATGAAGAGGAAGTGAATGAAGCCCCGTTCACTTCTTCCTTTGAAATCCCATGAGACTAAATCACATGGGAAATAAAATAAAATAAAAATTAAAAAAAAGATACAAAAAGCACATACACACACTTTAAAACTTCCAGGTCAACCAGGAAAGGTTTTAAAAAGTGTGTCACTTACCTGGATGTCATGATCTCTCCTGGAATTGTTCACGCTGGACTGGCCATTGACTCTGCATTCACATGAGTTAAATGGTCTGAGGTTTCACATGCAGGCAATGCTGGCACCAAAACGGGATGGGTGATCTATTCATAGCTCAGCCCATCAATAAAAAGAAATGCCAGAATAACGACAGCAGAACTCAAAAGGACAATGTTCTGTGATATTGGCATCCTTTTGCATTCTGCTGTTGTTATTCTGACACCACGTAAGCTGGGCCTGATACTCTCCCTGGTTACCTGCTCTACTCCCAAAATTAGTTCTGAGATTTGTCTGCTTCTCAGAGGAGTTTGTTCTTTACTGAGCCCCAGGAAAGGACAGGTTGCTTACCTGTAACCATAGATCTTCGAGTGGTCTTCTGTGAATTCACACAGTTGGGTTATTCCTGCGCCTGCGCAGAGCATACGGAACCTTCTGGTATCGCTAGGCAGAATGTGCATTTAGGTGGTAACTCCACTCATTCTAACGGTCCCTTAAAAGGTGCTCCCACCTAATTCCCCTCAGTTCCTTGAGTGACGCTGCAAACAGCAGCATCAGGAACATTAAGCACACATGCAGTAGCAGGACATAGAGGGGAGGATGGGCGGGTCTGTGTGAATTCACAGAAGACCACTTGAAGATCTATGGTTACAGGTAAGCAACCTGTCCATCTTCTTTGTGGTCTCTGTGAATCACACAGTTGGGTAGACTAGCAAGCTTCCCCACTGGAGGAGGGTATGTCCTATAAAGCAGATGACGAGGACCACCTCATAAGTTAATGGAGAAGGGAATTCTTTTTTTTCCTTTTTCTTTTGGACTGCACATTCTTTAAGCATCAAATAATTTAGCAATTGAACAAATTATGCATTAATTTAACAATGAAATACACTCACTCATTGGATGGAGGACAGAAGGACTGCCCTCCCAAATGCAGCCTTGTTCCTAGAATGAGTGTCTAGTCTGTAATGTCAAATGAAAGTCAAAGGTGATGACCAGGTCGCAGCATGGCAGATATCCTCTAGGGACACCTCAGAGAGGAACGCAGTCGAAGTGGAGACAGCTCTCGTAGAATGTCCACGAACCCGTGGAGGCAAAGGCTTCTTGGCCACTTCACAGCAGAGACATCACCCACTTCGAAAGACGTTGCGATGAGATCGGTGCACCCCGCTTCGTGTCAGCATAGGAGATGAAGAGCTGAGGTGATTGACGGAATGGAGCAGTCCGTTGTATGTAGAATGCAAGCGCCCTCCGCACATCCAAGGAGTGGAGGGTACTCTTGAATTCGTCCTTCGGGTCCTGCATCAAGGCAGGCAGGATGATGGGTTGGTTAAGGTGGAAACTGGAGACCACTTTGGGGAGGAAGGAAATGTCCAGTCTCAACACCAGCTTATGCTTGTGGAAGCAGGTATATGGAGGGTCCGACCGTAAGGCACACAGCTCGCCAGCTGGACGAGCAGAGGTGATGGCAACAGGGAAAGGAGTCTTCCAAGTCAGTAGCCTGAGGTCAGTAGAGGCCATGGGCTAGAAAGGTCGACGCTCCAATTGGGAGAGGACGAGTTCGAGGCTCCAGGTCGGAGTGGGATCGAGTACTGAAGGATGGAGGTTGATATAACCCTTCAGGAACTTCTTCACCATTCCTGCGTGGCAGGGGGGTTGGACTGGATGGCCCTCGTGGTCTCTTCCAACTCTGCAATTCTATGATTCTATAGGTCCTGGAAGGGAGACGGTCAACCCAGAGCTTGGAATTCGACAGAGATAGCTGCCAGATAACCTCTGAGGGACAAAACCGAGAGTCCCGATCTCAACAAATGGAGGAGGAATTGAAGGATCATCGGTACCGAACAAGATTGAGAGTCCGATCCTTTGTCTGCTAGGAATTTTTCGAAACGATTCTACTTATAGAGATAGGCTCTCTGAGTGGAAGGTTTTCTAGCAGCATCAATAACCACCTGTACCTCACAAGGCAGAGGAGGGGAGGGAACAGCATGTAATGGCTGCAGGTTCAAGGCCGGATCCTCCAAGCTGTCAGGCGAAGTGTGTCGAGGTCAGGATGCCTGACCTTCCCTTGTTGGATGGTGAGCAGATCCGGTCAGTCTGGAAGGTGGAGGAAGGTCCGTCTGGACAGGAGCAGCAGCGATGCAAACCACAGTTGTCGGGGCCACCATGGGGCAATGAGGATGGCATCCGATTGGTCTCGATGGAGTTTGGCGACAACCCTCGTCAACTGCGGAACTGGAGGAAAGAGGTACAGGAACGGCCCGTTCCACTGAAACAGGAACATGTCTCCTCTGGATCTCCTGTCCCGTGTTCTGGAACAGAACTGGTTGCACTGTCTGTTCTGGGCAGTTTCAAAGAGGTCTATCAGCGGGTTCCCCATTGATGGAAGAGTTCTGCCACCACGTGTTGGTGGAGCATCCACTCGTGGATGCTGGAATTGGAATGGCTCAGTCCATCTGCAAGAGTATTCTCATCCCCAGGGAGATGGATGGACTGAAGGGAAATGTTCCTTTCGATGCACCAGTCCCAGATCCGAAGAGTGAGTTGGAGGAGCTGGGGGGATCTGGTCCCTCTTTTCTTGTTCAGATAATATATCACAGAGATGTTGCCCGTGAGGAGAAGTACTGTCCTGCCTCGAACCAGCACCTCAAAGGCGCGAAGCGTTTTCTGAACCGCAAGGAGCTCCAAAACATTGATGTGTAACTCCTGTTCCTCAGTACTCCAGGAACTCAGGATCTCGTGGCACCCAAGATGGGCTCCCCAACCTTGGAGAGATGCATCCGCTGTGAGGGAGTCATCTGGTTGAGCGGGGTCGAAAGGAAGGCCGGAGAGAACTTTGGACGGTACCAACCATCAGTCCAGGGAGCATTGTACAGAATGTGGCATCGTTAGGAGAGTCTTGGGGGAGTCTCACAGATGATCGAAGACTCCTAGGAACCAGTGTTGAAGCAGTCGAAACCAAAGCCTGGCTAGGCAAGTGACTGACGTACTGGCTGCCATGTGTCCGAGGAGGACTTGGATTGCATGTGCTCGAACCCGTCGGGACCGTCGGCACTCGTGAATCAGGGATCGAAGAGAGTTGAACCGACCCATAGGGAGGTACACTGCTGCCACGATGGAATCCAGTCGAGCTCCTACGAATTGGATCGACTGGGTTGGGTTCAGCTGCGATTTCTCCATGTTCACAACAAGTCCCAGGGTGTCTAAGACATCTAGGGTAGAGGCGATGTTCCTCTTGAGCTGGAGCTTGGAATCTGCCACAATCAGCCAATCGTCTATGAATGGGAAGACTATTACCCCATGCTGTCATAGCAAGGCTGCCACTGCTGCCATGCATTTCGTGAAGACCCTCGGTGACATGGAGAGTCCGAACAGTAGGACACAGAACTGGTAGGCTTCGTCCCCGATCTGGAACACCAAAAAACCTCCTGTGGGAGGGAGGGATCCCAATGTGGAAGTAGGTGTCCTTGAGATCTATGGACGCAAACCAGTCCCGGTGTTGGAGAAGAGGGAGAATAACAGCAAGGGTAGTCATCCTGAATTTCTTTGGGATGATGTACCTGTTCACCCCCTGAGGTCGAGGATGGGACGGAGGCCACCATCCTTCTGGATAAGAAGCAGTGGTGACGGTGCTCGGTGCTCACGGGTTCGACGGCTCCTTTATGAAGCAGAGTTTGAACCTCCTCGATGAGGGGAGGGGAGGGGAGGGCAGTGTGGCACGGACCCGGCCTGTTGGAGGCAGTTCGTCAAACTCAATCCAGTAGCCGTGTCGTACAATCTGAAGTATCCAGCGGCCCAATGTTATCGAGGACCAGGCGTGCTGGAACAAAGACAGATGGTCTCCAAACCGGGGGAGGGGTCTAAAAGAAAAAGGAAAACATCAACATCAGGAGAGGCACATTAAAACGTCTTCCTGCCGTGGTCTTTCGAATTCTGCTTGGAGGAGAGGCGGAATCTGGAGGTGAATCCCTGGCTCCTCACCGATGAAGAGGAAGAGGTCGGTTGCTGGAATCTAGAGCACCTAGGGGGTTGTGGTGTACTTCCCTGTCTAAAAGACTGGCCATAAGAAGATGTATGCCAGCCCGACCGGTGCCTAGGACGATAGGCAGAAGATGAGGACGATGGCATACCATACTTTCTGGCGGTGGTCCTCATCTTCTGCATAAATTCCAGCTTCTCATCCATTGAACCATTGAAGAGGCCCGAGCTGTCAAAGGGCATGTCTTCAGTGGTTGTGGCTGCTTGGGTGGAGAGGCCCGACGATCAAAGCCAAGCGTGGCGGCATAGAGTGCCAGAGCCCGCAACTGTCTTGGCGGCACAGTCGGCCACGTGTTGCGCCGAGTTCATTTGTTGGCCCGCAAGCAGCTGGGCCTCAGCCATGATAGCCTCCCCATCCTCTTCCTCTCATCCAGTAGGTCCTGTATGAGGGGTGCCATCCTCTCCCACAGGACCTGTTGGTAAGCTCCCATGCATGCCAAATAGTTGGCGATGCGGAAGCTGAGCCCAGCAGCAGAGTAGAGCTTTTTACCAACGATGTCCAACTTCCTTCCTTCGGGGTCAGAAGGTGTGGACTGGGTTCAGCGTTGTCTCCTGGGCTGCGCCGGCTCCACCACTACAGAGTTAGGCTTCAGGTGTTCCTGCAGCCATTCGATGCTGTCCCCATCTACTCGGTACAGACGGTTGAACCTCTTAGAGGTTGATGGAACTGACGATGGGTTCTTCCAGGAGCCTTGTGTTAGCTTCAGCAAAGATGGGAGTACCAGAATGCGGGCCACTGGTGGGGCCTTTGATTTTATCCTGTGATAGATCGGAACAACCGGGTCTGACTCCTTCTCAGTGATCTTAAGGCCCAGTGCATGTGACATACGCACCACTTGCTCAGAGAAAGAGCGGACGTCATCAGTGGGAGAGGACGAGTCCTCGTCCAGCAATTCCAGTTGCGGGGACGGCAGGTAGTGTAGATAGCCTTTGGAAGATTCGGATGAGGGTGACGAATCTGCCGATGGAGATGGGCTACGGTGCTGAACCAGCAACGAAGACATGCGGGGCGGCGGAGTGGGAGCAGCGGTGGAAGCGGGCATGAGGGAGAGACCTGGCAGCCCGTATCTGTCAGCAGTGGCCTCGATGGACGTTGTGGTGGAGAGGATGCCTTGTCCGGTCCATGGAACAACAGTCAAGGCGGAGGCATCGACAAAACATGCCGGGTAGCTGCTTCTTGCATCAGGTAGAATACTCTGTCCTTTTCTCGGTCAATGACATATGGTCTTGATGGGGATGCTTCGAAGACAGACCTGGTCAGGTCGTAGGCCCCATATGCCTGGACATCCTCTTCTATCCAGGATGTGGAAGGTCGGGGCTTAACCTCCTGCTCCTGTGTGGTAGAGGAATCCCGGAGGAGTTCAGAACGGGAAACCAGCAGTGCAGCAGAGAGGGCACGAACCCGTGGGGAGACCTCCGCTTCCTCCCCCAATAGTTCACCAACCTCAACCTCCACTATCTCTAGGGAGTGAGTTGGGGTGGCAGCTCCAGATTGGGGATGGTCAGTACCGGTGTCTTGGTCCCGAGGTAAAGGTTGAGGCTGTGGCATGGCTGGATCAGGTTGCATGGGCGGGGCAGGGGTTTGCGCCACAGATACCGAGGGCTCCTTGTCCTTCCCTGCCTCCTTTGGTCTCCCTTCAGCATGTGAGCGCTTTTCTTTCTTCTTCTTAGGGGCTTTCCCCTTAGAGGAGGCAGAAGAGTTGATCCTTGCCCGCATCCTTCAATGCTGATCGATCCCGACGCTTCCCTTTGGATTTGACAGCTGACAAATCCGAGGAGGCTCGATCCCCAGCCAGGGTCGGCCTGAAGGCGTGTTTGTGTGAGTGGAGCACAGCCTCCAGGTTGGATGCAATAGAATGACATCGAGATGGGCTCTGTGAGTGGTGATGCTTGGCCTGAGAGGGCTTCGGAGATGGGGATCGACCCCTTTTTTGAGGGGATCCAGCAGCTGGTGCTGAAGCCGCAGAAGGGAGTAGAGCTCTCTCATAAAGGAAGGACTTCAGGCGGGATGAGCGATGTTTACATGCCTGAGGCATGAAGGCCTTGCAGTGGACACAGGCATTCACATTGTGGGACTCGCCCAGACAAATTAAGCAGCACGAGTGACCATCAGAGCTGGGCAACTTTGCTTGACAAATCACAAAGCGCTTAAATCCGGTTTTAGCAGCCATGGCAAGTGGATCAGCAGAAATGTGGTCAAACAGACCGGGTCAATCCAAACCAGAGATGAGAGCCAAGTCCAAAGGGGTACACAAATCGTCATCAGAAGGTCCAAATCTGACAAATTGGAGCGTGTCCAGAGAAGGGCAACTAAAATGGTGAAAGGTCTGGAAACAATGCCTTATGAGGAGAGACTTAGGGAGCTGGGTATGTTTAGCCTGGAAAAAAGACGGTTTAGAGGCGATATGATAACCCTGTTTAAGTATTTGAAGGGATGTCACGCTGAGGATGGAGCAGGCTTGTTTTCTGCTGCTCCAGAGACTGGAACACGGAGCAATGGGTGCAAGCTCCAGGAACAGAGATTCCATCTCAACATGAGGAGGAACTTTTTGACAGTAAGAGCTGTTCGGCAGTGGAACACACTCCCTCGGAGCGTGGTGGGGTCTCCTTCCTTGGAGGTCTTTAAACAGAGGCTGGATGGCCATCTGTCGGGGATGCTTTGATTGTGATTTCCTGCGTGGCAGGGGGGTTGGACTGGATGGCCCTCGTGGTCTCTTCCAATTCTGCAATTCTATGATTCTATGATTCTATGAAATCCAGCCAGAAAATATTGCCAAACACACAAAGCCAAGCACAAGAGAAAGAATTGTCATCAAAGGGCAGTCCGAGTCGAAAACCGAAAGCGAAAGAGTCAAACTAGCGAACAGAGGTTCCTTCGAGCTGCTAATGCGGCGGAAAAAAGGGAACTGAGGGGAATTAGGTGGGAGCGCCTTTTAAGGGACCGTTAGAATGAGTGGAGTTACCGCCAAAAATGTATCAATGCACATTCTGCCTAGCGATACCAGAAGCTTCCGTATGCTCTGTGCAGGCGCAGGAATAACCCAACTGTGTGATTCACAGAGACCACGAAGAAGATCCAGAACCACCACTGGTACTGATGAGGAGACAAAGAACTCCATCAAGAACTCATCTAGTAGGATTCCAACTGCACACATACATGGACTGCTTTGAGAACTTTTCACTGAAAAGCAGTATCTTTATATTCCAAATATTTAAAATATTAAATGCTCCCATACAGATGATTACAGTAGGCCAAAATTGGTGAACACTCAGCTCTAGAACTCCTACGAATCCTGCCATCTGAGCAACATGCTGCCTCATAATTTTTGTCATCTGACCTTAAAGTTTATTGTTGCCCACACCTTACAGATATTAAGAGAAAATACGACTTTCACCCTCATTTTAGCTTGATTCATTTCATTTAACCTCCACATCTTTCTGTTCATTTTGTTTTGGTCTTAGCTCAGTGTTTGTGACAAGCAAAATTATTTACTAACTTGCATTTCAAGTGCATCTTACTATCTCTCAAAACCAGATAAAATAATGAATTTAACAAGAATGATTTGAGTGGAAAAAAAGTCAAGTCTTGCTCTTGCTTTTGATTCTGAAAGGAAGGAAAATGAGAGGAAATATTTTGAAAAATAAAATAGCTCTGCATAGTTAATAATAAAGCTAATAAAATAGGTTCAAAGGAAGCAAACTTAAGTATGATTGATGATTCAGAATCATGTTCACAGACATTTAATGCTTGGAAATGCTGACATCAAAATAAAGTAATTATTATTTATGATCTTGTTTTAATGTTATAATGTGTTGCTTAAACAGTCCATTGCTGAGAGATATTGCTCAAAGAGCCAAATCAAGCTATCTATCACTTGTCAGAGTGCAACTGCAGAATCATGCTGAGTCATAATGGCTGACTCCATGAACTACTAAGTCATGCATAGAGGGCAAGGCCACTAGAGGGCAATGTCGTGTATGTATGTGTGTGTGTATATATATATATATATATATATATATGAGCTAGTCCAAATTGATCACCAACAATGGTCCGCCCTGGCCTCACATCGGGAGGCATGGAGACACACTATCCACAATGCTGCACCCTTACTTGAGAACTCACGCCAAACAAGTCTTGAAGAGAAACAACAACGCAGAAAGAATCACAACCCGGAAACACCCAAGGAGACCTTCTGCTGTGCTTTCTTCAACCGGACTTGTTTATCTCAGATTGGCCTTTTTAGTCATCAGCGCACTTGCAGAAAGCGCAGGATGAGTCCTTCCTGAATCTTCGTTTGCGAAGAAAAGCCAGAGAGAGAGGACTGGACTTTAGATCACACAATTGAGATGAGATGACTGAAATGATACAGAGCAAGATGGAAGAATTTTAGAAGAGAGGGTTTGGATCAGCACCCACATGGCCTTAGTATAACCTTCCTTTCCCTCATCACCTGCCCCTACATAATGATGTATTTCTGGGGCTACTTTCTCAGTGATGATATCTGGTTGCTGACAAATAGCCCCTCCCACACTGCATATTCAATATCCAGAAGCTTGTCCTTCCCAAGGGAGAAGCAGGAACAGGGCTTTCTGCAAGGGTCTGCTGAGTTAGCAACAGGATGTGATGTTAAATGCAGGAGAGCCTTGCTGCAAATGAATAGCTTTGCTGAGATACAATCTGTTTGGAAGAGCCATGAGCTGTTTGTGAGTAATGGTGGGAGAAAAAAGACAGAAGGATTAGACTTTGGGGAGCCAAACCACATCCTGCTAAGAACACAGGGCATGGGATTGCACCTCAACTCTTTTGCATCTTGTTTGAGTTCATTTTACAGCCACATTTCACTTTACTTTAGTTCAAATTGTCTTTTGCCCTGGTATATAGCATATTAATCTGAATAAATAAATACACTTCAACAGGTACTCTCCAGTTCTCACATTATAAAAAAGAAGAATCAACTGTCTTGATTATTTATGTATCACTTCATAACTAACTGAGTTCTGTCCTAAATAGACAATCATTTAGACTAGAATGTCTCAAATTTTATTGCAGTAGCCCTCCACAAATCAAGAGGAATGAATGACAAATAGGGAAATGGAGTGCATAACTTGAGAGTAAGGAGACTAGTGGAGAAAAAGAAAAATGTGTGGTGTTCTTTAAGATCTGCAAAGAGGGGAGACCCATTGAAAACATTTCTAAATAGATTTCTTGACCCTGTGCTGCTGTTCAATATAATACTGACCATCTAGGGTTAAGAAGGGAACAGATCAATATTTCCCAGTCCAGTTAAGATTCACCCCGTCCCTCAAAAAAGAAGTAGAAATAGCATGAGGTTGGAATATAGAAGCTCATTCACAGAATCTTAGAGTTTGAAAGTATATCAAAATTCAAGGTCTAACTCCCCGTGATGCAGGAAGGCCACTACTATAGCATTACCAAGATGTGGCCACCCAGTTTCTGCTTAAATACTCCAATGAAGGAAACTTCAATGAAGGAATCTTTCAAGACAGTCTGTTCCAATGTTGAGCTGCTTCCCAGCAGGCTGTTCTTAATAGATAGTCAAAATCCTACTAATTTGAACTTACTGATTTGGATCCTACCTTATGGAGTAACCCCAAACAAATTTGCTTCATACTTCAGGTGGTAGCTATTCAAACATTTGAAGGTGTCTTTCCTATTTTATAGCCTCTTAGTAATTTTTTCCTTATGTATAAACAAATCTAGTTTGTTCAATCTATCCTCACTACCATCCCCTGGGCATGTTCCATAGCAACAAATTACACTTGCATATGGAGGCTTGTGCTTCATGCTTGTCAAATCCCAATTTGGAAATTATAGATTTTCCTTGTGTTTTTTTTCCAGGCTGTGAAGCCGTGTTCTGGAAGAGTTTACTTCTGACGTTTCACCTGTATCTGTGGCCGGCATCTTCAGAGAATGGAAACTGCTTACTAAAATGTAGGTGGTAGCAGGGAGGGAATCTACAACGTTGTCTCTTACTCTTCCATGATGTTAAATTAATTTTCTGCATTAATTCTGTCTAGTTCATCACAGCATCCAGTTTTCCCTGGATGTTCTACAGTTGAAATTATTCATAATCCAGATTGGAAATCTAATTATAAAATGTAAAAACTCCGTTTTGCCAAATTAGGGGAAGAGGAGAAATTTTACCTGTTTGTATTGTTTGTAGATCCAGCATTGGATTTGTCCTTAGAATCCAGCATTGGATTTGTCCCCTACAGTGCTTTGGCAACATATCAAAAACAGTATCCTCCAGTATGTGGAAGAATCTCTCGGGTTCTCCCACAAGAAAAATCAAGACTGGTTTGATGAAAACAACCAAGAGATTCAGGAGCTGTTGGCAAAGAAGAGAACTGCTCACCAGGCATACCTTGCCCAGCCAGCTTGCCATGTAAGAAAAGCAGCTTTTCGTCTCACATGTAGTAAACTTCAACAAAAACTCCGAGACATGCAGAACAAGTGGTGGATCAATATAGAAGAAAAGACACAACACTGTGCAGATCTGGGAGACTCTAGAGGATTTTATGAAGCTCTTAAGGCAGTGTTTGGACCTACTTATCAGGTCCAAAGCTCCTTATACAGTACAGATGGTCAAACATTAATTACTGATAAAGCCTCCATCCTGAATCGATGGGCTGAACACTTTCAAAGTCTCTTTAGTGTCAACCGAGTAGTCCAAGGCTCAGCTATTCAACATATGATACAAAAACCGATGAAAAATGAATTGGACATAGCTCCCAGTTTGGAAAAGAACCTTAAGTCCACACAGCAGTTGAAAAATGGCAAGGCAGCTGGGATTGATGGAATCCCACCTGAAGTTTGGAAACACAGAGGTCATGTACTCCATGATAAATTCCACGAACTCCTTGTGAATTGCTGGGAAAAGGGGGAACTGCCATCAGATCTCCGAGATGCAGTCATCATCACTCTACACAAGAAAAAAGGAGCAAAATCTGATTGCTCAAACTATCGAGGCATAACAGTGCTCTCTATTGCTGGAAAAATCCTTGCAAGGATACTCCTGAACAGATTAGTTCCTGCCATTGTAGAAGAACATCTTCCTGAAAGCCAATGTGGCTTCAGAACCAATAGGAGTACTACAGATATGGTATTTGCCCTTAGACAACTGCAAGAGAAATGTAGAGAGCAGAACAAGGGTCTCTATGTAACATTTGTTGACCTCACCAAAGCCTTCGACACCGTGAGTAGGAAAGGTCTGTGGGAGATCCTGGAAAGATTAGGATGTCCCCCCAAATTCCTTAAAATGATTATCTTGCTACATGAGGGCCAACGCGGTCAAGTCAGATATGGCGATGCTCTTTCAGAGCCCTTTCTAATAACTAATGGAGTGAAGCAAGGTTGTGTTCTTGTGCCAACTTTATTTAAAATCTTCTTCAGCATGATGCTCCAAAGGGCTACGGCAGAGCTCGAAGAAGACGACGGCATCTATATAGGTTACTGTACCGATGGTAGCTTGTTTAACTTAAGCCGTCTGAGGGCTCGCACTAAGACTCTAAACTATCTAGTCCGTGAGCTGCTCTTCGCTGATGATGCTGCCCTTGTTGCCCACACAGAAGCAGCTCTGCAGTGCCTAACATCCTGCTTCTCAACAGCTGCATAGCTGTTTGGGCTGGAAGTCAATCTGAAGAAAACAGAAGTTCTTTACCAGCCTGCACCACAGGATGAACACCACCATCCCCACATTGCCGTTGGCAAATCTGTGCTCAAGTCTGTTCAGCAGTTCACCTACCTGGGAAGTATCATCTCCTCAGATGCCAAGTTTGACAAAGAGATCAATTACAGATTAGCAAAGGCATATAGCGCATTTGGAAGACTTTACAAAAGAGTCTGGAGTAATAAACACCTGAGGCAAAGCAAAAAAATCAGTGTGTATAGAGTCATTGTACTGTCTGTTCTCCTTTATGGGTCTGAAACATGGGTGACCTATCGCCAACACTTACGACTCCTCGAACGCTTTCATCAGCACTGTATACACACAATGCTAAATAGACACTAGACTGACTATGTGATGAATGTTGCTGTCCTTGAGCAAGCGGGGATCACCAGCATTGTGGCCATGATATTGGGAACATAGCTGCGCTGGGCAGGGCACGTTTCTAGGATGGAGGACCATCGCCTCCCCAAAATACTACTCTACGGTGAACTCGCCACGGGTCAGCGTAAGAGGGGCGCTCCAAAAAAGCGATACAAGGACTCCCTGAAACAACATCTCAGGCTTGGCCAAATTGATCACCAACAATGGTCCGCCCTGGCCTCACATCGGGAGGCACGGAGACTCACTATCCACAGTGCTGCAGCCTTATTTGAGAATTCACGCCGAACAAGTCTTGAAGAGAAATGACAATGCAGAAAGAATCACAACCCGGAAACATCACCCAAGGAAACATTCTGCTGTGCTTTCTGCAACCGGACTTGTCTATCTTGGATTGGCCTTTTTAGTCATCAGCGCGCTTGCAGAAAATGCAGGATGAGTCCTTCCTGAATCTTCCTTTGTGAAGAAAAGCCAGAGAGAGAGAGATCCAGCAGCAAGATACTGGCTCAGGAAAAGACAGCATCTCTCCAATAACAAAACAAAAACAAAACCCTGAACACATCCAATTTGGTTTGGATTTTTCAAGTCCACAACTTGATTACATACATCTGGATAGTGTTGTCCTAGCACAAAGCATGGATCGAGAGATCGGATAACTCCTCTGTTATCAGATAAACCATCAATCTTGGCCTTTCTGCTTTAGAACCATGGAGTGGTGGCACTGGAATCCATGTGGGCACAAAGACACTGTGTCACGAGTGAGGCCAATAACTCAGAATGACCTTACTCACCTACATCCTCAGGGTTCCATAAGGGGACCCCCAAAAGAGGTACATGATGATCCCACAGCCCCCATGCTCTTAAAAACCAGATTCACCCTCATACCATCAAAGTACTGAAATTGTAGATCTGCAGTAATAACAAAATCATACAGGTATGAGCCCATTTTTTTTAAAGGGAGGGAAGGGGGTGGGAAGTCAGTCAAGTCTGAATGCCAGAGGAGGTGGTGGGAAGCCAAATATATATCCCTCTGCCAGACCTAAATGAAATTTGCATTCCTAAGTCCAGCAGAACAATGTCCCACCTACACAATTATGCTGATTGGCTGCCATTCCTATAGCCCATGAAAATTTGATGGGCTTCCAGAGTGGCTCCATATGGCCAGAAAAGGGAGGAGAAGGAAGAAAAAAGATGGCACGTCCCATGCCAAGCTGCACACAGACAGAAAATGGCCCGTGACATTAGTCTGATAGCCTTGACTTTTCTTCCATAAATATGTAATTTTATGTCCTTTTTGATCTTCCACTTTCACACCAGTCACTTCAATTTTTACTTAACACTGTCATTTTATTCTTTATTCTATGTAGGGCAAATGGCTTTTTGTAGTACAGTTTGCACAATCAACGTAGTCTGATTTTATTCTATTGAATAGATGATGATAGCTCCAGCCATAATTAGGAAGACCAATTTTATAACATGATCTCTTTAAAACTATGACTACATTGGTAATAAACTGGGAGATGATTGCTAAGAGATAAGTAATATACAGTGCAATCGTTTCCATGATTATTCAGAAGTAAGTCCCACTGAATTATATGGAACTTATAGGTATATGAACGTAAGATTGTAGTTTAAATTACAGTTCATTCAGGAGAAGGAGACAAAAATATTATTAACAACAACAACAATAATAATGGTCACCTCCCTTTTACTCTTATTTTGATTACAGTGGGCCCCTTGTGATCCATAGGCTCCATATCTGGAATTTCAAGTGACCATGGATCATCACTTCCTATACTTGAAAGGGCAGTGACGTGAATGTAGATACTCTGAAGTGTCTGTGCGCACATCACCATTTAATAATCTGGGATGTTATCATTCGTGTTTTTTGTCATTAGCGGGGGGGGGGGTTCCTGGAACCAAACCCTCATAGATCCAGAGGGCCCACTGTATAGGGCAAAGCTGGACAGCTGCAAGAAGAAATATCATATTTTCTCAGTACAAAAAATGGCTATCCATTTTTCTTGTGGATTTTACTACAATGGTTAAGAAAAGCTGCATTACCATAAGATTGCTGTATATCAACAACTTGGAATGTTGCCTGTGCATAATTGGGTTCTTACAAGATAAATGTCAAAGAACTGGTTTTAAATAATAAGGCGTGATAGGGCATACCTTTTTGACCCTTTATCAAAAGCTGTCACAACACACCCAAGAATAGTATTACTGCAAAGCCAATGCTTCACCAGAGCTCCTAACAATTGTTATGATTGACTTTAGCTATTCTATGCCAAGACAAGTATATATTACTCAAAAAACTAAAAAAATCCCCCCCACCCAATTAAATCTGAATCACATTATTTGAATGACTGACAAATAATATCTTACTTCTACAACAGGAGAAAAAATATTTACCCCAAACTTGTCAAAAAAAAAAAAAATTAGGCTCATAAGACCTCTTCCAACAATTTTTTTTATTCAAGCTTGATGTATAAATAGGATTCAGTTTGTCAGAGTACAAAATGACAATCATATATTCTGTATTTATTATAAAGAACATAGCAAAAGCATCATGATGCCTGTTAAAGAGCAATTAACATCCCCACATGAAGTGCTGAAATCTATTTGCTGCAGTGCCCATAAATTTAAGCAGTTCTTTTACTTGATGTTAGTAAAAACAATTCATGTTGAAGGCTGTGCATTTCAGTCAGTCTAAATACCCTGGTACCAGATCCTGTCTGATCTTGGAAGCTGAGCAGGGTCAGCTTTGGTTAGTTCTTTGATGGGAGACCACCAATGAATATCAGGTGCTGTGAGCTATATTTCAGAGGAAGGAATGGGCAAAACCACTTCTGAGTATTCCTTGCCTAAGAAAACCCTATGAAATTCATGGTGTCGCCATTAGTTGACAGGCAACTTGAAGGCACATACAAGCATATATGGCATACAAGCATACAAACATATATACGTACAAGCATATATGGCTGGGTACAGGGCTGCATCCAGAAAAAAATAATTTCTTTTATTGTATGCCCCCCCCCACAATTATTAGCTGCATTCATTAGTGGAGGATATTATCTTCTAATGTTGCTCAGCCTAGAACTTGGAAAGTTACTTTTTAAAAATATTAAAAATATTCTGTCATGACATACCATGGGAGAGGGAGGGTTTGCAAAAATATTTTGCAAACCCTCCCTCTCACATGGTATCTCATTACTACTACAGTTGTTCCTCCATATCCACGGATTTGGTATCCACAGATTTAAGTATTCACGGTTTGAAAATATTCTTTAAAAAATAGTAATCCTAAAAGCAAACCTTGATTTAGCCATCTTATATAAGGGACACCATTTTGCTATGCTATTGCATATAATGGGACTTGAGTATTCACGGATTTTTGTATCCACGGGGTGTCCTGGAACCAAACCTCAGCGAATATGAAGGGACAACTGTATACATGTATGAGATCTTTCTTATGTTATTCAATATGTTTCAATTTGTTTTTGTGAGGGAAAATCCACTTAAAGGTACAAAAATGACATAACATTTGAAAAAGAAAGCCTCAAATCCCTCCCCAGTCCTCCCCACTCAACTAACAAGGGGACTTACTGGCTCACCCAGTAGGCCTATTTGCAGCCCGGCCAGCACCCCTGTAGTCCGCCAGCAGCCCCCGTGGCCACATGGCCTGACATGGGGGCCACCATATTTGCCTCTTCTTCCCAGCTTGCCTTGCAGCTGGGAAGAAGGGCGCGAATCATTGGACCAATCAAGGTGAGCCCAGCTCACCCTGATGGCTGTTCCCATGGGGTGGGAGAGAGTTCCAGCTGTGCTTCCGGCACAGCCGGATGACAGGGTTCTGTGACGGGGGCTGGTATAAAAGCCGGCCCGCAGCACAGACTCCACAGTTGGGCTCCAAGGAGCCAAAGACCTGCCCACCCTTCCATTAGGGGAAGCTTGGTTCTTCAATTGTACATATCATTTTGTTGCAATTTGCTGGGTGGATGGCATGGGCCCCAATCTGGGTAATCGGGGAAAGGGGTCTCCATCAAGTTCAAGTTCACAGAGACCCTCTTTTAATGTTAATAACCTTGTTTCACAGGGGAGGACAGAGTGTCAAGCAGGACGGCTTGGCCAATGCTCTCTCCTCCAGGAGTGGGTCGGTAGTGACCCATAGAGGTCTATTGGCCAACACAGGGTTGGGCAATGAAGGGATCTGGGCCCATGCGATAGTGCCAACCATTTGCAGCCATTAGCAAGTTGCGGCCTTTTTATTGCCAATATTCAACATACTAACCTATAACTTTTATGGTTATCATGTAATCAATACCATATCTTAAGTCAGCTTGGTGTTGTGTGTGTCTTCTTTGTGGGATGGGGGTGGAGGAACATCTTGTTTGGGTCCGCAAGTAAATGTTATTCATTATATGGGGTTAGAATCCTGCTCATACCATGCACATGTATAAATTCTCCTACACAGGCAGGGTTTTGTGTATGTGTCAATATGCACACAAGTGTAACCAATTTACATAGGCCTAAATTTTGTTGTTAGTCCCAACTAGATTAGAGCCATTCAATAACTTAAATTTATCTATGTGGTAACTCACCATTTAGGAATTTATTCAATGGGTGTACTCTAATTAAGACAGGATTCCAGCCATTCAACTGTGCATTCCTGGGAGATGAGTAACTTATTCATCCATGATTTCAGTGCATTGCTTTGGAATGCTATTATGCCCTTGTTGCCTGCCCTCAATATGTTATAGGTAACATTGAAATTTGTAAACTGTTATTTTTAAGCTCAGGCTTTTTGCCAAAATAATAATCCATGAATTATTTTACCATTTCTGTAAGCCATTTTTTAAGCCACTATGGTTACCAAAAATGGGTCTACTATTTATTAAATAATACATATTTCTTTGCTACACACTAATAGAGCATCTCCCATCGTAATTTTAGCTTTTTTTTCCAAGTCTAGTTCATCTTTCACTATGTAGTTATTGGAAGGTATCGATATTCCCAATTAATTCAGTAATGACCCTTTCACCAAATTACGATTCAAGCTCAAGCTTAAATTCCAGTACTGTCTAACCTTGTTATTTTCTCTATCCAAAATTCTCAGGCATCTATTTTCATTACAAATATTTCAGATTGGCAGTTTGTAGCATTTGGTCTGTTTCTAAATTTACTAACAAATGGTTTTGATGTGTGATCATGATGTAGCCCAAAGCTCTGGCCAGCTGTTGCTGCTGCTGGTACCTGAGCTGTAACTAAGGGACAAAACACATATGCTATAAACACTAGATTGTTTCCGTGAAAGTACCACCATTATCAAACTCTGCTTGTTCAACAAACCAAGTAAATGAGAGGGGGTGTATATACTAGAATCCCTCTGACTAATAAAGAGCAAATTTATTTCAGTTAGAGGACAAGATCCACCACAAATACAGCAATAGGTGGACTGCTGCAAATATCAAAGGTGGATAATATCAGAAATGGTTTGAGAGCCTCTGAGCTTATGCAGAACATTTTCCTCCTCAACTGAATTATTTCTGCCTCCCCACTTTCAATCAAGAAGCACAGTCTGCAAAGATCAGTAGTAGAGCACATGTTTTGCATGTAGAAGCCAGAGATCCCGAATTCAATGTGTGATATCAGCAGTTTAAAGATCACATATCTGAAAACCTCATTTTTCGTGAATACTTATTTGCTTAAATCTCTTCAGCCTTATAAGGTTATTATAAGGCAAATGAAACAAAGTGGTATTGGCTCCAAAACCTGGACTACAAAAGAAAAGGATATAGGAACAAAGTCACAAAAACACTTAGAAAAAAGGACAGAGTTAGGATATAAAGTGAATCACAAATACTGAAACATATCGTATAATATATTACATAGCAAATTGTTCAAATTTTAAAAATACAGTCTCCAATCTTATAGATAATAGAGGTAAAGGTCCATAAGGCATACATCAATAATTGAAGGAAAGTAGATGGCCAAAGGTCTTAGCAAGTCGTTCATCCAAATAAGGGCCAGACATGTTTTGACTGGTGGTCTTCCTCAGTAGCCAATGAAGTTCTTATCTTTTCCATTGCTTTCCTCCCAACAAAGGTTAACATATCAATATAAATTCTTACAGAATAAAAATGCCTCTTCTCTTTCACTATCCAGTCCCCCCCCCCACCTTAAAATCTGGACTGCCTGAAGGGTGAAAGAGGAAGAAATATACCTCACAGACCTAAGCACTGCTCTGTTGGATCATCTTGGAAAAATGGACTCATTAGAAGTGGATGGCACAATCCCATCCTACTTACCTTGGAGTAAATGTCACTTAACTGAAGTTAAGACTTATAAGACTTACTTTTAGCTAGAATTTTTAATGACAGACTTAAAAGGGGACAGTAGGCACAAATAACCTTATCTTTTTGCTCTAGGTTCCAATATTACAAACCTGTCAAAGTGTGTGACCATATCCATTGAAGAATCATAGAACCATAGAGAAGGAAGGGCGATCAAGTCCAACCTCCTAGAAGGAGGTGGGTTAAATGCAGAATGGGAAAAGGGTAGACAGAGTGAGTGGGAGAGAAGAGCCAAAAGATAAGGAAATAGAGGTTGGATTTGAGGAAAAAGTTTTACTTAATTGTTCAAGAACCTACCACTGTGTGAGTAATACACAAAAGAATGGCAAAGAGGTGCATTGCAGCTCACCCCAAATATTACATAACTGTATATTATATCTCCTAAGATGCCAAGATTGACAAAGAGATCGATCACAGATTAGCAAAGGCATATACTGCATTTGGAAGACTTCACAAAAGAGTCTGGAGCAATAAACACCTGAGGCAAAGCACAAAAATCAGTGTGTATAGAGCCATTGTACTGTCTATCCTCCTTTATGGATCTGAAACATGGCCACCTATCACCACCACTTACGACTCCTCGAACGCTTTCATCAGTGCTGTCTATGCACAATCGTAAATATACACTGGACAGACTATGTGATGAATGTTGCTGTCCTTGAGCAAGCAGGGATCACCAGCATTGAGGCCATGATATTGAGAATGCAGCTGCGCTGGGCAGGGCACGTTTCTAGGATGGAGGACCATCACCTCCCCAAAATAGTACTCTACGGTGAACTCGCCACGGGTTAGCATAAGAGGGGCACTCCAAAAAAAGCGATACAAAGACTCCCTGAAACAACATCTCAAGCTTGGCCAAATTGATCACCAACAGTGGTCCACCCTGGCCTCACATCGGGAGGAATGGAGACGCACTATCCACAATGCTGCAGCCTTATTTGAGAACTCACACCAAACAAGTCTTGAAGAGAAACGACAACGCAGAAAGAATCACAACCCCCCCAAAAAAACATCACCCAAGGAGACCTTTTGCTGTGCTTTCTGCAACCGGACTTGTTTATCTCGGATTGGCCTTTTTAGTCATCAGCGCGCTTGCAGAAAGTACGGGACAAGTCCTTCCTGAATCTTCGTTTGCGAAGAAAAGCCAGAGTATATTATACGACAATATACAATGGTAACCAGTCCACCACCTAATCAATAGAGGATGAGAAATTACTGAAGAGAGTCACAATGCTACCACCAGAAAGACTTCAAACACCTTTCCTTACAGGGCCCTGTGTGTGAATGGAGGGACACCTTCTTTTCAGGCCTAACGTTCTGACATCCTCAAAGGTCCCCAACTGCTTGAGGGACTTGGCCTCTTGCTAAGCAAACAGATCACCTCACCTCATCTCCTTTGCATTCCAAGGACTTTATCAGATGAGGTGAATTGCAACAAAAAACTCATCATTTAAGATGCAATGATAACACAAAGGGTGAAATTATCAGACACCCTCATTATCCAGCTGTTCCCGAGGCATAGTACTGGTGTGGACAAGGCGTCACTTTTTTATTGATGGGCTAGGCCATCAATAAAAAGTGACTCCTTATTTACACCAGTGCTACGCCCCTGGTTTGGCTCAATGAAAACATCTGGTAATTTTGGCCTTTAGTGTTACCATCATGTCCTTGTGACGTGGTTTTTGTTGTGTCTGTTAAAATCCCAAGACTCATTTATTTCCTCTTTTCCATTTCTCTTTTTTCCTTGTTCCTAAAACCTGCTGTTCTTCTGCTCTACCAACCCAGTGATTCTACTCTAGAAAGTTTCTTTTCTCTTTATCCTTGCTGTCTTCCCAAACAAATTGCATGGATTGGCATGCCAAACAACAGAGTCATATGATGCATACCCTCCAATTAGAATATTTCTTCTCTTGAAAGAGCATAACTTCCTCTTATCTTGAATCTGACAGAGGGAGAGGCAAGGTCCTAATGAATTCTAATAGATTCTAACTATTTAATTCAATAAATACTATTTTTAGCTTGTTAATTGGGGATTCTAGAAAATTAGGTGAAAAAACCTTTTTAAAAAGCCTTCCAAATTGATAATAAAAAGCATTAATCAAAGAGTTAATTCCAAGGTCTAGAAGTTCCATCACTGTTTGGACTGGTTGGTAAGAGCTTAACAAGCTCGAAAACAGGTGCTGCCTTTTCTCCAAGTCATGCCCTACATTTCTTGGTAACCGCTACCCAGCTGAGTGTTACCTAGTATGGGGGAACAAGCATTTAGTGATGATGCAGAATTATCACCTAAACCAAAAACTTCTTTAAAAAGCCCTTTGACTTTAGAGCAGCTTGTACAATTCTTAAAACTTGGATTGCTGTGATGGAGTTAGACAGATAATAGGAGTGAGAACCAAATAAGATAAAAACAAGAATGAAATGAAATATAAAAAAAAGCTTCTGAAAAACTCATATAACTATAGCTCAAGGCTGCTCAACACTCTTCATGAACTTCTCAAGCACAGACATGCAATTTAGTTGAGACTTTTTTTATATAGTTTGGGAGAACATTCCAATAAAGATGTGGGTTTTGAAGAGTTACTTCAATTTACCAGCAAAAAGAAACCCAAATTTAGTGTTTTATCCAGATGATAGCTTGCTATGTGACCTTCAGTAACTTATTCAACACACTTTATCAGGTCCAATATCTTCATCTCCAGTGAAAATTAAACTTTGGCTTACACTTTGTTCATGTAAACAAAGTTTGTATATAGATACAAAAAAGAATCTAGTCAGTGTTCCTTCACTTTCAATTTGTGTTAGGCTTTACAATAGTCTCCATTATACATATTAATGTGATCAGTTGTCTATAATAGATCAGCCTTACAAATCACTGAGGGGGGAAAACAGAGGCAATGCAATACAGGTACAATAGTCACTATATTACTATAAACATGTCACTGTGCCAGCTTTCTAAGATGCCATAGCAATAGCATCAGTCTGCTAAATATAGGAATGTCCACTATTACCAGATGTAGCATTAAAGTATCATGAACTACATATCAGTGGAAAGGTCAGCCTATGGAAAGGGACGTCTAGATACAACTCGCCAGTGAGCAATTCCCCAAAACTCTTTTGACACCATGGAACCAGCTGTAATGAGCTGAACCTATTGTTATCTGCTACACAGTGGTTGCAACTCATTTACAGCATAGCAGAACTGACCTACTCCAATGTGCTACATATACAATCTCTTGGTGATTTCATCATCTTGTATAGTCACTTTGACTCATAGCCACATCTCTAGGACAATAACATTTTATATTTGAGAGAGGAAATTACAATATATATTCTCTCTCTCTATCTGGCTTTTCTTTGCAAACGAAGATTCAGGAAGGACTCATCCCATGCTTTCTGCAAGCGCGCTGATGACTGAAAAGGCCAATCTGAGATAAACAAGTCCGGTTGCAGAAAGCACAGCAGAGGGTCTCCTTGGGTGATGTTTCCGGGTTGTGATTCTTTCTGCGTTGTCACTTCTCTTCAAGACTTGTTTGCGTGAATTCTCAAATAAAGCTGCAGCATTGTGGATAGTGCATCTCCATGATTAATGTAATATTAATTTAAGATTTTAGATGTATATGATTATTGTAGTATGCCTTCAAGTCATTTTCAGATTATGGTAACTCAAAGGCAAACCTATAACAGGGTTTTCTTGGCAAGATATGTTCAGAGCGGGTTTGCAATTGCTTTCCTTCGAGGATGAGAAAGCATAACATGCCCAAACCCACCCTCTGGGCTTCCATGGCTGAGTGGGGATTTGAACCTTGATCTCCCAAAGTCCTAGTACAACACTTACATCACTACACCACACTGGCTCTCTTGTATAAAGTAGGCATAGAAAAAACACCACTCACCAGACTGTCCAAGATTGAGGCAAAATAATTTCTAACAAAAATTCTAAAAGAAACACTATGTAACAAGGAAAGTAATCTATATTACATTATGTAACAAGGAAAGTATTACAGGTTGACTATCCCTTATCCAAAATCCTTGAGACCAGAAGTGTTTTGGATTTCAGATGATGATGATGATGATGATGATGATGGATTTTGGAATACAAGTAGTATAGTGTGTACTGTATTTGTGAGGCTGGAGAGAGACATGAGGCTGCAGAGGATCTGTGAAATGGCAGGAATCCAAGTGTAGTTCTCAGCACAAATCCACACATTCTGCGATTTCACAGATCCATGGATCTCTCTCCAGTCTCGCATTTCTCTCCAGCCTCATGTTTCTCTCCAGACTCACATCTCCGTACAGGAGATCTTTGGGGAGCCTGCCAGCCACCTGCTTCCACCTTGTGAATGAACAAGCAGGAGTACCAAAGATTTGAAGGTGGAAGTGGGTGGCTGATGGGCTCCCTGGATGTGGGGTGGGGGGTGGGGCTGAAGAATACAAACCTGGTGGCTGAGGCTTGCCACCTCCTCTGATGCTGCCCTATGCCATTTTATAAATAAGTTTTTAAATGTTTTGGATTTTGGAGCATTTTTGATTTTGGATTTCCGGATTAGGGATGCTCAACCTGTACTTTTATAAATTATGAATGTCCTGCTTCCCCACCCCCACCCCCGCCCCAAGGCAATTTCTCCTGATACAAAAAATACCAGATTCAGGTAAGAAAGGCAAGATGGAAGTCTAAACTTTAAACTCTAATTTTCTAAAAATGAAAATATAAATAATTTCATTTTTAAGCATTTGAAATTCATTCATATATTATCTTAAGAACACTTTGGGAAGTTCTCAGAGAGATAAACCCTAGAAACGTTCAATCCATATGTAAGTATAAATCTTAACTTGAAGTATTAATTAATTAAGTATAAAGCATAGTTAATTTGTCCACACATATTGCAAACTGCTCTCATTTTCCTTTATTGTCCTCTAACAATCTCATCAAGACAATATAATTAGTGCAGTAGACTGCATAACACTGGCTCTGCCCCAAGCACAATTCTTGCCTAGTTCACTTTCTCGCTGGAACATGGTACTGTTAATGGGCCAGTAGTGAGTACATCAGGAGATGTGCTCATTTTTAAAATAGCTTGTGATCTCTGCCTTGTAGCAAAAGTTCTGGAGCTATGAACATCTGTAGTCAAAAGCAAATGACTTCTATTGTTGTTTAAGTTAATGCTACCAAGATCATTTAGGAATAGCATTCAATGAATGGGAAAAAAAAAGGCTAACCTGTTACAAAGTTTTTAGATCTTTCAACGTTCATCATATATATATATTTAAATTTAATCACATGACTACATATTATAGCACAATAACTCTTAAGTTGGATCTACTTTAAATTCCACTTTTGTCATTAAAAATTAAGTATTTGTTTAAATATCTCCCATTGAAATCAGTGGAATTTGAAAGTTCCCAACTTTACTTTCTCTATATTTCATTACAGCATCTAAGCACGAGAACTGAAACTAATATTTACAAATACTGAAATATGTTGAATTTTCTAGTTGTACTACCCAAATGTTTGAGAAATTTCACAGCAAAAACAGACTCTGTATTTTCAATATGAAACCTGACATGCAAAATTCAGAGTCTTCTAATTTGTAAAGATGATGGCCTGTATTGAATGAGGTCCCTAAGGCCCACTGAATTAGTGGGTGTTCAAAAAGTGACATAGTCAATGTTTGCACAACTGCTTGTGTAAAGACACAACTTCTGTATCAGAAGAGTAAGATGCATCAAGAAGAAGGCAACTAACCCTGCTCAGCTGGCATTGAAGTGAAGCATCCTCTGTGGGGGTGGGGGGGATAAATTGTGCTAATAGGGATTTTCAATTCACTAACATTAAGTTTGATTTAAATCAAAATATGAAAGTAGTGGTCATTCTATAAATTAATAGCCTATTGGTGTTACTTGCCATCAAATGGACACCAACTTATGGAGACCCTACGAATGAGAGATGTACAACAGCCTTTGTCTTCAACTACCTTGCTCAGATCTTGCAAAGTCAGGGGCATGGTTCCCTTGATTGAATCAATCCACCTGCAATATAGTATTCTTCTATTCTTATTGCCTTACACTTTACTGAGCATTATTATTATACTCTTTCCAAACGAGTCACATGATCTTATGATATGTGTAAAGTATGATATCCTTCCTCTCCATTGATGCCCCCTTGTCGTGGGAGAGAGGCTTGCGTACCTTAATGATGTTTTGAGCTACGCTGGCGGTGGCATAATAGCCACTGGTAGGGTTTCCCATGCCAGACAGGTAAAAACCGAAGGGTCTGACAAAGAGCGTCAAAGGGCAGGATGGGCTCTCTAGCCTTATGGCAACCATCCTAGGAGAAGGAAAACTCTAATCCCAAACCCGGGCAGATGGTGCTCGTCCAACTCTGTAAGGTCAACCATCTAAGAGAAGGAAACTCTAATCAAACCTACAACCTGAGGGCCTCGCTGCTACCGTCCATGCTTGCAAGGCCACAGCAGATGAACCTCTGGTTTAAAGGGTGTGGCCAGTTCTGTGCACGCTGCGCTCCACCAGAAAAATCCATTGCACAGGCTCGAAGGACAAATCCAATTCTGAAAAAGCCCTGTAGCAATAGGCGAGGGATGAAACAGCAGGTGTAAAGATGCACTGGAAGCCACAGACCCAACCCTACATGCAAGCAGTTCAGGACATTGGTCGCTCGAAGCTGACTCGGGAGACGACAGTCTTGTGCGGCAGCATCCTGAACAACCAAACAGCCTTTTTTAAGGAGAGCACTGCTTGCTCCATATGGAGAGGGGCCTAGAAAAGGTGGCCTAATGAAAGCTCATCCCCATCTACCTGGTTGGCTAGCTGCGGCCAACAGGAATCTTCTGATGCGGTCAAACCAAGGCAAAGACACAAAGGCACACACCGGCCTCCAATGGTGTAAATAAACTGACGCTTCCATGCTGGAACATCAAAACCATGCGAGACTCTGCAGATAGTGGACGGTCTGAGCGTCGTTCTGCTCTAATAGCCCATGAACTATCACGACTTAATATTGACATTGCCGCTCTTAGTGAAGTTCGTCTCCATGAGGAAGGCAGCCTTAAAGAACACGGCGCCGGCTACACACTTTACTGGTCTGGCAAACCCAAAACAAAAAACATCTTTCAGGGGTAGGCTTCATGATTAAAAACTCCATTGCCTCCAAACTCGAAACCTTGCCAACAGGGCACTCTGATCACATTATTTCCTTACACCTCCCTCATGTTGTACTCATTAGTATATATGCCCCAACTATGCAAACCGACCCTGTAGAGAAAGACAAATTCTACACAGACCTACACCAACTCATACAAAAAGTCCCTGTAGAAGATAAAATTATTATCCTTGGTGACTTCAATGCCAGAGTAGGAAAGAACGCCGAAGCCTGGAAAAGTGACTTAGGCAAGCATGGTGTTGGAAACTGCAATGATAATGGACGCCTCTTGCTAGGGTTCTGTGCAGAACAACAGCTGACTATTGCAAACACTATCTTTCAGCAGAAAGATAGCTTGAAGACAACCTGGATGCATCCCCGATCCAAACATTGGCACCTCATTGACTATGTTCTAGTCTGCCAGAGAAACATTCGCGATGTCCGTCATACTTGAGTAATGCCCAGTGCAGAATGCCAAACAGATCACCGCCTCGTAAGATGTAAACTAAATCTTCATTTTAACTTCAAACCTAAGGGGGGTGGCATCTTAAAGAGGAGACTCCAAGTCAACAATCTTCAACAAGCTACCATGAGAGACAACTTCCAGGCAAACCTGCAAACAAAACTTGAAGACCATCCTACAGATCCTTCTCCTACAGTGCTTTGGCAACATATCAAAAACAGTATCCTACAGTCTGCGGAAGAATCCCTCGGGTTCTCCCCCAAGAAAAATCAAGACTGGTTTGATGAAAACAACCAAGAGATCCAGGAGCTGTTGGCAAAAAAGAGAACTGCTCACCAGGCATACCTCGCCCAGCCAACTTGCCACGTAAGAAAAGCAGCTTTCCATCTCACATGTAGTAAACGTCAACAAAAACTCCGAGACATGCAGAACAAGTGGTGGATCAATATAGCAGAAAAGACACAATGCTGTGCAGATCTGGGTGATCATAGAGGATATTATGAAGCTCTTAAAGTAGTGTTTGGACCTACTTATCAGGTCCAAAGCTCCTTATACAGTACAGATGGTCAAACATTAATTACTGATAAAGTCTGCATCCTGAATTGATGGGCTGAACACTTTCAAAGTCTCTTTAGCGCCAACTGAGTAGTCCAAGGCTCAGCTATTCAACATATGATACAAAAACCGATGAAAAATGAATTGGACATAGTTCCCACTTTGGAAGAGACCCTTAAGGCCATACAGCAGATGAAAAATGGCAAGGCAGCTGGGATTGATGGAATCCCACCTGAAGTTTGGAAACACCGGGGTCATGCACTCCATGATAAATTCCACGAACTCCTTGTGAATTGCTGGGAAAAGGGGGAACTGCCATCAGATCTCCGAGATGCAGTCATCATCACCCTGTACAAGAAAAAAGGAGCAAAATCTTATTGCTCAAACTATCGAGGCATAACACTGCTCTCTATTGCTGGAAAAATCCTTGCAAGGATACTCCTGAACAGATTAGTTCCTGCCATTGCAGAACTTCTAGAAAGCCAATGTGGTGTCAGAGCCAATAGGAGTACTACAGATAAGGTATTTGCCCTTAGACAACTGCAAGAGAAATGTAGAGAGCAGAACAAGGGTCTTTATGTAGCATTTGTTGACCTCACCAAAGCCTTTGACACTGTGAGTAGAAAAGGTCTGTGGCAGATCCTGGAAAGACTAGGATTTCCCCCCAAATTCCTTAAAATGATTATCTTGCTAAACGAGGGCCGGCGTGGACAAGTCAGATATGGGGATGCTCTTTCAGAGCCCTTTCTAATAACTAATGGAGTGAAGCAAGGTTGTGTTCTTGCTCCAACTTTATTTACTATCTTCTTCAGCATGAGGCTTACTATCTTCTTCAGCATGATGCTCCAAAGGGCTACGGCAGAGCTTGAAGAAGAAGATGGCATCTATATAGGTTACCTTACTGATGGTAGCTTGTTTAACTTAAGCCGTTTGAGGGCTCGCACGAAGACTCTAAACTATCTAGTCCGTGAGCTGCTCTTCGCTGATGCTGCTGCCCTTGTTGCCCACACAGAAGCAGCTCTGCAGTGCCTAACATCCTGCTTCTCAACAGCTGCATAGCTGTTTGGGCTGGAAGTCAATCTGAAGAAAACAGAAGTTCTTTACCAGCCTGAACCACAGGATGAACACCACCATCCCCACATTGCCACTGGCAAATCTGTGCTCAAGTCTGTTCAGCAGTTCACCTACCTGGGAAGTATCATCTCCTCAGATGCCAAGATTGACAAAGAGATCGATCACAGATTAGCAAAGACATATAGCACATTTGGAAGACTTTACAAAAGAGTCTGGAGTAATAAACACCTGAGGCAAAGCAAAAAAATCAGTGTGTATAGAGCCATTGTACTGTCTATTCTCCTTTATGGGTCTGAAACATGGGTCACCTATCGCCAACACTTACGACTCCTCGAATGCTTTCATCAGCACTGTATACGCACAATGCTAAATTAGACACTGGACTGACTATGTGACGAATGTTGCTGTCCTTGAGCAAGCGGGATCTACATAATGAAGTATCTTGCCGAATATAGTGCGGCAGGCTCCAAGCCTTAGTGCGAGAGGGACTGACGATCTCGCAGCTGCCACGCCGTTGTCCAAAATCGACCCCCTGCCACGCTGCTGCAACGAAACTGTCCCAGGCGATCCTTGCGTGGCAAGGATCGTCTGAAAATCTCCTAACTGTACATATGCATGAACACACAAATGTACAACATGGAGTAAAATGTACTGAAATGGAGTATGAAATGTACTGAAAAATACTAGGGAATAGTTTGTCTCACTTTTTCTTCTCTCAGCCAACATGGATATCACAATTTAAATAGTGATCAAGGAGTGATAAACTGAAAAACATACTAAAGATTGGTGTACAATTTCCATTCAGGAAAAATCCTGGATTTTTATCCTGCTGTATCTGGTTTTTTCACTTTTAATGAAATTTTAAAAAACAGTTTTCTTTACCCCCATCAAAACAAAGTATTATCTTCCCTTCAATTCACAGACCAAAATAGACAACATTATAAGCAACTGGGCAGGTTTTTTTTTTTCATAAATGGACAGATAAACCTGGCTGGAGCTATAGAAACCAGCAACAAAGAACAAAATAATGGTAAATGAGTCAACTAGTCATAATAGACCAAGTAGATATAGTTTTCAAAAACATAAACTTGAGATTTCAAATTCCATATCTATCATCAGGCCTACATGCTTATATATCATCATGTTACATGTTTATGATGCAGACAACCTATAAAGCAAAGTCAGCATATAGCCCCATAGGTGAGGGATGATGAGAGCAGCAATCTAACAACATCTGGTGTGCAACATACATCCTATCCATATGCCTACTTTTTATGGGTATGATTCTCACTCACTCATGCCTGGAGTAGGGTCATTGGGATTTAACTTACTCATGAATAGAGATGTAAACACCTGGCGGTGGTGGTGGGGAAATAAAACAATTGAGGAGGGGGAACCCCCCCATGTATTTCTGAAGCCTTATTTTTCTGGAAAAAATGTTTAAAATTATTTTTGGAATACTTTCTTTTTGGAATGATGGATAACATATTTAGAAGAAGTTAATATATTTATTCCCTCTACATTATTTCTAGAAACTATGCATCAGGTAGACTTTAATGAAAGACTATACACAGGAGTGCTACTCAGAGTGGAGATATGTAGACTAGAGATGGTTTGCAGTCTTGTAAGTTTCCAGGAAAGAAAGAAAGAGTTGAAGTCAAGGGGTTTCTGGTGGATTAGGAAAATAAGCCAGCTCCTGAATATCATACATAAACTGAGAAGGCTGAAGTACACTATCAGGTCATTTTAATTCCCGGTCCTGGTTTCCTTTTCTTGATTATTTATATGTGAATTTACACAATGTAGGACTACAAGGGAAAAAATAATTTCCTCAGTTTTATTTAATATTGATGGTTTCTTCTGTTTGTACTGGTGTAACAGTTTAGGACCTTATACTTCTATTTCTAAGAAAAAATAAATTATAAAAAAAGTTGACTCTGCAATTGTTTTCTGAGTGAACTATACTTTTGATATATCCAACAGATAATTATATGCCAAACAAGGTTATAGATAACACAGTTTATATTATTAAAATAACACTGTGATTTCCAATCTGTAAAGGATGTTAATATTGGATTTTTAAAACTTTATCAAAAATTTCTGGGTTTTCTAAAGAAAAGGATCCCCATTACCCATGGCTTCAAAATTTGTGAAAATTTTACATATCTGCTCATGATTCATCATCAATTCAAGAAGGATATTGATAAGGTGGATTGTGTCTAGAGGAAGGCAACCAGAATGGTAAATGGTCTGGAAACCTTGTCCTGTGAGGAACAGCTTAAAGAGCTGGATATGTTAGGCCTGGAGAAGAGACAGTTAAGAGGTGATATGATGGCCATATCTAAATATCTGAAGGAATGTCATATTGAGAATGGAGCAAGCTTGTTTTCTGCTGCTCCAGAGGCTAGGACATGGAGCAAGGGATTCAAACTACAGGAAAAGAGATTCCACTTAAACATTAGGAGGAACATCCTGATAAGAGCTGTTTGACAGTGGAATACGCTGCCTTGGAGTGTAGTGGTTTGGGAGGTTTTTAAACAGAGGCTGGATGGCCATCTCTTGGGAGTGCTTTGATTGTGTATTCCTGTATGGCAGGGGGTTGGACTGGATGTCTCTTGTGGTTTCTTTCAACTCTGTGATTCTATTCTACCTTCAGTAGGTCTACAGTCCTAAATCTAGAGCCAAGTGCTAGATTTTTGAAACAAAGGAGCTGGAAGTCTATGTTGGTTGGATTAGCAAATATATTGTAACTGTAATATCCATACCTAAAAGAATTAAAATTATTACAAAGTAAATATAATAAAACTTTCCCGCTAGTACAAAAGATCAAGAATAAGGGTTGACAATGTTTTTAATCTGCCACTGCTCCTATGCCTTTAAACACATTCTGGTTTTCTTTCTAACCAGTGGTACTCTTATTTATAATTCAGAGCCCCAGTCTGCACATCTGGTAGGGTGTAAGTATTTCAAATCAAATAAAAAACAGATATGTCTTACCTATTTGAGCAGAATGCCTTACAATGATTTCAGAATTGGAGAGAGCAGCAGGAATATATCCTTCTATGAGGTACTGAAAAGCTAATGTTATACTTTCCTGCATTATATACAAACCAAAGGTAAAAAAGTGAACATTCATTGTAGTGCTTTTAATCTCTCTTACCTTTTCAAAGGCAGCTTTGTAATACATCATATACCTATCACAACAGAAGTTTTTAGAAGTCCACAGAGAATGAATACGCTAAAATGGGGTTACTACTTTTGAAAAAGACCATATCTTTCAAGATAGCATTTCATTTCCTGTAACAGTATCTTGAATGCCACAATGTATTTATTACAGCAAGCCTACTCAAAAGATTTCACTTCATTACACAATGCCCCCATTTGTGTGATTCTCTAGTTTCCTAAACTAAAATGAATTTTACAGCAAATAAAATCAGAGGATCAAATTACTAACTCAGTAGGGTTGATACTAACCAATAAAGAATGATGAATCAGGAAGACTCCTTTGCTTTCAACAGGTTTTCTTCACGTACATAGACACTACCAACTTTTAGCAATCATACAAAGGATGGACAACTACAGAAAGAATGGTTTTGGTGGCAGCAATTATACTTCCACACCGTTAATACTAATACGTCAAAACTAAATTGCAATAATTAATTTAAAGAATAATGAGATATTCCAGAGCGATAAGTATCCCATGCTACGCATCCAAAACTCTGGGAAAAATGGAGAAAAGCCTTCACTGTAGGATACCATAGTTGATTATACTCTAAGCAACATAACCATTAAAAATGTAAATCTATTTGTCTGACTCTCTGAAAACATATGACAAATAAAAGGTATTAATCTACTGTATCTGTTTTGGACATGGGTGGCCTCTTCATCAAAATACACCTGGAATTTTGAAGCATTCCTTGTAAATATTTGAGAAGTATTATGAATACCTGCAAAGAAGGCTTACACAATTCAAGTGCCTCACTATCTACTTAATTTGTGAGAGAAAAGGAATCTACAAGCTCAGCTGGATCAAACCTAGCTCAGTTACTAGTCAACAGGATAGCCAATCTGCCTGGCCACCCAACTGCAGCAGTTCAACTGATAGTCAAGGTTACTTATAGCAAATTAAGTAACAATGGTCTAAACTAAATCCAGTTGTTGGTCCCAACTAGAACAAGCCATTGAATCAACTGAAACTTTCTGTGTTGATTTCTCAATTCTCCATTGATTCTATGAGTCAGCTCTAGATGAGTTTGAAAATTAGATTTAAGCCACTGTCAAAATACCACCAAACTACAAAAAAGGTAAAACCACATAAGAAGAAAAATGAACTGTACAAAGGGACTGAGTTTAAATAAGTAAACCAATATTCCCACCAGAATACTACTGAAACAAGTGAATTCAGATAAGAAATTACTGAGGGCTGATGGTACAGCAAAGGCCCAAGTGCCCACTAATTTTACACACAATGGTGAGAATGCCAAACCATGAGGATTTCACTGTCTATTTTATGCTATAAGTACTGTACACCCAAGGAGGGGGAAAGATGCAGCCATACCCTGTAAAGAATGAAAGTCAGGTAGAATAAGCCACACATCTCCACACACACAAAAAACACAAAGTCAGAAGAAACAGTCTGAAACTTTCCATAAGCAACATAGAGAAGATTTAATCATTAAGCCAACATCCTGCAGCATTGGGTGTAAAGTGCTGCAAATAAAACACTGCTCATAGAAACAGATAGCACCAGCACCAGTAGGAAGTCTAATAGTCACCAAGTCAGAGGTCTTGCAAAAACCAGCCTGTTTTCAACATGTGCCAAAACCAAACCAGCTGATGACTGTTTAGTCCATGAGTTTTCTACATCTTCTTCTAACATCACAATCATTTTAAAAGCCTGATCGTTACCACGGCTTCACCACAGAATGCTCCATATTCCATGTGGATTTTGATAGGCCAAACTTCTCACACTTGACATGGGTTACATCCTGTGAGAATGCACCAATTTGTCTAAATAAAATGGAAACCACACATTTAAACCCAGCTTAAGTATATTTTATGGTTACCTAATAAAAAGAAATATACCCAAATAATATTCAGAGGCATAAATAGTATTTGTGGATATAGCTGAGCACAGATACATTTGTGTTCAGATGTAGTGCGGAATCAAGAAAAAATTATTTTGGAAATTATATGCAAAAAAAGCTATGCAGTACTAGGAGAACCATACTCTGTGGTGTTACTAAGGCCAGTGTCACCCCTCCCTCTGACTGTGTCACCTGGTGAAGTTCTGCCTCTCTACACCCCCCCCTAGTGCTGCCATTGACCATACTTACAGAACCATGACAAGTCTTAATGGTTGTGCACTTAACATTTAAGACTGGATGTTTTCCAATAAAATTTAAATTGTTAATTCATCCCAGGCATAAGATGTTCTTTAACTCTCAACAGTGCAAAAGTCTGCATACTATCAGAAGTATTTTGATATGACCTACCAAAGAACAGCTTTAAGAAAGGACCACCATTTCCCAGGAGACAGCAGTTTATGTAGCATTTACTAACAAAGCATTAAATTGAAAGCCAACATTATGGGGATGCAGGCTACCTTGGGAGGTAATAACCAAAGGCCAGGAGCATGTAAAAGTTTTAATAGATATTGAATAGCCATTTTATGATCAGTTTTAATTTCAGAGCACAGGATTACAACAGATGGGAATAAAGAGATGTATTAGATCCTTAACAGAACTAGACAGTACTTGCTGTGCAGGCAAAGGCTGTTCTACGTTAACCTTTCTGAAAACCAAGAAGATAGCCAGGTGTACTTTTATGTATCCCATCAATTAATTTAACTAGACAATATAGAAGAAATAATCTGATGCCAGTGAATTATAGGTAAGGTATCAATTCATACAATTAAGGCAATATTTTCCTCATTGTGCAATAAACTGGACATAAGCAAGATCTCAAACTAAACATCTGTATAGGACTGTGCTCCCTCCTCCCTTCCTTCCAAGACTGAGACAAGAAGTGAAAGGCACTAATCCAACCCACCTCTTCATCATTCTCTCTGCGGTAAAAATGTAATTAATACTATCATTTTTCTTGTCCTTGATGACTGAGACAATTAGCTAACACACATTGGAAACTGCTTAATGCATTGTAGATGTGTAAAGTGCTATTGCTTAAAAACAATTTGTAAGCCACTCTGATAGCCTTGTGGCAGAAGAGCGGGGTATAAATAACTAAATAACTAACTATAACTAACAATAAATAAATAAATAAATAAATAAATCAACAGAGTAGAAAGTGGGGCAAAAACTAACAAAATGTATTTCAACAGGGAGAAATTTAGAGTACTACCCTTTGTCAGAAAAAATGAAATGCACAGATATAGGATGGGTGACACCTGGCTTGGTAATAGTCCATGTGAAAGGGATCTAGGAGTCTTAGTGGATCACAAACTGAATATGAGTCAGCAGTGTAATGTGGCAGCCAGAAAAGCCAATGTGATTCTAGGCTGCATCAATAGGAGTATAGTGTCTAGATTGAGGGAAATAATAGTGCCACTCTATTCTGCTTTGGTCAAACCTCACCTGGAATACGGTTTCCAGTTCTGGAATGACAATTCAAGAAGGATGTTGACAATCTGGCGTGTGTCCAGAGGAGGGCAACCAAAATGTGAAAGGTGTGGAAACCATGGCCTATGAGGAGCAGCTTATGGAGCTGGGCATGTTTAGACTTGGAAAGAGAAGGTTAAGAAGTGACATGATAGCCATGTTTAAGTGTTTGAAGAGATGTCATTTTGAGGGTAGAGCAAGCTTGTTTTCTGCTGCTCCAGAGAGTAGGACATGGAGCAACGGATTAAAGTACAGGAAAAGAGATTCCACATAAACATTATGAAGAACTTCCTGACCGTAAGAGCTGTTCGGAAGTGGAATGCACTGCTTCAGAGTTTGGTGGAGTCTCCTTCTTTTAAACAGAGGCTGGATGGCCTTCTGTCAGGCGTGCTTTTATTGTGTGTTCCTGCATGGCAGGGGGTTGGACTGGATGGCCCTTGTGATCTCTAACAACACTATGTTTCTATTATTCTAAGATTCTAATTGCTACGATAATTTTTGGTTTATTATTATTATTGGTATTGGTATTTTGGGAGTTCTTATACAAAAGAATTGAGGTTTTGGTCCAAAACAATCTTCATGAAATTTTCACAGAGAATCAATGAAATTACAGAAAGATATCCCAAAATTCTTATAATCTCAACCAGAAGGGACAAAATTATTTTTCATTCTCACATTCAAAAACAAAAGGGAAGATCTACATACTTACTCCACAGTTCATAGACCACCATTCTATACTGCTTCTACCTCCTATTTCCCCAGCCCATGAGGTTTGTCCCTGCAAAGTACGCACAAACTGTGGCTTCTCTTTTCACTCAAATCCAACATTCCCTCCCCTCCCTTCTGTTCTTCACCCTTTCTTGGGTCCCAATAAATGAGGAAGAGTCCTCCAAATAAAGATTGCTGCTGTCATCTTCTTGAAAGATCTGCTGTTTCAAAATTACATTTTTAGATATCCAGTTTATAGCAAATTGATCAAGAAAAGCTGAAGAAACACAGGGAAAGAGAAGCTCAGTAAGAGAAGCTGGAGGCATAAAGCCCTCCCCACCACCTGCTGCCGCATTCTCCTACCACCTAAAAGACCAACATACAAAGTTAAGGAACTGACAGGATTTCAGAAGCTGACAGGTTACTGCAGAGCTATCAAAAAAAAAAAAAAAAAAAAGCAGAGAAACTGAAAACCCAATGTAATAGCTGCAGACTTTTTAGCAATATCTGAAAGAGCTGAACAGTGATGTCATAATCCTTTCAACCAACAGATCCTCTTGCATATTTCTCTAGGATTGTAGTTATCACCCAGTATTAAAATACTTTGTAATAAAGCCTATTAATATCTATAGCAGATATCCTTAATTTTTTTTAAAAAAATAGCTATTCACTAACTATTAACAAAACACTAAATTCTGAAATGAAAAAGAAATCCCTATGTATTTGTTTTCCTGCAAGAGAACAGGGAATCATGTTCCCAATCTAATCTATTAATTAGGGTCAAATTTGTATGCAGTGACTTCCAGAGATTTGGAATTAAAAAAATTACTTTAATCTGAAGATGATCACACCTAGGTTTACAATAAAGTGATAAAGTCATAATGAAGTAAAGTAGTAAAACTGATCCACATTCCTTGTGCATCTGAAATATATGGATAGTGAAAATTGGAATTTTATCTATACAAAGTGCTTGGGTATATGTCTATCCAAGACTATTTGTAAACTGGCTATTACTTTAACTACAGCATTAGTAACAAAAACATGGTCCAAATTCTGTTAATTACCTCAATAAATAGTTACAGGATGTCCCAAAGAAATGTATACATCCTCAACAGCTTATAATTCTGTAAATTTTTTGCATTAAAAAAACAACAACATATATACACCATTAACAAGATTGAAGATAACATTAGGAGAGAAGTGTCACTAAATTACAAGATAAACTTCAAGTGAGATTAGTAAGAAAGGGGATCTTCTAGCACCTCTGAGACTGAGAGAAAGAAGTTGTAGCATAAGCTTTCGTAGACATGGGCTGTTGCCACACTGCAGAAATAATGCAGTTTGACACTGCTTTAACTGCCATAGTTCAATGCTATGGATTTCTGGGATCTGTAGTTTTGTGAGAGAGCCTGCTCTGTCAGAGATCTCTGGTGCCACAGCAAACTGCAAATTCCTAGATTCCATAGGATGGAGCCATGATAATTAAAGTGGTGTAAAACTGCATTATTACTGCAGTGTGGAAGGAGCCTCAGTCTACTTCCTCAGATGCTAATGAAATTCGCAACTCTGTGCTTCGACAATGCAAGCAGTGCATTGTTGTGCAGGGATGACCATTTGAACACCTTACATAAAATAGTAATTTAACATGGAATTTGTAACTCTGATTAAATAATCACTCTAACAATTATTCTTCAATATAAATGTATTTACTTAGCCAAATAATCACCATTAGCTGTTAAAGGGTGTTTTGGGGACACATTTTTGGGGACACCCTTATTTCATTAGTATGAAAGATTCAATTGAATCATGAATTAACTCCTAGATTTGTTCCAATTGTGCTAGGACCAACACACATAAATATATAGCTCAGCTCAAAATATACTGGATAGGTGTGAAATGCAATTATTCAATACTAGCTGGACCCGGCGTACCATGCGCCATTAAAACAGTCCCCCCAAAATGCCCACGCTACCTCATGACAACACTTTGAGGTAGACTGGTGGGGTTAAGTTGCCCCCACACCATTGCTCCTGCCCCCCATGCTGCCCATCCTGCCCCCACGGCACTGGTCCTGTCTCCTCCCATGCTGCTTGTCCCCCCCACACTGCTCATCCTGCCCCCTCCCCATGATGGTGGTCCTGTCCCCACTGCCCATCCTGCCCCCTCCCATGCTGATTATCCCCCAATGCTGCCTGTCCTGCCCCCTCCCACGCTGCTCATCCCCCCATGCTGCCTGTCCTGCCCCCTCCCACACCACCCATCCTGCCCCCTCCCATGCTGCCTGTGCATTCATTCCCCCTCCCACGCCACCTGTCCCCCCATGCCGCCTGTCCAGTCCCATCCCACACTGCCCATCCAGCCCCATCCCATGCCACCCATTCCCCCCATGCCGCCTGTCCTGCCCCCTCCAACACTGCCTGTCCCCCCATGCTGCCCATCCAGCCTCCTCCCACGCCATGCATGTGCTCGTCCCCCTCCCATACTGCCCATCCAGCCCCCTCCTATGCTGCCCATTCTGCCCCTTCCCACGCTGCTCATCCCCCATGCTGCCTGCCCTGCCCCCTTCCATGCCGCCCATGTGCTCATCCCCCTCTCACACCGCTCATCTCCCACACCCCACCCATCCTACCCCCTCCTACGCCTCTTGTCCTGTCCCCCATGCTACTCACTCTCACTCTCCAGCCATGTTTCAGATCTACATGGTCCCGCCCCCAGTGTGCTGATTGGCTGCCCACCAGACCTTTGCTTGGGTGGTCAAGTCCTTAAGCAGCCAATCAGTACACTGGAAATGGCAACATACCCAAGAGAAATATATATATATATATATATATATATATATATATATATAGCTACTGCTTGCACTTAACTGTTTTACAAGACAAATAAATTAAGCTGCAACCCTATATTAACTTCCTTGAAAATATGTCCCATTTAACTCAATGTAGACAGTCATAAAATTGCACTTTTAACAATGGTGTACTGCACATCATCATTGTTATAATCATTTACATTTATATCCCACATTTCCAATGTTGAGCTCAAGGAAGCATATGTAGATCCCTACATATTTCCAGGCCATGCCGGAAATGACTTGTCCAACTTTTAATCATTTTATATAAAGCAAAGCACAACCATATTGTTCTCAGGGCCTCCTAAATAAAAATAGATTCCCCATCAGATGGAACAGACTTCACCAGCCTGGTGTTCTTCAGCTGTGTCAGACTCCATCACATCTCACTAGCTATTACAATTAGGTTATCTCCATCAGTGGTTCAAGAATTAAAGCTGGAGCTATCCTTCTAGAGCTGCTGCTACATCAGCAGCAATTGCAGCAATAACAGCAGCAGTGGAGCACACAGCAGTGGAGGCACCAGCAGTTGTAGCAGCAGCAACAGAGGCAGCAGTGAGGATCATTGCCTAGATGCTCAAAGCCAGGGGTAGACAGCAACCAGAGCCAGATGGAGTCAAGTCTGTGAAGGCCGAAGTTGCTAAAGGGGAAGGGAGGCCAAGGCGGAGGCTGAAAAAGGAGGCAAGGGGGCTGATGCAGGAGACAAGTCAAGAATTTGGACTACTCTGGTTCAGAGCCACCCCAGATTCACCCCACTAGCACCACACCTACTTGGCTTATGCTGAAGTGACATTGTATCGATAGTACACACATGTCCCCTAGCCAAAGCCCAAATCTACACTGATGTGTTGCTGCTGGTTCCCTTCTCCTCAGGTCCACTGCTGCTGCCTTCCCAGCCAAGTACCTCTGTGACAGAACCCTGCTGGCATGTGGTTGCTTGCTCTGAGGTCAGAATGAGGTGTCTGGCCATGCAATCAATGGTGAGGCGGTAGCCTAATCAACCCCTCACCATTGATCTCATGGCTGTTTGCCTCATTTGGACCTCAGACTAAGTGACTGTACACCAGCGGGGATCTGCCACAGAGTTTCTTGGTCAGGAAATCAGCAGTGTCAGCTCCAAGGAGAAGGGGACATTTATTTTTTGTGGCTGGGCTTGGCTGGGGGGTGGGTGGTGGCCTTGGGTTGTTACTGCTAAATGACTCAGCAACTTCCACTGAACAGCTAACAAAAAAATGGAAAGACTTGTCATCCAAAAATCTGATGCCACCCCAGTCCAGGTGGCTACACATACAAAAGCCTGATAAAGACCAGTTTTTCCTGGAAACTGCAGAGCAAGAGGCAAGTTTTTAAAAATCACATTAAAGGGTAAAATATGTACTTTTGGTGTGGAAAGGGCCTTACATTGTGTGTTCCTATAGCACAAAATTCAAGGCAGGTACAGTTTTTTCCCCTTCTGTGGTCAAGCCATAGGCCTAGACTTGGAGGAAGAAGATATGAAAATCAGAGTAAGGAAGGTCAACAATTTAAGATATGCGGGTAACATCATCCTACCAGCAGAAAATACCAAAGACCTAGAATGATTACTGAACAAAGTCAAGGAAGATAGTACTTAGGGAGGTTTACTGCTGAACATCAAGAAAACAAAAATAATAATCATGGATGATTTACATAAGTTTAATGTAGATGATGAAGAAATGGAAATAATTAAAGTTATTCCATATCTTGGCTCAATCATTGTTCAGAACAGAGACTGCAGTCAAGAAATAAGAGAAAGAGTAGGACTTGGAAGGGGAACTGTGAAAGAACTAGACAAGATCCTGAAGTGCAAATATATATTACTGTTTACTAAAGTAAGGATTGTCCATGTCGTTGTATTTCCCATCACTATGAATGGCTGTGAGTGTTGGACAATGAAGGAAGCTGGCAGGAAGATAATCAACTCATTTGAGATATGGTGCTAGAAAAAAGTTCTATGGATACCATGGACTGCTAAAAAGACAAACAAATGGGTCCTAAAACATTCTCCCTAAAAGAGGCTATCATATTTTGGCCATATAATGAGAAGGCATGAATCACTAGAAAAGACAATAAATAATGTTTGGTGAGGCAGGAGGCAGAAAGAAGACCGTATTACATATAGAGAGACTGAATCAAGGAAGCCATGGCCCTGAGTCTGCAAGACTTGAGCAGAGCTTTTGAGGATAGGATGTCCTGGAGATGTCTCATTCATAGAGTCACCATAAGTCTAGGTTGACTTGAAGGCAGTTTACAACAAGAATTTTTTCTGGAAATACATCAGATGAAAGGAACTGACTGGCCCAGATTTTCTGCTTCCCCAGAGAGAAAAACCACAGAAGTGACATATATTACCTTTTCAGAATGCAATGAGTCTGGAGGGTGGGAAAGAAGAGAAGTATGAGGCGACTATATACGTATAGTATAGTTTAGTACAGTATGAGGTATGATTGAAAACTGTGTTGGTCATAGAGTGGGTGATCTCACATTTCTTTAGGGTTGTATAAATCCTTTCAAATAGCCCAAGCTACTAAAGGAAAATCTTAGTACAGAATAGCAAAGAACTGATCCAACCATCTAGAATATTGCTTGTAGCTCCAACTACCCTATTTCAAGACAGGTACTTCAGAATTAGAGAATATTTAGAAAAAAGACAACTAAAATGTGCAAGGGATTTGTACCATACATGCAAGAAGGAAACTGTAAAGAGACTGGACTTTTTCCAGCCTGGCAAAAATACAACTTGAGGAGAAGAAAGATGTGTTTCGTATCGACTTTAATTTAGGAATAGACAAATCTGTCAATTTTGATTCCATGTAGTTTATCCTTTTTCAGATATTCAGTTATGTCACATTTCCATATCAGATTCCTTTTCTATAAATTAGCATGAACATCATATATTCATGAGTATTTATTAAACTGTATTCATATTTTTGTGTGTATACATTGTTCTAACATGCACAATCTTGTGTGCATTTTTTCCTAACTATGCACACTTTCCAATACTTTATCCTATCACAGGTATTTTTCTATTGCCTTACTACTGTTTTCCAGTTCACACATGGGTTTAGGAGTTGCAAATTCCATACGATCTCATTAACCTGTGAACCCAACAAATTTGTCACCCATCTTCACTCCACATTTTGATCTGTAAAATTGTCCTCAAAGATTCTCCTTAATTTTGATGCTTTCCATGTATGCAGTATATACTCAGGTATATTGGGTATCTATATTTCATATTTGACACCCCATTATATTTGATTTTAATATCGGATCTGTTGCAGTTGATCATTCATAGAATTTTTGAGTTAACATGCAATGGTATTTAGCATTTGAAAATATTGATAGCAAATATGTGATGATATACCACAGTGGTTTTCAAACATTCTCCATTAAAGGACATGTGTTTCCTACCAAGGAAGTGCTGCAGAGTCAGAAGAATAAATTCTATTCCCATGTTATGAACTGGAGAACTGGTGCATTTCCCAAACTACAATTCACACTTTTTTTTTTTTTTTGCAAGTGGAAAAACAGGGCTGAATAACTGCTCTAACTGGACTGTGTAATACCATGGAGGAACATTGTCAACTAGGGAATAAAAACATTCTAATCAACTAGCTGTATCCAGCGTAACATATACCATTATAGTAGATTTGAAAGGTTCACATGGTTCAGCCACATGTTATTATTTTAGGAAAAAAATATTGCATTATTTTATGTATGGATGGCTGAGGGAGTGAGAGGAGGGAGGGGGCCTTGTGAGGCTAGGAGTGTAGATGCAGTTTGAGTGGCAGGAGTGGATTGTGAGGTAGAAAGGGAATTTGCATGTGGATGGTGATTGGCTGAGGGAGTGAGAGGAGTGAGAGGATTGGTTGGGTATGTTTCCTAAGTGGCCAATCAGCACACTGGGAAAGTAAACATACCCAAGTGTGAAGTCGAAGGCTTTCACAGCCGGCGTCCATAGATTTTCCTTGTTTTTGTTTATTTCCTGGCTGTGAGGCCGTGTTCTGCAAGAGTTTATTTCTGACGTTTCGCCTGCATCTGTGGCTGGCATCCTCAGAGAATGGTTGGGTAGGAGTGTGTGTGTGTGGGGGGGTTATATACTGTGAACCCCTGTTGGAGAGGATATGTAAATTTGTGTATTTGAATGGCTAGTTTCAGGGTGGAGATATGCAAGGAGGATTAGTGTCTGTTAGGCCACTAACAACGGTTAGGCCACAAGGTATACAGAACCCCCCCACACACACACACAGATACCTACACAAGAACTCCAATCATCACCCAGGACAAAAAAAGAAGCACAATAAAAACACTGGTACACCGTGTGAACCCCACTACCTGGAGGATGAACTGAAGCACCTAAACTGGGCTCTACAGGTGAATAGTTACTCCAGATCAGACATCACAAGAGTAGCCAGACCCAGAAGAAACCACAGGAATGAAGAAAAACAGCCACCCAAAGGGAAGGTATTTTTACCATACATCAAAGGAGTCACAGGCAGAATAGAGAAACCGATGAGGAAACACAACCTCCAAACGATCTACAGACCAACCAAGAAAATCCAAGAAATGCTATGCTCAGTGAAGGACAAAAGAGACCCTCTCACAGTTACAGAAGTTTACTGCATACCATGCAGCTGGGGACAAGTTTACATAGGGACAACTAAATGCAGTGTGCAAACACGAACCAAGGAACATGAGAGACACTCCAGACTCTCCCAGCCATTAAAATCAATCGTAGCAGAACATGTTATAAACCAACCTGGAAACAAAATGTTAATTAAAAACACAGAAATTATGGACCAGGCCAACAACTATCATGAGCGTGGTGGGGTCTCCTTCCTTGGAGGTCTTTAAAAAGAGGCTGGATGGCCATCTGTCGGGGATGCTTTGATCATGATTTCCTGCATGGCAGGGGGTTGGACTGGATGGCCCTCATGGTCTCTTCCAACTCTGCAATTCTATGATTCTATGATTCTATGTCAGAATGCACAGAGAAGCTATTGAAATCCACAGACACCTGGACAACTTCAACAGGAAAAAAGAAACCCTAAAAGTAAACAAAATCTGGCTGCCAGTCCTGAAAAACACTAAAATCAAAAGTCAACACTTACAAAGGAATTTCTCCCAGGGACAGGGGGATTTCCAGCAGACAATGGACCATAGGCCAACCATTAGCCAAACAGACACTAATCCTCCTTGCATATCTCCACCCAGAAACTAGCCATTCAAATACACAAATTTACATATCTGCTCCAACAGAGGTTCACAGTATATAACCCCCCCACACACTCCTACCTAACCATTCTCTGAAGATGCCACCCACAGATGCGCGCGGAACATCAGAAATAAACTCTTCCAGAACATGGCCTCACAGCCCTGGAAAAAAAAACAATGAAAATCTAAACACACCCAAGCGTTTCATATTCTAATCAATGCTCCTGAAACTGTAACTTTGTTCAATTTTAAAACTTTTTTAAAGGAACTGCAGTAAGTTGTGTTACGTCTTAAGTTATACAAATTAAAGTACACTAATTCCTTTTTTAAAAAAATCCCATTATATTTAGAACCCATTTTTCTTTGTTGTTTGGTATATCTCTTCTCTGCCTAGTCATGACAAAGAAAAAATGGCTTAACCATTTTTAAAAAAAAACATTATAAGAAAACACTTTTGGAGGGTTGAAATGTACATATTTTGTACCTTGTTTCTCTTCTCTCCCCCAGTCTTTCTCTCTCTGTATATAACCAAAATAACTCAGCATTTTCAGTAAAACAGGTGTCATACCATGAGCTTGAATATGTACATATCAATTTCTTCATGATTTATAGAACTCTAGAGATAAAAAGGCTTTAAATGTAATTATGACTGCTTGTTGGAAATGAAAGACTAATCATTCTGGATGGCAAACACAAAATGGAAAATTTCAGTCAAAAGCAAAAAATAAAGTCAGCATAAAAATCATTTGGTAGTGCTGTATTTTGACACATCTTTACATGAAAACTGTGCCAAGTAAGACATTATGCACAATATGCCTCTGGAAATGGCCTCCTATAGTCTATTCTATATTGTTTGTAGTCTTGAGACTTTCCTCTTTTCAATCATTTGGAAGAAGATCTATGATGGTACAGTAGGATCCCCGTATCCACTGATTCACTTACCTACGGGACACAAAATAGCACATCTACCATACAATGTTACTAGAAAATGTGTCTTCTTTAGCCATTTTCTAGGTCCTCCAAGGCAACTTGATGGTATTTTAAATCGGAAGTCCCATTACTTTCAATGGTGTTCGCTATTATCCATGGTTATCAGTATCCATAGGGCCTCCCAGAACCGATCCCCAGTTGATTCAGGGATCCTACTGTAGTGCCAAATGGCACAATAGAGCACTATGCCCACATTACGATCCTGCAATGCCCATCCTCACAGGACAGAAATAGACAGTACACTAATGACCCTTCAAACTGGGCACTGTTGTTTGTCTTTCCCCACTTCCTGACATGACCCCCCCCATCTAAATAATGGATTAGCACACAAGGGCTTCCATCACATAAATTGTAAAGTTTTGGAGAAAGCTGAGGGGAGGCTTTTTCATATTCTTCAAATCTTTTCTATCTTCAAATGTGAAAAGGGTAAACTTTTAGTCAATTTCAGACTCTTTCCCAGTCCTTAGGTTTTGTGACATTCTAGTCAATGTCAAGCAGCTCCCCCACTCTATGTCTTTATATCTCCCTTTCAACACCCTGCCTAATGGAACACAAGTTATAAAGCTGCATCTCCTGGCCTCTTTTAGTCTTCTGGCTGTTAATTTTTCTATTTGTTTTTATATGTGATTTTAGTTTAGGCAGTTTTTAATTTTATACGAGTTTAATATCTTTTTGTGGGGGAGGGTGGGGGGGTGGCGCTTAGGGATTTTAGCCAGCATTATTGTATTTTAATTGTTGGAAGCCGCCCCGATTGTTTTTAACAGAGGGGTGGGGTAAAAATAATAATTATTATTATTAGTATTAGTATTAGTATTATATTATAAAGAAACACAAAAATCAGTGTGTTTAGAGCCATTGTACTGTCTATTCTCCTTTATGGGTCTGAAACATGGGTCACCTATCGCCAACACTTACGACTCTTCGAACGCTTCCATCAATGCTGTTTACGCACAATCCTAAATATACACTGGACTGACTATGTGATGAATGTTGCTGTCCTTGAGCAAGTAGGGACCACCAGCGTTGAGGCCATGATATTGAGAACACAGCTGCGCTGGGCAGGGCATGTTTCTAGGATAGAGACCATCGCCTCCCCAAAATAGTACTCTACGGTGAACTCGCCACGGGTCAGCATAAGAGGGGCGCTCCAAAAAAGCAACACAAGGACTCCCTGAAACAACATCTCAGGCTCGGCCAAATTGATCACCAACAAGGTCCGCCCTGGCCACACATCAGGAGGCATGGAGACACAATATCCACAATGCGGCAGCCTTATTTGAGAACTCACGCCGAACAAGTCCTGAAGAGAAACGACAACGCAGAAAGAATCACAACCTGGAAACATCACCCAAGGAAACCTTCTGCTGTGCTTTCTGCAACCGGACTTGTCTATCTTGGATTGGCCTTTTTATTCATCAGCGCGCTTGCAGAAAACGTGGGATGAGTCCTTCCTGAATCTTCCTTTGCGAAGAAAAGCCAGAGAGAGGGAGAGAAAGAGAGAGAGAAAGATGTTTAATTTATTATTTACTTTTTAAAAAGGGTAAATTTGATGTCTATGATAGTTAACTCTATGAACAATGTGAACAATCATGTGAACTTTATATGAAGGTGAGCAGGGAGAAGGTACTGTGGAAAAATTAGAAGTCTGCTCTGTATCAAACCATTAAAAGATGTGAAACTGTTACAAGAGTACATGGTTGTGTCACATATAATGCCTCACACCAAAATTTATATGAGTGTGCATTTTCCATGATGGGCAATATTAAATGAATGAAATAATCTTCATGTTAACACAACTAAAGGCAAGAACTGGTGCAAATTATATGCTGACATGCCTTGTACAATGACGTAAGACAGGGACCTGCTACTTTTGTCACATGGGAACTTGTACAATTTAACATCTGTTGATTAATTATGTTATTAAAATTGGAAGATATTAAAGATCAAAGGATCAATGCAGATCTTCCCTCACCTTTGAAAAGGGGAAGAACACGGAATGTAAGTGAGTGAAGGAGAGGAAATCAGAAGTGAGAGGAAGGCTTGGGAATGAAAGGAGAAAGATGAAAAGGAAAATGGATTCCTAGTGCAGGAAATTAGCACTGTTCTTTCCTTGCTCCTCCCAGAGTTCATGCAGAATTCCTCAGCTCCTCAACATTTTTTTTCAAGTTTCTGACTAACTTTGGAATACCCATTCAGAAAACACTAAACCTTTCATAACAAAACTGTCAAAAGTCTTGATGTTCTGCAAAAATAGTTACCTGATACTTTGTCCTTTGGATCTGGAAAAAGGTAAATAACATCAGGTTGTAATTAAAGCCTACACTGCCTGGAAATTGCCATTTTGTCATAAAGGACTACCACAGGTTTCCATGGCACCTGCTTATTTCTGCTTCTCAAATCCAGATTGTTTTTGAAGAATTAGCCAATATTTATCTGTGCTAAAGAGACTATAAACATATTTAAAAGCCATTCAAGTTCTGAGTATTGAGATATCTTTATAAAGAAATACACTACTTCCCAGTGTACCAACTGTTTTTGTTTTTATTGGAACACTAACTCTAGTAGACAGACCAGGTATTATTTTAATATTAAGTGTTGTGTGATCTAGTTTTTAAAAAATAACCAACTACACAGTCCACAAATTGAAAGAGAGTATATTTCTAATTTCTCAACATTTAAGGCACAAGCTATGAGCAAGTAACCTGCTGCTTAGGCTCACAAGTCCTATATGCCTCAGACAGCATGGGCAATGGCCAGGGATTTGGAACACTGTGGAAGGGCACATATAGAAGAATTAGGTGTGTTGTAAAGGACACACAAGGAAGGCACCAGCCTTCATATGCCAGGCATAACCAGTTTAAGTCCTGGATCTGTCTTGTTAAGAACATAAGAAATGCTTTCCTAGATTAGATCAATGCCCACTTAGTTCCACAGTTTTTAGTAGATTCCCAACCACCACTTAGTGTATCAGAAATTGTTCAGTGATTCATCAAGATTGAGGAAGCGTTGATATTACAATAGTCTGACTGAAATGCTCATAATGGATAAGAGTTTTATAGTTTAAAACAATTACTATAGTTATGCTGGAATAATCAACATCTTGAAAATGCTGAAATGCTACTAAATACTGCAATGTGGGTAAATATCTGTATGAGATGTGCAAGTGCTCTCAACAGATGAAATATGGCTTATGATACCTCAGTATTGTATAAGCTAATTTTTTTACCACTGAGATGTTCCTTATAAGTATGCAAAATGCTTGTACCTGTAAAAGACAATGTATGTATCATAAATATCATATGCCTTATAAGAGATGTTGCATATAAGAAGAAAAATGTCTGGAATTGTGAATTGCTAGGAAAAAGGAGAACTGCCATCAGATCTCCGAGATGCAGTCATCATCACCCTGTACAAGAAAAAAGGAGCAAAATCCGATTGCTCGAACTATCGAGTCATAACACTGCTCTCTATTGCTGGAAAAATCCTTGCAAGGATACTCCTGAACAGATTAGTTCCTGCGATTGCAGAAGAACTTCTTCCTGAAAGCCAATGTGGCTTCAGAGCCAATAGGAGTACTACAGATATGGTATTTGCCCTTAGACAACTGCAAGAGAAATATAGAGAGCAGAACAAGGGTCTCTATGTAACATTTGTCGTCCTCACCAAAGCCTTCAACACGGTTAGTAGAAAAAGTCTGTGGCAGATCCTGGAAAAACTAGGATGTCCCCCCAAATTCCTTAAAATGATTATTTTGCACTTCCACTAGGGGGAGCGAGGATGCCGGACAGGACCTAACAGGGCTCCGTGGGGACCTGTTATCCGTGAGCAGCAAAGGGGAGTCTGGTGAGAAGACAACCCCAACTTTATACCTGAGAAGGTATAAGAAGAGAGGGGCTTGCAATAGCTGTCTTAAGTGGGTCTGGGGGGGCGAAAGGGGGATCCCTAAACCTCAGTTCCTGAAGACAGGCTGAGCAGCCATTGCTGCTCCGGAGCCATAAGGCACAGAGTCCTCATTTCTCCACCCTATTCTTAAGCAGGATAATTTTGGGAAGTGACAATTGACTGGGAGAAAAATAATCTAAAGAAGTCAATTTGACTCCAAACAGTTAGCTCTCATCCAGACAATAATTATAGTTGAATTCTGTCTGTAAAGGCAGACTCTTGCTTGCTAGATCGTTTTAAAGCATTCCCCAGTCTTATTCTGGCTATCTTTTTTTACCTTGAATTTTGACTCAAGAAATTCATGGAAGAAATCAGAGAGACACAAACAGAAAGACAATTTATTAACTGAAACGTAACCAAATTGAAGAGATTGGGGGGAAAAAAGGTAGTGCAAGAGAGAGACTGGTAGACAGAGTGCTAAAAGTTTTAGAGTAAAACAAACAAAAAGAGGAAATAGAGCTGCGACATAGTTTCTATGCAGCGGCGATTGAGCTGCCTGGGTTGGTGGAGAGAAAGAGGAGGTGGAGAGGGTAGAGAAATAGGTGGGGTTTGGACTGGAATGGCTGCAGGCTGCAAATTAAGAACTGTAAACTACAGTCTGGACTTTGGGGACTGACAGCAGGCTGTTGCTGTGAAGGAAAGGGGCATGGTGCAGCCAGAAGGCCTGTCTTTTAAATGCAACTCGCCAAACTAAAGGGCAAGGAGAGCTGGCGAAGTGAGGGAATAGCGAGATAGATGGAACAGATGGAGCAGGCAACGCTGAAGGCACAGAAGGTTTGGACGAAGGTGCAGATGGGGCGGAAAGGCTGGGCGCTTTGGAAGGAGGTGCAGACGGGGCAGAAGGGACAGATGGTTTGGAAGGAGGTGCAGACGGTGGAAAGGCCAGATGGTTTTGGTGGCATTGGCGGAGGCGCAGACGGGAGTAAAGGGCTGACAGTTGTGAAGGGTGCAGACGGGTCAGAGAGGACAGACGGTTTGGAATGAGGCAGACGGGTTTGGTGAAGGCGCAGACGGATGTAGAAAGGTCTGACGGTTTGGAAGGGGGCAGACAGGACGGAAAGGACAGACGGTCTGGAACGAGGGGCAGACGGAGCGGAGAGGACAGATGTTTGGAGAGGAGCCCAGGTGGAGGAGACAGACTGAAGGAGCAGACAACGGCAGAGCGAAAGGAGGAGCGGGGCCAAGGCTCAGACAAACGAGGGTTGGGGCGAAGGTGTAGAGTGGAGTGGCGGAGCGGACTGGAGTTTGGCCAAATAGTGATAGAACTGTTTGAAGCTTAATAGTCACTTAATAGCGCAAAAGAGGTGGATTGAGGGGAGGCGGCAATTGGGCAAGAGAGGAGGAGAAATTGTAGGTCGCTGGGGTTAGTATCTGTTGGGGAATAATTTAATAAATTAAAAAAATACATATATCAACATATTGAATCCAACCCCCCTCATTGGATGGATCCTTTCTTGCTCCAAGAAAGGATAAAACACAGTCTGTGATTGTGGTTGACTGTGGTTGATTGTATACTGATTTGAGAATAGGTTTCCTTCCCCTTTCTTGAAAGAGTTATAGAGTAATCTGGTAGGGATACACGATTTCACACGAACGCAACTAAATAAGTAAGAAAGTAGGAGAATACGCAGATTAGAAATTGTTATCTGTACAGGGCAGCTTGGTTCAGCTTCCCTCATGGATGGCTTCTGGTCTTAGGCCAAGAGCATACACAACCTCACAAATATCAGCAGTAAGGAGGGGTTCCAGAGATGTCGCCGAAACAAGTTGATATTAATGCTCAGATCCTGGAAGAGCTCAAATCTTTTAAGAAGGAAATGAGGGAAGAAATTCGGAATCTGAAGAAAGATATTAGGTAAGATTTTGACAAAATAGAGAAGAGACTTGATAAAATAACTACCAACTTGAAAGAAATGAAAGGAGAAGTACACGCTGTAAAGAATAGGACATCACACTTAGAAAACCAGACAGCAAACTTGACAAAAGATCTGGACAAAGAAAAGAACTTAAATCTCACTCAAGAGATAAGCTATAGGGAGAAATGTGTGAAATTGAGAGGCCTGTCTAAGATGAGATATGAAAATTTACAGGAGAGGTTGATCCCAGCAATTGCGAACTTTGTGGAGGAGCCTGAAGGAACCATAGAGAAGGAGATTGATAAGTTGTTTAGAGCGAGCTCGATAATAGCGAAGGAGCGAAAACTGCCAAGGGATGTTGTGATCTCCTTTACAAGATCAAAAATTAGAGATAAATTAATTCAAACGAATTACATACGTAAATTAATAATCGAGGGCCAAGAAATCCAAATATATAAGGATATTGAAAGTGAGTCCGCGGGGGCCTTCACGAAGCCTTCGAAGGCTCCGTGAAGGCCCCAGGGAGGGAGGGTGGAGGTTGTGGGGAGGCCTTCATGGAGCCTTGGAAGACTGTGAAGGCCTGGGGAGGGTGGGGGGAGTCCGCGGGGCCATCACGGAGCCTTCGAAGGCTCCGTGAAGGCCCTGGGGAGGGTGGGGGGAGGGAGGGGGAAGGCCTTCACGGAGCCTTGGAAGGCTCCGTGAAGGCCTGGGGAGGGTGGGGGGAGTCCGCGGGGGCCATCACGGAGCCTTGGAAGGCTCCATGAAGGCCCTGGGGAGGGAGGGGGGAGTGAGGGGGGAGGCCTTCATGGAGTCTTCCAAGGCTCCATGAAGGCCTCCCCCCACCGTCCACCCTCCCTCCCCGGGGCCTTCACGGAGCCTTTCAAGGCTCCGTGAAGGCCTCCGTGGCCTCCCCCCACCCTCCCCAGGCCTTCAGGGAGCCTTCCAAGGCTCCGTGAAGGCCTCCCCCACCCTCCACCCTCCCTCCCTGGGGCCTTCACGGAGCCTTCCAAGGCTCCGTGAAGGCCCCCGTGGACTCCCCCCACCCTCCGTCCCTGGGGCCTTCACGGAGCCTTCCAAGGCTCCGTGAAGGCCGCCGCGGACTCCCCCCACCCTCTACCCTCCCTCCCCAGGGCCTTCACGGAGCCTTCGAAGGCTCCGTGATGGCCCCCGCGGACTCCCCCCACCCTCCCCAGGCCTTCACAGTCTTCCAAGGCTCTGTGAAGGCCTCCCCACAACCTCCACCCTCCCTCCCTGGGGAGGGAGGGGGAGGATGGGGGGAGGCCTTCACGGAGCCTTGGAAGGCTCTGTGAAGGCCTGGGGAGGGTGGGGGGAGTCCGCGGGGGCCTTCACGGAGCCTCCGAAGGCTCCGTGAAGGCCCCAGGGAGGGAGGGTGGAGGTTGTGGGGAGGCCTTCACGGAGCCTTGGAAGACTCCGTGAAGGCCTGGGGAGGGTGGGTGGAGTCCGCGGGGGCCTTCACGGAGCCTTGGAAGGCTCTGTGAAGGCCCCAGGGAGGGAGGGTGGAGGGTGGGGGGAGGCCTTCACGGAGCCTTGGAAGGCTCCCTGAAGGCCTGGGGAGGGTGGGGGGAGGCCCCGGGGAGGGAGGGTGGACGGTGGGGGGAGGCCTTCACGGAGCCTTGGAAGACTCCGTGAAGGCCTGGGGAGGGTGGGGGGAGGGCAATCAATATTCGTGGTTTTTTGACATTCGCGTGGGTCCGTGGAACCTAACCCCCGCGAATGTCAAGGGACAACTGTAATAGCAATTTTTGGTCCTTTAGTAAAAAGAGGAAGATTTTACAAGGAATTGAGGCTGGAACTAACAAATCTGGAAAAAGGTTTAATAATACTAACAGGCGACTTTAATGGCGTACTAGACTGCAAAAGAGACAGATCTGGAGGGAACAGGGAAAGCCAAGGCCGACTTCCGCAGGTATGCTTTGATTTGATGGAAGAATTTCATCTAACGGATCTCTGGACAGCCAAATATGAAGAGAAAGGCTACACATTCTATTCAGAAACTCACAGAACAATGTCAAGAATCGATATGTTTTGGATTACAAAAACGCTACTTCCAAGGGTAATCGACATGGAAATAATACCAAAAATTATATCTGATCATAATCCTATAAATCTGAAAATGACATTGTTAAAAAAGGAATATACCTGGAGACTTAGGGATGATTTAATGAAGGAAGATAAATTTGTTTCAAAAATTAAGAAAGAAACAGTTCAATTTTTTTAAAGAAAACAAAGAGGGCACGAAAATGAGGATTGTATGGGATGCTTTTAAGGCGACCATCAGAGGCTCATTTCTACAAAGAGGAGCGGAGAAGGCGAAGATAAGGAGAGAAAGAAATCAAGAAATTCAACAGCAACTAAAAGAAAAAGAGAAGAAATTGAGAGAAAAACCACAAGACAAAATAATAATTAGAGAAATTGAATTGTTAAAAAATATCGATAAATAAGACAATGGCCGAGGAGATTGGATTGAAACAAAAAAATAAAACAAAGGGTCTTTGAACATGCTAACAAGACGGGTAGATGGCTGTCGTACAAACTGAAGAAGGAAAAAGAGACGAGGATGATAATGGAAATCAAAAAGAATGGAAAATCCCTGACCCTTCAAGAGGATATTAAAAAAGCTTTTGTGGAATACTACTCTCTACTATATAAAGAAAAAACACAGGAAGAGGAGTGGAAGAATGAGATGAATAGATACATAAAGGAGAATAAATTCGTAATGATCTCAGAGGAACAGAGCTTGAAATTATCTGAACCCTTTTCTCTAGAAGAACTGTCCAAGGCTATTCAAAAATTAAAAAGTGGCAAAGTGCCTGATCCAGACAGGTTTACAGAGATCTTTTATAAAACTTTGGAAAAGGAAATATCAAGCTACCTCTTCGAGGTTATTAATCAGATTTATAAAGAGGGAATGCCAGACTCATGGAATGTGGCAAACATCACAATGATCTGGAAGGAGGGCAAGGAGAGATCTGATGTTAAGAATTATCGCCCAATCTCTCTTCTCAACGTGGACTATAAAATTTTTGCAGGTATGATAGCAAACAGAATAAAGGGAGTGTTAAAAGAAGTTATACACCCTGACCAATGTGGCTTTCTCCTGGGAAGATTATTATCATCAAATATTAGATACATTATTGACATTCTTGAATTCCTTGAAAAAAACAACGAGCGTACAGCATCAATAATGTTTGCGGACACAGAGAAAGCTTTTGACAATGTCAACTGGTGCTGCTTGGTAAAAACCATAGAAGAGTTGGGATTCGGCCAATTTTTAACAGCTAATATAACTAAAATATATACAGAACAAAAGGACTCAATTATAGTGAACGGAGAGAAAACACAAGAAATCCGAATCCATAAAGGAACCAGACAAGGATGCCCGCTGTCACCGCTACTTTTTATAACATTGCTGGAAGTACTACTGAATAAGGTTAGAAAAGAGAAAGGGATACAAGGGCTAAAAATTAAAACTCAGGAATATAAAGTTAGAGCGTACGCAGACGACATAGCATTTATTCTGGAAGACCCCGTTAGCAGTGTGAACTGTCTAATAAGAACTATAGAAGAATTCGGTGCCTATGCCGGATTTAAGATGAACAAGGAAAAAACTATAATCTTAACAAAAAAATTATCAAAAAAAGAACAGAATTACTGGGAGAGAGATCCAAATGTAAAATGGAATCAAAAGTAAAATATCTTGACGTTTGGATAACAAATAGGAATTTGGATCTCTACACTAACAACTATGAAAGAACACGGCAAACGATTAAAGGAAGTTTAAAGACCTGGTCTAAATTGAACATTTCGTTACTGGGGAAAATAGCGGTGATAAAAATGTCAGTTCTCCCGAAGATGATGTTTTTATTTCAGACATTGCCAATAATATCCAATGAAAAGCCGTTTAAGAAATGGAAGAAAGACTTAAGCGAATTTATCTGGAATGGCAGAAAGGCGAGAATAAAATGGCAGACATTAATAGAAAGATCGGAAAGAGGAGGGTTAGATCTACCAGATTTACGAATGTATCACAAGGCTTGCACTTTGGTATGGGTGAGTGAATGGGCCAAGCTGGAAGATCAAAGGCTGTTGACTTTAGAAGGAGTAGGACTACGTTTAGGTTGGCATGCCTATATAGGCTACAAAAAGGCAACTATACACAAGAATTTCAATAACCATATAATAAGGAGAGCATTGTTGATAAGCTGGAATGAAATACATAAACAATATTATGGGAAGATACCAAAGTGGATATCCCCAGTTGAAGCGTTCAGTGGACGATGGGGACAAGTAGGTAAATCAGACAGATGGATTTCTTATAAAGAGCTGCTTAAAAGTGAAAAAGAAGGGAAGACGGAATTAAAAACAAGAGAAGAGCTCCAACAGGCCGGATGGAACTTTAACTGGTTCACATATCAACAAACATTTAGCAGGTTCAAAAAGGATGAAAAGGAGTCTGGTTTTCAAGAAAAAGAGACGGAAGTGGTGAAAATCATGTGGGATAATAAGAAAAAGAAGATCGCAAGACTGTACAATTTACTCATTTCAGAATCTCTTGAAGCAGAAATAGTAAGAGAATCAATGATAAAGTGGGCCAAAGATATTGGGGAAGAAATCCAGATGATAGAATGGGAAGGTGCATGGAAAAAAACAAAAAAATTCACGGCAAGTCAAGATCTGAAAGAGAATAGCTTTAAGATAAACAACAGGTGGTACTTAACTCCGGATAGATTAAGCAAAATTTACAATCTAAAAGAGAAAAGTTGCTGGAAATGCCAGAAAGAAACAGGAACATTAAACACATGTGGTGGACATGCCCTATCATTCAAAAATGCTGGTAAAAATTACATAAGATAATTCAGAAGATATTTAATATAGAATACGAATTAAACCCAAAGATTTATCTCCTTAATATCACCTCAACTCTACCACAAAAAGTGGAGAGAAAATATTGGAGAATATTGTTATACTTATGCTCGGCTGCCCATATGGTCATTGCGGCACAATGGAAAAGCAAAGAAGAACCATCAATAGAAAATTGGCTAAATAAAATATTAATAATGACAGACAATGATAAATTAACTCGAATTATAAATCAAGATAAGGTAGAAAAAACGGAAGTAGAATGGCTACCTGTAACCAAATATTGCAGACTGAGGTGGTGCATAGAGAAGGACATTGTGATATGAACAAGGAAATAACAAGTGGGAATGCTTTTTCAACAGACGAACTGAGATATAGGGGGAAGAAATAGGTAGAGAGAGGAATAACTGCTTGAGAATGAAAGGAAAGAGAAAGGAAAGAGAGGAAGGATGAGAGGAAATTAGGAAAAATCAACGTAGAAGAAATTCCATAGGATAAGAGGGCAGTTTTAAAGGAATAGAGAGGAGATGGAAGAGGATTACATAAATAGAGCAAAAACTTTAGATTATTTTTACAAAGGAAGTCAGGTTTTATGTTTTTATTGATGTGGAAATGGGAAGATAATCTAGGCATGACATGTATATATTTGAGCTTTCAGATAACAATGTATGTGTAACATAATTTCACTATGCGAATAAAATATATATATACAAAAAAAAGAGATTATTTTGCTACACGAGGGCCAGCACAGTCAAGTCAGATATGGCGATGCTCTTTCAGAGCCCTTTCTAATAACTAATGGAGTTAAGCAAGGTTGTGTTCTTGCTCCAACTGTATTTACTATCTTCTGCAGCATGATGCTCCAAAGGGCTACGGCAGAGCTTGAAGAAGAAGACGGCATCTATATACGTTACCATACTGATGGTTGCTTGTTTAACTTAAGCCGTCTGAGGGCTTGCACTAAGACTCTAAACTATCTAAGTTCGCGAGCTGCTCTTTGCTGATGATGCTGCCCTTGTTGCCCACATAGAAGAGCTCTGCAGCACCTAACATCCTGCTTCGCAACAGCTGCAGAGCTGTTTGGGCTGGAAGTCAACTTGAAGAAAATGGAAGTTCTTTATCAGCCTGCACCACAGGACAAACATCACCATCCCCACATTGCCATTGGCAAATCTGTGCTTAAGTCCGTTCAGCTGTTCACCTACCTGGGAAGCATCATCTTCTCAGATGCCAAGATTGACAAAGAGATCGATCACAGATTAGCAAAGGCATATAGTGTATTTGGAAGACTTTACAAAAGAGTCTGGAGTAATAAACACCTGAGGCGAAGCACAAAAATCAGTGTGTATAGAGCCATTGCACTGTCTATTCTCCTTTATGGGTCTGAAACATGGGTCACCTATCGCCAACACTTATGACTCCTCGAACGCTTTCATCAGCGCTGTATACGCACAATCCTAAATATACACTGGACTGCCTATGTGACAAATGTTCCTGTCCTTGAGCAAGCAGGGATCACCAGCATTGTGGCCATGATATTGAGAACATGGCTGCACTGGGCAGGGCACGTTTCTAGGATGGAGGACCATCGCCTCCCCAAAATAGTACTCTACGGTGAACTCGCCACGGGTCAGCGTAAGAGGCGTGCTCCAAAAAAGTGATACAAGGACTCCCTGAAACAACATCTCAGGCTTGGCCAAATTAATCACCAACAATGGTGCCTCAGATCGGGAGGCATGGAGACGCACTATCCACAATGTTGCAGTCTTATTTGAGAAGTCACGCTGAACAAGTCTTGAAGAGAAACAACGCAGAAAGAATCACCACCCAGAAGCATCACCCAAGGAGACCTTCTGCTGTGCTTTTTCCAACTAGACTTGTTTATCTCGGATTGGCCTTTTTCGTCATCAGCGCACTTGCAGAAAGCGCGGGATGAGTCCTTCCTGAATCTTCGTTTGCGAAGAAAAGCCAGAGAAAGAGATCATAGAATCATAGAATCATAGAATTGCAGAGTTGGAAGAGACCACGAGGGCCATCCAGTCCAACCCCCCTGCCACGCAGGAAATCACAATCAAAGCATCCCCGACAGATGGCCATCCAGCCTCTGTTTAAAGACCTCCAAGGAAGGAGACCCCACCACGCTCCGAGGGAGTGCATTCCACTGCCGAACAGCTCTTACTGTCAAAAAGTTCCTCCTCATGTTGATGTGGAATCTCTGTTCCTGGAGCTTGCACCCATTGCTCCGCATTCCAGTCTCTGGAGCAGCAGAAAACAAGCCTGCTCCATCCTCAGCGTGACATCCCTTCAAATACTTAAACAGGGCTATCATATCGCCTCTTAACCGTCTTTTTTCCAGGCTAAACATACCCAGCTCCCTAAGTCTCTCCTCATAAGGCATCGTTTCCAGACCTTTCACCATTTTAGTTGCCCTTCTCTGGACACGCTCCAATTTGTCAATATCCTTTCTGAATTGTGGTGCCCAGAACTGGACACAGTATTCTAAGTGAGGTCTGACCAAGGCAGAATAGAGTGGCACTATTACTTCCCTTGATCTAGACACTATACTTCTATTGATAAAGCCCAAAATCGCATTGGCCTTTTTAGCTGCCGCATCACACTGTTGGCTCATGTTTAACTTGTGGTCTACTAGGACTCCTAGATCCCTTTTGCATGTAGTCTCATTCAGCCAGGTCTCTCCCATCCTATATTTATGCATTTCATTTTTCCGCCCTAAATGCAGTACTTTACATTTCTCCGTATTGAATTTCATTTTGTTAGCTTTGGCCCAGCTCTCCAGTCTATCCAGGTCATTCTGAATTTTGATCAATTAGATGTTATTCTGTGCTAATTTCATTCTTAAATGAAGCAATCACTAATTTCAGTTTTTTCCTTCCTACTGCAAGAAATTCTCTGAAAACTGCACAATTTTCAAAGACTATTCACAATTCAAGACTTATTCGGTGCAAATTTTGTATGGTGAAACAGCATAACACAAATTGGTTACATCACAATCATCCCAGCTTAACATCATTCATCCCTGCAGCAGTAAGCTGTGGTCAGAATGGTGCACAGACACCATTCCTGACAAAACAGCTGATATAGTTACTGATATCTGTGATTTACTATCCTTTTGTTTTACTGCAACCACCACCTATACCTACAAAATCATGATATTGGAATAGGCATAAATATGTGGAAATATATTCCTGACTGATCTAAAATGCTGGTGTCTGAACAAATGTCCTGCAGCTGCACCAGTATATTTCAAGGTTATACTTATGTATGACACTCTTAGCTGTAGCTTAACTTTTGGCAAAATAACATTTTATTAAAAGGAAGTCTATTAGCTAACAGACATTGGAAACTGTTTAATGCAGTGTAGATGTGTAAATTGCTATTGCTTAAAACAATTTGTAAGCCGCTCTGATAGCCTTGTGGCTGAAGAGGGGGGTATAAATAACTAAATAAATAAAATAAAAAATTAAATTATTTTTTTTAAATGGTCCTTAAATGCTTACAATAGAAAAAGAATTCAGACAGCAAGTTCTTCAGACTAGTGGGAAAGGCATAACAAAATTCTACATCTGAAAATGAAAAGAGGGAGATATACTGTAACTGAAAATGATTGTGTGTGTGTGTGCAGTGAACGCAACTGACCATGGGACAAGATTAGAAAGGGATATAGTAATTTCTCCATCACTTGTGTCTATAAACCAGAAATATATTTGCTGATTGGTGGCATATTTGAAAGCTGCACCAGAATTTTCACACATGTAGGTCCAAAAGGTTTGCATACGTCATGTAGTTAATTAACTCCAGCAGTATATCAGCCAGGAAGAAATGTAGTAAGCAGAAATGTACTGTGTGTGTTTCTATAGTGGGAGACACAAAACCAAACAGGAAGCATGTGACTTAAAGAAAGAATCGAGATCCCTGCACTCACCCTTGAACCTTTGAAAGTTCACTGACCTGGGGAAATTGTGTCCACTGTGTACATATAAGAATATCTGTGAAAATGGTATAAAACAAAAACAAAAAACAAAAACCCCAAACAAACCAAAACACAGAAACAAATAAAATGTTATTTTGGCTTAAATCAACAATAATAGTAATTACAATAGGGAACCATTCCAGTTCACTGAACTTTTTGGTGGAAATAACTCCACAAGCCACTCACTGACCAAGGTTCTATGGCCACTTTGGACAACTGATAAAAATGGGGACAGATGTCCTCACATATTTACCAGCCACAATCACAAGAGTTCTGTACCCACATTCAGCCCAAAACAGGTACAAAATCACTTTAAAACTGTTGTAAACACACAAAGATCTTAGCTCCTAGATGTTGGGGGACATTTTTGGGTGGGGTTTATATGTGCAGTCACATCCCTGTCCCTAGTTTTACTCCTCCACATATTCAGGCTTGTGTACCCTTTGCTACCATTTTATAATTCTTATCACATGTTTGTCTAAACAAATGTAGGGCTAAAACGAGATGGGGACATAAGTGAGAACATAAGCCCTGTTCCCAACATCAGAAACACCTGGAAGGAAATTAGAAATCCTCACATGTTAAGTAAAAAAAACTGGCTCTGTAATTGTATTTGACTGAACATAGAATCAGAGTTGAAAGAGAACATGAGGGCCATCCAGTCCAGTCCCCTGCCATGCAGGAGTACACAATCAAAACACTCTCAACAGATGGCCTCTATTTAAAAACCTCCAAAGAAGGAGACTCCATCATACTCTGAGGCAGCATATTCCACTGTTGAATGTGGTTACAGGCTTTCTATGAATGGCAATCCTGATAGGGTTGGCTTCCTGCTCATGGGAGTTTTTTCACTGCATTCAGCTAAACATAGTGCAGAGCTTCTTAAGACCACTCTGTCCAATAAACAAAGGTCTAACTGATACCTAGGTATTCAGGGATATTGAGGAGGCAGGGCCTACTTGCCATCAACATCCCTGTCACCAGTTTTAGCCTATGTGTGTTCAAGTAAAAACCCAGACAGTACTTGTTAAACATTCAATTAAGTCTTATTCATATCTCATTGATATCTATGACTTCACTAAAAGATTATGCAGGACAAAATTATGTGAGTCTGAAATATCTGAGAACAATATAACAGCATCCGAAACTACGTAAGGGATAAACTGATTATGTTCAGTACAAATGTGACAATCTAAGGGAATATTTAACTATAACAAAGAACTGGAATTGGACAGAAATGGGAATAGGATAAAGATTTTCCCTTTGATGTCCTCAGTTCTAACTCTGTTCTTGTTTTTATCTTGTAAAAATCTGAAAGCCACATGCAAATACAGCAAAACCAATTTTCAGAGCTTAGAAGTTTTGTACTGTCTTTCACAGAAATATCCTCCCCATAATAGAATCTTAACTGAGTACATTAATTCAAAATATGTGTGACAAATAAATGAAGACAAGGTTGCACTACAGATTTTACATGGAAATATGTCACTTTAAGAAGTGAAGCAAATTTGAAACCATATGTCCCCCTAGAAAGCAACATATTTGTTTACAAACATTCATGAAAAGTGAAGAACTATGCAGAAAATAAACATAACTTCTTGAAAATCACTTAACCTGTTTTCCAAAAGGAGTCCTAAAATAAACGTGTGATCATATTGCAAATGCAGTCAATTCTTAAAAACACTGTGGGCAAATCTGTTTTCAAGAAGTACAATGATTAGCACGCTTTCATAATATGCTTTGGAGCGTTTGGGCCAAGTCCTGTTGCCTAAATGGTGATGCCAAATTTTGCTCTAGGTAGTTATATCTTTATTTACATATTATCTGGCCAGCAATTGTTGCAAATTGCTTATGTTCCAAAGAGCAAATTCTGAACCCGTACCCTAGTACTTTAGTCACTAAGCAATAATCATTCTGTCAGTCTGATATTAAATGCCGTGATGCTGTTACGTTTGTTACAGGGTGCATGTCCTCTGACTTGGTAGACTTTCTCTTTTCTTTTTTTCCAGCCATCTAAGATGCTGAACAAATTAAACTACTAGCACATCAGACAGAACAGCTAAGTATTAATAATTTTAAATTAATCACACTGCATCTGTTCTATTTGGTATAGACTAATACTGCATTTCCATCTAAGAAATTAATGAAATTATACAGCAATAATAAATAGGAAGTGTTATAATTCTTGTAGTGTAACACAATACATTGTTACAAGTAGGACTGTATGTTATAAATAGGGTTGCCAGGTCTTAGGGTACTGGTTGGAGTCTCAAGGGGTTGCTCTGCTTCTCCTGAGACAGCTCAGGGCAAATAGCACTGGAGAAGTTTGAGTTTTGTATGTGAGGGGGCTTTACAACCTAGTCACCCATGGTGTTTTTATGTTTGTTGCCTTCCCATAATATCAACATAGCTAAAAGCCAGGATGAAATGAGGCAACTGAATAGATATGTTGAGTGGATGCACTTGAGTACATCATGAATTTGGAACAAGGCAGAGAGTGGAGTGCCTGTATCAAAATGCATGAGTGGTCAAGTTGCTTACCTGTAACCATAGATTTTTGAGTGGTCTTCTGTGAATTCACACAGCTGGGTTATTCCTGGGCCTGTGCAGAGCATTCAGAACATTCTGGAATTGCTAGGCAGAACATGCCTTGATACATTTTTGGCGGTAACTCCGCCCACCCTAATGGACCCTTAAAAGGCGCTCCCGCCTAATTCCCCTCAGTTCCTTGACAGAGGCTGCAAATGGCAGCATCAAGAACATAAATCATATATATTATAATAGGACATAGAGGGGAGGATGGGTGGGTTTGTGTGAATTCACAGAAGACCACTCGAAGATCTATAATTACAAGTAAGCAACCTGACCATCTTCTTCGTGGTCTCTGTGAATCCACAGAGCTGGGTAGACTAGCTAGCTTCCTCTCCAGGAGGTGGGTATGTCCTGTACACAAGTAGACGAGGACTGCATACTGTGTTCAAACAACATCTGCATTTATTAACAACACATGCAATGTTAACCATAAACCCACTCAGTTATTGAATGGAGGAAAGAAGGACAGCCCTCCCAAAGGCAGCTTCGTTTTAAGAAAGAGTGTCCAGTCTATAGTGGGAGATAAAGGTCAGAGGTGACGACCAAGTGGCTGCATGGCAGACGTCCTCTAGGGTCACCCCTGAGAGGAATGCTGTCGAAGTGGAAACAGTTCTAGTAGAATGTCCATGAATCCATGGAGGTAGTGGCTTTCTGGCCAGGTCATAGCAGAGTGAGATAGTCGAAGTCACCCACTTTGAAAGGCGCTATGGTGAGATAGGTGCACCCAGTTTCGAGTCAGCATAGGAGACAAAAAGTCTAGGTGATTTCCTAAATGTAGCTGTCCGTTGTATGTAAAAGGTGAGAGCTCTCCTCACGTCCATGGAATGGAGAGTGCATTCGAATTCATCCTTTGGGTCCTGCATCAGAGCAGGCAAAATGACAGTTTGGTAGAGGTGAAAGTTGGAAACCACTTTTGGAAGAAAGGATATATCTGGTTTCAGAACGACCTTGTGTTTATGGAAGGAGGTGTATGGTGGATCTGAGTGTAATGCACACAGTTCTCCAGCTCGGCGTACCGAGATAATAGCCACCAGAAAGGCCATTTTCCAAGATAAGAGCCTTAGGTCAGTGGTTGCCATGGGTTCGAGAGGGTGCCTCACAAGTTGGGAAAGGACGAGTTCAAGACTCCAGCTTGGAGTGCTCTTGAGCACTGGAGGGTGGAGATTAGCGTAACCCTACAGGAACTGCTTGACTGTTGAAACTCGAAATGGAGATGGCTGACCTCTGGCCTAGAGTTCGATGGAGATAGCCACTAAATAGCATCTCAATGAGGAGATCGATAGTCCTAATCCAGAGAGATGGAGAAGGAACTGAAGAACAATCGGTACCGAGCAAGAGTCGGCGTTCAGGCCACGATCAGCTAGGAAGGATTCGAAGCGTGTTCATTTGTAAAGGTAAGATTTCCTAGTTGATGGCCTTCGGGCAGCGTCAACAATGGCTTGAATGTCCAGTGGCAGTCCCGGGAGAGCCAGAGCATTCGGAATCAGAACTGGAGCCATGGGCGTAGCCTCCATGCTGTCAGATGGAGTGTTTTGAGATCTGGCTGTCTTATCATACCATCTTGGATGGTGAGTAGATCAGGATAGTTTGGTAGGTGGAGAAAACGTTGCTTGGCTAGACGAAGTAACGGTGTGAATCACGGTTGATGAGGACACCATGGAGTGATGACGATCGCATCTGATTGGTCCCGATGCAGCTTGGCCACAACCCTTGTCAACAATGGGAACAGAGGAAACAGGTAAAGGAGTGGGCCTGTCCATCGAAAGAGGAACACGTCTCCTCTTGAACCTGGCACCCGGTTCCTGGCATAAAATTGACGGCACTGCCTGTTCGACAGGCTTGTGAAAAGGTCCACTTGTGGGGTTCCCCAGCGGCAGAACAGATCTTTCACCACTAGTCGGTGCAACATCCATTCGTGAACAGGCGAACTGGAACGGCTGAGCCCGTCTGCAAGAATGTTCTCCTTCCTGGGAGATGAATGGAGTGGAGATGTATATTCTTTTGAAGGCACCAGTCCCAGTGCAACATTTACCAAAACAAAAAATAAAACAAAACAAAACAAAAACAAAAACAAACAAACAAAAACCCAAACCCTCTTTGAACACAAGACCTGGAAAAACTTCACATGCCATGTGTGCTTTAGGTAAGCCCATATGGAACGCAAACCCTAGCAGAAATGGTATGAACTGCTTCAGCTATTCATTAGGGCTGTTAGGGAAACAAAATCCCCCTCCCCAAATTCTGTTTTGCTGTATTACTTTGTTCTCTGGGTTTCACCTAAACTCTGGTCCCATTGCCCTCATGCCCATCCACAACCACCTGACACAGATGCAGTTCCAACCTTGCTCCCCGTCTTTGCCTGGCCCACTGCTGTGACATCAGAAGAATCCACTCTGTGACTTCAGAAGGGTCTGATCTCAGGTTTTGGCCTTGAATTCCCAGGGAATGTGACACTGTGGACCTGACAACTCTAGATAATCTTGCTCAGTACCTGCTCGGTCAACTGGAAAGTTGATGAATGCTGTTACTGCATTACACTTCAGAGTAAAACTCATTGAACTCAGTGGGCCTTATTCTGAGTAAACAGAGCCATATGGACTTTATGATAAATAAAACTATTAATTAAAAAGGCATATAAAAATTGGTAACTTTCTCAGAGTGATCATGTGATAGATGCAAAAGAACAGGTAAACTCAATATATATGCAAAATAAAAGAGTATTAAGATCAAAACATTGGCCAGCAACAAGAAATTTTCCATAATGTCATATATTTAAGAATATCTGCAATACGGTTTGCATTTTAGGTGGCCGGTTCCACGACAGGAAAAAGTTCGCAAGATTCCGGATTACCGTTCTTTCACATCAGGAACTCATAAATCACACGAATCCTGGCATATTCGGAAGATGCAGCCAGATGCAGCCACTTTCAGTTTTCCTTAGTTCACACAGGCAAAGGTGGAGGGGGGATCGCCTCCAGATGATTAAAGCCAGGCAGGAGGCGGGGAGGAAGCAAGGAAGGGGTCATGGAGACCATAAATAATGAGAGGGAAGAAAAGGGCAAACAAACAAGAGATTGAAAGAGCGATCTGTCAACTTTCCCGTAAGCAGGGGGCTAGTCTCATTCCTGATTGTTTTCCCTGCCTCCGAAGCCTTGAATAAAGACAAGTGAAGGGAAGGACAAACAAACAAAAGGACGAACATGTGATCGGGCGTTTCCCCGCACACACGAATGCGCACACACACACACAAACTCACACCAGCAAAGCAGGGGCTTGTAGCGATCATCTTCCCAACCCCCAAAGCCTTCCTTTGAAACAGACAGGAAGGGCTCAGAGCAGATTTTCCAAAATGGGCTGCAAGCAGCAGAAGGGTGAATTTCTTCTCTCCAACCCCTCAGTGTATCCAGATAAAGCAGAATGGTCACTCCAACCAATCAGGATTCAGCTCTGCTCACAGTAATCCGAAAAAGTCAATGCCAGTTTACACAATGGTTAGTTCCCATGACAAATTATGTGCATTTTCACGAACTTAATCAAAAAAGTCTGGAAAACTAGCGAAAGCTGATACTGCACAACTTATGGGTTTTTTGCACCCCCTCCTTCTGAAAAGGGCGCTGTTGCTTCGAAATGCATGGGAACTATCAGGCTTCTTGTCACATTCTTTGAGGATTTATTTTGCTGTGTAAATGACCCCCTAGTTTCTTTCTAGTAGTCCTTCTCTCTTGAGTACAAATGGTGCTCTTTTTTATGAAATTCAGTTGCTGAACATTGTGACCTGCTAGATTTTTAACCCTCTTAAATCAAGAAAGCACACCTACACCTCACATCTGTTTTAGGCCCAGTAGTGAAAACTGAAAAATAAATGCAATCCCCCTAAGTAATTTAGAGTTATCTTGGTTCTCTTCAGTGTTCTTTGGAGGAATAAGCAGTTCCAGCTCTTTAAGACTATTGACATTTATTTACACTACTTTGACTTGCAGCAGAAATGAGGTACAGTGCTCTTTTTGTAGAACGAATAAAGTCTAAAAAGTCTATTTTATGCCAACAACTATCTTCCCATATATAAAATTAATCATCGACTTTATCATGAAGTTTTTTGATACACCCATTTACCCCACAAGACAGGAAAAAATATCTAAGATGAGAGCAATTTGCTATTTAAATGTTGTTTCCCCTCTTGGTTATGTTTTTGGCAACAAACATGACTTTTGTTAGAAATAGGAAATGATAGGATGAGGCCATGCCCTAAGGACATTGGTTGGGCTACATGCAGCCTTCAGGCTCCACTTTGCCCAGCCCAATTTTATATAATTTTCAGACACTTAAAGATATGCAGAAGGTATTTTTCATCATCATGGTTCTGTAACTTCTTCCCCAAACACCAATCAGATAATTATGTCATGAATTTTGCAAAGGTTCTCCAAAGTCCATCACATTCTATTTCCTCATTCGGCTGTGTTATCTTGTATTAAATGTAGGTTAATAGCTGCTCCTCAATTTTTCAAGCTGTTTTATCCAGAGTGAAACTGTGGAACAAAAGACCATACGACAACTTTGAAGAATCCCAGGGGTTGGGATGTTTGTACATACTTTATTAATTATAAGAGGTGGCCAAAGAGTCTTGATTGCTCATAAATCATTTTCAATGTCCTGTGCGGGCTTATAACAGCATAAGGGCTTCCTACACACAGACTCCTGGTGCTATAGCTCTTCTTACAATGCACATATGAGCACATGCCAACACGTGCCTATCATGGAGATCACCTTAAGACTCTTCTAAAGTGTTAAAAGCAACAGGAGGCATACACAACCATGGGATCCTGGGGGCCCTTGCCCACAAGATCCCAGGGTGACTGCACTTCCTGGACTACCCATGGGACCACACATTGCATGGGCATTCCTGAAAGTGCTCCAAGATGGCAGCCTCTATACAGAGAGCCTCATGCCATCATGAGTGCACACAGGGTTTAAAATTGTCTAAAGAGCCATCAAGATCCATTGGCTACCTCACATAGTTAATAAGATAACTACACACTGCACCACTACTCCATGAAACCTCTGCAAAGTCCTACCATCCCCGCACACTCTACTAGTTCATTTTCAATTTATCCCTTCGGCATGGTTAAAACAAAACAATGAATAGAAGTGTACCACTAATTTATGTATTGAATATATATGTGTTATTTCTAAACTGTCCAACAATGGAAGATCATTTCTCCCATGTCAATGGGGCAATGAATCCACTCTGGGTTTTATTCTAAACTTTAAAGGAGCTATCTAAAGTGCTGAATCCATTTTGGGGATATGGTTGATAATCCTGGATAGTTCCTTTAATGTTCAGACCAAAAACGAGGAAAGAGTCACTGCCCACTGGCATACGGTTCTGTTGCTCAATAGCCAGAGGCCTCTGGGCAGTTGACAAATTAGAGATAAAATCATGAAATACAAGGGTAATAAAATATAACCTAAGATATAAAATGAATGAGCCAAAGAATAAAACCAAAGTAAACCAATAGCAGTGCACCACAATACTGCAAAGGTCTAAAAAATACTGACACATTTTTAAAACAGAGAAACTAAAAGCCTACTAGAAGAAAAAAAAAAATTCACCAACTACTGAAAAGGCCAACTTGCATGGATGCACTTTATGTATATAAATAGTGAGATGGAAAATATATTCATTTTAATATCCGATGAACCTGGAATTTTAACATCTAGAAATTCTCCTAGTTAAACTACATGCTGTTTTATTAAATAATCTTGTCATCAGGTAACATGCTATGAACTGCTAAGATTACAGCTAAGATTACAATGCAAATTCTATAGTTCCATAGTTGAAGGTTTTGTAGAAAGCAAGTGCTGCTAACTAGATTATTGAGTTGTGGTTGGATTCAGTTTGATTGACTTTAACATGATGTATTTAAGAGAATGCCTTTAGAATCTAGATTGAGTCATTGAGTTGTTTCAGTTCACACTGGACATACCAAGTAAGTTTGTATTGCAACATCAGAATCAACCAATTTTCTGCTTAACAGTAAGGTAGGCAAATCTGTCCCCAACTATCCCAGATATGAAATGTCGAAAAGTAATGCATGCAAAGTACAGATACCAGAAGTGGAAAAAAACTTTGGCCAAAGATACTTGGCTATTATACAATTTGACATGGATTAGCTCCTTCAGCTCTTCTGATTCTTTTTCCGTACACTGAGACATACTGTGTACATCTATCTCAAAGAGAAGCAGTTAGCATTTTAATAAACAACAGTGGTAGTCTTATGTGTGTCCCCTGCCACCTGAAAAAAGCAGCTTGTCTTTCAGCCCCTCAGAAAAAGGATATCTATACTACATGGTTATAGCAGTTTGATCCCACTTTAATTGCCACAGCTCCATCCCATGGAATCCTGGGATTTGTAGTTTGTTGAGAGGTACTCAGAATTCTCTGCTAGAGAGTTCAGGTATGCTCACCAGAGCCACAACAATACAGCACGTTATAAGAAAATTCAAGGTAACTCACCAAATTGCAGGATTCTTAAGATGGAGCCATAGCCATTTAAAGTGTATCTGACTGCTGTAACTGTGTAGCATAGACACACTCACAATGTAAACAGATCAAAATGATTAAAGTAATTTATATTTATATTTAATCTGTGTCTCTCTTTCTGTATGCAGCTGTGGTTGACAGGCTTTTGTTTTAAAATATTCTGCGCTATTTAATCTGCACAGCAGTTCACAAATTGTTATTGATCACTACTGAATAAGATAAATTGATGACAAGAAAATGTTTTTGCTCCATAATGCACATAAAAATCATTAAGACTGCTTTTGTTTGACAGCATATAATAGTTGTTAAAGGAGATCAACAGCATTTTCGTTTACCTGACTATGTTATACAAAAAAATGTTTACCTGGTACCACTGTTTAACACTTATGCAACTAATTTCTAATCCCTCTGCCCGTTCTAATATCCATACAACACAACACCTGACAGTGCTTTATGCCTAGCTTTGAAGATTCCCTTTGGTCCTCTGTCATAAATTCTGTCTTTTGCCTAAAAAGCATAACATGCATTCTAATTCTTTGAAATATTCATCTACCTCAGGCACCTTCATGAAACTCCATTTAGAATATGAACTACACAACAAGGGTCCATTATGTTAACAAGAACACTTCCAAATATTTTAAGAAGTCTTTTTGCCATTGAATAATTTATTTTAAAAAGCACTTCATAAAGTTTAACCAAATTATAGTACAGTATTAACTTCATGAGAGAGCCAATGTGGTGTAGTGGTTTAGATGTTGGACTAGAACTCTGGAGATCAGGGTTCAAATCCCTGCTTGGCCAAGGAAACTCACTGGATGACGTTGGGCAAGTCTCTCAGCCTCAGAGAAAGGCCATGGCGAACCCCATCTGAATAAATCTTACCAAGAAAACCCTGTGATATGTTCACTTTAAGATCACAATACACTGGAAACAACTTGAAGGCACACAACAAGAACAACGACAACAACAAATTAACTTTAACAAAGAAATTGATTAAAATGGTAGTTATGTCATTGGCATTATTCTATTTTTTAAAAAAACACACACACCAGGAGTAGTAACTATTGGGTTCTCACTGAGCAAGAGCACCAACAAATAATGTAATGAAACAGAGAAGAATTATAGCCATTATAGAGGTTAACATTTCATTTATTTTATTCATGGTTTTGTCTGTCCAATTCCAAAGGGTACATTGGTCATATTGGACTTGCATCAATTAAAATATATATTTTATGGTATATGTTTTGCTAGGAGCTATAGCAAGGCCAATTTAAGATCCAATGAGCTCTTAAAATACTTCCAGAGAAGGGAAAAGGCATATTTAATATTTATTTTAAGATCTGAAATTGCTTTCATTAACTTTAAGAAGTAAGAGCAGCAAACATACATGAAAAAGGTACACGTAGAGCTGCCCTCGGGATCCGGTGACGAAGATAAGGGTCAGCGTTGCTTTTTATTCTGGGCAACCTCGACGACCACAGAGCTTGGCCTCGGGTGGTTCTGGAGCCAATCTACATGGTCTCCCCCAACACAGTACAGTCGGTCTATTTTCTTAGACATTGACTGGATGGACGATGGGTTTTCCCAGGGCCCCTGTGCCAGTTTGAGCAGAGAAGGCAGCAGTGGGATGGTAGCCGATGGCAGTGCCTTCAATTGGATCCTTTGGGAGATTGGATCCACAGAGTCAGTCACCCGGTCCTCTAGCTTCAAGTCAAGGGCATGTGCCATTCTGATCATCTGTTCCCCAAAGGAATGAACATCGTCAGTCGGTGAGGTGGATTCATCATCAACCAACTCGGTCCTTGGAGAGGGCATATAAGGCCTATAGAGGTCCCAAGAAGCAGCAGAGGATGAAGATGAGCCTTCAGAAGAGGGACTATGGGCCTGTGTCAGTGTGGGGGAGCGAGGCTGCGGGGTCGGAGGGGTATGAGGCAGCAGACATTGTTCAGGAGGGGAGACCTGAATCACGGCATCCTTCTTAGTCACAACATCCAAAACAGCAGGGTGTGGAGATTGAGCAATTGAGTGGCCAGTGAGTGTCGTGTCAATTGCCTCCCCACTTGGGGTGAAGATCTGCAATCCCAACAGAGATCCCAAACCCGCTCTGCAAATGGATTGGGCCAGGTCACATGCGGAGTAAGCGGGGACATCTTCTGTGGTGGCAGGAACCTGACCCCAAGGCATCTCTTCAGATTCAAGGATTTCCACATCGACATCCGAGGAGTGACTTCCAAGCAGTTGGGCCCATGACACAACCAGAGCTGGGGATGAGTCAATGTGGATAGGAGGCCGTGGAATATCCGGTTCAGAAGGAAGCTCCACTGTCACAACTTCAGGTGAACCCGACGGGGTGCGTGAGCGGCAAGGTTCAGATTCCGCAGTGATGGTGAGCGGCAATGGGTGCACAAATGTGTCCTCAGCCTCTAATACTTGACGAGGGGGGACCTCCGGGATGCCATGATCTGCAGGTTTAGACTTCTTTGCCTTATCCTTTGCTCTTCCATCATCATGTTTGGAGAGGTGCTTCTCCTTCTTCTTCTTCAACGGCTGAGAGGTTGAAGAAGTGGCAGCATGTTTTTGGCCTTTGGCGGTGGACATGGCCTTCTCCTTAGAGGCCTCCTTCGATGTCGAAGGGACTGGTTCTAGAACTGGTGCCGATCGGTCATGAGTCAAACCCGACGATGCATGCCGACGTGAGGAGTGCAGGGCCTCGGGATCAGACGCGGTGGAATGGCGCCTGGAAGGACTTTGAGACTGACAACGCTTTTGTCCAGAGGATGGAGGAAACCAGGATCGTTCATAGCCTCGAGGCTTGGAAGGGGGAGCCGAGACAGAGGTCGAAGCTGGAGCGGAGGCAGGGAGCAGTGCCTTTTCATAAAGGAAAGATTTCAGTCAGGAGAGCCAATGTTTCCGGGCTTGTGGTGTAAACGCCTTACAATGGACGCATGTGTCGACATTGTGAGCCTCTCCCAAACAGATTAAACAGCGGGAATGGCCATCCGCACTTGGGAGCTTTGCTTGGCAGATAACACATTGCTTAAAAGCTCCTTTGCCAGACATTTTCAATATCAATAACAACAATAATAATCGCAGGAGAAGAAATCGTAGTCAAACCAGTCCGAGGTCAATAGGAAGATCCGAGGCAACGCCAAAGCCGAAGGAGTGGGACAAAATCGTAGTCGGGAGAGTCAGAACCAGAATTACCAGAAGCCGAATACCACAGCCATAGGAAAAAGCAAAAACCATAGTCAGAGCCAAAGCCAAGTCAAACCAGATCAATTAGGAAGAAAAACACCTAGCGCAAAGAGGTTCCTTTAGCTGCTAATGCGGCGGAAAGAAAGGAACTGAGGGGTTTTTAGGCGGGAAGCCCTTATAAGGGACCATTAGGATGGGCGGAGTTACTGCCAAGAATGTATCAAAGCACGTTCTGCCTAGCGATTCTAGAAGGTTCCGAAGCTCTGCGCAGGCACAGGAGTAACCCAGCTGTGTGATTCACAGAGACCACGAAGAAGATCAATGTAAGTCACCAGCTTTCCACACTCTACCATATTCTTTAAGGTACAGCAGATACTATTTTAACTAGTTAATTTTCTAATGTCAAACATCTTTGCCCCTTTCCTTCCCAATTAACAATTAATGTCATTGCATCAAATATACTTTATGGTCAATGAAGAAATATCTGATAAAATAGATAATGTATAGTGTTTGTCAATGCGACTGAAAAAGATAACCAATAAGCAAAACCAGTGAACATGTTACTGAAACACCAGGAATTTCATGCTCATCTTGTGGACCATAAAATCATTATTAGCATGACTCTCAACAACTGAATTAGGTTAATTTGCACTGACGTATAAAAATGAAAATAGCATTAAAATAAAATTTCAAGGTAATTACTTCAAAAGTGACCAGTCAGTCAACCATTTAAAAAAATCCACAGAAATAATATCAGAAATAATGGAAGCAGGTGCAGGGATACCAACTTTATATGGTAATCCATCAGAGAGCAGCATTCATTTTATAAGAATTAAAATAAGATGCATGCTAGGATTTTGAAATACATGGACCATTCTTTCTTTCTGAAATTGTATAACTGCCCAGCATCAACACTGCACTGTTTGGTAGAGCATTGATAACTTTGTAATGACAGGAATATAAAGATTTCAGAACAACATATACTTTAAAACTGAACCAACAATTAAAAACTTGGGTACAAAGGTGGAAGGCAATGCCAATAAACTTCACCTATTGGCGAAATTCAAAGCAAGATCAAAAGGTGGGTCCTCGATTTGTTTGTTGAAAAGGTGCAGGGTAGGGATGAAATTAACTAAGGGCTCGTCTACAGTAGCCACTTAAATCTGGGGACAGTCCAGAGCACTGGCCCAGACTGATCACGATGGCAGCCATACACGCCAGGCTGAATCCGGTGTGATGACCATCATTGTCCATACAGGCCTGCTGGGTCAACACCACATCAACCCTGCTGGCCCATGCCCTGTTTTCAGAGCCACCACTGCCGCTTCTTCACTGGCCAAGGAGCCCCATAGAAAGCCTGGACATGTGATCAACAAGGAGTGGGGTTGTTCTACCCCCTCCTTGTTGAATGTACAGGCACCCCATTCTGAACTCAGCAGAAGTGACAGCATGCCAAGCAGACTTTCCATGGAGCTCCTTGGCTGGTGAGGAAGGGGCAGTGGCTTCTCCAACAGGGATTCATCCCCTTCCCTGTGCAGCTCCACACAGGGTAAGGGATATGGCCCTGTGTCTGCATGTGGACAACTAGATCAGGTGAAATCAGACCCAGTCCAGCTGTCTAGACAACAAAAGACCATGTGGTCACTCCAGAGTTTCGAGGAAACCTTGGGGTTTTCCTCAACTTTGCTAAGTTCGGAGCAAAGTTGGGTTAAAGGCACAAAAATGTGGATCCTTCCTGGAAGTAGCCTTATGTCATCTAGACTGCCAGCACAAGATTCAGGGTGGGTCCACATTTTTTTCCAGTGTAGACAAGCCCCAATTTATTACAGGAAGATTGTACAACTGCTGTTGTGCTTCTGCAATGTGTTGAATAAGCTCTTTGCATAAGGAACAATAAATGAAGTTGTTAATGATGCTGCATCGCTGAAGAGTAACAGAGGAGATGATGCAAAATATATCTGAGTTTATGTACAACAGTAAATTCTAACTACATTGTTAATTAACCCTGCCTTGAGCCCTTCTTTGCTGGAGGGCCTGCGAGACACAGAACTGCTGGGATCACTCACCATTCATATTCTTAAAGATGTTTAAAATGGGGAGAATCTGACGATAATAGGGCACTAAGGCTTCCCCCACCATGTCAGCTGACACAACCAAGTGCTGGAGGACTTTGAGCGTGATGCAGATGACCTGTCGATTTCGAAGGTTCAGCGCATCTTTGATAAACAAAAAAAAGAGACAAGTAGAAAACATTAGAATTAATTTGAAGAATGTATAGTGGAGCAGGAGAAATCCTCTAATGGACAAATTTAATTAAACTGTACTCTGCTGGGGATTGTAAGTGGGCCTTTATTAGCCCAGCTTTGAAGAAACTCAAAGATGGATTGCAGCCCCAATGTTATAAAACACTGCCTTGTCTGACTGTTATTTGTTCCCACAATTTGTGCTGACTCCTCACTAACCCCAAGAAGGCAGCTCATTATTCCTTCTTGTTGCCTATGTTACTGGTTCCAAAAAAAAAAAAAAGGGGGGGGGATAAAAAGAAAAGAAAAGAAAGAAAGAGAAAGAAAGATCACTAAGCACCAATGGGACTAATGGAATTGCAAAAGCAACCTACAAAGGTTGACAACAGAGACATTCTAGTGCAACAATTAGCCTGTTTGTATCTGCTTGCTTGGCAATCATTTTATTCATTTCAATTAACAATTCCTACTATTCTGAGAAGCCAGCACAATGAGACAAATGTTTATAGAGAAAAGCTTGTAGGCTTCTTTTAAAAGACAAACAAATCTGATAACTAAGGATTCTATCTTGCCTACTTGAGAGATTTTTGTGTAGTTTCAGACAGCTGAATGTTGTCATTGCTTTCAATATATCTTTTGTCCCTGTGCCATTCTGGGTTTCAGAAAATCAGGCAAAGAATATTGTATTCTCCTTTGTCTTTCATGAGTAATCATATTTTCAAATGTATAATTTGAAAGCAAAAGCTTTCATGTTATTGGCCTCTGCCTCCTAAATTATGCAGCTTGGGAACAAATGTCACAAATCATAGGTTTTAATCATTGCCATATCTCCACACATATGCAAAGTGAATGGAAATAAGGGTGTAAATGCCATCAATCTCAAAGGACAATTTTAATCCCACTTACAAAGCTCTGTAAGAGTTCTAATGTTTAAAGTCTAGGAAGGATGAAGGGTGGACAACATTTTGAAACACTTTTCAAAAACAACATATAAATATTAAAGGATCGTTGCAACATTCAGCACACCATAGATGTCAGGGTCTGAAAGGGGATCAGAAAGGATATGTTATGAACAAACAGGAATACTTATATATCCTGAATACAGAATGATTGTCAAGGGAAGGAAATAGAGAAGTAGACACTTTATTAAATGGAACATGGCACAACATCAAGGCCAGTGTAGATGTGGGTGGCTATAATCATGTGGCACTATCAAGAAGACTGGTATGAGCATAGAAAGTGAGATGCTTCTGTTGCATAAATAACTCACCTTGGAGCTATACCTAGCATATTACATTCCACTTACAGTGACAGTATCAGGTGGGTTCTCCATCTAAGGTAGTCTGCACTGTTTGACCAAATCATCACTGTCAGAGATTGTATTCCCATTCTCAGGCTACAACATCATGTCCCCCATACCTTATCTCAACCAAAACAGCTTTTCCTGGAACCTTTCCATATGCCACAGCAAGTGTTTTTCACCACATCCACCCCAGTACTTGTACAAACAATGAAAACAAGAAAGTAGCCAACAACTAGAATCATAAGAGTTGGAAGAGACCACAAGGGCCATCCAGTCCAACCCCCTGACATGCAGGAATACACAATCAAATCATTCCTGACAGATAGCCATCCAGCCTCTGTTTAAAAACTTCCAAAGAAAGAGACTCCACCACACTACGAGGCAGTGTATTCCACTACTGAACAGCTCTTACTGTCAGGAAGTTTTTCCTAATGTTTAGGTGGAACCTCTTTTGCTGTAGTTGGAACCCATTGCTCCATGTCCGAGTCTCTGGAGCAGCAGAAAACAAGTTTGCTCCATCCTCAGTATGACATCCCTTCAAATATTTAAACATGGCTATCATGCCACCTCTCAACCTTCTCTTCTCCAAACCTAAACATATCCAGCTCCCTAAGCCACTCCTCATAGGGCATGGCTTCCAGACTTTCACCATTTTGGTCATCCTCCTCTGGACACGTTCCAGCTTCTCAATATCCTTCTTGAATTGTGCTGCCCAGAACTAGAAACAATATTCCAGGTGAGGTCTGACCAAAGCAGAATAGAGTGGCACTACCATCAGCTATCACCAGGTGGACTGAGAGTGTTTGGCTTGAAAACAAGGGAAGCAGGCAAAGCAGAGGTGACATGGTGATTCTGAAGGACCCTCACCCCATGGCTTTTTTTTTTTTACTTTGTTTGTGTAGCAAACAGAGTGATTCCCTCTCTTTTAATATGTTCCCATTGCACACCATACCTGTCTCCCACCAGCTGCCATTTTCCTTCCCACTGTTGCTCATTGCTGGGGTGGGTGGGTAGGAAGAGGAAAGTGGCAGCCACTAGAAGGCAATTGTCAGTAGCACAAAACTGCCTCTTAAAATAAAGAAGACTCCCTCACCCAAACTGCCAAAAGCAAGAGAAGAAAGGACTCAAAATGTTAAGGTGAATTTTGACTAATCTCAATATTCCTAAAAGTGCCCTGAAAATTGGGGAGGAGGGGGAGAAGGCATTTTCCCTCAAATCTGTTTACAGTTGGGACTGAGTGAAAACATAATATTTCTATCCTGTTTTTCTGCTTTGATCAGACCTCACCTGGATTACTCTGTCCAGTTCTGGGCACCACAATGGAACTGGATTGTTAAGGCTTGACCCCATTATCACCTCTTCAATCAAGTCACCCATTGGTTTTGTAAGATCACAGGGCAGAACATATTCAAGACCTGTAACTGTGAGACTTCAGGATCTGTTTCTCCACTGCAGTCGACTACACATTGCTTTGTACCTTCTGACAGAGTTACAAGCTTGGTGGGGAATGCTGTGGATGTCGTATATCTGAATTTCAGTAAGGTCTTCAGCAAGGTTCCTCATGATATTCTTGCAAACAAGCATGATATTCTTGCAAACAAGCTAATAAAATATGTGACCGCTAGGTGGATTTGTAATTGGTTGATTGACTGAACCCAAAGGGTGCTCACTGGTGGCTCCTCTTCACCCTGGAGAGACTTGACTAGTGGGGTGCCACAAGGTTCTGTCCTGGGCCCAAAGCTATTCAACATCTTTATCAAGGACTTGGATAAGGAATAGAGGGCATGCTTATCAAATCTGCAGATGACACCAAATTAGGAGGTGTTGCTAATACCCCACACCACAATTCAAGAAGGATATTGACAAGCTGAAGCACGTCCAGAGGAAAGTGACCAAAATGGTGAAAGGTCTGAAAGCCGTGCCCTATGAGAAGCAACTTAGGGAGCTGGATATGTTTAGCCTGGAGAATAGAAGGTGAAGAGGTGACATGATAGCCATGTTTAAATACTTGAAAGGGCTATATTGAAAATGGAGCAAGCTTGCTTTCTGCTGCTCCAGAGACTAAGGACTCATATGGACCGACAGGAAAATCCAGCTTACCTTCAGAGTATCCTGGTCTGCAGTGACCAGGGGCTTGTCTACCTGATTGCCACACAACCAAGGCGAGTTCAACAGAACTGTTCACACACAGTTCTCCCTTCCAAACTCACAACAGTCCACTAATTCACAATATGTGCAGCCACACGCCTATGGCCACTTTGTTTTTTTTTCTCCTCCCCCCATGCATGCTAATGTAGGTCTTTTGCCATGGCTTGAAGGGGCTTTGGACATCCTTTTAAGTGAAGGTAAGTCCAGTTAATAACAATATGAGTATGCTAGTATGCACTTCTCTGAACAACTGCAGCATATACAAAAAAAGAAAGAAAAAGAAAGAAAAAAGAGGAACTTCTAAAAAGTGAAATTGAAACAGAGAAAGAGGCATTTCCTCTGACTGCCTGGCCCAGGGAGCCTCTTCCTGACCTCTTCCACCCGCCCACCAAAAATGCCTCCCTCTGGCCTAACACCAATATTGCTTTGGAGTGTAGTACACACTCATGCATGAATATCCAGATTTTCTGCTCAAATCTGGAGTAAATCCCCACTTTTTGGTGCAGATTAAAGCCCTAAGGTACTCAAAAGGCCCGGATTCAAGCTGCACGTCATCTGGACAGCTCACAGTGAAAATGAGGTGAGGTCATTTTATTTGGCCAGTGTAGACAAGCTCTAGGACACAGAGCAATGGATTCAAACTAAAGGAAAAGAGATTCCACCAAAACATTAGGAAGAACTTTCTGACAGTAAGAGGTGTTCAACAGTGGAATCTACTGCCTCCGAGTGTGGTGGAGTCTCTTTCTTTGGAGGTTTTTAAACAGAGGCTGGATGACCATCTGTCGGGAGTGCTTTGATTGTGTATTCCTGCAGGGCAGGGGATTGGATGGCCCTTGTGGTCTCTTCCAACTTTATGAATCTATGGGCTCATTTACATGGCTGGTTTTATTACAATTAATTGCGCTTTAGCGCTTTCCCGCATCAGTAGTGGGTAGTTTACATGGTGTATGTTTACATAGCTATATTTTGTGGCTCTTTGATTTTTTCCGCTTTGAGATTCACACAGCCACATGTGGTGGGGGCATGACCAAGCATTGGAGAAGAGACAAAGGAATGCCATAGGAATGTCTGCCCTGGCCCCAACTCCGTGTGCTTAACAGCTGAAGGACGAAGAATGTCACCCTTTGCCTCTTCCCCCACCCCCAGCTCCCTGCCCACAAATTAAACTCCAAATGGAAGTTTTTTTCTCCTTGCTTAACAGCATTTTCTTGCCAAATAAACAGACCGTCAAAATAGCAGGGAGAAAGAGAAAAGTTTCTCTCTCTCTCTCCCTCCCCCAATCACAGTGCAGCTCTGCTGCAGCCCTTAGTGAAATGGTTTCTCTCCCTCCCCCAAGCACAGGATCACAGCTGACGAGACGGAGCTTTACAGACTTGCAAAATAGCAGAGAGAAGGAGAAGGAATGTTCCCTGACTGAAAATTGTTGGAAATCCTTTTTGTTTGCAAACTGGCTTGCAAAATAGCAGAGAGGATTTTTCAAAGTTTCCTAATCACTACTGAATCTCCCTCACTCACTCCCCCTCTTTTAAACCCACCCCTTCATCATACCAACCAATCACAGTGCAGCTCTGCTGCAGCCCTTATTGGAATGGTTGTTTACACTACCAATAATGTGCTACTTTGCAAATATACCGGCAAAAGTAGCGACATCCCTTGCCACGCTATATTTGGGTGTTTTACCTTCCCCCCTTCTGAATGAGGTGATGCTGTGGTGTGATCCGTGGAAACAATGAGCTATCTTTGCAGTATATTTAGAGGGATATTTGCCTGTGTAAACGAACTCTATGATTCTATAAGTGGCACTGCTCAAGATAAATTTCTGTGGAACTCCACTTCACAGTAACTGCCCAATTCTCTTCATGTCAGTGAATGTTGTTTGAACACAGTTTCAATTCATGTAACAGCCAGTTTCCAAGAAGAATCTGTGATGTTAATCACCATGGAGCTGAAAGAAAATCTATATGCTAGGCTGCTAATCTGACAATGTTAACAGTAAAAGTCCAATATTGAAGGTAGGATCTCACATATGCAAAGCAAGTACTTTTCTGCTGATGCTGATTTTGCTATCTCTTTTCAGGCAAGTATTGGACTTCAAGTTTTTGGAAAGACACATGGATTACTCTTCATGTTCCTATATATGTGCACATACATCATTTTTTGGCAATGTGTACATATGCTACAAATAAACATCATGCATCTGAGTACAAATGGAAACAATTTCCAAAATCAAAACTCAATATTCTGATCTTAAAATATCTCTTTATAGCATTATTGTGAAATAAAAGACTACACCTGCTCAATTCTTTGCTCCCCCATCCAAAGAAATTGATAGAATAATCCAGTAACTGTATAATTACAAAAACAATAGCTAAGAACTTAATTTACATAAGAATTAAAGCAGAGCTCATTCTGACAAGGATTAAATTTATTTTGCTTGTGGGGGCAAGCCAGTATTATGGAATCTAATTCTAGATTATCTTGAATATCTTATTTGTCCCTTGTATCTTTTTTTTTGTCAGAAAAAGGTTACCAGATGTTCCACTTAAGGCTATATCAGAATATTAATAGAAAGGAACAGCCAGAGCACAAAAATATTTCACACAATATTCAGTAGTAAATACAGCAATTTTTAGCATGGTAAAAAAAGAGGGGGATTTCTCCTCTGTATTTCAGTGTTTTTGAGTACGACCAAATAAAAGCAGTTTGATTTGCACCTACAAGATCTGTCTATTAAATAACAAGACTGTGTTTCTACCTTTCAGACAAATCAGGGAGAACTTACTGTGAACACCTGAGTGGTGACCCTGAACATGTCTGAACCTGCATGACAAACATCAACACTCTCGGCCATTCAGTTAATTTGTCAGTTGTCTTTTAAAGCAGCTGTGTTGTCTGTTGTGTGCTGGAAAAATGCTAAGTTTAAAAGTTGAGCAATGTGACATTCTGTAGCAACTTGAGGCAGACCCAAACCTTTTTAAAAAAAATCATCACTTGTTATGAAACCTGGATCTTCCAGTATGATCCTGAGACAAAACAACAGTCAATACACTAGAAAACACCATCACCACCAAAAATGAAAAAGCACATCAAAGCAAGTCCACATTCAAAGCCATGCTCATTGTTGGGGTTTTTTTTTTTTACCCCAAGGGCATAATTTTGGCAAAAAGCATTCCAGATGACAGAACAGCGAACCAACATTATTATAAGGAGGTTTTGACAACGCTAAGAAAAAGAGTCAGAAAAAAAAAGGCCGAGACTGGAAAAATTGTTTCATTCTTCATCAAAACAATGTGCCTGCTCACACAGCACTTTCTGTGAAGTGGTTTTTGGCTGATAAACACATTACTACACTTGGACATCCTCCATATTCGCTAGATATGACACCATGTGACTTTTTTCTTTTCCCTAAAGTGAAATTGGTGCTTAAAAGAACACATTTTGAGTCGATTGATGCAGTACGAAGAAAATGGCAGATGTGTTGACACAGCTGACAGAAACTTCTGCTCTATGCCTTTGACCAGTGGAAAACAAGACTGCTTCAGTGTGTGAGTGTGAATGGGGAGTATATTGAAGGGGACAAGCATTAGAACTGTAATACATATAAATAAAGATGGGTTATTGTATCACTTTCATTATTTAATATATAAACCTCATATCTCTTCTTTTGCTCTAGCTGTTCTAGATCATCTAAAATGCTTCTGTACCCTTGAGTAATGGTTTTGACATCTAGTGGGTAAAGAGGCAGAAACCAATCTGAGCTGATGTTTTTTGCTGGACAGCTTGGAGGAATCTGTTTTTCTCCAAGATGTCAAATACTATAAAACCTTCTCTGGAATAAACTGATATTTACACAGGGGAATATGACTATGTTCTACAATATGCATTCTTATTGAAGGCCTAAAACATGAAGATGATGATGACAATGATGAAGACAATTTTGCAAAAGTTTAGTTTATTCCACTGAAGGCAGGAAGAACAGTCAATGTCAGATCAAATTAACTTCTCCCAATTTTGCTATCACTTCCTTCTGCACTCTAAATATTGGTCAGTAATCTGCTGCCTAAAAATCCTAAAGTGGGTCTACAACAGTTTCAAATTGTATTTCTGATGTTTCCTTCAATGTTCCTTCTTCACTTCTGATTGCATCTTTGTATTCATTTATGCTGAAACTGAGAACTAAAAAAAAAAACTTTTTTAAAAAGCAAGATGGAATCCTTGAGCACCTAAGAAGAAAATAGTTATTATGCATTATCTATACATTATCTAGTAATGTATAGTAATGAATTTATCTAGTAATCAGTTTTGAGTTAGGAAATAACCTGATGCCAAATAAAGCCCATGTCCCTTTCAATATTTACCACAGCTGTAACTGCATTTTTATATGCAGGGGAGCTGGATTTAATACTTAATGACACAATCCTATACATGTCTACATGGCTTACTAAGTTTAAGTCCCTTAAAGCAATTGGAATATATCATTCTTCCACCAATCAATCAATCTTTACTACACTGATATCTTCCCTTTCCTCCAATGAGGTCAAACCACGTACGTGATCGCACCCACTTATTTGACTCATAGCAATCTTGTCAGGTCCTGTGGACTAAGACATGGTGACTGGCCCAAGGTCACTCAGCAAACTTAATTGTCAGGTGGTGGATGGTCATGAACTGATTGCTTATCCAATTGGTTGTTGTTGTGTGTCTTTAAGCCATTTCAGACTTATGGTGACCCCAGGGCAAACCTATCAGAGGGTTTTCTGAGGGTCGTGAGTGTGTGATTTGCCCAAGGTCACCCAGACTTGTCCAATACTGCACTGGCCTGCCTAACATATATCATATGTCAAGCCAGGGTGGGCAACATACTGTTTACTTTTGCACACCCACATCCTGAATTGCTACTACATTTCACCAGTACATTCTTGCACTAAAGCCACATGGGGGAAACACACTTTGGTTTGAAATAACTAATTCTCCCACAAACGTCTAGGATCCTTAGTTCTAAAACAAGATGTGCCCCCCACCTTGTTTCAGAGCCCAGTAGAATTTTCCTCCTTTTTTTTTGCCACATCATCAAATTTCAGTGTCACATTGTGGGGTGCTGCTCAGAACAGGGTCTGGGTGATAACATTGCTTCCTGCATCCACCAAAGTTGCCCATCCTTGTATTAAGCCAAGACATCTGGAAGCAGTTTGATTATCTCCACAAAGCTATTTTAATGGATTCAATATATTCTACAGCTTGAAAAGAAAAAAATACATAAAATAGGAGATCCAAAACAGTTTCCATTACATCAGTCTTTGGTTTCAAACTAACACCCCTTAAATGTCAAAATAACTTTTCCTTGTGCAGCCTTGCACTGGTGCAACAAATTTACTGGCAAGTCTATTTTGTTCTACTTCTTTTATTCTTCTGATTGCCTATCTTTATTATGCCCTACATTTCACTTCAGCCTCTGTCCATGTCCATGTGGTTTTTCAATTTAATTTCCTTCTGCTAATTTGATCTCCAGCTGCTTGCCATATTTCTATCATCAGTATTTTGTTTCTCCTTTCTACAGTAGAGCTCCCCTCAAGCTGTATCCAACCTCTCCCAAAATTTTCCATTTTGCACAATTGTCTCCAACCTTTTGTTTTTTCATTTCTTTCTACATTAAAGGATGTAGGTTCGAGTTAACCCTCCAGATGTGAATGTAGAAAAGCCTCCTTTTAAATATGTGTGGTAGTAGCTTCTTATAAAAGCTGTGCATGATGGGAAATAATAACAAGAAAATTCTGCTTCTTGCAACACCAAGAATAGCTGAAGAGACATTTTCAGTGCTACAGAATTCAATTTAGACATGGTAATTGCAAATGCACTTTTTTGACTTCTGAATGTCAATGATTCAGTATTTCACAGCCTTTGATAAAAGATGGTTTCTTCAAGATAGTTATCCAGGAAAATGTTGTTTAAAATAAGCCTTTGGTTTTAACCTAACCCAGATATCTTAAGCCATATCTTTTTCAACAGGAGAGAGCTACACTGAGACATGATAGGTCTTCCACTGAGATCAGTGGGATATAAAAGTGCTTAGCCCAGATAGGAACATGCATTCAGATTTTAAATGAGGGGTGGGGATAATACAAGATTATAGGAAGTGATTAATCTAATTTAGAATGGTGCGGGGGGGGGGAAGAATGGCAATTAGAGACATTTTGCATGTGCATTTTTTATTAAATGACAACAGGTGAATAAAAACATGTCAGAAAGCCAAAATTCTGACTTTTTTAACAAGCGAGCCTGCTGACACATTTGCTTTTGATTGTTCTCACTTAGTTCCTCTATGTGAGGGAGAAGCTTTTAAAAAGGACATTCCATTTCTGGTTTGTTTAGCATAATGTATTAATTTTTCTCTTTCCTGACAAGCCAGATTCTTGCATGGGGTTCACCTCTCATATTAAAGAAACTATGGATAGAAGATTTGCAGTTTGTTTAATGGTTTCCACTGGCAGTGTGCATGAACATGTTGCTCACAAACAAAGCGTTCTATAGATACTTGGTTTATTATTACATGGGACCAAGGCTAATATCACTGTTGCTGTCGTGTTTTTTTTTTCCATAATACTTTTTATTAATATTATTATCGGTAACAACTTATCACAGATGTTTTTGTTTTTAAAAAATATGAGCTTCTAACAGTATGCTTAAGGCGACTGACCTTAAAAGTGACCAAAGGATAACAGTAATAAAAAGATCAAAAAGAAAAAAAATAATCCAAATAATCTCAATATATAGAAAAAATGCAATAAACAATAATGCTAAACAAGAAAACTTCTAGAGCTTAGATGAGCCCACAGTCTCTGATCTGTAGCAGGGAAACCTCATTGCTCCTGTTATGGCTCAAGGATGGGGCCAAGACTCTGAGACTACTGCAAGTGCAAATCAGAAACTAGACCAGCAGTGAGAAAGAATCAAGCTGCCAGACTCACTCGGTGGCTTCTTTGCAGTCCTGGCATGCCCCCCCCCCCGTTGTCCCCACACTCGGGCATGGCTGCTACTACGTCTCCGTCTTCTTCTCAGCAGGCAGCAAGCCTGGCTTGGGGATCCTGAGCCAGCAGCCAATCAGGACACAGCTGGGCCTGCCCTGATTGGCTGGAATTTGTGCTGTGTGGCCAATTGGAGTTGAGCGTTATGCTTGATTCTGACTGGCCAGTGGCAAAAGGGAGGGTGCCTCTTGCTGCAGGCTTCTCTCTGGTCTAGCAGCCGGGAATAAATTCTTGGTTGCCACACCAGACTAGCTAGTTGTTCTCCAGGAGCTGACCCGCCCACCCAACCTCTAGGTAGGGGAATTACTCATGTGTTGCATACTTCATAACTGTCACAACATTGGGGGGTGGTTGGTATAGGATCCAATGTCATCAGTACTGGAGGCCTCCGTCACTGAGAGATCATGGAGATTCCCTCCAGAGGTATTGGGGGAGGTTATTGGACGGGAGGACATGCCAGCTCGGGGCATGCACCTTCTGGGTGCCCCCTTTTTCCCCTCAGGGGAAGGGGGGAGGAGGTTGGACACCAGGCACTTGGGTCTGTGTGGACTCCTCTAACTCCTGGGTGTCACTTTTCAGCAGGTGGGCCAACAATGGAATCATCGACCAGCAGGTGGGTTGTTTGATGCCTGGATCCGGACCCATGTGTGGAACCAACCAATTGCAGCTGTCATCAATAAAGTTGTGGCCATTTATTGCCAAACAATGTCAATTTTTGTGTCTCTTTTATTGGGGGGGCATCTTGCTTGGACACACAATAGATTGTGTGACTGCATAGACACCACCAAAATAACTAACTGGTAAGCAATCAGTCTTTCTTCTTAATCATCTCTGAGCAATTGCACATATGGGAGGGTAGCAAGTTAACAGAAGGTGGGAGCAAGCCTATCATCCAAAGGTTTCATGACAACTATCAATGTGTCATCTTGCATTAAGCATTAAATTATATATGACCGCAGAAAAAGATCTTCTTTTGACATATAATTTAGTTCTTAAAAGTGTTCTTGCAGAAGACAACTCAAAGATAGATCAACTGGTGGAGTTGTGATGCAATAGCAAAGCAACTAAATGAGAGATTATGAAATTACAAAATGATCCTTAGATTCCTCAATATACCTACAAGGATGATATAGGAAGGATGAACATGCCAAGAAAACACTGCTTGGATACATGTGTTATGGGAATGGAGATCATGTATGTGCACACTTATACATGTCCAGAACTGAGATGGGTAACTGTATCTAAGGTTTCAAAGTTTGTTATCAGGACCCAAACACGAAAACAGGAAAAACTAAAAACTGTTATGTTTTTTTCTTTAATAACATTGTGATGCCTTAGTTAACCAAAATGTAATGTATTACAGGAGGAGTTTTATTTATACCATATCATTTCCCAATCTCTGACTTGATTATTATTGTCTTTTCCCTTCCTATTAGCTGTTTCTCCCTTCTGTCTGTATGTAAGTTACACTGGGACTTGTCATTCTCAACAGAGTATGTCAATTAGACAGATTTGTAGCTTTCTCTGTCTCTCAGACTACAAATCCTAGTTAAACTGCATAAGTAGCAATAGCATTTATATTTCTATACCACTTATCAGTGCAAAGCACTCCCTAGGCAGTTTACAGTTGTTAGCTAATTTTCCCCAACAATGTGGGTACTCATTTTACCAACATACAGAAAGATGGAAGGCTGAGTCAATCTTGGAGCTCTGTAGGATCAAACTCACAACATTTTGGTTGCAGTACTGGCATTTAACCACTGCACCACCAGGGCTCCTTACATATTTTCTGTTCTGAAGAAGGAACAGGGCCAAAAACTCGCTATTGAGAACATTGTTTGTTCTACTCTAAGGACTTTTTCGGACATCTCAAATACAACGCAAGCAGCCTCGTCGCGTTGCGAGGCTGCTGTGCTGCAGGGCGTCCCTTTCAGATGACGCTCTCCCCTGCTGGTACTGTTGCGGTACCGCGGGGACATTTGAGCGTTATATTTCGCCGGTTTTTAATCACGATCAACTTTCGTGATTAAAAACCGGCGAAATATAACGCTCAAATGTCCCTGCGGTACCGTAACAGTAACGGCAGGGGAGAGCATCATCCAAAAGGGACGCCCTGCAGCGCAGCAGCCTCGCAAAGCGATGAGGCTGTTTGCGTTGTATTTGAGATGTCCGAAAAAGTCCTAACAATGCTGAAAAGTTCTGAAAAGCTTCATAAGTTCTAAATGAAAAGTACATAGAAATACAAAAAGAGAATCCTTAAATATCCTCAAGGATGATCTATCAGGACCTGGAATTGGGGGAGTGGGGCATAGCTGTGGTTGCAATTGTGTTGCCATCATGGAAAAAAGAGAGTAACTTGTAGATCACCCTTGATATTCCTGTACCTCCTCCTGTAACACATTACGTTTTGATTAACTAGGGCATCACAATGTTATTAAAGAAAAAACATAACAATTGTTAGTATAATTTGCTTTAGTATAACAAGTAATCTTTACGCATTGCTCCTAAAATATTGCTGGTATGGTTTATTGGGCAGATCTTTGGATGTATGAGGATTTTTCTGTATATTTAAATGCATTAAAGATGACTAAAAGTACTGAATAACATTAATGGACCACCTTGAAAAACAAAATAGGCAATGAGTGACAAATTACTTTTCATTAAAAAATAAAAATAAGAATAAATAACATTTCAAGCTTTGTGCAAAAGACATTGATCCGAAGACCAAAGGGAGTCAATGTCTGGGGGCATGGTAAAAAACCTATTATTCAGGGCATGGAAAAGTCAGAATAGAGAAGTGGAATTATAACAGAAACTTTTCTTTCATGTCTGATGAGATTTTATGCATGGAATCAGCTCATGGTATGCATGTGGGGAAAACCCATGCTACAGTGTTGAACTAGGCCCCCAAAACTGATGTTTGGACCTTGTTTATAATGATTAACAGCTATTGAACACTATTATAAGATTTCCAAGACAGATTATTTTATGTTTAAGAAGAACACTTACCTGAAGCTAGGATGGCCCTATCAATATTAAAATAATGGAATGGTTCTATCAAGAATGGACAAAGTGTGCCATCTTCAGATAGTGCTGAAGTGTAATTCCCATAGACTACATTGCCTTGGACTGATGGGATCTGCAGTTCAACAACAATGGAGGACTGCATTTTGGTAATCCCAGCACTAAAAGAACCAATATAGGCTGAGTTCAGAAACTCTGAGAAAATATTTTAAGCCACTTTCAATTCATTTTTTCCACAGTCTCTCTGGCCATTTTTTCCTGACTCTTTTTCTCAGCTTTGTCAAAACCTCCTTACTATAATGCTGGTTCACTGTTCTGCCTTCTGGAACCCATTCTGCGAAAATGACGCCCTTGGGTTAAAAAAAACACCACCCAATGAGCATGGCTTTGTATGTTGACTTGCTTTGCTTTGACATGTTTTTTTTATTCTTAGCAATGATGGTGCTTTCCAGTGCACTGACTGTCATTTTGTCTCAGGATCATACTGGAAGATCCAGGTTTCGTCACAAGTTATGATTTTTTGGAAAAGGGTTGGGTCCGCTTCAAGTTGCTATAGAATATCAGTGCAAATTTCCTTGCAGCACTCTTTTTGCTCTGGCATGAGAAACCTAGGGACCACCTTGGCACAAACTTTTCTCATGTTGAGATCCTCATGCAAAATTTTCCATGCAATATCTTTGTTCATGGCTTCAGCTATCATTTGGACACTGAATCAGCAGTCTCCTTGAACAATCTGGCTCATTTTTTCCACAATTTCTTTGGTTCTTGAAGTGGAAGGTCATTCAGGGCATTCATCATCTTCCACATACTCATGTCCTTCTCTGAATCTTTTGTGCCGCTCAAACACACACACACACACAACATGCAGTCTTCCTCATAGACCTCAGTAAACATTTGAAAATATTCTGTTGGTGTTTTGTTCAATTTTCCTAAAAATTTCAAATTTGCTCGCCTTTTAACTTAGCATTTTTTCAGCACACAACAGACAATGCAGCTGCTTTAAATGATAACTGACAATTAACTGAACAGCTGAGAATGTTGATGTTTGTCATGAAGATTCAGAAATGTTCAAGATCACCACTCAAGCTTTCATAATCAGTTCTCCCTGATCTATCTGAATGGTAGAAACACAGTCTCGTTATTTAATAGTCATATCTCATAAGTATTCTGCTCGTTGAAACTGTGATGAAGCTATGCTTCCTTAGACTTTCCACATAGATATTGTTGTGCGATGCACTCTGTTATTACAGTTTTGCAGGCTACATTGAGTATGCTTAACACCAACTAGAACGCAATGGCATATAAAAACGTGGGAATGGATATTTTAAATACCACTGCCATGCTTTCATCAATCTACTTCTGGAAATAGCTATGAGCTATGGACTGTGTAATTGCTTGGGTGAGGAGGAACACTACCCTTTAAGATAGGTGAGAAGAACTTTCAATCCACAAGTGGTCCCACTCCAGCCCATAAAGATTTCTGTGGATGAACCTCACCAAATGTATCCCCAGAAATTCAGACTCCCCATCCTAGGGATTCCCCCCCCCACTTTGTTAACCCTCTCAATTAGGAACAGAATATGAAGGGCAGTGACCCAATTTTCTCCAGGAATTGAATCTGTGTTTTCTAAACTTTCCAGTTGGAGACACAAAGTAATAGCAGTGATTCCCCTTTATGCTATTTGTCCTACCAATTAGGAAGATCAGCAGTGCAGTGGGAAATTCCCACAGTTATCTTTGTGTAGAGACAGCAGTGGGGAGCACTGGCCTCCCCATCTTCTCCTCAATGGGGAAAATATGAGGGAGATAAAACTCCCAAGTCTCATGGGCCCGCTACAGGAACATTCTTTCAGGGTTACTTGAGTTTCAGAACCAGCATTTCTGTAACTTGTGTTTTCTCCAATGTGCAGGATGAGCAGAGCGTCAGAGACTCTGCCAGAATGCTCCTGTAGCCAGCACTTGAATCTACACTCATCTTTTCTCCCTATCTCACTATCCCCCATAGGAGGAAGTGGAAAGGGAATAAAGTTAGGGCCTCATTTGTTAAGATTTTTGGAAGCTTCAGGCAGCTCTCTGGCTGGGGAAACTATGACATCAAGGTATGGCTAATCAGTACATGGTTAAATTCTGAAGTCATGATAAAGAAGGAGTGGGCAAAGTGCTGACCACTAGCTGCAGGCACCCCAGAGTTCTTCTGATGCCCTTCCCAACAGTCATTTAACTTCAATGTTTTCTGTTCCCAGATGTTGACAGGAGAAGATGCTAACAAGAGGAGATAGCCCTTTTGTTCTCATCTTCTGCATAAGTAGAGGCTGTTCCTGTGGCAAATGGCAAATGGCAAAAATCTCACTTTTCCCTGACACAGGTAAGGATGAGATGGTTTGAGTGACTCATCAAATATCATATACTTCCCTCCAGCAGGCTCTCATAGAACCATCGCATCATAGAGTTGGAAGAGAACTGGACAGAGCATTCCAGGTGAGGTCTGACTAAAGCAGGATAGAGTGGCGTTATTACTTCCCATGATCTAGGCATCATCTGCTCCATTTCCCCCAGGTTGACCACTGTTCTCCTTTTCGGAGAAGACCAAGCAAAGAAGGTGTTGAGTAGTTCTGCCTTTTCTCTGTCCCCTGTTAGCATTTTGCCATCTTCTGCACACAGTGACCCTACCACTTCCTTCTTCTTCCTTTTGCTATGGATATAACCAAAAAAGCCCTGCATATATGGAGTGAAGTCAAAAAAGATATGGACAATTGGAAAAAATGAATTTATCTCTTCTGGGAAGAATATCAACTATCAAAACGATGTTGCCTAAGACACTCTTTCTATTTCAAATGATTCCAATAATTGCAACAAACTCACCATTTAATAACTGGCATAGAGGCATTTCCAGATTTATTTCAAATGGAAAGAAAGAGTTCCACTAAAAACACTACAAGATGCAAGAGAAAGGGGAGGTTTGGGAGACTCTAATTAAAATATATATCATGAGGCAAGCTGTTTATCCTGGATACAGGGATAGATAGTCTAGAAATAGAAGACTTTTGGCATTAGAAGGAGCAGGACTAAGCTATGGCTATTACGCCTATCTAGGCTACAAAAATGATAAACTGAATAGGACTTTTAACAATCACTGTCCTAGGAGCACTGTTAAGAGTCTGGGGGAAAAAAATTAGAATCATTCCTAAAATTCCTGTTTGGAACTCCTCATTATAAGCTTTTCACAAAATAGAAATTATGGTGGAAGATAAATGGCTTACATACGAAGACGTATTAAAAAACGAGGAAGGGAAAGTCTGATAAAATTACAAAAAGAACTTAACAATGAAGGATTCAAAACTCGATGGTACCAACATAAACAAATTTATGAAAGATTCAAAATGGATCTTAAGACAACAGGATTCCAAACAAAAAACAGAGAAATTGAAAAGGCATTGTGCAATGGAAGTAGTAAAATTAATGCTAATTTGTAATTTTTTAAAACTAAGATTGGAACTAGAAGAAGACGTTATAAAAGACCCTATGATAAAATGGGCAAAAAATATAGGACACCTGTTACAACTGACCCAATTGAGAGGAAATGGACAAGAGAAATTAAATATACTACGTCACAGAATTTAAGGGAAAACTACTACAAAATGTACTTTCACTCCAAATAAGATTTCTAGATCTCACTTCAGATAAGATTTCAAGGATATATAAAAATATGGACAACAGCTGTTGGAAGTGTAAAATGGTAACAGGAACTTTCTACCACTATTAGTGGTCATGTACCAAATCAAGAAGTATTGAAAATACAGTTGCCCCTCCACATTCGCAAACTTAGGATTCACGGTTTTGAATATTTGCGGGTGGTTTTTTTTAATTTTATTTTTTAAAGTTACACATAATCCATATTACAAATCACATTTTGGTTTTGTATAACAGAATTTTTACACATATTACACATATTACACAAATCTTAACATATTCAATCATCCATACTTTCCAGCTTGCATTTGTAACTTTGCTTTTTCTTGTTAGTCAAAAATTGGAGTTGTAGAAAAAAGAAGAAAAACCCCTTCCCCCCCCCATTCCTTCCTCTAACCTTTATTGCTTGAGTTTCTCTTTGTTTATTTTTCCTTATTATTTCTGCCTATTTGCCTGCCTTCACTGTTGCTTCTAAGCTATATCCTCTTCCATTCTCAGACCTTGTTCCTTTTCTTTGCTTACTATAGGCTTAGTTCCAACCTTCTTCTTTCATTTTTTTTATTTATTTATTGAAATTATTTATCTTCCAAAAAACGTACAATAGGTTCCCACTCCTTTTCAATTTTTTCCACATTTTTCTCTTTTAATAGTGTTGACAATCTGTCTGCATCCATCATTTCCCATAATTTGATCTTCCATTCCTCTTTTATGGGAGTTGATTTTTCTTTTCATTTTTGTGCAAATAGGATTCTTGCTAATGATATCATGTAAAGTATGATCCTCCAGTGATGTTTTATATTACCTCCTTCAGCCTCTCCTAACATGTTTAACAGATAGATCTCTGGTTTCATAGGATAACAGATGCCTAAAAACTCTTTAATCTTTACATGTATTTGTTTCCAATACTCTTTTGCCTTGGGGCACCTCCACCACATATGAATTAGTGTCCCCATAGCCTTGTCGCATTTCCAACATTTTTTCTCCCCTGTTTTGTATATCTTATCCAATTTGACAGGTGTGAGGTGCCATCTATAAAACATTTTAGTGAAGTTTTCTTTTTGGTTTTGTGCTAATGTAAATTTTTGGGTGTCCGTCCAAGCCCTTTCCCAATTGTTAATCTCGATACTGTGCCCCAGGTCTTGCATCCATTTAACCATTGGTTCCTTCACATGTTCCATTTCTAGTTCTCTTCCTAATAGTAGTTTGTAAAGCTAGCTACTTGATGTTTTGTTTTTTCCAAAAAAATATTATCAAAATCATTTTTGTCCAATTGGAACTGTTCTAATTTTAGATCCATCTTAAATTTCTCATATATTTGTTTATGAAGGAACCAATTTACTCTGAAACCTGCTTTTTCCAATTGTTCTTTAGTTTTAATCTTTTTTGTTTCTTGAGTTTCTTGGATTATCAGATCTTTATATCTCATCAACATTTGTTCTTCAGATTTCCATTTCCCAAAAAAGGCCTCATGGGTCGAGACCCACCAAGGTATTTTATTATAAAATGTCTTTTTATATATCTGCCATGTCTTTAGAAGCACTCGCCTTACATGGTGATTATCAAATCCCTTGTTTTCTGTTTTCTTGCCATACCAGAGGTAAGCGTGCCACCCAAACACCAAATTGTGACCCTCCAAAGCTAGCAATTTCGTATTTTCTAAAGATACCCAATCTTTTATCCATGACAGAGCACACGCGTGATAGTACAATTTTAGGTCTGGAAGGCCGCATCCACCTCTGGTCTTATAATCTGTTAATAATTTTCATTTTATTCTTGGTCTCTTCCCTTCCCATATATACTTAGATATTTCAGTATTCCATTTTTTGAAGCATCCCAAATTTATTATGATGGGAATATTTTGAAATAAGAATATAAACTTTGGAAGTATTGACATTTTGATCGAAGCTATCCTACCTAAGAAGGATAAACAAACTTTTGACCATTTTTCTATATCCCTTTTTACATCGTTCCACAATCTGTTATAATTATTTTCAAACAAGTCTGCATTTCGTTTTGAAATCCATATTCCTAGATATTTTATCTTTGTTGCTATCTTATATCCTGATTTAACCTCTATTTGGTTCTCCTCTTTTTTTGTAATGTTTTTGGTCAGAACAGCTGTTTTGTCCTTATTGACTTTGAATCCTGATACAGATCCAAATTCCTCCAATATTTTATTAAGTTCATCCAGTTGTTCTAACGGATCTTCCAAGAATAATATAATATAGTCTGTGAAGGCCTTCATTTTAAAATCCATTCCTTTAATCTTCGTTCCTTTAATTCTCTTGTTTTCTCTTATATTATTATTAAGTATCTCAATTACTATAAGAAATAGCAATGGCGACAAGGGACATCCTTGTCTCGTTCCCTGTCTTATTTTAATTTTCTCTGTCTTCTCACCGTTAACCAGGACTTGGGCATTTTGATTTTCGTATATCGCATCGATCCATTTTTAAAAATTATCTCCAATGTTCATTTTTCCTAGAACTGCTTTGAGAAATGGCCATTTGACATTGTCAAATGTCTTCTCTGTGTCTAAAGAGATCATAGCTAGTTTCTTTTCATTATGGGTCTCATAATACTTGATGATATCTAGTACTGTCCTCATATTATTTTTCATCAATCTATTCGGCAGAAACCCATTTTGATCTTTGTGAATGATCTCATTTAGAATGTTTTTTAGTCTCTGTGCCAGAATTGCAGTAAAAATCTTATAGTCCAAGTTCAATAACGAAATTGGTCTGTAATTCCTTGGGTCTCTAGTATCTCTCCCTTCTTTTGGAATTACAGTAATGAAGGCTTCCTTCCATGTATTTGGTATCCCCTCTGTTTTTATCTGATTTAGGGTTTTCTATAATGGGAGAAGTAGTTCATCTTCTAACTTTTTGTAATAAATTGAAATAAAGGCATCAGGGCCTGGCGCTTTGTCCAACTTTAATTTTTTTATGGCTTCTGATACTTCCATTATTGTAAAGTTTTTGTTAAGTACGTCTTTTTGTATATCTGTCAATCTGGGTATTTTTTGTTCTTCTAGATATTTCTTTATTTTTTCTTCTAGTAAGTTGACCATAGACTTCTCCTTATATAAATCCGAATAGAATTTGTGGAAGCACTTTTTGATTAACTTTTGTTCAGTCACTATCTTGTCTTTGTATTTCATTTCTATTATTATCTTGTTTTCTCTTAATTTCTTTAACTTCTGACTCAACCACTTGCCGGGTTTGTTTGCTGATTCAAAATGTCTTTGTTTAGCCAAACACATTTTTTGCTCAATTTCATTAATTGTTTGCGAGTGCATTTTTTTCTTCAATAAGCTAATTTCATATTTAAGTTTTTTTTTCTGGTTGTTGTCTCATATCATCTTCTTTATTCATTATTTCTTGAAGTATATTTTTCCATTGTCTGGATTCTTCCTTTTTCTTTTCATATGCCTTTTTAATAAAAATAACCACACATCACGGCTTGCTGGCTTTCCATGTTGTGTTCATAGACACTTCCTCTGTTATATTTTCGCTAAAGTACAGCTTTAATGCCTCTTTAGCCTCATTTACACTCTGTTCATTATCTAATAAATTTTTATCTAATCGCCAATTAAACTCTTTCCCTCTTTTCGGCATTGTTAATAAAATGGGATTGTGATCTGATATCCATTTTGGCTTAACCTCCATACTTTTAATATTCGTAGTTATATTTTTTGATACCAAGAACATATCAATCCTTGACGAGGCGCGATGAGCATCAGAGTAGAAAGTAAGTCCCTTCTCTTCTCCTCGCTTCCACCTCCAAACATCTATTAAGTTGAATCCTCCATCATCTCAAAAAAAGATTGTGGTAGTTTCCCCTGATTTTTCTTTATTTGTTTGTTTGAGAGTCTGTCCTTTAGAGGATTAATCACCCCATTATAATCTCCCAAGAGTAGGAATTTAGTCTCTCCTGTTTGCGCAATTTCTTCTGTTAGCTTCTTGAAGAAGGTATCTTGCTTTTCAAAGGGCGTGTATACACCAACAACTAATATACATTGATCTTGTAGTTTAACCTCTATGCCTAAGTATTGTCCCTCTTGATCTTTGAATATTTCTTTTGCTTGGTACTTCCTATTTATATAAATTGCGACCCCTTTTTTCTTTTTGTTGTTAGATGATATGTAAAGTTGACCTAATTTGTAATTTTTTAAGAATTTACTGTCTTGTTCTCTTATTTGTGTCTCCTGCAAGCATATTATATCTATTCTTAGTTTCTCCAGGTAGTGGAAAATTTGTCGCCTTTTGTGACTTGAATTTAAACCTTTGACATTCCAGGACATAATTTTTGTATCCATTTTCAAGATCTTTAATTATTGTTTTTCCTATATATTATTTAACTCAAATATCGTCGTCTTCTTCCTCTCTTTCCTCTTCTGTCTCCGTTTTTTTCTATGTTATCTTCTGATGTCTTTTCCAACCTCTCCCTCCTGTTCTACCAAATCTTGATCTTTGATTTCTTCCTTATTTCTTTCTTCTTCTTTTTTTCTTTGCGTTCCTGTCCCATTTAGCTGTTTTACCTTATCTTCCTCGTCTCTTCTCTTTGGCTAGTTTCTTACTGAATTCCTTAGCTTTTTGTATTGAATTTATTCTGTATCTTTTATGTTGGTATGTGAACGTCACCCCTTCTGTCCTCTCCCATCTATAGTTTGTTTTATTCTCTGTTAGAAGTTTTGTCAGAAATTTATATTCTTGTCTTTTTTTGAGAATTTGTGGTGGTATATCTTTAAACACATTTAACTCTTCCTCTCCAATTTTCAGCTTTTCCTCGTAGTTTTTCTGTATTACCTTATCTCTTGTTTTTGTTCTTGTAAAACATACTACCACATCTCTCAGGAACTCTCTTTCTTTTGCTACTACTGAGCTAATCCTGAATATCTTGTCTATTTGTGCTTCTAGATTTTCTTGAGTTACATTTATATAGTTAGCCAATAATGGGATCAGCCTTTCTTCCAGGCTTTCACTTTCCTTCTCTGTTAATACCCTTATCTTTAAGCACTTCTCCCTATATCTCAATTCATTTAATAGTATTGCATTTTTCCCAGTTTTTGTTCTTGTGTTAATGTATTTGTAGTTACTTCTAATTCTTGCGTCTTGGCGTAATCCTTTTTGCATCTTGGCGTAATCCTTTCTAATTCTTGCGTCTTGGCGTAATCCTGTACATCCTTTTTTATTTGATCCATTTCTGCCATCAATTTCTCCAGTTTTTCCCCAAAATTGTTCAATTCTTTTTTCAAGTCTGCCTTCATTTCTGCCCTCATCTCTTTCAGCTCTCCTCGGATTTCTTGTCTCATCTTTTTCATTTCTTTCTTCATTTCTTCTAAAATAATAGAACTAAATTCTGTGGCTTTGCTGGGCCCTTCTATTGATGGTTGCCTTTGTGTTATTACTTGTGTCTGGGCCTGGGCTTGAGTAGCCTTCCTTGTTCCTGTTGCCATTCTTCTATAATTATACGTTATATATATATAAGTATCCTTCTCTCTTCTTCTTCTTTTTCCTTTTGCTTTGTAGGTCTCTATCTTTATGTAATGTCTTAGAATTCTCTTCTTTTAATTTTGTAGTTTGTGTGGTTTTTTCCCCTGTATCTATTGTTCCTTTTAAAAAAAATATTATTATTACTATTTTTTTATTATTTCCTATTATTTTCCAGATTTTATTTGTCTGTTTACCTGTATATCTATGTATATTTTATTTATACTCATGAAACGTGTATAGACAGTTTATCAATTTGAACCATTTGGATATTTCATACACTATATTGAAAGACAATCACCAATAAATCACCCCTCTTATTATCACAGAGAGACAACACAACTTCACTTCAGTCTAATCATTGAATCAATTCTAGCTCTAATTAATTTTTTATCAATTGTTACCAGCAATGTTCAATTTATCTCTGACAATATAATATACATAAATCTCATTTGCCTTTTTAATCAATAAATTCCCCAAGTCCACCAAACCCAAAACACATTTATATATAATTATAGTATGAGGTAAATAGTTAATATTTGTATTGGTTGTATGACTCTAACATAGTTTTTAAGTAGACTTCTGAAATTTATACCACTTTCTCCTTCTTCTCTTCTTCTTTATTGGTTTGTTTCCTCATCTTCATTTATTTGTCTAGTATTCCACTACTGTATATTTCTTTATCTTATATCTCCTCTTTCTTTCTTTCTTTCTTTCTTTCTTTCACAATATTATGTAGTCAAAGTTTTAGTTCATTCAGTTCACTAAATGGAGAAAATTTAGTTATACGCTGTTCTCTTTCCTCCTTACTCCCATCTATGGTTACTTTGTTACTATATGTCTCTATTTGCTCTTGTTACCTTGTTTCTTTTTTACTGTCCTTTTCTGTTCTTCTGTTCTTCCTTTCTCAGCTTCTCTTTTCCAGTTTCACTTAAAAAAAGATTTTTAGGTAACATGTTGCAAATTCAGTTTAAAGTTTAAAGTTTGGGAGGTGAGGAAGTCTTTTCCAGTGGTAATTTTCTCCCAGGTCGTCCTGATTGGCGTCTTCCTCTGGTTTCAATTTACTACAGTTACTACAGCTGTTGCAGTGTTAATTCAATCCTGGTTCAGTACCAAAAAATAACTTTCCTCTTTCTGTTTCTAAATATCTTTCACAGAGGTCCTCTTAATATCTGTAACAAATCCCTTAATATCTGTAACAAAACTTTCCCACAAACATCTATGTCCAATATCTCCACAAGAAAGGCTTTTTCAGAAGAGGTAAATCCCACCCTAGGTAAATAACCTTTAAAGCAAAGGAGGTTCTACAATCTCAGCTCGCTGTATCTGAAATCCAAAAGAGATTGCTTTCCCCCTTTCCACTTTGTCTGTTTATAACTTCATCTGTTTGTACCTTACTTTCTCCTCTTGCTCCATCTCTCCTGGAACTCTCTCACCTCTTTCTATCTTGTCTTCCCTTCTCTTCTTGAACATAAACTCTTAACGTAATAGAAGCTGGTTAGCATCAAAAAGCTCTGTACCGCTGCAATTCTTTCTGCTGCTTGGCCGCTGCTCTTGTTATTAAAAAAAACGCTCCTCGTGGTTTGCTTGCCTCCGTCCGCTGGCTCTTTGTTCCCCTCAGCCCTTCTCGCGTCTATTTCTCTAGATTTTAACCATAGACCTTCGGGCTGGCACTGGAACCTCTGCAAGCCCTCTTTGTCCTCCCTTACTGGGGAGAACAATCTGCAACTTTCCCTCAATGGAAAGGCTAGGATCGGAGGCAAGCAGCTGCTAGGGCAGGAACTCGCGCCACTAGCATCCAGTCACGACGCCGTCATGCCGGAAGTCGAATATTTGCGGGTTTTGGGAGGCCCTCCTCCCAAAAGCAGTGACACGGGGCCTCTGGAGGCCCGTTAAGGCCTTGGATGGGAGGGGACAGGGCCGGGGAGGTGATCATGGGGCCTCCAGAGACACTCCGGAGGCTCCATGAAGGCCTGGGGAGGGAGGGGGAGGCGGGGGAAAGTGACTATGGGGCCTCCGGAGGCCCCATGGTTGCTTTGGCAGGGGAAGGGGAGGGCAGTTGTTATTCACGGATTTTTCGCATTCGCGGGGATCTGGGGAACCTAACCCCCGCGAATGTGAAGGGATGACTGTATATACATATGACAGTGATGAAGATTCAAATAGATAGTCATATGAAATCAGAATTTTATCTTTTGGGCATCTTTGAAGACAATCTTGAAAAAAAATGGCAAAATTCTATTACATTTAGTCACAGAGGCAAGGAGTCTTGGCAGAGACCATTCTGTGTGCTGGATCTACCAAGGTCTCCTGCATGTTCCCTGAGGCCTGGAACTGCTGCTCATCATCTCTGATAAAAGAGAGAGCATCAAATTGATTCTGTAGCTTCAAGCTTGTAGAATGAGCCCTCGACCCTCTACTTCTATGTGTCACATTCCTCTAAATGTTTATTTCCAGTGCTTGAGAAATGGCATCCTCCACAGAAATCTCCCCAGTGTGTTCCCATTCAAGATAGTCCGTTCTGCTTTGTCCAAGAAAACCTCTTGCTCCCTAATATGCAGGAGAGTAGATACCCTGTCCTCAAGATGCTGGACCTTCTCTTCCAGCAGGGCCACCAACATGCACTTGCTGCAGGTATAGCTACCCACATCCACAGCAAGAAGACAAACATTCCACAGCTGTTGCAAATGACTGCAGCAGCTCCCTCACCACCCATATTCAGTAGTCTTAAGTAGTCACTGTAACAAAACTTGGGCTTCTCTCACAAAACCTCTCCACTAACTGCCCCTTGACAAAATGCCTGTTGGCCTTGTTTGTCAGGAGAGCTCCAACCCCTCTGTTAGGTTATGACTGCGCACTGCAAGGTTCTATAGAGCTAGTGGCTGATATCTCCTCCCCCAAGCAAGTCAGTGACTCAGAAGAAGCCCCTCCCCCTCAGACCATGTGCTCAGAGAGAGCATATGGTCAAAAACGAACAAAAGCCCCCCAATAAGCCTTTAAAAAAACAGTGAAAAAGTAAAGGATAACTCCTCACACACAGCTCACCTTCTGCTCTCTTCTCATGAACTGGCACTTGTCCAGAGACAACCACTTTGAGCAGCACTGGCTTATGGGAAATACCTCAAGTATAAACATAGACCACCACAGTTGACTGACACACAGTCTAGATTCTATGGGTAACAGGCTGTCAGCTGTGACAGCAAAATTGTTTTCATTCCATATTTTGTTTACTGCAGGTCTCTTTTTCTCCCCCTCTGCAAAAGTATTCTCATTCCTTAAAAATGAGAAATGATAAAAGGTGGATACCTTAATTCCAAAATGCACTTGGATACTTTAATTGTCCTATCAAGTTTTAACTGCAAAACTGAATTAATTCTTTGTTATACCTTTCTTGATTCTTTTCATTCCATAATAAGACTTACCAGAAAAAGACTCTAGTTTCAGTCTCAAACACCTCCTTGCAAACTAGTTTTTTGCTGATTTAAAAATATTTCAAAGTGATAGTGGTTCTTTTTAGTTGAATTTCTCTTATTCCATCTACCTTTTCCCAGCTTAAAAGTGACTACGGACATTATCAGACATGATAAAAATTGTGGAATTATGACATCAGGGTAGTGCAAATGAGCCCTGATATCACATGACATCGTTGTCTTTGCATTCTTACACAGTTCTCCAGCCACGAAAAAGGTGTTATTTACAATTCATAGGACAAGTCGTCAATAGGCTGTCAATAGCGCTTTTTCATGTTATTGATGGTGTGTGAAAGCATATCCTATTGTAATTGCAAAATTACATCATGAATGGGCAGTGCTCTTTCCCCCCTCCCCGTTCCCAGTGAAAAAGTGTTCCGGTGAGAATACAAAAACAAAGCACAGGATGCTCTTTTTATGAACTGTCCCATTTAGTCTGCACATTTTTAGGTTTGTTTCAGTGCTTGTGTGTTCATTTACTTTGTCAATTAAGGTGGTTTTTTGGTTTGATTTTTTTTAGTTTTAAGAGTGCTTGAGTCTTCTCATGAGAACCACCGAAATCTCACCCATGCCAAATCATGGAAGTAAATTCACATTCTTAAATGCTAGCGGTCATCATGCAATAATTCTGTGGTGTTTTTTCATGTGATTACAGCTGTGTGAAATAATAAGTGTTATAATGCTATGATGTTCCCGCTATCTTCATTCACAGAATTATAGCATTTTTAGACGCTAGTATGACAATGTCCTTAGTCTATCTGTAAAATGTTTGTATTGCCATATTGGTGCAATTTGCAATAAGATTTACAAAAACTTGAAAAGATAATGAATTATTAGAAGTGACCAAAAAACTACAAAATAGTCAGGATGTTTTGTATGCCTCTTCAAAAAAAAAAAAAAAAAAAAAAAGAGAGAGAGAGAGAGAGAGAGAGAGGGTGGGTGTTTCAGGTCCTGGTAGAAAAGTCTCAGTGGGGAGCTGTGGTATAATTTTAGAAATGTGAAAAATGCAATTTAAAATTTACACTTTCCTTTCATAAAAGATGGGATTGTATGTATAGGATGGGATTGAGGTATGTGTGACAAGGGACCCATTTCCCAGGCCCTCAACGTGATACTTGGTTTCTACCTGATAACCTTATTTTCTCTGTTCAGATGCAATGGGAAACTACAGTTAGTTAACTGAGGAAACACTGAATTCTACATGGGAAGAAGCAAGAAAGGAAATGACAGTGCAATTATGAAGTGTGTGTCCAGTGTTTGCCCACATCTTAAGAAGCAGAGATATCATAATTATGAGGGAAGATGGGATTAGAAAGAAAAACAACAAAAGCACTTAACAATACCATTCAAAAATAATCAGGAAATGAAGTCAAGGCCACTGAAGTCTGTCTTGTTATGCTGTTCTCCTTTATTTTCTAAGCAATTTGCACATGATAGTTGGGGAAGATGAGAAGAAAAGGGGGGTAAATGGTTCATTTAACTACATGCCAAGAAAGGCATGACAGTAAGTGCTGACAAACCAGTCAGCCCAGTTCTATGGGTCTAGGCCACAAAACGTATATTTGAAGGCAGAAGGCTTCTGGTCTTCTACCTCACTATTGAGTTAGATTTGTCACCTTCAGCTAGACTATAAAGCCTGTCATGTTTTACTGCTTAATTAGCAACTTGTCAAAACATTAGACTATAGAATTTAAGTGTTAGCTTCCACCTTCCCCCCTCACATACACTTACTTTTTATTGGGATAATGAGCTGAGGAATGACAGGAAGGATCTTGTTTCCCCCGTGCTCCAGCATATCATGGATACCTTGCCGAGCAAAAAACTCATAGGGAAACTGCATTTCACATAGACCATCAAAAAACAGTGGCAAATAGTGATGATAGTCCAGCTTCTCAATCTCTACCTGAAAATGACAAAGAGAAAAGAAAGTACCAATTAAACATCCAGAAAACCTAAAGTATTCATGGCAGTGTTGTGCTATTTAGGGTCCATTAGGATATTCAAGTATGGCAGCTGTAATGATGATGGATTCCTTAGGCTCACACCCACTAGAACCAAAGTAGCAATCATTTATAGCTGATTTATCATTTTAAATTTCCAAATATTATTTGCTATTCTAGATGCAGAGTATGAGACACTGAATCATTATTAATAATGCTGATTCTAACAAGCAAGTTGATTGATCAAGTGCACAGCTATCTCAATTTTCAAGCTACAGTTGAAAACTGAAATTCTATTCCAGTGCATTAAAATGGTTAAAAATTGTCTGACTACTTACTCTGCTATGGACATACTACTAATACATATAACTATAAATATATATACAGACAGATCTCCACATTTGCAGGTTTAACTTTTGTGGATTTGATTATTCGCAGACTATTTGCTGCTGACTCCGCTGCTACCCTATGCCATTTTTAATAGGGACTGCAAGCCTTCACAGGGCTGACTGCAAACGCATGGCAAAGCTTTTAAGTCCCTATTAAAATTGGTGTAGGACAGCAGTAAAGGGAGCTGCAAGCCCCGCCAACCACCTGCTTGCAAAGGAACTCTGGCACCTCAAAGGCATCTGCAGTGGGTTGAATCTGCGAATCATACTTTTGTATGTGTTAAATATGGTTTGGGGGCTTAGAGAAAACTTAGGGGTTTTCCCACATTTGCAGGGGTTGTGCACCCCTACTCCAGCAAATATGGAGGGCCAAATGTACAACAATATAATTAAGGAATATGGGTGAAGTGTCCATAGCTACAAAGATCAAACTGCATACATTCAAATCATTCTATTTTAATTTTAATAGTACACATATGAATGTCAGCCTTTAATCTGATATCTTAGAATTTATCTGATCAAAAAAGTGAAACGAAAGTTGATCATCTTCTTTAAGTGATTGTATCCACACATATTTTACATGTAGTATTCTGCAGAAGAAAACAACTCTATCATTTGGCTGCATCAAGTCTTTCCTGTTAATGGAAAGACTACAAAGGCTACTCTTACTCCACTTTTTTTGATATTTTAATTATTGCATAAAGTTTCAGACAATCAAATGGATCATCTGCATTTTCCTCATCCTTCCACCATGCTGCAGATGACATTTTCAATAATTTTAATATCTAAGAATTCAACCTCTAGTTTTAATAGCGCACTCTGAGCCAGCTACATTCATTTTGCAAACTCTTGAAGTGAAGTTTAGTTTATTTAATCAGACCATAGTATTTCACAGTTATTATCATTTGTCTATAGTATTTATCCATCTGAAGTTTTATTAGCAATTTTGCCTGATTTATAGTGGGCTAAATTGTCAGTGCACTGACATATTTTTCATGAGAAATTGTCAATCGTGAATTAGATTTACAAAACTTCTTTAACTGTACTATTATAATACAGCTCTCCCATAGGTTTGTAGTGTTGGGTAGCTGGTAATACTTTGGAAAGGGCTTCAATTAATTTATTGAAGCATCTGGAGTGAAGGTGTGAAGCTAACCATTCTTTATCTCACATGTTTAATGACCTCCCACAACATAGAATCCAGAAGTATGTTAGAAATAAATTCTATAAACTTTTACTTCTGTCTTTATTATTTAGCTTTGAAAAGTGAAGACTATGCAAATGTGGAAAGAAAAGTTTCTTAGAACCATACAAATAACAATATTAGCCAGGGGATTGGTATTTATCACAAAAAAGGCTCAAAATTTATTATTTTTTTCCAATGGAAAATGGATGATTTATATTTAAGCTCTTATTATCACTAAAATGCTTATGTACGTCTTGTACTGTATATCCTTCAAAAATAATAATTGATTTTCATTTATCTAACACCCATGTTGAAATTTCCCAGAGCAAATCTGCGCAACAGCTTTTTATGTTGCCACGAGTGACCATGTACAACATGTTGTAGCAATAAAATCCTGATAAGATGGATGCTCTATGAACTCATGGTTCTGCAATCCAGCAGACTGACTACACGATGAAAAAAAATCCTCTAAGAATTCGAACAGAATGGCATTGGTCCTCACGGACAATGGACCACATTCACCATATTCAGAAGGAGGGGATCTGCAAACTCCACATAGTCCGTGATAACAGCTTTTGTTGTTTTTTGTGATCTTTTTAAAAAAGTGTATGAAAATGCACACAATAGGTCATCTGTACAACCAATTCACAAAGGGGACACAGCAGAGCTGAAAGCTGATTGGTCGGACCTTGGATGAGGCAGACTTGAAAGGCAGGGCTTGCAATGCCAGAGCCACCATTGTTGTTTTTTGCCAGCACAAGCATTCAAGTGGCAGAACAAAAGTAGGAACATTTATTTCAGCAGATAAATGCTCTTCTGCATCTGTTTTTTTTTTTTTTTTAATGGGACGGGAGTTTTCGGGACGCAGCTCACTCGAGCCTGTGATTCCTCAACTGGCTGCTTTGGGTGGAATTGAGCCTCCAGGCTGGGGCTGGAGAAGCCTTTCAAGAGGCGGAGGGTGGCTTGTTGAAACCAGCCTTGCCCCCTCCGGGAATGAACAGCTCTGCAGAGGGTGCCAGGGGTTTGAACAGCCTTTGCCTCACCAGGTAACAAGCGGCTTTGCAGCGAGTGCTGGGGCGGCTTTGCAGAGAGCGTTTTGCTTGGCTCCACCACTGCAGGGCCACAAGGCATCCCAGCTGCTGAGCCGGTGGGCCTTCAGCCATCCCAACCTCCCTCACAACTCCACTAGGCAGCATGACGACCTGCCCTCAGGGCCATCAGCTGTCCACCCACGGCCTGATTGCCTCGACACGAACCAATTTCGGCACCCCTTTTCGACCTCCCTCTATCGGGGCCATCAGCCATCCACCTGTGGCCCAATAATAATAATAATAATAATAATAAAAAAAATTTATTTTTAACCTGCCCCTCTGCTCAGCAACCTGGGTGGTGTACAGCAAGATTAAAACAACACCAAGTTAAAACAATCCTTCCCAATCCTAACCCACCCACTCCTTAAAACTAAATTAAATTAGTGGACAATTAAAACAAACATACAATACAATGCATTATACAAATTACAACAAAAAATGGCAACAGCAGCAGGGGGGCGGGGAGGCAATCAACTCCACTTGAGCCAGGAAGTTATTCCGGGAAGGCCTGCCAGAAGAGATCTGTCTTTAATGCTTTCTTGTAGCTATCAAGAGTAGTGATAAGACAGATCTCATCCGGCAGGCCATTTCATAATCTGGGAGCCGTTGAAGAGAAGGCCCTCTGGGAGGTCTGCGACAGCCTAGTTTTCATAGGCTGCAGCAGGTTCCTCCCAGAGGACCGAAGTGTGCAGGGGGGACCATATGGGATGAGGCGGTCCTGGAGATAAGATGGACCCAAGCCATGTAGGGCTTTAAAGGTTAAAACCAACACTTTGTACTGTGCCCGGAAACTAATCAGCAGCCAGTGAAGGGATTTAAGCACAGGTGTTATATGCTCTCTCCTAGATGTACCCGTAATTAACCTGGCTGCCATATTTTGTACCAAATGAAGTTTCCGGGTTAGGAACAAGGGTAGCCCCATGTAGAGTGCATTACAGTAATCCAGACATGAGATTACCAAAGCATGAACCACAGTTTCCAGATCCCTTGTATCCAGGTAAGGGCGCAGCTGGCATATCAGCCGAAGCTGAAAACAGGCACTCCTGACCATCGCGCTCACCTGACTAGTCATGTGAAGTGACAAATCTAGGAGTACCCTCAGACTGCGAACACAGTCCTTATAGGAGAGTGTGACTCCATCCAGGATTGGAAGTTGTATTCCCAGACCTGGTTTCAGGCCTGTGACTGTCAGTACCTCCATTTTATCTGGATTTAGTCTCAATCTGTTTTCCCTCATCCAATCCATTACCGCTCTGAGACAGTCATTGAGAGGAGAGACGCCATCTGAAGTCTGAGCCGACAATCTGGTCATGGAGAAATATATCTGAGTGTCACCAGCGTACTGATAACATCGAGCTCCATGCCTCCGGATGATCTCTCCCAGCGGCTTCATATACATGTTAAATAGCATCAGAGAAAGGATGGCACCCAGAGGGATGCTCAATTCTGGAAGAGCAACTGTCCCCGAGCCTCATCCTCTGGGATCTGCCCGAGAGAAAGGAACGGAACCACAGCAGAGCAGTGCCTCCAATTCCTAACTCTCTCAGGCGATCCAAGAGAATGGAGTGATCTATAGTGTCAAAGGCCGCTGAGAGGTCCAAGAGCACCAGCAGGGTCACACTACTCCTGTCGATGCTCAAGTGGAGGTTGTTGGTTAGAGCAACCATGGCAGTCTCTACTCCATATCCTGTCCTGAAGCCAGTTTGAAATGGATCAAGATAATTGGTTTCATCCAAGACAGCTTGGAGTTGGGAAGCAACTATCCTCTCGATCACCTTGCTTAAAAAAGGTAGCAAGGACACTGGTCTATAGTTTTCCTGTCCAGGGCGTCCAGGGAAGGTTTTTTCAGGAGTGGCTTAACCGCTGTCTCCTTTAAACAGGATGGTACGATACCTTCCCTGAAGGACGCATTGATTGTATCCCATAGGAATACTCTCAATGCATCCCCCCCGATGACCAGCCAAGATGGACAAGGATCAAGAGGGCAAGTTGTCTTTCTCACTCTTCCAAGGAACTTGTCTGTGTCATCGGTACTCACAGACTGAAACTGATCCAGTAAAATACCATCAACGGAGTTGTTGGAGGCCTCATCTATGGATTCTGTCAGAACATTGGCGTCCAAGTCGGCTCTTATCCTAGAGATTTTATCTGCAAAGTAGATGTTAAATGCAGAAGAGGGAGGTAAGGCGATATTTTCCAGAATTCAGACCCCCAGGAATAGGAGCCTGAAGGAGCTAGTGCAAAGCATGAAATATTCATAGATGCATCTCTATGGAGGCTCCGGCTGATTCCACAGCGCCTGGGGGCCAGCTTTGACAGGGATAACCTAAGCATAATAGTCCATACACTATCAACTTCTTAATTAGACTGTTGCGATGTACTCTATGTGGGGCTGCCCTTGAAGTGAAAAATGAAATACCGTATATTCCGGCGTATGAGACGACTGGGCATATAAGACACCCACCCCCCAATTTCCAGCCAAAAATCTAGGCTTAGGCATATATTCACCATATAAGACTACCACCACCCCAAATTTGGCTGGCTGGCTGACTGGCTGGGGGAGCCTTGCCTGCTGATCCTCTTTGTTTCCCAACTCATGAGGATCTCCTCGTGAGTTCAGAAAGTGAACAGGATCAGCTGGCAGGGCTCTCCCAGCCAGCCAGCCGCAACATTCGCACCTCTCTTCAATCTTCCAGTCAAACTTGACTCGAAGGTGGAGGAAAGGGGCGAAAATGCCCAGTTTTCCTCAGCAGCCCCCCTTCCCTCCGTCTTGGCTCTTCCGAAGGGGACCAAGGCGGGGGAAACGGGGGCCGCCGCAGCAAACCCCTAGATTCGCCCCCTCTCCCCACCTTCAAGGAAGGTGGGGAGAAGCGCCGAAGATGCCCCATTTGGCTCTGCAGCCCCAATCCCTCCTTCTGGGCTCCCTTCCGAAGGGAGCTCAGAAGGAGGATTCAGGGCCGTGGAGCCAAACCCCGGGATTCGCCCCCTTTCCCCACCTTCAAGGAAGAGAGAGCAAATCTAGGGGTTTAACTCTGCAGCCCCGATGCATCCTTTGCAAGGGAGACCAAAAGAAGGCATCGGGGCTGCGGAGTTAAAAGGGGCATCTTCCCTCGCTCTCCCCACCTTCCTGGAAGGTGAGGAGAGGGAGCGAATCTAGGGGTTTAACTCCACAGCCCAGATTTCTCCTTCTGGGCTCCCTTTGCAATGGAGCCCAGAAGAAGGTATCGGGGCTGCAGGGTTAAATGGGGCCCCGTTTGGCTGCACAGCCCCGATCCCAGGAGGACGATGCAGAGGCTGTGCAGCCAAACCTGGGATTCTGCCCCCTCTCCCCACCTTCAAGGAAGGTGGGGAGAAGGGGTGAACGTGCCCTGTTTGGCTGCACAGCCCCATCCCTCCTTCTGGGCTCCCTCCTCCTGCGATTCTCCAACCCACAAGGAGGCTGCCCAGCCTCCTCCTGGGTTGGGGAATGCGGGATGGCCAGCTGGCTGGCAGGGGGGCTGGAGGGAGGGGGCTTCACAGCCACCCACCCCCTCCCCAAAGTTGGGATCATAAGTGGGATCACTGCTTTGGGGAGGGGGTGGCTGGAAGGAGGGTGGAAGGGTGGCTGGAGGGAGGGGGCTTTGCAGCCACCCACCCCCTCCCCGAAGCCACGATCCTGAGTGGGATCGCGGCTTTGGGGAGGGGGGTGGCTGGAAGGAGGGTGGAAGAGTGGCTGGAAGGAGGGGGCTTCGCAGCCACCCACCCCCTCCCCAAAGCCGCGATCCTAGGTGGGATTGTGGCTTTGGGGAGGGGGATGGCTGGACGGAGAGTGGAAGGGTGGCTAGAGGGAGGGGGCTTCGCAGCCACCCACCCACTCCCTGAAGCCGCGATCCTGAGTGGGATCACGGCTTTGGGGAGGGGGGTGGCTGGAAGGAGGGTGGAAGGGTGGCTGGAGGGAGGGGGCTTCGCAGCCACCCACCCCCTCGCCAAAGCCGTGATCCTGAGTGGGATCACAGCTTTGGTGAGGGGGGGTGACTGGAAGGAGGGTGGAAGGGTGGCTGGAGGGAGGGGGCTTCGCAGCCACCCACCCCCTCGCCGAAGCCACGATCCTGGGTGGGATCGCAGCTTTGGGGAGGGGGGTGTCTGGAAGGAGGGTGGAAGGATGACTAGAGGGAGGGGGCTTCACAGCCACCCACCCCCTCCCCAAAGCCGTGATCTCGAGCGGGATTGCGGCTTTGGGGAGGGGGGTTGGCTTGGGGGAGGATGCTGGAGGGAGGGGGTTTTGGGGAGGGGGGTGGCTGGAGGGAGGGGGCTTTGGGGAGGGTGGAAGGGTGGCTAGAGGGAGGGGGCTTCACAGCCACCCACCCCCTCCTCAAAGCCGCGATCTGAAGTGGGATCGTGGCTTTGGGGAGGGGGGGTGGCTGGAGGGAGGGTTCTGGAGGGAGGGGGCTTCGGGGAGGGTGGATGGGTGGCTGGAAGGGGGGACTTCCCAGCCACCCACCCCCTCCCCGAAGCCACGATCGGGAGCCTGATCACGGCTGCGGGAGGGTGGCAGGGTGGCAGGGAGGCTTTCCAGCAACATTCGCCCCCTCCTCTGTCCTCGGTTGCTCCCCAAAGGGGGAGAAGGCAGAGGAGGGGGGCAAATGAACCTTAAGCACTTTGCTTCACCACCCCTGCCCAATCTCCTGCCTCCTCGTTCCATTTGCGAAGGGAGCGAAGAGGCAGGAGTTCAAACGGCGGGGTGAAGCAAAGTGTATCCGGCGTATAAGACGAGCCCTGATTTTAGAGCCTATTTTTCAGGGCTCAAACCCCGTCTTATACGTCGGAATATACGGTAACTAGATTGCTTACTGGGACATCATATAGGAAGCACATAACACTGTTTTTAAAGACATTGTCCTGACTTCCAATACAGCTTTGTTCTGAATTCAAGGTACTGCTAGTAACATTTAAAGCCCTAAAGTGTTTGTGATCCTGGCACTTGAAGGAGCACTATCCTCCCCATATACATCTGCTCAAGAATTGAAGACAGCTGGAGGAACCTCCTCTGTGCCCCATGAGTGGGGACCAATGCAATGTGGGACAGGGCCTTTTCTGCTGCGGTGCCCCAGTTGTGGAATAACACTTACCGGCCAAGCTGACATCAACACTGATATCATTCCAACACCAAATAAAAACATGCCCTTTTACTGAAGCATCTGGGATGGAACTGATTTCAGCCAAATCTATACATCTGCATAGTTTTAAGTTGCCTTAAGTCAGTTTTAGGACTTTTTCGGATGTGAACTTACTGCGCAAGAAGGTTTGTAATAGTTGCGACGCTGCTGCGTGGCAAGGGGCCCGTTTCGTATGACGCCGTCCCCCTGCCGAAATCAACTGTGTCAGTTCCGTGAGAGATTGGAGGCAGCCATGCCATATTTGGCCCAATTTTTACTCACGGAAGTTACCTGTGAATAAAAAATGGCCAAATATTGCACGGCTGTCTCCAATCTCTCAGAACTGACACAATTGATTTTGGCAGGGGGACAGCGTCACACGAAACGGGGCCCCTGCTGTGCAGCAGCGTTGCAACTGTTACGAGCCTTCTTGCACAATAAGTTCACATCCGAAAAAGTCCTTAAACTATTGTAATGGGTCAAATTGGTTTCAGTCTGTTTAAATTATAGCTACTGTTTTAAAATTATTTTAAATTGCTTATATTTATTTGGCGTACCATAGTGTGCTGACAGCACTCAGTGCACTTCTCCTTGTCACTGGAGTCAGCTGGGGCTGTGCAGGTGCTAGACCAATATCAGGATGTTAGGGATATAAATTCTTCACTAAGCTTCTTCTTGGAGGAAGCAAGGAGACATTTCTGCAATTTTCTTCCTTCTGCCACAAAGGCTTCAAAAACCATGCAGTTTGGGGATACTATTTGCAATTCAACATTCTGCACAAAAATCACACATGGTTTTGCATAGCAAACAGCATTTTCTGCACAAGGCACATTTTCTGTGTGGAAAATACTTCAATTCAGAACTATTAATTCCTGTACTGAAAATGCAGTTTTATGCACAGAATATGCTGTTTTCTATGCAAATCAATCATGTGTAAATTTTATGCAGAATAAATCCCTAATTATAGCACCTTCTATGCAGAAAACTGCATTTTCAGTGCAGGATTTTATATTTCTGCATTGAAACGTTATTTTCCATGCAGAAAAATGCTGTTTCCTGCACATAAAATGCTGTTTTTAAATCAAAATAACCATGTGCAAATTTTGCACAGAATAAGTCCTGAACTATGAAGATTCTCACCAGTCAAGGATTCTTCTTGCCAAGGTTTCTCAATGCTTAAAAAAAAAAATGTTTTTCAACCTTTTTTCAAATACTCTTTCCAGCCCTACTGGATGCTGTTATATGCTGTATGATAGCCAATAAACTGAAGCCAAATCTCAATGAGACAGAGGCTCTGTGGACTGAACCAGGTTGCACTCCCCCTAAAAGAGCAGGTGTGTAGCTTTGGAGTACTTTTAGATCTATCGTTGTCACTAGGGGCCCAGGTGGACCCATGGCTCAGAATGCTTCAACTGATTTGCCAGCTACAACGTTTCCTGAACAGGGATAATTTTGCCACTAGAGTCCATGAACTAACTTTTTTATTACTGTAGACTACTACAATGCATTCTACATGCAGCTGTCCTTCAAAACAACTTGGAAACTGCAGCTAATGCAAAATGCAGCAGCTAGACTTCTGACTGGAACATCCTAGCAAAACATGTAACATTGGTTTCAAAGGATCTGAACTGACTGGCAACACACTTCTAGTCAGAATACATTATCACTTCTGGTAATGATATTTAAACCACTAAATGGCTTGGGACCTTTATACCTGAAGGTGTACCTCTCCATACATACGCCTGACCAAGAACTGAGATCTGGCAGAAGGGCTTTCCTTTATGCCCCACCAGTGGGAGCAAGGGACTGTGGGAGGACATAGGAGAGGATCTTCACTTCTGTGGCACCTCATGTATGTAATACCCTCCCCTTGGAAGCCCAATTGGTGCAAATGTTGCCATTATTTTCATGCCCATTGAAAATGTGACTGTTCACTAAATCCTTTAGGGCCTAACTGGTTTTACATAAACCCTCACACATACATGGTTTTAAATAATTTTATTTTCTTAATGTATCTTCCATCTTGCTCCTTGTACAGTATCCAAGGTGGCTAAACTGTTTTAACCATTTCTGAATAGCCTTTTAAACTTCTTAAGACATTCAACAAGATGTTAGCCTTTAAAAATCACTCTATTTTTACAGTTTAAATTACTCAAGTTGGTTTTAGTTGTCATGCCCTGTGAGTCTGATGAGGGCATGGAATCAGAGGAGGACATGGCAGGGAACAGGCCTACGGACCCTGGCACAGGTTTATCTACGCCTGTGCCAGCAGGGAAGCTTGCCAACCTGGAGGCTCAAGCAGAGGAAGAGCCTGGCCCTAGTGGGTTGGCACCAGTCCCAGCAGAGTCCTGCCAATTTAGATAAAGATGATGAAGAAGAGACAAACTTACCCACACCATTATACAGCCAGCAGCGATCTTAAAAGGAAGCTCAAAGGAAATCACTGAGACTTTATGAGAAACACCTGCTCATCAAGAAGCATCTGGCAAAGCCCTGATTGCTATATATAGCTTTGGGGAAATGTGGAGGCTTTGTCAGAGATCAACTGGTCTTCCTGGAGAGAGCTTTGTGTCCAATATCTTTGACTCTGTGACTTGATTCTTGTTGCCTTGAGTTGTCTTTATACCTTGGACTGTTCCTGACTACACTGTTGACTGATCTTGCTGACCCATGGACCTACTTCTTGACTATCTTGCCTTCTGTAAGCTTTGACCTTTGGATAGTATTCTGGACTCTTCTCTGTGTGCCTTCTTGTCTGTAATGCTGCTTCTCCAAGAAATGGAACCTTGCTTGTTCTGAACCTTATCTGGCTCCACTTAATTGACTTTGCCATCACTGGAGTTTGCTGCTTTGCAGACCTTATTTATCCTGTTGCTGGCATTTTGTGGCTGGTTTCTTGGATGGATTGATCTCTGTCCTACTTTAAGTAAGCAAAGGAACTATGGAGGAGCTGCAAGCTCAAAACCAGCTGCTTCACAATCAAATAACTCAGCTGACAGAGGCTGTGGCTGCTTTGCAAGCCCAAATTAATCAAGGGCCTGCTCCACCACCTGCCTGTAGGAACAAATGTTTTGCTGCTATGCCAGAAAAAAATTCTGGGGACAAATATATGCTGGACAGCTTTCTGGCAAGCTGTAAGCTACATTTTAAACTCAGGCCAGAGGACTTTCCTACCAATACTCAAAAAGTAGCATTCCTGGTGAGCCTGCTTTCAGGCCCTACTGACAAATGGGCTACTCCTTACTTGACCCAGGACAGTCCTCTCCTGAATAACGTGGGCACTTTTGTACAGGAGATGACAGTCACCTGGGGGAATCCTGTGAAGCTGGAGACTGCAGAACATCACATTCAGACCCTGAGGCAGGGTAAAGGGTTGGTAGCAGAGTATACCACTGCTTTTCAGCTCATAGCCCAAAACCTGCCTTGGAACTATAGTGCTCTCCGGTTGCAGTATCATTTTGGACTCTCAGACCTGGTGTTGGATGAGTTGGCCCGCTCTGCACCCCCTGCTTATCTTGCTTTACTGATTGAGCAGGCCACCAGGGTTGATGCTCAACTGACAACTCGCAGACAGGGGGCTGTATGCGACATGTGGAACCTGTTCCTGTGACACCTCCAGTTACCTCTGTAGTTCCCTCCACTAGCTCTGCAGAAGAACCCATGCAGTTAGGAGATGCTCACCCATGCCTCTCGGTGGCTGAAAAAGAGCACAGGAGAGTGTCAGGACTTTGTCTGTACTGTGGACAAAGTGGGCATTTTGCTCACAGTTGTCCAGCTAAAAGGGGGGGAGTCTCCGTGCCGGGAAATGGGTCCTCCCAGGCTTAGAAGGGTTCAGAAGCCTGAGATGGTATGAGGGAAACCTATCTCTACCTCCCTCAGAACCCAGAAAAGACTCATTGTTAGTGGGTGCTACCATTGTGGTTGAGGACTCCCAGCTGTTGCTGGTGGGAGCCATGATTAACTCTGGAGCTTCCAGCAATTTCATGGACCTTGGGTTCATGAAACAACACCAGATATCACTGCAGCTCCTGGCAGAGCTTTGGCCAGTGGAGACAATCGACAGACATCTCCTGAAATCCGACCCTGTTACTCACCACACCTCCATGCTGACCCTGGAAATCCAGGGCCATGTAGATCAGATCCAGTTTTATGTGGCCGCAGTACTGCATTTTCCAGTGCTGCTAGGAATGCCTTGTCTGACACAGCACGACCCTCACATCTCCTGGACATGTCAGAAAGTGCTGCTTGCTTCAGCCTACTGCCAAGAGCACTGCTGGCTGGAGCGGATCCAGGCAGTCATAACATCAAACTCTGCAGAATCCCCTGTAGTCCTACCTGCTAAATACAGGGATTTTGCAGATGTTTCTGACAAAATGGAAGCGGACATACTCCCACCACACCAAATCTATGACTGCCCCACCGATTTGGTATCTGGGGCCCCTACACTGGCCGGGTGCCTGTATTCCTTATCCGAGCATGAACTAGCAGCTTTGCAGGACTTTTTAGGGGGAAAAATCTAAAAAGGGGTTTTATTAGGCCCTCCATGTGTCCTACAGGTGCACTGGTGCTCTTTGTGCACAAAAAGTGTGGTGAATTGTGCTTATGTAATGACTACCAAGCCCTCAACCAGATCACAATCCGCAATCGGTACCCTCTGCTCCTGATTCTGGAACTCTTAGAATGTCTCCGGCATGCCAAGGTTTTTCCCAAGCTGGACCTCTGGGGGGCATACCATCTGGTGAGAATCTGGCCTGAGGACAAGTGGAAGACTGCCTTCCACACACGGTATGGCTATTATGAGTATATAGTCAGGCCCTTTAGACTATGCAATACTCCTGTCATATTCCAACATTTTGTCAATGATGTCTTCAGGGACTATCTGGACCAGTTTGTGATCATTTACCCAGATGACTTCCTCATCTACTCTCCCAGGCAGCCCACGATGCACATGTCTGAGCGGTTCTTCAGTGACTCTGGGAGCACCAACTGTATGCCAAATTGGAGACGTGTGCCTTTGACATGACCACAGTGGACTTCCTGGGATACCATATTTCTGCCCAGGGAGTGGAAATGGACTGCTCCAAGGTAGAGTTCATGCTATCTTGGCAACCTCCTCAGAACTGCAAGGAGGTTCAACGGTTCCTGGGCTTTGTGAACTTTTATCAGCAGTTCATACAGGAGTTCATGGCCTGGGCCACACCCATCACCCAGTTGCTCCGGGCAAAGGCTGCATTCCATTGGACGTCTGCTGCACAGCAGGCATTCCAGGAACTGAAACAGCAGTTTATCTCAGCCCCGATCCTCCAGAATACTGATCCTCACATGCCCTTCGTCATCAAGATGGATGCACTGGACATCACAGTGGGTGGGATGCTACTCCAACCGGTCAACAGGGGGTCTGACTTGCAACTGTGTGCTTTCCATTCCAGGCAGCTCACTCCCCCTGAATGGAACTATACCATTTGGGAAAAGGAGCTCCTGGCCATCAAGACTGCTTTTGAGGCCTGGCAGTATCTGCTGGAACGAGCAACCCATCTGGTCAAGGTCTGCACCAATCACCATAACCTGAAGTTATTACAGACAACCCGTAAACTATCTCAATGACAGTTACATTGGGCTTCGTTTTTCAAATGGTTCAACTTCAAGCTGACTTACAAGGACTCCATGCCTTGATTCCTATTGCCTTGATTCCTGTTGCCTTGACTCGTGTTTAGAGCTTGGACTGTTCCTGATTACATTGTTGACTGATCCTGCTGACCCACGGACCTACGTCTTGACAATGCTGCCTTCTGTAAGCTTGTCTTTTGGACTGTATTCTGGACCCTTCTCTGTGTGCCTTCTTGCTTGCATTGCTGCTTCTCCAAGAAACGTAACCTTGCTTGTTCTGAACCTTATCTGGTTCCCCCTAATTGATTTTGCTATCACTGGGAGTTGGCCACTTTCCCAGACCTGGTTTATCCTATCGCCGGCACTTTGGGGGCTGCTTTCTCAGACATTAGTGTATGCTGCCATGAGATCTTCAGATTTTGAGGACGGAATATAACAATTTTATTAAATAAATAAATTGTATGGTATGCCACCCTGAGATCCTTGGGATATTGGGGTAGGATAGCCTCCTCCTCCTCCTCCTCCTCATCTGTGAGTACCTGTTTAAACAGCTGCTGAAATAATGATCCAGATTACAGTACTCCTTAAATAATCTGGTACCAGTTCAGCTACCAAATGAATGGTGGTTTAAGAGCAGCTACCCTGAACCTTTCTTGCCTTCTGCTGCCTAGTACCATGCAGAAAGTGAAACTCACTCCTATCCCTCCAGTTTCAGGAGTGCTGAAGCAGATTGGAACATTATCTTTACCTGTCTTTCAGTGTAGCCACACTGTAGAATTATTGCAGTTTCATAGAATCATAGAATTGTAGAGCTGGAAGAGACCACGAGGGCCATCCAGTCCAACCCCCTGCCATGCAGGAATCATGATCAAAGCATCCCCGATTTAAAGACCTCCAAGGAAGGAGACCCCACCACGCTCCAAGGGAGTGTGTTCCACTGACAAACAGCTCTTACTGTCAAAACGTTCCTCCTAATGTTGAGGTGGAATCTCTGTTCCTGGAGCTTGCATCCATTGCTCCGTGTTCCAATCTCTGGAGCAGCAGAAAACAAGCTTGCTCCATCCTCAATGTGACACCCCTTCAAATACTTAAACAGGGCTATCATATTGCCTCTTAACTGTCTTTTTTCCAGGCTAAACATACCCAGCTCCCTAAGTCTCTCCTCATAAGGCATGGTTTCTAGGCCTTTCACCATTTTAGTTGCCCTCCTCTGGACACGCTCCAATTTATCAATATCCTTTTTGAATTGTGGTGCCCAGAACTGGACACAGTATTCTAGGTGAGGCCTGACCAAGGCAGAATAGAGTGGCACTATGACTTCCTTTGATTTAGATACTATACTTCTATTGATGCAGCCCAAAATCACATTGGCCTTTTTAGCTGCCACATCACACTGCTGACTCATGTTCAACTTGTGGTCTACCAGGACTCCTAGATGCCTTTCGCACAGTCTCGTTCAGCCAGGTCTCCCCCATCCTGTATCTAAGCATTTCGTGCATAGATGCATACCCTCCGTATTGAATTTCAATTTGTTAGCTTTGGCCCGGCTCTCCAGTCTATCCAGGTCATTCTGAATTTTGATCCTGTCCTCTAGGGTATCAGCTACTCCTCCTAATTTGGTGTCATCTGTAAATTTGATAAGTATGCCCCTAATTCTGTCATCCAAGTCACTGATAATGATGTTGAATAGCACTGGGCCCAGGACAGAACCCTGTGGCACCCCACTAGTCACATCTTTCCAAGACGAAGAAGAGCCACTGAGGAGTACCCTCTGTGTTTAACTAGCTACAGCTCAGTCTTCTACTCATGAGAACATCCCTGGAGCTAGACCAGGCCAAAGGTCTAGTCCCACATTCTGTTCACACAGCAGCCAACCATGTTCTTTTGGGAGGCACACCAGCGGGACATGGATGAAGCTGTACTGAGGACATTATCAGATGGGGACTAAAAAAAAGTCCCCATTTCACTATATCCCCTCCCGTCCCACTCCCATTGCTGTAGTGCTTTAACAAAAAACAAAAAAATCAGAGGTACCTTGTTCCTGAAACAGAAGCTGCCTCCCCTCCCCTCCAGTATCCCAGGAGTGAATGGAGCCCTCGTCAAGCTCCATTCAGTTCCTGGAAAGAAAATCCCGGTTGTTCTCATGAACGATCGCATGGGAAATATAAAAATAAAATGAAGAATAAAAAGTTAAAAAGTACACCAAGCACAAAAGCACATTAAAAAAAAAAACACACCAAGTAACCCGGCGGGGGGGGGGGGAGGAAGTTTGTCCCTTACCTCAATGTCCCGATCTTCAGAATCACAGAATCATAGAGTTGGAAGAGACCACAAGGGCCATCCAGTCCAACCCCCTGCAGGAACACACAACCAAATCACTCCCGACAGATGGACATCCACTCTCCATTCAAAAACCTCCAAACAAGGAGACTCCCCCACCCTACAAGGCAGTGCACTCCACCCTCGAGCAGCTCCCACTGTCAGGAAGTCCCTCCCAACTTTGACACAACTTTAACCACCATGGCTCCATTCTACAGAATCCTGGATTTTGTAGTTTGGTCAGGCACTAGCATTCTTTGGTAGAGACAGCTAAAGGCTTTGTAAAATTACAAATGCTAGGATTCCATAGGATAGAACTTTGGAACTTAAAGTAGTGTCCAACCACTATAACTCTGCAGTGTGGATACATCCTTTATTTAGATATTTCTTGGATTTAAAATGATTTGTGGATAACACAGCTATACTGTAGCAACTCCAGACAGGGGCTTCAAGGAAGTCATTTATCAATTTAACTGCAGACAACAAGGACATCTGAAGGATTTTTAAAAATCTCTCTCTGTGTATGAAAGTATATAGGTACATATAGGATAGAGCTCAAATTTAAGAAGAAAGTAGCTCTGGTTTGCCCACCTCCTCAACCCACAATATTGTGATAGCTTACTATCTATCTACCATGATCCAGATTAGCAAAGTGTGTCACAAGTACAAAAAAGGAACACATAAAAACAAAAACAAATAGCAAGCATATAATTAGCATATTATCATATGCATCTCACATTCTCATATAAAATGGATAATTTCTCCCCAGTCTGTTACAGATAGACTAATGAAACAAGATTTGATATGGGACAGTGAGTGAATCATTAAGAGATAACTGTCAAAAGGTATACAGAGCAGTAGATCAGTCAAGAAAAGTGAACCATAAAGCCACAAGCTACAGGTCAATTTTATACATGTTAATATGTTCAAGGAATTAGGTTTTCAAATTGAGAGGCAAGATTGCTCAAGCCTAGTGAATCTGCCTCAAACTTTCATTTCATTACTTGAACATTTTTACTGAAGCTTCACCTACTAATCTTGCTTACCCGCAGAAACATTTGCATTCAGCTGCAAGTCCTGGAACAATAATGCAGTCAGGAGTGATTTAAAATGCAAACAGGTGATTTATTAGCGCAATAATGGCGAGCATCCATACTAACTAGGGATGTTAATGTTTTCAAAATTCAGGGATGTGATCCGTAATGGGCACCAATATTATCAGTTTAGTAGAGTGGCTGCTCTGCTCACTCCAGATTAGATCTCCAGACCTGGCTGATTTTAAAAAAAAGATAGTTTACCTGGGATTAAAGCTTCACACTTAGTCCAGTTCAGACTGAATGCTCTAACTAGAAAGACTAAAATGAATAGACTTCCCTGAGCCAAAATGTTCTTCCATCCAGGCCCTTACATCTCCTTTTGCTTCTCCATCCCTCCTATTCCAAAGGTTGAATTGTTGAGAGTCCTTGTATAGCAAGCAGATGGAACACAGAGTTCCTGAACTTCAGTTTCATTAGATTTCTTTACAGACTCAAGAAACAATAGTAATAATTTCAAAAAGTACTGATTGATTCCTGCCCAAGTTTTTATCTTCCTTTCAGCAGAGAAAATACAGATTTGAAAAGTATGGTTCTCCAGAAAGAAAATCCACAGGCAGGGAGAAGAGCACATTTGCTCAATCTAGCCTTTGCCAACATGGGGAGGCCTTTGCAAACTGTGCATGTTCTATGTGAAGTCGAAAGTTTTCATGGCCAGCATCCATAGATTTCCTTGGTTTTTTTCCAGGCTGTGAGGCTGTGTTCTGGAGGAGTTTCTTTCTGACGTTTCGCCTGCATCTGTGGCTGCCATCTTTAGAGAATGGTTGGGTAGGAGTGTGTGGGGCGAAACATCAGAAATAAACTCTTTCAGAACAGCCCGGAAAAAAACCAAGGGAAATCTGTGCATGTTCTGCTGTATGGTGATCTCCTCCTTCTAGTTATTTGTCTGTCTAACCATGTATCTATCTTTGGTTAAAATCAAATTAAATTAAGCTGAAAGTTAATTTCCCAAATACCTTATTATTTATTAAAATATAGTTTCCACCGATTTATGTCCCCAGACTCTCAGCTGATCTCAGAGAGTCCCAATTCCCTCTCTTCCCACCTGTCAGTCATGTGTTCCTTGCAACATCTGCATACATACTTCAAAGCTCCTACAATTGAGTAGTTTTGCCCTGCTTTAGAGTGGCAAGTGTTGAGAAGAGCACACCTCTAGTTCAGGAAAAGAAACAATGGAGAAACCAAGGTATTCCATGGTTATTCATAGTGGGTCAGTAAGAGCAGAAACATGGTTGAAGCAGTCCAGGGTCTAAGCACAAAAATGCAATGCAAGCAAAATCAAATACCAGCCAGGGAGTTACTAAGGAGAAAAGTCCAAAGAGCAAGCTAAAGTTCAGGAAACTAGAGAGCCAGAAATGTCATGATGCCAAACAGAGATAGTGGAGCTAATGTTTTTCAGCATAGAAATGGCCTTGGCTGTGCTAATGTACAGGTAGCTGTAACTCAGCACAGCTATCCTAATTAGCCTAGCATTTCCTTTTAAAGGCAGGCCATGGACTTGCCTGTGCTTTTGTTGCTGACATTTTGGCCTGTGACACTCTGAAGGATGAAGCAGCTCATCCTTCATCTCCCTATGTTCAAGATCGACATGTGATTTTGCTAAAAGATTGTGGGTGTAGTGGAGAATCCAATCCTCATACAGTGGACTCAGCCCAGAAAATCCTGTTGACACTTCTGTGCAGTGGCAATACAAAGTTTGTTGCAGAGTGATGGTGGGGACTTAGAATGTAGTGGTAACAGGGTAAAGGAAGTCATGGGTGCTGCATTGAATAAGAAGTGACTGGCATGAGGACAAAGTACCAGTTATGTCTCTGCTATACTGGCTAGTTGTGCTTGCCAGGAAGCACACACTGTTTCAGCAATCATTCAGTGATCTCAATCAAACATACATTACTCTTCCCTGCCTGCTCATACTCCTACCTGTGAGTGAAGATGATCAGATGTGTGGGGGAGTAGAAGACAGAGATAACCATGTCCAGAGGTAATGATAAGACACCAGATCTATTTGTATAGACACTTCTGCTTTATTTCTATTCAGTGGGGGATCTATGAGCTGAAAGAAAGATATCAGACAGCAAGAAACCAGTGTCAAAACAAAATATTTCACTACCAACTCCTTTAACACTCAAAAAATGAAATAAAATTGGAGTAAACCTTAGTGAGGTAGGGACTGGAAATTGTTGTGGAAATGAAAGTACTGTACAAAAAAATGTAAAGGGTCACAGCAGCTCAAAAACAAAATGGGAAATAGGGGTAAAACAGAAATGAGTGAAACATCAAGGAGTACATAAAACATATTATAGTTCAGTAAATAATTTGCTGACTGCCTCACAGACTAGACTTGCATAGCATTGGGATGAAGGGAGACAGAACTTCTGGAAAGATTGGCTGAGAAAAGTTGGGCCAATGTTTGTAATGGTTAAGCTAAAACACTTTAAAAGGTTATCAATTTTTTTTTCTGTTTTACTTGAATAGATTAAAACGTCTGAAAATGTCTCCCAAGAAATATTGCATATTATTTGATACTGTTTTAAGAGCATAATTCCAGAGATAACTAAAAATCTTGATTTGCTTTACTTTGGCACTGAACATTTTCTTTCTAAATACATTTGACCATTGGTTTAAAATTTAGCTTGTGTAAATTTATGTTTGCATTTTTGTCATTGTCATTGTGGCGGTGAAGATGTTGCTAGAACTCTGACATAATGTTTAGTATCCATGGGGTGTCTCCCAAAATTATTCTTCCAAATCCACATGTGAAAGCTTTTTGTTGGAATGGGTCATTCACAGTGCTTGGAGAAGTTATTCATGCAACTTCCTGATAGCTGGTTTCCTGGATGGCTGTCATTGATGGAACTGTCTACTATCCAACTGCATGAATGACCCATTTGTTTTCACATGAGTGCAGACATGGGAATCACCCCAGGATACAAACAGTACAACAAATTTGGCTTTTTGTCTTGGTGTAATTGGGGACAGGGAGTATTTCTTTTTGGTGCAACAATCTTTTAAACAACCACCCCCTTTTAAATACCAAAACAGAGAACACAAACCCATTTTTATGCTGGTATTGTAGCACAACATCACAGTATCTGCAAAAATGCAGTTAGACTTTGAGAGTTCAAGATTATGTCCATAAAGGCACAACCACTAGTTGCATAAAGGTACTGCACAAATGTATATACCAGGGGCAATAGAAGCTGTAATTCCATACATATTCAAGAGTAAGGCCTACTGAATTCAGTAGAATTTCCTTATGTACAAAGCACAGGATTGTGCTCTATTTTGAAATTACCTTCCTCTCTTGACAGAGACTATTCTTTAAATGTTGATGTCTTAAGAGCATGAGTTATGCCTTCCAAAATTCTTGTTGATCCACATATGTCCCCGACAATTCTTTTTGAAAAGCAAAAATTCATAGCAGAAGAAATAGCACTCTTTTGTGCTGTTTTCCATTTCTTTTTCAGTATCTCCCTCAAGATCCCATGAGGATTCCCATGAAAGCTAACAATAGAGTATGGATTATGTGAAAAAGAATGAAAGAGACATGCAGATTCTTTTTAGGCAATGGAAAACAAGGACCACTGTCAGTGAGGGCCCACAAAGACTTCAAGGAAGATGGGAGAAGATCCAAAAGCTGTCTTGACATTCAGCATAGAGTCTGAAGACAGATTCTGAAAGTGCTGGCCAATCACCTCCAGCTACAAATATAAAACTCATCTCAGAACAAACCACTCGCAGGTTTATCATGCAGCTTTACAATACCAAGGTCAATCAGTACCAAAGTCAATTCCAAGTCAATCATGTTGTTTTACAGTACTGAAAAGGCTAAACTAATTATGATCCAATGCTCAGGCATCATCATACGAGAACCCTAGAAAGTGTTTCAATGGGGGGGGGGGTAGAAGGAACCCATCTCCTCTACCATTTGGACAGTCCTCTTAGTGTTTATAGAAATCAAACATTGGACGGACTCGGGGGGATCTTGTGCATTTCATTACATTCCCCCCTGTCCTGATAATTTAAGCAGTAATCCTAGAAAAAGAAAGCTAGCATGTGACATTTCCACCCAGTCACCCTTCCAGAAAAAGCCCATAGTGTTTGAACTTAATATAGCCTTCCACAGGGCTGTGTTCTAGAGGTGTGCTTATAAAATCCACATGTTGAAAACCCTATGACATAAAAGTTCCCCAGTCCCTCATTGGTATAACAGGGGTGTAAATCTTTGCAAATTTTGCAGAAAATGAGTAGTTGTCAAAAATTGTGGTTTTGGAAGCCTGTTCACAATATGGGGTGTATTTTGTGGGGGGAAATTCACATAGGTTTTTGTGTCAGAAAATAGTATTTTCTGTACAGAAGACATGTTTTCTGTACAGAAGACATGTTTTCTGCAAAGAAAACAATAGATTCTATTTTCTGTTCAAAAACTCCATGTAGAACTATGAAGATGCTCATCCCTCTAAGACTGTCCTTGTCAGGGTTTTTTGAAACTCAAGAACATAATTTTTTGACATTTTGCAAGTATTTTCAAATATTCTTTTCATTCCTAAATACAAAAGAGCTAAGGTCACACCAACTAGTTTGGAAAACATTGCACACAGCTTTTAAACAGTATTGTTTGTATGAGGGAAACAACTTTTTTTTCACAAAATCACAGTACAGTTGGGGGGAGCTCACAAGACACACCAGTATAATCTTCCTTGTTGTTTTAATCTTGTTGTACGCCGCCCCGGTTGCTGAGCAGAGGGGTGGGTTAAAAATAAAAATTTATTATTATTATATTATTATTATTATCATTCCTGACAAAGAGAAACACAACTGAAATAAGCCACCTGTTAGTAGCTTGTGGTCCCTGAAAAGGGGGGCACCTATCCCATGCCACTGCAGAGTGAGGAAGGGTACCTGCTTGGCTGCTGATGGCCCTGCTCTTGAGTGGTAATGTAAAGCCTCCCTTTTGAGAATCCTACTGGCCATAGCTCCAGAAGACATTTTGTTGTCTTAGATGAAGAACAAATTTTCCCTTCTGGTTTCTTGTTGAGAAACAAATGAAATTGCCAATTGAATTTCAATGCAACTCTGGCAATAGGAAAGCATCCTCTGCTGTACCTGAAGACCACAGGCTAGGTAAAGAGACTCAGAGTAGGTCTGCCGGCAAGCCTCCTACTGTCCTCCTACTAAGCTTGAAAATTAAAAGAGAAAGAACAGGATCAAAAGAGATGCTTCCAACACTAGGGATTGGCATCAGTAACCACACAGCTACAGGGACAGAAGGAGATGTATCTGTGACCTCAGTACCTTTGCAGGGAAAATAGAAGTATATGATGTGCCCATTCCCTGTCTTCATCCTCTAGGCTCATGTACAGATGTCAGGGCTCCTGGACATTTAAAACCAATGTGTGGCTTGAACTTAATGCAGAGGTGGGAATCATGTGGTCCTCCAGATGATGTTAGACTGAAATACACAGCCGCCCTAGCTAGCAAAGTCAATGGTGAGAAATACTGAGAGTCCAATAACATCTGGAGGACTGCCTGATACTCAGCCCTGAATAAATGAAACAGCATATACAAGAAATTCTCAGATGTAATCCCTGACTATGAACCTCTAAAAACAGGGGTGGTCAAATTGCAGCCCATGGGCTGCATGCAGCCCCCAGGGCCATTTTTGTGGCCTCCAGGGCTTAAAAAAAATCTCAATATTTAATTTTTTCCCCTGCATGCACCCTCTAGGAAGCATGGGGGCATTTTCACCACATTCTTGCCCCCCTCCCAATACCATTTTAGGCTCAGGAAGGGCCTTTAAAAAACATGAAGTGAACAAGAAGTGACTTCCACTCACTCCCTCTTCCTAAAAAAAAGGCCTGTCTTGGAGCTAAAATGGCATGGATGGGGTCTAACACCTGGTTAAAATGATCCCCATGCCCCCTAAAGGGCATTTGGGAGCAAAAAATATTTTGCAGGGAGTGTTGCCCATCCCTTTGGGTTAATGTCTTTCACTTCCATTTGAGACAATCAGACAGAGCAGTGCTTTAACTAGAATGACTGGCTCAGGTGACAGGCAAGTAATCCTATCCCATGCAGCAAATAAAATTTGGAAACAGTACAGAATATTTGTATTGATCATTGTCCAAGTTGCTACTTAACAATTATTTAGTAGTCATTTATTCATTTTGAAATTCTTGTCAGTTTTCACCTACTGAGGGTAAAACATGACAACAGGTTCACCAGGTCACTCACTGCCACCATTCTAAACAAGAATTGGCAATGGGGCAATTAGATGTTTCTTGACCATTTTGGAGAAAATGGAGATTTTCCCTAATATGAAACCTTACTGAGCTTTACTGTTCTGTGGATTGTTTCCTTTGTGCCGAGTGCAAAAATCATTATAACTATAGGAACTATTCAGAAAGTATGTCATATATTAAAGGTAAAAGGGTGGGGGGAACAGCAAATATCTGACAAGAGACAAAGGAACAGGAATTAGAGCAAGCTTTGACCCCAAAGCCCCCTGCCATGCTTCTAAATTTGATATTCATCCATAAATTATTACCAGGAAAGTACAGTTCTTCAACCAACTATATGCATACTTTATGGTCCTTTTTAAAATGTCTACTATTTTGCTAACTTTTACAAGAGAATACTGTGAAATTTAATTGTAAAGTTATGATCTTTGAAATGCCTGAAGATACTCTTTAGCCTACTGTGCTCATTGAAGGAAGGAAAAGGTTAATCTAAGATGGTTTGTGAAAGCTATGCTAGCTTTTACAATGAACATGGCTACCATTTTGGAAAATGCTGGCTTTTAGTTATGACTTCATTTTTCTCCAGATTTGTAGTTTTAATATGTGCTCCAATGTCTTTCCAGCTACAGAAATCAAGCAAATAGACATGTCCTGGCAAATCTTGTAGTCTCCATATTCTTTTTCCGTCTTGTGGGATGATGTCAGCTTTCTATGAATTCTCCACTATTGTATGAAATGAGATTTTTCTGTCTAAATCTTCAGGATCATAGGATGAAAGATATAAGGCCCTGTTTTACACAACTTCATTCAGACTACAAAAGTATTCTAGTACCTTCTTAGTATCTCCTGACAAGAAAATATTGTTTTAAAATATATTTCAGTAAAGTAAATGATCACATTTTGATTCATATAAGGGGAAAATACTATTGATCTACAATCAAAATAAAATACAGAAAATATGGAAATATAATAGTATATACACTTTACTCTCTACATTGTAATTTATACTAAGGCAAAATTCCCACCTGCATGTATATAAAGCAGACTTCCTAGCTCTTTAATTCAATTAATGGCATGTATACACAGTAGGCCATTCGGATCCACAGGGTTTGGTTCCTGGATCTAATGTGGATTCAAAAAAACTACAGACGATCACATCTCATACTATTAAATGGTGGTGATGTGAATGTGCACGCTCCAGCATGTCTGCATTGACATTGTCACCATTTAATAATATGGGGCATGACAATCTGTGGTTGGCTGAATTCGCAGATCTGGAACCCACAGATCTAGAGGGCCCACTGTAAGTGTAAATGGATTAACATTGTAAATGAGCAGGGGATGGATCCCCCTCCCCTTAGGAGACAAAGCAATCCTGTTCTGCAGAGTGTCATTGTTTGGTGGCAAAAACACAGATGCACATATCAGACAAAATATCCTATCGCCTGAAGCTGTGTATTAATTCAGATAGCCTTCTTACATTGATTTAATGTAGTAATCTACTGTACTATTAAATTTCTCTTCCCCTTTATATTCCTCTAGGGCTAAATCTTATTTCAGCATCAACTACACAGCAAATAAACTAGAAGTTATTTCAGATGCTGCAGCTTTTACATGTTGGTTTATTGCCCACTAAGTCCATCTGGTTGTCAATTTAAATATTTACAGCTTTATTCCTCTCCATCCAAACAATGAGACCTTCAGCCCAATTGTGGGGTGAGGTGCTATACTAAGTGGTTTTATTTGGACTTTATATCAGCCAAAGGAGTTGCTCAACCAGGACCTCCAAAATGCTATGTACAGTGGGCAAACATGGTCATACATGACAAGACAGTACACTAGGTTTCCTAATTCAACACCATTATGGTTTAAGTAATCACCAGTACATTCAGTTGCATTCAAAACACCCAGCCTTGTACAACAGAACTGAAATGTAGATAAAATCATCTGGCATCATTTTTGTTGTTGTTCTGCTACTTCTCTGAGTGAAGGTCTACTATGAAGAAGAAGAACAGGTTGCTTTCCTTTAACTGTGCTTCTTTGAGTGGTCATCTGTGGACTCACACAAATGGGTCATCTGCACCAGTGCAGTGCATCTCTTGGAGCTTTCTACAACTATGCAATATTTGTTTTGGCAGTAGCCCCTCCCATTCTCTGCGCCCAGCATGCTTCCCATCTATACCCTCAGTTCTCTACACAAGGAGCTAAGGAAGGCAGGACATGACGAAAGGAGAATGGGCAGAGTTGTGTGAGTTCACAGATGACTACTCAAACAACCACAGTTACAGGTAAGCAACCTGCTCTTCTTTGTGGACTCTGTGATTCTGTGACTCACACTAGCATGCTACTAAACATAGGTGGAGGGAGTGTCATGCCACACAGTAGAAGAGAACAGCCCTCCCCAAAGCAGCCTCTGCCTGGGACCTTGCATCCAGTGTACAGTGTGAGATGAAGGTCAAAGGCTGGGACCAAGTGGTAGCTCTGCAGATGTTATGGAAAGGGATACCTCTCAGGAAGATTGACAATGTTGCCATCACTCTGGTTGAGTGGCTCCTCACTTGGTCAGAAGGTAGCTTGCCAACAGGTTTTAGGCCAGACAGATGGTGGCTGCAACCCACCTCAAAAAACACTGGACCGAGACCAGTAAACCCTTCTTATTGGTGGAATGGCAGAGGAAAGGAGCATCACGAGGGGCTGCAGACCCCACCAGGTGACACCTTCAGAGGGGTATCACTAGCACTCCATTCCCCCTCTGTCTTTACTTCGCTGTGCCTGTGCTGCTTCTAGGCAGGCACGAACCTCTGCAGCAGTTCATACCCGCCTAGAGGGGGTGATCCCCAAGTAAGCAGCACAGTGGAGTGGCTGGGAAGGGAAAGGAACCGCTGCCACTGTGGTATGCCTCCCCGCCGTAATTACTTCACTCACTGTGCTGCTTACACGGGCAGGGGTCACCCCTTAGAATCATAGAGTTGGAAGAGACCACAAGGGCCATCCAGTCCAACCCCCTGCCATGCAGGAATAAACAATCAAAGCATACCCGACAGATGACCATCCAGCCTCTGATTAAAAACCTCCAAAGAAGGAGACTCCACCAAGCTCCGAGGCAGTGCATTCTACTGCTAAACAGCTTGTTGTTAGGAAGTTCTTCCTAATGTTTAAATGAAATCTCTTTTCCTATAGCATGAGCCCATTGCTCCATCCTCAGTATGACATCCCTTCAAATATTTAAACATGACTATCATGTCCTCTCTTAACCTTCGCTTCCCCAGGCTAAACATACCCAGCTCCTTAAGTCACTCCTCATAGAGCATGGCTTCCAGACCTCCCACCATTTTGGTTGCCCTCCTTAGGACACGTTCCAACTTGTCCATATCCTTCTGGAATTGTGGTGCCCAGAACTGGACACAGTATTCCAGGTGAGGTCTGACCAAAGCAGAATAGAGTGGCACTATTACTTCCCTTGATCTAGACACTATACTCCTATTGATACAGCCCAGAATCACATTGCCTTTTTCAGCTGCCGCATCACACTGATGACTCGTGTTCAATTTGTGGTCCACTAAGACTCCTAGATCACTTTTGCATGTACTGCCATTAAGCCAGGTGTCACCCATCCTATATCTGTGGTTTTCATTTTTACTGCCCAAGTGTAGTATCCTACACTTCTCCCTGTTGAAATTCATTTTGTTAGTTTTGGCCCAGCTTTCTTATCTGTTAAGGTCATTTTGAATTCTGAACCTGTCCTCTGGGGTATTAGCTACCCCTCCTAATTTGGTGTCATCTGCAAATTTGATAAGCATGCCCTCTATTCCCTCATCCAAGTCATTGATAAAGATATTTAATAACACTGATTCCAAGACAGAACCCTGTGGCACCCATTGGTCACTCCTCTCCAAGACGAAGAGGAGCCACTGGTGACTACGCTTTGGATTCGACCCATTAACCAATTACAAATCCACCTAACAGTTGCATTGTCTAGCCTGCATGTTACTAACTTTTTTGCAAGAATATCATTGGGGACTTTGTCAAAAGCTTTACTGAAATCAAGATATACTACATCCACAGCATTCCCTTCATCTACCAAGTATGTAACTCTATCCAAGAGAGAGAGAGAGAGAGAGAGAGAGAGAGAGAGAGAGAGAGAGAGAGAGAGAGAGAGAGAGAGAAATAAGATTAGTCTGGCATGACTTGTTTTTCAAAAACCCATGTTGACTTTTAGTGATCACAGCATTCTCTGCAGTGGTTCATGCCTGTCTAGAAGGGGTGATCCCCAAGTAAGTGGCACAGTGAGTGAACTAAGCATGGCGGGGGGGGGATGACAGTTGCCTCCCTGCCATGCTTACTTCACTCACTGTGCCACTTACTCGGGGGGGGGGTCATCCTTTCTCTGCAGGCAAACCACCTCACAATGGTGATTTCTTTGTCTCCCCTGACCCAGGGGAGAGAAAGGAACCACCACCATGCAGCACAAGTCTTTGGCAACAATGGCTGTTGATTTTGCCTGCCTGCCTGCCCACCCGTCTGATCTCGTGCAATGTCTCACAGGATGTTTGGTCCCATGAGACTTCAAATGAGGTCTGGCAGGCAGGCCTATGAGGGCCTGCCCACCCACACCTGAAATAAGTGTGGCAGCAGCAGGGAAATTTTTTACTGATGGCAGGTGGACCATGGTGGTGAGTACAGGTGAAAATAATTTTGTTTTAGAGAGAAGGGGTGTTAAAAATAATTTGCAACAGGTGCCATACATATTAGGTCTGCCACTGGAGGAGGAAAAATTTCTGAGGCCTCTGAAAAAGGTCTGTGTGGTCTACTTAGAAGGCCAGAGTTCATTGTACAGTACAGTACATCCAGGCAGTGCAGAGAACATCTGAGATCTGAAGTGGAGTTCTGCATAAATGCCAGAAGCACAACCTCCTGATTAACATGAAAAGCTGAAACTATTTTGGGAAGGAAGGAAAGGTCATGTTGGAGAACCACTTTGCCCTTGTGGAAACAGAGGTAAGGTTGAGCAACCCTTAAGGCACAGAGTTCACCTGCACACCTGACTAAGGTGATGGCCACCAAGAAGACTGTTTTCCAGGTATCTAGCCTCAGATAACATGAGGCCACAGGCTCAAAAGGTTTTCTTGATAACTGGGAGAGAACCAGCTCAAGGTCCCAGTGGGTGGTAGATCCTGCAACAGGTACATGTAGATTCTTATATCCCCTCATGAACCTCTTTACAAAGAGGCCTAGAAAGCAAGAAGGCTTGCCATGGTTTTGGAAATGCCAGAAGATCACTGACAGGTAACATCTGATTGATGAAAGGGACATGTCCCGTCAGACAAAGAAATGAGAAAGTCCAGATCATGACTAATCTGCAGACCAGCTGGAGGGACACCTTGATATGGCACAAACTCCAGGAATTTGTTCCACTTATAAGCATTACAGTGAGCAGAAGGTTTATGTGCTGCTTCAAGCATATGCCTGATGGAATCCGATGGAGATGCTATAGGAAGACCTTCCAAGCAGTCAACTTGAGAGTGTACAAGTCCAGATGCCTCACCTTGCCTTTGTGAATGGTGAGGAGATCCAGGTGGAGCAGCAGCCTCAGGGACTCCCCTTTGGACAGGTGAATCAGAGAGGCATGTCAAGGTTGCCTGGGCCACCATAAGGTTACCAGAATACACCTGGCTCTGTCCTGATGAATCTTGGCGATCACCCTGGTAGCAAGGAAACAGCACAACAGGCCCTCCCCCAGTGGAACAGGAGTACATTGCTGAGTGAGTGCCTCCCAGAAGATCTTACCTTGCTTCTTCCAGGATGATGCAAAGAGGTCTAGGGCAGCCGTGTCCCACTTCCTGAAGATTTTGTGGAGAGTGCCTGGGTGCATCATCCATTCATGACAGAACATGGGTGCATGACTCAGGGTGTCCACCAGGACATTCTCATTGCTTGGTGGATGGATGACTGTCAGGAAGCCAAATCAAATAGCTGTTAAGACAGCCCAGCTCGGCAACAACTCAGTTGAAAAGCACAGTACCTGGTGTTGTCAGTAGCAGTCTTATAGGGTCAGAAGTCCAGAGAGAGAGAGAGAGCAAAAAACGAAGAGGCAGTCCGAGGTCAAAATGATTCCGGCAGGTGGGTCAACGAAGACAGTCCAAGGTCAAGATATCCAAAGTTTCAAGATAGCAAGGTTCCAAGAGCCAAGAGAGTCAAAGGCAGAGGCTTCCTCCAGGAAGAGCAGACAGCCTGAGACAAGGAATTCAGCGTCCCCCACTTGCTTATGTTGGCCCAGCTCCCACTTACAGCTGCTGGGTGATTGATGTGCGTCTGTCTCTTAATCTCCAGGAACGACGAAGCCACGCCCTCTCTGCTCTTCTTTGGCTAAAGGTAGGTACCTGCTCTTCTACCTCTTGCTGTTGCTCCACTATGTCTCCCAGGCTTGGACCCTGTGCTGGGGGAGGGCTAGGCTGCTGAGCCCTGGGTTCTTCAGGGCTAGACTCAGACTCAGCCAGCTCTTCTGCAACTGGCTCAGCCTCCTCGCCTTCTGAGTCCTCAGAGTCCTGGCTGACCATGACAATGACAGAGATGAGGATTCCCTGAGGAATGCACCAATTCCACTAAACTGTGAGATGGAGTAAAGTGTCTGATTTTGTCCCCTCCCCTTGTTTGTTTAAGTAGAAGACCACAATGGTGTTGTCAGAGACCACCTGAACCACCTTACCTTGTGAGGTCGATTTGAATGCTCAGAAAGCTTATAAGACCAACAGCATCTCAAGCATTAATGTGAACAGTGCTGTCCTCAAGGAGACCAGTGGCCCCTGACTGTCAGTCCTGCAGAGTGTGCACCCTAGCCCTTGAGAGAAGTGTTGGTCATGACTACCTTTATGGGCTGCAGAGGAAAGAATGGCATTCTGGCCTGGACATTCTGGGAGTCCACATTAGAGAATGATGCATGCTCAATGGAATCATCAGCCTCTTGTAGAGAGAGTCGGTGACAGAACTGAACCATGACAGGAATCAAGCCTGCAGAGAGCTCATCCTGATCCTCACAAAGCATGTCACCGAAGTCGAAGTGGCCATAAGTCCTAGGAGAACATGAACATCTCATGCATCTCTCTTCGACTGCAGACACTGAAGGATGGCCCCCTGTACATAAAACAAGATTCCTGTCATCTGGAAGAAAAGCAACCTGAGCACAGGAATCTAGTAATTCCTGTATAAACCACAGCTTTTGAGATGGTTCTAGGTGGGTCATCTCATGATTTACAATGAGAACCAAATAGTCCAAAAGCCGAAGTATGAGACAGATATTCAGGAGGAGATGCTCATGTGAGCAACCAGAAGCCAATTGTCTATGTATGGAAAAAGAATGACACCTTGCTGACAAAACCTAGCTATCACCACCACCATGCACTTGGTGAATACATGTGGGGCAGTGCAAAGGCTGAAAGGGAAGACACAAAAATGACAGGCCTGCCTTCCTATTGCAAAACACAGAAAATATCTGTGGGGTGGCCTGATTACTACATGAAAGTACATGTCCTTTAAATCCAGGGTAGCAAACCAGTCATGCCTCTGCATCAGGGGATGATGGAAGTGAAATAAACTGTTCTGAAATGTCTGGGCTGTATGTAGAAGCTGACACCTTGAAGGTGCAGAATGGGACACAGTCTTCCATCCTTCCTGGATACAGTGAAGTAGGACGAGAAGAACTTCCAGTGCAGATGAGAGACAGGAACAGGCTCAATAGCTCCTTTGAGCAGCAAGGCCTTCACCTCCTACTTCAGTGTGGGCAAGGGAGGCATAATGAGAAAGACTCCTATAGGGGACGATTTCCAAAACTCTATCACATACTGTGTCCTGAAAATGTTGAGGACCCATGAGTCTGTGGTGATGGAAGCCCAGGTGTGATACATCACTGGAGCCTGTCACAGAAAGTAGGAATGGTGGTAAGAGTGGTGTCAGCAGCAAGACAGTTGTCCTGGTGAAAAATCAAAGGCTTCATTTTCTGGGTTCCTAGTGCCTCCTAAACTGCTGGGGCCTATGCATGCAGCATAAGAACTCTTCCTTGAGGAAGAGCTGGAAGAGGAGTCTGTTTCTGCTGGTGACTGCCCTCCCCAGACCGTACTGGCGTCTAGCAGCAGGAGTATACCTGGGGGAATGTGAACAGGATAACTGTGCTTGAGAGTGAAGGCTGAACTTTTTAGCAATGGAGTGCATTTTATGTGTGTGCTCAAGCTTGGCAACCATTTCTGGGCTGAATAATCCCTCCTCATCAAAGGGGAGATCTTCAGTTATCATCCTCGCTTGATGAGAAGGCCAGAGCCAAGCATGGTGATGGAGTATAATAGCTCCTTCCTGGGCCTTCCCACTATAATCAGCCACATGGCGAGCCATCGTTATCTGCTGTGCAGCCACCCTGTGTGTCTCTGCCTGGAGCATTGTGGTGACTCTACTATCCTCCTCAGGGAGGCTGTAAAGAAATTGTGTCATTTTCTACCACAAGACCTACTAGTAGGCTCCCATACAGGCCCCATAATTGGAAATACAGAACAGCAAGGCAGATGTAGAATAGAACTTGTGCCCCATTACATCAAGTTTCTTGTCTTCCCTGTCTGTGGAAGTGGAGTGGACCTTCTGTGATTATCTTGTTAGATAGCATCCACTATTACACAATTTGGCTTTGGGTGCTGAAAAAGCCATTCAGAGCCAGTTTTCACTACTCTGTAGAAACTTCTATCTTCTTTGAGGTTGAAGGGATAGATGATGGGGTCCCTATGACTTCCTGACCACCTGAAAAAGACAAGGATACAGAGGAATAGAGGCTGGAGACTGTGCTTAACTCTGGACTCACTGAAACACAGGATCAGCAACTACAGGTTCTGGCTGCTTCACTTGCAGATCCAGGGCACTCACCATGCATAACATCTGATAGGCAACAGACCTGACATTGTCGGTAGGGGAAGCTGGGTCATGCTCCCCAACCAGAGCAGGAGGAGATTCTCTGACAGGCTCGACTAAAGGCTCTGAAGATGAATCTGAATCTCCATCCAAACCAGAAGAGTCTTCTGGAGAAATGGCATGAGACAGACAGATGATATTTGAGACCATTCCAGGCCCACTGATGGAACCGGAGACACCTGAGACTGAGAAGCAGATGAAGGAAAATGGACTCGAGGAAGCATAGGTTGAGCAGGAACACAACAGGCCACCAGGTAGGTCAGATAATCTCTGACAATGCTTGGAGGTCAGAGCTGCATGCTCTGCTAAGCTAATGCAGCAGCTGCTTAGCTAAATGCTGCTTGCTGTAAAGGCACTGAGACCACCTCAAGCCCTCCTTTTGTTGTTTCCGTACTGAGAAGATGGGTATAGGTAAGTTGTCCTCTGTATCTGAAGAGGCAGGACCTTCTGCCGTAGCTGGTACTGCACTATTGTCTGCTTCTAAGGCTTGTGGCTCTGGAATATCCTCCTATTCTAGTTCAGCAGGTCCTGGCATGTCCACTGCTTCAGTTTCTGCTTAGTCAGAGTCCATTTCCAAGTTCTGGAAGCAGGGCATGACACGAGTGGAATTTACAGGGGGGTTGGGGTGTAGTGATTAACCCCACCTATGCCCACTGGGTCTCCCTAGGAGTGCTCCCAAAAGACACAGCTCCCACATTCTAGAAGGGCTCACTCCTACTTTCACAGGCTAGCTGTGGGGACGGGAATATTGAAAATAAATGGGATGTTATTTGCAGGGAGAAATCAATATATGGGGAAACTATAAAGCAACCAACATCTCCTACCAGTGAATGTGCTCCTGCACACGTGAATAATAATCCTCACATTAGTTTTATGTGGGTAAATGGAAGTTGGGAAGGACAGGTTGCTTACCTGTAACCATAGATCATAGAATCATAGAATTGCAGAGTTGGAAGAGACCACGAGGGCCATCCAGTCCAACCCCCTGCCACGCAGGAAATCACGATCAAAGCATCCCTGACAGATGGCCATCCAGCCTCTGTTTAAAGACCTCCAAGGAAGGAGACCCCACCACGCTCCGAGGGAGTGTGTTCCACTGCTGAACAGCTCTTACTGTCAACAAGTTCCTCCTAATGTTGAGGTGGAATCTCTGTTCCTGGAGCTTGCATCCATTGCTCCATGTTCCAATCTCTGGAGCAGCAGAAAACAAGCTTGCTCCGTCCTCAACGTGACACCCCTTCAAATACTTAAACAGGGCTATCATATCACCTCTTAACCGTCTTTTTTCCAGGCTAAACATACCCAGCTCCCTAAGTCTCTCCTCATAAGGCATAGTTTCCAGGCCTTTCACCATTTTAGTTGCCCTTCTCTGGACACGCTCCAATTTGTCAATATCCTTTTTGAATTGTGGTGCCCAGAACTGGACACAGTATTCTAGGTGAGGTCTGACCAAGGCAGAATAGAGCGGTACTATTACTTCCCTTGATCTGGACACTATACTTTTATTGATGCAGCCATAATCGCATTGGCCTTTTTAGCTGCCGCATCACACTGTTGACTCATGTTCAACTTGTGGTCTACTAGGACTCCTAGATCCCTTTCGCATGTAGTCTCATTCAGCCAGGTCTCCCCCATCCTATATCTATGCATTTCATTTTTTTCACCCTAAGTGCAGTACCTTACATTTATCTGTATTGAATTTCATTTTGTTAGCTTTGGCCCAGCTCTCCAGTTTATCCAGGTCATTTTGAATTTTGATCCTGTCCTCCAGGGTATTAGCTACTCCTCCTAATTTGGTGTCATCTGCAAATTTGGTAAGTATGCCCCTAATTATATCATCCAAGTCATTGATAAAGATGTTGAATAGCACTGGGCCCAGGACAGAACCCTGTGGCACCCCACTGGTCACATCTTTCCAAGATGAAGAGGAGCCATTGCTGAGCACCCTTTGTATTCAGCCGGTCAACCAATTACAAATCCATTGAACAGTTAACTTGTCTAGCCCACATTTTACAAGCTTGTTTGCAAGAATGTCATGGGGAACCTTGTCAAAGGCCTTACTGAAATCAAGGTATGCGATATCCACAGTGTTCCCTTCATCTACCAAGCTGGTAATTTTATCAAAAAAAGAGATCAGATTAGTCTGGCATGACTTGTTTCTCTGAAACCCGTGTTGACTTTTTCTGATTATGGCATTGCCTTCTAAATGTTCACAGACTCTCTGTTTAATGATCTGCTCTAGAATCTTCCCTGGTATTGGTGTCAGACTAAATGGACGATAATTGTTGGGATCTTCTTTTTTCCCCTTTTTGAAGATGGGGACAATGTTTGCCCTCCTCCAGTCTGCTGGGACTTCTCCTGTTCTCCAGGAGTTCTCAAAGATTATTGCCAATGGCTCTGAGATTATATTTGCCAGCTCTTTTAATACTCTTGGATGTAGTTCATCTGGTCCTGGAGATTTAAATTCATTTAGATTAAGAAGGTATTCCTGTATTACCTCTTTGCTTATTCTGTGCTGGATTTCCCCTATTGTGTCCTCTGTTCCTTTATCCTCAGGTTGGTCCCCCTTTTCCTTTTCTGAAAACACTGAGGCAAAGAATGTGTTGAGTAATTCTGTCTTAACAGGTTGCTTACCTGTAATCATAGATCTTCGAGTGGTCTTCTGTGAATTCACACAGTTGGGTTACTCCCGCGCCTGCACAGAGCTTCAGAACCTTCTAGAATCGCTAGGCAGAATGTGCTTTGATACATTTTTGGCGGTAACTCCACCCATTCTAACAGTCCCTTATAAGTGCTTCCCGCCTAAATCCCCTCAGTTCCTTGAATGACACCGCAATCAGGAACATTAAGCATGTTTATATGATGTAGTAGGACATAGAGAGGAGGATGGGCGGGTCTGTGTGAATTCACAGACCACTCAAAGATCCATGGTTACAGGTAAGCAACCTGTCCATCTTCTTCGTGGACTCTGTGAATCCCACAGTTGGGTGTAGACTGGCAAGCTTCACTCTTGGAGGCGGGTATGTCCTACACCACATATAATACCTATACATAACATCTGAGATTGAAACATTAAGAGCACATTTTTGAATAACCTAATCAAAAGAAATATAACAGCAGTGACTTGGCAACATGAACACTCATTCATTGTATAGAAGATAACAGTACAGCCTTCCCAAAGGCCGCCTCGTTCCTAGAACGAGAGTCAAGTCTGTAGTGAGAAATAAAAGTCAAAGGTGATGACCAGGTTGCAGCTCTGCAAATGTCCTCTAGAGGCACTCCAGAGAGTGGACGGCCTTCGGGCAGCATTGATGACAGCCTGGACGTTCGGATGGAGAGGTGTAGGTTGCCTCAGTACGGAGGTTGAACTCGAGAGTCTTGAACCCGAAGGTTGAATTACAGAGTCAATCTCCACGCTGTCAGGCGGAGAGTGTCCAGATCGGGATGACTGACTCTGCCTTCGTGAATGGTGAGCAGATCCGGACGGGAAGGCAGACGTATGAAACGGCGCTTGGCCATGTGAAGCAGAGTCGCAAACCATGGCTGCCGAGGCCACCACAGGGCGACGAGAATGACGTTCGCTTGATCCTGACGAAGCTTGGCAATCACTCTTGTCAGCAGCGGAAATGGAGGGAACAGGTAGAGTAGAGGACCTGACCACTGGAAAAGGAATGCATCTCCCCTCGATCCCGGAGCGGCCGCCTTGAGCAGAACTGGGGACACTGAGCGTTCTCAGGAGACGCGAAGAGATCCACTTGAGGATACCCCCAGGTCTGGAACAGATCTAAGGCGACTTCCCTGTGTAGATGCCACTCGTGGATGGATAGGCTTGAACGGCTGAGCCCGTATGCAAGTGTGTTCTCCTCCCCTGGAAGATGGATGGATTGGAGAAACACCCTTCTGGGGACACACCAATTCCAGATGTCCAGCGTAAGCTGCAGAAGTTGAGGGGACCTTGTACCTCCCTGCTTGTTAAGGTAGTACATGACGGAGGTGTTGCCTGTCAGTACCAGCACAGTCCTGCCTCTCACCAAAGATTCGAAGGCTCGTAGCACTTTCTGGACTTCAAGGAGTTCTAGGATGTTGATATGAAGAGCCTGCTCCTCCGTGTTCCAAGAGCCCCGAATCTTGTAAGACTCGAGGTGGGCTCCCCATCCTTGCAGTGAAGCGTCTGTTGTCAAAGAGACATCCGGCTGAGGCAGGTCGAACAGCATGCCCGACGGGACATTGTCTGGTATCAGCCACCAATCCAGGGATCTTTGGACCGCTCGCGGCATTGTGAGCATCCTGCTTCGAGGGTCGCGGAGAGGATCAAAGGCCTGCAAGAACCAGTGCTGGAGAGGACGGAAGTGTAGTCTGGCGAGTCGGGTCACGAACGTCGTGGCTGCCATGTGACCAAGAAGCACTTGGACCGAGTGAGCAGGAATCCTTCGGGACTGACGGCAAGTGTGGACAGTGAGCGAATGGTATTGAACCGGTCTTGAGGTAGGTATGCCGCTGCAGTTATCGAGTCTAGACGAGCTTCAATGAATTGGATCACTTGAGCCAGCTAGAACGGAGACTTTTCGATGTTGACAACAAGTCCCAGGTAGTCTAAGGAATCTAAGGTGAGGCCAACATTGAGTTTGAGCTGATGTCAAGATTCCGCCACAATCAGCCAGTCGTCAATGTAAGGGAAGACCACCACACCATGCTGCCGAAGGAAAGCCGCCACTACTGCCATGCACTTCGTAAAAACTTGAGGAGCAGTTGAGAAGCCGAAGGGAAGTACTCTGAATTGGAAGGTCTCGGTTCCAATCTGAAACGCAAGGAAGCCCCTGTGCTCTGGATGGATCCTGATGTGAAAATAGGCATCCTTCAGGTCTATGGAGATGAACCAGTCATTCCGTTTCAGAAGTGGAAGGATGGAGGCCAAGGTGACCATTCTGAATTTCTTTGGGACAATGTACTTGTTCACCCCACGGAGGTCGAGAATCGGGCGCAGACCGCCATCCATCTTGGTCAACAGAAAGTACCTCGAGAAGAAGCAGAGGTAGTGAAGGTCAGGGTTGACAGGTTCGATGGCCCCTTTCTGCAACAGGGTCTGCACCTCCTCGAGGAGAGGAGAGGAGGGCGGTGTTGATCGGACCCATCCCGTCGGGGACAGAGTGTTGAACTCTATCCAATAGCCTGTTCAGATGATTTGAAGCACCCACCGGTCTGATGTTATAGAAGACCAGGCTTCTTGAAAGTTGGACAGTCGATCCCCGAAGAGAGGCGTCTAAGGAAAAAAGAAAAATCATCAATAGGGGAATTAGAATTTCTTTTGGCCCTGATCCCTGGATCTCTGTCGGGATGGTTGCCGGTATCTTGAACCCGAGCCCTGGCTCCTCACCGATGAGGCCGGAGAGGTAGAGGGATCAAACCGGGACCGACGGTAGGTCTGGCCAGAGTACCCTCGTTGGGTACTTCTCACGAGCGACGTCCCTGGATGTCGAAGGGACTGGCTCTCGAACCGGTGTCGGATGGTCCCGAGTCGACTCCGACAATGCACGTCAAAGGGAGGAATGGAGAGCCTCGGAATCAGACGTGGTGGAACGGCGCCTAGAAAGACTTTAGGACCGATGACGTTTTTGCCCAGCGGACGGAGGAGACCAAGATCGTTCAGAGCCTCGAGGCTCGGAGGGGGGAGCCGAAACAGAGGTAGAGGCTGGAGCAGAGGCAGGGAGCAAGGCCTTCTCATAAAGAAAGGACTTCAGGCGCGAGAGCCTATGTTTTCGGGCCTGCGGTGTAAACGTCTTACAATGGACACATGTGTTGACATTGTGAGCCTCTCCCAAACAGATTAAACAGCGGGAATGATCATCCACAGCTGGAAGTTTTGCTTGACAAATAACGCAGTGCTTGAAAGCTCCTTTGCCAGACATTTTACTCACAATAATAATAATAATAATCACGAGGAAGGGATCGTAGTCAAGGCCAGTCTGAGGTCAGTAACGATATCTGAAGTAATGCCAAAGCCGAAGGAGTAAGCCAAAATCGTAGTCAAAAGCCAGAAATAGGTCAAAAACCAGAATGATCATAAGCCAAATACCAAAACCAGTAGGAGAGAGCTTAAATCGTCGTCAAAGAGTCAAGGCCAAGTCAAACCAGATCGATGAGAGAAAAATCACCTAGCGAATAGAGGTTCCTTCAAGCTGTTAACGCGGCAGAAAGAAAGGAACTGAGGGGATTTAGGCGGGAAGCTCTTATAAGGGACTGTTAGGATGGGCGGAGTTACCGCCAAAAATGTATCAAAGCACATTCTGCCTAGCGATTCTAGAAGGGTCCGAACCTCTGTGCAGGCACAGGAGTAACCCAACTGTGTGATTAACAGAGACCACGAAGAAGATCCACATGATTCCTTTGTAATTTCTACACACTTATAGATTCATGAGAATTTCTTTTCCAGCCTGACTTTATGCTACATTTTACTCTTTCTTTTTGTTCCCGATTTTCAGAATATTTTAAGTCCTTAACAGCCTCAAACTGAGAATTTGCCACTAAAGTTCCATCCAGTATTCTAATACAACGGAGAGCCTTTGTGAATCCATAAGTGTTATAATTTGTTAACCAGTATGGTCAAGATGGTGTACTTTGGTATCCAACACCATAGGCTCAGAGCTTTCCTTGCCTCTTCCACCTGCTGCAGCCCCTTGTGGTACCCCCACTTCCAATTTCCTAGAGGGTTTTCCAGTAATCCAGTACAGGATTATATGGGTCTCAGGAGGCTGCAAAAGGGAGGGGAATAGGCACTTTCCATAGAAGCAGTGGAAGTATACTACTGGATTTTAGCCTATATGTTTAATTTGAAAGACATTTCAACATGCTTTTCAGGAAATCCAGCCTGCCATGGTTTTTAGTTTTAGAAAGGTGTTCAGTCCTGCATTAAGAATATATAACAGAATTATCATTGGCTTGTCAAATGCATGGTTTATTGATAGCTTACATTTTCTAATAGATTGAATCATAGAATCATAGAATCATAGAATTGCAGAGTTGGAAGAGACCACGAGGGCCATCCAGTCCAACCCCCCTGCCACGCAGGAAATAGTTCTAAATGCTAGGAAATTCATCTTAGTATCTCATCTAAGAGGTAGAAACAGAATTCTGTTTGCTTTTTAAACTAGGTCAAAGACAAGAAGAATTACCATTTGTTCTATTACCAATGTGTCCTCTATGTACAGAATAACCAGGCCTTATTATCCTTAACATTAATCTTTCTCTCTGTCACACATTTAAATCTCATTAAAATTAGGCATAAGTGGCTCCCAATTTGTCACTCTTAATAATTGTTTTTTTTTTAATTTAAAATATTTTAACACTACCTTTCAACAAAATTTATTTTGGGAAAGCTTACTACAATATAGAAGGACAAGTTGCATACTTGTAACTGTAGTTCTTTGAGTGGTCATCTGTGAACTCACACAACTGGGTTATCTGAACTTCGGATACTTCACACAACTTTGGTTATCCGAAGTGCACAGTGCACTTCAGTACCTTCTGGAATAGTTATACTATAAAATGCTTTTTGCCAGTAGCTCCAACAATCCCAACAGTTCCCCTCAGGCATCCCCACTCATTTACCTCAGTTCCAAGGATGCCGCAACAGCAGCATCACATCTGTACAAAAAAGCAGGACAATGAGGGGAGGATGAGTAGGTTTGTGTGAGTTCACAGATGACCACTCGAAGAATTACAGTTACAGGCATGCAACTTGCCCTTCTTCTTTGTGGTCTCTGTAACTCACACAACTGGGAGACTAGCAAGCTTTCTCACAGGTGAAGGGATTGTTATGCCCAACCAGAACAGAAAGGAGGAGGACACAGTGTAACAGTGAACCACAAGTAAATTTATTGCAACATAGATAAGAGAACAGCTCTCCCAAAAGTAGCATATGCTCTAGACCTGTTGTCAAGTCTATAATGGGAGATGAAGGTCAAAGGAGTAGACCAAGTAACTGCCTTGCACATTTCTTCCAAAGGAACACTAGAAAGAGAGGCAATCAATGCATCTACCCCCCTCGTTGAATGAGCTCGAATTCAAGAGGGAAGCAGTTTTTAAGCCAGTTCGTAGGACAAAGAGACAGTGGAGACAACCCACTTGGAGAGGCGCTGTGGAGAAACCAGGGAGCCATGGTTGGAAGCAGAAAAGCAGACAAAAAGACAGTTTGTCTTGTACAGAGGGGCAGTCCACTGAACATAATACTCAAGAGGCCAATGCACGTCCAACACATGGAGCACATGTTCAAAGTCACCAGAAGGATTCTGCATCAACACAGGCAACACCATGGATTGGTTAAGGTGGAAGCTGGAGACAATTATTGGTAGGAAGAACATGTCTGGTTGAAGTACTACCTCATGTTGCAACAACATGAGCAACAAGTTGAAGAAAGAAGGGAGGCATCCACTACCGTCTGAACTTCTGGAGACAAATGATCAGGAGAGTTTCGCAAAACCAACCCTGAATGTGAAGGCAGGTTCAGGATAGGATCCTCAAAGCCATCAGCCTCAGGGTGGTCAGATCCAGGTTTCGAACCCTGCCTCCCTGAACCATCAGGAGGTTAGGTTGGAGAGGAAGATGGATGAAACATCTTCGAGCTGTGAGCTGAATCACAATCGACAGGGCCACCACGGCATGATCAGGATTGCATTTACCCTGTCTTGGTGCAACTTGGAGATCTCCCATGTGAGCAAAGGAAATGGGGGAATAGGTAAATCAGGGGTCCAGTCCACTGAAAGAGAAATGCATCCCCTCTGGAGCCCTTTGCCCTAGATCTTGACCAGTACTGTTGGCATTGCTTGTTGGCTGAGGAGGTGTAGAGGTCGACTGATTGAGTCCCCAAATGGCAGAAGAGAGGAAGGACCACAGAGCGGTGAAGCATCTATTTGTGAATTGTGGAAATAGAACAGCTCAGTCCATCTGCAAGAATACTGTCCTCTCCAGGGAGGTGAATGGATTGGAGAAAGATGTTCCTTGTTATGCACAAGTTCCAAATCTCTAAAGTGGTTGAAAGTAGAGTGGAGAACCTTGTCCCTCCCTGCTTGTTGAGATAATACATTACAGACATACTATCTGTAACAAGGACATTCCAGCCAGTAATCAGGACTCAAACAACCTCAGCGCCTTCTGCATAGCCAACAGCTCCAAGATGTTGACATGAAGACAGTGTTCCTCCATGGACCAGGTATTGTTAACAGGGAACCAACTGAGATAAGCCCCTGGCCCCTGTAGGGAGGTATCTGTCATGAGAGTGACTTGAGGTTGGGGGGTGTCATGACCAGCCAGGCTGAGGACTCAGAGGATGAGGAGGCTGAGCCAGGCCCAATCTCTGCTCTGCCAGCTCCAGCAGAGCTGGCTGAGCCAGAACCTAACTCTGCTATGCCAGCTATAGCAAAGCCCATGACTCAGCAGCCTAGCCTTCACCCAGCAGAGGTTCCAGGCCTGGGAGACATAGAGGAGCAGGACAAGGAGGTACCTACCTTCAGCCAGAGAAGGACAGAAAGGGTGTGCCTCCGGTGATCCCAGAGATTATATGAGAAATGCTCAGTAACCTCCAAACAGCTGTGATTACGTCAGAGTCTATCTGCATTCCATGGGGAAAGCATCTGACTCAGACTCCCTTGTTGCCTGAACCTTTGCCTCCTAGACCTTGGATTGATCTGGAACTCTTGACCTTGGACTAGACTCACTGACCTGCTTTCTGGAACTCTTGATCTTGGATTGGACTTGCTGACTTGCTCTCTGGACTCCTGGACCTTTGGCTTGCCCCTGGTTTTGCTATTTGGATATTGAACTGGTACAGTGCTTCACAATTATTTTCATCTTGCTGCAAAGCCTTGCATTGTGTGTGTATCCTTCTTATCAGCCCTACGGTTGGCTGCTTTCCCGGACAGGGGGTTTCGAATGGAAGACCCACAAGTACATTCACCTAATTCAGCCACCAATCCAGGGATCTTTGAATTGACCTCAGCATGGTCAGAAGCATTCCTGGGGAATCCTGCAGGGGATCGAAAATGGAGAGGAACCATGAGTGCAGGGATTGGAAATGAAGCCTCATGAAAGGGGACACAGCTGTAGTTGATGCCATGTGTCCCAACAACACTTGGATGGTCCAGGCAGGCAAGTGACAGGACCTTCAGCACTGATGGATGAGAGCCATCAGGGTATGGAATCTGGTTTCCAGACATAGGCATCTGCGGTGATGGAATCCAAGGACACCCCAATGAATTGAACGATCTGGCATGGGTCGAGATGTGACTTTTCCTTGTTGATCACCAGTCAAAGAATGTAAGTCAAAGAATGTAAGGTCACATTGATGTCCCGGAGAAGTTGGCAATGCAAATTGGCAACTAGGAGCCAATCGTCAATATACGAAAAGACGATGACTCCTTGTTGGCAAAGCCATACCGCCACCAGCATGCATTTGGTGAAGACCCTGGGCGCAGTCACAAGGCCGAAGGGCAGAACTATGAACTGGAAGGTGTCATCACTGATCTGAAAGGCAAGAAACTGTTTGTGGGACGGATGAATCCTGACGTGGAAATACACGTCCTTCAAATCGACAGTAGCAAACCAGTTCCCACTTTGAAGTGTGGGAAGGATTGATGAAAGGGTGACCATGCGGAAGCGCTTCAGGAAGATGTACGAATTCACCCCTCGGAGATCAAGGATGGGTTAAAGTCTGCCGTCTTTCTTGGCAATAAGGAAGTACCTCAAGAGGAATCAAGAGGTGTTGAGGCTGAGGAGACACTGATTCGATGGCACCCTTGTGGAGTAAGGTTTGTACCTCCTCAAGTAAGACTAGGGAAGGTGATGTTACACAAATTTGACCTGTTGGTGGGTAATCTTTGAATTCAATGGAGTATCCCTTCCAGATAATTCACAACACCCAGCAGTCCGTATTGATGGTTGACCAGGCCTCGTAGAGGTAAGACAGATGATCTCCGAATTGCACCCTGTGATGGAAGGTGGTAGGGTGGAGAAGTCAAAGGCACTGCCTGGGTTGGTCTTTAGAATGCGCTTGAACTGCTGGCAGGAATGGGAAGTGGAGGACTTGCGTTTACCCAAGGATGAAGAGGACTTCGAAGGGTAACACGAACTTCAGGAAGACAAATGGCTAAATGGATGCTGGCGAGAGTAACTGGACCCCTGCCACCCGGAGCGACCATGGGGCACAAAGGGAGATTGCACTGGCATGCTGTATTTCTTGGCTGTGGTCCACATCGTCTGTGTAAACTCCAATTTCTCATCTGGCAATTAATGGAACAGGCCTGAATGGTCAAAAGGCATATCCTCTATAGCGCCATGGGCCTGAGGTGAGAGGCCAGGTGACCGGAGCCACGTGTGCTGACAGAGAGCGACTGAACCAGCAATGGATTTTGCAGAGCAGTCAGCCACATAGCACAAAGAATTAATATGCTGGCCTGCTAATTACTCTGCTTTTGTCTGGATGGTGTGATTGAGTCGTTTTTCTTTGTCAGGAAGACGATCCATGAAGGGCAAGATGCGGCCCCGCAATACCTACTGATACACCCCCATACATGCTGAATAATTTGAGATGCCGAAGCTGAGGGCCGCAGATGAATATAGTTTCTTGGACATCACATCAAACTTATGGCCTTTGTCAGCCGGAGTCACCTGCAAATCCTGGAGGGTTCGAAATTGAGATGCTTCGACAATCACCAAATTTGGCTTTGGGTGTTCCAGGAGCCAGTCGATCTCCTCCCCAGACACCCTGTATAGGCGATCAATTCTTCTCTATGTTGAGGGAAGAGAAGGACAGGTTGCTTACCTGTAACCATAGATCTTTGAGTGGTCTTCTGTGAATTCACACAGTGGGTTACTTCTGCGCCTGCGCAGAGCGTTCGGAACTATCTAGAATCGCTAGGCAGAACTGAGTTTGCAACATTTTGGCGGTAACTCCGCCCATCCTAATGGTCCCTATATAGGCACTCCCACCTAAATCCCCTCAGTTCCAGAAAGGACACCGCAAAGAGCAGCATCAGGAACATTGAGCATAGCACATAGTAGCAGGACACAGAGGGGAGGATGGGCAGGTCTGTGTGAATTCACAGAAGACCACTCGAAGATCTATGGTTACAGGTAAGCAACCTGTCCATCTTCTTCGTGGTCTCTGTGAATACACACACTGGGTAGACTAGCAAGCTTCTCCTACAGGAGGAGGGGTGTCATGCTAAAAGTTTTGACGAGGACAAGCATAGATAGGAATCCTCAACAATAATTAGTTTATTCAGTACAACATAAAACCCAGAACATGAAAAAAATGGGTATGTCTCAAGGAGTTACCGCATAACACGTGAACCAATCAATTACACTAGAGCATGGGAAAGCTATACCATAATAGAAAGCAGTCATTGAATTGAAGAGAGGAACACTGCCCTCCCAAAGGCCGCCTCGGCACGGGACCGAGTATTGAGTCTGTAGTGTGAAATAAAAGTCATTGGCGTGGACCAGGTAGCCGCTTTGCACACGTCTTCCAATGGGACCCCTGAGAGGAAGGCGGCTGAGGTGGAAACAGACCTGGTCGAGTGTCCTCGAACCCGAGAAGGGAGAGGCTTTTTGGCAAGTTCATAGTAAAGCGAGATCGAAGAGACAACCCACTTGGACAGTCTCTGTGGGGAGACAGGAGTTCCTTGCCTTGAACTGGAGTAAGAAACGAAGAGTCTAGGAGACTTTCGGTGCTGGGCAGTCCTTTGCACATAAAACGCCAGTGCTCTCCTGGCGTCAAGGGTATGCATGGTTCGTTCAAAGTAATCTTTAGTGTCCTTCATCAGCGTGGGGAGAACAATGGGCTGATTCAAGTGAAAACTAGTCACAACTTTGGGGAGGAAGGAGAGGTCAGGTTTGAGCACCACTTTATGCTTGTGGAATACCAGGAAGGGGGTGTCAGAGCGCAAGGCACAGAGCTCTCCAGCCCGATGCGCTGAGGTGATGGCCACCAGAAAGGCCGTCTTCCAGGAGAGAAACAGCAAGTCGGCGGTGGCCATGGGTTCGAAGGGCTTCTTCGTGAGTTGGGATAATACCAGTTCGAGGCTCCAGGCAGGAGTGGGTTCAGTCACCGGGGGGTGCAGATTGGTGTACCCCTTAAGGAAATTGTTCACCGTAGGATCCTTTAAGGGGGAAGACAGGCCCCTAGCCTGAAGCTCCATAGATATAGCTGCCAGGTAAGTACGAATGGAGGAAGCTGATAGCCCTGAGGTGGAGAGGTGCAAAAGAAATTGAAGAATTATCGGTGTCGAGACAGCGACCAGCGGAACATTCAGTTCAGATAGGTAGGATTGGAAACGTTTCCATTTATAAGAATAAGAACGCCGCGTTGATGGTCGAAGCGCTGCGTCAAGCACAGCCTGTACATCTGCAGGAAAGTGAGGGGCCGGGTATTCGATCGGTACCGGCATGGCTCCTACGGTAAGATCCTCCACGCTGTCAAGCGGAGTGACTCTAAGTCCGGGGGTCGGATCTTCCCTCCCTGGAGGGTAAGAAGGTCTGGGTGGTGTGGAAGATGCAGAAAGTGGTGGTTGGCCAGGTGGAGGAGAGGGGCGAACGACGCTTGTCGGGGCCACCACGGCGTGATGAGAATTGCATTCGACCGGTCCCTGCGTAATTTGGCCACCACCCGAGTGAGGAGCGGAAACGGTGGGAACAGGTACAGGAGGGGACCGGTCCATGTGAACAGGAATGCGTCGACCATCGAGCCCGGACTCCGATCCCGAGAGCAATACCGACGGCATTGTCTGTTGTCGGCTGTCGCAAATAGGTTGATGTCCGGTGTTCCCCATCGTCAGAACAGGGTCCGGGTTACTGACCCATGTAGGCTCCATTTGTGTACGGAGGAAGAGGAACGGCTCAGTTCGTCTGCAAGAGTGTTCTCCTCCCCCAGAAGATGGATGGATTGGAGGAGAACCCCTCTTTCGATGCACCAGTCCCAAATATCCATGGTAAGGGCGAGGAGTGATAGAGAACGGGTGCCCCCTTGCTTGCTGAGGTAGTACATTACCATGGTATTTTCCGTGGCCACCAGAACTACAGAGTTTGTCACCAGGAGTTCGAACGCCTTGAGAGCCTTCTTTACTGCAAGGAGCTCTAGCAGGTTGATGTGAAGCTGCCTCTCGCCGGTGGACCAGGTTCCTTTTATCCAGTATGTGTCCAGATGGGCTCCCCAACCGAACATCAACGCGTCTGTGGTAAGGGTGAGGTGCGGTTGGGGAGGCTCGAAGGGCATGCCCGACAACACATTCTCCGGGTCGAACCACCAATGTAGGGAGCACTGAACCACCCGGGGCATAGCGAGTAGGGTCGCCAGGGGGTCTCGAAGTGGATCGAAGGCTCTCAGAAACCAAGACTGGAGGGATCACATTCTGAGCCGAGCGAATTGAGTGACGGAAGTCGTGGTGGACATGTGCCCCAGGAGGGTCTGAATCGACGACAACGCTGACACCCTCTGGGATCAGCAGCAAAGATGGATGGAAGCGCGAAGAGAAGCGAAGCAGTCTGCAGGCAGGCGGGGATTGCCAATGTCGAGTCCAGACAAGCCCCGATGAATTGCAAGGAGCAGGTGGGCTGGAGGTGGGACTTCTCCATATTTACGATCAATCCCAGAGAGTCTAGTAGTGCGAGGACAAATTCGACATCGAGGATTAGCTGGTGTCGGGTTCGGGCCGTTATCAACCAGTCGTCAATGTAGGGGAATACGACGATACCCCGCTGTTGTAAGAAGGCCGCCACCGGCGCCATGCATTTTGTAAATACCCTCGGTACCGTGGAGAGACGGAAGGGGAGAACACGGAACTGGATGGACTCGGTCCCGACGTGGAAGGCCAGGAATCGCCCGTGGTCGGGATGAATCCCAATATGAAAGTAAGTGTCCTTGAGGTCGACAGAGGCGAAGCAGTCGCCCTGCCAGAGGAGAGGCATGATTGTCCCCAAGGTCACCATCCTGAACTTCTTCAGGGTTATGAAGAAGTTCACTCCCCAGAGATCCAAGATTGGTCGAAGTCCACCCCCTCGCTTCTTCACCAGAAAGTACCGGGAGAAGGATAGATGACGTCGGGACGGAGGGACCACCTCAACAGCACCCTTTTGGAGTAGCGTTTGGACCTCCTCGAGGAGGGGGGTGATGGTGGGGTTGTCCGGATGTAGCCTGCCGGTGGGAGTTCGTTGAACTCTATCCAATACCCTTCCTGGACGATACGAAGCACCCAGCAGTCTGATGTTATTGACACCCAGGTGGGCAGGAACCGAGACAGGTGACAACCGAAGAATGGAGTCTAGGAGAAAAGATAGAAAAAGATGTGAGGGTCATGGCTCAGAACTTCCTTTTCCCCAGGTCTTTGGACCTATGCTTGGGAGGTGGGCGGAAGTGAGAAGTGGAAGACTGACTTCTCACCGACGGAGTAGGAGGGGGCTGTTGTTAGTATTGAGGCTGCCTCGAAGCCTGTTGACCATAAGTCCTCCGTCTGGAGGAGGGGTAATATTGGTGCCAGGAGGAACGTCCCTTGGATCTATAAGTAGTAGAAGTGGGCATACCGTACTTCCTGGCCGTCGACCACATTTTTTGGGTAAACTTGAGCTTTTCATCCGTTGTGGAATTGAAAAGACCCGAGTGGTCGAATGCCATGTCCTCGATGGTGGAGGCGGCCTGAGGGGCCAGGCCCGAGGAGCGGAGCCACATGTGCCTGCGAAGCGCCACGGCAACGGCGATGGTCTTTGCCGCACAATCAGCTGAGTGCTGAGCTGAGTTCATTTGTTGGCCCGCCAGGGCTTGGGCTTCGTGCTGGATGGCCTCCGCCATGTGTCTACATTCCTCCAGGAGGTCCTGGATCAGGGGTCCCAGCCGCTCCCAGAGTACCTGCTGGTAGGCCCCCATACATGCCGTGAAATTCGCGATGCGAAAGCTCAACCCAGCCGCTGAATATACCTTCTTCCCAATGATATCAATCTTGCGGCCTTCAGAATCTGCTGGGGTCACCTGGGGTCGATGCTGGCGTCAGATGTTGGGAGGCTTCCACCACCACGGAATTGGGCTGCGGGTGCTCGCGGAGCCATCCAATGTCGTCTCCCGATACCCTGTAGAGGCGATCAATGTGTTTAGAGGTGGGCGGTATGGAGGATGGGTTTTCCCAGCTGCCTTGGGTCAGCTTCAAGAGGGACGGCAGCACCGGCAGCTCGGCTACGGGTGGTGCCGTTGATTTGAGTCGACGGTGGATTGGATCCAGAGGATCAGAGTCTTTTTCAGTCAACTTCAGCTCCAGGGCATGGGCCGTCCTCACCATTTGCTCTGAGAAAGTGCGTATATCGTCGGTGGGTGACGAGGAATCATCATCAAGCAACTCCAGAGGCGGTGAGGGGACTCTGGGGACATAGTGAGACGAGGAACTTGAGGAGTCAGAAGATGAGCCCGAGGATGGGGAAGGACTACGGCTAGCCGGTGAGGCCTCACACGGCGGTTGGGCAGTCAGTGGGACACGAGTAGAGATCGGCGAAGGGAGTGGAGGTAGCAGTCTGTGCTTCTGCCGGGATGGAGATACCTGACTCATGGTGTCGACTCGAGTGGGGACTCGTGGTTGAGTGTCTGAGTCTGCTTGACTACCGGCATTGACTAAGAGGGGCCGGCGAGGTGGGCTCCAGTCGGTACGGGAGCGCTCCAGTGCGTGTAAGGAGAGACGCGGTGGGAAGCGGAAGGCCCCACATTGAAACAGGTCCCCAGTACCAGGAGAGAGCCGATGGTATGTAGTAAGGCCTTGGAGCACTGTCGAGGCAGGGGGAGAGGCTGATCCCAGCGCAGCTCGTGCTGCATCGAAAGCACTATAGGAGTGGGGGATGTTGTACTCATGCTCCACTCCCACCTCATGGTGGCGTGGGGAAGGCATGGGCATACGATTCGTACCCTCAGCTGCCTGGGGAGAGGACTCAACATCGATCACTACCGTGTCCGTACCCCTGAGCTCTTCTCGGGACACAATCAAAACTGGGGAGTCAGGTCGGGCTTGAGTCTGCTCGTCCTCATAGATCTCCCGTTCCTCCAGTTGGACCAATTCAGAGGATGTCTGAGCCAAAGGCTGGTGCTGTCCTCGAGACTCAGGGGCACTAGAGGAGCCCTCCACAAGTTGTGCAGTGGAACGGGGGGAAGTGAGCTCAACTGCCGGGATCGAGGAGGTAGCTGCCAGCGGAGGCAAGTCCATCGTGGCTGAGGTGGACATCATAGCTGGAATAACGGCTTTCGGTCTAGGAGAGGCATGCTTGGTCTTTTTCTTCTTTTTGGACTTCTCCTTGGAGATGGAGCCCGATCGATCCCGATCCGACATCGGTACCGAGGGTCGGTCTCGACTCAAGCTCGAGGACTTATCGGTGTCTCTCCTGGAGCTGGACGCTGCAGAGTGCTTATGTGATCTCCGTATTGCCTCGGGATCTGAGGCCACCGCCTCTCTATACTTAGGGCTGGATGCCCGATGGTGCTTCTTCAATGGGCCCGACTTAGGAGACCGCCCTCGCCGTGGGCTTGATTTTCCCGCTGAGGGCCCAGGGGATGGAGACCTGGCCCTTTTAGGGGGTGAGGCTTCCCCTGCCGCTGCTGTGACGGATGGACAGAGGGTCTTCTCGTACAGGAAAGACTTGAGCCTAGACAGGCGTTGCTTACGGGCCTGCGGAGTGAAATGACGACAATGGGCACAGGCGTCCACATTGTGGGCCTCCCCGAGGCAAATAAGGCACTTAGAGTGGCCGTCGGAGGCCGGTAGCTTTGCTTGACAAACAGAGCAGCGTTTGAAGCCTGCTAGATTGGACGCCATCGTGGTTAGGCAACGAGATCCGAGATGTAGGCCAAAAGCGTCGTCGAAAGGCAGTCCGGTCGAAGGAGGGGGGAGGTCAGCCAATTCCAAATCCAAGTCCAAAATCCAAATCCGAAGTTGAAAAAACAGTCTGGTCAGAGAGGGAGGGGCACAGCCAATTCCAAATCCATGTCCGAAATCCAAATCCGAAGTCGAAAAAATAGTCCAAGTCAAAGGAAGAAGACGTAGCGATCAAAGACAGTTCCCTACTAGCTGCTCGCGCAGCAGACGAAAGGAACTGAGGGGATTTAGGCGGGAGCGCCTATATAGGGACCGTTAGGATGGGCGGAGTTACCACCAAAATGTTGCAAACTCAGTTCTGACTAGCGATTCTAGATAGTTCCGAACGCTCTGCGCAGGCGCAGAAGTAACCCACTGTGTGTATTCACAGAGACCACGAAGAAGATGAAGGGGTATTCCATGAGCTTTTGGACAACAAGAAGTGAAGGCAGGAGTGGTAGAATCGCCACTGGCAGAGCCTTAGACTTGATCTGATTGTATATTGGATCTAAGGGACCAGATTCCTTCTGAGCAGTCTTGAGATCCAAGGTGTTCAACATCCTAATCATCTGCTCTGAGAACATCCTCACATCATTGGTTGGTGAGGAAGAATCGTCATCCATCAGGCAGGAAGGAGGGGATGTGTATCAAGGCAGGTCAGGGGAAGAAGGCCCTGTAGATGTTGAGGATGAGGATTACCTGCTTTGAAGAAGCTGATGCCTATCCGGCAAGAGAGGAGGCGTGCAGTGAGGGACTGGAGGAGGACAGTCCAGAAGAGGACCCAAGCGCGCAGGCATCGGATATCTAGGCATGACTTGTGTCATGACATCCTTCAAAACAGGCCTGGAGGGTTCAGTAGAATGGTGACGAATGGTGAGTGGAGAGGTCCATGGTGGTAATCCATTGGGTCAGAGTGAGATGGGACATTGTAGATGGTCTAGTCTTCCACAATGTAGTATCACCTAGTCTTGTCAAAGACAAGTTCCCTGTGAAATGGATGGTAGGACGGGGGGGGGAACCATTCATTCCTAGGTCGAGTTACGTCCTTGTCTCGAGGGATGTCATGAAATCCTTGGAAATATTTGTGTGCCAATCAGGAAGAAAGACATACCACTCCCCTTGGGGACAGAGACCTTGATCTTGAGCAATGACCCAGAAAAGACAATCTGGATCTTGAAAGTGGGTAACTCACTATATCCTCATGGGGAGAGCCGACAATCCCCTCATCATGGAACCCGAGGAGTTCCACACAAGACACAGCCAGTGCTGGAGAGTGTCAAACCAGAGGGGGATTTCTAACAGGTGTAGTTCCAACTATCTCACCCTCTGAAATAGAGGCTGGCTCCACGTTAACAATCTGGATGAAGAACGTTCCTGAGGAGGGGGTCGAAGCATGGACCACAGAGGCCACGGCAGGAGCAGTAGAGTGGCAAGAGGAGCCATGCTCAGAGGAATGCTTAGTGTCCCTTTTCTTCTTCTTCTTTTCCCCCACATGGCTTCGAGGGAGTGATCTGCGGTCAAGACAAAGCAGAACCACCAGCATTCAAGGGCTCGGATTTGTGAGTGGAATCCAGCTGGCATTGTTTTTCCAGGTTCGACAAATCCATATGGGCTTGTGTGCGGGCCAGAGAATGACGATATGTTGACTCACCTGGATCTTTTGGGGGCACAGAGACTGTTGCAGAAGGAGGAACTGATGGCTTCAATGCCTGCTCGTAAAGGAGGGCCTTTAAGCGCAATTGCTGGTTCTTTCGGTATTGGGGGATGAACGCCTTACAGTGAAGGCAGGAGGATACGTTGTGCAATTCACCCAAGGAAATGAGACAATGGGAATGCCCATTGCAACCCGGTAATTTAGCCCCACATTCTGAACACCATTTAAAGGAGGCTGGAGGGGCCATAGTGGACCGTCAGACAGACCAAGGTCATAGCTGAGAATCAAAGGCAGAAACAAGCTGAGGGAGCAACCAGAAGAACAAGCTGAGGGAGCAACCAGAAGAAAATCCAACGACTGTCCAAGTCAAACGTGGGAGAAATCCAATTGGAGCAGAAAGCGAAGTCCAAAAGCCAAAGAGTCGAAAACCAAGAGAAAAAGGTAGAAGAAAAGGCTACGAGTATGCAGAGAAGTTCCTACGTGCTGCTGGCACGGTGGACAAAAAGGAACTGAGATAAATGAGTGGGAATGCCTGAGGGGACTGCTATGATAGGCAGAGCTACCACCAAAAAGCATTATATAACTATTCCAGAAGGTTCTGAAGTGCACTGTGCTGGAGCAGGAATAACTCAGTTTTGTGAGTCAGAGAGACCATGAAGAAGAAACATAGATACACTATAATGTGTGAAGAGTATGTGGATATGTATTTTATTTTTACCACATGTTCATGCATTAGAAAGCCATAAGTGGCATCAAGTTTTCAGCACGATTTTTTTACACATTATTTCTTCTTCTTTTATGTCCATGAATACTGTGTCAAAAATGTTATGTGTAGTGCTGCCCTGGAAACCCATTTACAGTCTTGAACCTTACATTCATGAAGGCTGCAAACCTATACTCAGTTTCTGGGCATAAGTGCCAATGAATGTATATAGCTTACTTCCAAGTAGATACATATAGGCTTGTGCTGTAAGACAAGATGCCACATACTCAACCTTCTGAATATTTTTCACCCAGCAACTTGATATGTTTCTTAAGTATGTCACATTCTATTTAGATGTGCACACATATTTCAGTTAACAAAGCCTCTAACAGTGAAGCTTTTTTTACCAAAGGCTTTTTACATCCAACTCTCTTTTCATTCTCATTCTGTATGTAGCTGCATGCTTTTTTAGCAGCATTGGCATTGGGAGGATGATATGGAGGCTGGATGAAACACATCCTTCCAACCGTGGGTTTGCAGTAGTATGTATGCAGTAAACAATTCAATAAACAAAGCTTGAGTTAGGAAACAGAAGCATTCTGTTCTAGTCAATCTTACTGTAGCCTTGTGTGCTTACTAGCAACAGGCAAGGTAAACAGCAACTGTCTCAAGAACCCCTTAACGAGTATGCGTGAACAGCAAAACAGAGAGAAAAGGAGAGAGCAGACAAGCTTGCCTCATCAGCTAACCTCAGCATGTTAAAAAAAACCCCAACAACCATATATAGTCACTTATAAGTCAGAAAATATATGCCAAAAATTGACCCCAAACCCCCGGGTCAACTAATATGACTAATATGAGTTGAAAAAAATGGCAGTAGTGTACCTCTGGGGTTTCTCTGCCACAGCCAGGAGATTAGGGTGGGTGGGTGTTGGTGCTTCTTTTACAGGAGGCTCGCCCTGGGTGGACTAAGCTCTTGGATGTCGCAGAGGGGGCAGTTACACGGCAGAATAAGGTGTGCAAAATTCCGGATTTCCTTCCTTTCATACCAGCAGTGCATAGTTCACACAATTTATTGCTAAATTGAAAGATCCGGTGAGTTTTGCCTTTCTAAGTTTACACAACAGAAAAAGGTGGGAGGCCATGGCGTCCAGATCACTATCATTAAAGCCAGGCAGGAAACAGGGAGGAAGCAGGATGGGGGCAGTGCAAGGGGGAAAAGAGACCGTAAATTCATAGCTTCGCCTGTATATAAAGCAAGAAATAAGGAGGGAGACCATGGAGGAGGAGAGAAATAATGAAAAAGGAGGGAAGGAAAGCAGCCAAGATACCTGCCAGCTGAGCAGACTGCTTCTCTCTGTCTCTCTCTCGCACGCATGTATGCACACACACAAAAGAACAACACAGCTGAGATTCTGTTCGCTCTGCAATCCCTGACAGCTGAGCAGACTGCTTCTCTCTCTCTCTCTCTCTCTCTCTCTCTCTCTCTCATGCTGGTGTGCATGCACGCATGCATGCGCATGCATGCGCACAAACACACACACACATAAAAGAATGATACAGCGATCACTCTCTCTCTCTAATATAGACACACAGAAGAGAGAGAGAGAGAGAGAGAGAGAGAGAGTAATTATGCTAGAAGGCAAGCAAGCTGGCTGGATCTTTTCAAGCCTCATCTCTTGCAAGTCCACCCCTCCCTCCTTTTTGGTCAATTCAACCAATCACAGATAAGCTCTGCTGTGCCAATTTCAAAAAGACTGCTGACAGTTCCCACTGCTGTAAGCGAAATGTTCGTTTACAAAGTTGATAGTGTGCTAACTTGCGCTACTTTTTAAAAAAAGACAGGGAAAATAGCAAAAGCTGATACTGCGTGACTTACGGGTTTTTTTGACCCCCTCCTTCTGAATATGGCGACTTTGATCTGAAAGATGTGGGAACTATTAGGACTCTTTGCGAATTCTTAAAGGATTTATTTTGCCGTGTAAATGGCCCCAGGGAAAGCAGAGGGGGGATGAAGGGTCTGTTTATCTGCTCTGTTTTTAAAGTGAGCTGAAGAGTCCAAACTGAAGGGGAAGGGGATGGGAGAGGGGGAAGGGAGATGTAGCAGCAGGGACATGGTGGCAGTGCCTCTTTTGCATTTCCTTTCATGGAGCGCTGAGATGCGAGGGGAGCAGCAGGGATGCGGTGGCAGCATTAGCACTCTTGACTTATCCACCGATCATATCAAAATCCATAATTTTGGACCTCAAATCTGCCCTCAACTCATACATGAGGCTGAATTGTACATGAGCATATATAGGCCACCAACAAATACTAGGTGATGTAGGGTACATTTCAGAGGAAGGCAATGGCAAACCACCTCTGGGTATTTCTTGCCTAAGAAAACCCTATAAAATTCATGGGCTTACCACAAGTCAATAGGCGACTTGAAGGCACACACACACGGTAGATCTGTAAGCTTGCCACCAAAATGGGTATCATAAGGAAGGTGGAGGCTGGTGAAAGAAAAGATCATCCCTGGAATTTGGAAGAAGTCTTCAACTGGTCTCTAGAAGGTTCAAAATGTTTTTGTTTATTTCTGTAAAACTCTCTTGAAACACCTGAATTGCTTTTCTATTTTGTAGTGTAGGAACTCACCCCTATTCTTTCCATGTTCTTTTCACCTTATCTACCAAATTTTCTGTTTAAGAAATAATGCCCAGGAACACATCTACTATGTTACTTGAGGTTTTCCTATATTTCCAAAAGTAATAGTGGTATTAGTGCTAGTGCTGTTTAACCATATCCAGTATCTCTGTATATATGATGAGATGTATATATACTTAATAAAATATACATGTGCACCATAACACTGTACAGAAATGTCAAGTCCCTTGTCCAGAGAGGTTACTGTCATATGTACTCAACAATAACTTGTGAGAAGTACATAATGGAAAACATTTGTATTAACAGAAAATAACTCTGGGCAGCACCTAACTAAACTATGGGTATATCCCACAGGAATCAAGAGGCTGCAGTCTTAGATATTATTTGCTATTCACAATTGCTTCACAAGAGAAAAGCCTGCATGCTTGAATAGGAACACACCACAGAAATTACAAAAGAAAAGATTATAATCTGATATGAAAAGAGAGGAACATGTACTATATTTGAACATCTAGTTACTGTCAAATGTGACACAGTTTATATCCACTGAGATGCAGAAGACTTCTTTGTCTCCTAACTTAACAAAATATCACAGGGAAGTGAAAGATTTCTCCTGAAGTGAGAAGTAGCTGGAATAACACAAGAGACTACAGGAGCAAAAATTGTGAAACCTTCTCACCCAGACAAATGCAGAATGTATACATATCTGGATGAGAGACAACATGGAAAACCCTATCTACATATGCTGTCTTAAGTTCCATAAAGGGAGAAAGCTGAAATAATAACAAATTTAATAGAATATGCTAGGCACATGAAAGAATATCCAGGTATGCTTTTTCTCATAGTCCCAAAGCTGTCTTAGGCACTGCACAGAACAAGAGGGGGGCAAGAACTGAAATGACTGAGTTTTTATTTATACTATTAGGTACTATTTCCAAGTGTCCCCCTCCTCACATTTACTACTTGCAGTGGGCTTTTAATGTGCAAGAGTAAAATAGGAGCCTATACAGTGCTGAATTCTGAAATGATCTAAGTTCAGAATTCTGTCAGCTCATTCTGCATAATGTGTTAAACAAATCACCTCCACACAGAACATCATGCTCACCCTGCTCTTCAGACTTAAACGCTTACCATTTATAATATCTAGCTTTCTTCTGTTCTCCTGTCATTTTCTCAGCTTCGCCAGAAACCTGGCTCATGAACCAAAGTAGAGAGAAGCAGCAGCAGTTGGATATCCCTTCCTCATACCTAGGTTCAACACTGGGAAGTCCTCTTCTGTCCAGAAAACATCTGCCACTGCTGAAACCAATTCAGGGAGAAGCAGCACTTTCTGTATTTGCTTGGCTCTAGGTGCATGACCTGCTGAATTTCTAGCAATTTGTTAAACTTTGTAACAAAGTATTTTTGCCTGAGTTTGCTTTTTGCTCTAATCCCATTTCATTTTATGTCATTTTTTTTAAGTTGAGGGCAGAGATTGCCTACTTAGCTATGGAACAAATACTGTTCCTTGGTTGTTAAACGCCTTCCCAAGAAAAGTTGGGCTGACTTCATCCTTACCGAATTTCTGCTGTCTGCCAGGACTTTGGTTTTTACAACTGTGGTTGGCTCCTGGGAATGATTTAATTGATAAAAATGGTTTTGATCTTTTCTCAAAGAATGCTTTAAATCTGTTGTTGATCACCTTTGGAGTACTGATGGGCTAAGACTAGGGTTCCTAGATCTTAGGACCTGGACCTTGTTTTCTGGTTCTCATGGCAAGAGTCAGGACTCTCAGTATGAGGACACTGCTTATGTGTGTCTTCTCTGTTAGAGTTGTGAGGGTTTTTTTTAATGACATATTCTGAGCAACTGTGGCTAATATTTATTATGCTTAATGATTATACCAAGGCTTGACCCCAGTGACATTACTGGGGACCACCTCCAGGACATCTCGGGGTTTCAGATTTTGGCCCTGAAACCTCAGGTTATGGAATAGTACAGATCTGGTAACCTCAGTAAAACAATAAACAAAAAACTCTTAATGAATAAATTAATACTGATTTTTCAATTAAAAGTGGTGTAAACTGCTTTAAATCAATAAACAGTATTTGGTTGTCTATATCACATGCATAAACAAACTTATATAAACTGGCATGTCCCATGCAAGCAAAGTGATGCTCAAAATTCTGCAACAAAGACTTTTACCATATATGGAACAAGAAATGACAGATGTCCAAGCTGGGTTTTGGAAAGAAAGAGGCACCAGGGATCATATTGCAAACATACGCTGAATAATGGAGAGCACTAAAGAATTTCAAAAGAAAAACAGCCTGTGCTTTATAGACAATAGTAAAGCCTTTGATTGTGTAGATCATGAAAAACTATGGATCGCTCTTAAAAGAAATTAGTGTGTCACAACATTTGATTGTCCTGATACATAACCTGTACTTAGGACAAGAGGCTAGTGTTAGGACAGAATATGGAAAAACAGAATGGTTTCCAATGGGCAAGATGATCAGGCACAGCTGCTTCTTATCACCCCATCTGTTTAACTTGTATGCTAAATACATAATACATAAAGCAGGATTAGGCTCAGAGGAAGGAGATGTGAAAACTGGAAGAAGGAACATCAACCATTTAAGATACACTGACGACACCATACCACTAGCAGAAAATAGCAAAGACGTAGAATGATAATTGAAGAAAGTTAAAAAAGAAACTGCAAAGGCAGGTCTGTAGTTGAATATTAAGAAAACAAAAATAATGCCCACAGGTGACTTACATAGCTTTAAAGCAGACAATGAAAACATTGAAACAGATCAAGATTTTTCCATACCTTGGCTCAGTCATTAATCAGAGTGGAGACTGCAGTCCAGAAATCAGAAGACTAGTATGTCAGTGCCATTGTATTTCCCATTTATATGCACAGATGTGAAAGCTGGACAATGAAGAAAGCTTATAGGAAGAAAACCAACTCATTTGAAATGTGGTGCTGGAGAAAAGTTTTGCGGATACTGTGGACTGCTAGAAAGACAAATAAATGGGTCCTACAGCAAATCAGGTCTGAACTCTCCCTAGAAGCCAAGATGACTAAATTGAGGCTGTTGTACTTTGGCCATATCGTATGCCATGACTCACTAGAAGAGACACTAATGCTTGGTAAGGTAGAGGGAAGTAGGAAAAGAGGAAGACCACATTCCAGATGGATAGACTCAATCAGGGAAGCCATGGCCTTAAGTGTGCAAGGCCTGAGCTATTGATGATAGGGTGACTTGAGGGTCTCTAATTCATAGGGTCGCTAAAAGTTGAAGTCAACTTGAGGGCAGTTAACAACAACAACAAAGTTGTTCCTTCACCTGGGGGGGGGACGGGGGGGTGCACCACATTGGCTGGTATGGTTAGGATAGATAGCACATATATTATGAAAATGAAGTTAGAAAAGGGACTGTTTCTCTTCTACCTCTCACAGCTGAAGTGGCAGTGTGTGGGGAGAAGGAGGGAGGGATGGAGACTTATATTTTCCTCTTCTCTGTTGGCTTGCCGAGATTTCAAGGTCTTCTATACAAAAGGGGAGATGTTTAACATACTGCTAGGCAGGCAGTCAATTTGTCCCTCCTTGTAAAATATTCATAGTACAAATAAATAGTGATGGCCTTGCAACAGCTTGACCATTAATCAAACTGGTATGTAAAAGAACCACGAGTCTAACAACCTTTGAACTATAAGCTACTGTGAAGATCAAAACATTTTTCAAATTTCTTGGGCCAGCTTGAAGCTTTTGTGTAATTCGTGTTTCCTTTTTTTACAGCTCATTTTTTAGTATGTTACAATTGTGGTTTTTTGACAGTAGGTTTAACAACTATGGTCAACTTTTAAGGATTTAAGCATGCCTAAATTCTGACTTTCAGGCCTCTAAAATTGAGGGTCATGAAAGCTTTTTTATAAAATGTATGCCTATTTTATAGGAATTTGGCATTCTAAATCCAAAAAACAACTTCAGATTTGCTCCATCACATAGTTTTTTTTCACAACTTGCTTTGATGTTTTCATGTTGTATTATGTTTCTTTCTTTATTTCTTTTTAATGTTTATTAATGTTCAACAATAATAGATTATCACTATTATGACAATTACCCCCTTCATTACAAATGAACCCCCTTCCCTTCCCTTCCCTTCCTTACCCATCCCTCCAGTTCTTAATACACAATAAAAGTACTGCTCTATCAAGCCTGTTACATCATGTTATAATATGTGACTGAATAAAATTAGTACCGGTACCAAAATCTGTAATGAAATTTGTGGAAGAACTGTGTGTGAGACAACATTTTTCTTGTGTTTTTCAAATTCAGCACCCAAACTACAACTACAACTACAATATTTCAACAACTACAATATTGAAAAAGCTTTTTCATCATGGGCCTGTAAGTTTCAGGTATTTCTCGTTATGTTCCTGTGCCCCTTATTCAGATGTTACATTTATGGGAAGTTTCAAATAGGCCATCAGATTAGTGTACTATGATGAACAATGACTGGGTCATTTTTGCTTCTCTGTGACAGAGATATTTTGATAAATGGCCTCTCCTCCTATTATGGAAGAGGTGTTATGCTGCTCAATTATTCATATTTTCTTTACATGATATTTTTTAAAAAATTAGGAAAAAAAAGACAAGAAATGCAGAAAAACTACTAACTAGGGCAGTGATGGGCAACTCTTTGAGCTTGGTGTGTCAAACTTTGCCAAAAAACTGAGCATAACTTGGATGGTGTGTCACTTTGAGGAAAAGACTTTAGGGAGGTGGGGTGGGTGGGTGGAGGAAAGTGGCGACCGGGACTTCGAAGCCCTGATCGCCACTTTAGGGAGGGTGGGAGGGGGGAGGAAAGTGGCGACCAGGGCTTTGAAGCCCCGATCACCACTTTAGAGAGGGTGGGGTGTGTGAAACATCCTTCTTGACATGCGGCCGCGTGTCATCAGAAATGGCTACGTGTGTCAGTGCTGACACGCGTGTCATAGGTTCGCCATCACTGAACTAGGGCTTTGTTAATAAGTTGGTTTCAGAACCATTTCTCAGAAAATGGTTTAGAAGCTAAAAATGAACAAAAATGTTGTTTGATTTATAAAGCCATGACTATCATTTAAAGCAATATCTAACATTAATTTTCCATTTAATGTCAAAAAATAATACAATGATGTACTGAGATAAGATCTCAAAATTCTTGACCAAACTTGAGATCATGGGCTATAAGCATAATGTTCACAGGTTGTTCCATATACAGAACTGTGTTGTATTGATGGCTGACCATCACACTCATTATTCCCATTCTTGCATCTAGTTCATGTGTGACTGACTGATCATTATTTTTCCCGAGATCAGAGTAAATGTTTGGTTATCATTCAATGTATTATTTTATTATTTTTGGTACTTGATGGAAAACTAAAGTCATACGACACTTTGTTATAAATTGGGTGTGGGCAAAGTGCAGCCCAGAGACCACATGCAGATCCCTGGGCCAATTTTGTGAGCCCCAGGACCTCCAGGGGGGAGTCACTTTTTTTTCAAAATAATATATATATTTTTCAAAATTCTTTCTGCTCAAAAAGCTCCAAAATGACCTCTGGTGTGTGTGTGGAGGTCATTGGGTGTCTTCTGGGCCCCAAAGAGGGAAAGCAAAGCTCTCTCTCTCTCTCTCTATATATATATATAAAATTCTCTTTGGTATGTTGCCTTTCCCAGTGCCCAGAAGCACAGGGAGAATGTGGGTACTGTGGCATCAGCAATCTCGAGCCAGCCCTGCTGCATCAGAAAAAAACAAAGTTTTTCTAAAATGCATTGGGCCATTTGGATGAATGAGTGTGGTTTGGTTTTCTCCCCATATACCTCCCCCAAAAGCGCTGGAAAAAAACTGTATACTTGCCTCCAAAATAAGCATGCTAATGATTAAATAAGCATTCTTGGAATATTGTTTTTATTTTCTAAATTATATTTGATCATGGAGACTAGTGCTGAAAAAGTAGTCAGGAATGAGTAAGAGACTACAAACAGTACTTTTTGAACTAGGAGAGGTAAATGGATTTTGGGGAGAAGGACAAACAAAATATTAGTCCAAGACATTATGTTACAATACTTAGGGATTCTCAAGAGGTTGGGCATTTTCCTTGGAATGCTATGTAGAAATCTAAAGTATGACTATGCAGATATTTTGGTTCAAAAATGATGAAATGTTTTGGTTCAGTTATATACCCTGTATAGAGTATACATTGTCTGTTTTTCACATTTCATCAGTTTTGAAAAGGATATTCTAATGGCTGAGGTGCGTGATTGAGTGTTTTGTGTCACCTCCCATGGGTGTCAGGGAAATGAAAGATATGTCACACACCTGTTGTGTTGGCTGTGGAAGTTAGATGGCATGTTACAAATGAAAGGCAGGTGTGACATATGACATGCCTTTCCTTCAGAGGCATGCATGCCATTAAAATGATGTGACCTTTACTGGGAACCTTATGATGACTTGTCACACAGTCCAATATAAACTTTATACATATTTCAGTTGTTTTGTGTCCTCTTCTCTCTCTCTCTCTCTTGTGAAAATATGTATGGTAATTCATCACAGAAGAATCTTTTGGATCATCAGTGTTCTCATGGTCTCCAGGCACAAACAAATATAATGCGTTAAATATCAGATATCGGGTTACTCTTTTGATTATTATCTATATGAGTTCTTCATAGATAATTCAGGAGTCTGCACAATATACCATAGAAACATTTAAAAATAAGGACAGGTTGCTTACCTGTAACCATAGATCTTCCAGTGGTCTTCTGTGAATTCACACAGCTGGGTTACTCCTGCGCCTGCGCAGAGCATCGGAACCTTCTAGAAACGCTAAGCAGAATGTGCTTTGATACATTTTTGGTGGTAACTCTGCCCATCCTAACGGTCCCTTATAAGGGCTTCCTGCCTAAATCCCCTCAGTTCCTTGAATGATGCCGCAATCTGCAGCATCAGGAATATTAAGCATGTTTATATGATGTAGTAGGACATAGAGTGGAGGATGGGCGGGTCTGTGTGAATTCACAGAAGACCACTCGAAGATCTATGGTTACAGGTAAGCAACCTGTCCATCTTCTTCGCGGTCTCTGTGAATCACACAGCTGGGTGTAGACTGGCAAGCTTCACTCTTGGAGGAGGGTATGTTCTACACCCACTATACCACAATACACAGACAACCTGAGCTTGGAATGTTAAGAGCACATTCTTAAGTAAACTAATCAAACTATATGAAACATCAACTGACTTGGCAACATGAACACTCACTCATTGAATAGACGATAACAGTACAGCCTTCCCAAAGGAAGCCTCGTTCGTAGAACCAGAGTCAAGTCTGTAATGGGAAATGAAACTCAAAGGTGATGACCAGGTTGCAGCTCTGCAAATGTCCTCTAGAGGCACTCCAGAGAGAAAAGCTGTCGAAGTGGAGACAGCTCTGGTAGAGTGTCCTCGAACCCGTGACGGCAGAGGTTTCTTTGCCAGTTCATAGCAGAGAGCGATGGTCAATTTCACCCACTTCAATAGCCGTTGTGGAGAGATGGGCTCTCCGAGCTTCGAGTCAGCATAAGACACAAACAGTCTGGGTGACTTTTTGTGGGACACAGTCCTTTGAATGTAGAAGGCCAGAGCCCTCCTGACGTCCATGAGATGGAGTGTGCGTTCGAATTCGTCCTTCAGGTCCTGCATCAGAGCAGGGAGAGTGATGGATTGAATGAGATGGAAGCTCGACACCACCTTCGGGAGGAAGGAAATGTCAGGACGAAGTACAATATTGTGTTTATGAAAAGCAGTGTATGGAGGATCAGACCTCAAGGCACAGAGCTCGCCAGCCCGACGTGGTGAAGTGGTGGCCACAAGGAAAGCAGTCTTCCAGGAGAGAAGTCACAGATCAGTAGAAGCCAAGGGCTCGAATGGTCGGTGAACCAGCTGTGAGAGGACCAATTCAAGACTCCAAGCCGGGGTTGGTTCGGTCACCAAAGGATGCAGGTTGGAGTAGCCTCTCAAAAACTTCTTTACTGTCACATCAACAAAGGGAGATGGACGACCTCTTGCCTGGAACTCAACGGAGATAGCTGCCAAGTAGCACCGGATTGACGAAAGCGACAGACCCGCCAAAGACAGTTGGAGAAGAAACTCCAGTACAGTCAGGATGGAAAACGGTTCAGGACTCAGACCTCGAGAGGCCAGAAAAGATTTGTATTTCTTCCACTTGTAATGGTATGACTTTCGGGTAGACTGCCTCCATGCAGCATCGATGATGGCCTGGACGTCTGGATGGAGAGATGCAAGCTGCCTTGGTATCGAAGACGAACCCAAAGGCCCTGAGCTCGAAGGGCGAATCACAGAATCAGCCTCCATGCCATCAGACGCAGAGTGTCCAGGCCGGGATGCCTGACCTTGCCTTCGTGAATGGTGAGCAGATCCAGACAGAATGGAAGACAGATGAAGCAACACTTGGACAGGTGTAACAGAGTCGCAAACCATGGCTGCTGCGGCCACCACGGGGCGATGAGGATAGCATTCACTTGATCCCGGTGAAGCTTGGCAAGTACTCTTGTCAGCAGCGGGAATGGAGGAAACGGGTAGAGTAGAGGGCCCAACCACTGGAACAGGAATGCATTGCCCCTCGATCCCGGAGCGCGTAGCCTTGAACAGAACTGGGGACACTGAGCATTTTCGGGAGATGCGAAGAGGTCTTCTTGAGGAAGGCCCCACCTTTGGAACAGGTCCGAGGTGACCAACCTGTGTAGATGCCACTCGTGGATGGAGAGACTCGAACGGCTGAGCCCATCTGCAAGAGTGTTCTCCTCCCCTGGAAGATGGGTGGATTGGAGAAAGACGTTCCTGTGGATGCAGCAATCCCAGATGTCCAGCGTAAGCTGCAGAAGTTGAGGGGACCTCGTGCCTCCTTGCTTGTTCAAGTAGTACATGACAGAGGTGTTGTCTGTCAGTACTAGTACAGTCCTGCCCCTCACCAAGGATTTGAAGGCTCTTAATGCTTTCTGGACGGCGAGCAGTTCCAGGATGTGGATGTGGAGAGTTCTTTCTTCGGTGTTCCAAGAGCCCCGAATCTCGTAGGGCCCTAGATGCACTCCCCATCCCTGCAGTGAGGCATCCGTTGTTAGAGAGACATCCGGCTGAGGAAGGTCAAATGGCATGCCCGACAGGATGTTGTTTGGTATGAGCCACCACTCTAGAGACCGCTGAACTGCTCGCGGCATCGTGAGAATCTTGTTTGGAGAATCGCAGAGAGGGTCGAACACCTGCAGGAACCAGTGTTGGAGCGGACGGAACTGTAGTCTGGCGAGGTGGGTCACATAGGTAGTGGCTGCCATGTGCCCCAAAAGAACCTGGGCTGAATGAGCAGGAAGCCTTTGGGACCGTCGGCAAGCATGGATCAGTGACCGAAGAGTGTCAAAGCGGTCTTGGGGTAAGTAAGCCGCTGCTGTCACGGAATCTAGACGAGCTCCAATGAATTGGATCACTTGAGTCAGTTGGAGCTGAGACTTCTCGATGTTGGCAACAAGTCCTAGGCAGTCTAAGGCATCTAAGGTGAGGCCAACATCGAGTTCGAGCTGATGTCGAGACTCCACCACAATCAGCCAGTCGTCGATGTAGGGAAAGACCATGACGCCCTGCTGGTAAAGGAACGCCGCCGCCACTGCCATGCATTTCGTGAAGACTCGCGGAACTGTCGAGAGGCCGAAAGGAAGAACTCTGAACTGGAAGGCATCAGTTCCAACTTGAAATGCAAGGAAGCGCCTGTGGGTCGGATGGATCCCAATGTGAAAATAGGCATCCTTCAGGTTTATGGAGACGAACCAGTCGTACTATTTCAGAAGTGGAAGGATGGAGGCCAAAGTGACCATTATGAACTTCTTTGGGGCGATGTACTTGTTCACCCCACGGAGGTCAAGAATCGGACGTAGGCCACTGTCCTTCTTTGTAACCAGAAAGTACCTCGAGAAGAAGCAGAGGTAGTGAAGGTCAAGGTCGACGGGTTCGATGGCCCCCTTCTGCAACAGAGTCTGCACTTCCTCTAGGAGGGGAGGGAAGGGCGGTGTTGATCAAATCAGTTCCGTCAGAGTCAGGGTGTCGAATTTGATCCAATAGCCATTCTGGATGATTCGAAGTACCCAGCGGTCTGATGTTATAGAAGACCAGGCTGCGTGGAAATAGGACAGTCGATCCCCGAAGAGTGGTGTTTAAGAGAGAAGAGAAACAGGTCAACAATGCAATTAAAATTTCTTCCGGCTCTGATCCCTAGATCGTTGCCACGGTGGTTGGTGGTATCTGGAACCCAAGCCCTGGCTCCTCACTGATGAGGCCAGAGAAGGAGAGAGAGTATAACGGGACCGATGATAGGACTGGCCAGAGTACCCTCGACGGAACTGTTGGCCATACGATGGGGCTTGCCAGGAATACCTGCCTCTAGGATGGTACTGAGAGGCGGAGGTGGAGCCCATACCATATTTCCTGGCAGTGGTCCTCATCTTTTGGGTGAACTCGAGTTTCTCGTCAGTTGACCCATTAAACAAGCCAGACTTGTCGAATGGCAAATCTTCTATGGTGGCTGAGGCTTGAGGAATGAGGCCTGAAGATCGTAACCATGCATGCTGCTGCAGCGCAATGGAACCAGCGATAGTTTTTGCTGCGCAGTCTGCCACATGATGGGCCAAATTCATGTGTTGTCCTGCAAGAGACTGGGCCTCCAATTGTATAGCCTCCGCCATCCTACGCTGCTCCTCAGGGAGGTCTTTGATAAATTGACTCATACGCTCCCATAGAACTTGCTGGTAAGCTCCATGCAAGCTGAGTAATTCACCACACGGAAGCTTAATCCAGCTGCAAAGTCAATTTTCTTCCCCACAATATCCAACCTCCGACCCTCAGGGTCCTGTGGGGTTGACAAGAGCCAACACTGCTTTTTGTTCTGTGCGGCCTCGACGACTACCGAATTCGGCCTTGGATGGTTCTGGAGCCACTCCACATATTCGCCACTCACACGATATAGACGGTCTATCTTCTTGGATGTTGATTGAATAGATGAGGGATTCTCCCATGATCCCTGTGCGATCTTCAACAATGAGGGTAGCACTGGGATGGAAGCTGTCGGGGATGCCTTTGAATGGATCCGCTGAAAAATCGGGTCCATGGGGTCAGTTGCCCGTTCCTCCAGCTTGAGATCCAACGCATGGGACATCCAGACCACTTGTTCTACAAAAGCACAAACATCATCTGTTGGGGATGAGGAATCATCCTCCATCAACTCAGGCCTAGGCGATGGCAAATATGGTCGGTAAAGGTCCCAAGATGTGGTGGAAGATGAAGTCGAACCCTCCAGTGAAGGACTACGGTCCCGTGGTGGTGTGGGAGATCGGGGCTGTGGAGTTGGATGGGTCCGAGGCAGCGGGCGATATTCAGGAGAAGGAGACACCTGGATCAAAGCATCCTTTTCGACACTGGTTTCACAACATCAAGGTCGGATAGATGTGGGGATCGAGCAATTGAGCGGCCAGTAATGGAAGTAACAAGAACATCACCTCTTGGCGTGAAGATCTGTGAACCCGTGGAAGACGCAAAACCTGCCCTGCAGATGGATCAGGCAAGATCATAGGCAGTATAAGCCGGCATATCATCATGGATTGCAGCAGGAGGTGTTCGGCTCCAAGGCACGACTTCGGACTCAACAACCTCGACCTCCACGTCCAAAGAGTGGCGCTCCAACAGCTGAGCCCTCGAAATGACCAGAGCAGGAGATGCTTCAAGATGCTTAGGGGACCTCTTGGCGTCAGTAGCGGGCAGGATCTCAACTGCCACAATCTCCACCGATCCTGATGGTGTACATGACTGGCGAGCCTCGGGTTCCGGTGTGGTGGAAAGAGGCAAGGGCCGGACAAAGGCGGCCTCAGTATCTGCCGATCGGCGTGGAAGAATCGCTGGAGCAGCACTATCCATGGGCTTTGATTTCCTCGAACCCTCCTCAGACTTACTCTTAGTTTTACTGGAATCATGCTTCGATACATGTTTCTCCTTCCCCTTCTTCTTTAAAGACTGTGAAGAAGCAGACTCAGTATCGGGGCGGGCCTCAGTGGTGGCAGGAGCCCGATCCTGAGGGGCGGCCTTTGAAGTCGATGGAGTCGGCTCCTGTGTCGGTGTCAATCAATCCTGAGTCGAATCCAAGGACACACGTTGAAGGGAGGTATGGAGAGCCTCCGGATCAGATGCAGTGGAACGGCGCCTAGACGGGCTCCGGGACCGACGACATTTTTGGCCTTTAGATGCAGGAGACCGGGAGTGTCCACAGTCTCGGGGCTCAGAAGAAGGAGTCAAAGTCGGGGCTGAGGAAGAAATAGAGGTCGGAGCTCTACCAGGGCATAAGGCCTTCTCATATAGGAAAGACTTCAGGCGGGAGAGCCTATGTTTGCGAGCCTGCGGCGTAAGGCCTTACAGTGAACACATGCATCAACATTATGGGTCTCTCCCAGGCATATCAAATAGCGGGAATGACCATCTGCACTCGTGAGTTTCGCCTGACAAATCACACAGCATTTAAAAGCTCCTTTCCCAGACATTTTACAAACAGTAACAGCAACAATAATCGCAGAGAAGAAAAACCGTAGTCAAGGACAGTCCAAGGTCAGTAACGATATCTGAGGTAATGCCAAAGCCGAAGGAGTAAGCCAAAATCATCGTTAAAAGCCAGAAACAGGTCAAAAAACACAGTGATCAGAAGCCAAATACCAAAACCAGAGGGATAGAGCAGAAATCGTCATCAAAAAACTCGTCTCTCTCTCTGGCTTTACTTCGCAAACGAAGATTCAGGAAGGACACATCCTACGCTTTCTGCAAGCGCACTGATGACTAAAAAGGCCAATCCGAGATAAACAAGTCCGGTTGCAAAAAGCACAGCAGAAGGTCTCCTTGGGTGATGTTTTTGGGTTGTGATTCTTTCTGCGTTGTCATTTCTCTTCAAGACTTGTTCGGCGTGAGTTCTCAAATAAGGCTGCAGCATTGTGGATAGTGAATCTCCATGCCTCCTGATGTGAGGACAGGGCGGACCACTGTTGGTGATCAATTTGGCCAAGCCTGAGATGTTGTTTCAGGGAGTCTTTATATCACATTTTTGGAGCGCCCTTCTTACGCTGACCTGAGGCGAGTTCACCGTAGAGTAATATTTTTGGGAGGCGATGGTCCTCCATCCTAGAAAAGTGCCCTGCCCAGCGCAGCTGCGTTCTCAATATCATGGCCTCAATACTGGTGATCCCTGCTTGCTCAAGGACAGCAAGATTCGTCACATAGTCAGTCCAGTGTATATTTAGGATTGTGTGTAGACAGCGCTGATGAAAGCGCTCGAGGAGTCGTAGGTGGTGGTGATAGGTGACCCATGTTTCAGATCCATAAAGGAGGATAGACAGTACAATGGCTCTATACACACTTATTTTTGTGCTTTGCCTCAGGTGTTTATTGCTCCAGACTCTTTTGTGAAGTCTTCCAAATGCACTATATGCCTTTGCTAATCTGTGATCGATCTCTTTGTCAATCTTGGCATCTGAGGAGATGCTGCTTCCCAGGTAGGTGAACTGCTGAACGGACTTGAGCACAGATTTGCCGACGGCAATGTGGGGATGGTGGTGTTCGTCCTGTGGTGCAGGCTGGTAAAGAACTTCTGTTTTCTTCAGTTTGACTTCCAGCCCAAACAGCTCTGCAGCTGTTGCAAAGCAGGATGTTAGGTGCTGCAGAGCTGCTTCTGTGTGGGCAACAAGGACAGCATCATCGGCGAAGAGCAGCTCACGAACTAGATAGTTTAGAGTCTTAGTGTGAAAACCAAAGCCAAGTCAAATCAGATTGATGAGAGAAAAAGCACCCAGCGAACAGAGGTTCCTTCAAGCTGCTAGCGCGGCGGAAAGAAAGGAACTGAGGGGATTTTGGCAGGAAGCCCTTATAAGGGACCGTTCGGATGGGCGGAGTTACCACCAAAAATGTATCAAAGCACATTCTGCCTAGCGTTTCTAGAAGGTTCTGATGCTCTGCACAGGCGCAGGAGTAACCCAGCTGTGTGATTCACAAGAGACAACGAAGAAGATCTATGAGCTATCTAAAGTTTCAGAAATAAAAACATATAGGTAAAATGGTGTGCTATGTGAGAGCTGGTCAAGCGTGTAGGGTTGTGGACATGGAATCACAATGTTCAGCCTCCTATTTACTCAAGATAGTTCATGATTCTGTACATTTGAATTAGACATCTCACACAGCTCCAGAGATAAAAATGAATATGTAATACAGTGGGTCCTTGGTATCTGCTGAGGCTTGGTTCCAGGACCCCCCATAGACAGATACCAAAATCTATGGATGTGGAAGTCCCATTATATACAACAGTGTAGTAAAATGGTGTCCCTTATATAAAATGGCAAAATCAAGTTTTAATTTTTGGACGTTTTGTTGTTATGCACTTTCAAGTCATGGATGGTTGACTGCAGTTTATCCCAACCACTTGAAATGCAACACCAAAGAAATACTATAAATTTGTTATAAACTGTACCTATCAAAAGCCTCCTCCCTGCCCTAAAGATTAGATGGATGACTACTGAAGAAGGGGTGGTGGTACCCAAACTGTAAAACCCCTTTCCTAGGAATATTTGTCAGAACCCTTCTTTACTTTATTTCATGTGCCAAGCGAAGTCTTTCCTATTTTCTTGAACCTTCAATTGTGTTTTATAGTATTCCTTCCCTTTTAATTAGCCTTTAATGTAGTTTTATCTGGGTTTTTTGGTTTTTAGTGTCAGCTTATTGCTTTTATCCAGCTGTTCTGCCTGTTATTCTTTTTATGTTTTATTTGTTTTAATGTTTTTATAATGAATTGCTTTGAGGTTATCATGAGAGACAGGGTAAAATACCTCAAGTAAATGAACAAGCAAAAAACAGCTTGACCTTAACGTCTCTAAAAACATGCAGTTTTCCAGAATACATGAAGCCAATAATACATTAAATGTAGAACCAAACTGGTTCTATATTTCTGATTCCTGAGACATTTATTTTTCAATCGCTTCTACACTTTAGTTTGTATGTACAATATGGCATAGAAAAGCTCTCAAGAGTGACTTTACATGATGATTGTATAGGTAGTGCACTATAAGTAGCACATTGAAACAAAATATAAGTATTACCTTCTAGAACAAGGAGTTCTTCCTTCAGAACAGACAGTCCCTCATTTATCTTCTATGGCATAAAAGACTATCTGTCTAACTTACAGGGAGAGGACACTTCCAATCCCACACCACCCAGCCTCTTCCTTTAACAATAAGACAGTAAGACTACTGAAGAAGTTGCTCAGATCACTAAAATCAGTATACTATGACCATCACTGCTTTATGTAGACGTTAATCCTTCTGAAAACCTGAAACGTGAACAGCAATCCACTGAATAAGATGAAAAATGTAAGTAAAATAACAAACACTAAAAATTCTTCATTGTCTGTTGAAACCACAGCCATTGCATCATCCAGAGTCACAAAACAGCATATCCCAGCTGTACAGATTAGAGTAGATCACGGAGCATTTATTTTGTTTTTTAAACTTTTATTTATCAAATAAATTGGAATGACATATTCCAGAACATTGCAAACTCAATTTGAAGCAAGAAATATTTCATTGTTTTTACCAGGAGAAACAAAAATAGACCATTCAACCTTGAATATGTCCTTGGAGCAAACAAGGAAGATAGGTTAATAGCTGTGGGATATTTCGTTTTTCATGTCTCCATGGTAGGAGATTCATTAGAGGCTTTTATATCCACTACCAAAAAAAGTACCAGATGATATAGAAATGATTTATCATTCCATATATATACTGACATATCTAACAGGATATCACAGCTGAAAAAACAGATCATACCATATTTAAACAAATGGAAATTATTATTAGTTTCTCTTTCCCTGCAACACTCTGTGAGATGTCAGGAAGTCATCAATTATTTGCAGGAAGGTGGAGGAAATAATTTTAAAAATCACATCTTTCCACTGTAACTATAAGAGAAAGCCTCCTTCCATCCACTACATCACGTTCACTGTTGTACAGTTCCAAACGTGGGTGTTATAAAGGGTGCTCAGCAGCGGTTCCTCTTCGTCTTGGAAAGATGTGACCAGTGGGGTGCCACAGGGTTCTGTCCTGGACCCAGCATCTTTATCAATGACTTGGATGAGGGAATAAAGGGCATACTTATCAAATTTGCAGATGACACCAAATTAGGAGGAGTAGCTAATACCCTGGAGGACAGGATCAAAATTCAAAATGACCTGGATAGACTGGAGAGCTGGGCCAAAGCTAACAAAATGAAATTCAATACAGATAAATGTAAGGTACTGCACTTAGGGCGGAAAAATGAAATGCATAGATATAGGATGGGGGAGACCTGGCTGAACGAGATTACGTGCGAAAGGGATCTAGGAGTCCTGGTAGACCACAAGTTGAACATGAGTCAACAGTGTGATGTGGCAGCTAAAAAGGCCAATGTGATTTTGGACTGCATCAATAGAAGTATAGTATCTAGATCAAGGGAAGTAATAGTGCCGCTCTATTCTGCCTTTGTCAGGCCTCACCTAGAATACTGTGTCCAGTCCTGGGCACCACATTTCAAAAAGGATATTGACAAATTGGAGCATGTCCAGAGGAGGGCAACTAAAATGGTGAAAGGTCTGGAAACCATGCCTTATGAGGAGAGACTTAGGGAGCTGGGTATGTTTAGCCTGGAAAAAAAGACCATTAAGAGGCGATATGATAGCCCTGTTTAAGTATTTGAAGGGGTGTCATGTTGAGGATGGAGCAGGCTTATTTTCTGCTGCTCCAGAGACTGGAACATGGAGCAATGGATGCAAGCTCCAGGAACAGAGATTCCACCTCAACGTTAGGAGGAACTTTTTGACAGTAAGAGCTGTTTGGCAATGGAACACACTCCCTTGGAGCGTGGTGGGGTCTCCTTCCTTGGAGGTCTTTAAACAGAGTCTGGATGGCCATCTGTCGGGGATGCTCTGATTGTGACTTCCTGTGTGTCAGGGGGTTGGACTGGATGGCCCTCGTGGTCTCTTCCAACTCTACAATTCTATGATTCTATGATTTTCAGGGGCATTCACATTTTTCAAATATTGCATGAGTGCCACACAGTATTTAGGTTATTGGTTAAAGTTAGAGGGCTAGGACCCCACCCACTGCATAAGAAGGATCATGTCATGCTCCTGTACTTGCATGATTCTCACAAAGTATGCAGCTGCTTTATTACACGAAACAGGCTGCAATAGCTTCTACAGGAAGGTTACACTAGTGCCCTGGCCCTCTTTATTTCAAGGAAGGAAATGCTGCCTTGTCCTCTGGTCACCACAATTCTCTTATATTAGTTACTACAGGCTCTGAAGCCAGCTCATAACTCACAATGTTGGTAACTGCACGGTCAGTTGTCAGCTGGAAAGTCCTAGAAGATCAAGCCCTGGTCCAGTAGGAAATCATATCAGGCCCTGAGAGCTGGTGAACTGTAGAAGTTAAGGCACAGCAGACTCATACTCCCCTGGTGGTAACTGCCATCAGTCTCAGCTTCCTGAAGATGGTAAATTGCGTCAGGCCTAGGACTCTCATTGAAGTAAGCTGAAGTAGACACATGATCCACCCTGTGCTACATGCCTTTAAGTTAGGGCTTCTGGGGATGGTGAGTTATGTCAGGCACAAGTCCCTTAGGTGGAAAGTTGCAGTCAACCTGGGCCCTTGGTTCTGGCTTGACTCTTTGGCATTCACTACTGATCTAACAGTACAGGTTCAGATGCTGTCATTGGTGGAATAGTCTGCTGAAGGTAGATTATGCCCTTGGACCCAAATTGGTGTGAGAACCCAGGATGAATGGAGATCTCTATGGGGCAAAGGGGTTGCAGGGCTGCTTAATTAAGGGGTTATCACTCCCCTCTGAATGCTATCTCTCCTGACTCTTAGGGCTGGAAGGTAATAATTGGACTAGCTGGTCTGCAGAGAGGAAGGATGCTGTCATCTGTGACTCTCTGTCCCAATCTGCTTCCTGCTCATTTGCTGCTTCTATCCTTGCTGGGCCTGGGCAGCTCAAATGACTACATCCAATGCTGCTACTGATAGACTGCCACCACAGCTGCTTCTTCCCTGAGTTCCCTTGCCTCCATTGCATTGCCAGATCCTTCTTCTTCACTGACTACTGCCACATTCAACTTCCCACATCCTTACCCTTTCAGTGGTCATCCATGTGGCAATGTCATATTGTCTGGAAAACAATGGTTGCTGTGATGCCCAGATGTAAAGTGATTCCTATGTGCCGCTGTGGTTTGAGCTGTGGTTTGAGCTGTGGCTAGAGAGGCTTAAACAGTGACCCACAACACTGTATCACAGTTAGTCATTACTTTGTATCTCCCTATACAAGCCAACCCAAGTGTTAAAATCAGCAGGAAAGGACTTTCTCTCAGTCCCATCACCTTCACAGGCATGGTTAGTTAGGACTCAGGAGAGAGCCTTCTCCATGGCTGCTCCCAGACTGTGGAACATCCTTCCATGGGAGGTCCGGTTGGCCACTTCCCTGCTCTCTTTTCACCGGCAGTTGAAGATGTTTTTATTTAGGCAGGCATTTGAAATGTAATTTTTGATTTGTGTGCTGCTTTTATTGTTGTATTCGTATGATTTTATGCTTTTAATTCATGTGTTTTAATTACATTTTAACAATGGTAATTTAATTTAACTCTTTTATAACTTTTGTACTTGTGATGTTTAACTGTATTTTTTAATGATTGTCATGATTGAAGTTTCTATTTGTGCCTTTTGGACAATGAATAATTGCAATTATTGGATGAACATTTTCATTTTCTAACCCCACCCCCTTCCTCAAGTAGGGCCAACTTCTAGTAGAACACTTTTGTTCCTGTTTTGTTTTTTTGGGGGGGGGTATTACTTTGTGCAACACACCAACACCCTATGAGCGGGCTCTTGCTTATTTAAGAAAGGATGTTGTGGTTTGAGCATTGGACTCAATGCTTCTGGAGACTGGGGTTCCAATTACTATGTGGACATGAAAACCCACTGGGCAAGTCCAGTGGGCAAGTCCTTGGACAAATCACACTCTCTCAGAGGATGCCAATGGCAAATCTCCTCTGAACAAATTTTGCAAAGAAAACCCTGTGATGGGGTCACCATAAATAAAAAATGACTTGAAGGCACAGAACAGCAATGGCACTATGCAATGCTGACATAAGAGACAGGGCAAAAAGGATACAGCAATATCCTCTTTTGTGAGTGGGTGTAGCTTACTTCAAGATTTAGCTGGAACTGGCTGGAAGAAGTATGTCTGCTTTCTTCAATGAGTCTGAGTCATTATGCTGTTGATTGTTTGCTTTATTTCTTCAATGTCTCTAGCCACTTTATACTATGGTTGATGACAGGTTTCCATTGAAAGACCTCAACTTTTCGAGTCTCAGACTTTGTTTTCTCCCATATAGGATACTTTCCATTCAACAGTGTTTGGATTACATAATGTGGTCATTATTTCAAATCATCCCAGGCTGTGGCCTTCATTCTCACTCGGGCCCAAAGTGATGAGACTGACAGGAGAGCAAAATGATTATTTTGAAATTCAGAGCCCCACACATGTGAAATGCAGTTCAAAAATCAAACAAGAAATGGAGAACACTGGAGCATTGTGTCTCCTCAAAGCACAATTCACCCAAATAAAATAATCAAACACAGAGAGATAAGGCACATATCCCAGGCTGATAAACTCACAGCTTATTGGGTGGCAAAATTAAAATGGAAGTGGCTTGAAGGGAAGGAAATAAATCTTCATTTATTTCATTCTTGCATGCAAGAAGGAATACTTTAAAGAAATTTCCTTGTGTTGAACAAATGTTTCTGTGCATTTTTCAGTGCCCTCCCCCATTTTGGGGATTCCCCCCCCCATAAAAAAGTTGTTAATGTAAAACACTTGGTAGAACAAAGAAAGTAAGAAAAACCTGGTCTTCCCAACAGGAAAATCTTCGGGTTTTTCACAAAACACATATGGGGTGGGGGTCATGAAAATATCCCCAATTGTGAAAAATCTCACAGCAGTTGATCTTTTGCTTGATGCTGCATTTGTTTCTTGTAATGACATGAAAAACTGTGAATATTCTTTACATCCCTACTTGAAGGCAGCAATAGGCATTTCATCATGTGAAGCTGTACCTCCGAATAAAAGGCAGCAAGGGAGGACACACACACAAAAAAGAAACATTCTAACCCTGGCAATATGGCTTTAGTTCCAGAGGAAGGAAGTGCTAGGACTACATCTGGTGGAATGTGCAAAATGCTGAGTAAACCCTGCATGGATTTGAGAGCCATGCCACAGAATATATGGTGCTATCTGTGATCAAGAATGCCACAAGATGAATGGACCCAAGAACAGTTATAGACCAGGATGGGAGCAAGAGTTTTGGGTAGAATCAAAATGGTGTTGGGAAAAAGACACATAGTTCTATGGATGAATAAGACCCTGACTTCTTGATTGAGTTAAGAACAGATGAACAGGCATTTTGTTTGCACTGACATGAGTTTATCAACAAGATGGAATCTAGGGTTCAAAATCCTAATAATAATAATAATAATAATAATAAAATTTTTATTTATATCCCACCCCTCTACGAAACGCAATCGAGGAGGCTTACAACAATTAAAATATACATCCAAACCCTCAATCCCACCCCCCTTAAAATACAATTAAATCCAAAAACATCACCCAAGGAGACCTTCTGCTGTGCTTTTTGCAACCGGACTTGTTTATCTCGGATTGTTTATCTCAGATTAAACATACTATTAAAAAATTAAAAAAAATTAAAAGCCACTGCAATCAATGGGAGTTTTGATATAGATTGCAAAGAAAAAACAATTGCAAGGCCATGGACCTCCAGTTGATATCATTGCCCTCTAATCATGCCAATGTTGGCACCATCATCAGAAAGACTATCAATTTGAATGATAAAGCAACACCCCCATCATTAAATTCTTTGAAGGCAAAATCAACACTTTTTTGACTGACTGTAAAACCAAATATCTGGTACATCTCACATTGTAAATCTCCAAATATATTTAGCCATCAAACCAAACCCTTTCACTCAGCATTGCTTTTCTTTTAATGCAGAGTTCCTGTCATCTTTTATGTGGCAAGACATTGTATTATATTTTGATTGAGAATCCCAGTAGGAAAAATACGTAAGGAAATTAACAAGGATTCAGCTAGGTAGCTAGTTTTAGATTAGAGAGACAACAAACAAAGCACATACTTAAAACATCTTCTAGTGAAAAATCAAACATAACAATAGAATTTATGTACATTCAAAAATAACTTATCAAAGAGAACTTCTTATTAGCTGTCAGTTCAGAGAAACTTCAAAAGCAGTCCCTGAACATCCAGTGGTATATTTCTGACAACCTCCTTATCTTTTACAAGTTGTTACGAGAGTTGAATTAAATCGGCATGTCATGAATTCTGTTCTCTACCATTGCATATCAAAAGGATGAGATACTTCTGATCATATAAGTATTCCTTTTCAGAACAGGTAAGCCTTCCAGAATAAAACAAAGTCTCAAACAGCCAGATAGTCTGTGAATGTTGCCTCACTGTGATTTCCCTAAGACTTCCTGTGCCAGCAACTGAAACATTAGGAACTATATGAGGAACATCACCTACTATACCACCCACACAGAATAGGACATTCAGGTGACACTGGCAGCAGCTGTGGCCTCATACCATTTACTGACCCCTCTCTGCTCTCCTTCACCCACAAAGATAGATCTTATGCAGAAAGACTTTTGGCCACTATCTGGCAGCTGTGGAAGGGTATTTTTATGATGACATGCAATTTCCCATTTTCTTGAAATGTCCAAAATGTTTTTGAATTCTTTTTATTCATTGCTTGGGTTTTAAGATAACTTATTTAATTGTATTTAATTGTTCTCCAATGTTGTAACTTAATGGTTTTAGTCTAAATTGCTTTAATATGCTGTATGTTATAAGCTGCCTTCGGTCCTTAAGGGGAAAAATAGTAAGATATAAAATAAGGATATAAGATCAATTTGTTAGAAACCTGAGAAAGTGTATGAGTTTGACCAGAAATGTATCCTGATATGATATTATCCAGTGATGTTATTAAAGCATCCTTTAATCAGTTATTGAAGCAACTGATTTTTTTAAAAAAAATGTATGCTTCAAACCAAGGATCTTAAAAAATAGCCAAGCAAATATGAATTTTTAGCATCTAAAACATTATGTTTGCCTCCATATTTCACCAACAGTTTTCAAAATTTCCTTTCTCTGGACTACCTGTGTTTAAGGGTTACGCAAGACTAAGCTAGACATGTTAAAATATATAACATGCCATTTAAATGCTTGCCTTTTCTGTTTTTTAACCATAAAGTGAGAATGCACAGGCCCAGTATGAATCAGTATAGTGGGAGGGAAGGTTTAACCTTACCTTCAGCTGTTTTTTTTAAAGCAGAATTCGTCTTCCCCCTCCCCCCCCACTACAAAAAGTAAAACTCTTGATGCCAAATGAGAATTTTCTTCTTTTTTGCACCCCCTCCCAAAAAAGGAGAATAGAAATCAGTAGACTTAAATTTCTCCCTCTCTACAGGTTGGTCCTGATCTAGATTAGAACTCCATGTGCTTCTTGAAGGTTAAAAAAAGAAATAATCTTAGGTCTAAAACCAGTTGCTTGTCTCAACTTTAATGTACTTGTTGACTTAACAAGTCCAATTGATTCAATGGGTCTACTTTAGATTGGATTAACTACAGATTTTAGCCCATAGTGTCTAGTGTAGTCTTCAGAACAGCTTTAAAAATCTGCAGTAAGGTTTAAGTATAGGGAGTGCTGTCATCCTCTCTCTGTTTAACCATAAATGATTGACATTTACTGGTGGGATAACAGCAAGAAGAGGGGGGGGCATGTTGTCAGTCACATACCCTTTCAGTTCCAGGCAGACTATAAAACAAATCAGCACAAGCTGATAGGTTATTTTAACTGGGTTGCTTAAAAAGCTCTTCAAGCTTAAATCCTGTTTTGGTGGCTGCAAATTGTTAATTTTGTTGTTCTTATTATATAGTAAATGTTATTAAGTATTTAAAGAATCTAAAAGTCTAAAAGGGAGCTCTTTATTTTTTCTTCTTCCTGTTTTTCTTAAAATTCATGCAAAATTGGCTGTCCTCTGCCGTTAAATTAACTACGTAGGTTGTGCTAATTTTACCAGAGGTGAGCAAGACTATTCTAGGGAATTATTATCTAAGCAAAACCTTGTCATTTGAAAAGCAAGGTTGGCCTGGACTGTAGGTAAAGAATAGTGGGTATAAACCTATATGCTCTATGATCTATTAAAGAAGATACATCTGGTTAATCTGATGCAATGTTGTAAGACATATGAAAAGCTGTCTTTCTGGTACACTGGGCCAAAGAGTTGAGGGCTCTACTTGTCATATCTAAAACTGCATTAAATCTACAAGATAGCAAAGAGGAATTGCACTGACATGTGTTTCCAATAGTCACCCTATTTGGAGGCACAAAAGCCACACTATTCCAAATGAAGTTTCTAAACAGGTCAGGTCAGGTCCAGATGGAGTGCAAGAGAATTATAGAAGGAACCCCAACGATAATCTAGTCCCAACCCCTGCCATGTCTTTCAGGCCTATAATACTTAAGAAGTGCCAGGCTGGATCACACCAGGAGCTATGTAGTCCAAGAATTTGGTTCACACAATGGTCAACCACAAGTCTATGAGAAACCCAAAGCAGAATCTGAGAGCAATAGCACCTTCCCACTCATATGCTTCAGCAATTGGTATTCGGAGGCATGTTGCCTTTACTACTGGAGAAAATATGTAGCCATATCATCTACAAATTAATCTAATCTGGCAATTATAACTACATCTGGTGGCAGTGAATTCCACAATTTAATTATTCACTATGTGAAGTTCTTTATTTGCCCAGAATTTCCCCTTATACAGTTTCAGTGGATGGATGCAGGTTCTAGTATTATATGAGAGAGAGAGAGAGAGAAAGGCCTTTCTCTTCCCACTTTATCCATTCTTACTTGGCAGAAAGAGAAGAGAGGAGGGGTGGAATCTTGCCCTTCCCAGAAGGCTCAGGCAAAAACAAACTGGTGCAGTGTCTCCTGGATTGTTTGTTCTTCCTCATTAATAACTTTCTCCATCTTGACACACTGTGATGTTGCTTAGCCACATGCGTCCCAGTTTCCATCTGTGAAATGTTACAAGTATATAAATCTGTACAGTTGTCCCTCGGTATCCATGGATTTGGTATCCACGGATTTAAGTATTCATGGCTTGAAAATATTCTTTAAAAATAATAATCCAAAAAGCAAAGTTTGATTTTGCCATCTTATATAAGGTACACCATTTTGCTATGCCACTGCATATAATGGGACTTGAGTATTCACAGATTTTGGTATCCATGGGGGGTCCTGGAACCAAACTCCAGCGAATATGAAGGGACAACTGTATAACTTTTTCTGCTAAAGGAACTGTTCCAGCTCCTTGATAATTTTGAGTTGCCCTTTTCTTTCAGGTCTACAGTACCCCTTCTGGGATGCAGTGTTAAGAGTAGGACATAGCATTCCAAGTGTAATTACATCATTAAGTGCAGTGTAACACTGGCAGTTTTATATTCAGCCCCTTTTAGAATGTCCCCCAATGTACCTTTTCTAATGCAATGGGTTAACATTTTCATCAATTAATGTGGATGCAGAATCTGTGGATATAGAGGGCTTATTATATTGTTGAACTGCAACTCCCATCAGCATGGTCAGTTATGAGGAACATGAGAAATTGCAGATCAAGAACATCTGAAGGGCCTAGAGTGAATTTTATCTTTAACTGTGCTTTTTTTTTTTACTTAGATCAGACACTGAGCTGTAATTTCCAGATCCCCTTTAAAAATAGTGTTACATCAACCCTTTTCCAGTCCTCTTGATACAGAGGCTGATCTCAAAGGTAAATTACATCTTTTTATTATAAAAGTTACAATTAGAGTTATTTAAGAACTCTTAGACTGATATGAACTGGTATTAATCTATTTGTTTTCAATTTGTCAGGAATGTCAAAAACCTTATCTCTATTTGTCTCACCCCCATGCAGCTCAGTTTCTCAAATTCTCTTCCTGAAATTATCAGTCAGGAATTAGTGTCTCTCCCACATCTTCTGCAATGATGACAAATGCAATGGATCCAATTGTCTAGAGAGGTGGCAACTGGATGTATTCTAAAACAGGCTGGGCAGCTACCTGCTGGGGATCCTGCAGGATCCTGCTGGGGATCTTTTAGCTGGAGATCCTGCATTGAGGGGTGGTTGAATTCAATGGCCCATGAAGCCCTTCCAACTTTATGATTCTATGAAATAATTAATTTAATTTCACTACATCATCTTGTCCTCCATTAATAGATATTTAATAGATACTTAATTCTCTTCTCAACCGACTGCTAGTTTTCTGCCTCTAATGTATTTAATGTTTTTTTTAAAAAAATGGGTCTTCATAATGCTAGCAAAATATGCCCTCAAAATCCTTGCATTTCCTTTGTGTAAATAAGTTTTTCTTTTTGTTATTCACAATAGTGAAAAACTTCTGTTTCCTGAAGGAAGCTATTTCTTCAATAGCTACCTTGACACTGTTCATTAAACATGCTGATGACCTCTTCAATTTCATGGCTCCATCCCTGGTTGGTGGTATGCATTCTAGGTGCCGTTTACACGATGAAAATGTAGTGGGAAGAATTCGTGTTGAACCCTGGTTCTTTACACGTACATTGCGTCGGGCACATGCTTTTCGGAAGGGGGGCCACCTTTTATCCCTCAACCTGCGGGACTTCCAGTCCTGTGGTTTGTGCCGGTTTTTAAAAAAGTCACTGGAGGATTCGGAAAATCGGAAATGTAAACAGCCCGGGACAAGCTACCTCGGTACTAAGGGATGACCAGAAATGGTGAATGGGGGCGGGCTCAGAAATCAGGGACCAGAAAAGGAGGGGTCAGTCACCTGTTCAACAGATCCAGCCTCACCAGCTGGAAACAAAGGCATCCCTTCCAGCTGCACGAAGGTTTGTGTGTGTGTGTGCATGTGTAATAACTCACCTTTTAAAATGGATTTCTACACTGCAAACCCTTCAGCTTTAACCTCTTCCTCAACTGCATGTTACAAAGAGATCGTGATGGGCAGAGGGTCACCCATTCATCCCCTGCCTTGATCACCTCCCTGGGTCTGAATGGATAATCAAACATTCATCACCCCTCCCAAAGGCACAGTAAAAAATGCCAGCATCTGAGCAAATGAACACACTTTCATTCATTCCCCCCCCACACACACACAAGGCACAGTAAAAAATGCGGCATCTGGGTCTCTTAAAATGCCTTGTGTATCGTCCTGAGATTGAAATCTTCACTCCACAGCTGCCTCTGCTTTAAGGGTTAACATTTTAAAGAGACAAGGGCAATCACAAGCCTCTCCCCCCCCTGCATTCAGTTTGATTTCAAAAGGAAAGCACAGGGTTTAACCCTGATGTTTCCTGCCTCCTTCCAGCTGCACAAAGGTTTGCGTAAAAAATGCCAGTGTCTGAGCGAAAGCTCATTCATTCATTCATTCATTCATCCCCCTCCCTCAAGGCACAGTAAAAATTTTTAAAAATGCCAGTGTCTGGGTCTTTCAAAATGCCTTGTGTGTCACTGGCTTGAAACCTTCACTCCACAGCTGCCCCTGCTTAAAGGGTTAAGATTTTAAAGAGACAGGACAAATGCAAACCTCTGCCCCCTGATCTCTCTCCCCCTCCCTCAAGCCAGCCAATAGCATCGCTCGTGGCGCGGAACTCTAAAGGAAGTACGTCACTGAGGTTGTGAAAACACAAGTAATCGCATCCTTGATTGACAGCCAAAAAAAAAAATAAAAAATCCCGGTACGCTAAACATGTGTAAACAGCAAAAGCATGGGATATAAGAGTGCGGGATAAATGAAAAAATACGGGACCTGATGCCGTGTAAATATGAATCACAGGATCTTCCGGGATTTCCATAAGAGAGACAAAAATCATTTAAACAGCACAGGACAAATACAGGATCAGGAAGTCCCAGTATGCCCCGTGACAAAAACTGCCGTGTAACTGGCACCCTAGCTTATTGTGGTTGTAAGTAACCCCAAAGGTTTTTAGAGAGATTTGACCCTCCTAACATTCTCTTTCTACTTCTTATTAGCATTTTCCTCACCTCTGAAAAATTTTCTGTTTTGAAGTAAAATGTGACTATTGGATATTCTTGGCAGTTTTCTACTTTTATATTAAATTTGCAAGCAGTATGGTCATGATTTTCAATTGGTATCGACATAATTAATACTATAATCACTAATATCTCACACTAAATGCTGGATTAAGACCACCTTCACCTCTCCTCTGGTTGGTTCCATGATCTCAAAGGCATGGTCATTTAGGGTATCTATAAATGTTATTCCTATCATAATTAGGACATATATTAACCAGTCAGTATGAGGATAATTACTACATTAGTATGGCACTTTCTCCTTAGGATGCCTCCCTGATTCTGATTTCCATTTCAAGATCAGTCCAGTATTTTGCTCAGTGTGATGACAGCATTTCCCCAGTATTATAAGTCACAGAATCATAGAATTGTAGAGCTGGAAGAGACCACAAGGACCATCCAGTCCAACCCCCTGCCATGCAGGAATCACGATCAAAGTATCCCTGACAGATGGCCATCCAGTCTCTGTTTAAAGACCTCCAAGGAAGGAGACCCCATCATGCTCCGAGGGAGTGTGTTCCACTCCCAAACAGCTCTTATTGTCAGAAAGCTCCTCCTAATGTTGAGGAGGAATCTCAGTTCCTGGAGCTTGCATCCATTGCTCCATGTTCCAGAGACTAGTATTAAAGTATTAATACTTAATTAAAGTATTAAATTATTTTTGGATCCTAGGATTTGCCACTCATAGTGGTTTTGTGGAACATTTTCCATAATTTTAGGCTGTTTGATACAACTGCCTTTATGACATACAGGGCCACCACCCCAAGTACAGTGGGCCTTTGGTATCTGCTGGGATTTGGTTCCAGGTCCCCCCATGGATACCAAAATCCATGGATGCCCAAGCCCCAGTATATACAATTACGGAGTATAACACTGTCCCTAATATAAAATGGCAAAATCAAAATCTTGGAATTATTATTTTTTAAAAAACATTTTCAAGCCATGGATGGTTGAATCCATGGATAAAGAATCTGTGGATAGGGAAGGCCAACTGTACAACTTTCTGTGTTCTAGCTATAAATTTGGTGTCTATAGATATAGATTCTATAGGTCATATTACAGAATTTACAGATTTAATTTCTATAGTATTTTAATCTACAGATTGCCGTATCCCATTGGTTCTCTCCAGTCTGTCAATTTTTCATTATGCCCACTATAGCAATGTTTTATTTTAAAACCAAACATTCCAACTCTCACTTATACTTTTAGTATAAACACTTCTATATGGTGTTCCTCTATACCCTGTTCCTATTTGAGCAGTCCAAAATCCTTCAAGAATGAATTTCATACTCCATTTTTCCTGAATTTGAAGCTCCCCAGGCTCCTGTAAGTTGCACCCCAAAGTTCAATTTAAAATGTGCTATTTTTTTTTAATGTTAATCACTAGCAGTCTGGTTCCACTGTGGATCATGTAGAGCCTATTCCTTTGTACAGAACTGGCGTGCTCCAAACCATTCCTCAGTGCTTAATCAATCTAACCAATCTCTCTATATACCACTGTCTTATCAATTCATTGAGGCCCTTCAGCTTTGCCTGTAACAGCTGGCCTTGCACACAGAACAAACAAAATTTCATAGAGAGCTACTTTGGAGGTCCTGGCTTTCAACCTCCCACCCAACAATCTAGATTTAGGTTCCAGGTCCTCAAAGCTACATTTTCCCATGTCACTGGTGCCAACACACTCCATGACTACTGACTCCATCACAACATGATCTGTCAAGTTATCAAGACGACATGTAATTTTCTCAAACTTTGCACCAGGCAGCCAACTTACCATACTTTCGGCACACACATCAGAAATCTGTCTGTCTCTAAAGACAGATTCTCTGTCAGGATTGGTCCCTGACTGTGCCTAATCTGCCATTTTCAGTTATTTTTCTGTAATCTTGATGCTCATTGCATTTTACTTTTTGGTACTTGCTAACGAGTGTTCTTTGCCAACTGTGGAGGGAGGTGGTAATGGTTTTGGTTAGTTTGAGGAAAGATAAAAACACAGCTGAAAAATCAGCCTGGGAAAAGGAGGCTGGCCAGTGTATAGGAATGTCATGTCAGGGTATGAGGCTAGCCAATGGTATTAGAGTATGTCAGATTTTATAGATTGTAATTTGCTTTTAATATAGTATGTAGCCTTTAAGTTTCAATTCTCAGCAACAATTTTGTATGATTTTTATCAATAAAGTTTTCTGATCACTTTGAAATTGTTGGTCACTGTGTCTGGGAATGTGTAAGCATATGACAATCTCCTACAACCATGAGCAACATACCCCCTGAAAGCACATCCTCAATGTAGGAAGGTATCTGTTCATCCCCAAAGGAATGGGCCCTTTCTTAGATATCAGTTTCTTCTTCCATGGAGTGATGTCCTCCCTCCCTTTCCAAGATAATCTTTCTATATATCAGCAACCAAGACATCACTCTGGGAGCAGAATGCCACTATCACATCTCTGAAGGTCTCAGTCACAAACACCTATGCCTCTCTCAGCCTCTTCCAAGCAGCTACCTGTTCTCTAAGAGCCCGTAGCTCATTGTAGTGAGGATATACCCATGACTTGTTTCCAGAAGGCAAGCAATTGTACATGGGACAATTGGTGCAATATACTGAATATAGTCCCCTAAGTCCCTGTTGGTATTCCTACCTGAAAAGCATTTCTTCTTAGTGCTTCTGTTTATCAGGAATGTTAAGTCATTTACTTCGAGAAAGTGGATGATGACCCTGACCTTCTTGTGCTGTTCTAAACATACCCTGACATCTTCTCAGTGGACTAACCTAATTGAACACGTGTTTTTTCATTGAGTTAGTAGAACTGGAATCCCTCACAAGCCTGGCTCACCTTCTTGACATCCACTTTACCCTAAGCTCTCTTGCTAAATTCCTAAACAGCTTTCTTTCTCTGTTGCTTTGGTTGGCTCATTCTGGATTGTGAACTCTCTGGGACTCACAGGCTACTTAAAAAGCTGTTTAACTGTTTGCCCAAACCCAACTATTTAGTGACTCATGTCAAGCAGCTTAAAGTCCCTCCTATCAGAAACCATGTACCAGAGTACATAATCAAATATTTATTTGCATCAAACCAATCGCCATTGCAATTATGGTACATATCAACAGACATGACCTACACAAAAGCTAACTAGTACTAAAACAATCTTATTTATAAAATATATCTCTGGAATTAAAGCAGATATAAACAGTATAACCAAAGGAACTTAATGCGCATGTAAAATCTATACTGTGTGTGTATATATATATATATATATATATATATATCATTCTCTTGGGTGTGTTGCCTTTCCCAGTGTGCTGATTGGCTGATCAGGAAACACACCCAACCAATCACTACCCACCTGCAAATACCCTCTCCACCTCACAATCTACTCCTGCCACTCAGTTTGTGGCCCAGAGTCCTGGCCCAGATTGGGACCCAGACAGTCAACTGGTGGTGGCAGCAGTAACAGGCTACCTGCAATGGGACCCAGGCATTCAACTGGTGGTGGCTGCAGCCGTGGCAGCGGCAGGGCAATAGAGTGAGTTACCCTCAGCAATTCTGGGAAAAGTGTGGACTGCTGAGAAGGGGGAGGAGGAATTTAAAAATCTACAAGCCTACCTTACAGGGTTGTTGTGAGGTCTACCGGGTGTTTGGGGGGGAGTTTTTTAAAGGGTGTCTGTTACGCCAGATACAGCTAGTTTATTTATATTTATTTATTTATTGGATTTACAGTTAGGTCCAGAAATAATTGGACACTGAAATAAGTTTTGTTATTCATCTGTTTACCAAATAAATTCAAGTTACAGTTAAATAATAAATATGGGATTAAAGTGCAGTCTCTTGACCTCTCAATTGAGGATATTCACATCCAAATTGGTGGAAGGGTTTAGGAATTACAGCTCTTTAATATGTAGCCCCCCTCTTTTTCAAGGGACCAAAAGTAATTGGACAATTTAACACAATCATAAATAAAATGTTCATTTTAAATACTTTGTTGAGTATCCTTTGCAGGCAATGACTGCATGAAGTCTGGAACGCATGAACAGCACCAAACACTGAGTTTCCTCCATTGTGATGCTTTGCCAGGCCTTTACTGCAGTTCTCCTCAGCTATTGTTTGTTCGTGGGTCTTTCTGCCTGAAGTTTTGTCTTCAGCAAGTGCAATGCATGCTTGATTGGGTTGAGATCAGGTGACTGACTCAGCCATTGCAGAACATTCCACTTCTTTGCCTTTAAAAACTCTTGGGTTGCTTTAGCAGTATGTTTTGTGTCACTATCCATCTGTAAAGTGAAGCACCGTCCAATCAACATCACTGAATTTGGCTGAATCTCAGCAGACAATATATCCCTATACACTTCAGAATTCATCTGGCTGTTTCTGTCTTCTGTCACATCATCAATAAACACTAGTGACCCAGTGCCATTGGAAGCCATGCATGCCCATGCCATCACACTACCTCCACCGTTCTTCGGATCATGAGCCGTTCCAAGCCTTCTCCATACTTTTTTCTTCCCATCATTCTGGTACAGTTTAATCTTAGTTTCATCTGTACAAAGAATGCTGTTTCAGAACTGGGCTGCCTTTTAATGATATTTTTTGGCAAAGTCTAACCTGGCCTTTCTATTCTTGAAGCTTATGAATGGTTTGCACCTTGTGGTGAACCCTCTGTATTTGCTCTCGTGAAGTCTTCTCTTTATGGTAGATTTGGATAATAATATGCCTACCTCCTGGAGAGTGTTCTTCGCTTGGCTGGATGTTGTGAAGGGGGTTTTCTTTTCCATGGAAAGGATTCTACGATCATCTACCACTGTTGTGTTCCATGGACATCCAGGCCTTTTGGTGTTGCAGAGCTTAGCAGTGCATTCTTTTTTTCTCAGAATGTACCAAACTGTTGATTTGGCCAATTCTAATGTTCCTGCTATCTCTCTGATTGGTTGTTGTTGTTGTTTTGTTTTGTTTTGTTTTTGGCAGCCTAAGGATGGCCTATTTTGCTTGCACTGAGAGCTTCTTTAACTGCATGTTGTAGGTTCACAGCCAGCTTCCAAATGTGAATGCCACACCTGGAATCAACTCCAGATCTTTTACCTGCTTAATTGATGAACAAATAATGAAGGAATAGCCCACACCTCTCCATGAAACAGCTTTTGAGTAAATTGTCCAATTACTTTTGGTCCCTTGAAAAAGAAGGGGTTACATATTAAAGAGCTGTAATTCCTTCCTTCAATTTGGATGAACCCTTCCTTCAATTTGGATGTGAATACCATTTAATTAAAGTTGAGAGACTGCGCTTTAAGCCCATATTCATTATTTGTGACTTGAATTTATTTTGGTAAACAGCCAAAATAACAAACTTGTGTCAGTGTCCAATTATTTCCAGACCTAATTGTATAGCCCACCTTTCTCCCAAAACGGGATTCACACACACAAATAAACAAAATCAGGACTTGACCATAGCCTATATTTTAATAGAAATTGCTTTAAAAAATGCTTCTTTTAATGTGACCATAGGATCACAATCCTCAAAGAAGAAATGCACATAATAATTGGCTGGATACCCTGGGTGAGATAGCAATAAAGGGGCAATTAACTCTTCATGTGAGTCTCTCTACAAAGAACAAAAGAATAAGACATGGACCGCAGATACAAGATCTCCATCTCCACATACACATACAGCACAATAACAGCAGCTAGAGAAGGGAAATCCAAACCACCAGATAAAACAAACAGAATCAAGCAGTTTCCAAAGTGCCAAACAGCCTCAGTCAAAAAGCCAAATATGTGCCTTCTCTTGTATTCTTCTACCACTCCCATGTAAAACTCCCAGTTTACTACTTCTTGAGAGAGTGGGCTCTCTAGGATCAGCAGAGCTTACAGAGCTGTTTATGAAATCATAAATTATACTTGCTAGGCACTGTCAATCATTGCAGGCTTCCTTCCAGATGGAGATAATAGAGTGAGCCATTGATCACTAACTACTATGTGGATATCCTTCATGCAGTAACAATGCTAAAAGCACCAACATACAACAAATGTATAGCACTGGAAAGTCTAACCTAATCGATAGACTCTTCTAAGACACAAGATCCCCACTATTTAGATTATCTGACTTTGGCTCCAGTCAGCCTTCCTGTATCTTTTTATTTCTTTGTCATTGCTGTGCACCTTCAAGTTGTGTCTGATTTATGGAAACCTTAGGGCAAACCTATCATGGGTCTTTCTTGGCAAGATTTGTTCAGAGGTAGTTTTGCTGTTGCCTTCCTCTAAGGCGGAGAGACTTGCCCAAAGTCACCCAATGGATTTCCATGGCTGAGCAGGGATTCAAACCCTGGTCTCCAGGGCCCTAGTTCAACACCCAAACCACTATACCATGCCAGCTCACCTTTTTATTTCAGTTGTCAGATATAGGGTAATTATATGATTATCTGTGTAGATAAAATGAAAAATAATGCTGTTGTCATCAGCAGATCACTGGCACCATGTCTATACAGTCTGATCCAATGGCATTCTATAAACAGGAAAGCAAAACAGTGATAATACACTTGGACAAATCCTTGTTGCTGGCTAGCTGATGGTGATCAGTGTGGATTAGACAGGAGCCTGGCAGCAGTACAGGCGCCTCAATTCTCCATTGCCACTAGTTTAATTTCACTGGTCCTACTCTGACATAGGATGTGAGGGTAGTGTAACAAAGATGGGACATATTATCTTATCATGGTAACAATTCTATCAGGGACACCATCTCAGGATAGCATACCCCCCTATATACTGCCTCTTCCAAAACTTGGAAGCAGGCCAGGAGAGAAGGTAATGGCTTCCTACAATGTCTGCTAATATAAAAACTGTACTTGTGCCTTTTCTCCTTCCATTCACACCTCCTCCTCCCCCCCCTTTTTTTTTTTTTTTTTTTTGTATAAGACTAAACTTTTGTGAAGTTTGCAATCATATCAGGCATCCCTGGCACAAAGTCTGACCAAAAACAAACAAACAAACAAAAACACCCCCCAACAACTTGCTAGTACACATGCAGCAAAAGTGAGCATGCTGCTAGACTGTGGCCTGTGTGTTGTGATTATGGTGTTATTTTATATAACCTGTCAACTTGTAGAAGACCAAACCTAAGAACTAAGATGAAAAGGCATTTCAAAATCCTTTTGCTCAGCCTTTAAGAACTAAGTATGCAGGGTAGTATTAGACCTCTTTCTTAATATTTTAAAGGCCACACAGTTTTCTCTTGATCTCTTTACAAAGAGTATGAGACATTCTGGTGAATAAATTCTGGGTTACATTTGAAAACAAAGGTCATGGAGAGAGGGCACATTATTGGCATACCACAGAAAAGGCTGCTATAGAAGCTGATATAAAATGTTAGTCCTTTTTGTCTTCCATAAAAAATGCAGGCCATAAATGTAAAGAACATTGTCTGCAATCCTGCCATGTGACATTTCCATGTGCATATAAATAAAGCTAAGAAATACTAGTAGCGGTTGTAAAATACCGTGCATGTAAGAGAGATGACTGGAAGTTTATTTTCTGTGTGTTTATATTCATTTGTGGACAGATCTATCTATTTTCTTTCACAGAATTAAATTTCAAGGTTAGCTAGTAACAGTAAAGGTACACAAATACCACACTACATTCATTTGTATAGGCCCTGAAAGTTACATTTACTATTTGATTTACTTTGGGAACTTATACATCATATTTCAATATAATGAAAAGCAAAACATAAGGGAAAGCATATAAATATATGAAAGACATTTAACCCTATAATTAGGAAAACAACTATAAAGCAGCAGGACTTCTGCTATATAGCAAGAGATGAAATGCATGTCTAAACAAAAAGGTTTTCATAGAGAGAGCTGTAACCAAGAGAGCTGTAACCAAGAGTGCCCCGTTCAACAATATGTGAACCTAGCCTTCTCCCTTACATGTATCTTGTTTCGTTTCATTTGGAGTCCCTTTCTATCATGTCAGCCCCCACCTTCACCTTACAGTATGACAGTTCATACACAGAGTCTGGGGATGATACATTTGACAAGTATCTAAGCAGGCCCCTGTATTTGTTTTCCCTGTTCCCTCAGAAAAGATGGGGAGAGATCTCAATAGAATCCTTGGTCCTCCCTCACACCTCCACTGGTTCCACCTCCAGTGACTGATTTAGGGGCTTTTCACAAAATGCAACTTTGATTGGTTGTTATGATGAAGGGGTGGGCTTAAAAAAGGTGGAGTGAGGGAGGGAGATTCAGTAGTGATTAGGAAAAATCCTCTCTGCTATTTTGCAAGTCTGTGTGAATCCAGTTTGCCAAGAAAAAGGATTCCCAAGTCCTTTCAGTCAGGGAAGATCTGTTCCCCACATAAAGCTGCTCTCTCTCATCAGCTGTGATCCCTGTCTCTGCTTGGGGGAGGGAGAGAGAGAGAGACTTTTCTCTGATCATTCCCCATGCTATTTTGGCAGTATGTGATTCTTTATTTGGCGAGAAAATGCAGGATTCCAATCCTTTCAGTCACAGAAGATCTATCCCCTACACCATCAAGCCTTCCTCTGCTTGGTCTCTGCTTGGGGCATGCCCCCGCACCTTTGCCAGTCTGAACCATAAAGCAAAATAGTAAAAAAAATCACTGATCAGCACAGCTGCGGAAAAGAACTAAAGCACAATTTGCCGCAATAAATCTGCCGTGTAAATGCACCCCTGGTTTTCATCACTTCAGACTAGATGAAGACATGCACAATTTAAATGGTTGCCTAATACAGGTTCCTTCATTCAAAAGAATTAAACGAATAGCTTAGGATTTCTACTCTTCTTAACAGTTCTGCCCAGCTAAAAGAAGATGCTCCCCTAAAGTTAGGAAGGAGTTTATGTAATACATTTAGGCCTGATAGTAGGCTCTCAGTATCCACTGGGTTTGGTTCCAGGAACCCCACCCCCATAGATACCAGAGTCCATGAATGCTCAAGTCCCATTATATATAATGGTGTAGTACAGTGGTTTCCATTATATGAAATGGCAAACAGAAAGGCTTGCTTTTTGAAGCCCCCCCCCCATATTATTGAACTGTGGTAGGTTGAATCCATGGATGCAGAATCCATGGATACAGAGGGCCAACACTTCTAAAGGTAGTGCTAGAATAGTGGAGTGGGCAGTCTTCCCCTCTACTAAAACAAATACATACTATGAGTATATATGGAGCTTTAAATATCAATATACTGCTTCCTTCTCATATCCTGAAAGCTCTGAGGCTTCCTGAAAGACTACAGTGAATGCATACTGCGGACACACATTTTTCTCACTGGTGAACTGGGACAGCCAATGAAGGAGGGTATTCCGGAGGACTGATCCCCCCTTACTGCCAAATGTTAACATAATCTGGTTGACCCATGCTTGTAGAGGGTATGGGCTTTTACTGTGAAGATGTGTGCCCATGCTGGATGCCCACATGTCAGATTGGGAAAAAAATTAAAAGATGAGTAGTGTGCCTATGCAAAACAGAATACTGTACATCCAGCTTTTCAGTTTTGCTCAGTTGCTCACATTACATGTTGATGACTGAAATGTAAAAGTTTTAAGAAGAAAAAACCTGTGCCTGGCACATCTGAGTAACTGGCTGCACACCATCTAAAGCTAGTTGGCTGGAGCAATGTGTGTGACCAACAAGCGTAATAGTTTTCTCTATGGATTTTTGCCCACAATGCACATCTTCCACTGTGTTCTACTCATAAACTTAAAGTAACTTGACTCAGTTACCCTCTCTGTGCAATATGGCTTCTTGCTGAAACAGAAGACTGTTTTTATGTGGGTATGAAGATGATATTTAAAAAGTTGAATATTGGGTGCCTCACAATTCCTGCCTTACTTAGTACTAGTGTAATTAATTAAGACTTCGTTCTGAGTACATGTACTTAGGCTGGAGTTTTGTAATGCATTCGGTTCACTGAAGATGGATGAAAACATCTGGGATGCTTTGTGGATGACACAAAGAACTAGATTTTGGAGAACTTGCTAAGGAGTTCCAAAAATTGCTTTTCTATATGTCTCTGAGGGTAATGTTATTGGCATTATCCCATCCCTATCCTGAAGTTTTTCAGACATGTCCTCTGTAATGCATCATTATTATTATCTTCTGTGGCTCTGTAGGTTTCTCCCTCATCACTAGTTTGCAACTGTTATTTTAAAATCAATTGATGCGCCAATGGGAGGTATTGTTACAACAGGAGAATGTGGGTGCAAAGAAAGGCTTTTATACAGCTGCACAGATTATACCCCACACTGCTCTGTACTCCTTAACATTCATGTGCCTCAGTTTCCCCTTTCTGATTTATGGGCTCCTGGGGCTAAAAACAACAACACCACACCTGTTACACTTATGGGAACTCCTTGTGTTCCCTCACCAGCCCTACTGTGCATCAGCTACCAATGCACAATTTGTATCACCATGAATGTCTCCATTAATTTCTTATTGTTGATGAGTGCATATAATTTCAATTATATTTTTCTTCCAAGTGGTCTATCATTAGAAATTTGTTTGATATTCACTATACCTATACAGATAAAAAATACCTTTAAAAATATGGTTGAAGACACATTAGTCATCCAAAAATGATATGGTAGAATCCTGCAAAACCTCAAAATTGACACATCATAAACTTACTAAAACATTGTACATGTACATGGATGCCTTACATGCATGTACACTTTGTATGCTGCAGGACTCACCTCTGATATGTCTACCGCTGTGGGTAAAATTCATTCTCAACTTTGAAACATGTGCTGGTAAAGGTATATGATGCTTCATCAGAGAAAAGCAAATTTAGTAATTTTGGCTTTTGAAAATGTCATATTTGAAGGAACTTCAAGTGAAGTTTTTCTGCACATTTGCAGAGAAATCATGACACATTAGCCTTTAGTCACAGTTCTAATCTTTATAGTCACTATTATTTAGTTTACACAAATATTTTGCATGAAGAAAATATTACATTTTTAACTGATTTTTGGAAGCATCGCAACATACTTTCTAATTAAAATTGAAGATTATTATTTTTTCATTCCCTATGAAAACCTTTTTCCACAGAACCCTCTTTTATATTGACCAATGTCCAAAGCCTACTGCCAAATTTTGTCTCTGCCCTCTCCCCACAGTGAAAATAGCCTAACTATACCTCTGAGTCTCATCCATCTTATATTTGTGGATCTTCTTTATCATGCCTAAATGCAGAATTTTACACCTGTAACTGTTAAAATTCAATTTGTCTGTTTTGGCTCAGTTCTCAAATCTGTTGTGGTCATCTTGAATCTTGATTTTGTCTTCTGAGGTATTATCTACCCCTTCAGTTTGGTGTCATCTGCAAATTTGTTAAGCCTCTCCTCCATTCCTGCAGTCATTTATAAAGCTATTGAACAGGCCCAGAACCAGGACAGAATCCTGTGACACCCCATTTGTCACTTTTCTCCAGGATGATCAAGAACCATTCACGAGCACTCTTTGGGTACAGTCAATAAACCAGCTACAACTCTATCTCACAATAGCATTGTGTAGTCTACATTTCACCAAATTGTCCATAAGAATATCATGGAAGATCTTGTAGAAAGGCTCACCAAAATCAATATACATTATTATATGTACAGTATTCCCCTGATCCAGCAAGCTTATAGTTCTAGGAGTTTATCAAGAGCCTCAGACCTAATAGCCTGAGGCAGTGCCTCTGGGTATAGGACTGGATCAAATTTTTAAAAAAAGAAATATTAGAACTGGGCCTTGATATGACACTAGGGAGCAGCAGAAGAAGAAACAAATGACTTGAAAATTCATCTTCCATTCTGCAATGATAGGTATTCATCTCAAGGCTGAAACTGAGGTGCAGATTATTCTCACATTATGAGAACTTGTCTGTAGAGGCTTTTAAAGCAGACATACTGCTACAGACAGAGAAAGTTGGAGGAGAAGAAAGAACAGTCAGCCAACATTCCCTTTCTTTGTTTATATCTTTGTTTATACCCATTTATCTCCTTCCTTTAATGGCCAGTTTTCTGTTGGAACTGGAAAATGGGGAGAAAGTGGATAAAAAGATCATTAGTGGAAAAGATTATGTGGGTATTAGTAAGGAACACTGAAGCTAGCCAGTGGCTGCTCCTTTTCAGCTAGTGAATAGTTAGGAAAATACTGTACCAGAATTCTCAACTGCTAGTGTGATTTCCATATGGTGGGCACAGCACTTAGACTGGCTTTGATTCACAAGTGTGAAGGGAGAAGAGTCCAACATTCTGGCCAACTGCATTAATCTGCTAGAATATTCATGCAGGGTCTGGGCTGCCAAGGAAGGAGGGCACAGGTATCCAGTTTAGGGGAGGGGGCATGAGGCAACTTCACAAATGCCTGCTGCAGCCAATCATTGGTTGTTGGGTTCAGGTGATGGAGCAGTGTCTATGGTCAGTGACATCAGTTGCTCTTCTGTCAAGCAAACCTCTGGCATACAGAAGGAGTGGGTACTTCTTTACACAATGTCATTATGAGCAGATCTGCCAGTGGAACCCCTGACTATGCTAGTATAAAGCCTCAATAGAATCCTGGCCACAGTCCCATACTAGTATCAACATCAACTGTGTTTTGTTTGTCTGACTTCAAAGGTGCTAGAACTGTGGAATGATACCTTTCTTGCTTGCTATTGCATAGCCTTGATACCCATTTAAGGCTGTCTGAGTCAGTCCGTCAGTCAGCTGGGACCATGGACTACTATTATGAGGCAATCCGTTGTGAGGTTTTAACTGCCTAGCAAAAGAGTAAATGATTGATATGAGTGACACACAGAGACAGAAACTTTGTTTCACTTATTAGTTAAACTTTGATTGTTCTGAGTTCTCTCCTGACATCTGAGATTTTCCTCTGTCTTGCCTCCTAGTTTATGCTTTTGGCCAAACTTCTCTTCACTCCTGACTTTTGCTTCCTTTTTAATATTGCATCCTGTTTTGTCCTCCAGTTTTGATATAATGTTTGGTCCTGATCAGTAGTTTGTTCTATGGTTTCTGGCTCAACCCAGATTGCTGTTAGCAGCCCAGCACTAACCTGCGATCACTAGAAATAACTGCAAATTCTTCCTCAGTTTGCATCTGATAGTATCTTTGTGCAATGAAAGGGGGGAAATGCTCCTTAAAACACTCCCAACCATAAGGCTGGTGTCAGATTCACCTATTTGTGAGAAGGCCAAAATGACCAAAATGTCACCATCAACAACACCAGAACTTCTGTGATTTTTAAAGCAGACCCTTCCTCACCTATTTTAGATTTCTGCATGCTCAGGAATGTGTGAATGCACATACGCGCTTACACACACAGAGAGACACACTTTCCTGTTATATAGCATTCAATGTGACCTCCCTAATCAGGTCCATGCCTGCTCAGCAGGAGCAATGTTACAGCCTTACAAAGTCCTATATTATTCACAGTCCTTTAAAAAGTTATTTTATTTAGGTAAAGTCATATATGAACTGCTTGAGTGGAATACAAATTGCCACCCACACTATTCTTTTGCCATGATCAAAACTACTTCTTGACAAAGAAAATGTTATTAGTGTCTATCTTTTCACAAATCTGTATTTATGTAGGTGTTAGAACTGACTGCGGGAGTAAATGTGAAGTTTCTTCACAGCTACCAACCAGTTCAACCTAACAGAAAATTAAAATCTTTGAACTGTAGCATCCTTTCCCTCTAACATCAAAATGCTTGTTTTTATCCAATCTTTATTCTAACTTGATTGGTTTGGGAGACAGCTTGACTCCACAATGGTAAAATGAAAAAGAATAACAAAACTATCTGTAATGCATGGACTAAAGATGATAAAAATGAAAGGTCGGGCTGGTGCTACTGCAGTTGAACAGAGCCTTGAGTATAGGTTAGAAATAGTTGCAACAGCCAGAAAGCCCCACCGTGGATGCATCTTCTAGGTGAATTTTTGATCTAGAAATCCTGTGATGCCTCTCAGTAAAGAGAATGGTGCCAGGCAAATAATTGTGCTCTTATGTTGCAGCAGAAAACCCTCCACAAGGGTTTGACAAGAAATAAGTGCAAAGTATAATTGTGCTATCCCACACATGTTTACTAGAAAGAAATCCCATTGGGTTCATTGGGGGTTACTTCCTTATCAACCTTAGTTTATTTAGGACTGCAGCCTCAGCAACATTTTAGTGATCTAGCCCTTGGAATAATTCCCACTGGACTTTCTACCTTCCTCATTGGTAAGTATGTGGGCTGGAGCTTTAATATTGTCACTCAAGTGGAATCTTCAACAGGAAAAAAAAATGTGTGGGAAGCTACTCTGTTTTCCAGACCACTTTTAAACAAATACAAGAACCACATCGAGTTAAAGTAACTTTCAATCATGTTCTAGTAGAAGACAATATTATAAGGAAAAGGTTGGTATGTCTAAGTACAGTACCTTTTGGGACCCCCCAAAAATATCGGCTAAATAAAAAGATTACGTAAAAATGATACAGTTCTGATAAAAAGTACACCAGTGTAACCAAGCTAGGGTTGTACTACCCCATTTTCACCCAGTTATTGCAGTGTAGCCATATAAACAAATAAATAAATAAAGCAAGCCTGCTTCAGACTACCCTGACTTTAAAAATGAATCCAGTTGTCCCTCTGTATCCACTGATTTGGTATCCATGGATTTAAGTACTCACGGCTTGAAAATATTCTTTAAAAAATAATAATCCAAAAAGCAAAGCTTGATTTTGCCATCTTATATAAGGGACACCATTTTGCTATGCCATTGCATATAATGGGACTTGAATATTCACGGATTTTGGTATCCACAGGGGGTCCTGGAACCAAACCCCAGCAAATATGAAGGGGCAAATGTATAATCTTTTCTGCTAAGGGAACTGTCCCATCTCCTTGATAATAATGATTTTTTTTAACACCTGAATAGGGGCATACTAGTGTCCCAACATTTCTTCTTCTACATTGTATGACAAGACATAAAACAGGGAAAGGAAAATCAGGAACTTCCTTGGTGTTTCAGGTAAAGAGAAGGGATAATTCTGTGTAGCTACTGTCAGGAGAGCATGTCTCCTTCTTTATGCACCTTCCTTGAACAAATCCTTCCTGGGAAACATAATGCCATACATTTCTGTCTCAGACCCCTGTCCTAGTAGCAGTTTTGTGTTCTAGGGCTTTGTAAACGATTGAAAAATTATTGCTGTTTGAGTTTAAAGATGAGGTCCTTGACAAGAAATGCTGTCCTACCACAATATTTTAAAAATAAATCTGAAACAGTCTCATTAAATGTGAAGGGGGACATTATTTATAAGGGGACATCTATTTCTAAAATCCTAGTTAATATAATATTACCTATTAAGAAAGAATTAAAATGGTTATTACTTAGTTGATAATACTACCTCCTTTTTCTCATATGTTTCCTGTAGTCTAATAAAAAGTGTATCACACTAATATTAAATCCAGGTTTTCAAACTGCTGTCAAACAGGCCCAAGGAATTAAAACAACAAACCCGCCCATAGAAATCAATGGGAAGGATGTGTATGTTAAAACTACAGGTGTGAGTTCTAATGAAGAATAAAGAATTGAAATTGATAGCTGTGTAGAAATAACTCCTGAAGGTACAGTAACAAAATAAATGAAGGGACAAACTATTTTAACTCACACTAGTACTGTATTACTGTCAGCTGGTTTCATCGGGCTTACAAAATATTATCAGGGCAGACAATTGGGTTTAAGTATGCAAGCCAAATATGAGATTTATGTCAAAATGTGGTGAAGTTCATATCTTGATATAATTTGCAGGGGTATTTCCACCAGCTTTAATATTGTATGCGCTGGCAGTCTGCTGTTTTTAAAGGATATACTTTACTGAGCATTAATGCTAATGAATATAAAATGATTATTTGTGGCAATCGCACCACCACATCATAGCCAAAATATTATTATTTATGAGGAAGAGGAAGAAGCATCACCATCCATGGCTCAGGTCCATACAAAGCTGTTTGTTCTTCTTCTAATCTTCTTGATTTAGGTTTCTTATGCTGTATTACTCAGAATATTTGATGGCTGTGTCCCCCAAAAGCTTAGACCTTCAAAACCGAGTCAGTCTCATCTGCTGGAGGCTCAGAGACCTGATTCCCTGCAACTTGAATTGTTCTCAGCAGTTGCTCCTTGTAGCAAACTCAGGAAGAGTCCCCATTTCATCTGGAGATGCATTTTGAGGCCAACTCTAAACATGCAGAATCTCCTTTTATATACTTTTTAAAAAAACCTTACATCTGCTAAGTACTGAAAACTAACTATAGAAGAAAAAGCTAGCTATAACAAACACATCACAGAATACCAGGGATGTAAATCTTCACTTATTTCTTTTCTGCTTGCAAAAATTAAAGATTGCACAAACTTTCTGCCTGCTGGGTCAGATGATGAAAGGATTTTTGTTGTTTATTTTACATTTTCCAATAATATTAGCATTTGGGGACATTTTGAAGAAAATTATTTCCCTACAAAATTAGTGTTTAGGGAAGGAAACAGTGCTGTTTGTGCCAAAAAAAAAAAAACCCACTGAGTTTTGCACAAAACTTTCCAGACTTGATTAGTCTTGAGTAAGAGCTATTAATATACCTTTGCTTCTTTTGTGCACACATTTTTTTCCATAAAAGTTGCAAAATTTGAAAATCTTCTGGTGGTTGTCCACTTTGGTCACTTGATGCAATAAGACACTCTTTCTCGTAGAAGATGAGAAAATCTGTGAGTATTTTTGCATCCATACAGAACAGGTAGGCTCTGATTATCTATGCAGCAACTGTAAAGGAAGAATGAAAAACAGTCTCTCCCTCTCAAAAAGAAAAGTGCTGGATTTATTTTGAAAATATAGTTCAGCACCTTGGAGTGCTTCTACAGTTCTGACTAAAACCTGGTGCAGTTCCACCATTCCACTGAAACTGAAGCCATCAGCTACAATTAAGCAAGCCCATTAATAAATCATCCTATCAACTTTCAGTTTTAAAGCATGTCACCAAGACATATTTATCAAGGTGTCTTGCCTAATATATTAATGCATTCAGTCCTTCTCACTGTCTCAAACCTTTCCACTTCTGACTGAAAAATAAGGAACAATTTCTAGCATGCCAAGCTCTGCTTTACTACACTGCATCAAATGTACAAGAATAGAATGACTCCACATAATATTTTCTTACAAGATTGGATTAGGAATGTGAAAGGTGACTTAAGTAAAACCAGAAACAGTGAGCTTGTCATCTTTTGCATCTGCTGGATTCTATTTTCTGCCTGTTCTGGCAGCTGTAGCTTTATATTCTCCGTTAATGCAATTTCAAAGCATCTTCTTCCCCACTGACAACAATACCCCCATTTAAACCATTTTAGTAATGTGCATCTCTTGTTATGCCTTTGATGTTGTATACGTTTCTTCTATCTTCAATGTGGTGGAAAATGTATTTCATAGTCAACAAAACCCTGATGTATTTATTTCCTCCTTACTTTTGAGTCTCTTTAATAACACTTGGAAATATGGAGTTCTGGATTTGGCCCTGCTGTTTAGTGCAGATAAGCAGAACAGGAATAATCTAGAGAAAGGATACTTAACAAGTACTGGAAGTCTGGGACTTTGCACTGGAACGAAATAGGGTGGTAAGCAATACTATTCATTTGTGCTTTAAGAAAAGTAATTTAATCTTTGCTTTCTGCCAAACTTCTTACATTTGGTGATTATGACCATTCTTCCTCAGAGTAATATGCGTTTTAATCTTCTAATTTAGTTGGCTATCTGAGCAATCGAGTAGTAATTTTCTTCTGAAAAGTCTGCCAATTCTTCAACATTTACTGAGGTCTCTTTAATAGGGGTTTATAACTTTTATTTGGTGCTATAAAATTTTGTGCCACTGTTAAGTTGTTTATTGATGTGGGCTTTCTCATCAAAAACTATACTAAGAGTTGATCTGTTTATGTTAGCAAATGCAGTAACCAAAGTATGGCAGTGCTTCACAGCATAACAAAATGACAGGACAATTTTTTTGGCATAACAAATACGAAAAGTCCGTAACTGTACACTTTTTAAAGGAACCATAGAACTAGCTTTAGAAGAAGAAATAACCTCAATACAACCCCATCAAAATATCTAAGGTATGTTGACAGAAACAACAATAATCATCCTACCATAAAAGTTTCATAAAAGCTCAGATCAGTGTAAGCTTTGTTACTCTTCAACATGCTTCTATATGAAGGAAAACAGTCATTCAGGACTGCATAATCAGACAACATAGTAGAATGCATCTCTTTAGTCTGATGTTAAAAAAATCACTAGAGTATTTCTCTGACAAGTCTGATTTAGACATAAATAGTCTACCCACATTATTACCGAAAGGATATCCATGAGATCTAGGTTAACAAGTTATAAATCACTTTTTTATTGCTTAAAGTAGCAGCTGAGAATTGTTTGATGTAACTTCTATTTTTAACTACTGGCACAAGTGAAACATGCTGCATTTTCAGTCCTTACACAAAGAAAAATAGATGAAAAGAGTGGAGCAAAAAAGAAATAATTATCATATCTGGGGGACAGCAGGCATAAAAGTGTGTGTGTGTGTGTGTGTGTGTGTGTGTGTGTGTTAGAAGCATGTTTCAAAACTACACTTGAGAGTGTGTGTGAGAGAGAGTGAGCATTTTAAAAAATATTTCTTCCTTGGTTTCACCTACTCCAAAGAAACACAGCAGTCAATTAAGTGCCCACATTTGTAATGTCTTATCCTTCATTCTTGTTTCCACCCAACAAGGACCCAAGATGAAAATTAATTCTATATTTAAACATGCAACATCTAAACTTTATTACATCTGCATTGTTGTTAATATCATTATATATATAGAATTTCCTTCAATAACAATTTGGGTTGTCAAGTTTGGAAGCAAAATGGAGTTTCCACAAAATAAAAAGCTACCTACTTTCTTTTTACCTACTTAGGGGACTCTCTCAGCATGGGAAATACATAAAACTGTGCATTAACAATAACATTTAATACCCTCCTTTAAAAAAAAAAAAACTTGCCTTGTGATCTTCATGACTTATAGACCATTGCAGGAAGAGGCACAGGAAGAAAAACAGAGCAACTCATCTCATTTTCCACAGAAGCAACTAGGGGGCTACACTAAAAGCCAACTATATTAACTCTTGTCTTTGCTTTCACTTTTATGGTGGCTTTTGCTGGGTATGCTAGAGCATGCTGCTGTCTGGTCACAATTACCTTATAATTATGGATTTCTCTACTGTTTTTCTGTGGGTATCTCTCACTACTCCTCTGGAAGAGAAACAGGGCAGACTGTGTCTACAAATTAGGGTTACGGCTGAGAGCAGCTGAACCACTGTATCTTCCAAGTTATCAGTTGAAAGGAGGGGTATGTCATAACTCGTGTGTTAGAAGCCAGCTCAAAGGAGTCAGACCTGAAGAGGTCTCTAGCTCCAGGTGACAGCTTCCTCCAGAACATAGGCAGAACTTTGATCAGAAATGCCCCCATATCAGCCCAAATTTATGAACACCAAGGAAATGCATCCATCATTTGCAACATGAAGACAAGGGGGAAAACGCAGCGCTAAAAGAGTCCGTGCCTCTTGCAGAGGCTTAAACAGAAAAAATGAGCAATTAGCCAGCTGGCACATAAAGGTCAAGCAGCTATAAATCTCCCAGCAGCTGAGGAGAGTTCCATCTTCAAAAAACGGGTTGATACTTTTGTGAGCCCTTGATTACTTAGAATTCTTGACTTTATACCAGCTTTAAGTGATATGCCTTGTTTTTTCCCTTCTTTGGCTTTTCACATCATAGAATTGCTTACTTCCAGTAGTTGGCTTTAAAACATCTAAGGCCTTACTATTATGTATCCCTTTAGTTCTTTCTCGAATATATATATATATATATATATATATATATATACATATGACCTGGACTGGCCTGACTCCACTGTGATTATTTCACCCTGCTCAAGTCCGCTTCCTTGGCACTTGTTGTCCCTCAAAACATGACAGGATAATGGAGAGGAACAAGGTCCCTGTGTGGGCACGTAACAAATTACAGGTCACCCCCTGTATCCACAGGGGATATGCTCCTGGACTTACTTTTTATAAGTGAAACTTCAGATAAAAGCAAGCCCTATTAAAATAAAGGACTTTTAGTACAAACATACCATAGAGTTGCATTGGAGGACCTAGTAGGCATTATCCAGCATGACTCTATGGTATGTGTCCCTATTTTTTTCAGCCATGGATAATTGAAACTGTGGATATTTGTTCTGTGGATACAGGGGATGACCTGTATGCTATCCTAGAAACATCCATTAAGAGAAGAAGGATGTGAACCATATGGTCAAAAATCTCTGTTGCCCATGCTGAAATCCCCACTCCCAGTAATATAACAATTAAGCAGTTGGGGCCAGGCGACAGCCAGTTACAATCCTGACCTTGTTGGGGAGGAGGGACAAGATGGCGACGGACTAACAACTTCTGAATTGTCCTCCCACTAACATCTGGCATTACCACCTATATATACCTCCAAAATGCCATCCAAAGGCAAGAAAAGAAATTGGACGAGCCCCTGTAATAATAATGACAATCAGGAACCCTCCAAAGCAGGAAAACAGATGAGGATTGACTCACTCTTCCCAGCGGCAGAGACAACACAGCCCGTGAGTAACAGATCTGTAACAACAGCTCCTTCTTTACTCCTTAAGCCATTACAGACACTTGAACTAAACAAAACAGCCTCCCCAATTCCTCCAAGTGTAAATATAAATTATGGGACAGAGCAAGTTGAAAACAAAGTTGATAACAAAGTCAAACTCCTGGAGCTTGGCAGCATTCCCTACAATAACAGCGCTCAGCTCTTTTATGATTTCTGCAAACTGTCCATAGAGACATTGATTCTTATTTTGCAAAGATTAAACAACATTACCAATAAGCTTTCCCAACAAGATTTTCAAAGGCAAAACCCATATGGTATACAGGGGGTTAAAAATGTAGCAGATTTGGAGGAAATGACGTGCCCTGCCACGTCACAGGATGCAGAAAATCACAGCTGAGTGTTAAAAAAAAATCAGCTCCTTTTGCAAATACATCACAACAGTCACATGTGGAACGGATGGAACAGAAAGAAAGCTGTTGTCAGATATCTTTCCCAACTTTTAAACATGCACAGCAGAACAATTGATTTAACAGACTGCCACTTTTTACCCAGCTCAAGAGCTACCAAGCGAATTTTTTTGACCTTTAGCCAGGCAAATATTCCTAACAGGCTGTTACGGAAAAGAAATTTCCTCTGGAATGCACATTATATAGAAATTAACAGAGTTTTCAAGGATGAGATAGTCCGTGACCTCATCACAGGGAAAACAGCGACAATAACACAAAGAAGCAATAATTCTGCACACCAAGAGGGAGAACCTAAACACACCTTAAAGGAAGAAGCTCAGGCTATTAATAAAGAAGTAATTAAACTGAGAGAAAAACTCGCAGAAATCTGGGAACACACTCCCACAATACAGCTGATGAAAGATACCATCCTGAGTCAATCTAACAGCAATCCAGCCCCATTGAAATCAGCCCCCCCTCGCAGAAAACTGTCAGTGCATTATTCTGATATTTATGACAGTGAAAGTGAAAGTGATGACTCTCTACTTACAATCAAGGAAGCCTTGAAATCCCGAGTTGTAGCCAACACCCGTTCACAAATGCAATATACTGCAGATGCACCCCCATCTACAATTAAACCCCAGGGGACTCAAACATCCCTATGCAAACCTAGTTCAAGGGAAAAACAGTCTTCACTGCCACCTACCTCATCTCCTAAGCCAAAGAATACCCTCCTCACTAAAGAGATGGGATCCTTGCTTGCTTCTGATCCTCATTTCACTTCCCATGCTGCATTGGTTCTTCCAATCTCCCTTCCAGAACAGGCAGGGCAAGAAGAACAGGAATGTGATTCACTACTCCTCCACCCACAGAGGAGGACACAGCCACAGTCAACCCAGTCATTTAACCAACTGCCATCAGATGAATTACCCATTCAGCCTGTGCCCTGCAATGCGACTGCCTGACTTCCAACAGACCAGCACAAGGTGACCCTTATGACCTGGAACATCGCTGGGTGGCCGACGGCCCACAGAGATCCCTGTCCTAATGACTTCCTCACCCAATATGATATTATACTGATCCAGGAAACATGGACTAATAAGGATCTGTTATTAAATGGCTTTCACTCATTCTCAATTCCGGCAGAGCCAGGGAAAAAGCATGGAAGAGCTAGAGGCGTCCTGGGCGTCCTGGTCTCCACCACCCTACGTGCCATAACAAGGCCTCTTTCCACTTTTAAAACACATGCCATGGCAGTGCTGATTCAATTTAACCATTCCACTTTGCTGATAATAGATGCCTACATGCCTCCAATGAAGAAGAAATCCCAAATCAGAAGCCTGTGGGCTGAATTGGAATCATATACTGCTAATCTCATGTTGCAGAACCGAAATGCATTTGTAATTTTGGGGGGTGATTTGAATGCCAGACTGAGCCCCAATAATCATACCCTATATGCCCATCACAAATGCCCTCCTCCTGATTTTGAAGATGATGGAACCCACCTCATCCGATGCTCAAAGGACAAGAAATCAAATTTTGCAGGACTTTGTCTGGATCAAACAGCATTCAGGCTGAACCTTCAAATCCTAAATGGTGCCCTGAAAAACGACTGCCCAGCTGAATTCACTTATCTCTCTGGGTCCAGAATGAGTGCCATTGATTACATAATCATTTCCAGGGACCTTCTTCCCTATGCCAAGGAATTAGAAGTTATGCCCAGATTTGAAAGTGATCATTTACCAATTCAGTTACAACTTAGCGACTTCACTCAGGAGACACACACCAGGGAGTGCTATCATCTCTCTGTGACACCATCAGGAAGGACTTATCGCCGAGCTAAATGGACCCCCCAACTAAACCAAACAATAAGTGAGGTATTGGCTTCAGACCAACTTCAGCATCTTAGGACTGCCCTGATATCAGCTGAGTCCCCTGATGAAATCTTGGAAAATTACAATACACTTACCCAAGCTCTACACCAATATCTAATCTGTCAAAATAGCGCACATCAACGGAAACAACAACAGCACCACTCCAAACCATGGTTTGACAAGGAATGTGTTAATGCTAAAAAAGCCCTCATTGATATTTATCAGGGTTACCTATCTAATAACATTCCAGATGCTGCATCAATGCTGCTTCAGCAGAAAAGAGACTACAAAAAGTTGCTGAGGAACAAGAAAAAAGAAGCCATGAAGAATGACTGGACACAACTTATCCAGGCAGTCAGATCCAACAACACAGCTCTATTCTGGCATATTACATCAAGTTCCCAGAGAAATGGGCCAGCTACAGTGGATTGTCACATCCCTCCAGGGATATGGGAGGATCACTTTCAAGCACTTTATAAGGACAACTACATTGAAAGCGGATGCACTAGTGAAAATATAGAAAATATCCAAGAGTGGCCACCTGTGACAGCGACAGAGATCAAGAACCTTGTAGCCCAGCTGAGAATGGGGAAGGCTCCAGGAGAAGACTTAATACCTGCAGAAGCCATTAAAAACAACCTTGAATTTTGGGCCCCTATCCTCACTTTTCACCTGTATTGACAAATATGGTCGAGCACCCAAGGATTGGGGTCTTGCAATCATCGTCCCCATATATAAAAAAGGAAGCAAGGATGATCCTGTCAACAACAGACCAATTAGTCTCCTCAGTACAATCAGCAAACTCTATGCAAGACACAGTGGAAATTTCAGACCTGGTTGGAACAAGAAAACATACTTGCAGAAGAACAAGCTGGCTTTAGGGAAGGCCGCTCCATCATAGATCAGTGCCTTGTACTCCACCACCTTATTGAAAAATACTCCACCTGCAGCACAGTTTCTCTCTATGCTGCCTTCATAGACTTTAAAGCAGCTTTTGACTCTATATCCCGAACCAAACTGTGGAAAAAACTGGAGGCTTCTTCGATCGACCGACGTTTACTCCATCTAATTCGTAAGCTGCATGAAGGGACCTCATTAAAAGTAAGATGTAACCCCCAGGGACATCTCACTAATGACATTGTCACTGAGAAGGGTGTCAAGCAAGGTTGCATTCTAGCTCCACTCCTGTTTAACTTCTACATCAATGTTTTGGTGGATCACCTCAACAACACTAACTTCCACCCCCCAAAATTAAAGGGAAGGCATATTTCAACGCTGCTTTATGCGGATGATGCAGCAGTACTTTCAAGAACTCCCATTGGACTAAAAAGAGCCCTAAGAGCACTAACACAATATTGCAGAGTGGAGCAGCTAGAACTCAACTATCAAAAAACTAAAATCATGGCATTCGCTAAAAGGCCTAAGAACTACAACTGGAATATAGATGGCCACAAGATTGAGCAGGTCTCTTGCTTCAAATACATGGGGGTAATTTTTCAAGCCACTGGTAGTAGGAAAGCGCATGGGGAATATGCTGCTTGCAATGCGCAGAGGAGCACAACAACCATTCTCAAATTTCTTAAGACAAGAGGAGGCCACTATTTACCTGCAGCGCTCAAACTTTTTGAAGCCAAACCAGTAGCACAACTGCTTTATGGATCCCAATTGGGACCCTTCCCCAACCCTGCTCCATTAGAACTTGTCCAATCCAAATCCTTAAGATCAGCTTTCCAAACTCCAAAATGTGTCTCTAACGCAGCTCTGAGACTGGAGTCAGGATTTATGAAAATGGAGGCCAGAGTGTGGGTGACCATACTCAACTACTGGCTCAGACTATCCCTCTTTCCCAGTGGCCTTGCTCCACTAACCTTAAGTGATGATTTCCAATCCAGCTGGAAACAGACAGTGATGACTAAAATCTCAATGCTGGGCCTTTCCCCAGTTCTTCTGCTAAGCCTGGGATATGATAGGGCAAAAGCTACTATCAAACAACGGGTAGCAGATATAGAGCGACAACTGGATCTAGCCAGTACTCCAACCTTCATTGCTAGTGACTCCAATAGATATCTGGCCTCACCTTTGGCATACTTAGCAACACTTGAAATACCTAAACATCGAAGGGCCTTTACTCTTGCACGGTGCCATGCCCTCCCTTCAGCTGTCCTTGAAGGCCGATACAAGAAGATCCCCTTCTCAGACAGACTGTGCCCCTGCAACTCAGGCCAAATAGAAACAACAGAGCATGTATTACTCCAGTGCTCATACTACAGGGACATATGTCTCAGACTTATTTCACCTCTGTTGCATAAATATCAAGGGCACACTGGACAATTCTACATAAACTTGTTGCTTTCAGACACCAACCCAGGAACAACTTATAATGTTGCCAGATTCTGCGCAGCTGCAGTTAAAATTCGTCAGACAATGTCCTCAGCAGTAGAATAGTGTCAACCTAGTCTTGTTATACTGGAGCTAACATTTTAAATACTGCTTTTAGCCTGTTTTTATTCTGCGTTCTTACCTTTATTCTGTATCCCCTTTTTACCTGTGCTGGTCTATGACCGTAATAAAGATTCTATTCTATTCTATAATCCTGACCTTGTTGGCATAATAAAGCACAGTCCTAGAAGATTTCAACAGGTGAAAAAAATGGGGGAGGAGAAAGAAACTCTCAGTATGCCACAAATTGTGTTATTAAACTTCTGATTCAAGTTTTTTTAGGGACTCTGATTGGGTCCATGATATCAGTGTTAGAATTAGAGAAAATCCATAAACTCACATGGATAGGGTATAGATTTTTAATAAGAAGACAATTTATTGGACTGGATAGAAAAATAACATGTTTTACAGTTTTACCTTAACCCTTTCCAAACAGACTTCCATAATTTCAAGAATTCTACTAGATTTTTTTTTTTAATGATACCATATACAGTGGAGAATGATGCGGTATAGCTCACTGGACACTCTGTACATGCTCAGAGAGATCCAGGCAGCCAACAATTGTAGCAGAGTAGCAGAAAAACCCATTTGCCCCAGCATTAGCCATAAGATATCCAATAAAGCATACAGACACTCAGGTGGTGCCTAAACTATTGTACTTTACTGAAACATTTAAAACAGATACGTAAAAACAACAGAGAATCCTCTTTGTGGCAATAAATAGGACTTAGCAGCATCGGCCACTGCAGCTTAGAACTGGTTTCAGAGCTTCACACACATATAGTAAACATCCTGCCTCAGTGAGACCTAGGACATTTTCAGATGCAATTTTTGGCAGGAAATATCCCAAAACAGCTCCATTGCTGCCGCACAGCAGGGAAGCGGTTTTGGATGATGCCATCCCTCTGCCGAAACCCTCCGTATCACTTCCGTGACAGAATAGAGGAAGCTGCATCATATTTCACTCACAGGCAACATTCAAGAATGAAACATGATGATGCGGCTTCCTCCATTCTGTTACAGAAGTGACATGGAGGGTTTCGGCAGAGGGATGGTGTCATCCGAAACCGCCCCCTGCTGGGTGGCAACAACAGAGCTGTTTTGGGATATTTGCTGCCGAAAATCGCATCTGAAAATGTCCCCACAGACAGTTCTCATACAGATTAGAAACCTTCAAGGCTACATTCCCATAACATAGGCCAGCTGGTTGCAGCCTTGTTAAACCAGTATGCCCCCTGTAGGCAAGCATGTTGGTTTACTTGCTCTGTATCTCTTTACAGCATGAATTTATCAGACTGCATATCCCATCATACTCTGACAGAGAATACAAAGTGAACTAGGAATATATATAACTAGGAATCAAACACCACTCTAGAAATCCATCATACATATCATTTCAATTTTTTTATACTTATAATCTGTTCTTTCTTCAAGAAGCTTCAAAGAGGCCATAATAAGTACATATGGGTCCCATCCAAGTAGCCTACTGGGCCAGAGTTGTCTGCATTCAATGGCAGAACTGCTTCATGCATCTTCATACAGTTCTCTGAACACAGGAAGATGGTGTCTATGGCAAATGCTGCATAGACACTATTAATATAACATACCTGAACTTATATTCTGAAAAGAAATCCTAACATGTATTCAGCCTTGCTGATAATGGCTTCTAACTGAAAGTGCCTCGCACAAATGGAAAGGCTGTTCCAGCTCAAACAAAGTGGCCAACCTAAACTACTGCTGATCTGTCCCGTCTTCTGATCCTCAGCAATAGTTTTTCAGGAGAGGCAAGGAATAAGGTGAGAAGGGGAGCATGAGAAAGCCCTATAATCTGAGCCTGATTCCACTATGCTTCTTTCTATCCATGCCAATATACATAAGAAAACCAGAAAAGAGAGGCCAATGTGTACATTACTTCAGCAGAGGGATCATAGGAGCAACCACATATCCAACATTTATTTTAATGTATTGTTTTTCAACCATGCTTTTCTGAGCAATTGTGCTGCCTGGTGGTAGCAGGGCATTTATATTCTGAACAAAAATGTGCAATAATAGAATATAAAATGTATTAAATTTTTTTCAAAAATATTTTAACTCATAAGATGGTGTCTCTTCTCTCAATGATTGTCTTAGGGCAGCAATGGACTGGATGAGGAAAAACAAATTGAAGCTGAATCCAGACAAAACGGAGGTTCTCACGGTAGCAGCCCTGAACCCAGGTACTAGGATACAACCTCCAGTCCTGGATGGAGTCACACTCTCCTCCAAGGACTGTGTTTGCAGTTTGGGGGTACTCCTGGACTCGTCACTCCAGATAACAAATCAGGTAAATGTGACGGTCAGGAGTGCCTGTTATCAGCTTTGGCTGATTCGCCAGCTGCACCCTTTCCTGGAAGTCGGGGACCTTGAGACTGTGGTACATGCTCTGGTAACTTCCCATTTTGATTTCTGTAATGCACTCTACATGGGGCTACCCTCGTGCTTGGTCTGGAAATTTCAACTGGTACAGAATATGGCAGCCAGACTGGTCTCGGGTACATCTAGAAGAGACCATATAACACCGATCTTAAGATCACTTCACTGGCTGGCCATCAGTTTCCAGGCCCAGTACAAGGTGTTGGTTATCACCTTTAAAGCCCTAAATGGCTTGGGTCCAACCTATCTTCGGGACCACCTCCTTCCATATAATCCTCCCCGTGCACTCAGGTCCTCTGGGAGGAATCTGTTGCAACCTTTAAAAACTAGGCTTTCATCGACCTCCCAGAAGACCTTTTCAGCTATTACTCCCAGATTATGGAACGGCCTGCCGGATGAGATCCGTCACATTACCAACTTGAATAGCTTTTAAAAAGTTCTTAAGATGGATCTCTTCCGGCAGGCCTTTCCTGAATAGATACCCGGCCATCTTAATTAGTCTGATCCCATCCAGCTTTTTATTGTGTTGTTTTTAGTATTTTTAGTATTTATTGTGTTTTAAATGTTTAATTATTAAATTGTATTTTAAGTGGTGGGTAGGATGGAGGGGTTTTATGTAGATTTTAATGTTGTAAGCTGCCCCGATTACATTTTGTAGAGAGGCGGGATATAAATAAATTTTATTATTATTATTATTATTATTACATAAAAATGATGAGGATCAAACTTACAACATTGTGGCTTGCAGTACCAGTATTTAACCACTGTGCCACCAGGGCTCCTAAATAAATTAATAGTTCTCTTCTTGCTGCAGAGCTCTACTAAGAATGATAATAGTTAATTATACTACAACTCAAAATGGCTCATCAAATACTGTACTAAGTTTTTAAAAAACATATTTCTCAATACAAAAATATGAAGGCACATTTTGAAACACCTTTGTGACAATTTCCTGGGGGTTTTTTTGTTTGTTTTTTGAGAATACATCTAATAAGAAATAAAAGATTTTAATCCTTACATTGTGAAATTGTTTTTTAAAATCATCTCACCAAATAATACATTTATATACAGTAGGACCCCCGTATCCACTGGGGATTGGTTCTGTGGGGCCCCATGGATATCGAAAACCATGGATAATAGTGAATACCATTGAAAATAATGGGACTTCAGGTTTAAAATACCATCAAGTTGTCTTTGAGGACCTAAAAAATGGCTAGAGAGGACACATTTTCTAGGAAGATTCTATGGTAGGTGTGCTGTTTTGTATCCCGTGGATAACTGAATCAGTGGATACGGGGATCCTACTGTAATCACTTTTTTCTAAAAATTGTTTCTATTTTGATAGAAAATATGGACAGGTTGCTTACCTGTAACCATAGATCTTCAAGTGGTCTTCTGTGAATTCACACAGCTGGGTTACTCCTGCGCCTGCGCAGAGCTTCGGAACCTTCTAGAATCGCTAGGCAGAACGTGCTTTGATACATTTTTGGTGATAACTCCGCCCATCCTAACAGTCCCTTATAAGGGCTTCCCGCCTAAAATCCCCAGTTCCTTGAATGATGCCGCAATTTGCAGCATCAGGAACATTAAGCATGTTTATATGATGTAATAGGACATAGAGGGGAGGATGGGTGGGTCTGTGTGAATTCACAGAAGACCACTCGAAGATCTATGGTTACAGGTAAGCAACCTGTCCATCTTCTTCATGGTCTCTGTGAATCACACAGCTGGGTGTAGACTGGCAAGCTTCACTCATGGAGGCGGGTATGTCTTACACCAAATACACCCCTTATGCATGCACCAGAGTTTAACCATTAAACACACAATCTTAGCAAAGGTATCAAAGCAAACATAACAATAATGGCAACATGACTTGGCAACATGACTTGGCAACATGAAAACTCACTTACTGAATAGAAGATAACAGTACAGCCTTTCCAAAGGCAGCCTCGTTCCTAGAATGAGAGTCAAGTCTATAGTGAGAAATAAAAGTCAAAGGTGATGACCAGGTTGCAGCTCTGCAAATGTCCTCTAGAGGCACTCCAGAGAGAAAAGCTGCCGAAGTGGAGACAGCCCTCGTGGAGTGTCCTCGAATCTGAGAAGGCAGAGGCTTCTTTGCCAGTTCGTAGCAGACAGCGATGGTTGAAGTCACCCACTTCGATAGTCTTTGTGTGGAGATGGGCTTTCCGAGTTTCGAGTCAGCATAGGAAACAAACAGTTTGGGTGACTTTCTGTGGGATGCAGTCCGCTGAATATAGAAAGCCAGAGCTCTTCTAACATCCATGAGATGAAGGGTACGTTCGAATTCGTCTTTCGGATCCTGCATCAGAGCAGGGAGAGTGATGGATTGATTAAGATGAAAGCTGGAGACCACCTTCTGTAGGAAGGAGATGTCGGGACAGAGGACCACCTTGTTCTTGTGGAAAGCAGTGTAGGGAGGATCGGACCTCAAGGCACAGAGCTCTCCAGCCTGACACACCGAAGTGATGCCACGAGGAACATAGTTTTCCAGGATAGCAGTTGGAGATCGGTGGAAGCCATTGGTTCAAACGGTTGGCGGACCAGTTGTGAGACGACCAGTTCGAGGCTCCAAGCTGGGGTCGGTTCAGTCACCGGAGGGTGGAGGTTTGCAAAGCCTCTCAAAAATTTCTTCACCGTGACATCTACGAAGGGAGAAGGAAGACCTCTCACCTGGAATTCGATGGAGATGGCCACCAAGTAGCACTGGATCGAAGAGAGCGACAGGCCCGCGGAAGACAGTTGTGGAAGAAATTCCAGGACCGTCGGGATGGAAAATTGGTCAAGGGTCGGATCCCGGGATGCCAGAAATGCTTCATTCTTTTTCCATTTATAGTGATACGATTTCTTGGTGGAAGGCCTCCGTGCAGCATCAATGATGGCCTGGACGTCTGGGTGGAAAGATGCAGGTCGCGCCGGCACCAAGGACAAACCCAAGAGTCCCGAACCCGAAGGGAAAGTTACAGGGTCAACCTCCAGGCTGTCAGATGCAGAGTGTCCAGGTCGGGATGTCTGACTTTGCCCCCGTGTATTGTGAGCAGGTCTGGACAGGATGGAAGGCAGATGAAACGCCAGTCTGCCAAGTGAAGTAGGGTCGCAAACCACGGTTGTTGAGACCACCATGGGATGATGAGGATGGCATTTGCTCTGTCTCGACAAAGCTTTGTGATCACCCTTGTCAGCAGTGGAAATGGAGGGAACAGGTAGAGTAGCGGACCCAACCACTGGAACAGGAACGCGTCTCTCCTCGATCCCGGAGCCCGCTGCCTCGAGCAGAACTGGCAACACTGGGCATTTTCGGGAGATGTGAAAAGATCCACCTGAGGGAACCCCCAGGTTCAAAACAGGTCCAGGGTGACCGATCTGTAGAGATGCCACTCGTGGATGGAGAGACTCGAACGGCTGAGTCTGTCGGCAAGAGTGTTCTTGTCCCCTGGAAGATGGATAGATTGGAGAAACACCTTCCTTACAATGCACCACTCCCATATGTCCAGCGTGAGTTGGAGAAGTTGAGGGGACCTCGTACCTCCCTGCTTGTTTAGGTAGTACATGACAGACGTGTTTTCCGTCAGCACTAGTACAGTCCTGCCTCTCACCAAGTATTCGAAGGCTCTCAATGCTTTCTGGATGGCGAGAACTTCCAGGAAGTTGATATGGAGAGTTTGCTCCTCGGTGCTCCAGGAACCCCGGATTTCGTAGGAGTCGAGATGCACTTCCCATCCCAGCATCGAAGCGTCTGTTGACAAAGAGACGTCCAGTTGAGGAAGGTCGAAGGGCATGCCCGAAAAGACATTGTCCGGTACCAGCCACCAGTCCAGTGACCTTTGAACTGCTCTCGGCATCGTGAGCATCTTGTTTGGAGAATCATGAAGGTCGAACACTTGCAGGAACCAGTGCTGGAGTGGATGGAATCGAAGTCTGGCAAGCCGAGTCACGTACATCGTAACTGCCATGTGGCCGAGAAGCACTTGGATTGAATGTGCCGGAAGCGTTCGGGATCGACGGCAGGCATGGATTAGGGATCGCAGGTTGTCGAAGCAGTCCTGAGGTAAGTAAGTCACTGCAGTTGAAGAGTTCAGACAAGCCCCAATAAACTAAATCACTTGCGCCGGCAGGAGTTGAGACTTCTCGATGTTGACAACAAGTCCCAGGAGTCTAAGACATCTAAGGTGAGGCCAATATCGAGTTTGAGCTGATGCCGAGACTGTGCCACAATCAGCCAGTTGTCGATGTAAGGGAAGAGCTCTACCCCCTGCTGCCGAAGAAAAGCCACCACCACTGCCATGCACTTTGTGAAGACACGAGGAGCGGTGGAGAGGCCGAAGGGGAGAACTCTGAACTGGAAGACTTTGGTCCCAACTTGAAATGCAAGGAAGCGCCTGTGGGCCGGGTGGATCCCGATGTGAAAATAGGCGTTCTTCAGGTCTATGTATGCGAACCAGTCGTCCTGCCGCAGAAGTGGAAGGATCGATGCCAAGGTGACCATCCTGAACTTCTTTGGGGTTATGTACTTGTTCACCCCACGGAGGTCGAGAATCGGGCGCAGACCGCCATCCTTCTTGGTAACCAGAAAGTACCTCGAGAAGAAGCAGAGGTGGTGAAGGTCGGGATCGACAGGTTCGATGGCCCCTTTCTGCAACAGTTTCCACCTCCTCGAGGAGGGGAGGGGAGGGCGGTGTTGATCGAACCCGTCCCGTTGGAGCCAGAGTGTCAAACTTTATCCAATAGCCTGTACGGATGATCTGGGGTACCCATCGGTCTGACATTATGGAAGACCAGGCATCTTGGAAGTTCGACAGTCAATCTCTGAAGAGAGGTGTCTGGGGAGAAACAGAGAAATCATCAAAAGTGAGGGATTAGAATTTCTTCCGACCCTAATCCCTGGATCTTTGTCTGGGCGGTTGTCAGTGCCTGGAACCCGAGCCCTGGCTCCTCAGCGAAGAGGCCGGAGAAGTGGAGGGAGTGAAATGGGATCGCCGGTAAGCTTGGCCAGAGTACCCTCGCTGGAACTGTTGGCCATAGGATGGGGCCTGCCAGGAATATCTCCCTCTAGGATGGTATTGGTAAGTGGAGGTGGAGCCCATACCATATTTCCTGGCAGTGGTCCTCATCTTTTGAGTGAATTCGAGCTTGTCACCAGTCGAACCGTTGAACAAGCCCGATTCATCAAAGGGAAGATCCTCAATAGTGGCCGACGCTTGGGGTGTGAGGCCGGACGAGCGTAGCCACGCATGCCAACGCAGGGCTATCGAACCAGCAATGGTTTTTGCTGCGCAGTCCACCACATGCTGGGCTGAATTCATCTGAAGTCCCGCAAGGGACTGTGCTTCAGATTGAATGGCCTCTGCCATCCGGCGCCGCTCTTCAAGGAGGTATTTAATCAGGAGGCTCATTCTTTCCCACAATACTTGTTGATATGCTCCCATGCATGCTGAATAGTTAGGGACATGGAAGCTCAAACCAGCTGCCGAGTAGATCTTTTTGCCAATGCCGTCGAGCTTTCTGCCTTCCAGGTCCAGTGGGGAAGACAGAGGCCAACGTTGCTTCCTATTCTGGGCCACCTCAACAACCACAGAATTCTGTTTCGGGTGGTTCTGCAACCAATCAACATGATCTCCCCCAACTCGGTATAACCTGTCAATCTTCTTGGATGTAGTCTGGATTGACGAAGGGTTTTCCCAGGACCCTTGCGCCAGTTTCAGCAAAGAGGGCAACACCGGGATGGTAGCAGACGGTGGTGCCTTAGAATGGATCCTCTGGAAAATGGGATCTACAGGGTCTGTCGGCCGGTCTTCCATCTTCAGATCTAAGGCATGAGACATTCTCACCATCAGCTCTCCGAAGGCACGAACGTCGTCAGTCGGAGAGGTGAAGTCGTCATCCATGAGTTCGGAATTCGGAGAAGGCAAATAGGGCCTGTAGAGATCCCAAGAAGCAGCTGATGATGATGCATCCAGCGAGGGGCTTCTGGGATGTGTAGGCGTGGGGGAGTGAGGCTGTGGAATTGGAGGGGTTCGAGGCAGAGGTCGGTGCTTGAGCGGCAAGACCTGAACAGGAACATCTCTTTTTGATGCAACATCCAAAGGTACAGGAGAGGGAGAATGAGGTCTCGGGAGCCCAGGCTGAGACGTATCAATGAGGTTGCCTCTGGGAGTGAAGATCTGTGAACCCGATGGAGAACCAAGACGGGCTCTACAAATAGACTGGGCCAAGTCATAGGCTGAATAAGCCAGGACATCATCCCTGATGGAAGGTACGTGGCTCCGAGGCAACTCTTCGGGTTCAACAATCTCCACATCTACGTCCGAAGAGTGGCTTCTTAGTAGCTGGTCCCGTGACACGACCAGAGCCAGCAATGACCCGACATGTGCAGGGGGTTACGCAACATCCAAAGCAGGGGAGAGTTCCACAGTCACCACATCCAAAGAGCTGGGTGGGGTTTGTGGATGACGGATCTCAACATCCGGTGTTCACGGCCTCGAGACTCCGATGGAGGAGCTGAAGCAGAGGTTGACGGTGCAGCCGAGCCCGGGAGCAAAGCCCTTTCATACAGGAAGGATTTCAAGCGTGAGAGCCTATGTTTTCGGGCTTGTGGAGTAAATGCCTTACAATGGACGCATGCGTCGACATTGTGAGATTCTCCCAAGCAAATCAAACAGCAGGAATGGCCATCCGCACTTGGGAGTTTAGCTTGGCATATCACGCACCGTTTAAATGCTCCTTTAGCAGACATCGTAGATCACAATAACCGTAAAATAATTAGAAGAGAAGAATCGTCGTCAAGCCGGTCCGACGTCAGTAACAGAGGTCAGAGGTAGCGACAAGCCGAAGGAGTGAGCATAAACCGTAGTCAAAAGCCAGAAGAAACGAGTCAAAGCCAGAAATCAGAGTCAAATACCAAAACCGTAGGAGAGAGCGAAAATCATCGTCGAAGACCCAAAGCCAAGTCAAAACCAGGAGCAAGACAAAAAACACCTAGCGCATAGAGGTTCCTTAAGCTGCTAACGTAGCGGAAAGAAAGGAACTGAGGGGATTTTAGGCGGGAAGCCCTTATAAGGGACAGTTAGGATGGGCGGAGTTACCGCCAAAAATGTATCAAAGCACGTTCTGCCTAGCGATTCTAGAAGGTTCCGAAGCTCTGCGCAGGTGCAGGAGTAACCCAGCTGTGTGATTCACAGAGACCACAAAGAAGATCTGTTACAGTCGTCCCTTCACATTCGCGGGGGTTCCGTTCCGCGGACCCCCGCGAATGTGAAAAATCCACGAATAATGACTCCCCTCCCCCCTCCCTCCCCAGGCCTTCGTGGGGCCTAGCAAGGCCCCACGGAGGCCTCCCCGGCCCTTCCTCCCTCCCTCCCCAGGCCTTTGCGGGGCCTCCGGAGGGCCTCCGGGGGTCCCGCGAAGGCCTCCCCACCCTTCCGCAGGCCTTTGCGGGGCCTCCGGAGGGCCTCCGGGGGTCCCGCGAAGGCCTCCCGACCACTCCCCAGGCCTTCGTGGCGCCTCCGGAGGGCCTCTGGGGGTCCCGCGAAGGCCTCCCCACCCTTCCCCAGGCCTTCGCGGCGCCTCCGGAGGGCCTCCGGGGGTCCCGCGAAGGCTTCGCCACCCTCCCCAGGCCTTCACGGGGCCTCCGGAGGGCCTCCGGGGGTCCCGCGAGGCCTCCTGACCCCTCCCCAGGCCTTCGCGGCATCTCCGGAGGGCCTCCGGAGGTCCTGCGAAGGCCTCCCGACCCCTCCCCAGGCCTTCGTGGCGCCTCCGGAGGGCCTCCGGGGGTCCTGCGAAGGCCTCCCCACCCTTCCCCAGGCCTTCGCAGCGCCTCCGGAGGGCCTCCGGGGGTCCTGCGAAGGCCTCCCCACCCTTCCCCAGGCCTTCGCGGCGCCTCCGGAGGGCCTCTGGGGGTCCCGCGAAGGCCTCCCCATCCTTCCCCAGGCCTTCGCGGTGCCTCCGGGGGTCCTGCGAAGGCCTCCCCACCCTTCCCCAGGCCTTTGCAGGGCCTCCCCACCCTTCCCTAGGCCTTCGCGGGGCCTCCGGGGGTCCCACGAAGGCCTCCCAACCCCTCGCCAAGCCTTCGCGGTGCCTCCAGAGGACCTCTGGGGGTCCCGCGAAGGCCTCCCGACCCCTCGCCAGGCCTTCATGGCACCTCCGGAGGGCCTCCGGGGTTCCCGCGAAGGCCTCAACACCCCTCCCCAGGCCTTCGCGGGCCCTCCGGAGGGCCTCCGGGGGTCCCGCGAAGGCCTCGCCACCGCTCCCCAGGCCTTCGCGGGGCCTCTGGAGGGCCTCTGGGGGTCCCACGAAGTCCTCGCCACCCCTCCCGAGGCCTTTGCGGGGCCTCCGAAGGGCCTCTGGGGGTCCCGCGAAGGCCTCCCCACCCCTCCCCACCCCCTCCCCAGGCCTTCATGGGGCCTCCGGAGCGCCTCCGGGGGCCCCGTGGAGGCCTCCCCGGGCCTCCCCACTCCCTCCAGGTCTTTCACGGGGCCTCTGGAGGCCCCGTGTCGCGGTTTTGGGGGGGTCCGGGGGGGCCCTCCAAAAACCGTGAATAACCAAAACCGCGAATGTCAAGTTCACAAATGTGGAGGGGCAACTGTATTTATCTGAATAAAACCTTTGGATATGTGTCTGCTTCCTGATGCTTTGGAAGATTATCTGATGCAGCAAAACCCATGTCAGAAAAATGTAATGAGAACAGAAACGGGTGACATTATCAGACAACGTCATCCTTCAGTGTTCCAGGGGCGTAGCGCGGGAGTGAATAAGGTATCCTGTTGTATAGATGGCTTAGCACCGACAATACAAAAGTGAAGCCTCGTCCATCCAGTGTTATGCCCCAAGAACGGCTGAGGATGTGGGCTTCTGATAATGTCATCCTTTCTGTTCTTGTCGTGTTCTTCTGACATGGTTTGGGATGCGTTGTTGTTGTTTTTTTCCCCATCTCTGGTAATCTTCCACATATATAGGGAATAGAGATCTTTCTCTCTTTGTTGACTAGATTCTTAGCATTGGTGTTAGAGTTAGAGATAGTTCACAAACTCAGTTGTATAGGGTATTGGTTTTTAATAAGAGAATTTAGTAGACTAGATAGAGCAATATCACATTTGACAGTTTTAACTTGAATCTTTCCAAAAAGACTTCCATAACTTAAAGAATTCCACTAGAAATGAAACAAAATGATGACATATGCATTGGAGAATGAGAAGTCCATCCTCTTGGCAGTATATTAAAATTTGATACTTTAAAGAACCTCCTACTATTCCTCACATAGTTACTGCATTTGAGAAATCTGAGGGCAAGGTCTTCAGAAATAACTTTATTTTTAGATATTAAATGGATAATCCATGCAAGATGGGCTTTCCATTTTATGTATATTGGATTTCAAATAAAAACAAATTAATTATTGTTGTAATCTCACCTCTGAAATGTTTTAAGCTATCAGCTATTTAAGCTCTTCATTTCTCTTCTTTGCCAAAGTCAGACATTAATGAATAGAACACAACAAAGAGGTTTTCTGTATTAAAGACTTTGAAATATGAGCAAGTACAAAAAGATATATGTTTCTGCTATCGAAAACATACAGGCCTACTTAATAACCAAAATATATATATTCCTGATACCCAAAACTTATAATACCTTAGTAACACTTTTACATGTCTGTCTGGATTTAAACAACCATGATGCATTTTGGAAACAAGATAATTAAAATAAAGTTTTGATTTAAATTAGCTGCACCACCTTAAAAAATAATAATCTGTATACCCATATGAATACTGACATAGATCCACCAGTATTACTCTATTTTTTCTTTTCTTTTTCTTTTTTTACATTTACAAAAAAATGTTGATTTTTAGCTATATGGTAGCAACCAAGGATTCACAAACAGGTAAGAAAAGGCTAGGACTAATTTAGGAATAGGTTGGTTGTTGGGTCTTTCTGAAGACATTGCTTTTAGATTTTCTAATATATTGTACTGCCAAGAGTTTGGAGTACATTCTCCAGTGGATACAGTATTATTTTTGTTTAATTTCTAGTGGAATTCTTGAAATTATGGAAGTCTTTTTGGAAAGATTTAAGGTAAAACTGTAAAATGTGACATTGCTCTATCTTGTCTAGTAAACTATCTTCATATTAAAAATCCATGCCCTATGAAACTAAGTTTGTGAACTGTCTCTAACTCTAACACTGATGTTAAGAATAAATTAAAAAATAACACATTTTAAATCACATCTCCAAATCAATTCCTTTGGATTTTGTGGAATGTAAAGTTATTGCTTTCACAGTCTCAGGCTACTTCTATGTACAAAGTATTTTGGTGGCAGGAGGATGGGTGGGGTGTGGAAGAGAAAGCTTTTTTAAAAAAATCTAAATACTTGAAATAACTTCCAAGTTCATAGAAAGTGCATACAGCCACAGTTACTTCAATGTTTAGAGAAACATATCTCTAGTTTTCTGTAATGTCAAGGTCACTATCAGAAACAAGCTTACTTGCAACATGATCACGTAGTGTAGCTGCTATATTTAAGCTAAGACAAGAGTGCAAATATTATGTCATGAATAACATGCATATGTCGTTTTTGCTACTGTGAAAGCAAAGGAATATCCTCATTTTTACTGAAACTGAGGCTAAGGAATATTTGAATCTTTCCTCCATCGTCAGTTGTATCATTCCCCTTTTAGACTGAACGATGGAGATATTTTATATTGATCTGAACACTAATGTTGGCATATCGTTTGATAAAAACACAACATTTTTTTGTAAGAACAACCCTATTAAAGCCAAAGGGCTGGTCTATATGTTATGAAATTCCTTAACTCAGTGTGAGTACTCAGCTCACATGACCAATGACTTTTTCATGATTGCCTTTTGTCAATGCAAGTACCAGACAACCTTATTTTCTTTTTCTATTTCAAAGCAGGTGTTACAATTATATTAGAGTTTTAACAGTTCAAAAGTAGTAAAGTGTATGTGCTTAAAAAAAAAAACACCAAGGCCTCTGTATGACTAAAAATGGCTGCCACACACATGTCCAACTAAAGCAGACAATAAAACCCCAGTCTTAGAAACTCTGGGAAAGATCCATGGGGAAGCAACATTGCCCACAGACTTTTGTTCTGCCCCAAATGTCCTCTTCTGACCTTTTCAATACTCTAAGGGGCTGTGCTATGCTAGGACACCCCCTGGTGGATTCCACTAAGAAATATTTAAGAAATACTTTATATGTAGACTTTAACAGGCATATGTCTTACTTTAAATTGAAAAAGTTAGTTTTCAGGATTCTGTCAAGAATACATGCTATAGAAAAACTGTAACCCATGTTCCTAGGGTATTATATTGTATACCTGACAATCTAGGTCTCAGAAGATACTATTCTTACCCAAAGGTAGTCCGTCTTGTGACACTGGTTGAGCCTAACACATATCAGACAGAGGGTCGAACTAGATGGCCCTTGTGGTACCTTCCAACACTAAGGAGATTTTCAGATGGAACAAAAATAGCATCCCCATCTCGCTATATTCTATACTGCCATCCTCCCGTCCCTGTCCCAGCACAGAAACAAAAACTTTTCAGACCTACCTTCTCTGTGTCCATCCCCTCCCCTCTACAGCCCAGGAGTGAATGGAGCTCTCACGGAGCTGCATTCACTTCCTGGAATGGAAATTCTGGCTGTTCTTGTGAGAGGACGATCGCATGGGAAATTCAAAAAGAAAAAAGAAAGCTTAAAAAGTAAAACCAAGCACAAACACACTTTAAAAAATATAACTAACCTGAGGAGGGATCCAAAAAAGTGTGTCACTTACCTCTATCTCCTGATTGCACCCGGCTTAGCACATGAATAAAATAGAACGATGGTGGAACAGCTCCAGCTCAGGAGCATAACAGGATGGGGACAACACTGTCTGATATTCAAGCCCTTTAGCGATCTCCTAGTGTCGTTATCACACCATATTTAGGTCATCTGATAATCTCCTATGAGTATAATACCAGTTAAAGGACTGAAGTTTCTTAGTTCAAATTAGAACTTTGGTCCATCTACAATCAATAGATAAGTTTAGTGGTACAGTAGCATGTTTGGTCACTTTGTCATCTCGGGAGAGGTAAGGGTTGATTTGCTCTAGGACTCATTGATTGGCCAGTCTGACAGCCCATGGCATCTATAGAACTCTCCTCCATCACCACATTTCAAAGCAGTTGGTTTTCTGGTTGTCAGCTTTCTTCACTGTCTAGCTTTCACAACCATACATAAAAATTGGAAATGCGATGGCATCCTCACAACTATATATTAAACAAAAACATACAAAGTAATATCAAAATAGCTAGTTCATATCAATGTAGCTGTTTCCTACCATTTGCAGACAATTTTATTACCTTAAACCTAAATTGAGGAATGCCTATACATATTCTATGAGGCTTCATTAAACACCATTTCAGAAAAAGTTTGTAGCAGGTAGGCACAAAAGGAGAAATCATTCTCTTCTTATTGTTTTTTTTTTTTAAATCCAGGAAGATCACAAGCCTGCTAGCAGTGTTACAGCAGAAAGACTAGGAGTAGGTTGTGTAGGTCATGCTATATTGTACATGGAAAAAAGAATACTAGAGGATTTTTAAAAACATGTTTGCTGATAGGGTACTATGCTTTTTATTTATTCCTTGTTTCTCCAGAGCCTATAACCTTCTCATTTCTAGCTCTGACAGTTCAAAAGATAGCAGAGATTTTTACAAAGTGGGAAAACTTCTCACTGAATAAGAACAGATAGCAGAAATATAAGTTTTCAATCAATTTTTATCTGATCCACATATTAGCCAAAGAAAACTATTCTCTTCCCCCCCCCACCTCCATGGCAGAGATTTGCGTGAAACTGCTGACATGTATGGAATGTCAGAAGTAGTCCCAGTGGAGATTAGTGGACAGATTACTGGTGCAAAGGTTAAAGGTCCAAAATAAATGCCATTTATTCTACAGCTTATAGTCTTTTACATGGCTGGACAGAAAAGCAGCTTATCTGAAAATTGGGGTATTTATGAAATACTGCTCTTTAAATATCTGTAGAAATGTTAACTAATTAAAGCTCTGCTTGTGGTTAGAAAAAATAGAGGAAAACTAATGATAAAATACTGGATTATAGAGCTGACTACTGTTCTTTGGTCAGCATTCAGAACCCACACTCCCCATTCATAACCAGTATGCACACTAGATAATTTAGGGATCAGGGAATTTGAACAAATATCCAACAGTACACTGTCACTGGCAGATGTGACCCCTCTATCTCCTACAGCACCTTCATGGCCTAAAAACCTACACCAGAGGGCTAGGAAACCCTTTAGAGTAAGTTTTCAGTGTTGTGGCAATCCACATCAGGGACAGGCTGAAAATTCAGAGGGTACCATGAGTATCACATTGGATTTAAGCCATGATTTCTAACATTTTTACAGGAATTTTTATTACTAATTTTTCTTTCTTCTTTTTTCTCTCAGGGTCTAGAAAACTCATAATTGTGTATCACAACTTTTTATCTTAGAAATACTACCCACAAGCCAGAAGATCTTCTCCAACATGAACAAGTTTTTGCCTATTAAATAGCCTGCACAAGGAAATCACACATGTTGCATCCAGAGAATCTCTGTATATGCTTTATACTTTCCCACTCCCCTTTTCTCCTTGTACTCCACCTAATGAAAAACTGGGCCTATAGCCAGACATCTGTATCCAGGAATTCAACCATTAATGGCTTGAAAATATTCTCTCTCCCCACCCACCCAAAAAGAAAATTCCAAAAAGCAAACCTTGATTTTGCCATTTTATATAAAGGACACCATTTTACTATGCCATTGTATATAACGGGAATTCAGTATTTTGGTATCCACAGGGGGTCCTGGAACCAAACCCAGGGGATACCAAGGGCCCACTGTAGTATTAAGTTGGATGTGGCATATATCTCATCCTAGCAGGTTCTGGAGCATTATAAAAGGGCAGGAAATGGTCAATAATTTGAAGTGTATTTTTTACTACCTGGGGGATTATTGGTAATTTATTTATTTATGTATTTATTGCCTTAGGTACTAATGTGTCTTGGGTCATCTTGGGCTTGTGCACTTTTATCTCCAGTTTCTTTGTTATAGGTTGTTTGCAGGAGGGGCTCTCCTTTGTGTTCCACCGGGGGGGGGGGAGCAATATAATGTGGGAAGATATGGGAGAGGGTCCTCTCAGCATTTGCCCCTCTCCCCCAAATGTAGAATGCTCTCTTCTTGAAGGTCCAGCTGGAGCCAACCTGGGTTCCTTCTTGGCACCAGGTGAAGTCATGACTTTTTAGTAATACTTTTGGGGGTATTTTACTTTTAAAAGTACATGTAAAGTTTTTAATTTTAAGAAAGCCAGTGTGGTGTAGCAGTTTGAATGTTGGGCTAGGACACTGGGAGACCAGGGTTTGAATCCCCACTTGACCATGGAAATCTGCTGGGTGACCTCGGGCAAGTCATTCACAGCCTCAGAGGAAGTAAATGGCAAACCTCCTCTGCACAAATTCTGGCAAGAAACCCCCCTGATAGGTTCACCTTAGGGTCACCATAAGTCAGGCATAGCTTGAAGGCACACAATAACAACAACAACAACAACACATTTTAAGCTGTTTCAACTTGTTATCATAATGTGTTTTTACCATGTCTAAACTTTTTCATTGTGTAAATTTGGAATTGTTTGAAACTGATTGTTGTTTTAACTGTACACGGTCCTGAAATCCCATGATAAAGAGCAGGATATAAATAGTTCAACAAATTAACTGAGAGAGAGCAGCAGAAACAACCATCAGTCTGAACATATTACAAAAGGTATCCTTTACTGACATTTGCAACTATGAAACTGAAACAGAAAAATCTGAAACTTATTTTCACAGTACAGAACAAAACAGCAACAATTATTAATGGGAATTCTATTCCAGCATAGGAATCCCAAGAGACACCATAACAGAATCCCCATTATTATTTAACCTACTATTAAATCTTATTAAATATTTTTATCTCTGGCCTACTAGCCTGCCTTCATTTTAAATACTGGCAGGTGATTGCTGTTCCTGCTTTCTATAACAACTACATTTATGACAGGGGTTCTTTTTTGTTGAATATTGGAAGTATTTTAAATAAAAATAAAACATTAACCAATATAATATTGACTAATAAATACAGGCAGGATAGGGAGGGTCATATTTAATTTATGTCATATTGCCTGTAGTTTGCTAGTATCCAGATGAGTGGATAGAAAAAAAATACTTGTTAGATTACAATTGTACCATACTGGAAGCACCATTGACATGGCATTTTGGAAAAGAAAATGGCAAACCTTTCAAGCAACCGCTGAATAGAATTCAATAGTTTCCAAAAAATCTCTTCTGGTTTATGTTAAAATAAATGTCAGATAAGTTGCACAGCAACATCACCTCTAATACAGAGCAAATATTGCTGTGTTTATTTTTCTAGCATTCCATCTACTAGATGTAAAAACACTCTGCAGTACAAATAAAAACTCCAAGCACTCTGAAACTGTTGCATCACCCTAACTAGCAAAAGTGGAGGCAGTAGGGAGGGAAGCACTCTTATCACCTAGATAGTGTCTGTTAAAAGAGCACCACAATGAATAGAGCACAATCATCTGGGGAATTCAGAACTGAGTGATTAATTAGGCCTTTCTTTCTTTCTTTCTTTTTGTCCTGAATAGGTTTACTAAGCTATTTTCAACTCGCCACACTGTTTGTAATTACAAAAAAAAATCACACCTCCATTGGCTGGCCTGAGTTACCTCATGCATGAACAACAATTTGATTGAGCGCTCTTTTTGAGTATTTCATTCGTCATTGTAATTAGCCATAATCATAGACTTCCTGGGTGCATGAGAATGTTCAAACGAACAATTCACAACCCCATCCTATTTGAATATGAATCTTCTCACTAAGCAGCAATTTGAAAAAGTGAAACAAAAAGCAGTTCTCCAGGGAATTTTGCAAAGCAACCTTGCTTTTAATTCTCTCTTTCTTTTACAAAAAGTTCCTATTTCAACTAGCATTTCAATTCTGTTTGCTAAAACAAGGGTTGCTTAATGAAGACAATGGCTTATTCTTTCTTTAAGTGGCATAACAGGACCCAAGTCTTACAAGCCCAGTTCTTTCAGCCTCTGCCAAGGACACAAGAAACAAAGGAGCCAGCAGTTTAAAGGGAGGCAAATAGAACTCTTTGCTTCGGCTGCAGTTTGGGAACACTGTCTCTCCCTAGAGCAGGACCTGGGTCTTTTTCTATTCTAGAACACGGGCATTTTTCCTGTGAATGACTCATGCATTGTTGAAGTATCCTCACAGCCGGGACTTCAAAGTGAAAGCAAAGTGGAGGAGGGGTGACATTACTGGTGCTGTCAGAAGCACATTCTTAGTGAGCCATCTAATGGTGACAAAGTCTTCCCCCCTCCTTTTAATTTCTGATCAAAGCTTTGGTAGAAGTGCCTAGTGTTTTGTAATAAGCGGTAATGTAAAGAGGTAAAAATGTGATGATACTTTGCAATATATGTATGAGAAAACACCGGCTGTAACCAATAAAAAATATATATACAAAAAAAAAAAAAAAGAAGTGCCTGAAAAATAAGCAATGGAAGGTATCCAGATACATCCCCTATCAAAAGCAAAGAAAAGAAGGTGAGAAATTATGAATTTGGAAGAACACTGCTACTGCTGGGCCCCAGTTAAATGGATCAGAATATGTTTTACAACCATTTTGTATTAAGAATGAGAAGCCTCCGTGGCACATTAAATGCAGATATAGAGATCTGCTGTTCTAGTCATCAAATGTCTTAAAGGAAAAGGGAAACAATTATTTTAAGAAATGTTTCATTTTTCTAAAAGGAAAAGCACCTCAGTTGAAAACTGAACACAGATTTTTTTTAAAAAAATATTACTTAGGAATATTCGTAATACTTAAATATAGAAAGCAGCTGCCACAGAATAAAGTAGATTTAAATTGTGATTAGCATGTGATTCTTTATTCTAAAAAAGCTATGTACAAACATCAAGTAAAATCCAGGCCAGTTATTAAATATGGATAAAATTATGATTACATGGAACAATCATACAGCCCCAGTCAGTGTATCTGACAACGTTTTTGTTTTACTTTTTTTTAAAACTATTTTTTACAAATAGCAGTGGCTGTACAATACAAAAAAAATCTATTGGTGCATCACAAAAAAATCTATTATGAATATATGTCTTTTAACACATGATAAAAGCAAGCAGAATTCAACAAGTCATTTGTATCTTTCTGGACTCCCCCCCCCCCCAAATTAGCTACAATATTAATTTGTGTTTCAATTACTTTGTAGTGCAAATATTTTTCAAGGAATACCAGTAAAGCATTTTAAGATTAACAGAAAAAGTAGCACATTTGACAAATAAAGAGATATAGCACTATGGCTATTCCTTTTGTCAACAACTGCTCTGATATCTTCAAACAAACAAATTTTGAAGCACAATTATACACTATATAATTTGTCCAGTAATATACTACTACTAATTACCAATATAGGTTCACTTCTTATTGATAGTTAAAGCATGACCTGCATAAGTATAGCTATATGCATAGGGGAAGATTGCAAAAGGGTTATGCCTTTCCCCATTGACTGTTGGCATACATCTATTGCACATATACACATCCAGCCCACTTCTCTGTACTCTGCAAGTTAACTGAGAGCTTCCAAGGACTAGCTGAGGAAGACAGAAAGGACCAAAAAGGTTCCACAAAGTGCTAACCTGATCCATCCCTGCACATGTGTAGGCATCAGACAGACTGCCCACTCAAGTTGTTTTCCTTTTCCTTTTCCTTTTCCTTTTCCAAGAAACCTGACTTTGCCATGGTCTAAAGATAGAAGTTGTACTAACAAACTAATTTCTTTTCCTGTGTACTGATATGAGATGATAGCTGTGGCTTTCTTTATATTGCACTACATGTCTGTACCACTACATGTCTGCTAATGTTTCAATGGAAACTAGAGCACAGAAAAGTTCCCAGCCAATAGACATCAGAGGCATCAATTCAAGCTGCTGTAAAATGTACTTGCTATTTTGATCTACTTTAAATCATACAAAGAAGGGATGAGATCTTAATATAAAATTGGACTGCAGAAAAATGCCTTTTTAGGCTCATTAAATTAATTAATTTGGACAGTTGGAACCAGACTAACTGGAAATGCCTTGATTATTCAACAATCTCTTGCTAACGTTTCAGTTTGGTGTCCATATTCAATTTTTTTTTCCAACTGAGTGATTTCTTTAAGTGAGACAAAATTAGTTTTCTTTATTTTGATGATCAAAAAAAAAGATCTTAAGAAAATGCAGAAAATAAAAGATGTCACTCCTCCTAATTGCTCTTAAAAATAAATATTTTAACATTATTACCAGTACCAAAAGATTGTTGGAAAAAGAGTGTTTTATATGGATACGTATAAAACTTACAGGCTGCAATAGCCTTCTTAGGCTGGTGTGAACATTTAGTCAAACAAGGTCATTGACTGAAGACAGAAGTTCTACAATTTGTGTAACATTTTACTGCCCCACAACTCCATTTACTTCTCAGGATTCCAGGATCAAGCAAGATACATCTGTGGCATCTGATGAAATAGACTTATGCTACAAAAGTTTATGCTACCAACTTCCTTCTCTTAGTCTCAAAGGTGCTACAAGATCTATTTGCATACTGATCCAGACTAGCACGGCTTATATAGCACCATCTACTGTATGTACATGGCGCTTTGCATTAAAACAAGCTTTAGAACAAGCAAACAAAACAAAGCAAAACATTGGGTCCTGCCAAAGGTGTACAATCTAAAATAAGTTTATACATAACCACACACAGAAGGAAGGAAGGAATAAGAAACATAAGACTATAAAATACAATAGCAAAACAAATTATCCAGATAACTATTAAAAAAATACCAACAATATAGTATGAAACAGCAAATAATTATAAAAATAAAACAAACTGACCAATACATGTGATCAAAATATACAAAATTACAAACAGTATCAAATGAAAATACCAAAAGCATTTTAGATACAACTTTTTAACATGCAATCATTTAAAGCAAATGACACTATTAAAAGTATCTGCAACTATTTTAAGTACATAACTCTGTCAAAAGTATCAGTGATGTATGCACCTGTATTCAGAATGTGAATTGGCAGAATTTAATTAATGTTCAATGTGCTGTGATGTAAATTTCAATGTTCTCATTATATTTGTTTACTTGGTCACTGATTCAACTATATAAATTGTTTTGCAAAGGTGGAGTCATTCTGCATTCATCCACATATCAACATCAATCAAAATGTCATCTGACTTATGTGTATTTGCTAATATCTAATTAATGTCTACTAAACGGAAATTTTACATTGATGTACAACTTGCAAATTATTGAAATATGAATGCATTAATTGCTGGGTTCTCAAATACTGGACGGATTCATGGGAAGAAGATTTATTTTCACAAATATGGAATAATTTATCTCAACTCAATCCTATTATGATGGACTTTTGAGATCCTCTTGGAATAATTCCCTTTGAATATTATTTTCCCAATGTCTTTATGCTGTAGGATTCTGGCACATGTTATAAACAAAGTCAGGGGTGGTTCTCTCAATTTCCTTTTTTCATAAATGATATTATACTTGCTACATCGTAATGGATGAACTGTAAATAGAATGACAATACATTTTCATTTAATCTTGGGAATAATGAATGGGCATCTTATAAATGGATGAAAGTTCTGTAAATTGATTCTAAGCCTGCTTTTCCCTTAGTGGATTGTATGTGAATTACTTGAAGTGTCTTGGTTAGTATTTTTGTGAAAATCTTATATATAACTAGTAAATGACTTATTGATCTAAAGTTCTGAAAGTGACTTTTATTCCTTTCCTTGAACAAAACTATGATAATGGTATAATTCAGGTTTTGAACTTTTTTCCCTTTTGCTTAACTGTGTTTTGGGAATGGCAGTGAACATGCTTCTGACATCCCATATGTCAAAAACTATGTAGGAAAAAGTCAGCAGTGCAATTGGAGCAACATCCTCATAGCTCTTCAGCCACTTAACTTAAAAAGACAACTGGTCACGAAAATGTAACTATTTAAAAATATATCACATTTTGGTTCTTGTTGAATTGAATATTAGAATATAGAAATCACCAACAAACTCATATAAACCATGAGAGAGTCCTGCTGTAAGACCAGCACAGCTACTTTTCTGTGTCTTAAGATTTCTTAGCAGCTGTGGGAGCTGAGGAGCTCACTTGTCTGTGTTACCCTGAGTAATTTTAATTTCAATTGCTAATGAATTAAATACAGAGGGCCCTTGGTATCCACTGGGTTTGGTTCCAGGACGCCTGTGGATATCAAAATCCATGGATGCCAAGTCCCATTACAGTAGAACCCCTGTATCTGCTGGGGATTGGTTCTGGGGGGCCCGTGAATACTGAAATCCATGGATAATAGAGAACACCATTGATAATAATGGGACTTCCAGTTTAAAATACCAAAGAGTTGCCTTGGAGGACCTAGAAAATGGCTAGAGAGGACACATTTTCTAGGAAGACTCTATGGTAGGTGTGCTGTTTTGTGAGCCATGGATAATTGAATCAGTGGATAATGAATCAGTGGATACAGGGGCCCTACTGTATATACAATGTCATAGTAAACTGGTGTCCCTTATATAAAATGGAAAAAATCAAGGTTTTCCTTGGTTTTTTTCCGGGCTGTAAGGCTGTGTTCTGGAAGAGTTTACTCCTGATGTTTCACCTGCATCTGTGGCTAGCATCTTCAGAGAATGGTTGGGTAGAGAGTGTATGGAGTTTATATACTGGCCCAGTCCATGGGGCTTGTGATGTCTGGCAAATCTCGATCCCTCTGGACCCATGGACTGGGCCAGCCAGAAAAATCAGCAATAGCAGAACATGTTATAAACCAACCAAAATGTTATTTAAAAACTGGACCAGGCCAACAACTATCATGTCAGAATCCACAAAGAAGCTATTGAAATCCACAAACACCTGGACAACTTCAACAGGAAGAAACAAACCCTAAAAGTAAATAAAATCTGGCTTCCAGTTTTGAAAACAATAGAATCAAAACTCAACACTTGCAAATGAATTCCACCCAGGGACAGGGGGATTTCCAGCAGATAATGGGCCATCAACCAACCATTAGCCAAACAGACACTAACAAGTCTTGCATTTCTATACCCAGAAACTAACCATTCAATTACACAAATTTACATATACTCCCCAACAGGGGTTCATAGTATATAAACTCCACACACACTCCTACCCCACCATTCTCTGAAGATACCAGCCACAGATGCAGGCAAAACATCAGAAGTAAACTCTTCCAGAACATGGCCTCACAGCCCAGAAAAAACCCCAAGGAAAATCTATGGATGCCGGCTGTGAAAGCCTTCGACTTCACAAATCAAGGTTTGTTTTTGGGGGGGCGGGGGAGAGGGATTTGGAAAATGTTCAAGCCATGGATGGTTGAATTCATGGATGCAGAATTCATGGATATGGATGGCTGACTATAGTTATGTTTGCCAAACAAATCACTTTCATATGTTTGTCAGACAGATGTTTGTCTGATATTTGTCTATTCTCATGTCAACTGGTGACTCTTTTGAAATGTACCTATTTGTCAGTCACATACACAATCACTATTAGCAAACTACAACCAAGATGGAAGCTGCAGTGTTGCATTAAGGAGACTAATGCAAAGAGACCAAAATGAAGGTTAAAGGGTTAAATTAAAGTAGCTGAGCCACACACAAGACCCTGTTCAGCTAAGTGTTTCCCACACATATTACACTTCCTAGTAAACATATACAAAGACTTGTTACATTGCACAGAAAACCATTTAACAACAATCACAACTGCCTGATGGTGGCACTACCTCCATCTTTCCTGTCTTCTAAGCAGAATGTCCAGTTTTGATCTATCATAGTATCATTTGATACTGAGATCACTGGTTTAACAGATATATGGAAATAGTTTTGGAAGAAAATACTTGTTAAGGGTTATTATTAGATCATTATTCCTTCTGCCATTTTATGTATGTGTCAACAGTTCGTTTTGAAATATTTTGGTGATTTAAAATAATGATGATGATGATGATGACAACTTGTTACAATGACAACAACTTGTTAAATAAAATATTATTTCCTGCCAATGAATAATATCAACAAAATTCACTCAGAGAAACAGGGTTGACTCACGACTCTTTAATTACAGCATTTAATTTGAATATGTACTTAATTAAAATATAGCTTGTTAATTTATTAGCCTTGGGTTATAACTGTGATTCCAATTTTCAAGTATCTAATATGTCCTCCAGCACATAATTTATTTCATTACTCTAAAGTGGTTTTAGTGATTATTCCTTAAAATTATTGCAAGCACATTTTCTTGTTTGATCCAGAAGGAAATCAGAAGGAAAAAGCCCTAGGAATCCAGACACTTTAAATATGCTCAAATATTGAAAGATGGACGTATGTAGTTTTGTAAAGCAAATGTTAGGCTTTGAATGAGATTATTTTAAACACCACCCTTTTGCCTCCACATATTGCAATCTATCTATCTATCTATCTATCTATCTATCTTTAAACCATATAAGACTCATATAATAATATAATTGTGAACTTCTTCTTTGAGAACCTGTCTTTATGTAGTCAAAACAGCATCATACACACACACACACAAGGGAATTCACAGGAGACTTGGGAACTTCAAGGTTTACTTCTCCAAAAACCTACCGGGGACACATGCACCAAAAAAGGGCTTCATAAAATCCTTGGTTGTAATAGAATAGCCACTGACTATTGATGGTGCTTGAAAACTTAGGGAGTGGGAATTTGGGTATCTGGGGTAATGCAGTTAAGTGACTGGAACTCTAGACACAAACACTGTGTTGTCTCAAGTTCCTTTCATCTATCTACAAAAAAGTCTGAATGATTAAATATATTGAGAGAGACCAACACTACTGAGAAACAATCAGCATGATTTGTACAAATGAAAGTCACGTCCCACTGATTTTTTATAAATCATTGAGAGTGCATGCAAACACATGGATAGGACAATTCAGTAGATACTGCCTTAAAACAAACAGACAAACAAAAAAGATAGAAACTCTGCCTCCACAATTTTTTCCCCTCTTCATTACAATTCCCTGTGTTCCCTCAAAATCCACTTCAGAGGACTGGGGGGATCCTTTGGAAAGGAATGGGATGTTGCATAGGGGACTGAAAAGGTAGAGAGGAACTGGTGGAAACCAGGAGACACCTCACATAAGTAAGTTTTCTGCTATTGCAAAGCACTGCACTAACAGGACATAAAGATAAGATTTTAATATAATGGGGTAACTGGTTAAAGAAAAGAAAGAAGTATTACAGACAAACAAAAGATGTAATGAATAAAGTGTATGCAGACCTTGGAATATGCCACTGGTATGCTTGCTGGAACACTCTGAGTTGTAGTCCAAAGGATTAAATTTTTCAAGTTCTGAGTGCATGTCAAAATGGAAAATATTCTAAAAATTTCACTTCAGTGTGTAGCAGCAATGAAAAACTCTCAAGGTTAGATCCTGACTGAATTGTGTGAAACAGAACATTGGTCCTTACCATGAAGTTTCCTTTTCTGCAGATGTGGGTAGGGAATCTTTATGCTGGGGTCTGGCTACTCCCTCGTGCTTCACAGGTAGGACTTCTTGTATGTCAATAATCCTTACCACTCTAAGAGGGAGACCCAGCCCGAGCTTCCCAGTAATGGTATGACAACACTCTGAATAATGCCACCAGTGACCTAAAAAATACAAACTCCACCAACCAACGTGGGAAGGATTCCCTCCCCACATCTGCAGAAAAGGAATCTTCACAATAATTACCAATGTTTCATTTTTCTGCAATGGGGAGGCAACCATTATGCTGGGACTTAAACAAGTGATCACCACACCCAAAGGGCAGGCAACAAATCAAACTAGAAAAACACATTTTGTCATAGGAGATTATCGGACAGGAACAAATATAGCATCCACATAGAATCATAGAATTGTAGAGTTGGAAGAGACCATGAGGGCCATCCAGTCCAACCCCCTGCCACGCAGGAAATCTTGATCAAAGCACCCTGGCAGATGGCAATCCAGCCTCTGTTTAAAGACCTCCAAGGAAGGAGACCCCACCACGCTCCGAGGGAGTGTGTTCCACTGCCGAACAGCTCTTACTGTCAAAAAGTTCCTCCTAATATTGAGGTGGAATCTCTGTTCCTAAACAAGCCTGCTCCATCCTCAACATGACACCCCTTCAAATACTTAAACAGGGCTATCATATCGCCTCTTAACCATCTTTTTTCCAGGCTAAACATACCCAGCTCCCTAAGTCTCTCTTCATAAGGCATGGTTTCCAGACCTTTCACCATTTTAGTTGCCCTTCTCTGGACATGCTCCAATTTGTCAATATCTTTTTTGAATTGTGGTGCCCAGAACTGGACACAGTATTCTAGGTGAGGTCTGACCAAGGCAGAATAGAGCGGCACTATTACTTCCTTTGATCTAGACACTATACTTCTATTGATACAGCCCAAAATTGCATTGGCCTTTTTAGCTGCCGCATCACACTGTTGACTCATGTTCAACTTGTGGTCTACTAGGACTCCTAGATCCCTTTCGCACGTAGTCTCTCTCCTGCCCCACTCCCATCCCTGTAGCAGTTTAAAAAAAATTTCAGGCCTACCTTAATCACAGAAGAGATACTATGTCCCTGCCCCTCGGCAGCCCAGGAGTGAATGCAGTTCTCACAGAGCTGCATTCCCTTCCTAGAAAGGAAATCCTGGGCCGTTCTCGCAAGAGGATGAGCATGTGGGAAATTCAAAAAGAAAAAGAAAAGGTAAAAAATTAAACCAAGCACAAAAACACATTTTAAAAACCCCAAGTAACCCAGGGAGGTTAAAAAAATTGTGTCACTTAACTCGATGTCCCAATCTCAACCAGAAGTGTTCAGCTGGGACCTCCCACTGACGCTGGCATCACACCAGCATATGGGGTACCTTTTCACTCACCTGACGTTCTGTTACAGAAATGGAATGATGGGTCAATTCACGGCTTAGCCCGTGAATAAAAAGGTGCGCCAGGCGAACAGAAGGGGCACAGGAGCATAATGACACAGGGACAATGTCATCTGAAAGGGAAGCCCTTTCACAATCTCCTGTCATCCCTGTAATGCTTTAATTTGATCTTCTGATAATCTCCACAGAACACATCTGCCAAAGGATGCATCTGCTGAAGCAAATTTGTTAATCTTATAATATCTGACATCCTATTTTAATATAGTCTAATGTGGTTTATTATATATAATGTATTTTACCTACTTTATTTCACTGTATTTTATAATGTTTGATGCTATTTTTTTGACATGGTCAGCTGGCTAATCAATAAACTATAACTAACTATAATATCTGACAAAACATAAAGGGGAAGCCCAAGTGGATGCTCTACAAATCTCTAGCAAAGGCTGCAGAAGTGACAGCACTTACAAGTGGAGTGTGCCTGAACACCCTCTGGAACCAGCATGAAACTGTGTATGTAATCCAACTCAATGCACAACATCAACCAATGACACAAGGTGGAAGAAGACAGTTGTTGGCCCTCAGTAGTCTCTTGAAAAGAGACAAATAGTCCAATTTACAAAAATCCTTAATTCTGTCTAAATAGAATTAAAGAGCCCTCTGCACATCCAATCTGTGCCATTCTTTCTCCTGTGTTACCCTAGGATCTGGGCAAGGAGAAGGCAGAACAATCTTCTGAGCTCAATGGAACACTGAATTTTTCCTAAAGGAAGAATATAATTAAAGGACAACTGAATCTTTATGAAAAACACACAACTACTTATGCACTGACAGCCCTCAAGTCAGAGACTCTGCAAGATGATGTAATGGCAATCGAAAACAAAACTTTCAATGTAAGAAATTTCAAATCCACTGATCTCAAGGGTTCAAAAGAAGCCTCCAACAGCCCTTGTAGAATCACATGCAGGTTCCATGAAGGAAGCTGGTGGACCGTTCACAGCTGAAGCAAGGATAACCCCTTCAAAAACCTCTGCACATGCAAATGAGATGCAAGAAGTTTATCCTGTTTTCCTTTCAAGATAAACCCTAAGCCAGAAACGTGCATCCTCGGAGTATTGGTACTGATGCCCTTATTCAAACCCAACTGCAGAAAGGCCAAGACTGACTTCACTGAAGCTGACTGAGAATGCACCTCTTTACATAGATACTATCTACAAAAAGTCCTCAAATAGATTCATAAAATTGTTTAGTGGAGGGTCTTCTAACTACAAGAATGGTCTGAATGACATCATCATCATCATCATCACCCCTTCTGGTATGAACCTTTTCTGCTCAGCATCCAGGCATATAAATGTAACTAGCCTGGGTTGGGATGCAACAGACCTCTTTGATGCAGCAGGTCTGGCCATGGTGGTAGAGGCCAACTCTGCTGAACCCGTATGCTGAATATCTCAGAAAACCAAGGCCAATGAGGTCACCCGTGTGCTATTAAAATTATCTCCTCCTCCTCCATTGTTATTTTTTTTAACACCTTGGACGACATCACCACTGGAGGGAAGGTGTAGCACAACACCCTTGGCCAAGTTATCATGAGAGCATCAAAGGCCAATGCCCCCTGTGTCCAAATTCTCAATATAAACTGAGGCAGTTTGTGATTTTCTTGAAAGGCAAAAATGTCCATGCAGGGAGTGCCAAACACTTGTACCATCCTTTGAAATACCAGGCAATTCAGACTCCACTCTCCCTGGTCCAAACTCTCTCTGTTTAATGAATTGGCCTGACAATTTAACTGACTTTTCAGGTACTCCCTTCTTATTGATTGAAGTAACCTCCCCTCAATGCAATAATTGTGTCACCTCTCACATCAGGGACTGTGAACATATCCCCCCTTATCTGTTTATGTGGGCTTTACTGTTCATGTTGTCTGTGCAGGTCAACATGTCCAGGAAAACAGCTCAAAATGCCAGCAGGATAAACAAGGGCTGGGAAAGCAGCCAAGCCCCAGTGATAGCAAAGTTAATTAGGGAAAGCCAGATAAGGTTTGGAACAAGCAAGGTTCCGTTTCTTGAAGAAGCAGCAATATAGGCAAGAAGGCACACAGAGAAGAATCCAGAAGACAATCCAAAGATCAAGGCTTACAGAAGTCAGCGTAGTCAAGAAATAGGTCTGTGGGTCAGCAGGATCAGGCAACAGTGTAGTCAGGAACAGTCCGAGGTCAAGGCACAAGTCAAGACAGCAAGGATTAAGGAAACAAAGTCAGCAGGAAGCTTTCTCCAGGAAGATCAGCTGATCTCTGACAAAGCCTCCATCACATCTCCCAGCATATATAAAACAATTAAGGCTTTGCTGTCAGGGAATATAGATATTGTGATTAGAAGTTTGTCTTTCCCTCCCTGAGCAATTTTTCACCAGAGTACAAGGCGCCAGCTCGTCTATCAGAAGCTCATAAATCTGTCTGTTCTTGTTATTCTGTTCTTTGGGGGTTGCAAATAAGAAATCGAAACTTGAAATTGTTTTTTCTTTCGTTTCTCGCAAAGACTGGGTGTTCAGAGGCTATATAACTGGGAGGGGTTATTGGAGCTAGTGTTAAGTTTCAAGCCTGTGTGTTTTCTCTTGCTTTTGAGGAGCTCTTTGCCTTTAGCTCCAGAAGAATCTTGGACATATAGAAGCATGGGTGAATGTCTTCTAATGTTATTTTGTTCTCACTTGTTTATTATTAATAAAAGCCATAAATAATTTTTTTCAGATGGCATTTTTCTTTGCACCAGAGGAGTACTTGGTTTGCTCAGAAAAGCTCACGCTATTTTGCTGCAAATATCACTGTTCGGATGCACAGTGAATGACCGCGCTCTGCATATCAATGACAGGTTATGGGCCCAGGATGGCTGGCTCAGGATTTTATGAGCTGTAAAGCGTTTATGGCTGCAAATTGTTTTAGCCTGAGTTGAGAGAGGCTTTAACAAGTGGCAAGCTGGGCAACTTGTCCCTTTGGTGTGAAGTTTTTTTTCCCTTTGAAGCTGTTGGAGCTTGCTTTTGTCTACGCCTGGCAAGAGCTGACGACCCCAGCACAGAGGGGACTCTGGAAGGTGAGAACGCCTGTGAAAAGCTGCTGAGACGGAACCATTTACAACGCCCGGCTGGTAAGCTACCCCTGCTAGGGAAGCAGATATTCAGCTGAAGAGGGGCTAGAGAGTTTATGGACAATGGCTCAGAGTGCAGCAGTGTTTCCCTTCCAAAAGCTAAATGATAAGAACTATCATTTGTGGGCTGTGAAAATGGAAGCTTATTTGCATCAGCAATTGATACATGCCCCCATTTTAGCCCCCCTGGACAAGGGGCAAATTTATTACAGCTTCAAGCTGAAGAACAGGCACGAGCGTCCCTCATTTTAGCAATTGAGGACAGTCAGTTGATGTATGTGCGAGGTTGTGCCACGGCCAGGGACATTTGGCAGGTGCTGCAATAGGTTTATGTTCATGCAGGAACAGGCTCACAGCTAATGTTAACAAGAAAGCTGTATAGACTAAAACTGCCACCGGATGGCGATGTGGCCACACACATTTCAACTTTGCGCCGGTATTTTGACCAGTTGCAGGAGATCAATGTGAATTTTACTGAACAAGAAAAATCTCATATTCTACTATCCAGCCTATCAGAAAAATTCGATCCCCTAATATTTTCCTTCGAAAATATGCCTCCAGCAAATTTGACCATTAATTTCATTACTGGTCGCTTGTTGGAAGAAGAGGCAAAGTGGCTGGAGAGAAAGATTTCCCCTGCTCAAAAGGCTGTACAGCCAAAGGCCCGCAATTCTACAAATGGTCCAGCAGATGGCTCTAAGGACTCCATTAAGGGTGAAGTTCCTGCCTTTGTTGTAAAGTCTAAAGCGCGCTGAAACTGCGGAAAGGAGGGGCACCTTTCAAAGGAATGCAAAGCAAAGAAAAACAAGAAGTCCAAGAAGCCTGCTTCTAGCAGCATGACTGTTTCTGCAGTTGTTTTGCAAAGTGCAAAGGAACAAAAGAGAGATTTATCTCAGTGGTGTCTCGATAGCGGCTGTAATGAAAATATTTCCAATAATAAAGAACTTTTTAATGACTTTAAAGAGACTGGCCCCTCAAGTGTGAGTTTGGCTGATGGATCCAAGTCACAATGTTTGGGTAAAGGTACATGTTTTGTACAATGTTTGAACATGGATGTAAAAAATGTTCAGTATGTTCCTGCTTTTAAAATGTGTTTGCTCTCTGTTCCCAAGTTGACACAGGAGGGCTGTGAAGTACAATTTAAAGGGAACAAATGTTTTATTTTAAAGGATGGTACTATTGTGGCTGAGGGTTTTTTTCATGACCAACTGTATTATATGTATGATTGTATACAGGAGCCTCAAACTAGTACTGTGATGGCAAATTCTCCCATGCATGATAATTGTGTGCATCTGTTGCATCGGAGATTTGGCCATGCTAGCTTTAAGGTTCTCAGGCAGATGCCTGAGATGGTGGATGGGCTGAATTTAAGGGCTTGTCAGAAGTACCTGGATTGTCAGATTTGTAAGAGGTCCAAATCGAAGGTCCATCCTTTTCCCAAGCATAGTGATAGAAAGTCAAAAAGAATTCTTGAGCTGATTCATATGGACCTGTCTGGCCCCTATCCACCATCCCTGGGAAGAGCCAAGTACACTTTGGTTCTGGTCGATGATTTCAGTCGTTTCTGCTTTGTATTCTTACTCAAGAGTAAGGATGAGACTTTTCAGACTTTCAAAAATTGTGTGGCTTATGTAGAGAGACATTTCTCTCAAAAGCTGTCATCTCTCCAGTCAGATAGGGGAGGGGAATTCATGTCAAATGAGTTCCAAAATTGGCTAAAGCAGAAAGGAATTTCCCATAGATTGACAGCGCCTTTTTCTCCCAGTCAGAATGGGATATCTGAGAGAAAAATTGGTGTTTTGCACACAATTAAAGATAGCCTGATGTTTGATGCAAACATTGAGCAGAAGTACTGGGGAGAGGCCATATTGACAGCTGCTTATTTGCGTAACCGTGTGCCAAGTTCTGTGGTCTCAAATACACCCTTCTTTATGTTTTATGGCAAGAAGCCATCTGTGAAGCATATTAGGACCTTTGGGTCCTATGCATGGGTAAACATACCTAAGGCAATCAGAAAGAAGGGAGAGCCCAAAGCTAGGAGGCTCAGGTTTGTCGGGTAGGAACAATCATCAAAGGCCTGGCATTTTACTTTAAAAGATGGAAGAGTTTTGATTTCCAGAAGTGCTGAATTCGAAGAGCAATCAGGTTGGGATCATATTCACTCAAATTTAGATGCGATTTTGCCTTCATTTGTAGGTGAAAATCAGTCTGAGCAACAGCAGCAGCTGCTGAGTCAGGCACAGATACTTCCCCAGATTTGGGAGGGGAGGGCTCCAAGCATAAGTCTTTTGATGTGGAGAGTGATTCAAATGCAGATTCTGACAATGATCAGGCCCAGCCTGTCATTCCCCGTCGCTCTAACAGAGAGACAAAGGGGGTGCCTCCTCTAAGATTTACAGCACAGAATGTAAAAGTCTGCCAGGTGACTTTTGAACCTGACAGTTTTACTGATGTTTTGAAACTGCCTGAAGAAGAACAACAGAAGTGGCAGGAGGCAATGGAAAATGAAATGGAATCCATCAAAAGCCATGGTGTTTTCTGTATTGTGGCATTGCCACAGGGAGACAAAGCTGTGGGTTGTCGTTGGGTGTATAAAAAGAAACAATTACAGGATGGGAGTGTCAAGTACAAAGCACGCTTGGTTGCAAAGGGGTATTCACAGATCAAATGTCAGAATTATGACCAAGTTTTTGCTCCTACTGCTAAAGTACAAAGTGTAAAAATTGCCTTATCTATTGCAAGTCTGCACCAACTCACAGTTAATCACTTTGATGTAAAGACTGCTTATTTAAATGCTCCATTGGATGAGTGCATCTATATGGAGCAGGCCCCTGGATTTCACAGTGGGGGAACAGACCAGGTTTATAGGCTTGATAAAGCCTTATATGGTCTCAAACAAAGTGGCCAGTGTTGGTACCTTTGTTTGGATGAACAGCTGAAAAATGTTGGTTTTCAGAATAGCATTGCTGATCCATGTTTGTATACAAGGGGTGTTAATCAGAATTATGAAATTCTCATCGCTTTCGTTGATGATTTCTGTCTGATTACTCAAACTGATGTTCAGGTGCAAAGGTTTAAACAGGAATTGGGTTTAAAATTCAAATTGAAGGACCTTGGTCAAATTAAAAACTATTTGGGAGTAGATTTCCAAAGGTTTGGAAATGGTGATTTTAAAATGAGTCAAGTTCAAAAAATTGAAAAGGTTTTAGATCTTTGTAACATGTCTCAATGTAAACCTGCACGAACTCCTATGTGTTGTGATTTCATAAATGTCACAGATTCTAGGCCATTCGAATGTCCTGAACTTTTTCATTCTGTAATTGGAAGTTTATTGTATATTGCAAGATGGTCACACCCAGATTATACAATGTGCTGTAAATGTTTTGTCCAGAAAAGTGTCAAAACCAACTCAACATGATTGGCAAGTTTTAAAAAGAGTGTTACGATATTTACGTGGAACCTTAAATTGTGGTGTAAAGATCAGTTCACAAGGTTGTCATGAGTTGGAAGCATTTGCCGATGCAAGTTTCGCAAACGAAACCGTAAATATAAAGTCTGATTCAGGAATGATATTTTTTTATGCTGGCACTGCCATACACTGGGGGTCAAAAAAGCAATCCACCATTGCTTTAAGTTCAGCAGAGTCGGAATTTGCGGCCTTGTCAAGAGTGGTGAATGAACTGATTTATTTGAAACAAATTTTCAGTGATTTGGGTATGCCAATTTCAGGAGCTATTAAAGTTTTTGAAGATTCCCAAGCATGTATAACAATGGCAACAGCACAAGGTGTAAAGAACAGAACGAAACATGTGGCTGTAAAATTTCAGAATGTTAGAGAAGCTGTTCAAAATGGTTTAATTGACTTGGTGTATTGTCCCAGTGAAGAAAATGTAGCAGATTTGTTTACTAAAGCATTGGGTCACATTAAGCATGACCTTCTGTGTGACAAGCTGGGTATGATATGTGAAATATAAAGTATATTTACCTGGGTGAGAAATTAGAGGGGTGTCAGGGAAAATAGATATTGTGATTAGAAGTTTGTCTTTCCCTCCCTGAGTAATTTTTCACCAGAGTACAAGGCGCCAGCTCATCTATCAGAAGCTCATAAATCTGTCTGTTCTTGTTATTCTGTTCTTTGGGGGTTGCAAATAAGAAATTGAAACTTGAAATTGTTTTTTCTTTCGTTTCTCGCAAAGACTGGGTGTTCAGAGGCTATATAACTGGGAAGGGTTATTGGAGCTAGTGTTAAGTTTCAAGCCTGTGTGTTTTCTCTTGCTTTTGAAGAGCTCTTTGCCTTTAGCTCCAGAAGAATCTTGGACATATAGAAGCATGGGTGAATGTCTTCTAATGTTTATTTTGTTCTCACTTGTTTATTATTAATAAAAGCCATAAAGAATTTTTTTCAGATGGCATTTTTCTTTGCACCAGAGGAGTACTTGGTTTGCTCAGAAAAGCTCACGCTATTTTGCTGCAAATATCACTGTTCGGATGCACAGTGAATGACCGCACTCTGCATATCAATGACATTTGCCAGGTGTTTTTTAATGAGCAGGTTTTTCTCATGAAGTCTCAGAGACTTCCTTTGAGCTTCTTTTTGAACTTCCTGCTGGGTATACAATGGTGGAAGTAAGTCCCTCGTTTCTTCTTCGTCCTTATTGGAATTGGCAGGACTCTCTGCTGGGACTGATGCCAACCCACTTGAACCAGGCTCTTCCTCTGCTCAAGTCTCTAGGTTGGCAGGGTTCCTTGCTGGCACAGGTGTAGATAAACCTGTGTCAGGATCCCTAGGGCCATCTCCTGCCATGTCCTCTTCCTCTGACTCTATATCCTCATCTGGCTCATGGGGCATGACAACACATGATTGCCCTGAATGTCTGACTACAGACTGAGGAGGGCCAAATGCACCACCTGTAGCTCCAGCCAGTTGATAGTGTGTATCCTCTTCCTGGCTGACAAGTCCTGTGTCATCTGACCCATTTCAGTGTTCCCCTCAGACCCATATAGTGGCATCAGACATGACAATCCCTCTTCTCAGATCCCAAATGGCCATCCCCTTCCTCAAAACCTCTGAAAGCCACCAATGCAGAGAAATCATTACTGTGAGGAGAAGATGCAGTTTTAGCAGATGCTTCTGAGCGATCTCTGCCTGAAAAGGAAGAAGGAACTACTCTAGCTCCCTCAGATGGAACCTGATCCAAGGAACTGAGTCTAAACAAACCACCATCAAAATCAAAAGCTTGACTAACACCATCATATATGATATTGACTGAGTCAATACTCTCCTGATCAGACAGAAGTTTTACCCTCCTATCATCCAGGAGAAAGACCCTGTGTTGGGATGTATCTATGAGGGTTCTCAAATGCTGGATTTGCTGAATTGGATCCAAATGACTCTTCCTTGTTGATTAGAAACATGTGATACTCCAGACAATCCGTGGTGACTTGCACACTTTCCCGGCCCTTCTCAGAGGTGTATGTACAAACAGGTCATCAAGACACAAGTACACATACACTCCTCACAACCTCAGATGTGCCTCCAAGGCAACTAACACCTTCATGAACAATCCCTCTTCTCAGATCCCAAATGGCCATCCCCTTCCTCAAAACCTCTGAAAGCCACCAATGCAGAGAAATCATTACTGTGAGAAGAAGATGCACGAGGAAGCTGAATGGCAGGGCCCTGTACTAGTAGTGACCCTACAGCTAAGCAAGCCTGAGGTTCTTCCTGTGAGCTGGGTGCATCTGGATGTGCAGGCATGCCTTCTGGAAGTCAAGAGATGCCAAATAATCCCCCTCTTGCACCCCTTCAGAACTGACCACAGAGTTTCCATGCAGAACTTCCACTTGAGAACAAAATGATTGACCCTGTGAAGGTTCAGTATGGCCTTCCAATCCTTGTTTTTCTTGGGGCCCAAAAAGAGCAGAGTAGAATCCCAAAAATCTCTGCTGATGAGGCACTGGCTCTATAGCTTTTGTCTGAAGCAGGTGTTATGTAGCCTTAAGCATCTAGTAGTGTTTTCCCAAGGACCTGGGACCGTATGATTGAATAAAGAAGTCTGTGAGCATTTGAATGAAATCAATGGTGTAACCATCCTTCACAGTCTTGCACAACCAAGTGCCAGGAGATGTATGCTCCCAGCAATGGGCAAAGTGTAGAAGGTGAGCCCCCACTGGGAGCTGATCCAAGTGAGAAAGTTTGGGACTCCCCACTCTGTTTGTTGGAAGAGGCAGAACTGCCTTTACTGAATCCTGAGGATCATTGCTGCTGAGCTTGTGGTTTAGAAGAGCTCCAATTTGGTCTTGAAGACCTAAAGTCCCACCGTTGAAACTTGGCTCTATACCCATGAAAGGACTGGGCTCCAAACCAAAAGAGTTCTTCTTTCTTTGTCAAGGATGGCAACACTTCCTTTTTATCTTTAGACTCAATCAACACCTCATCCAAGCCATTGCCAAATAACTCAGAACCCCTAAAAGGGCATGTCATCAAGTTTGTTTTGTATTTGTTGTTAGCATTCCAATTTTTTAGCCAACATTGGCACCTGGTAGTGACATCAATCACCATGGCCCAAGCAGCAAACTGGACAGAAACAAGACTGGCATTTGCCAGAAAAGCAGATGCCTAGGCCAATTTATAAATTCCCTGTCAAAGCTTAGTTTCTTCCCTGGGAACAAGGGAAAGTAAGTTCTTAGCCCAGTGAATAGAGGCACTGGCAAACAAAGTTGTCACCAAAGGAGCTCTGGTGGCAAAAGTGGAAGCCTCTTAATACCTGTGTAAAAAGTTTACCAGCCTCTTATCCTCTGGATTTTTAAGAGAATAAGCGCCATCTTTCAGAAACAGAGAACCTGACACCAAACCAGCCACAGGAGCATCAACAAGGGGTAGCTTCAATTTCTCCATCACTTCAGGAGACAATGAACACAGGCGTTTAGCAAAAGCTGGAGCCACTCTTCCCAAGCAAGGATCAACCCACTCCCATAGCCTCTACAATCACTTCAGGGAAGGGAACTATGGAATGCTCTTACTTAGCCTTAGCCCAGATTTCTGGCACTCCTTCCACAGTAGTAGCAAAAATCTGGCTGCTAGAAGTTAATCCAAGAGACTTTTTCACCTTTCAAAGAAATTCAGGAAACTGCTCAGATTCAAACAAATAAGGAGAAACTTGCTGAAGACTCCCCCTCCACCAGGGATAACTCTTCTTTCTCATTATCTGAAGTCTCTGGAGAGACAGAAGACTCCACATCCACCAAAGAGATGGCAGAAGAGACATGCTTTGTTTTTCTTTTCACCTTGGGAAGGGGAGAAACCACTACAGGTGTCCCCTTTGCATATTTCCCCCTCTCCTCCTGAAAGGACAAGGACAAGATGTTTTATAGGGTGTTTAACATGCCTTTGGCCACTAGAAGGCCTTTGAGTGTCTGAAAGCTCCCCACTGGGCCTGCATCTTTTTTGCACATTTTCGTATGGCACTCAACATACCCACAATCTTGGACAGCTACCAGATTCACTGCTGCTTCTCCCACAGCCCTTTAACACCCAGATCCCACTGCCTGTCTGGCTATGAAGGAAATCCACTGGCATAATTTATGGGGAAGTTCCTGACTGCCAATAACAAGAAGTGGGATGGAAGTGGAAGCGTCTAGTGCACTCACCCATGCAGCTGAAGTTATGCCAGCCAACTCTCTCACATGATTATTACCACTGCACAAAACAACACTCCAGCTGCCTCTGAGGCACAAATGGGAACTGGATCTGATCTCCCAGTAAGTGTAGATCAGTCCATTTCTTCTGTGTGCTCTGAGGCTGCCTCCACTATTATGCAGTCAACCACCAACTCCTCATCAGAGGAGAGCTCAGGACTGTGATCAATAGTCATCAAGCTGAGACTGACTGTCCCCATTAGGGTGGCAAGGCTCAAGACAAATAAAGATAGCCTGACCTACAAAGAGAAATGATTCTTCTCAGTACAGATCATCCAAGGTACTAAAATCCCTGTCCTGATTCAAGCTGAGGGAGGATGGAACTGGAAAGGTAGGACTGGCTCTCCCTCTTAGGGTGGTTAGCATGATTGACATATGAGAAGCCCTGCCTGTGAAGGGCAAAGGAAAAGCAGACCCCAGCATAAGGGTTACCTCCCCAAACTGCACAAAAAAGTGGTAATGATCAGAGATAAGAAATCTGGTCTACATTTTGAAGCAAACTGACTTCATTCATATCTCCCAAACAAATATGTATATCAACATGCATATGTCACTCTAACTTTCGATTGTCTCCAAATTTTGAAAATCAAATGTAAAATGCATATTATTGAAATGTAAATTATTTACATTAAAATTCATGTAAAATTAGCACTTTAGGTTAAATATATATAAAGGTATTTTACGACAACATGCCAAACAATAATAAATCATGCAGTAAGAAGACTACAACCCAGAAATGAGTAAATAGGTAGTAAAGGAATATGTAGTTATTATAAATGAATTCAAGTCCCCAGGGCTAGATGAACTGCATCCAAGAGTACTAAAGGAACTTTCAGATGTAATCACAGACCCGCTGTTAATCATCTTTGAAAACTGTTTGAGAACAGAAGAGGTCACAGCAGATTGGAGGAGGGAGGTTGTCCACATCTTCAAAAAGGCAAAAAAGAGGACCTCAACAACTACAGACCAGTCAGGTTGTTGTCAGTGCCAAGAAAGGTTCTAGAGCAGGTCGCTAAACAATCAGTCTTGGCCCACTTTGCAAGGAATGCTGTGATTGCTAAGAGGCAGAATGGGTTTCACAAAAAGAAGTCATGATAAACTAATCTTATCTCTTTATACTGCAAGCTTGCTAGCTTGCTAGATCAATGGAGTGCTGGGCATGTAATATATCTTTATTTCAGTAAAGCTTTGGACAAAATCTCCCATGATATTCTTGCAGGCAAGCTGGTGAAATGTGGGCTAGACAGAGATACAGCTATGTGAATCTGGACAGACCAAACTGAGAGAGTGCTCACTTGGTTATTCTTCTTCCTAGAGGGAAGTAACTAGCAGGGTGCCTTAGGTTTCTATCCTGGGCATAGTGTCGTTTAACATTTTTATAAATGACTTAGATGATGGAATAGCAGGCATGCTTATTAAATTTGCAGATTATACCAAACTGCGGGGGTGGGAGTGAATATCACATAAGATACAATCAGAATTCAAAATGACCTTGACAATTTGGAGAAGTGGGCCAAAACTAAGAAAATGAATTTCAACAGGTGTAAATTTAAGGTACTACATCTTGTCAGGGGATGATAAGACACTCAATCCCCAGCAGAAGCCAAAAAACTATCTCAGCAAACTTAGTAGTAACCCATTCCCAAGAATACTCACACAGAGAGTGTTTGACATCCAAATAAGCAGGAGGCACTTTTATCTTCAAAGTCAAGCACTTGCAATATGTACAAATATTTACAATTGAAGGACAAACTGCTTCACCAGACATCAGCATTCACAAGAAGAAGAGGAGTGAGTTCTGCTCTGAGCCCTCCCATATACACAGTCACAGGGCATTGGCTTACTCAATCACATTATCTTACGCACCAATAAGAACTCTTCTTCTGTAGCTGTGGTATGACTAGGCAGTTCATGGAGTCAGCCATTATGACTCAGCATGACTGCAGTTGTTTGGCCATTTTATAATCGAGTTCAGTCTCTAACTCCTGACACATGTAGACAGGAAAAATGAAATATACAAACAGGATGGTGACACCTGGCTTGAAAGCAGTACATGTACAAAGATCTAGGTGTGTAGTAGACCACAAACTAAGCATGAGTCAACAGTGTGACACAGCAACCAAAAAAGCTGACAATTCTGGGCTGCATCTGAAATATAGCCTACAGCACCTGGTATTCATTGGCAGTCTCTCATCAAAGTACTAAGCAGGGCTGTCCCTGCTTAACTTCCAAGATCAGATGAGATCTGGTGCCTTTGGGTATTTAGAAATTTTCATCTGAAATGATGTAGTCATCAAAGGACCACATCCTCAGTAAGACCTCTACAGACATTCAGGCTTTGGCAAATAAATTAGCAGCTGGCATAGCAGTACCGTAATTTATTGTTGTTGTGTGCCTTCAAGTCATTCTGACTTATGGTGACCCTAAGGAGAAGGTATCATGGGATTTTCTTGGCAAGATTTATAATAATAATATAATAAAATTTTATTTCTATCCCGCCCCTCTGCAACGCAATCGGGGCGGCTTACAATATTAAAACTCCATAGTCCCAGTACCCTAGCCCACCCACCCTTAAAATAATATTAAACTATAAAAGATTAAAAACATACAATAAATTAGAAAAATATTAAAACATACAATAGTTTAAAAAAATGATTTTAAAAAAATGATTACAGCTCAGGGAGGACAACCGAGTCTTGGGCCGGGATAGTTATTCAGGAAAGGCCTCCTGGAAAAGATCCGTCTTGACAGCTTTTTTAAAGATTTCTTCAGAGGAGATTTGCCATTGGCTTCCTCTGAGGCTCAGAAAGTGTGACCTGCCCAAGGTCACCCCGTGGGTTTCACGGCTGCATGAAGATTCAAACCCTGGTCTCCAGAGTCGTAGTCCAACACTCAAACCATTCCACCATGCTGGTAGTAAAGCTTGTAAAGAAAAAAGGCAGAGCAGATGCTCTTGTCACCCTAAATGCTTGGGGGTTTTAAGGACCCTCAAAAGGACAGGTTGCTTACCTGTAACCATATATCTTTGAGTGGTCTTCTGTGAATTCACACAGCTGGGTTACTCCTGTGGCTGCGCAGAGCATTGGAACCTTCTAGAATCGCTAGGCAGAACATGCTTTGATACATTTTTGGTGGTAACTCTGCCCATCCCAACGGTCCCTTATAAGGGATTCCCGCCTAAATCCCCTCAGTTTCTTGAATGACGCCACAATCTGCAGCATCAGGAATATTAAGCATGTTATATGATGTAATAGGACATAGAGGGGAGGATGGGCGGATCTGTGTGAATTCACAGAAGACCATTCAAAGATCTATGGTTACAGGTAAGCAACCTGTCCATCTTCTTCGTGGTCTCTGTGAATCACACAGCTGGGTAGACTGGCAAGCTTCACTCCCGGCGGAGGGTATGTCCTATACAAATTGCCCGTAGTACCATGCTGCACAGTCAAACCTTAGTTAGAGTATTAATAGCACATTTTTAAGTAAAACCAAATAAACCACATAGACACATTATATGAAACCATCAAATGACTTGGCAAACATTCAACTCACTCATTGAATGGAGGACAAAAGTATAGCTTTCCCAAAGGCAGCCTCGTTCCTGGAACGAGAGTCAAGTCTGTAATAGGAAATAAAAGTCAAAGGTGAAGACCAAGTTGCAGCTCTGCAAATGTCCTCTAGAGGCACCCCAGAGAGGAATGCTGTTGAGGTGGAGACAGCCCTCATCGAGTGTCCTCGAATCCATGGCGGTAGTGGCTTCTTTGCCAGTTCGTAGCAAAAAGCAATGGTTGATGTCACCCACTTTGACAACTGCTGTGGAGAGATGGGCTCTCCGAGCTTTGAGTCAGCATATGACACAAACAGTCTAGGTGACTTTCTGAAGGGATCAGTTCTCTGAATGTAAAAAGCAAGGGCCCTCCTGACTTCCATGGAATGGAGGGTACGCTCGAATTCGTCCTTTGGGCCCTGCATCAGAGCAGGGAGAGTAATGGATTGATTGAGATGGAAACTCAACACCACCTTTGGGAGGAAGGAGATGTCGGGATGGAGCACCACCTTATGCTTATGGAAAGCTGTGTATGGAGGGTCGGATCTCAATGCACAGAGCTCACCAGCCCGACATGCTGAGGTGAAGGCCACGAGGAAAGCAGTCTTCTAGGACAGAAGTCGCAGGTCAGTAGTGGCCAAGGGTTTGAATGGTTGGCTAACCAGCTGCGAGAAGACTAGTTCGAGGCTCCACATTGGAGTCGGGTCGGTTATCAGAGGATGTAGGTTGGCGTAGCCTCTCAAAAACTTCTTAACTGTTGTATCAGTAAAGGGAGACGGATGACCTCATGCTTGGAACTCAACGGATATAGCTGCCAAATAGCACTTGATTGATGAAAGCGACAGGCCCATAGATGACAAGTGGAGAAGGAACTCCAAGACAGTTGGAATGGAAAACAGTTCAAAGCCCGAGTTTCAGGTGGCAAGAAAAGTTTCAAACTTCTTCCACTTGTAGTGGTATGACTTGCGGGTAGCCGGTCTTTGATCAGCTTCGATAACAGTCTGGACCTCTGGAGGAAAAGATGGAGAGTGTGCCGGTATTGAAGACGAACCCGAGATCCCCGGAATCGAGGAGAGGGTCACGGAAGCAACCTACATGCCGTCAGACGTAGAGTCTCTATATCTGGATGTCTGACTTTCCTGTCCTGGATGGTGAGAAGATTGGGACGGGACAGAAGGCAGATGAAGCGATGCCTGGCCAGACGCAGAAGGGTCACAAGCCAGGGTTGACGAGGCCACCACGGAGTGATGAGGATGGCATCCGCTCAATCTCGACGGAGGTTGGCAATCACTCTTGTCAGCAGTGGGAACAGAGGAAAGAGGTACAGAAGGGGACCCGACCAACAAAACAGGAACGTGTCACCTCTCGAACCCGAGGTGCATCCCCTGGAGCAGAATTGGGGACACTGAGTGTTCTCTGGAGATGCGAAGAGATCGATTTGGGGAAAACCCCACCACTGGAACAGATCCAAGGTGATCGATTTGTGCAGATGCCACTCGTGAATGGATAGGCTTGAACGGCTGAGTCCGTCTGCAAGAGTGTTCTCCTCCCCAGGAAGATGGATGGATTGGAGGAGGATGTTCCTGCAAACGCACCAGTCCCAAATATCCAATGTGCGCTGAAGAAGTTGAGATGATCTCGTTCCTTCTTGTTTGTTCAGGTAGTACATGACAGAGGTGTTGTCTGTAACTACCAGAATAGTCTTGTTCCGCACTAGGGATTCGAAGGCCCACAGTGCCTTCTGGACACCAAGAAGCTCCAGGACGTTGATATGCAGAGCCTGTTCTTCGGTATTCCAAGAACCCCGAATCTCGTAGGATCCGAGATGGGCTCCCAATCCTTGCAGCGAGGCATCTGTTGTCAGGGAGATGTCTGGTTGAGGAGGGTCAAATGGCATACCCGACAGGACGTTGTCCGGTTTCAGCCACCACTCTAGAGACTGATGAGCTGCCCGTGGCATCGTGAGCATCTTGTTTGGAGAGTCGTGGAGAGGGTCGAACACCTGGAGAAACCAATGTTGGAGTGGACAGAACCGTAGTCTGGCGAGACGGGTCACATAGGTAGTGGCCGCCATGTGCCCAAGTACCTGGACTGAATGGACAGGGAGCCTTCGGGACCGATGGCAGAGATGGATCAGAGACCGAAGAGTGTTGAACTGGTCTTGAGGCAAGTATGCAGCGGCTGTTGGGGGATCCAGATAAGCTCCAATGAATTGGATTGTTTGAGCTGGTTGGAGCTGAGGCTTCTCTATGTTGACAACCAGTCCCAGGCAGTCTAAGGCATCTAAGGGGAGGCCAACATCGAGTTCGAGCTGATGTTGAGAGTCCGCCACGATCAGCCAGTCGTCGATGTAGGGGAAGACCACTACACCCTGCTGACGGAGGAAGGCTGCTATCACTGCCATACAGTTCGTGAACACTCGTGGAGCAGTCGAAAGTCCAAATGGGAGAACCCTGAATTGGAAGGTGTCAGTCCCGAGTTGAAAAGCAAGGAATTGTCTGTGGGACAGATGGATTCCAATGTGGAAATAGGCATCCTTCAGGTCTATGGATGCAAACCAGTTGTGTACCGTTTCAGGAGTGGAAGGATGGAAGCCAGGGTGACCACCCTGAACTTCTTTGGAGATATGTACCTGTTCACCCCATGGAGGTTGAGAATGGGATGCAGGCCCACTGTCTTTCTTCATGACCAGGAAGTACCTCGAGAAGAAGCAGAGGTGGTGAAGGCCAGAGTCCATGGGTTCGATGGCCCCCTTCTGCAGCAGTGTCTTCACCTCCTCGAGGAGGGGAGGGGAGGGCAGTGTTGATCGAACCAGACCTGTCGGAGGTAGAGAGTTAAATTCGATCCAATAGCCATTCTGGATGATCTGAAGTTTTTCATCAGTTGACCCATTAAACAGACCAGACTCATCAAAGGGAAGGTCCTCGATGGTAGCAGAGGCTTGTGGGGTGAGGCCTGAGGATCGAAGCAACGCATGCCGTCGCAGGGCAATGGAACCAGCAATGGTTTTCACCACACAATCTGCCACATGACGGGCTGAGTTCGTTTGCTGCCTGGCGAGTGACTGAGCCTCAGCCTGGATTGCCTCTGCCATTCTACGACATTCCTCAGGCATTGAGACGGGCTTCGGGGCCGATGGCGTTTCTGGTCCTTAGACTTCGGAGACAGAGAACGAGCACGTTTTTGGGGCTTGGGCACCAGAGTGGAGGCTGGGGTCAAAGCAGAGGCAGAAGTTGAAGCTGCGCTTGGGATCAAGGCTTTCTTGTACAAGAACGATTTAAGGCAAGAGAGCCTGTGCTTGCGAGCCTGAGGTGTAAAGGCCTTGCAATGTACGCATGCGTCAACATTATGGATTTCCCCAAGGCAAATTAAACAGCGGGAATGGCCATCCGCACTTGGAAGTTTGGCCTGACAGATCACACAGCATTTCATAGAATCATAGAATTGCAGAGTTGGAAGAGACCACGAGGGCCATCCAGTCCAACCCCCCTGCCACGCAGGAAATCACAATCAAAGCATCCCCGACAGATGGCCATCCAGCCTCTGTTTAAAGACCTCCAAGGAAGGAGACCCCACCACGCTCCGAGGGAGTGTGTTCCACTGCCGAACAGCTCTTACTGTCAAAAAGTTCCTCCTCATGTTGAGGTGGAATCTCTGTTCCTGGAGCTTGCACCCATTGCTCCGTGTTCCAGTCTCTGGAGCAGCAGAAAACAAGCCTGCTCCATCCTCAGCGTGACATCCCTTCAAATACTTAAACAGGGCTATCATATCGCCTCTAAACCGTCTTTTTTCCAGGCTAAACATACCCAGCTCCCTAAGTCTCTCCTCATAAGGCATTGTTTCCAGACCTTTCACCATTTTAGTTGCCCTTCTCTGGACACGCTCCAATTTGTCAATATCCTTTCTGAATTGTGGTGCCCAGAACTGGACACAGTATTCTAAGTGAGGTCTGACCAAGGCAGAATAGAGTGGCACTATTACTTCCCTTGATCTAGACACTATACTTCTATTGATACAGCCCAAAATTGCATTGGCCTTTTTAGCTGCCGCATCACACTGTTGGCTCATGTTCAACTTGTGGTCTACTAGGACTCCTAGATCCCTTTCGCACGTAGTCTCATTCAGCCAGGTCTCTCCCATCCTATATTTATGCATTTCATTTTTCCGCCCTAAATGCAGTACTTTACATTTCTCCGTATTGAATTTCATTTTGTTAGCTTTGGCCCAGCTCTCCAGTCTATCCAGGTCATTCTGAATTTTGATCCTGTCCTCTAGGGTATTAGCTACTCCTCCTAATTTGGTGTCATCTGCAAATTTGATAAGTATGCCCCTAATTCCCTCATCCAAGTCATTGATAAAGATGTTGAATAGCACTGGGCCCAGGACAGAACCCTGTGGCACCCCACTGGTCACATCTTTCCAAGACGAAGAGGAGCCACTGCTGAGCACCCTTTGGGTTCGGCCGGTCAACCAATTACAAATCCATTGAACAGTTAACTTGTCTAGCCCACATTCTACAAGCTTGTTTGCAAGAATGTCATGGGGAACCTTGTCAAAGGCCTTACTGAAATCAAGGTATGCAATGTCCACAGCATTCCCTTCATCTACCAAGCTGGTAACTTTATCAAAAAAAGAGATCAGATTAGTCTGGCATGACTTGTTTCTCTGAAACCCATGCTGACTTTTTGTGATTATGGCATTGCCTTCTAAATGTTCACAGACTCTGTTTAATGATCTGTTCTAGAATCTTCCCTGGTATTGATGTCAGACTAACTGGACGATAGTTGTTGGGATCCTCTTTTTTCCCCTTTTTGAAGATGGGAACAACGTTTGCCCTCCTCCAGTCTGCTGGGACTTCTCCTGTTCTCCAGGAGTTCTCAAATATTATTGCCAATGGCTCTGAGATTATATTTGCCAGCTCTTTTAATACTCTTGGATGTAGTTCATCTGGTCCTGGAGATTTAAATTCATTTAGATTAAGAAGGTATTCCTGTACTACCTCTTTACTTATTTTGAGCTGGATTTCCCCTATTGTGTCCTCTGTTCCATTCTCCTCAGGTTGGTCCTCCTTTTCCTTTTCTGAAAACACTGAGGCAAAGAAGGTGTTGAGTAATTCTGCCTTTTCTCTGTCCCCTGTTAGCATTTTGCCATCTTCTCCACGTAGCGGCCCTATCATTTCCTTCTTCCTCCTTTTGCTGCGGACATACCCAAAAAAACCCTTTTTATTGTTCTTAACCTCCCTAGCAAGCCTGAGCTCATTCTGCGCTTTAGCTTTTCTGACTTTACTCCTACACGTGTTCGCTATCTGTTTGAATTCTTCTTTGGTGATTTCCCCCCTTTTCCATTTCCTATACATGTTCCGTTTAAAACTTAGCTCCATTGAAAGTTCTTTAGTCATCCATCCTGGTTTCTTGAGACACCTCCCATTTTTCTTCCTCAATGGTACTGTTTGAAATTGTGCCTTCAGTATCTCCCTTTTGAGAAAGTCCCATCCGTCTTGAGGTCCCTTCTCTTTTAGTATTCTTGACCATGGGATCATCCCCAGTATTTCCCTGAGTTTATTGAAATCAGCTCTCCTAAAGTCAAGAATGCATGTCTGACTATGCCTGGCTTCTCCTTCCCATTGTATAACAAACTCCAGGAGAACATGATCACTCTCACCTAAGGATCCCACCACTTGCACCCCATTAACCAGGTCGTCTCTGTTGGTTAGGATCAGATCTAAAATAGCTGACACCCTTGTTGCCTCTTCCAACTTTTGGACCATGAAATTGTCTTCCAGGCATGTAAGGAATTTGCTAGACCTTGTAGTTTTGGCTGAGTTAGATTGCCAGCATATATCAGGATAGTTGAAGTCACCCATCACTACTACATCTCTCCTTTCTGCATGTATGTTCATCTGTTCTAGAAAGGCAACATCCAATTCCTCCGTCTGATTTGGGGGTCTGTAGTAGAGTCCCACAATAACATCCCTGTTGTTTCCCTCCCCTTTAATTTTTATCCAGATGCTCTCCACCTGGCTTCCAGTATTGATGTCATGGATCACTTCACTGGTGTAAATATCCCTGACATATAATGCTATTCCTCCTCCTTTCCTGTTTGGCCTGTTTCTCCTGCAAAGGTTATACCCCTCTATTCCTACATTCCAATCATGAGACTCGTCCCACCAGGTTTCAGTAACGCCTATTATATCATATTTGTTTTGTAGTGCAAGGAGTTCAAGTTCATCTTGCTTATTTCCCATGCTCTGTGCATTAGTGTAGAGACATCTGAGACCATGTGTTCCCTTTACTTGCTCCCTGTGCAAGTTTTTTTGCCTCCCACTGTTGGGTCCTTGCGCTGTTTGCCTTGTTCCCTCTATGACAGTTTGACTATTTTCTCCAGCCCTTTTGCCTTCCAGAATACTGTCTCCCTCCCCCATTTGACTCAGTTTAAAGCCCTCCTGATCAAATTCTTGAGACTGTTGGCAAAAATGTTTCTTCCAACTGTTGTAAGATGCACCCCATCTCTTGCCAGAAGTCCCCCCGCATGGAAGCGCAGTCCATGATCCAAGAATCCAATTTGTTCTCGGCGACACCATCTACGGAGCCAGTTGTTTACGTCGGCTATTTTCCTCTCCCTTCTTGGACCATGACCTTCAACTGGCAGAAGAGACGAGATGACCACCTGTGCGTTCATTTCTTTCAGCTTCCTCCCCAGGGCTTCATAATCTCTTCTGATCTTGGGAAAGCTGTGCCTTGCAGTATCATTGGTTCCCACATGGACCAAAAGGAAGGGGTAATGATCCGTAGGCTTGACGAGTCTTGTCAGCCTCTCGGTCACATCACAGATCTTTGCCCCAGGGAGACAACACACCTCCCGAGTCATCTTGTCAGGCCCACATACCACTGCTTCTGTACCCCTCAGCAAGGAGTCCCCCACCACCACCTCTCTCAGGTTAAATGCTCCTCTCTCAGGTTAAATGCTCCTCTCTCAGACATATTTACTCACAAATTCATCAACACAGAAGCAGAATCCAAAGAATAGCCAGCAACAGTCCAGGTCAGCAACGGAATCTGAGGTAAAATGCCAAATCCAAGGAGTAAGAAAAATCGTCATCAAAAAGCCAAAGCAGGTTAGGTAAAACAGCGAGATCAGAAGTAGAATGCCAAAACCAAAGGGTGAGAGAAAAAAATCATCGTCAGTATCAAGCCAAGTCAAAAACCAGAGAAATCGAAAGTGAAAAACTAGCGAACAGAGGTTCCTTCAAGCTGCTAGCACAGCAGAAAGAAAGGAACTGAGGGGATTTAGGCAGGAATCCCATATAAGGGACCATTGGAATGGGCGGAGTTACCGCCAAAAATGTATCAAAGCACGTTCTGCCTAGCGATTCTAGAAGGTTCTGATGCTCTGCGCAGGCGCAGGAGTAACCCAACTGTGTGATTCACAGACACCATGAAGAAGATTATTGATATTAATTTGGGGAATTAATATATTCACCTTGGCTATGCTAGAGGGGGTGACAGATAGCAGAGTCTTTCGACTTATGTCTAGTGGTAATCAGGAGGAGACATTAAGCTAGATAGCACAATAATTGATCTTTCTTAAGGAAATAATAAAATTCACACAGACACCCTCAGGCTTCAAGCATTCACACAAGGTTAGCGAATTAAGTAGGAAGTATTGGGATAGAGGAGGGAGATTGTTTACAGGTGATACTGTACCAATCTGAGGAGATGAGGTAGCAGAAGAAACGAGCAGAATGGGGGTCCCGAAGCCGGAACGGTGACACAGTCTGACATGGAGTAGGTAGGAGGGTGAACTGTGTGCACTTGACTGAGGTTTTGGAAGGGTTTTTGTTGTGAATAACTGCCTTCAAGGGATGGTATTTAGAGGGAAGACAATATGTCTCTGAGTTGCTCAGGGAAAGACACTCCAGATATGCTACTAGTTTTTAATGTGCTGATACTTTGTAACTGAATAGAGGAAGCAACCTTCTTTGTTTGGGGAAGGGTAGAGGCATAAGGGTTTGGTTCAGCTTTGAGTATTCCAGCTTTGGTTGATAGGATTAGCCAGGTGTTTGGATACATAGTTACCTTGCAAATTAACAGTTCTTTGGAATTTGGGCAGCCCCTCCTTAAGTGCATACCTGACTGAGAATGTTTGCCTTTGAGATTCCTGGTTGTGGAACTTCCCAGGTTTAACGGCCACACTACAGGGAAGGCCACATTTGACCTAAGTATTAAATATTACCAGATTATTATAGTTATGGGGCAGGGGGTGTCAGGGTAGGTAACGCTCCCTAGGAATGAAATGAAGAATTCAAGGATATTCCATGGGGTGTACCTCTGTGCAATGCTGAAGGCAAACTTTTCGAGTCTAAATTCACCATGAAATGGCAATAATCGTAGCTGCTGGGTTTGTGATAGTTCTTGCTCTTGCTACTTTGTTTCACATATCTGAAAGTACAGAGTAGGATGTTGCAAGAGTTGGTTTGGGAGAAACAAGAAGGAGAGATAACAGTCTTTCTCTGCCTATCCCTGATATTTGACAGAAGGAACTTCAAATGTAATCCTTGGGGACTATTCTAAAATCAGGGCAACACAGGCCAAAAGTACAGAGCAAGGCTCTCAAAAGGTTAAACTACTTCCCTTCTGTAGGGAAGATGCAGCCTCTTAAAAACCGCTTCCCTAAGTACCTAATGTGCTTGCCCAAGAGAGTTAGCTACTTGAAGCAGAGTCCATTCCCCCTTGCTCCAAATACACTTGGGAAAGCCTTTCAATTCTTTTCAGACACTACCATTTTATAGTCCCCCTTCTCTAATAGTATCACCTGAAGTAGACTGGATGGTAGTATTGGTCCTGTGATGTACAGAAACAGTCTTATTCTCACATGAATAGTTTCTGATGGTAGTGATATTGACACTTGTCTAACAACTTCATTATTAAGTTATACTGAGGAGAGTTTTGGGAAACAATCACTACCAAAAAGTTTAGGGCCAGTAGTATTATACCTATTATACAATACCTATTATACAATACCAATGGACTGTACATTTGTTTTATATGCATTTCAAATCCAATACAATGTAATATAGAAGTTTCTCTCTGTACTGAGTGCATTTTATCATTGCTAGTTTAAATATATATATATATATATATATATATATATATGCACTAGCTGGTACGCTTTGAGAGGAACGTAGCAAGTAAAGCCTGGATAAGATTAAAAGATTAAGATTAAAAGGATCTGAAAAATCATTTTCCCACTAAAAGTATCACATAAGAAGGTATATTGCATTTCACCAACACAAATGAAAACATCAAAACAGGCATTGATTTTCCTGATGGTCACATTGTCAATTTGATTTGGTTTGTTACCTGCCAAACCATTTTCTCGCTTTGTAGCCCTTGAATAAAAGAAAGAGGTGAAGGATTGCTGATAGGACAGAGACTGAGCCATTCATTATGTTTCTAATTGGAACAGGACTTTGGATTCACCTCCAAGGCAGAATCGAAAAATTTATCAAAGCACCATGGGTGGCAGTGAACAGAAATTTGCTTCCTGACAAGCAGTATCTAGCTGTTTTAAGACTGACACTTCCACATGCAGTTTTGAGATTAGAGTGCAACAGGAGCAAACACTTGTAGATGGCAACCTTTGTTGTTGGGGAAGAAATGGGCTATCAGATCTGAAGCATGCTGTGATAACAAGATGTCTCCCCAATGTTTCCGTTTACCTGCCAGGCATCCTCCCTTTTTGGAGAAGTAGCTGTTTTAACTGAAAGAGGAGGGGGCATTTGTTTTCTTCCTGGCTGCCAATGCACTACATTCTGAAGCTTATAACACTGCGTGTTTCCCCTTGGGTCCATAGTAAATGTGAATTGTCTTTATCCAAGTGCCTAACAAATCATTGTCACAGAGCAACAGCCGACCTTTCTTTTCAATCTATGCACTTTTCAGGAGTTATAAATCAGTTGACTTTCAAGCTCAATGAGTTGGCATATGCCCTGGTTTGAAGAACAGATGGAGGCTTGGGGGGAAATTGTTTCTGCAGGCTTGCTACAAGCAGCACAGCTCTATAAAAGTGAACCATTCACACTAATTTCTCACATAAATTATACAAGCAGAGAGCACTAGCCCATTCAGCAGAAAAAAAACCCCTTTCATCTAGGTTTCAGAGGTCATTTAACAAATTTAAATCAAAGTTATTTCTGATACATGAGTAGGTTTTGAGTCCATACAGTTTCAAAAAAAATTACAATGTACATCAAACAAAAGGATGGCTTTTAAGAAAGAAAACCATAGAATCAGTTTCTAAAACACTGCATGTTCCCTAGTTTCCCAAGTAACAACACAGACATATTAATAATTGAGATATTAATATTCTGTACCACAAGAATCAAGCAAACTATCATTTCTCTTTATAGAGGTCTTTTTTTTTTTTTTTACTCCTCCTAATGGTTGAAATTCAAATAGTAGTGGGGGTCTATTAGTAAAAGAAAAAGAAATCTAGGGCATTTCCAAGGCAACATCTTTTATTCGTTAGGAGAAACAAATTATACAGATATTAAATCAATGCACATGTCACTATTTTAACAAACAGGATACTTTACTTAAAGGAGTAGGAAAGACATTTCTTCAAATGCTTTGAATTACAATTATAAAAACAATGGAAAAAAACAGCAGTGTGTTGCAATCAAATGAAACTGTTAAAAATTGAGAAACATCTATGAGCCTCAAATACCAAAAACAATTATGGCACAGTAAATAGTAAGTTCTTCTCGCTCCCCCCCCCCCAGCAAAGTTTGCTCTGATCGTTAGTGTCAAACATAGGTAGCCAAATAATTACTTTGAATCCTGTGGTTTTATATATATATATATATATATATATATATGTGTGTGTGTGTGTGTGTGTGTGTGTTCATTTGAGTATATTACTCCATCTTTCTTTCTACAAATAATACCAACCACCATCTATGCAGCCAGTATCTATTCCCATCTTAGTAACTGCCTTGATTTTGAAATTAATCCCACATATTTCTATAACTTTATGTTTGCTTTCTTAGTTAAATAATAGATCACAGTGAAACTGAAGAAATCATTTTATCTGGAATGAGCTCAGTAGTAACTACAGGTGGGAGTGTAAACATACTTTTTAAACACAAGAAATGTGAATACCACTTTTCAGCTGTATTACCTTGAATAATACACTTTATCACCAGGGCCATTTCTACCATACAAGTGATCTAAGATGGGATATTTAGATGGGATAGTTGACTAACCTGGTATGGTCCAGTCTCAGACTAGCCTTGTTCCATTTCCGCACTTGTGGCAGTGCTGTGGAGTGGGATGCGGACCATTACAGAGAATGCAAGATCTGTGTCTGTTCTATACAGTGCATATGATCCCACCCCAAGGAGACACTGCTGTTATTACAAGTTTGGTGTTCTGTACAGCATGCAAGTGTACAGGGTCATTTATCTTGGATTTGTATTAAAAATACATTCCTTTTCATTTTTTGCATGTCTAATCATTCACAGCCAGCTTGTTTGAGATGTTAAGGATAGTCAGTGCTGAACTACCAATTTCATGTCAAGTAAACACACCACTTGGGCTAAACCCATTTTAATTCATGATCTTCAAGGGAAGGGCATTTTCACTGGGACTGCAGCATGCCTTGCCAAAACTCCCATGAAGGTGCTATTAGCCACAGGGGGGAAAGCTCTCCTGGAGGAAACTGGAGCTTTTCTCTTGAGGCCAACAGTAGTGTGACAAGATGGGTAAGATTTTTTTCAGTACTATGGTAGTGGATGAAAACCCTTCCCACCCAGAGAGATCCCACTGCCAAAGGGGTCAAAAGTCAGATTCTGCTTAGAATGGGCATTTACATGGCTTAGGACTGGGACAGAAACTGTCTGGGCTGTAAAGCTAAACTGTATTATATCTAATCTGGCATCTACAGAAAAAGGAAATACCTTGAGTAGTTTGATACCTTGATGCAACTTAAAAGTTACCATGAGGCACCTCATTGAGGAGCTCTCTGGCTCACACAAAAACTGACCAATTAAAAATGGAAATTGTTGATACTGCTCTGATAGTTAGAGACAAAGCTTTGTGTCCCTTTTAAAGGGCTGAATCTGTTCTCCTCTCCTCAGGATTCTTCAGAGTATCCTTTCCATCTTTGACATATATGAAAGAAGAGACAAGAACTGAAACAGGGACCTCCACCAATGTGATTTGTAGTTTTTATATAATAGGCTTGGGTAAGTTATATATATTTTTAAGAGTTATGGAATTTGGACATACTGTAGCAGGTTTAGACCACTCTTCTCAGACAACCTTCATGAGATCTGCAGGAAAAGGAACCTCTGAAGAAGGGCCAGACGTAGGCGAGAGTCACTCTTGGCCGGTTTCAAATCAGGATCTTCAGATTGGGACTGATTGGGGAGCATGACAAATCAAAGATCTTAATAGCTTTGTGAAGTAAAACCCCAAAGTTCTCAGCATGAAAGAGTCTGGCTGAAAACGGTATCCCTGAAGTTGGATCATCCTCTCCTAACACTCACAAAGTAGGCAGAAGACCAAATAACTAGAGCACTCTTTGTCCATGGAATGTGCCAGGCAAGTGAACTTCCTTTTCTTTTTATAAATGGAGACTGTGAAATCCAGCATCTGCTGGTCTCTTAGTCTGTGCCTTTGGATTTTTACACAAAATGGCTGCCACATCTACATCTGAGGAAAAGAAGGGAAGATGAAGAAGACTCTCTCCATCTAGGAGAACTGCGGCGAGTAGCCCTCTGTTCAGGAGCCATCAAAGAGAATTGTGATGTGGGTGTAGAGAAGGGTGGGAACAGTCTGGGCTTCAGATCAGGCTGTAATTTCTTATAACCATCCTGACCCAATTGCAGAAATCCAGATGGAGGATTTGCCCAGCCACTACAGGAGGGGAGTCATGGATGTTACTCACCCCTGCAAAGCCGTACTCGCACCACATCCCTAGGCCCAGTCCGAACCTGGCATTTGTGCCAATGGGTGCCTTGGTCCCAGATGGAGGGATCTCCCTCCTCCGGCCATTATAATTCCCCCCCTGCAACCACTACACTACTAGGTCTTGGATGCACTAAGCCCTGTGGAATCAGTGGGAAGGAACAAGTCCCGTGACATCCCAGGGCTATCATCCTCATGGCTGCTCTGAGAGGCCATGGTGAATCCACAAGACAGTCACTTGCTCCTAGCTTTAACCAAGGAAAGGAGAAACAGAGAGCAATGATGAGTAAGGAGGAAAGTTCTATTTTTTATAAGTGAGAAATTAAGGAAAAAGAAATTAAGAAGCAAAGTGAGAGCAAGAGACTAGCCTACACAGAGCAGAGGCAGGCAGTAGACTGATTGCCTCATGGGTTGTTCCTCCTGATGGCTAAATCCACAAAGGTCTTCTTGCCTATCAGAGCAAACAGGAGGAACAAACCACTACATGATGTTTTCCCTCCACTGCTGAAAAATAAGTCCTAGGTCTTGTCCACACTATTAAAAACCCTGAATCCCCCTGCCAATTTCCCTGAATCTATGGCAATCAGGCCCCACAATGTACATCCTTTTCCCTGAATCTGGGGCGATCAGGCAACACAACACATGGCCCAGATTAAGGGCATTTCAGGTGTATTTTACCTTGGGGCAGAGTATATTGGATTTGGGGTATTCTCCACACCACCACGGCAACCATTTTAAAGCTCAGCAGGCAAGTTCCCAGCTGAAGAGAGAGATTTTCTCCCTTTCCTTGGCTTGGCAATGCTACTTTTCCCCACTCTTTGCTTGCCCATTGCTTGCTTCATTTCCAGCCAAAGGGAGAGGTTTTCTCCCTTCCCCTGGCTTGGCACAGCTGCTTCCACCTGCTCACCTGTCACTTGCTTCAAGCACCTCCATAACTTGCTTCAAGTGCTTCTTCCTGTGATGGTGGGGCTGGCCAGGCATTCGGACCTCAGAGAGAGACTAGCACTGGGGCTTTGCCTATGGAATGATGAAGTGGTGCCAAGGAGGGAGAGAAATGGTGGTGCCTCAGGCCGCACTTGTCCTTTCTCTCCTCCCCACCCCCTAAATCCAGTGCAGATGGATTGTTCACACTGCAAGTTTTCTAAAACATAGATTAAGGGGGTATTCCCTGAGTTTGGTGTGGATAGGGCTGTACATCACATGGCATTATTGCACAAGGTTTGGAGGGAAACATTGTATGTCATGTGGCATTATAAGGCCAGATTTGGAGGTGGGGGAATTTGGGGTTTTTCACTATTGTAGACAAGCCAGTAGTTACAGGATGAAACTGAGCAAGTCCACTTACACATGCTGGAGCTTTGTTTCAGTTGGAAAGTGAGTCGAAGAATTCAGCTAAAGAAACCACAGAATTGCTACTGCTTTCCAGAAAAAGTGTGTGTCTGTGTATTAGTACTATGGTTAGGATGTTTTGAGGAAATTATCAGGGACAATGACATTTTTTTAAAAAAGCAAGCTATTTAATAGTTAAATGTGCTAGGGGGCATATAAATTTGATTAAAATGTGTCAATCTTTTTTCATGACACAAAATGCTACCCCCCACACACCATATATTCATTTCAGTAGTTTTAAAGTTCTTTTCTTTTGGAAACAAGATTCATAAAGAAACTGTACAGCAACAGCGGGGAATAATGATCGACAAATCCATAAATAGCGATTTAATTGATCACACACTAAAGTACTTACGAAAATTAAAAAATTGATTAGAAACACTTTAGTTTGAACTAAATGGAAGAATATGCACTTTGGCACTGAAATAAATGCTGTATTTAAACCATATTGGGTCAGTTGGGTATTAGATTCTGGCACATCAATAAAAGTTTGGAATGAGGCCGAGATTCCTCTCCCCCCATGATAGTAAAAGGCCTGCTGAATCAGCACAGAATGAACTGTTGACAAAGAAGAACATTTGCCTGCATACATCCTTTTCTCAGAGCCAGAGACATCAGCGTCCCACCACCACCTTAACTGAAAAGACTTATACAGCCTGGCTATTGTTGTAGCAAGAACCTGTTGCGTCCATGTTTATCCCTTTACAAACATTTCTACAAGACACAGATTATAGTTGAAAACACACCTGAGAAAAACTTGAGTTTTTTGCTTCTTCTTCCCTTTACCTAATCCACACTTCTCCAGTTCAGCCCCAACGCTGTTTACTGATGTCTTATATTGTGTTTTTAAATTATTTTTCAATGCTTTACTTGAATTACTTTTTAAAATAAAATAGTTTTTATTTATTTGAATGTGATTTGAATGTGTGACTTGCCCAAGGTCACCCAGTGGGTTTCCATGGCTGAGTGGCGATTTGAACCCTGGTACCCTGAGTCCTAGTCCAATGCTCAGTCAAGCCACTACACCATGTTCACTCTGTATGCGTGTGTGTAGAGAGAGTGAGTGAGTGCAGGAAGGTCAGCCTGTAACACTGCATCAGAAAATCAGGTTTTGGTGATTTTACCAGTACAAGACACTGCCTTAAAATGTTCATATTTAGATTGTAAAAGACTGTAAGCAGTTGTGGAGGGCCATGATGGGGGAAGGGGGAAAGAAGGGGCAGGAGGGATTGTACCTCACCCCCTTCCCCCAGGAGAGCTCCAGTTATGACAGGCCATGGTAGGGGAGAAGGGAGGGGAAGGAGGGATCTTGTCCTCCACCACCACCTTCCCTCAAGAGAGCTCCAGTTGCAGTGTGGCCATGGCGGGGGCAAAGAGGTAAGGGAGGGGAAAGGAGTGATTGTGCCTTGCCCCTTTCCCTCGGGTGGACTCCAGTCATGGATGGGCCATGGTGGGGGCGAAGGCAAAAGAGAGGGAGTAATGTCTGGCTTTTCTTCGCAAACGAAGATTCAGGAAGGACACATCCCGTGCTTTCTGCAAGCACGCTGATGACTAAAAAGGCCAATCCGAGATAAACAAGTCCGGTTGCAAAAAGCACAGCAGAAGGTCTCCTTGGGTGATGTTTTTGGGTTGTGATTCTTTCTCGTTGTCGTTTCTCTTCAAGACTTGTTCGGCGTGAATTCTCAAATAAGGCTGCAGCATTGTGGATAGTGCATCTCCATGCCTCACAATGTGAGGCCAGGGCGGACCACTGTTGGTGATCAATTTGGCCGAGCCTGAGATGTTGTTTCAGGGAGTCTTTGTATCACTTTTTTGGAGTACCCCTCTTACGCTGACCCGTGGCGAGTTCACCGTAGAGTAGTATTTTTGGGAGGCGATGGTCCTCCATCCTAGAAACGTGCCCTGCCCAGCGCAGCTGTGTTCTCAATATCATGCCCTCAGTGCTGGTGATCCCTGCTTGCTCAAGGACAGCAAGCTTCGTCACATAGTCAGTCCAGTGTATATTTAGGATTGTGCGTAGACAGCGCTGATGAAAGCGCTTGAGGAGTCGTAGGTGGTGGCGATAGGTGACCCATGTTTCAGATCCATAAAGGAGGATAGACAGTACAATGGCTCTATACACACTGATTTTTGTGCTTTGCCTCAGGTGTTTATTGCTCCAGACTCTTTTGTGAAGTCTTCCAAATGCACTATATGCCTTTGCTAATCTGTGACCGATCTCTTTGTCAATCTTGGCATCTGAGGAGATGATGCCAGGTAGGTGAACTGCTGAACGGACTTGAGCACAGATTTGCCGACGGCAATGTGGGGATGGAGGTGTTCGTCCTGTGGTGCAGGCTGGTAAAGAACTTCTTTTTTTAAAAAAAATATATATAGTTATTTTCAAATAAATCAGAATTTCTTTTCGTAATCCAAAGTCCTAAATATCTTACTTTCTTTTCAGTTTTGCACCCCGATTTAGCCATTAAGGTCTGCTTTGTTCATATTTTTTGTTAAGAAAGGTGATTTATCCTTGTTAATCTTAAATCCTGATAACTGTCCAAAGTCATTTATAATTTTCAAAGTTTGATCTATACCCTCTATCAGATTTTCTAAGAAGATGACTAAATCATCCACAAAAGCTCGGAGTTTAAAGTTTTTACCTCTCACTTTGACTCTCTGTATATTTCTATTGTTTCTTATGTTCCTATTTAGGACTTCCAATACTATTATAAATAATAAGGCCGATAAAGGGCACCCTTGTCTGGTGCCTTTATTAACTTCAATTGGTTTTGATCTTTCTCCATTAATGATGAATTGTGCATATTGATTTTGGTATATCTTTTCTACATTCTTAATGAATTTCCCTCCTAAATCCATATTTTCCATTACCTTGAAAAGGAAGTCCCACCGGAAGTTATCGAAAGCTTTTTCTGCGTCCAGGAAAAGCATAGCTAATTTTCTTTCATTGTGAACCTCAAAGTACTCTATTATATCTAGAATCAATCTTGTGTTGTTCTTAATCTGTCTATTTGGAATAAAACCATTTTGGTCTTCTTGTGTTATTTCAGATAATACCCTTTTCAATCTATCTGCCAAAATCATTGTGAATATCTTATAATCTGTATTAAGTAAGGAGATGGGTCTATAATTTGCCACCACGCTCCTATCCTTGCCTTCTTTTGGAATCAAAACTACATTTGCTAATGTCCACGTTTCTGTTATGGCCTTATCCTCTATTTCTTTAAATGTTTTATGTAGTGGGTTTATTATTTCTTCTTCTAGTAGTTTATAAAAGATCACTGAAAAGCCATCAGGTCCTGGTGATTTATTTAATCTTAATTATCTGACAGCTGTAGATATCTCTGCTATTGTAATAGGTTACAATCTTTGTTTTTGTTCTGTAGTTATCTTCATTATATCCTGTTGTTTTAAGTAGTTTTCCATCAGTTCTTCCCTTTCTCTGCCCTTTGGTTTTTCTGCAAACAGTTGCTTATAGTATTCGTGAAATGTGTCTATTATTTCCTTTTGATTTGTTAATATTTTATCCTTCTTGTTTATTTTTACAATTAAGCTCTTATCTAATTCCTTTTTCACTTTATATGAAAGCCAATTTCCTGATTTGTTACATTGCTTAAAGTTTCTGTTTGATTTTTTTCAGCTTCCATTCTAAAGTTGCCAAATCTTCCATGTTGATTTGTTTTTGTATGAGTTTAATTTGTCGCATTATATTTTCCCTAAAAGGATGTTCTCTTAATTCTTTTTCTTTTTCTTCTAATTGTTTAGTAAGGTATTTCATTCTTTCAGATTTTGTTTTTTTGACCTCCACACCTCTCTTGATCAGTAATCCATGAATGACAGCCTTACTCACATCCCAAAGTGTCCTCATTTGGCATTCCCCATTCATGTTTTCTTTAAAGTAAAATTTTATGTCTTCTTTTAATCTATTTAGAAATTTTTCGTCTCTCAACAAACCCTCATTCAATCTCCAGCAACCTGCTTTTTTATGGACTTCTATCGAGATCTGAATTGGATTATGATCAGAGCCAGTATTCTTCAATTTTTGTGATGGATGGCACAAGATTTCTAGTTGTGAATATTAAATCTATTCTGGACATTGTTTTAAATCTGTTGGAGAAGAAGGTAAACCCCTTCTCCTTCCCATATTTAGCTGTCCATATGTCTTCTAAGTTCAAATCTGTCTTCATTTCAAAGAAGCTCATTGGTAATTTTCCTTGAGATTTTAAACACTTCATTGTTCTATCATTTTTTGGATCTAGGACTCCATTGAAATCTCCAATAATTATGATGTTTTCTTTATCAAAAGTTTCTATTCTCTCCAGAAGCTCTTTGAAAAATTTTCCTTGATTAGTGTTAAGAGCATATATACCTACAACCAATATTTTTTTTCCTTGCAGGGATAATTCTATTCCTATCATTTGTCCTTCTTTATCTTTAAACCTTTCCTGGGTTAGATATCTATTGCTTTTTTGTTGCTTATTGTAGTGTAGAAAAGATTTCTCAATTTTGAATTCTTCAAAAATCTTATGTCTTTTTCTTTAATTCTAGTTTCTTGAATGCAGACTATATCTGATTTTAGTCTTTCCAATTGATGCATTATTTGTTTGCGCTTAAATACAGAGTTAAGTCTTTTTATATTCCAAGATGTTATTTTAAAAGTCATCTTCTAAAGTTTCTGTAGGGTTTCCTTCTTCTTCGGGTTTTTCTTCTTCATCTCCACTCTGGTTCTCTGATTCTTCCACTTCTAAGTTGGTTTCTTCTTCCTCTTTCTCGCTCATATCATCTTCTCTTTGTTGCTCTTTATCTTGTTTTTCTATTTCTATTTCGTCCTTTATTTCCTCTGTTTCCACTTCTGTTGCTTTTCCCTTTAGGTTGTTTTTCCCTTATCTCCTTCCCGTTTCCCTTCTCATATTTCTTACAAAATTCCTTTGCCTTCTCTATGGAGTTAATTTTATATCTTTTCTGTCTGTACGTAAAGGATATACCTTCTATTCATTCCCATTTGTAGTTTATACCCATTTTTATTAATAATTGAGTGATAAATTTATATTCCTTTCTCTTTTTCAAAATGGTTGATGGTACATCTTTGAAGATCTTCACTTCATCTCCATTTATTGTCAGTTTGTTCTCATAACTTCACTGTATAATTAAATCTCTCAACTTAGTTCTCGTAAACGCAATAACAATATCTCTAGGCAATTTTTTATCCTTTGATATCGTCGAGTTGACTCTAAATAATTTATCATGTTCTAATTCCAATTGTCCTTCATCATATCCAATGAACTTTGCCAATGGCGCTGTTATTCTTTCAACTAAGTCTTCATTTATTTTTTCTGAAATTCCTCTAAACTTAACACATTTTCCCCTGTATCTCAATTCTTGATTCAAGATTTGCCATTCTTCCATTTCTTGCTTCTCTTTCAGATTTTTTGCTATCTCCTCTGTTTTCTTCGATTTTTCTTTCAATATGTTGATTTCCCCTTTCATTTCCTCTATTTCTTTATGGATCTTATCTATTTTTTCCCCAACATCTCCATTTCTTTCTTATTGTCCATCTTTATCTCTTTCCTCAATTCTTTAAGTTCTCCCCGTATCTCCTGTTTAAAATTTTTCAATTCCATTTTCAAATCTTCAATGATCAAAGAGTGTAATTCTGATATTTTAAGGTTTCTATTGATCCTCTCCTTGTTACCACCTGTGTTTGTGTTACTGCTTTTCTAGTTCCTGAAGCCATCATTTAGTTTATTCTAGACAATTAATAGGTTCTGTATCTTAATTTTAATTCTCAATCAATTTGTTTTGTTGTTTATTTTATATAAATATAAATATTTTGTCTTCTTAATCTGTCTTTGTTATGTTTAAAGCCCTTTCTGTTTTTCTGAGCTACAATGAGTTGTTTGCAGGCTTTCTAATATAGTAGTGCACACACCATATACGTATATACCACCAAATTACATAGCATTAGTCTAACAGTTTCAGAGAGAAATCCAAATATATTCCCCCATTAATGTATATTTCTGTATATCCATAAATTCTGATACTTATTTCTGAAAGGAAGAAGGCAAAAATTGTTAATGTCAATGAATACTATATAAACTGGTTACAATATTTGGTAAATCCTTTTAAATTTCACAGTTTAACTAACAAGTTCATCAAATTAGCTTTTTAATAAACAGAAAAAAGGGGGAAAAGATTAAAAAAATCTCTTTCCCCTCCTCCTTCCTTCCTTTCCCCCTTTTCCTTTTTTCTTTCCTTTCTTTTTTTTAACCAATAAACCAAGATATTGAATTAAATAATATGTTCCCAATCTCAAGCCTCAATCTTCAGTCTCAATCTCCTCAATTCGATCTCGAGTCCTATGTTATGGATCTCCTATTGTTGGTAGATGTTGACAAATTTCAAATCACCGACTTATCCACTTAATCAGTATGCAGTATCTCAAGACAGCTTCAGATCTGTATTGTTTTTAAATCTGCTTGTTTTGTCTTTATTGTAGCTTAAGTGTTGATAATATTGTAGTCATATTGTCCATGGATTATAATGTCTCTAAATGTCTGTTTAATTCAGTCCAAAATTAACCAATTTTCCTTCTAGATGAGATTTAATTCAACTTTCAGCTTTAATATTTCACAGTCCTTTCTCTTTCAACTGCAGAGCCTTTGTGTAAAATCTTATTATAGTCCCCTCCCCACTTTTCCTCAATCCAGTCAATCCACTATCAGTTTATATCAACCAGTCCTGTGTTCTTCCTGTATTCTTATATACTTTTCAGCAGGTCGAATCCACTATCCAAAATCCAAAATACTAGCAGTAATATCTTCCACAATATCTTCCACGATATCTACAATGTCTTCCCACAATATCTTTAAGAGTCCATATAGTACTAGTAGACTACTAGTACTAGTATTCTATATAGTTGTTTACGAAATATCAATGACCAATGTAAGACAACAACAAGCAGCAGAATATACTGTCTTAGATTTTATATGCAGTAAATTCTTCTTGATTAGGGGTCAAACAATCACAGCTGTTTCTTATTTTAGAGGTAAACAGTCAAAACACCTCCTTTTCCCCCCTCACTTCTCAGCCACGCTGCAGTTCTCAAATTCGTCGAAGTAAAAAAAAAAAAAACCTAAATCGTTCCAAACAAACCCTCTTGGGCCCTCTTCCAATCTTCCAATTTCAAAAATGAAAATAAAAAGAAAAGCTCTAGTGTTCTTATTGATAAAAGAGCAAACTCCAAAGTTCCAGAAAAAAAGAAAAAAAGGAATCTCTTGCCATTTGGTCCCAGCTCCCAACGCACCCTCTTGTGGGTGGCTTCTATACTGGCGCAGGTAGGCTCTTCGTTCCCCGATCCATCCCCCAAGTGCTCGGATCTCCGTCCTGAACTCAGGGGTGGTGGTGGACTGGGAACCTCTTCGAGCTCTTCCTTATCCCCCAAAGCTTATCCCAAAGCTGGGGGGGTGCTCCGTGATAATAATAGCACAAAACGCCAGAATAGTCGATCGCTTGGGACGGAGCGTCCTTCCCTTGCAACCTCGCTTCGCCGAGCAGAAACCGGAAGTCATGAGCAGGTTTTTCTCATAAAGCCTCAGAGATTTCCTTTCAGCTCACTGCTGGGTATACGATGGTGGTGGTAAGTCCCTCTCTTCTTCATCATCCTTATCAGAATTGGCAGGACTCTCTGCTGGGACTGATGCCAATCCACTTGGACCAGGCTCTTCCTCTGCTCGAGCCTCTAGGTTGGCAGGGTTCTCTCCTGGCACAGGTGTAGATAAACCTGTGCCAGGTTCCCTAGGGCCGTTCCCTGCCATGTCCTTCTCCTCCTTTGATTCTGTACCCTCATCAGGCTCACGGGGCATGACAGGATTTTGCTTTCACCTCCCTTCCCTCGGGAGACCTCCGGTTTTGGTGGGGCCATGGTGGGGGCAATGGGGGAAGGGAGGGGGAAGGAGGGATTGCACCTTTCCTCTTTCCCCCCGAAGGGCTCCTGCAGCAGCGGCAGGGTGGTAGTGGTGCATGGCGTTCGCTATTATCTATCTGTGCGAGCCCACAGAACCAATCCCCTGCGGATACAGGGGTACTACTGTACTACTATTGCTCCCCCCCATCACAATCTCTTGAGGAACTCCTAGCAACCTCTTGGGGAACCCTGGTTGAGAAACACTGATATAGATTAAAACAAAACAAAAACAATGTGAATACAAATGTTTTAAAATACAATTTTAAAAACAATCCAGTAAAAACATTAATTTGAACATTTTAAAACATTTAGATAACAGCGTACATAAAGTATAAATTCCTACATGGAAGTAAAGTTGTTATGGGGAGTCCTGCCAGTCCCATGCCCTTGGGACAAAATAAGACAATGTCAAAGGAACTATTGTAACTGCATACAGTATTCAGATACCTCACACTATAAAGAGCTGGAAAATGAGCCACTGAAAACTGATGGTCATTATAGCTCCATATTTTATAGAACAATTGCAGTTTTTCAGAGCAAGTCTCATAAGCATTACACTTGGTTGTATACAATACTTTGTACTAAACATTCTGAATTCTACTTGTGATTTCATACAAAGTTTCAGATTAAAACCTTGATATCATCATTCATAATATGAAAATTTGAAGCAAGATATACAATGTGATTTTCAGATATTCTTACAGCTATCTACTACTGGACATTCATTTTTGTAATAAAATTGCTGAGCTTCATCACTTTCAAAGCAAATCTTTTCCTGTTCTTACTCTGTTATCAATATTAGACATAAATATTAACTGGATCACTGCTCAAGCCCAACTAGGAGCAGGACCAAATGCATTTGTTAGTTTTGATTGCAAATTTGCAGATAGGTGTAAATGTATGCTATTTTTTCTAATGGGCCAAGATACTTAATATCATCATCATCATGCTTTAAGACTCTTATTTGTTCACATTTTAACAAAACTCTGGTAGTTTAAATTAAAAATATTTCCAGCATTGTGGCCTACTCATATGGCCAAACAAGGGAGCGTGCCCACTCACCCCCCACTCCCATACACACAATGGTTAATTCTTGGGAATTTTTTTTTAGTTTAGAGATATGGTCAAATAATAAACAAACAAGAAAAGTCATTTTTTTAACAAAAATAATTAAATAGAAAGAGCAGGTTAAAGATCAGCATGCATTTTTCAAATTAAATTTAAAAGCCTGTTCTAGTTACTTAAAAGATTGGCAAGTTTTACAAATAACATCACTGAGCCTTTTAGAGAGAAACACTGCTGCATTAGAATGAAGTCATTAGGCAATACATTTATTTTGAAGCCAATTAACCTTTTGTCAGAGATGTCGGAACCATAATGGTTTCAGCAGTGGAGGTCAGCCTCTAACAGGGGCACGTATGACAGCGATTACGCTGTCTGACATATGCTGCAGACTGGGAGTGCAGCCGTGGAATGAGAATCTGCCTTCGTTTGTATTCTACTCTGCATTTCAAGGGAGCAGACAATCTTGACCTATCCATTTAGGTAATTAAAGCTTCCATTTGGAACTGTCCTGCAGGAAGGTGAAATTTGGGGGGAGATAAATGGCTGTTGCTCACTGTATCCAGCCACTTCCATCATTTGATGGACTGCCTGAAATAGACTGGGTTGCCAGGTCCTCATAAAAATAGAGATGAATTGAGCAGGAGACAATTCTCTAAGGCAAAGCAACTCTGTCATCTTCCTTTTTGCAGCATATAATTTAATTGTTAGCCAAGGTAGATGGCTGACTCAGGAGGCCACTCTCTAACTGCTCCCCCACTATCTTCTATTTGATAAGAAATTACTCCACTTTATTTACTTACAAGCCAACATTTTTGGCAATGAGAGATGTCACTTCAATAAGCACAGCTGGCTGTCACAGCTGCGCCCTGACTTACCTTCCAGGCTATTTTGTTTCCTTTTGTATCATGCTTAATGGCAATTGGGAAGTCACCTCGCTCATAAAACTTGCGAAAGGCTGTGGGCTTTGTTGCTCTTTCTTTAAATGCTCCAGCTGCTGGAGGACCTTTCACCTAAAATAACATTAACATTAATAATCATTTTAAAACCCCTCATGCAAAACATGCTCATACCAAGAAATACATTTTTTATTAAATTAGTGATTTAATTGAAGTGGCTCAGAGACCAGAGTGCTATGCCTGTCATACAATGGCATTGATATGCATGTTCCCTATGGTACACTATATTTGTGTCTGGCATTTATCTGACAGAGAAAATATATTTATAGGTAGTATAGGTTATTTTAAAGTAAACATTTAGGATTTTATTTGTGGTTACATTGCTTAATGTGTAATAAGGGAAAGTGCTTTTGTCTTCAAATGCCTTACTTAATATAGCATTGAAATGAAAAACGTTAACTACCAGATGTAAAATTTGTGCGTACCGTATTTAACTGCTTAATAGAATTCAATATGTTCTGAAGGCAATATATAAATGAAAGAAATCAATAGCAAAACTGCATCCCTATACACATGAATAAAGCCCAAAATATACATCACACTGTATGTTTGAAGCACTGGGAATACGCACCAGAAATCAAGTAAACTTTATAAGTTATTTCCAGTTATTTAATAAGTCTAAAGTTGTACCCCAGATGAAAACTTTTGAATTAAACAAAATAGGTTCAATCCCAAATGGTTGGAAATGTTCTAATCACCTGAATAACTAAAGTTACTGGGGCCCATTCTGTTTCTTTTTAGGGGGAACTGATGAACAAGAGAGGCTTTCAGGGCTGAAATAGGCCTTACTGAACTAAACCTCCTGTATGTACTACAATATTATGATGAGTTTCTCAGAGCACATTTTGTAATCTTGTCTATGATGAGGATACCCTTACAGATAACAATGGGCACTAATGCCACCCTTTTATCTGTAATGTGAGGACAACACAACTTTTACTCATTTTACTAGAGATACATACAAAATTGAACTAGTCCTACCCAGTCCTTTTTTATTTTCGCCCCAAACATAAAAAGAAATGGTACACAAGAAAGGTAAACTGGTTGTCAATCAGTGCCAGGTTCGAGACCTGCAATCTCAGATTTCTTCACATTTCACTGAAGAATCATACATATGTAGACTATGCCACTGGCTTTATCTTCTAAATTAAGTTTGTAAGAATTTGTGTCACTTCTAACTACTAGTGTCTTTCACAATGAACGCTTTAAAAAGGGAAATGTACAACATGAAAAAAAAATTACAGCCTCTGAGACTGACTGTTTTTTTTAAAAAAAAACATGTTGAGTGGGATCCAACATAATTGCTATGTAAATACAAACTATTTCTACATATAGAATGAGAGCTGTGTTCATGGGAAGAGTGTTTCCATGAGGTGATCTGTTAATGGAAGCTACTCCAATAATGGAGCAACTACCTTGCATCCTAACAACAATTTGTTGATTCCAGCAAAAATCCTTCAACAGTTCCTCAATACAGTTATCCCTCTGTATCCACAGATTTGGTGTTCATGGATTTAAGTATTCATGGCTTGAAAATATTCTTTAAAAAATAATAATCCAAAAAGCAAACCTTGATTTTGCCATCTTATATAAGGGACACCATTTTGCTATGCCATTGCATATAATGGAACTTGAGTATTCACAATTTGGGGGGGGGGTGTTCTGGAACCAAGCCCCAGCAAATATGAAGGCATAATTGTAGTCATCTGGACAACACTATATGAGAATAGAGAACTATTAACAGCGGTTACAAATTCTTTCCAGAACTCTTAATAGCATCCACTGGTGGCAAACCAGGAAGACTACCTGTAAATTTAGGGGTGTATATTTTTGTAAACTTTGTGCTCATTAACAAGAATGAATAACTGAATATTTTTTCTCCCTACTTTGTGAAAGTCCTAGAAAACTACAGTGTTGTTGAGGACTACTCACACTTTAGGATTTATTCTGCAAAAAACAATGTCTTTTTAAATTCAAAAAAATAATTGTTTTCTGAACATAAATGTTGTTTTCTTGAAGGAAAACATTTTATACACAGGAAACTTTCTTTCTATGCAGAAAATAATATATCTGTACAGAAAATGCCATTTTTGCTACATTGTACATAGAAATAAAGGAAGGAAGGAAACCCAAACTGTACATCTGAAGCCACTCTAACAAGATGCCCATAATTCTGTTAATTCAGCAAGCTGATGCTTGCTCTGACACCAGTCTGTAGTGGTGTTCATTTGCTAAGAATAGTGACAAAAAGTCCTGAATTCAAATCCTAGTCCCAACCAAAAGAGATCCACTGAATCAATTGCTAAATATTGTCAACACTTATTTAAATCCCATACAGTCTCTGCATTTAGGCCCTAAATACCACCAAGAAATTGAAGAAAATCTAGACGAAACAGAAGGCTGCAAGCTCCTGAAGATTAGGTTAGGGTAAACTCTTCTACAAATTAACGTGTTTTTTTCCCTTCAGAAATTACTATTTTCTCCCAAATTATGTCATAGACAAAAGGGAAATAATTTATATTGATAGGGCATAGAAGATAATTCTGAAATCTTCAGAAGGTTTTGTACACAAGTGAGGTCCTAAATATGTGCTCTAAGAAAAATAATTAATAATTATACACTTAAAAAAGATTTGATGAACCTTGTTGCAATGAACCACATGGTATCTTTTAATGGTATTTCATCTATTATTAATTACATTAAAATGAAAAGAGAAAAAAGAGAAGAATAGCAAAAGAAAAGGACGGAATGTGGATGATAAGAGAAATTTGATTTTCAAGAGTTATTTTGCATTTAAAATTTCTAAGAAATCATGGTTACCTAGCAACATCATATAAATTCACTCATCTTGCTACATACGTAAAAATAAGAAATAAGAATCTGAGACAAAGGTAAGAGATATTAAAAAGCTACTTATAAATATCTATGTTTTAAAACCATCATTGTTGCAATGGAATAATTGTTTCTTAGTAACATTCTCTTTATAATTTCTCTGGAAAAAGTAGTATAGAACTTAAAATTTAATCTTCAGTTATCACAAACACTATCAATAGACAATTAAAACTGATGTACTCTAAAGGTACTCCTGGAAGTATTTGATCATTTAAGGCCTATATTTGGTCCTTAGGAGTCAAACATATTGTCAGAACATCTGTTATAGAGAAATATGAGAAAATCAAAATAGGTCTTTTGAAAAATATTGTTCTGTCAATAACATACATAAGATATATGTAAAACAAGAAGAGATTTATAATAAAATTGATTTTCAAAGTGTTGGTTTACTTGGATCAATTAAGTCAGCTGGGATCATTTATTGGTAATTCAAGGAAAGAAAGCTTAAAATAGATGCCCATTTCTGGATATACTTAGATTAGAGTTCAGAGAAGACCCATACTTATTATTACATTTGACATACAAGAAAAAGAATGGGGAAATTATGTTCAGCACAGGTAAAAGTTAATGAACACGTTAATTTAATATATTAAAACCTGTTTAAACCTGTTAAGAAATGCAGGGTAGGAGTAAATAAGACACTGAATTATCTGACTATTGTCAACAAATTGGCCTTTGAACATTATGGGGGGGGCTAACAGGAGGAGTAAATGTTATCCATTATCTCCTGCTCTTGTAATAAAAATGCCCAGAGCAGCTTATAATATAATTATAAAACTATCTAATATAATAAGTAGAATTGCAAAACATGAACTGCATATCAGCTACAAAACTGGGGCTGGAAGAACAATGCCAAATACATGCTTTGAAGCAGAGGGGGTAATCATTATTATTACTACATGATTTATGTTGAGAACATTATTCTTCCATCTTTTGGTTTGTAACTCATACAATTTTCCTCTATTTTCATTATTTATCTGAATCAACCATTTAAAGTATTATGTCATAACACACTAATGCGCACATGTATTTGGATAAAGTTTAGCACACAGTTATTAGGAAGGGAAAGACTGAATAGGGAATACTGACAGTAGATTAAAAGCACAATCTTTTGCAAGTCTATGCAGAAGTAAGCCTCACTGAATTACACAGGCATTACTTCCAGGCCCTGGCCTCACATCGGGAGGCATGGAGACGAACTATCCACAATGCTGCAGCCTTATTTGAGAGCTCACGCTGAACAAGTCTTGAAGAGAAACGACAACACAGAAAGAATCACAACCCAGAAACATCACCCAAGGAGACCTTCTGCTGTGCTTTCTGCAACTGGACTTGTTTATCTTGGATTGGCCTTTTTAGTCATCAGCGTGCTTGCAGAAAGCATGGGATGAGTCCTTCCTGAATCTTCCTTTGCGAAGAAAAGCCAGAGAGAGAGAGAGAGAGAGGGAGGGAGGGAGGGAGAGAGAGAGACTTCCAGGTACATGTGTCTCATATACATTATAGCAAGTCTTACTGGACACAAGAAATCCTATTTTTAAGTAGAAATGCATAGCTTTGTGCTGTAAAACAGTTTACTGCTCTAAGTGTAAACTTAGAGTAATTTGTTAAGTCCATAACATTCATGAAGGAGAACACCATGGCTTGCAAGACAGCTCTTTAAGATTTGTGTAGTCTATTTGTAGTTTAAAATTATACAATGGCTAGATAACTTGTTTTATAGCTATTATTATGCATATAAATATATATAACTTGCCTTCTCAAAATCAAGTAACAAATTCTACTGATTGTAACAGGTCTACTCTAAGTAGAAATCGAATCCATCATGGCTGAGCCTGTATCACTATATACATTTGCTTCAGAGTAAATCTCATTGAACTCAGTAGAATTTACTGCTGAATAAGGATTGTGTTATATGACCCAATGAAAGTAACATCTTTATGAGTTTAACAAGTCATTCAACCTATGTCTGTGTGCAGTAAAAAGCAAAGCTCTCAGAAAGTTGTGCACAGGTTTTGGACATTGATTCAAAAGACTATGGAAGATATATTAAAAATTAAACTTGAACAGAAACTGGTAATATTTTTGCTGGACTATTAGAAGACTCGTTAGAAGAAAACTTTGGGAAGACGATTATATACATGACTACAGCAGCAATTGGAAATTACAGATTGTGAAGTCAAAGGCTTTCACGGTCGGCATCCATAGATTTTCCTTGGTTTTTTTTCCAGACTGTGAGGCCGTGTTCTGGAATATTTTCTTTCTGAGGTTTCACTTGCATCTATGGCTGGCATCCTCAGAGAATGGTTGGGTAGGTGTGTGTGTTGAGTTTATATGCTGTGAACCCCTGTTGGGAGTATATGTAAATTTGTGTAATTGAATGTTTCGTTTCTGGGTATAGAAATGCAAGGCTTGTTAGTGTCTGTTTAGCTAATAGTTGGTTGATGGGCTATTAACTGCTGGGAATCCCCCTTTCCCTGGGTGGAATTCTTTTGTAAGTGTTGAGTTTTGATTCTATTGTATTTCAAAACTGGGAGCCAGATTTTGTTTACTTTTAGGGTTTTTTCTTTCCTGTTGAAGTTGTCCAGGTGTTTGTGGATTTCAATAGCTTCTTTGTGCATTCTGACATGATAGTTGTCGGCCTGGTCTAGAATTTCTGTGTTTTCAAATAGTATTTTGTGTCCAGATTGGTTTATAACAGATGCAGGCGAAACATCAGAAAGAAAATATTCCAGAACACGGCCTCACTGCCCGGAAAAAAACCAAGGAAAATCTATAAATTACAGATTGTTCCAGCAATAGAAGAGTGGACATTAAAACCTCTTGATATTATTGAGGTGAACAAATTGACTATGTTATTAAATTACAAAACCATTGATGAATGTAAGAAGGTGCAGAAGACTATTATGATAGTTTATTTGAAGAAAACTAATGGTAACATAAAATTGCAATATGTGATAACTTTTGAATTTATTAACAAGCAGGTGATGGAAAAGATTATATCCAATTATTTTACCTGAAATACATATGACCATGTAATCTTTTTAAGCTGAAAAATAGAGAATTGTTACATAACATAACTGGTAACAGTATTTTTAATTTGATAAGGTTTGAACTTTAAGGGAATTTTAGAACACTAGCTATATACCCGGTGTAGCATACAATGTTCCCCCTGCCACCCTTCCCAAGCCCCCTACATGAGCTCACACAAACACATGGGTTTGTAAAACACATGATTTTAAATCTCATATCTCAAAGAAGCACATAGTCATAGACCAATATGCTCAGGTGACATAACTAGAGGAAGAAGCAATACAACACTATGGAGTTTAACCATGCTTAATATAAGGTTTTCATACATGCATATTTTTTAAAGGTAAGAATTATACAAACGTTTGCAATATGTACTTTGGCTCCCTATTCACTATCACATGTCCCCTGCTTTTTCTGGAGTATGACTAGCTCACTTTTCTTAAACTGACTAGTACTTACATGATTTATCCATAAACATAAGGTGATGGGGTTACATGTCTTTAATGTTTGTTTGTTTTTAAATCACTAAGACATTAAATTCTGGGAAGAAAAGTGTCTCAAAATGAAAGGTACTGATTACAACCATCAGTTTCATTTGATGAATATCTTTCACTTTTAATAAATTTAAATAGGCTCACCCAGCCACAATGGGTCAGACTTTGGGAGAAAGGTGGCATATAAATGAAATGAAATGAAATAAATTTATTGCTCATATACCTATAGTCATCTTTATTAAATGGCATTTAAGATTTACTCCAGTCTAAGGAATAGTGTAATAGTGATTCAAGAGTCTGAAATCCAAAGTTTAACAAATGCTTCATAAATTCAAAGGGGCATTACTTTTAAAATGAGTTTAAATTTCTTTGGTACCTTTGATCTGCAAACTGTGTTTATTTATTTATTTATTTATTTAATTTTTTTTTTATTTATTTAGTTATTTATACCCCACTCTTCAGCCACAAGGCTATCAGAGCGGCTTACAAATTGTTTTTAAGCAATAGCTATTTACAGATCTACACTGCATTAAACAGTTTCCAATGTGTGTTAGCTAATTGCCCCCCACAAGCTGGGTACTCAATTTACCGACCTACGAAAGGGTGGAAGGCTGAGTGAACCTTGGAGCCCGCTGGAATCGAACTTGCAATGTGGTGGCTTGCAGTACTGGCATTTAACCACTGCGCCACCAGGGCTCCCTGGTTTTTAAAAATGTGTCTGATATTTCACCCATATTTACTGCATATGGCAAAAAGAGAGATTTACCAGATAACTTAGATAAGAAAATACCTTAGATAAGAAGATAAAAAAATAGGGAAAAGATACTTTAACATTTGAGTTGTGTGTGATCTTTAGCATGTTTACTAGTTAAATGAATAATTATATAGGCAACTGAAGGTCCATTACCAGAGGTACCATAACATTTCACATGAGCTTGGTTATGCCTGCAGAATACAAGAAATGTCACCATGACTGGTGTGCCAAAGGAATGCACCACCAACAAACTTGTTTTACCAGAATGGATGAAATAGGGTAGAGTTCTGGGTGAGGCACGGGCAGCACAGGGAAAGAACACCCTTCCTGAGAAACAGCTTGGAAATAATTGCTTCACATTTATTTTCTACTACTCCTAGTTTGTTGCTATATATTTTTCACTTATTTTAAAATTCATTATTTTAATGAATTTTAATGTCATTTTGAAATAACATTATTTTTGTTGCAATTCAGCATAAGAGGGGCGCTCCAAAAAAGCGATACAAAGACTCCCTGAAACAACATCTCAGGCTCGGCCAAACTGATCACCAAGAGTGGTCCTCCCTGGCCTCACATCGGGAGGCATGGAGACACACTATCCACAATGCTGCAGCCTTATTTGAGAACTCACGCCGAACAAGTCTTGAAGAGAAACGACAATGCAGAAAGAATCACAACCCAAAAACATCACCCAAGGAGACCTTCTGCTGTGCTTTCTGCAACCGGGCTTGTTTATCTCGGATTGGCCTTTTTAGTCATCAGTGTGCTTGCAGAAAGCGCAGGATGAGTCCTTCCTGAATCTTTGTTTGCAAAGAAAAGCCAGAGAGAGAGAGAGAGAGAGAGAGAGAGAGAGAGAGACTGTTTTACTTTATTTCATTATTGTCCATTTGTCATCATTTTAAATGTTTTTAATGTAATCGTTTACCAATTTAAGGAACTACTGATTTCATTAATTTCCTTTAAACATCTAATTCACATCAAATTAAGTTTACATAATCATTTTAGCAGATTAGGACTATACCATTATTACAAATCTCTGTCTAGGGATAAGGGAGAAATTTGTATGATTCTAATTTTAATACAAACCATCCCAAAACTGCATTTCCCAATCAAATATGTAAACCAGAATATAATTACTCTTCAAATTTTGCACTCCTCTAAATTTTGCATAACACTTTTCCAGTCGAAATACCAAACTCCATGCCAACATTCCAGTGCTAAGTAAAGGAAAAACCTGTAGTTGTGGTTCTCCATTGTCTGTGTAGGCTCTTCTTCCCTCCCTTTCTCCCATCCCCTTTTCTTTGTGTGTTGGGCATTTAGGATTGTAAGCCTTAAAACAGGGCCTGTCTTACTGCTGTTATTCTTCTAGAATACGGTACCTTTTCAGATAAATAGCCAAAAAAAGTTTTAAAAAAATAAATGGTGTTAAATATATAACCGTTAGGTGGGTCTGTAATTGGCTCATGGACCAGACAATGAATGGGTTCTCTTCATTCTGGAGAAGTGCTTAGTAGACTGCCTCAGGGTTCTGTCCCAGGCTTGCTGTTGTTCAGCATCTTTATTAAAGACTTGGATGATGGAATAGAAAAAAATGCTTAACAAATTTGCAGAAAACATCAAATGGGGGGGGGGACACAGAGGTAGCTAATACCCCAGAGGACCGAATGAAAATTCAAAATGGCCTTGGCAAATTGAAAAAATGGTCAAAACTAACAAAATAAATTTCAATAAGGAGAAATGTTAGGTATTACATTGAGTCAAAGAAAATTAAATGCATACATATAGAATGGATGACACCTGGCTTGAAAGCTGTGAAAAGGATCTAGGGGTCTTAGGAGAGCACAAGTTAAACATGGGTCAACAGTGTGATGTAGCAGCCAAAAAAGCCAGTGCAATTCTAGGCTGCATCAACAGCAGTATAGTATCCGGATCAAAAGAAGCAGTATGCCACTCTAATATGTTTTGGTCAGAACTCACCTGGAATACTATGTCCAGTTCTGGGCGACATAATTCAAGGAGGATATTGACAAGCTGGAAGGTTTCCAGAGGACGGCAAGCAAAGATGATCCATGCTCTGGAAACCAAGCTTATGAGGAATGACTTGGGAGTTCGGTGCATTTGGTTTTGGAGAAGAGAAGATTGAGAGGTGATGTAATAGCCATCTTTAAATATTTCAAGAGATATCATGTAGAAGATGAAGCGAGCTTATTTTCTACTCCACAGAGACTAGAATATGAACCAGTGGATTCAAATTAAAAGAAAAAATATTCCACTTAAACTTTAGGAAGAACTTCTTACTGTAAGAACTACTGGACAGTGGAATAGATTGCCTCGGAGGGTGGTGGGCTCTCCTTTGGAGGTCTTTAAAGAGAGGTTGAGTGGCAATATCTCAGAAGTGCATTAGTTGCATAATACCACATGGCAGGGAATTGGACTAGATGAGCTTTGCAGCCCCTTCCAGCTCTATGATTTTATGATTCTGTTCTAAGAGAACAGGGCTCTTGTTTAAAAATCTAACTTACCATCTCCCTTGTTTCTCCCCACAACTTTTTGTCATATTTGAAAACTTTATTTTGCCTCAGCTGTATTGTACCATGAACAATCCAGCTAAACATACCTAACAGTAACAGCTGCTCACTAATGGAACAGATTTTATCAAGAGGTGGTGCTGGGCAGATGCTGGGCAGCCAATAGCCACAGGTACTGTAGCTGCATCCTGCAATGTAGAGCCTGTATTGAGCAGAATTATTTTATTTTTATTTATTTATTTATACCACGCTCTTCAGCCACAAGGCTATCAGAGCAGCTTACAAATTGCTTTAAGCAATAGCAATGTACACATCTATACTGCATTAAGCAGTTTTCAATGTGTGTTAGGTAATTGCCTCCACAAGTCAGGTACTCATTTTACCGACCTACGAAAGGATGGAAGGCTGAGTGAACCTTGGAGCCCCCCGGAATCGAACTTGCAATGTGATGACTTGCAGTACTGGCATTTAACCACTGCGCCACCAGGGCTGTGCCACCAAAGGCCACCAGGGATGGGATTATCTCCAAGGTGATTTCCAATGATAATAAGATCCTATGAGTCTAACATTCTCTGCTCACAACAGTGAAGAGCAGCAGTTCTTGCATCTGTCCAAGCTCTCTGTTGGCAATAGCCAGGAACTAACATTCATGGCCAGATACTTGTGAGCACTTTTTCCTTTCAGGATCACAGACAGGATGCATGAAGCAGAATAAGTGGTTACCACAGAGTTCTACTATAAACTCCAAGTGGAGAGGGGTCTTCTGCAGCCTACTTCTTCCTCCCACACACATTTGGGGAGGGTGAGGCATAAGCACTGGCTGAACTTTCAAGTTGCACCATTCATTCTTCCCTTATAAAAACCTCCCAAAGAGCCATTTTTATGCTTTCTGCTTGAGTGGTCCCCCACCTCATCCCTAGCTTGAGCACATACTGGATGGCATTGGTGTATCACCAGTCCTGACACACTGTAATATACTAGGGCTTTTTTTTTAATTATTATTTGTCTTCGAACCTGTGCAATGGATTTTTCTGGTGGAGCACAGCATGCACAGAACTGGCCTCACCCTTTAAACCAAAGGTTCATCTGCTGTGGCCTTGCAAGCATGGACGTAGCAGCGAGGTCCTCGGTCGTAGGTTTGATTAGAGTTTCCTTCTCTCAGATGGTTGACCTTACAGGATTGGACGAGCACCATCTACCTGGGTTTGGGATTAGAGCTTTCCTTCTCCTAGGATGGTTGCCATTAGGCTAGAGCCCATCCTGCCCTTTGACGCTCTTTGTCAGACCCTTCAGTCTGGCATGGGAGGCCCTACTGGTGGCTATTATGCCACTGCCAGCATAACTCAGAACATCATTAGGGTACGCAAGTCTCTCTCCCACGACAAGGGGGCGTCAATGGAGAGGATTGTTCTACTAATATATTAGGATTGTTCTACTAATAGTATTTATGTGCTTTCCTCGATCCATGGGGAAAGGCGGGTAAGAAATCATCATCATCATCTATTTATTTATTTAGTGCCATCACTATACATGGCACTTTACAAGTTAAAAGAACAACAAAACAGTTTCCTACCCTCAGGCTTACAATCTAATTAAGACATGACACAAAAGGAAAAGATGATGGCAGTGCAGGAGAGGATTAAGTCTAGCAGATAACTGCCTCTTCTCTCCCTCTGATGCCACAGCAGTGGCAGTTGGGATGGAGGGAGGGCTTTTCATCTGCTTCTGGTCCTAGGCATGATGAGAATGTAACAATACAATATATATCATTTTAATTTCTTTATTGCCATGATCAAATAGCATTAGTTGAGTATATAATAAACTCATCCATTTATTCTATTTTCTCCTCCTCCAAAGGTTTTGCATCATGAGGAAAATGCTTAGCATATTTTCCTGAAAGGTAGTAAAGGTAATTTGAGCCTGCCTATAGTTTCATAGAAGACATTAAAATATGAAAAGCCTCATCAGTATATCTTGTTTGATATGTGTGTATGGAGCTTCTATGACAGAGTTGCCTGAAGGCAAGCCTAATTCAAAAAACAAAATATTTGGGCTAGTCATATATGTGGAAGTTTCCATTCATGAATCAACATTTCAATTGCATGAATATGCCAACTTTACTATTATAGTCACATTTGTCTGCATTTTGCTCACTCCATCTGCTGTTTTTGAATTATATAATGGATAAATGTCCCTTTGGGAGACAAATAATCCCCTTTGATTAGTTGCATTTTGAATGGAACTTTAGAGAATTTTAAAAAATCAAATAAACAGTGAAAGATACTTCTAAATCACAGCCCAGAGCCTACATCAGACACATAGCCATAGTGTTGAGGCTACCATCTGTCTCCTGACCTAACTCCCCAAATCCACATTAAATCCAGCCACCTGCACATAGGGATGGAGTTCTGCGGTGCTGGTGATTGAGGAGCTAAAGGATGATGTGTCCAATCCCCTCCAGTGTCTGGTAGTGTGCTAAGCAGAGCAGGAATCCCAGAAGAGGAAAGAGTTGCAAGGTCTTAAGTTTAACTTACAACATCATAACTGAATAACAGAATGTTATATTTTCTCAGATGTATTTCCCTATGTATTGCAACTCAAACCTAAGCAATAATAACCCTTAGGGCCTGTCTATATGAGGGGGGAAACGTGGATTGATGCGCACTAACGCCAATTCAAAGCAGATTCAATTTGTCTTAACGGTTTATTGGGAAAATCGCAGGCATGCAAAGCTATCCGCTATCACATGCCTGTGAATCAAGATGGTGGGTGCAAGTGAATTACTTGTGTTTTTATTGTCGCCAGTTGCTGCTGCCAAACAGTATTTTTTTTAAAAAAAAGCATATCTAAGGTGCGAAAGTATGATATTCCGCCTACATAATTTCTTAAAAGAAAAGAAAAAGGCTGTTTCATCACCTGAGTGCACAATCGCTATGGCAAAAACCCAACTTGGTACTTCCGGGTGCTTGCCTTGTTAGCAAGCTGTGCTCCTTGCCCACAATCTGACTAATCAGCTTCCACTTTTGCTCCTATCAGGAATGCAAACAAATGAGAATTGGATTGTCCCAATGAGTGGGAATATGTATTGGAGCTTTTAAAAACTTTGGGGAAAGTTGCACAGGCTTTTCCTATGGGGTTTTTTGTTGATTTGGCTGAAATCCTCCTTCTGAATACTACAGATTGATGCAGGATGCCATTTAGACAAATTGTATTCTACTCGAATTCTATGAGGAGTATTTTCACCATTTAGACAACCCCTTAGAAACTTTGATTCTAACTGTTCTTAGTGAGAAATCAGTCCAGCTGACTTCAATTTGACCTGCTTCCAAATACAGTTGTCTCTCCATATTCGCAGAGGTTAGGAGCACAAGTCCCCCACAAATTTGCAAAAAACACAAACTCTCCACCTTCCCTCCAGGTTTTGCTCAGCCTTCCTCCCCTGGGGGTGGGGTGGGGAGATGAAATCCACGGAAACCACCGCTGTCACTGCTGAGAAGCCTAATTTTAACATACTTGCCTCACCACTCCCAAGGTCACGGGTCACCAGCGGCCCACACCAGCTGCTGCTGTCACCGCCAAAAATCCAGGGGCTGGGTGGCGAGTTGAGTGTGTTTAAAACGAGGCTTCTTGGAAGTGATGTCTGGCCCTTGCCTGGCTTTGTTATTACCCTCTCTGGGGGGTGGCTTAAACCAAGCCATCTAGAAGGCGGCAGCAAGGCCTGGGCATCACCACTGAGAAGCCTTGCTTTAAAAGCACTCGCCTCGCCTCCCCTGCCGCTGCTGAAAATCCAGGGACCGAGTGGCAAGGCGACTGTGTTTAAAATGAGGCTTCTCGTTGGCAATGCCTGGGCCTTGCCTGGGCCTCCAATTTCCCCCTCCTGTGTGGGGCTTAAACTGAAGCCATCTAGAAGGCAGTGGCAAGGCCCGGGAATCACCACCAAGAAGCCTCGCTTTAAATGCACTCGCCTCGCCGCACCTGGTGCAAATTCAGGGATTGGATGGTGAGGCGAGTGCATTAAAAACAAGGATTCTCAGTGGTAATGCCCAGGCCTTGCCTGGCTCTCTGATTCCCCCCCCCTCCATGGCGGCAGTAAAGGCCTGGGCATTGCCGCCGAGAAGCCTAGTTTTAAACACACTTGCCTCGCACCCACTGCCGAAAATCCAGGGATGGGGTGGTGAGGTGAGTGTATTTAAAATGAGGCTTCTCATCCATGGACCCATGACGCCATGGATCAGAGCACCTGAGAGCAAAGGGGGAGAAGGCACTTTGCTTTTCTGCCCCCTTTTCTCTTGACCCATTGTCTGCAAAGCAACTACTTACCAGCAAAGTATAAACAGCACTAGTCTGGGAAGGGAGCCAACAGTTAATTAGCTTACAGGAATGCAAACACAAAGATTTAGTCCAGTAACACAGTCCAAAAGGTCAGAGGCTTATGGCAGTCAGTCAGCATGGGCCCATCAACAGGAGCAGGCAGCAGAGTAGTCAGGAAAAGTCTAAGGTCTAAGCACGAGTCAAGGTAACAGAAGTCAAGATAACTGGAATCCAGCCACCAAAGTCAGCAGCAAGCTTTCACCAGGAAGATCAGTTGATCTCTGACAAAGCCTCCATCGGCTCTCCCAGCATATATAAAGTAATTAAGGCTTTGTCAGGCGTTTCTTAATGAGCAGGTTTTTCTCATAAAGTCTCAGAGATTTCCTTTGAGCTTGCTGCTGGGTATACGATGGTGGAGGTAAGTCCCTCTCTTCTTCATCGTCCTTATTGGAATTGGCAGGACTCTCTGCTGGGACTGATGCCAACCCACTTGGATCAGGCTCTTCCTCTGCTCGAGCCTCCAGGTTGGCAGGGTTCCCTGCTGGCACAGGTGTAGATAAACCTGTGCTAGGGTCCCTAGGGCCATTCCCTGCCACATCCTTCTCCTCTGACTCTATATCAGGCTCACAGGGCATGACACTCACTGAGTTCAATCCAGTTGAGGAGGAACAAGGCTTGCCTTTCCCTCCTCAAATGGACTGAACCCCCAGGGTGCCCTTGAAAGCTGCTGAACACGGGCATTCCTTGGAGTTCAATCCAATTGAGGAAGGAAAGCAAGCCTCGTTCCTCCTCAACCAAATTGAACTCCGAGGGATGCCTATGTTCAGCAGCTTTGCGGTCATCCTGGGGTTCAGTCCGGTTAAGGAGGAACGAGGCTAAACCCCCGGGCTGCCCTTTAAAGCTACTGAACATGGGCATCCTCGGGATTCAATCCAGTTGAGGAAGGAAAGTAAGCCTCCTTCCTCCTCAACCCGATTGAACTCAATGGGCAAAGAGGAAAGGGGACAGAGAAGCACAGTGCCTACACCCCATTTCCTCTCTGCCAACCCGATCCAGGGCGCCACGGGTCTATGGCGAGATTTTAAATGCACTCGTCTTGTCACCCCATCCCTGGATTTTCCACAGCTGCAGGGGTGGTGAGGTGAGTGCGTTTAAAGTGAGGCTTCTTGGCGGTGATGTCTGGGCCTTGCCACCGCATTCTAGATGGCTTGGTTTAAGCCCCCCACAGAGGGGTGGAATTGGAGGGCCAGGAAAGGCCCAGGCATCGCTGCTGAGAAACCTCATTTTAAATGCATTCACCTTGCCACCTGGTCCCTGGATTTTGGTGGTGGCGGCGTGGTGGTGAGGCAAGTGTGTTTAAAGTGAGGCTTCTCGGCAGCAATGCCAGGCCTTGCTGTCGCCTTCTAGATGGCTTGGTTTAAGCCCCCCATGGAGGGGCGGAATCAGAGGACCAGACAAGGCCCAGGCATTGCGATTGAGAAGCCTTGTTTTAAACACACTCGCCTGGCCACCTGGTGCCTTGATTTTTGGTGGCTGCAGGGGCGGCGAGGTTAAAGCAAGGCTTCTTGGAGGTGATGCCCAGGCCTTGCCACCGCCTTCTAGACTGCTTGGTTTAAGCCCCCCACAGAGGGGGGGAATTGGAGGCCCAGGCAAGGCCCAGGCATCGCCGCCAAGAAGCCTCATTTTAAATGCACTCACCTCACCACCCAGTCCTGGATTTGCGGCAGCAGTGGCAGGGGTGGCGAGGCGGGTGCGTATAAAGCGAGGCTTCTCAATGGTGATGCCCAGGCCTTGCCACCGCCTTCTAGATGGCTTGGTTTAAGCCCCTCACAGAGGGGGGGAACTGGATGGCCAGGCAAGGCCCGGGCATCACTGCTGAGATGCCTCATTTTAAATGCACTCACCTCGCCACCCTGTATCAGGACTTTTGTTGGCGACAGCGGCGGCTGGCATGGGCCTTGGGTGGCCTCCCGACCTTGAAGGCGGCAAGGCGAGTGCGTTTAAAACGAGTCTTCTCGGCAGCAACAGTGGTGGGTTTCATGGGTTTCGGCTCCCCCCTCTCCCAGGGAACAAAGGCCAATGAAAGCCACATGTTCCCGGGGGTGGGGAGAAACTTCTGCGAATAAATGGAACCATGAAAATCAAAGCCGTGAATACGGAGGGACAACTGTATATGTATATTGGACTGAAGGAATATCACTCCAATTTTTTATGTAATACAAATCAAACTTAAGTGATAATAACTCTAGCCATTCTTATTAAGATGTCACTTCCAATTATTTCAGTTTTACTTGTTCTCAAATATTTGTGCACAGGACTATAGGAACTTTTTGATACAAAATATGCAAAAAATGTGAGACATTCCTTGCCTGATGGAAGAGGAAAAAGAGAAGCCAATATTGCAGTGTTATGTTATTAAGAAAGGGAGTTGAACCTGATCCAGGCACAGCTTGGAAAAGGCTACATTTTGAGACCAAAATTCTTAGGATCCCCTATCTAGCATGGCCAACTGTCCCAAAAGTAACTTTTCCAAGCTGTGATCCAGCTATAGTCATGTACAACTAATCATATAAAAGTCATGCCTCCAATTGTGCATATTTAGGGACTCCCATCAGTCCAGAAGACTGCCAACCAGAGTTCAATGGGGCTCCAACAAGCATCACAAATGTGTTAGGAATGGACATCCAGATGCACATGAGCATTATCATTGTGTGCAAAGGACTGAATGTGTGTAGATCTTTCCTGTAGGGATCAAGGGTATAGCCATTTTGTGTCTTAGCCTTTTTAAAACAAACAAACAAAAGATCTGAAGAAAAATCAGTATGTCTGAAACTTGACTAGATACTTCATTGCAATACAAATTTAGCAGCTGTTTTATATATATATATATATATATATATATATTACATAACATAATCGAAAATAAATACATCATCTGTTTAGCATTAAGAAATTATAATACTTGCCTTGATCATGAAACAAATGCAAGAAAAACAACAAATTTTCCAGTAAAGCTTTTTGTCTTATCCTGGAAGTAAATTACCTTCAACAACATAGGATTTACTGAAACTACAAAAAAGTACAAAGTATGAATATCTGAAGAACTCAGTTTTCTGCCCTATGCTCACCTTAAACACATCAATATAGCACAGGTACAGTTGGTCCTCTGCATCCATGGATTCTGTATCCATGAATTCCACCATCTATTGATTGAAAATATTCCACAATTTCCCCCCCAAAAAGCAAACCTTGATTTTGCCATTTTATATAAAGGACATCATTTTACTATACCATTGTATATAATGGGATTTGAGCATCCACAGATTTTGGTATCCATAGGGGGTCCTAGAATCCCAGCAGATTCCAAGGGCCCACTATATTATAGTCCTTCAGATGTTGCTGGATTGCAACTTCAGTCATCTATCACTACTGGATACAATAGCTAGAACTGATGATAGGTGCAGTTCAAGATCTGGATGGCCACAAGTTGCTCGCCTCTGCTCTAGCAGAGACCTAATATTAACTGGTGGAAAAATTGTATTGTTTCTTCAAATGTATTGGATATGGCATTTTCAGTCAATCTGTTCATGGAATATAAAATACAATAGGGTTTAAAGAAAAAATACTTCTAATTCATGCCCAGCTTGTGGCCCCTTACAGACAACACAATCTCCAAACCAGACTACAGGCAATCTGATCCCTTCCTCATGTTCAGTGTTTTCCCTTATAAATCTTTTTTACTCCTAAACAAAGCTGAAAAGTAACATTTTACTTGTAGCAAGTTACTTTGAAAAACAGCCACTTTTTTTACTTATGATCTGGGAGAATGTTACTCCATAGGATGTAGTCACTGTAGTTGTGGTATGAACTTGTGTAGTTTGCAAAAAAGATACCCCATATATTCCAACCGGACGTATAAGACGCCCCCCCCCCAATTTTTAAGTTAAAATATAGAGTCCCCCCCCCGTCCAGCCAGCCACCCAGCTGGAAAGCCTGCCCCCCCACCAGCCGGCCAGCTCAGTGGCTGTAAATGATGGAATAGTCTGTGAAATTAAAGGACTGAGAACAGCTAAAAAAGCATGGGATACTTTGAAAAATCTCTATGGTGTTCAATCTTTGGAAAGTAAGGTTGCATTAATAATTAAGTTGATTAATATGAAGCTGGTTAATATGAAGCTATCAAATCCCAAATTTTTGAATGAGCACATTAATGATTTTAGAGCCACTTGCAAACTCCTAGAGAGGAAGTCCCCAAAGCTATGCAAATGGGAACCTTCCTGGCAAGTTTACCAAAATACAATCCCATAATAAATACCTTGCAATTAAAGACTGATTTAACTGTGTCAGAAGCTTTTATTCAGATAAGAGAATTTCACCATAGACAAAACTTGATGCAAAATGATAAGTTTGAATCCAGAAATTCTAATTTTAGGCTAACATAATTTTAAAGACTGTTTTTCTTCTCTCCTGAGCTAAATGGAGGGCAATTTAACACTTCAAAGGAAAGGCAGACATTCTCACAGCAGGGGGAAGGATCTGCTGGGAAAACTGCCCAGGCAGTTTAACACTTCAAGGACAAGGCTGTCATTCTCACAGCAGGGGAAAAGATCTGCTGGGCCTATAAGACGACCCCCCACTTTTGAGGAGATTTTCAAGTGTTAAAAAGCAGTCTTATATGCCAGAATATACCGTATTTTTGGCCTATAACAATCAAGGTTATTATTCACTACTTTTCAAAAAGTAACATAATGCAATTTCTGCTTGTTCATCATTGCTGGGTGTTTTGTGACTCAGTCTGAGCAATGGGATAGAAAAGAAAAAAGTTGACATGGGTGGCTACCCATATGATCCTTCTTTGTGGAGTGTTGTGCAGCTAGCAAGAAACAGAGCAGCCAGCATAGAGGGAGAGAGAGAGAGAGGAGACAAAACATTGAAACTTTTATGAATTAACATGCCTTTTCTTCCTTCCTCCATTCTGCCCAAATGAAAGAGACAGCTGGGTTTGTCTATACAAAGCAATAAAATGTGAATTGGTGCGTGGTAATGCCAATTCACAGCAGCTTCTATTTGTCTTAACAGGGTTTTTTTTAAGAGTGCAGGCATGCAAAGTTATCCGCTTTTGCTGTTCCAATGGGTATGCCTGTGAATCAAGATGGTGGGCATGAGTGAATTACTCACATTTTTATTTACCTTGAGTTCCTGCTGCCGAACATTAAAAAATAAACTACATACAAGGTGCGATCTTCCACTTTAATATAGAAGCAAACAAAAAAGGGCTATTTGCTCACCATAGTACACAATCACTATGGTGAAAATCCAACATGGTGGTTTCAGGTGCTTGCCTTGTTAGCAAACTCTGCCCCTGCGCACATCCGTCCAATCAGCTGTCTACTCTGAGAATGCACAATGATGCAAATTGGTTGTCCTAATAGGCAACAGTGCACATTCCCACACATTATTTTAAAAAATATGGGGAAAGCCGCAAAGGCTTTTCCAGCGGGGTATATGGAGTATTTGCCTCCACTCCTTTTGAATACAGTGGATTGATGCGGGATCCCATTATGACTAATCATATTCTTCTCGAATTCTATAAGGAGTATTTTCACTGTTTAGACAACCCCAGCTCTCACTGCCCAAATGAGAAACAGGAAGTCAGTGTGAGTGCATGGGGGGAGGGGGGGAGGAGAGAGGTGCCCTGCCAGGGTGGCAGCTCCAAACAGTGGCACAAGGGGCATATTTGGACAACTGCACTGGTTGGACTGTGAAAGTGAGTTTAGAGGCAGAGGAAGTATTTCTCTACACACCTGAGGCTGGCTGAAGCATGAGGTTTAGAGTTATTGTTTGGAAGACAGACAGATGGAGAAGGAAGAGGAATTGAGTGAGTGATTGCTTCTGTATTTCTGCCCAAGCATCCCTATGTAGTACACATAGAATTTCATTAAGCAAAGTTGTCCCTGTTAACTGCAACTAATTAAGAATAATAAATATTGAGTTGTCAGGAAAGAATCTTCTCCTGCATAGATTCACTATCTAAAACTGGATGAGTTATTATTCAGCCTCAGTTCTCTGTGTGAAAATTGAGAAAACCCATGAATTATTATAATTTTAAATTGTTTAAGATATATATCTCATATCACTGTTCAAATACTCATTCCCCTCCTGATGCAACCAATCACATTTAAACACCTTTTCTTTTAAAGTACCCCTAAAGCTGTGAGAGTTTCTGAAGCACAAGTCATATAGCTAATTTAAAGGGTGACAGAAGAGCTTCTAGCAACACTACTACTGGACAGTTTCAGGTTCATTCTTTCCACTTGGATTAGGATTATGGAAGGAAAACACTTCACACCCTATTCTTTCTTCACAATACCTTTAATGATATATGCAGTCTGTCTATTAAATAATGAGACTGTTTTCTAACTTTCAGACAAATCAGGGAGAATTGATTATGAATGCTTGAGTGGTGACCTTAAACATGTCTGAATCTGCATGACAAACATCAACACTCTTGGCTGTTCAGTTAATTGTCAGTTGTCATTTAAAGCAGCTGTGTTGTCTGTTGTGTGCTGGAAAAATGCTAAGTTTAAAAGTCAAGCAATGTGACATTCTGCAGCAACTTGAGGCGGACCCAAACTTTTTTCAAAAAATCATCACTTGTAATGAAACCTGGATCTTCCAGTATGATCCTGAGACAAAACAACAGTCAATGCACTGGAAAACACCATCATCACCAAAAATGAAAAAAAGCACATCAAAGCAAGTCCACAATCAAAGCCATGCTCATTGTTTGTTTGTTTGTTTGACATCAAGGGCGTAATTTTGGCAGAATAGGTTCCAGAAGGCAAAACAGTGAGCCAGCATTATTATAAGGAAGTTTTGACAAAGCTAAGAGAAAGAGTCAGGGGGGTGGTGAGAAGGCCAGAAATGTGGGGAAATGGTATCATTCTTCATCAAGGCAATTCACCTGCTCATACAGCACTTTCTGTTTTTGGCCGATAAATGCATTACTACACTTGAGCATCCTCTATATTCGCCAAATATGACAACATGCAACTTTTTTCTTTTCCCTAAAGTGAAATTGGTGCTTAAAGGAACATGTTTTGAGTCAACTGATACAGTACAAAGAAAACGGCAGATGCGTTGACACAGCTGACAGAAACTGATCTGCTTCATGCCTTTAGCCAGTGGAAAACAAGACTGTATCAGTGTGACATCAGTGTCACATTCAAGACTGAATGTGAACAGGGAGTATATTGAAGGGAACAAGCATTAGAATTGTAATACATATAAATAAAGATGAGTTATTGTATCAGTCTCGCTATTTAATAAACAGACCTAGTACTTATTCTCATTTCCACAATTAATTTCCTTCTATGTTTGTTCCATTGTAGGATTTATCAGAAATTCTTATATCATATCACCATCACTAATGATTCTGAAAGATACCTCTCCATTGGAAAGCCCAGTGGAACAAATGACAGCTTCTAGGAACTTGTCTATACTGGGGTGAAAATCTGGTTGAGACTACTTTGGCCTGGAGCTGTGGCACATGAAATTCAGACTATCTTGGCCCAGGTTTAAGTGCCACACGTTACCTGCATTTGGATTCCTCCCCCCCCCCAGTGAACCTGCGGGTCCACTGTTACTACTATCCAGTCACCTCTGTGGTGCTACTCGTATGGGCCAGAAGAGTGACAGGACTTTGCTTTCCCACTGCATTATCACCTGCTCTGAGGTCAGAAAGAGGAGCCAGCCCCACCACTGTGAGGCTGGTCACTTATTCTGACTTCGGAGTGACTAGTGTCAGGGCACTGCTTTTATGGAGCACAATCACTCTCTCTAAGGTCAGAAGTAGTGCCCAGCCCCACCATTGTGAGGCTGGCTATTTGTTATGACTTCAGAAAGAGTGACTAGTGCCTGGGCTCTGTTTTCATGGAGCAAAATCACTCTCTCTGAGGTCAGAAGGAGTGGCTAGCCCACCATCACAAGGCTGGCTGCCAGTTCTGACCTCAGAGAGAGCAACAAGCACCAGGGATCTACTTTCAAGGAGCACAATCACTCTTTCTGAGTTCAATGAACTCCGTAATAGTATTCTATTAGTGTGAAAGCATATATATGAAGTGTACTTAAGGACTCTATGAAATATTTTCTTATAATTTTCAAAAGAGTTATTATGAAATTGCTAGTGTGGATGAATATATTTCTGTATAATACAAGCCTGGTTTCTGCTGACTATTAGTTCCAGCTACTAGGGGATCACAGTGGTTTTTGGTTGTGGGCTCTCACAGAGCACCTTATTATAGTCTAATCAGGAGATAATTAAGGCATGAACCACTGTGGCCATATCTGCTCTCCTTAGGATAGGGCATAGCTGATGCACCAACGGAAGCTGGGCAAAGGCATTCCTGGCCACAGCATCTACCTGGCCTTCCAGGATCACTGCATCCCAAGTTACAAACCTATATTTCAAAGGGAGTACAACCACATCCAGAACAGAGTATAATTCCAATATCAGGTTAGGTTTCCTACTGACTAAAAGAATGTCCATGTTGTCTGGACTGAGCCTTAGGACTTTATCAGATGCAGCAAATATGGCGCCATAATGACACTTAATTAATGCAAAAGGGTGTGCATATCAGATGACATTGTCCGTTTGATTAATGTCTTGCCAACAAGGTGTACTGTTTTATTGACAGGCCAAGCCATCAGTTGATCTCCCCTGGTGCTTTTTTGCCAGCACTGCCAGTGTTTGAAACTTCACGCCATTGTGCTCATGTGAATACAGAGTCAATGGGCAGAACACTTGCAGGTGAGATTGTGACAGCAAAGTACCATATGCTTTTTTTATGAACCTCCTCAGTTCACATTTTAGTTGTAAAGTGCATGTCTGCTTGTGTTTACGTTTTGTGTCTTTCTTTTTGTTTATTTTTTAAATTTACCATGCTTGCATCTTCTCATGAGAATCGGAGAGATCTCGATCCTGGAAGTGAACAGAGCTCTCTTAATGCTCCACTCACACTCAGGCGCTGCCTACTGATGAAAGTAAAAGTAGGTCTAGTAGAGGGGGTTCTTTTGCTGGCAGAAAAAAATGTTTTTAAATATGATGCCAAAAGAATGATTTTAGAAGCTTGAGTGATAAAGTCCTTAGTTTATTCACCCACATCCAATTCTTTACTTCATCCAGACAGCAATTCAGAACTTCCATGGCCCCTTTGGCATCAGTGGGGGGGGAAAGATAGAGATGGGTATCATCAGCATACTGATGACATCTGACGCCAAAACAATGGATTACTTCCCCCAGCAGCTTTGTGTTAAAATGCATAGGGGGCAGTATAGAGCCTTGTGGGATCCCACAGACTAATGGCCAAGAGGCTGAACAACAGCCCCCTGTCACCCCCTTTAGGGAAAGTGATGCTCTCCGCAAAATATTTAGTAAATTTATCACAGTGTTTTTCTCAGGACTCCTCAGCAGTCTAAGGTTTATAGTGAAAGAGCCTTTTAACCACTTGAAACTGTGCTGAACAAGATTGTTCCAATTTAATCGAGGCAGCAAAGAGCTGTTTCTTTACCACCCTCATGGCTGTGGAGTAGGCTCTAAAATGGATCTCAACCTATGCTTGATTGGATTCATCCCGTCTTTTTCCACAGCCACTTTAGTCATCTACTCAAGTGCTTAACTGCCTTGAACTCCGCATAAAAGCAAGAAGCCTCTGCTTTGCACCCAAGTAAGTGGAGCTATTGTGATTGCCCTCGTGTCAGGATCTGTCCTGGACATGACTTCTCCTGCCAATTTCAGTTCTGTTCTACTATTGCTTTGTGGCTGTGTCTGCATTCCTTTGTACTTGCTAACGAGCCTGTAGTCTAACTGGTAGAAGGGAGGATATATTCTATGTCTGTAACTGTTTGATTAAAGTTTGCACATGGCTTTTGATGGGATGAGCCAACTCTCGGTGGGAACGGGGAGTGGGGATGATGGATAGCCAATGACTGTATAGCCCGCCAGATTTCATAGATTGTAAATACTTTTTAATATAATGGTTTATAAATAAATTTCATTCTGAGCAACAATATTGTAGGGATAGCTCTTTAGGTTACTGTACCCATAAAGTTTACTGTAACTCTGAAACTTCTGGTTACTGAGTCTGAAGAAGCCAGTATATGACACCAAGTTATCTCCCTATTCCACAGATCAGCCAGGGCATCAACAGAATTGCTAGCTCAAACAGCTGGAAAATCCCACCAAGAATTCAGGAATCCTTCTAAATCCATTAGTCTCTAAGAGTAGACAGTTTTAGTAGGTTCGCTACCCCCTGCCCCCGCAGAGGCTGAAAGTCCCAGAAAATCTGAACCCAGTGGAGAACTGATCTGTTACCTACAGATCACCGGCAAACACCAGACCAAGTGTGTTTGGCCAGATATTAACTGAGACAGGCCCATAGTTGCCATGAAGCTGATCAAGATGAAGGGACCTCCACACAGATATTGAAATACCCCAACACAATATGTTTGGGGGACACTGACATCACCTCCAAGACCACTTTGGCCTGCTCAGGCAGGGAGACAGTTGGTAGTGGGGTGTACAGTATACCAACAGAATCCCAATTACTCACCCTATTACTCATATATAAACTCAAATCTCAGAGATTTATTGAGAAGGCACCTCAATATGTGGATGGATCAGTGAGACTCTGCCTCTCTGACTCTGATCTTGCCTGCTGCTGCACATGAAAATTTGTTGAACATAACTGAGTCAAGTTAACACACACACACACACACACACTTCAGTCAACCAGGTGTGAGTCACACATGCAAGGTAAGTTTCCTCATCCAGGATCAAATCCTGGATCATTCAACTTTTGCCAGTCACTGATGTTGGGTTAAGCAGCAATACTTTTTGACCCAACAGGGCTCCACTAGGGCAGCCAGAGACCTGCTGATAACATAGTGAACTAGAAGGATGAAACAGTCAAAAGGTGTCTTTCCCCTCTGTTTCTCCACTGACCTGTTCTACTTCAACCACCATACCTCCTCCTTCCCATTATAACAGAAATAGAAGTACCCTCTCTGCTCTAAACATGTATTTAGCTGACTAAAAATAATATCTGAAAAGGTCAGTTAGATCTGGAGAACTTCCATTATACTTAGTCAAAGCTGGTCAAATGGAATACCACCCAAGAAGTTGAAATCAAATAGGGAGACCCACCCAGAGCTCTCTTGCTCATTTCAGCTGGCTTTCCCTTCTCCTCTCTTTCTTACCTAGAGAGCAGCATGCTTCCCAAAGCCAGTGTCCAGTGGCGTGTCTTATACCATCAACTGCAGCTGTGGTCTATAAGTAAAGCATGTCGGTATGGCAGACTCAGGCTAAGAGCCCTTGTGCGCTAGCCCTTTAGCTCATGCCAAGAGGTTTGTGCCTCTGGCAAGATGCCTGCCTTAAAAAAGATACCTGGAGGGGAGAAAAGCCAAACATTGTCTCAGGAACTCAGGTGTTTCTAGACCCAATTCTCTTCCACAAGGAGTTTTAACAGTACAGGACATAATTTCCAATTAGCCTTTAGAACATGCAGAACTTCTTTGAGAAGTGATAGCAAATACTAAATATTTTGCTATTTAGCCAAACTTGTTTAAGGTATGACATAAGGCAGCATGAATGGGGTCAGGGCCAACCAAACATTTTGGTGCATGAGATAGACAAGTTAACACTTCCCCTTCCATCATTGTGCATGGTGTCCAAGGCTGGTCAAGTTATAGACAATAGTTATATGAGGAGGAGGAGGAATGCACTGCCCTTACAACACTCAGGCAGCAAACTCAGTCTAAGGCTGGCCTGAATGAGCATGTTTTGTGACTGAGATTCAGCCCTCTAAATTTATGGGCTTGTTTATACAGTGAAAATATTCCTCACAGAATTCGAGGAAAATACCTTTTGTCCCAATGGGATTCCGCATCATTTCACTGTATTCGGAAGTGGGGGGGGGCTCCAACTACATGGGAAAAGCCTTTGCAGTTTTTCCCAACTTTAAAAAAAACTCCAAAGGAAATGCACATTCCCACTTATTGGGACAACTGATTCACTTTGCTGCCCTTTCCTGACAGGAACAGAAGTGGGTTGGAAGTGAGCAGGGGACAGAGCTTGCTGGCAAGGCAGCACCCAGAACCTCCATGTTGGATTTTTGCCATAGCAATCATGTTCTGAAATGACAAAACTGCCTTTTCCCCCCTTCCACACCTTAGGCTTGCTTTAAAAAGAAAATACTGTTTTGTGGCAGCAACTCATGACAATAAAACTGTAGTAATTCACTTGTGCCCACTATCTTGATTCGCAGGCACGCCTGTTTGAACAACAAATGTGTATGGCTTCTTATGCCTGTAATCTTGGAAAAAAAAACATGGAGATAAATGAAAGCTGCTGAGAATTGTGCATCAGTCCACATTAAATTGCCCCATATAGACAAGCCTTATGTCTTCCTTTCAAATATGTCTTTCTTTCATCAGCACTGTGCTTGCTGGACATTTTATTGCATATACATGGATTGCAACCCAAGACAGAACAGGTAGCAAGATGATGTTAGCAGAATTGGAAGGTAAGACACAGACTCTGTTACATTTTTATATGTGAACACCCAGAATGTCCCAATAAAATTACCAGTATTAGAGTAAGAATGACCAACTTGGACACTTTGGGTTTTCATCATACAGTACTTTCCAATCCTAATCCCAGTTGCAACCATCCCATGGTGTAACCCAAACCATTTTCATTAACACCTTGCCTGAGTGAATGGCTGAGGAGCTAACAACAACACCCTACTGAGGCCCCTCCTGCCATTCACAATGTGGTAACAGACACTGGAGACCCTTTCCTAGGGTCATGGTTTATTCCAAAGTCAGGCATTGGGCAGAGCCACTGCTACTGGTCTTTCCACCAATACTGAAATGGCCACAAATAGGATCTTTGTTAAACATCAATTCTTGTCAAAGGCCAGTCAGCCCTCCATATCCATGGATTCTACATGCACATATTCAACCAATCATAGCTCAAAAATATCCTTCCCCCCCAAAAAAAATCCAAAAAGCAAACGTTTGAGTTGTTCACCATTTCATATAAGGGATGCCATTTAATACATCACTGTATATAACAGGACTTGAGCACCCACATTTTTCTATCCATAGGACATCCTGGAACCAAACCTCACACACATATGTATATTGGCCCTCATACAATGCCCTGTTATTTGCCAATTTTTAGGATTATTGTGAGACAACTGAAGGGCTTAATTTGTAGAAGTTAAAGGTGTAGTGATTCAGGCCAGCTTTGAATGTTATGGATTCTGATTCTGAATTAATCTTACTTGGGTTGACACTGATTGATAAGTTCTGAATCATTCTTCTTATATATGGCCAAGATCCTATAACACTTTTAACACAGCATAAAAAATATGGCACAGAGAGAAAGAGAGCAAGCACAACACTGGAGACCACATTTGTGGAACCAACTGGGCAACGAGCACAAGGACCTTGAGTTCCCTCCCCTTCCCCCATGAAAGAAAGAGCTGTATGCTTCCAGAATGATTAGTTCCATTAAGTACCACACTTATGAACCTTCATGATTGCTTGTGCAACTATAGTGTAGTGCCCTAATGGGCCAAATCTGTATCTTTCAGGCCTCATGAAGCTGAAAAAAGGATTGAGGTGCATCTCCTGATACTTGTGGGTCAAATTAAACTTGTTACTACTTCAGCTATAATTCAAGCATTTCTACTCATTGTTATGATATATCAAATATCAAAGATATCAAAGATAAAAAAAATAAAATCTTTCTCATATGCACCATTTCGTAAACACTATCCACTTCTTCTTCTTAAATATAAAAAGGGCCACATCTTTATTAGTACTCTCTGGCTTTTCTTCGCAAACAAAGATTCAGGAAGGACTCATCCTGCGCCTTCTGCAAGCGCGCTGATGACTAAAAAGGCCAATCCGAGATAAACAAGTCCGGTTGCAGAAAGCACAGCAGAAGGTCTCCTTGGGTGATGTTTCCGGGTTGTGATTCTTTCTGTATTGTCGTTTCTCTCTTCAAGACTTGTTAGGCGTGAGTTCTCAAATAAGGCTGCAGCATTGTGGATAGTGCGTTTCCTTGGCTCCCGATGTGAGGCCAGGGTGGACCATTGTTGGTGATCAATTTGGCCAAGCCTGAGATGTTGTTTCAGGGAGTCCTTGTATCACTTTTTTGGAGCGCCCCTCTTACGCTGACCCGTGGCGAGTTCACCATAGAGTACTATTTTTGGGAATAGTTATTAGTACTAGTGTGTTTCTTATCAACTGCATCTTGAGAGAATCATCAAAGATCTCAATTTAGTCCTTATTATTTAGCATCTGTCTTAGTTTGTCTACTAAAAGACCTGAACAGCTGAGACAGGCAGGCTAATGCACTGTCACATCTATCAATTAAGGCCAAAGACATGTGAGCTGGCTGAATGTGAAAGTTGGAAGGCACAAAGCAGAGCCTTAAAATGTATTCTTTCCCTCTGTAGACTTCAACTGTATAAAGGAGATAGAGCTGGCTCCTCAGTTCATATTGAGATGGCTTTTTCTCTCTGCAGTGCTGATCACTTTCACCAGCTTTCTATTGTCAAACTCAGCTTTGAGATTTTCCTCCATCAGAAGATTATTACAACTCACTTTCTCCTTCATTCAATGAATATTTTAGTGTGAGAGCTTAATCGTCTTTCTAATTACTCAGTGTTCAGAATATGACACTGACACACGGAAAAATTCTTTAGCAAACTCAAGCTCCTTCACATTAAAGGAATTTTAGAACTGTGTTCATGTTTCTTTCTTTACATTCACCAACTAGCTGTAACATGTCTATAATGTAAGGCATATACATACAACTGAAAAAATCTGAATAGGAAAGCTGGAAATAATATAAACCAGGAAGTAATCACATTAAACTACAATCTGGACATAATAATTAAACAGAAAAATATTATTGTGCCTTGCTGTCATTTCACAGATATTGATTCCGGTAATTATATTTTTATCAATCAAATGATAAATTGAAATAAACTTAGATATTGTGAAGTAGAATCTACACTTGATCTTTAGTTAACATTACACTAACGTTGGGGGGATCAATTATTAAAGACAGGAGCTACAGCTTGTTTTACTCAAGACTGATAGGAACAGTGCCTTCCATTTTAGGGAGAGGAGGGTGAAGCCATTCTGAGTTTTTGTCCAGATTTCAAAACAGTGACCCAATTGCTCTACCGTATGACAAAACAGATTCAACAATCTGAATAACTCCTTTAAAGGTCAGACTAAAATCCAGAGTGGAATTACCACCCTACTGACTTAGAAGTTGTCAGGATAGGTCTTGGGTGTGACCTTTTCCTGCCAATGTCATTACTTCATTGTAACCTTGTTGTTAATTGTGTTTTCATTTTTCTGTGCTTGTTAATGAGTTTATATCCTAATGATGGCAAGCATATAATGATCAACACCAAAGATGGTCAGATAAGCCTGAAACTGGGTTTCAGCTCCGAACAATGATGCTGTGAGGAGAACAGGGGATGATGGTTAACCAATAGTTGCGTAGCCCACCAGATTTTTGCAGACTGTGATATGCTTTAGTATACCATCTGTCCTCAAAGTTTCATACTGATCAACAAACCTGTAGGGTTCACTTGCTTGATTACTGTGCCAGTAAAGTTTTCTGTTTTACTCTGAAACGGTTGGTTGCTGCATCCGGAAATGCCAGTACATGCCAAGCCACCTGCTTCCACTTCTTTCTTTTCTTTTTTAAAAACCCTTTATTAAAATGTTTTCATTACATTAAAACTACAGAACTTAAATAAAGAAAGAAAATAAGGAAAAAATGAAAAGGAAAGAAAGAAAGAAACGACTTCTGATCTTCCTTTGAATGGTTACACACACACACACACAAACCAGTATATATAATTTTTTCATTCCTCTTTTTTTAAACAACCAACAGTCTTCTTTCAGTACCTTACTCCTTCGAATATCCAAAAACCAATGTTACCAAATCATTTCCTTTTTTTAATCACAAAAGTCAATAGGGGTCCAGTCTTTGATATATATCACTAAAAATCTCAACATGAACAATATGAAATTCTACCCTCTTTCAGCTAAAACAGTTTTGCTACCATATTCATATGCGTTCTACTCAATTTTTCTAACATCATGCACCACAATACATCATTTAAAAAAGAATTTGAAAGAAAAAATATCTTTAAGATCTTAACACAATATAAATTACTAACTCCTTTGCTCATTTATTTCCCTTAATCCATCTGTATGTTATAACCACAATTTCTAATCCATCAGCTACTATAACTATATTTTTTCCCTAACATCACACATCAGCAATACTCCATTTTAAAGGGATTCCCATTAAGACCTTAACATGTTGTAACTCTCAATTCTTTTCAGACATATTTTCCATTAATCAGTCTGCATGTTAAAGCCAGAATTCTTAAACCCTTTTATCCTACCTTCCCTAGCTTTTCTCTCACTTTATGCCATTGCTTGTATGGCACTTCTTTTACCAACATCAAGATTATCTGAAACAAACAAAACAAATTCAATAAAAAGCTTCTTTCCACACAGAGATATTTCCCAGCAAGAAAAATTTCCCCTCTCCATCACATTGGAGATGAAAAAATTCATTTTCATCTTAACAACACCCCAGCATTCAACTTTCTTCTCAATGCTAAAACCAATTTTCTCCACCAGTTCATGTTGTTCTTGAATAATCATATTTTTAATTAACACAGATCATGACAACACATCAGAATTGTTTATCTGTGCTCAATTGTCCAAGTTTTTCCCATCTTTTCATCTGTAAAATGAATTTTATTCTCCATCAATTCTACTGTGTCATCACCTTGTTTCTCATCTGTCAAGTCTTCATTCAACTCCTGCTTCCATTTTAAAAGCTCCTCCTTTGTTCCCTTCACATCCCATCTCAAAGATCTAATCTCTTCCAGCAACTCCTATAAAAGTACTTGTTCTTCTGTGGTATTTGCCATTTTTTTTTGAATAATTCTTATGTTTCTCAGTCCTCGTTACAAAAACATCAACTACAGGGTTAAAAGCAAAGACCATCATGCAGACTCCATGGTTCCAGCAAAGCAATCTATTTTTATCTTTTTGTTGGGGGAAAAAAACGTCAATCTTCCTACGGAGGACTGATCTTTTAACTCTTTATTAACACATTTTCAAGTTCCCCAAATACATTCCAATAAGAAATCCTCATTCTTCCTTTGAAGTCACTGTTCCCTTAATCCACTGAAATCTTTGCTAAATCACCATTACTGTCAAACATTTTCCTTTTAAATCAATCTTTTATAAATAAGTTTAGTTTTCTCAGTTCTTAGCCAGTGAAAGAAGGCACACTCACCAAAGCATCAGTATCACCACCGTAGTGGAAGATCTCTCTTAAAATGTAAATTAAGCAATATCAAATTAGATTAAGAAATTATGTTAGCAGGTCCTGGTGACACTCCCCCCTCCCACCGCTCACACTTGCTTTGGACTGAGGTTCCTGCAGTCCTCCTCATGAGGAGCAGTGGTTCCAGAGTCTGTGTGGGTGATCTCATGTTTCTCTCCTTGTTTGGAGAGAGTTTTTCACCAGCTAGAGTTCTCCCTTAGCTAGCAATTTTCTCCACCAAAGCTGTCTCTCCCATGGAGACCACGGAGAGGCATCAACCTACCACCAGAAGTCACCTGCTTCCACTTGTCAATGGTGGTTTAAGAATGCAACCTAACATTTTTGGTCATTGTGAAGGTCAGAATTCTCTATTGACCTCACACAATGACCAAAATCCCCAACCCACTTTTTAGCTGCAAAAGCCTGCCACATAGCCATTTAGTGAGTGGTGGAAAGCAGAGGGCATCAGAAAAGCATCTTGCTATGCCCTATAGCCAGATGTAGATCAGTGACATAATCTAAAACTTTCAGGGGTCCTCTGGAGGCCTCAACAGATGATGCCATTGTTCTGTGTCTGGCTATACGGATGTAGCCAGATCCTTCTGTAATCTTAAATAGTAGTCCAGAGATTCAATTCCTATTAGGACTAAAAGAGAGGGAAAAGAACTAGAATTACATAACATATGATTCCCCAGCTAGCAAATGAAAAGGAAATAATGGTAATCACCAAGGAGTTTTGAGCAGAAGCTAATATTGCAGCTAATAATTGTGTTGCAGAACAAGTAAAAGGAAAAAAATGTGAGCATGTATATTTGGCTTCATATGCGCTCTACTATAACCTTCTTCAGAAATTAGTATCTCAGAACCTTATAAAATTCACACAAGGTTTCTATCAAACAGAGGGTATTAATCCAAGAAATTTGCTGACATAAGGAAACATGAAGTACTTGTTATTAAAGAATGCCAATATTTTGTAGCTTCTCAAACAGGTAATAAAAGTACAAGTATGGAGTACATCACTAGCTCTAATAAAACTGGCTGTTCTTTTCTGTCTGACAGGATCAGAAATAAAACACAGATGAGCCACCAGTAAATGACTAACCTAATATCAATCACTCTTTTGCTGCTATCATACAAAAGCTAGGGACAGATCACATATTTTTCCCATACCATGTAATATTTTTACAGCAGAAATGCAACCTTATGAGTTTGTTTGTTGTTTGTTTTCAATATTGCTGTTTTGCTATCTTGATTAAATTGTACATAGTGTATAAAATGATGGCTTTTTAAAGTACTGTACTATCAAACACAGAAAACTGAAAAAGAAATAAAAGAAAGTGAAACAGCCTTGTTAAAGTTCACCTTACCAAGTTAATAGCTGGACTAGTACTTCATCAATAAGATTCTGGAGAAAGAGACCTTATATTTGCACCTCCCTGCAGTATGGGTACAAATAGAGAGGTGCTGAACAGGCTGATTTCCTATTCAAAAGTAACTTGGCAGGAAGGAAAGATCTCCAGTCAGCTATTTACAAATTGAGGAAGGCCTAGTTATGTTTTATTTGCAAAATTAAGTCTTATTTCATTATCTAGGACAGTGCTTCTCAGGCTATCTGACCTGAGAGACCAGCTTTTTTGCAGACGGGCATGCCGGCACTCATCCCATACTGATGCTTATTGGCTTCAACTGCTTCTCTCTTTCATTGAAATTATCTGTGTATCAGCAGCCACTGGCTCAAGGATCACCCTGTTTGGTTCACATAGTCTGGATAGCAGTGCTGACAGTGCCCTTGGATTGAAAATGTCACTGCTCAATGCCAAGTCAGTGAATGAGAAAACAACTTCCATTTAGGATTTGATCCTGGATGAGTATGTCAACCTGGCTTGTATTACAGACATTTGGCTGGATGAGTCAGGGTGGGATGAGTCAGGGCAGGGTTGACCAGGATACTCTGTGCAAGAGCAAGTAAAAACTGGGGTAAGGTGAGGTGGAGTTCTAGTGGTCCGCTGTGATTCCTTCCCTCTAACTAGCTGTCATCTCCGGAAGTCTGTGGTGTGTGTATGTGTGTATTTGAAGGTGGGACAGAATAGGAATTCTGTTGGTGTACAATCCACCTCAATGTTCAACAGCCCCCTTCCTGAGCTAGCCAGGGTTGTCTCATGGTTGATGTTGGAGTCCCCTTGGTTTGTGACCTGGCCAATTTTAACATTCATGCTGAGGCTGCCCTGTCAGGATAACTGAAATGTGCTCTTCGTGGGGCTACATTTGTTTTTTTGTTTTATTTATTTATTTATTTATTTATACCCCGCTTTTCAGCCACAAGGTTATCAGAGCGGCTTACAAATTGTTATAAGCAATAGCTATTTACACATCTACACTGCATTAAACAGTTTCCAATGTGTGTTAGCTAATTGCCCCACAAGCTGGGTACTCAATTTACCGACCTACGAAAGGATGGAAGGCTGAGTGAACCTTGGAGCCCGCTGGAATCAAATTTGAAAGTATTCAAAAACATCAGCAGGCCCAAAGAATGACAGCCAGATTGTTAACCATGGCTGGTTACAGGGAGCATATGACTTCTTTGCTACAACAGCTCCACTGGCTGCTGGTCCATTTCCGGGCAAAATTTAAGGTGCCAGTTATGAAGCTATAAAGCCCTCTGTGGCTCAGGTCCAGGCTATTTGAAGTACTGTATCTTTCCATATGAGCCTGCCCAAACTCTGAGATCATTGGGGGGAGAAACTCTCAATCCCACCACCTGGTGGGAATACAGGAGAGAGCCTTCTCCATAGCTACTCCTCCACTCTGAAAGTCCCTTCTTTGGGAGGTTAGGTTGTCTTTCACCCTGTTGTCTTTCTGTCATCAAATGAAGATTTCTCTATTCCAGTAGGTGTTTGTGAAGTCATTGTTTTGTATAATGACGTTCCTCTTTTAGTGTTGTACAGTTTTTAATATGTTTTTAACTGAATGTTTATATGGTTGTGATTCTGTAAATAGCATAATATTACAGTTGTCCCTTCATATTCACTGGGGTTTGGTTCCAGGACCCCCACGGGATACCAAAATCTGTGAATACTCAAGTCCCATTATATGCAATGGCATAGCAAAATGGTGTGCCTTATATAAGATGACAAAATCAAGATTTGCTTTTTGGATTATTATTTTTTAAAGAATATTTTCAAGCCATGAATACTTAAATCCATGGATACCAAAGCTATGAATACGGAGGGACAACTGTATTTTAAATTTAACTTCTTGTATGTTTTTAGACATATGTGGTTTTAACTGTATCTATTTTTATTCTGTAGGCCACCTAGAGTCCCACTTTTGAGGAAAAGGCAGGATATAAATAAAATGATTGAGTGAGAGCCAAAAACCAAGGCATTGCTATATATACTGGTCAGAAAACAAATGTTCTGGAGGAATTACTGATCAAGGGATACTACAAGACATGGCAGTACATAAGCGCCTCACTCTACCTGATAACAAGAAGTCTTCCACTTTAATTAATAAAATCAGAGTGCAAAAATTAATTGTACGAGTCAAAGACCTCAGTCATGAATATATTATCTGAATTCTGCCTTTGAGTCCAACTCCACTTGTTCTTATAGTAGAAGTCTTGACATCATGATTATTTTATCAGAATTGTAGGCACAGTGAAGCAAACCTTCCTTGCTAAGTATGATGGGAGGTCTGCCACTAATAAGCTGGAAATGGGGCTGTTATACTCCAGGGCAGAGAATTAGACTGTCTAGGTCACAGGAGTGAATTATAGAGAGAAAGGAAGATTCCTTCCAAGGCTGATATGACCCTACCTTCTCCACTGTGGTGAATAATTGGGAGTGATAGTTTTGTGATTGGCATAGATAATCTCCTTATGTTAACTGAGTTTGTATAAAAGTGAGGGAAGCCCATCTACAGCCCTGTTCAGTCATTTGACAGAATGCATCAAAGGTTACATGCATGCTGGGGACATAGGCAAACGCACAAGTCCTGCCACCCCCACATCTCCCTGCACTCAGAAGTCTCTTTGCATGATGAACATGCAGTGCTGCATGTTCTTCATAGTCATACATGCTGTTTTGTAATAGTTTTTGGCTGAATATTGTTGAATGCAGTTTCAGAACTCCTGTGATTGGGAACCTTGACTTATTTCTGATAGTGCTGTATAGGAACAGAGGCAGAGTGGGGCTTATGTGCACACCTATATCCCCACCACCATTTACCCTTACTTATAGAAAGAGCTCTTCCCAGCTGCTGCTGCCTCATTGCCATCTTCCTCCCTTCCCTCTTCCACCATTTACCCTTCCAAATGTTCATGCAAATGCCCGAGCCATTATTTGGTCTTCTCCATTTTTTTTAATTTATTTTATTTGGTCTCTGGGCCTCAAGGTACATCCTTTGGATCATCTTAATTATTCTTGTCAGGATCTGTGAGACAACTTGCTTAAGTTAAGGAAGGATGTTGACATTATTGTTTTATTTTGCATTGCTTAGACTTAATATAGCTATCTGTCTCTTGGAAGGTGAATAGCCTGCAAGCTTTGTTTTGCCAAAGCTCACAGCTCTTTCTGGTGCTTTTGGGTAGGCCAGAGTTGATTTCAGTAGGTCAAGGAAGTCCCCCAAACTGGGCCACAAAGGGGCAAGGGGGTGATAGCAGTTAGTAATTAGCAAGGAGCCCCTGCCCCCAGTATTTGACATGAAGGAAGAGAAAAAAACAGTAGCAGTGCCTGGGTTTTTTTTGGCTCTGCATCTGTACTTTTCCTCTTTGAGACCATTACAACTGGTAGTATACCGATCATTTATTTTTATCTCATGAAATGATAGTCCCCTATTTTTAAAATGACACAGTTTAACCTTCTCATTTCTGTCAGAATACAATATAAGATCTTCATAATAAATTAAACACCAGTAGTGCCAAAAAATGAGGGAAAATATCCTCAGTTAGTCACTTGTTGATGAAGAAAAATAGCTAGAGGAGGGGTACAAATCAGAAAGTTCTCAAAATAACACTGAAAACCAGAGGAATGCAGATTTATTATGAAATATGCACTCTGCTCTGGCCTAAAAAGAAAAAAATATAGTACCATTTTAAGGCTCTTATGATGGTAGATGAAAATTGAATGACTTTTATTAGTATAAATACTTATCACACTTTTCATGGCAAACGACTAGCAAGAATTTTAGTATAGTAACTAATTAGAACATAACTTAGAAACAACTGCAGAAACATTATCAATGGGTGCACCTTCAGAGATTAGATATTAAAAAATACATATGAAACAGAATCAGCCATGAAAAAGCAAATCCGTTTGGTTGAGCAACCCTGAAAAGAAACAGTTTTAGATGAGGAACAGGTATTATCAAAGTTGGTAACAATTTTAATAAATTATAGTCCACTTCCCACAGAAGAAAATATGTTTCCATTGCTTTTGATTATGTATACATACCATTTTTGGCATTCCAAATTTCTCCAAACACCCTAATTTTATAGTAGAAACCTTATTCCTCTAGCCCATTCCACCTTCCTCAAGTAAATTTGAAGGAAATTCTTGCTTATTCAGTTCTGATCTAGAACCAGCCTGTAGCATACAGATTTACCTCCATTTATGATATACAAATTGCTTTTGCTGTTTGACTACTCACTGCCTGTCAGTGAGAAGGTTGACTATATTGTAACTGAATGTTATACCTACTAGGTCTATTAGAGCAATGTTTCTCAAACGACTGGATAAGGCGGACCAGCATTCCCCCCCACCCCATGTGCCAGGGACTGGTATCATATTTGTGCCCATTGGCTACAATTGTTTGTTTCTTTCCTGAAAACTTGCTAGGTAGCAACAGCCCTAGGTGACTTGTGCACTGGCACCCACCTATGGACCACCACTTTGAGCAGCACTGTACTAGAGGATACAATCCTAATAGTTTCAGTTTCTTCATGTGGTAAGTCCTTAGCCAACTCAATGGTGGATGTTGGAAAAACTAAATATTATCAGAGCATGGAACTGTTGCTTAAAGGGGGGAAAAGATAAAGTACTTATGGTTCATTAATTTTTTTGCCAAAAAATATATTGAAGAGTGTTATAGAAAAAAGACCTAAAGTTTGCCTCATTTTAATTAAAATTTTGGCATATTACAACACCGATCTTTGTCATTCAAAAGAAGTACAACCTTATCATTAAGGTGTTATTTCCATGTTGTGCTCTATATTCGCCTAGGCTGATTTTTAATAGCACTGCCCTAGTTTGACAAACATGAAATTGACTTAGGCCAAGACTAGAGAATCAGTGTTTATAGTGGGAGAAACCACTTTTTTGTGTGACTCTATTAACTCCGGCTCCTGAAACTGCGAGAGCTACAAATTGGTACTGTCTAACCATGCTTAATTTCACTTGATTTCAGTGGGTCATGCTGATGACTAATTCTTTGCAGGTCTAGATTGCTCTTGGTGTCTAAATTTGACTGCCAGGATGGGATGCAAACATTGTTCATATTTATTTTGGCTAATGCTAATATCCCACAATAAGAAGTTTGGGGAAAACATGTTAAGAACCTATAGATTCAATATAAATATACCAAGCTTCATCATCTGAGTATTTGCAAATTGCTTGCAATCTGTGCATATATCACATCTATCATGTTTAAATAAGAAGTAACTGTTACATGACAGTAAGTCTTACAAGACTTTTTTATGTTAGTGTTTAACATAGATGGATAATTTCATAATCATTTGTGCTAGGAACAAACATAGAGAATTAAAGCATCTAATATTCATATAGTAGATAACAGAAATGAAACAGAAAATGTTAGTTAGCATATTATTAATTTTCTATTACTATTTGAAATTTTAAGTGATATAATTTCTTTCCTGTAAGGCTAGGAATCCCTGAAATGAATATGATGGAAAATATTGCAGAGCTGAGAAAGTTAATTTTGAAAACATCTAGTTCCAGTCCCAGGGTGATGAAAAAGTAGTTAATGAAATTAGTAACACTTTGCTTCCCCATTTCTCAAGAGTAGTTAAAATAGTAACTCTCTTTAAAAGAAAATGTGGTACCAGAGGTAGAAATAACATGGAAAGAATAGAGATTGGTTCTTACACTACAAAAAAGAAGCAGACTTCAACATGCTTCAGCAAACTTTTTATGCCAAACTAGTAATATGCACATGTGAAATGAAACAACCAGGTCAGGTAAGCCTTGTGTAAGTTTTTTAAAAAAACATTTTGAATCAACCATTTTTTTTTTTCTTTCACCAGCCTCCACTTTTGTTATGACTTCCATTTTGGAGGCCAAAATTATAGATCTGTACTTTTTAACATGCTGGGGTGAGCTGGTGAGGCAGGTTTATCTGCTTTCCCCTTTTTTCTTGAGTTTGCTGTTTGCATTTGCTCACTAAGGGATTCTGGAGATAACTGATTATTATTTTGCCTACTGTAGGCAAAAACACACAGCTATATAGTGGCCCCTTGGTATCCTCTGGGGTTTGGTCCAGGACCCTCCCCCCGCCCCCGTGGATACCAAAATCCATGAATTCTTAAGTTGCATTATATACAGTGATGTAGGAAAATGGTATCCCTTATATAAAATAGCAAAATCAAGGTTTGGTTTTTGGATTTTTTAAAAAAACATATTTTCAAGCCATGGATGGTTGAATCCATGGAGGCAGAATCTGTGGATATGGAGGGCCAAATGTGGTTTGGCTAAAGAAGAATCCCATTCTTTCCCAGCAAAAGCTTTATTGCATTGCAGACATGCTGCTGCAACGTATTGCTCTCCTTCCCACTCTTGCCTTATTTTAACCCTAGACACAGAACCCAGAATTCAAAATTATTATCAGAGACTTTGGTTCAATTTTACATACAGCTTTTAATAACGTACAGTATATGTGTGTGTCTGGAGAGTCTGGAGTAACAAACACCTGAGGCGAAGGACAAAAATCAGTATGTATAGAGCCATTGTACTGTCTATTCTCCTTTATGGGTCTGAAACATGGGTCACCTATCGCCAACACTTACGACTCCTCAAACGCTTTCATCAGCACTGTATACGCACAATCCTAAATATACACTGGACTGACGATGTGACGAATGTTGCCGTCCTTGAGCAAGCAGGGATCACCAGCATTGAGGCCATGATATTGAGAACACAGCTGCACTGGGCAGGGCACATTTCTAGGATGGAGGACCATCACCTCTCCAAAATAGTACTCTACGGTGAACTTGCCACAGGTCAGTGTAAGAGGGGTGCTCCAAAAAAGTGATACAAGGACTCCCTGAAACAACATCTCAGGCTCAGCCAAATTGATCACCGACAATGGTCCACCCTGGTCTCACATCGGGAGGCATAGAGATGCACTATCCACAATGCTGCAGCCTTATTTGAGAGCTCACGCTGAACAAGTCTTGAAGAGAAACAACAACGCAGAAAGAATCACAACCCCGAGATATCACCCAAGGAGACCTTCTGCTGTGCTTTCTGCAACCAGACATGTTTATCTCAGATTGGCCTTTTCAGTCATCAGCGTGCTTGCAGAAAGAGCGGGATGAGTGTTTCCTGAATCTTCGTTTGCGAAGAAAAGCCAGAAAGATATATGTGTGTGTATGCATGCATGTGCCTTCAAGATACTTGTCAAGCTACGGCAACTCCATGAATTTCACAGAGTTTTCTTAGGCAAGGAATACTCAAAGGTGGTTTTGACACTTCCTTCCTCTGAAATATAGCCTATAGGACCTGTATTCATTGGCAGTTTCCCATCCAAGTACTAACCAGGACTGACTCTGCTTAGCTTCCAAGATCAGATGGAGTCTGGTACCTTTAAGATATTTAGGCCCACTTTTAATAATGTATACTGTTTCAAAATTTGTCCATTACACTAAAGTACTATAAATATTTTGACGAAAGTCTTAGTTTAGATTTTTCAGTATCACCAGTTTTCCTCTATTGCGTTCCTGCAGAAGCTTCATGATGCATGACATTAATCATCCAGTCAGTGTTCTAAGATTTACTTTTCCTTCATCCCACTTGGTAACTTAAAAACATTTGAACAAAACTTCAAGATAGCCTGCCATCATCTGCACTATCCCATGTACCATTAAGTATCATCCAGAGTGGTTTCAGAGTGGAGCCACTCTTTATTACTATAATAACAACACATTAAACCCCCTTTTATATATTGAGATAGAAAGGTGGGGGTCACTTTACAGATTAATTGCTATCCTATTGCGTCTTTTTACAGTGAAAAAGTTCCTGGCCATCTATGTTTACAAGCACAAATAAATTTTTGGTCAATACAAAAATGAAAAGGAGGAGGGCGGGGGAGAGACTTGTTTTATTGATTTCTTAGAGCCAAAGCATTCGGAAGGCTTATGTACCACTATGGAAAAGTAAAAGGAAAAAGGGCTCTTTGAGAAGCAATAAATGATTCTTTTATTTCCCATTCTTTTGCACTTGAGCTGCTATTACTTTGAAACTCCTCTAACATTTTTAAGAATTACAAAGACACAACCTATAGTTTCTGGAGATATATAGAAGTTTGATTTTATATCCTGCATTACTTCATAACATCAACTAGTTAATGTATAGATCCTTTATGCTGGATCAATTCCATTGATTACAATGAAGCAGCTTAAGTATAATTATTAGATAATTCTCTTTTGGGACTTCAGAATCTATCCAAAATTATGCAGTTTTCAATATTTATTCAAGGTCATATGAGCTTACGCTTTTTATACAATAATATCCCAAAGCCTACTGTTCTTCTGGCAGGTGTCCTGTTTTATTAATCCAAAATTTCACTTGAATTAAGCTCATCGGTTTGGAATTGCACTACTACAATACTATCATGTTCCCAGTCTTAATTGCTTGAACTAGTGAACTACTGGGCTATAGCTGTGTCATAAAATATGTTTTAGATGCAAATTTTAATTGCAAGACATTTTGAGTCTTAGAAAATTACAGTACTATATATCTAAGAAATTTTAAGAGAAACAACATGTCTACCCAAAAGACTTGAGGTATGCTTCACACTAGCTGAACACATACCCAACTGGTGTGGCTGGAGCTTTGTTCCCACTTTCCTATCTGTCTCTTTTGGCCATACATATTTGCTATCTCTGAATTTGTTCTGCATAGAGGTTCCTTCTTCCTAGAGCCTGTCTGCAGCTCTGGCTTTGTTATATTAGCTTCTTTTTATAGTCCCTGGGAAGAGAATCTAGAGACCACCACTAATTGCCAGCACATGAAGATACTCTGTGTAATATTCTCTGTGCCTACTTGCCACTATCAATTTGATAGGAGCCATCATAAAATATTTAAGTGTCAGCCCTATAAAGATGTTAAAAAGGTATTTTAAATTCTTAGGCAGTGGCAAGATTGAAGTTTCAAGTACCTGAGTGTGCAAACACTTCAGGTTTTTCCAGCCCTATGACTAAGTACATACAGTATGGAGAAAGAGTTCACAAAGATCAAACTGATACACATTAGCCAACTTTAAGCGGAAGGAAAGAGCATACAAAGAAGAGCATTGCTGGTAAGTGTAATTTTAATCAGTAAAATGTAAAAAAGGTTGTGACTTTCTGATATGGAATAGTCCTTGACTTTCATAATTCTTAAGCACTTTCTTTTATCATTTTGCTGATGTATGTTCTATTTTAAAATCAGAAGGATAATGGATGTGCTTCTTCAACAGTAAATTGGGTTTTATATCAGAGACGTGTCAGCTCCACGACAGGCTGACCTGATGGTGGTCTTGCATTTGCAGCTCTCCTTCCTGTCTGCTCTTCAAGGTGAGAGGGTCAGTCTTAAGAAAAGTGCAGAAGATTGCTTGATCCCCAAGGAAACATCTTGGAGCCATAACAACATTTACTGCAAGCTATAATCATTTTATCTTCTTCTTAACAGCTTAAAAGCAGAGATATGCTATGCTGTCGCATGGATTTTTATTAATCAAGGGCAGTTAAAGTTTGAATGAATATCATAAATTAAAATATGGTTCCTGTTTCTAATATCTGCCCAGTATGTGTCAACTGATAAAGAAAAATATACCACTTGCTGCCATCAGACATTAATACTTTCTTTTAATATGGTACTTTTGTGCCTTGTTCAACCAACCCCCCCTTTTTAGTTTTTAGTTACTTTTAACAATACAGATAAGAGAAACAGACTTCATGTACCATGCCCAGACAACATATGGAACAATATTTCCCCTCCTCCTTCAGCAGCAGAGTTCACATTGCACATTATGAGTATGTGTGTGAAGGGGGTCCTTCACAGGGCTTCACCAAAGCCCCTCAGTCCTGCCAAGTCTCAGATGGTGATACTGACATCCACATGTAGCCCACATGATGGAAGATCTTTGAGCAACAGCTGCTAGACAGCTGTAGGTGAGGCATGGCAAGATGCCATGCATTGCACCTCACACAACACAGCCAGATGAGGACAGCCAGGGAGAAGAAGGAAGAGAATGTGTTTCAGCAAAGGTCCAAAGGACCCTGCCTCCCAAAGAAGAGGCAAAAATAATGCTCCTCATCAGAAGGCAATGATTAAACCATACTCAGTAGAAAAGAATAATGTGGTTGTTCATATCTGAAATTATAAGTCAGAAATACAAGGGCACAAGAAGAACCATGCTGGAGTAGACCAGACACATCTAGTTCTATTTGTGCAGTTGGCAACCAGTTGACTATACTGATATAAGACAAACTAGCTATGCCTAGCATAACATACACCGTTATCTACATATATAAAACACTTTGGTATGTTTCTATTCCCACTCTGCTGACTGGCCCCTTAGGAAACATGTCAAGAGTACGATCATTTGATGCATTAATATATAACCTTTCAAATCAACTACAATGGCTAATTTCATGCCAAGAGCCCCTCCGCTGCTGCCATGCAACCACACGTACACACAGACACATAGACACACACACTATGCTACACACACACACATCACGTGCAGCAGGATGTGAGAGCCCCCCCGCCATCATGGAACTGCGTGTACACACCCACAGCCCACACTATACCCCACGCACTACACACAACCACATGCCACACACACCCCACATGCGCCAGGATACAAGAACCCCTCCAACACCATGTTTAGAAAGGACTTGAAGCTTTCCACAAGTTTCCACTCCAAGGGCCAAGGCCAAAGAGCAGCTACAGATAGCACAGAAGGCCCAAGGCCAAGGAGCAGCTACAGATAGCACAGAAGACCCCAAACCAAAAGCAAGGAGCACTACAGACATCACAGAAGACCAGGTTGTGGTGACCAAGACTGATGGCTGAATGCTGCTCTTAATTAGCAGCTCCCCCTGGCTACGTCAGGTGTGCTGCATATTTGCTAGCTTGGCCCTGGTTCTTCCAAGACTCCCACAGCCAGGGTCTGAGTCTGCAGAGAGGCTGTGCAGCCAGGGGCCTTGTCCTGCAAAGAGAGGCAGATCCTGACACCTAAGCAGCCAATCAGCACACTGAAAATGGCAATGTACCCAAAAGAATTATATAGTATATATAAATAAATAGGGCAATAGTACATGCATGATCACACACAGATGTTCATGTTCCTGGGCAATGAGTACTAAGGGGCATGCTACCATTGATAGTGAATATAATATACTATCAGTGTAATTGGAACCTTAAAACCTGTCCAAGTTGGTGATCATCATTACATGTTGTTTTAGTGATTCCAGTTAAACTATGCATTGTGTGAATAAGTATGTATGTGTCCTAAGTCTCCTAACATTCACCTTCAATGGATGACTTTGGTTCTGCTGTTATAGTGGAGAGTCTCCCTATTCATTTTCTCCATATTATTTAAACCACATGACATTTTCCATCACTTTGCTCAGGGGTGCGCATCTTCTTTCTGTTCAAGGGCCAAATTCCATCACAGAGAAATTCTCAAACTCCACATTCCAGTGGTGAGTATGGTAAAGGCAAAAGGGTGGGACAAAAGATACCAGCATATTTTATCTTAAAGCTAATGCTGTCAATAACTGAACCTTAGGAGAAACATTTCAGCTTCTTAGAACGGGGAGAAAGCATATAAAATGCAAACTGCCAGAAGATGGTGTCACAGGAAGGAATTATGGTCTTTTGGAAAACCACAGAGGGCTGTATTGGAACCTTGGGTTGTCCACATTTGGCAGCAGGGGCTGAGGTTAGCTTCATGGGATGAACCCTGAAAAAAGTGAGAAAATCTTCAGCTTTCTTCAAACTATGCATATTTTAAATATAGGACCTCAACAACAGGACTGCAATAAAACAGAAGATAAATCCACATCAGGATAGCAATGATGTAGACAGGACAAGGAGCCACATAGTCCAGTATAGTGCTATCTTTCAAACAATAATAGTTCTGTTCAAATTCCTTTCATCTCCTCACCAGTTCTAGCTTTCATCAGAAACTATGTATACCTTCCCAAGTAATCACGTATGCTCTTTTCTACTTCATTCTTAAAAAAATAAAGATACAACAGCTAATATCAGATTCTATAATACTCAAGTGTATTCACAGACAGGAGAAGTATATACAGTCTTGACTACTGGGCTACAGACATGATAAATTAACTCTGGTGAGCAGTTGGTTAGGACTAGCTATGCCATACAGTTCTGTTCTTATTAGAATTTTGCTGCTGCTATAGTATTCACCCAAGAAAATGAAAAACTAGACTGAGAACCACACCAGTACCCAGAAATAATTTAATGTAGTGCAAGCATAGCAAACATCTTTTTATTGTCTACAGTTCTCACGTCAGACTTTTCACATTGCAGGCCAATGCATTCGGGGGTTTAATCAATGCTAGGAAATGAAGCCTAGGTAGATAGCTAAGCACCTATTCCTACAACTGAACCAGCTGCTCACCAACAACAGTGGCTCACCAAACATTGATAAAGACCCAGGAACATACCCATACAACAGATACAAGCACCAGTGTTGTCTATATAAGCATCAGACAACACTTTTATAAGACCAACAATAAAAATTAATCATATCATCAAGGACCCATGTGCATACATATCATCTGATAAAACCATTGCCATCACCTACACACACACTCTTTTGCTGTTATGAAGGACAGACAAGACCTGGTTGTCATCAAAAAGAACTGCCTCATGAGAGTGCTCAGTTTTTGGTAACTGATCATAAGGGATCATGCAGTAAAATATTAACATTCTATAGCAATATCAATGGCCCTGCTGAACTGCAATGCTGTCATGAGACATAACCATAAACTAAGGGTCTATTCCTATCTCCCCACAAAGAAATATGTTCTTCAAGAGAGGAATTGCTTGGATAACACTGTTATCTGAAGTTAGGTTAACCTTTTGTTGAGGTCCTATATTTAAAAAAGAGCACTTTTTTGGTAATGGCATTTCTATTGTATGACTTCCGCCCCCAGGAAAATCAATCAGCTGTTATAATTTTACCATACCAGGTTGAACATGAATTTTCTTCCTATTTTAATAGATGATTTGTTCTTGGCATTTGTGCATTTTTACCCACTTTTCCACATTTGTTGTGTTACAACCTGGAACTGAAATGTATTTAATTGGCACTGTTAATGCTTGATGTCTGTAAGATACTCAACATGCACCTTGCATGAAGGGGCAAAATATTGTTACAGTGGCACAAAAGTTAAGGAAATAAAAACAAACTGGTACTGTTGGTTGCATGTGTTTTCACCCTCCTGTGTCAATATTTGGTACAACTACTTTGTCAGCAATTAAAGCTATGAGTCTTCTTGGGAATTTATCAGCTTTGTGCATCTGGATCCTGCAATTTCTGCTCATTTTTCATGGCAAAATTGCTCCACGTCTGTCATACTGGATAGAGACTGTTATTGAACAGCAACATTCAAGAATTGCTACAGATTCTCAACTGGGCTGAGAGGGGAGCTTTCACTAAGCTACTCTAAGGCATTCTGGTTCTTGTTTTAAACCACTACAGTGTTGCTCTGGCTGCGTGTGGGGGCTCATTGTCCAGCTGGGAGGTGAACCTCCATTCCAGTTCAAAGTCTCTTGCAGAATGAAACAGGTTTCGCCTTATAATTCCCTGTATTGGATTACATCCATCTTGTCATAAATCCCAACCAGTTTCCAAGTCCCTGCCAAGGAAATCCATTCCTACAATATGATGGTACCATCACAATGCATCAATGTGGGGATGATACCAGGACACTGAGCATTGTTGGCTCTGTGCCACCCATAGGTTTTGGGGGGAGTTTTTTATGGAAAGGCCAAATAAATACATTTTGGCCTCCTCATATCACATGTTCTCCCACATTTGCAGCATCTCCCACTTGAATGCAAATTCCAAATGCATGTGCTTCAGCAATGGCTTTCTTCTTGCCGCTCTTTCATAAAAACCAGCTTCATGGAGCATGCAGGTAATAGTTATCCATGGACAGTTTCTTCCATCTCAGCTGTGGGTCTCTCAAGCTCCTTCAGAGTTACCATTGTCTCCTGTTCACTTCTAAGACTACTGCCCTCTTTACCCAGTCACTGAGTTTTTGTAGACAGCTTTCTCTATACACAGTTACAGTGGATCCACATTATTTTCATTTTGAGTAATCATCAATGGGTGAGCTTCAAACTGGAAGGTAATCTTGAGTGAAGTGCCACACAGTTCTTCCCAACATTGATATTTTTTTTTATCAGTTATTTAGATGATGGGTTAGAGGCATCCTTATTAAGTTTGTGGTTGACACAAAACTGAGAAGAGTAGTTAACACATTGGAAACAGGAACAGAATTCAAAAGGACCTGGATAAACTAGAAAACTGGGCTAAAACTAATAACATGAAATTTAACAGAGACAAATGCAAATTCTACATTTAGGCCACAAAAATCATATGCATACTTATACGATGGGGGATAATTGGCTTAGCAGCAATACATGTGAAAATGACCTTGGGATTATTGTTGATCATAAACTGAACATGACCCAGCAGTGTACATCCAAAAGTATTAAAAGAACTGGCAGAAGTAATCTCAGAGGCACTGTCGATATTTTATGAGAATTCTGGAGAACAGGAGAGATCCCAGCAGACTGGAAGAGGGCAAAGGTTGTTCCCATCTTTAAAAAAAAAAGGAGGGGGGAGAAGACCTAAGCAGTTACCACCCAGTCAGCCTGACATCAATATTAGGAAAGATTCTAGAGCAGATCATTAAACAGACAGTCTGTAAGCACGTAGAAAGGAATGCTGTGATCACTAAAAGCCAACATGGGTTTCTCAAAAACAAGTCATGGCAGACTAATCTTATCTCTTTTTTTTTAATAGAGTTACAAACTTGGTAGATGAAGGGAATGCTGTGGATGTTGTTACCCTAAACACTCGGGGGTCTTAGGGCCCTCAAAAATGTCAATATTAATTTTTGGGAATTAATATACTCAGCTTGGCTATGGAAGAGGGGGCAAAAGATAGCAGGATCTTTTAACCTGTATTTACCAGTACTAAGGAGGAGACATTAAGCTAGATAGTATGATAAATTGGTCTTTATTTGAGAATGCAATAATAACAGCACTCATGCACACATTCAGGCTTCAAGTATTCATGCAAGGCTAGCAAATAAAGTAGGAAATATTAGGATAGAGGAACAGAGAAGAGAGTTTGTTTTCAGGTGATACTGTACTGTTCTGAGGAGATGAGGTCACGGAAGAAACCAGCAGAATGGGGGTCCCGAAGCGGGAACAGCAACACAGTCTGATGTGGAGTAGATAGGAAGGTGAACTGTGTGCACTTGAGTGGGGTTTGGAAGGGGTTTATATAGTCAATAATGGCCTTTAGGGAATAGGATTTAGAGTGAAAGACAATGCTTCTCGGAGTTGCTCAAGTTGAGACAACAGACACGCTGGATATGATAATGGCATCTTAATGTGTGGATACTTTGTAACTGAATGGAGGAAGCAACCTTCTTTGTTTGTGGAAGGGTAAAGGCATAAGGATCGTTTACAGGTTTGAGTATCCCAGCTTTAGCTGATAGGATTGGCTAGGTGTTCGGACCCTTAGCTGCCTTGTAAATTAACATTTATTTAGAATTTGGGCAGCCCTTCCTTAAGTGCATACCTGACTAAGCAATGTTTATGTTTGGGATTCCTAGTTGTGGAATTTCCCAGGTTTAATGGCTACACTACGTGAAAGGCCACATTTGACCTAATTATTAAATATTACCAATTTATTATAGATATTGGGCCGGGAGTACATAATAATAATAATGTAGTATATCTTGATTTCAGCAAGGCCTTTGGGGGATATCCCCCATGATATCCTTGCAAAAAAGTTAATAATACATGGTTAGACAATGTGACTGGTAGGTGGATTTGTAATTGGTTGATGGGCCAGATCCAAAAGGTAGTCACCAATGGCTCCTCTTCATCCTGGAGAGAAGGGAGTGACTAGTGGGGTACCACAGGGTTCTGTCTTGGGCCCAGTGCTATTCAACATCTTTATCAATGACTTGGATGAGGGAACAGAGGGTATGCTTATCAAATGTGCAGATGATACCAAATTAGGGCAGATATCGAATACCCCAGAGGACAGGATCAGAATCCAAAATTACCTTAACAGATTAGAAAGCTGGGCCAAAACTAAGAAAATGGATTTAAACAGGGAGAAATGTAGGATACTATACTTGGGCAGTAAAAATGAAATGCACAAATGTAGGATAGGTGACACCTGGCTTGATGGCAGTACATGTGAAGGAATCTAGGAGTCTTAGTGGACCACAAACTGAACATGAGACAGCAGTGTGATGCAGCAGCTAAAAAAGCCAATGAGATTCTAGGCTGCATCAATAGGAGTATAGTGTTTAGATCAAAGGAAGTAATAGTGCCACTCTGTTCTGCTTTGGTCAGACCTTACCTGGAACACTGCATCCAGTTTTGGGCACAACAATTCAAGAAGAATGAATTGATGACAAGTTGGAGCATGACCAGAGGAGAGCAACCAGGATGGTGGGAGGTCTGGAAGCCATGCCCTATGAGGAGGGGCTTAGGGAGCTGTGTATGTTTAGCCTGAAGAAGAGAAGGTTAAGTGGTGGCATGCTAGTCATGTTTAAATATTTGAAGGGATCTCATACTGAGTATGGAGCAAGCTTGTTTTCTGCTGCTCCAGAGACTAGGACATGAAACAATGGATTCAAACTACAGGAAAAGAGATTCCACCTAAACATTAGGAAGAACTTCCTGACAGTAAGACTGCTTCGGAGTTTGATGGAATCTCTTCTTTGGAGGTTTTTAAACAGAGGTTGGATGCCCATCTGTAGGGAATGCTTTGATTGGGTATTCCTGCAGAGCAGGGGGTTGGACTAGATGGCCCTTGTGGTTTCTTCCAATTCTATGATTCTATGATTATATGATGCTGTAGCAAAGAAGGCAAATAATATTTTAGCCTGCATTAATAGAGCTGTAGTATCCAAGACAAAGGTATTAATAGTCCCACTATATTCTGCACTAGTCAGGCCTCATCTGGACTACTGTATTCAGTCCTGCATGCCTAATTTATGAGGGGCATGAACAAGCTGGAGCAGGTTCAGAGAAGGTCAAAAAGGATGGTAAGAGGTATGGAGAACAAAACATATGAAAAAATGTTGAGGCAGTTGGACATTTTCAGCCTGGTGAAGAGAAGACTGAGGGGTGGCCTGTTCGTATGCTTTAAATATCTAAAGGAGATATTTAATAGAGGAGGATGCAGGTTTGTTTTCTGATACCCCAGAGATAGGACCAGGTGTGATGGTATTAAATTACAGGAGGGTAGATTTTGATTTAAAATTAAAAGGAACCTCACAGTTCAACAATGAAACCAATTGGCTAGAGAGGTGGTGGAGTATCTTTCTCTGGACGTGTTCAAAAAGAGGCTAGACAGCTATAGGTTTTCCGTGGTTTTTTTCCAGGCTGTGAGGACATGTTCTGGAAGAGTCTATTCCTGATGTTTCGCCTGCATCTGTGGCTGACATCTTCAGAGAATGGTGGGGTGGGGTGTGTGGGGTTTATATACTGTGAGTCCCTGTTGGAGAGGATATGTAAATTTGTATATACGAATGGCTAGTTCCTCGGGTGGGAGGATATGCAAGGAGGATTAATGTCTGATACTAATCCCACCTGAGGAACTAGCCATTCAAATACACAAATGTACATATCCTCTCCAATAGGGACTCACAGTATATACCCTCCCACACCCCTACCCCACCATACTCTGAAGATGCCAGCCACAGATACAGGCAAAACATCAGAAACAAACTCTTCCAGAACACTGCCTCACAGCCTGGAAAAAAACATGGAAAACCTATGGATGCCGGCTGTGAAAGCCTTCAACTTCATGCTAGACAGCTACTTGCTGGGGATGCTCTAGCTGGATTTCCTGCATTGACCTGGAAGTTGAACTGTATGGCCTATGGGGCCTCCTCCAACTCTATGATCCCATGTACAGTCATCCCTCCATATCCACAGGTTCTTTATCCACAAATTCAACCATCCACAGCTTGAAAATTTTCCCAAAAGCAAACTTTGCTGTTTGCGATTTGATATAAGAGACACCATTTCACTATGTCATTGTATATAATGGTACCTGAGCATACATGGATTTTAATATCCACGGGTGGGGGGGGGCGTGCATCCTGAAACCAAACTCCACTAAGGGCCCACTGTACTCATGGATTTTACAGTGCTCCGTGGGATGTTCATATACTGGAATTTTTTAATATATATATATATATATATATATACACACACACACACACATACACATACACACACACACACACACACACACACACATACCATCCCTGACTGGCACTTCTGCACAACTTTATCTCAGTTAGCTCTTTGGTCTTCATGACGCTGTTTAGACATCCTCTCCAACAAACTCTGGGGGCTTCCAGAAATAGGTGTCTTTAATCTGAGATCATGTGGCACTGGAATTACACACACAGGGATTCCATTCAACTACTTATTCCCAACCAAGGCAGTCAGTTGTACCAGAGCTTATTTAGGCACATAACACCCAAAGGATTGAACGCTTACACAACCAAAAAGAGCAGTTTGTTTTTGTTTACTTAACTTCATGTTGTTATAAAAATATTTTCACCTTACCAAGATGTGTATCTTTGTCCAGCAAGCAGTGATAATGCCAGTGAACCCATTTCAGTTCCACACAACAAAATGTGAAAAGCCAAAAAGATATGAATACTTCCGTAAGGCACTTTATAACATAATTTTGGTTAATATCTCATTTATATTTTATTATAATGCTATTACATATTATCATATATGAACTTCCAGCTAAAAAGTAGCCTAAACTTCTAGAGTAAATTATCAATTTGTAGTCACTACAGGCAGTAAATATTTCACATCTGATGTTCAGGATATTAAGCAGGAGCCTGCATGGATTCATCTATCCCTGCTGTACTAGCTGGCTCCAACTGACAGGATTTTATTGGTGTCTAATGAATCATTATTATTACTTTTTTACTACTCTATGGTGAACTCGCCACAGGTCAGCGTAAGAGGGGTGCTCCAAAAAAGCGATACAAAGACTCCCTGAAACAACATCTCAGGCTTGGCCAAATTGATCACCAACAGTGGTCTGCTCTGGCCTCACATCGGGAGGCATGGACATGGAGACGCACAATCACAATGCTGCAGCCTTATTTGAGAACTCACGCCAAACAAGTCTTGAAGAGAAACGACAACGCAGAAAGAATCACAACCCAAAAACATCACTCAAGGAGACCTTCTGCTGTGCTTTCTGCAACCGGACTTGTTTATCTCGGATTGGCCTTTTTAGTCATCAGCGCACTTGCAGAAAGCGTGGGATGAGTCCTTCCTGAATCTTCATTTGCAAAGAAAAGCCAGAGAGAGAGAGAGAATGAATAATGCCTGAAAGCTCCAGTACCAGCATGTGATCATTTATCTTTTAAATAATCTGACCCTGCACTGCAAATTTTCTTCTCCAAAACCTATGTGTTTATGTGTGTAACAGATTCTGTCAGGTCAGTTCAAAACTTATATTTTGGAAATGGGAGAGAGCTTCTATATACAATAAGTTCTGATCTGTCTGAGCTACTTTGAAAGACAACTTTTGTCCCAAGAGAGCAATAAAATATAACACAAAATACAATTTTACCATATTTCTTTTCTGTTACTCGAACATCCTGTCAATTTTGACTCAGTGACTAAATAACAACACAGTTGTACAACAAGGTCATTGGCACTAAGGATATTATGAGACCCGGCGAAAAGTCCAAGGGCAGTTTGCAAGGACAATGCTACTATCCTGCGAATGGGTCCTGGTTTCAAACATCGTCATTGTTGTATGCTGCTTCTGTGCTGCAGCCGTAAGGACTTTATTAGATGCACTAAATATGGCGTCATAACAATGCCACATAAACATGAAAGGGTGTGCATATTGGACAATGTTGCCATTTCATGTTTATGTACTGGCCAAAACCTGTACTTTTTTATTGATGGCTGAAGCTGTCAATTGATCCTCCATGGTGCTTTAGTGCCAGAATTGCTGCCATGTGAAACCTTGCACCATTATACTCATGTGAATGCAGCGTGAACGGCCGGTCTGGCGTGAGCAGTTCCAAGTGAGATCACGACATCCAGCCAAGTGACACACTTTTTATAACCCTCCCTGGGTTACTTGTAAGTTTTTGTGTGTTTGTATGTGCTTTTAAAACTTTTTGTGTGGTGTTGTGTGTTTTTAAATTTCCCGCATAAGCATCTTCTTGCGAGAATCCATGGGATTTTGAATGAGGAAGTGAACGGAGCTCCGTTCACTTCCTTTTTCATTGCCGGGAAGCCTTTGGATGAGAGGCAAGGTAAGTGCAGCATGGGGAATTCTTTTACTAGCATAAAAACTGAAAAGTTATGCTGGCAAAAGAATGGGCTTTTTTGGAGTGGCATGATAAAGTTCTAAGGCATTGCTTTTTATTGATGGGATCTCCCTTCAATTGAAAGCAACACCTTATTTGCGGTTACAGCACAGAAGCAGCACATGACAATGATGTAACGTCATCGTTGTGTGCTGCTCTTGGACTTTTTAGCTATGTCTGATAATCTCCTATGTCAGGAGAACATAGATCACACTAATTATGCCTGAAGTGTTGTCACAGCAACTTAAACAATTTGGTATAGTGGTACCCCAAGCTAATCCCTTTCTTCTTACAACCACCACCAAAAGGTCTTTGCATCACAAAAGAGAGAGAAAGTGAGTTCACTGTACCTAGATCAGACAAGAATGTTTTTGCCCAAAGAAACAATATCACAGGCTGAAAAGTAAAACTATACAACACCATTATGCTTAAAACTAGCTGAACTCGGCGTACCATACGCCATTTACAAACTCCCTCCAAAACACTAAGTAGACCTCACAGCAACCTTGTAAAGTAGGCCAGTGGGTTTAAATTCCTTGTTCCCCTTCTCAGCATCCCACACTTTTCCTGGAATCGCTGAGGGTGACTCACTCTGTTACCCTGCCTCAGCCACCGCCAGTTAACTGCCTGGCTCTGGCACTATATAAACAGGTTCAGAGAAGGTATTGCAGAGAAGTGGCAGCAGCAGCATCCTGCCACCACTTCCAGTTGACTGCTTGGATCTCATCACAGCCTGTGACTGAAGAATGGCTGAGGGAGGGGCCCTTGTGAGGTGGTGATGCAGACTGAGTGGATTGTGATGTGGAGAGGAAATTTGTGTATCGGTGGTGACTGGTTGGGTGTAGGTTGGGTGTGTTTCCTGAGCAGCCAATCAGCATACTGAGAAAGGCAACATACCCAAGAGAATTATATGTACAGATATTTGAAACAATATATTTTAACCCAAGGAGTATAGACCATTATACAGTTTGTAGGCAGTTGTAGGAACACATTTAAACAAAATAAGTACTTCCAAACTTCTATAATATAGTGGTGAAATTCCTTTGCAGATAACCTTTTAGCTAAAAACTTGCTTGAGAAATGTTAAGATTTTGAAAGAGATATTTGTTCAAGTCTAACCAAACCTTTATGATTATCCATGTATCCACCTGGTTACTGTATGTATGCAATTCCATGATTTTTACATTCAGGTATATTCAAAACTTTTCTTGCAAGCACCCTGAACAATAGGACTTTCTGTATATCAGCCTGGAAAAGGAGGATAACACATTCTACAAATACTGTAAATTATTTGTAATTATGCAAATTGGAGAGACTATTAAAGTCCCTCATTAATTTTATCTCTAGCAGGTGGTTTACCTCTCATCTGCCAAGCCCAAGAGACAGAGAATGAAGGGGCAATGCAATTCCATTCTAACCATTTTTCACTTCCAGAGAAGATAGGATTGCTATATTCCTGCTCTATTGTTCTCTAAGAATACAAAAACTCACACTAGAATGAAAGCAGGTTAGTAGGGAGGCCTGCACAGAGAGATAATAAAGAGGGCAATGCCCATGCACTCTAGGGCCTGTCCAGATGTGTCGCTCTAAGTTTATGAATCATGGTTAAGGAACTGAAGAAAGGCCTTTGGAACTGGATCCTTCCACACAGCGTATACTTTCTCATAAAAATGCCTCACATAAACCTCAGCAATGGTTAAAGGCATCCAGTAATCACAGCTGACTAGAAATTTAAAACTAGGTTTAAATCTTGGTTAAAAGCATGTCAAATACTGACATAAACCTTAACCAAAGTGTGGTGGGAAAAAAGCAACATTTAAGATGAAAGTTGCTCTCTACAGAACCTCAAAAGACAAATGATTGCTAATATTGCCTTTGTTTAAATTAGGGGTGAGAAGTGTTCTTTACATCAAGAGCTGCGTGAAAATAATCTGTCAGAAACTGCATGCCCATGGTGGGAGGGCTGAAACAAGCGTGCGTAGGGCTATAGTCAAAGGTAATTGATTTTTCTCTCTTTCTGGTGCCATGTGTGTGTGTGTGTGTGTGTGTGTGTGTGTATTAGTTATTTGTACCCCACTCTTCAGCCACAAGGCTATCAGAGCGGCTTACAAACTGTTTTAAGCAATAGCAATTTACACATCTACACTGCATTAAGCAGTTTCCAATGTGTGTTAGCTAATTGCTCCCATAAGCTGGGTACTCGTTTTACTGACCTATGAAAGGATGGAAGGTTGCGTGAACCTTGGAGCCCTCTGGGATTGAACTTGCAACGTGGTGACTTGCAGAACTGGCATTTGACCACTGCGCCACCAGGGCTCCTTCTCTTTGTCTTCTCTCTCACACCCTCTTCCTCTTCACCCAATGGCTTGCCAGGTGAGAGACAAATCATTCTTGCCTGAGCCCTGAAAAAGGCACAGGTACCACATGATTTAAAATCAATGGTGATACAAACTGACCCCAGTTTAGATCTTTTAGAATGTTAGAAAGTTGAGATGATAACTTTGGTGACCTTTCCAGAATTGTTGCACTAGATTTTTTTTTTTTTTTTAATGGAGGGGGCAATATTTGAAGATGCTTCCGGAAAAATTGCCACAAGGGAACAAAAAATCTTGTGAGCATGTGAATCTAGCTGTTAAAGAAGAAGCCTACTTTTCCATACAAGAATTAATCCCAGAAAGATACCTTGAGGACAACATTTATTGTGAAGTAATAATAACTGAAAAAATTAGAAGCACTTGAGTTCTGCCATGTAGCTTCAGGGATGTTATGATTAATACATAATCTCTATAGCCTGTTGTTCAATTATATTTTAATTCATTTGTTACTAAGGCCTTACTACTTAAGAAAGCAAGGAAAATATGTAATAAACTTTCAGAAAAAAATACTGAACTCTCTCATTAGTATTTGTAATTTAAGGATTTTATCAGAAGTGGCTAAAACCATGTCAGAAGAGCACTATGAGAACAAAATGGGTGATATTACCAGCCAACAACATTCTTCAGCCATTCCAGAGGCATAGCATAGGCATGAATAACACTTCCCTTTTCATTGACGGCTTAGCCTGTCAATAAAAGAGGGGAGGATGTATTATTCATGCCTGTGCTACATCCTCGGAACAGCAGAAGGACGCAGGCGTCTGGTAATGTCATCCTTTCTGTTCTTGCAGCATTCTTCTGATGCAGTTTGGGACGTGGTTTGGTGCCACATCACACACCCCGCCCGTCTGAGTCCCAAGTCTCCAGTTTGGCAAACAATATAATAGTAAAATTTCAGTACTTGAACAAAAAGGGAAGGATAGTTTTTTCTCAGCTGCATATAAATACGAATTGAGTTTATAACCCTTGCAGTAATATCATACTGCAAGATGATGATGATGATGATCTTACTTCCTCCCAACAATGGGACTCAAGGTAGCTAACAACATATTTAAAACAATAGATTAAAACCTACACAAAACTTTTGATGAAAGTGTTAATATAAAGTTATCTAAAAAGCAATCAATCAATTTATCAGGTTAAAACATTAAACATTAAAAACTTTTAAATTCATTAAAAGATTATATGGACAATAAAACATAAAAAGCACAGCATATCATTAAAAGTCCACCCATTCAGTTTCCAAAAGCCTGGTGGCAAAATAATGTTTTCAATTGCCAATGGAAGGAGAACAAGGAGGGAGTCATCCTGGTCTCCCTAGGGAGGGTGTTTCAAAGACTGGGAGAAGCCACTGAGAAGGCCCTCTCTCTTATTTCCAGCAAATGAGCCTGAGCAGGTGGTGGGACTGAGAGAAGGGCCTCTCCAGATGACCTTAAAGCTCTAATGGGCTCATAAAGGAAGATACAGCCCTTCAAATAGCCTGGATCCAAGCTTTATAGGGTTTCATAATTTATCACCAACAATTTGAATTGTGCCTGGAAATGGACCAGCATCCAGTGGAGCTGTTGCAACAAAGGTGGTATACACTCCCTGTAGCCAACTTCAGTTAGCAATCTGGCTGCCACTCTGGACCAATTGAAGTTTCTGAGTACATTCAAAGGCATCCCCATATAGAACGCATCACTAGAAGTCATTAGAAATACAAATAATTATTTGGATGTCATCGTTCTAAGTGAATGTCAGGTATTAGCATTCCGAAACTCATACTGCACACGCTTCAGGATTCATCAGAAAGCTTTATTGCCAGAAATCCAGGAAGCATACAATACAGAGTCATTGCTGAGACTGAAAAACTAACAGACAAACTCTAAGGTGTTTTCTAGACAAGCCAATATAATGTAGATTGCTGAGCATTAACGCCAATTCACAACAGCATTCATTTGTCTCCATATTTTTATTTTTTTTTTGCAAAATCACTTGTATGCAAAGCTATCCATGTTTGATGTTCACACACAGCCATGCCTGCAAATCAAGATGGTGGCCATGAGTGAATTGCGCATGTTATTATTCTCCACAAGTTATCCACAAGTTGTCACTGCTGCACATTATGTCTCTCTCTTTTTTTTTTTTTAATGTAAATCAAGGGTACTCAAGTTTGACCTCCTGCTTTAAACAGCAGTTTGGTCAACTCAGTGCAGCAAAAAAAGTGCATGATTGCTACCACAAAGCTCCAAAATGGCACTGCCAGCTGGCAAGCCCACCCCCTGCACACGTCCGACCAATTAGATTTCCACTTCTGCTCCTCTCCAAGAATGTGCTGTGATTCAAATTGGATGTCCAAACAGGAGGTAATGCACATTTCTACACATTATTTTTTAAAAGTTCAGGTAAAGCCATGAAGGCTTCTCCCAGATAGTTTTTGGAGCTTTTAGCCCCCTCTTTCCAAATACGGCAAATCACCACAGGGTCTTGTTGGGACAAAACGTATTCCCTGCAAATTCTATAAGAAGTATTTTCTGTCCAGAAAAGCTTGATACCAGCCAGCAAAGTATATACAAACAGCAAGTAGCTGGGAAGGTGGCCAGCTTTTAATGAGTACACCAGAATGCAAACACAGTCAAGGAAGTCAAGGGCTTACGGCAGGCAGTGTGGGCCCAAACAAGACTGAGTCAGTGGAAAACAGGGAGCAGAATAATCAGGAACAGTCAGAGGCCGAGGCATGAGTCAAGGCAGCAAGGATCAAGGCAAAGAAGTCAGCAAGAAGCTTTCTCCAGGAAGATCAGATGATCCCTCACAAAGCCTCCATCACTTCTCCCAGCATATATATAGCAATTAAGGCTTTGTCAGGTGCTTCTTGATGAGCAGGTTTTTCTCAGAAGTCTCAGAGATTTCCTTCAAGCTTCCTTTTGAGCTTGCTGCTGGGTGTATGATGGTGGAAATAAGTGTGTTTTTTCTTCTTCATCCTTATCTGAATTGGCAGGACTCTCTGCCGGGACTGGTGCCAACCCACTAGGACCAGGCTTTTCCTCAATTGAGCCTCCAGGTTGGCAGAGTTTCCTGCTGGCACAGGTGTAAATAAACCTGTGCCAGGGTCCATAGGGCAGTTCCCTGCCATGTCCTCCTCCTCTGATTCCATACCCTCATCAGACCCATGGGACATGACATTTTCACTGTCTAGACAACCCCTAAGCTAAAAACATTTTACAATAAAAAAAAATTCTGGAGGGCTGCATTACTATTGGTTGCCCATCATCCACTGACACAAGCATTCCTTAAATCAAAAGTTACCATTTCCCCAGCATCTCTAACCTTAAAACTAAAACCGTTAATTGCAGATTCCTTGTTATCTCCTTTCCCAAGCAAAGCCAAAACAGTTACACATACATCATTTCACCCTTACACAAACTGCTATGCACACTCTACACCAAGGACACAGGGAAACTAGTGAATATGGCAGGAGCAGCAGCAAAGGGGACTGATCCTGACAGTGAGGAATGATGCAAACCTATGAGGCCAGATTTTCACGCTGAGGAGCAGATCATGGTGAGCAACTCACTGCCCTTGTCCTACTTATCCTTCATATGATCTGTGCAGATCCTCTTGCCACCTTCACCCAAACCTTCTTTACTAAATCCTCCTCCTGCAAAATAACCTTTTCTAATCACCGATTACAGTGATTAGTATTGAGTATTGAGTAGCATACAATACTCATATAGTATCAAAGAAGATCTTAAATCATATTCCTGGGTGGGGGGAAAACAATAATGGCAGAGGTGAGAACCTCTAACTTTTTGTTGAGGGTGGGGCCTTTTACAATTCTATTTTACACATGATAAAAAATCAAGCACTAAGAAGATACAGTATTTAAAATGACATTCTGTACTTTTCCTAAACCCCTTTCCCCCAAATAATAGTGGCAATAAACTTAAGCCCATAAATGAAAAAGTGTTATTACTCTGGAATTCCTCAACACAGTGTGAAATACCAATACTTCAGTAAACAAGAAATTATTCATCTTCCTTGACAAACTCATTTATAATCTGGTTGACAGTTGAATTGTGGCTTTTGCCCTGGTGATTGTAATTTTAATACTTTTCTACAAAATTTGGTTTATCCTTTAACCAAGTGAACCTTACATATGAAATCTTACCTGCATTATCTGCTTGAATGAAGCAAGCCTATAGCATGGATCATTTGCTAATAGTGTTAATCAGTGACTCCTTGGATGGTCTGCCAGCTAACTCAAAGTTCTTTTCTGCTACAAAATGCCATCTTAGTTTGAACTTTCTCTCCTTCATCATCTAATATCTAATTATTTTGGTCTTGGAAAGTCACCCACAAAGCTGAGGGAATGCTGTCTTCAGCACCAGATAATTTCATTGCTAATGTTCTGAATTCCTCACACAGTAAAGCTTGAGAGATGGCTCTACTTACTGGTGCAGACTCTGAGAAAAAGTGCTTATTTTGCTAGATGAGTACCAACACTTAATGCCAAAGATCATGATGCATGCTAACTTCCATAATTTCTGCCTGAGACATCTGGTAGAAAGCCAAACAAATTTCAGTGAGCGAATTCATTCATTTCATGCTGCTCTGAGAAGCAAGGTAGACTCTTATGCATTGAAAGCACAGTAGGATCTCCGCATTTGCTGGGGATTGGTTTGGAGGGGGAATGGATACTGAAAACCATGGATAATAACGAACGCCATTGAAAACAATGGAACTGCCAATTTAAAATACCATAGAGTTGCTTTGGAGGACCTAGAAAATGGCTAGAGAAGACACATTTTCTAGGTAGGTGTGCTGTTTTGTGTCCCATGGATAACTGAATCAGTGGATAATGTATCAATGGATACGGGGGTCCTACTGTATGCAATGGTACAGTTCCACAAGTTCACTTATACCCTCCCAGCACGTAAGCCGTTGTGAGGTACTCTGATATACCAAGGACTTCAAAGACAATTCTATGCCAAATAGACATATTCTGCATGCAAAATATAAACAGCACTATTGTCAAGTTTCATCAGTTCCTTGTGTTCTGCTTCTTTTTTGCTGATTACCTGACTTAACCCATTATAGAAGCCATAATTATCAACTGTACTGAGTGAGAAAGGTAGGAGAGGCAGCAGAAGACACGAAAGTATAAGGTTTCTACTGAATAAACTAAGAGCTGCTTCTTTTTCCTTTACCCCTGTCCAGGGGAGATAATTGCATCTACATAGTGGGATGACACTCATGCCAATTTCTGTATTTTTGCTGTTTTTTCTCTCCCTGTTCTCTTCTCCCCCAAGCCTCTCTTCATTTATATAGTTTTTTTTACAACTTTCTGTATGTGTGTACTTTAAAAAAATAAATTGTTATCACTTGGCTAGTTTAAGCCTGAGGAGTTCAGTACCCTACTCTCCCATTGCCCATATGGATGATGGGTGCTACATTTGCATTCCTGGATTAGACTTGCATCATGTGTGGGGCAGTTCAGTGCCATATGAGCTCTTGAGTGGACTTAGGCCCATAAATACAGTATCTGTTTATGATCAGTACTAAATGAAACATTGGATGAAACTGATCTGACTTGTCAGCATGAATCTGTTAAAGAACCAGAGAGGAGGTGGATTCACCTCTCATATAATCCTAAATTTGACATATACATTATTTAGTTATGTGTTTTCGATCACACTCCACAGATCGTATTTTCAAAACCTTCTGCAGCGATACGTTCTTGACACATTTATCATATTACTCACTCAACTATTTTAGGCAGGATATTCATTATTAGGATTATTCAATAGCAGGGACACTTTAGCCATGCACACTACTGTAGTCTTCGAAAGCTTCAGAGCTTCAGTGATTGTACAACTATGGTATTTGAGTCAGGCTATGATTTATGACACTTGGTCTCACAATCTCACTTAAAATGGTTTTAAAATAATCTTTCTTCCTCTTCCCCATCAAAGTAAAACAACACACATTTCAACATTTTCAGATATCAGTTTAGTTCAACATTTCAGATATCAGTTCAGTTGGTGAAATAACATGTTAGGAAAGCTTTTAGCTGAAGTAAAGCCTGACAATCTAGCAACTTGTTCCACTTTTATAAATAAGAACTTTGGCCTTTGACTCAGAAAGGAAAACATTATTATACATGATTTATCTCAGCCTCATTTCTATACATTCCTTTGAAAAACTCTGCACACAATCTGTGTGCACAAACAGAGAAATCGTAGCTACTGTACTTCATATTTGATTGTCCTAAACTGACCAATCTTGGCAGTTGTTTCCACCACCACCACCACCCAGAACATAAACAGAGTGTAACTTGACTGGGCAACATGAAGTATAAGGTGCATGTCTTTCTCCCTTGTCTTATTATTGACAGGACACAAGACCTCAGTAGGTCATGGATACAAAGTGGAGTTTATTTGTATGCCATACAAGATTTTAGGCAGTGCCCCATTACTAACTATTGCTTAACACCCCTCTTTGCCTGTTCTTGTCAGCAAGGGTCTAACACTGCTCCACAGTAAAGAGGAATGGTGGTGAGATCTAACAGAGAATTTCAATATAAATGTTGTGTTGTAAGAAAGGCAAGAACTCAGTAAACCTCCTATAACTATAAAAATATTGGTCAGATTTTACTATATAGCATTGGAACTAAAAAAATAAAATAATAATTACTTCCTTTCCTGCTTCCTTCACTCTTCAGAAGTATTTTCCCCTATTTTATTTTCCTCTATTTTATGTTGGGGAGTACATATACTCCCCAACAGGGGTCACAGCATATATGTCCACATACACTCCTACCCAACCATTCTCTGAAGATGCCAGCCACAGATGCAGGCAAAATGTCAGAAAGAAACTATTCCAGAACACGGTCTCACAGCCTGGAAAAAAAAACAAGGAAAATCTATGGATGCCGGCCATGAAAACCTTCGACTTCATATTTTCCCCTCACTTTATAACTTTTCTCGTCAGGGATGAATATTAGAAATGTACTGTTAAATTAAGCAAGCTCTCTCAATTCTTGCAAATCTGAAGAAGTATACTTTCATAAGGAAGTTAGCAACTAATCCTCCCTGTTACTCATGTCTGTGACATGTCAGCTATTAGAGCACTGTGCATGGGATCTACCCTGGCCCAACTTTTTTTTTTCCTAACTGGTTGGCTGGTCTTGTACTTCTAGGTACTACTTTAACTCTTAGGCACCAGCATCAGACATTTTACTTTTGCTCAGGCATTTATGTTTTGTTTCAAAATCCACATAGAATTAGACTTATAATATATAGACATTCTGTGGTGTTGTTACATAACCATCTAAAAACAGTCTCCCCAGGTTTCAGCATCTGTTTCTGTTTTGTTTATTTTTTGTAACCCTCCCCCATCAATATAATATATTGGGACAAGAGATGCCCCATGACATTTTTTAGAGATGCAGTGAAGCAGACTAATGTTGTTGGTGTGTTGGTCCATCTGAAGGGACACTGAAATTCCCAATGGGATCAAGAAGCACAAAATGTATAGATTATACTCTAATCCCAAATCCAACTCTAACAATGTGAGTGCACCCACACTACACAATTGTAGCACTTTGATCCGACTTTAACTACCAAGAATTCATCTGATGGAATCTTGGGATCTGCAGTTTGCTCTGCCAAAGAGCTCTCAACACAATACCTGAGAATTCAGAAAAGTGATCCAGAGAGTTCTAAGCCCCTCCCCAAACTACAAATCCCAGAGTTCCATAGGAGGGACCCAGAATAGTGGGATCAAACTGCTATAATTGTGCAATGTGGATAAACCCACTGTCACTAACCCTGAATACACTAGAAATTTAGTGGAGCCAAAAATATTGTTATACAGGTAGATCTCTCAGTGAGAAGGTTTCTTCTTATCCTGTTGCAGGAGGGTTACCTGTGATAATACAGTTTATAACTGAACACGTGGGGTGGGGATTGCTTCATGTAATGGAAAAAGCTTTTAGTGGTATCATGAAGGATCAGGTGAACAACTTCCCGCCTTCTTCCTAATCATATGTGACAAAGTTTAGAAAAACTGATGGAACACAGTCCTTCTTTTGTGTTAACACAGAAAGAGACCATCATGACTCCAATATCTAAATGGTAATCATAAATACTATCCTGCTTTCACTGTTTTATTTTTGACAACTAGTGTTCTGGAAAGGGTATTATTTGAGGGGGGGGAAATCTTGATTCTTTGGCAGATCCTGGTTTTCCATTTTTATTAGGAAAAAACCCTAGAATTTCTTAAGCAATTTTGGGAAACTTTATATTTGTTGCTTATCATAACCAAATTCCTGAGTACTCCACAGATGAAGAAATTCAAGACCTCTGTGTAGCATTCCCTCAGCATATTATGTTCCATTATTTCACTTTTACTACGAGGTATTTAGACCAGCACAAACAAAATAAATAAATGCATCACATTGGGTCCTGTCAACAAATCTTATAAGAGGTAGTTTCCACTTCCTCAATAAGCACCCTCCCATGCCCCATGCACTCAATATCTGCTCTAGCGTGCTGTGAAATCCTCTAGAATAGAGCAGAGTTTTGAGTAGTGTGGTGTTCTTGCAGTGGAAAAGAAGAAGGTTCATTAAGTGCACATAGACATGGTAGGGTGAAATTATCTTCCCTGAGACCCACTGCTAGGCTTTTTCTTTTAGCACAAGGACCCAACTGGAACAAGGCTATTAACTTACCTTATATGTATTTTATCTAAGCAATGCTGCTAAGCGACACAGGCAGCAGTGAATTCTCAAGTTAAGACAATGCTACTATCCCACGAAACAAACAAAAACCCTAAAGCAAACTGTTTACATGAATGCTAAATTTTTCAGTTTCCAATACTGAGAGGGGAAATGGCTTCATTTTCCACAGCATTTTGGTATTATATTTATTAAAAAAAACCCACAACCCCATACAATAGTTTTTTTTTTAATATAAAGAACAGCGTTATTTATTGAACTATATTTAGTTTTATGGTATTATACTCAACTTAAATTCATTCTAATGATTGTATAATTTACTACACTTGTAATGCACAATAAGAACATTATGAAGTCATTTTAACTGCTGGCAGGAGAAGATGGGAAAATATACAATTACCAAAATTGTGAGAGAGACCAAGAGAGAGAGAGAGAGAATTTCCCATAATCTCTAGCTGCCCAGAGCTATAAATCAACAGGCAATCTATCTGTAGCGAGAACGGAGAATCCCAGTATTTGGAAACTATTATACAATTCCTTCAAGCCTTCTTTCAATCTCTCCCAACTTCCCCAAGGACCTGAATTTTGAAATATTTGCAGCCATGTTCTGAAGCTTCTCTTTGGCTAGGGATTCAAATCATCAATCTATTTGTAACAGAATAGTCATATTAAAGTCAAAGAGACTGCTATAAAATTGATAGATTGTGAATTAATATTTGTAGCTACAAATCCCATGCCTTGAAACAATCTAATCGACCTCAGCGATATTACTGCTGAGTAAGTGGAGAAAGGATTGCAGTCCTATCCTTAAACTGTGCACATAGCAGCCTTGAATAGTTTAATTTCCTGTTTGGTTATCAAGGGCACTGTCCAGTTCAAACTTTTGCCTGAGATTCATTTGTCATGCAAGAAACAGGTACTATCCTGTTCCCCTACATAAAAGTTTTCAAGAAAATTAGTGCATTCCTGATCAAACATGTATCTGTACTTGTGTCTGTACCTCATAATGTTTCAGAGCCCCTTGATCTTGTATTGCATGTATAAAATTTTTCATATGGCTTGACAGCTCTGTAATAGGACTAACAGAGGATGAAACTGCATGAGGCTTGTTAGACAGGAAAAAGCCAGGGAGCTGGCAGGACAGCAGGTTATGAACTGCATCCTTTCAGCTGCAATCTTGTACCCACTTACTGTGGAATAAGTCTTACTGACTTATGCCTTCTAAAAAAGCAGAGTAGAGTTTTGCCCACTTTTGGAAAGCATTGTTTGAACACCATGTACACCATTGTGCATATGAATGAATATAAGAAACAGTTATGAAGTACTGTAACTAAAAGAAAAGAACAAAGTTTTATTAATGTGCAATAGTTAATAATCCTGAAATAGATCTGATTGGTGGTCTTTATGAAAAAAATTTTTAAAAATTACAGAGAAAGGAAACCTGTGAGTATGAAACAAATGAAAGCAAGGTATGTGGAAACAGAGACATGAGGATGCCAGTTAGAAATTCAGCTAAGTCCTGTTTTTAAAAATGAGCTGTTATGCTCTTGTTTTAAAGCAGCATTTCAGAGACATATTGTCATGCTCATATTGTCTGGCATTAATACCTCTATAGAAGCCTGCTACCACAGTTTAGGAAAGAAGCACCAAAGGGCTGTGTGTGTGGGGGGGTGGATATTGAAAATGACAGAAGGAAGAGCAGCATTTATCATGTGTGGCTCTAAATGATAATAAATGGGACAGGTGAACTTTTTTTTTCTTTTTCTTTTTGGTGGCCCTGGTAACACTTTGGTTTTATGTGCATGATGATTTGTGGTGACATTTGGACAGGCTATCCTAGTGGTGATGAACTGAAGTCTGCCTTAAATACCAGAGTGGGGGGTGTTTTTGGAGGAAAAGCGTGTAAACCATGCCCACCACCGCGACGGTCCTGCCAGCCCTTCCCCACCGTCTATTTCTGAGGCGATTTTCAGGGACAGCAAATGAACGGGAAGCCTCCTTAGAAGGGGAGGGAGTCTGACACCTACCACCGTGTTTTTCATCATAGCCTTGATGGTGAATCCGTCGCTGAGCGGCTTCTTGGTTCTTTTGGACTGCCGCAGCGGCTCCTGCAACTGCGGGGGCCGGCTTTTGGGGGGACTCAAGCCCTCTTTCTCGGCCACCATCTTCTCAGGCAGCTGCTACAGAGGGGCCAGGGAGAAAAGTCAACGAAATTGAGGGTGGGCGGGTGGGTGGGGCGGAGAACAAATTAAAACGCTTTGAAAATAAAATACCAAGCCTTCTAGATTCTGTCTAGCTTTCCCTCAGACTCCCGGCTCTTCGCCCCAGAGGAAAGGAGGAGGAGGAGGAGGGAGGGGGGAAGGGGGAAAGCCTTCGCCTGTTTCTAACACCAACACGCTGCCAGCGACTCGGTTGCTAGGCAACCTATCAACAACCGGCCATAGAATTTCGGTCTGGTCTGAAAACCTCGGGCTCTTTCCTGGCGCATGCTCAGTGTCAACAGCTGAAGCCGCTCGCCCTTAGTTTGGCCCCCTCCTTTTCTCCCTCCTGTCTCCGGGATCTACTGTACAAGTGGCTCGTGGCCTGGAGGGAGCTAAAGGGGGCGCGAGCCGCTGGGCGCCCTGCTATTGGGCAAAGCCAACGCTTGCGGAGCATCAGGAGCAACGCCTGGCGAGGACAGCTGAGCATGCTCAGTAGCATGCTTAGCTATCCTTTTGCCCGGCTTCTGCCTTCACTCGCTGCGGATTCCTTCCTACGTAGCCTCCCCTTCTTAGGAACCAAGAGGTTGTCCCATTACAGTGTTTCTTAACCGGGGGTCTAGGAAGCCCCTCACAGGAGGGTCCGCAAAGGCTTGAAGACTGCTTGGCCCACCTTTTCCCTACAGTGGAGTGGCCACATGACAGGAGCCAAGGCAAAGGCTGGCTGGCTTGGTCTGCGCATTGCCATTCAGCCCACTCCAGCCACAAACTTGAAGTACCCAGCATGTGGGGGCAATTAGCTAACACACATTGGAAACGGCTTTATGCAGAGTAGGTGTGTAAATTGCTATTGCTTAAAACAATTTGTAAGCTGCGCTGATAGCCTTGTGGCTGAAGAGAGGGGTATAAAGTAATAAATAATAAAGAAGCAGAAGAAGAATCCTCCCTCCCTCTCCAGTGCCTCTTGGGGCAGGGTTAATGGATGGTGTAATTGTATTATTATTATTAGCAGGTTATTGTTGATAATAATAATAATAATAATAATATTGTTTTAAATCTTGGGGGGCCACGACAACAAAACATACTTAAAGGGGGGCTCTGGTAAAGAAAAGGTTAAGAGCCCCTGTCCTATTATAATGAGGAAGAGTGTCTGTTCTCGGCCCTATGGAGGGAAGGTGAATAAGATTATATGCTCCGGGGAAGGGAACAAATCGCGGCGGAGATACGACCAACAGTTGTAACGTCTCCATCCCTCCCCCACTTTGTACTTGCCGTGCATTTTCAAATATTTACTAGCCTTTGGCCTTCCCCCACCTCTTCTGCATTTCCAAATTATAGGTTATACAGCATTACTAAGAAAAAGGTTCTTATCAGAATAATAAAGGATAAAATGAAAATAAACGAGACCGACAAGTAGTGTATTATGACTACCCTCTCCCCCCCCCACCCCGGGCAAAAATAGCCAGCAAAGCCAGGACTTCATAGGTCAGTGTCTCTCTGTGAGTTCAATAAATATGTATTATAAGTGATTAGATGCATTAATTTATGGAACCCAGGATAGACCCGTTAGAAGTGCTGTTTGTTTGAAATCATCGATTACCACAGACATAAACGAATATACAAAACGTACAGTATTTTGCCTTCTCTTTTCCCTTCCACAGGTATATGGTTTTACATTTTGATACATTTTCAAGTTATAACATCAGCTTGGATGCAAAGGCACGGATATATTGTATGCGTAAGAAATAGGTTAAATTGTGCTCCGGGGCAACCCCGTTTAAAATTAAAATTGCCTGGACAGCTCGTATTGTTTTAAATGGATCGATCTAAGACACACACACGGGAACACCGGAACGTTTTAAATATTCTGGAACGTGTTTTGCATTCACCTTTGATCCGTTTTTGAATCGGACTTCTTACTGGCATTGCTTCCTATAAATATTATTTATGACCTTCTCTCTCCCCTTCTGCCTAACATCACCTTTTATATTTACACATTTGTTAAGCGCGGGGACCAAAATATAATAATAAAAATAAGCAATTCCCTTCTGGCTGGCAGTGTGTCTGCCTGTGAGTAATGGATAGGGGGGATGAAATATTCCAAAACGAGCCAAGGAATAATACCCGTTGTCCCTTCATACTCGCTGGGGTTTGGTTCCAGGACCGCCGTGGATACCAAAATCCGTGAATACTCAAGTCCCATTACTGTATATGCAATGGCATAGCAAAATGGTGTCCTTTATATAAGATGGATGACAAAATCAAGGTTTGCTTTTTGGATTATTATTTTTTTAAAGACTATTTTCAAGCTGTGAATACTTAAATCCGTGGATACCAAATCCGTGGATAGGGAGGGACAACTGTAGAAGACATGAGAAGCGATTCTAATTCCCTGCCAGCTGGTAACCGCTCCCCACTTTTCCTTCTCCTGCACCCTCTCTCAACCCTTTTAACCTGGTCTGCAAAATAAATCTAAATGCGGTCTCTGCCACCCCTTTTTTTATTCTGACATGGTGAAGTTTAGCTATGGGAGCCTTTCTCAACCTTTACACTCTGGTGGAACCCTTGGAGCCATTTTCAGGTCTCAGGGAACCCCTGCCCTAAAAATCATTATTATCTACCGTTCCAAATAAATTTATTTCTCAATCTCGAGAAACTCTGAAACCCTGCCCTACTCCTGACTAGAGCAAAGTAGGAGGCCGCCCTCTTCCCACGCAGCCGCAGGAGGAAACAATCTTGCCCCTGTCACGTGACACACACTCCCCTCCACCCCAACACAAGAGTTCCGCAGCTGGAGGAGCTGAGAGCGCGAGCCGACGCGGAAAGAACTCCATTTCCCAGAGAGCGCCGCGGCAAGCCTCGGCCCCGCCTCCGCTAGCGTTCCGCTTTAAAGCCCGGCCGGCCTGCAGAGGGAGCGTTGGCTGCTGTGAAGGTTAACGCTCGAGTGGCGAGTGTGGACAGGGCGGGGTTTGTGAGCGCCCCCTTTTCTCACCGCGGGCTATGATAGGTGAGTGGGACCCGGATGAAGCTCCCCCCCTCGCCCTCGTTAACCCCCTCCTGGCAGAAGGAGAGGAATAAAAGGGAAGGGAGGGGAGCGTGTTTGTGTTGTCGGCTCCTAAATAATGAAGCCGCGTGTTATTTTGTCTCTTGTTGAATAGTCTAAAAAAAACCTGGGTACCTATACGCTTGCACATATGTACACACACACACACCGACCTCGCAGCGTGTCAGCTCCAGTTCTGAGGCAATTACAGGTTTCTAATGATATCCAGATATCTGCAGATACTCCCCCCCCATTTTTTAAAAGAAAGTGAAATATCCCAATACACTACCACAGTGGCTATTAACCTTTTCTTTACCCGAGACCCTCTTTAAATATCTCAAGTCTTAACTCAAGATTTAAAACCCTAATAATAATAATAATAATGTGATTATACCATCTGTTAAACCTTGCCTCAGAGGCACTGGAGGAAGAGCGAAGACTTTTCTCCCGCTAGTTTTTGGCTGGAGTGGATTGAATGGCAATGTGCAGGCCAAGCCAGCCAGCCTTGCCTTGGCTCCTGTCATGTGGCCACACTGCTGCAGGGAGGAGGTGGGCCAAGCAGCCTTCAAGCCTTTGCAGACCCCCTGTGAGGACATTTCAGACCCCTGGGTGCTTCCGGACCACAGGTTAAGAGCCAGTGCACTACCAGGCCAAAGCTCTGACCCATCGGCCAGATTCAGGTTCCTGCTTTACTGCTCTTGCACTGGTAGCACTGCTGGTTTTATTTGTAAACAGAAGCAGATAATTCGCAGTTGGTAGGAACAAGGAATGGATTAATACCAATTCCCCGTCATCCTCCCCATGCTCATTGGGTAGTTTAATTATTTTAATCTAGTTTTTAGATTATCCAGAATTCTTTTTGCATCAATTTGTTTGCATCTGACCGGTGAGGCTTCATGGGTCCTATATTAATAAAATACAAATATAAATGATCTAACGAAGATAATAAATGTCCTGCAATCTGGGCAAGAGTAGATGGGAGAGAAAGCCCCTTCATCTGAGCTGGGTTGGGGTGAGGTTAGTGAAAGGCAGCTGTGGCTGTTCTGTGCCTTCTCCCTTTCCCCTTGTTATTTTTCCAGGCAGGATGATGAACAGAACCTGACCAACCCAACTGATCTCAACTTTTTCACCTCTGATGGATGATACTCAACCCTTCAGTGAAAGGTCCCCAAATGAAAAGCCCCCCCCTTTCATTGAGCAGTGAGACTTCCCAGGCATTTACACATACTCTGAACCACTTGCTTTTTATTTCAAAACAGAATATAACAGTCATAAAGCATAAAGTATAAAAGATTCTTTTGGCCTTCAAGACATCACCATGGGGCAAAAGGCAACAAAGCTGAAACAAACATTGCCTCCACCCAGATGTAGCATGTTTGTAGACCTGTATATTTGAAAGCAAATCCATCTGTGTTTAGGGAGGTTTGTGCCAAAAAAATGTGCATACCTTTGCAGCCTTAGGCATGCCCTTATCAGATGAAATAATTGTGCTTAGTGCAGACAGTGTTAGACTGTGACTGTAAGGGATCTTCTGGATTGGTTGAAGGAAATGTGGGTTCTTGCAATATAGCCCCTTGAGTTTCACAAATTGTCACCTCTGCCTCCTGTTGTTCCATTATTTTGAGGGGCTGTCTGGATCTGCACTAGGGTTCTTCCAAATATTTTTTTTAAATGAACAAACTGTTTTATTGAGGTGGTCGTATCTTCTGAAGGGCAAATGTTGTCCTTTCTGAATTTTTTTTCTTTAGTTATAGTGATAGTGCAAAAGTGTCATTTCACAGTTACACCAATGTACTATAGCTCAGATAAATAAATAGAAAGAAAGGAGGGGAAGAGAACTTCTTATGACAATATGTCTTGGAATATAAATACAAATACAAAAACCCCCACATTCAACAGTGGGTATAAAATGTTGCAGCTGATGTCAGAAATTCCAGATAATACTCCAGATATTTGGATATTTAGAAAAAAACCCTAAGAACTACTGCAATGAATGATGCAATCTCTTGACACATTTAGGAGCCCTAAAATACTATATATGCTACTAGTAATATTATCCTATACAGGAAGAAATAGAAAGATCATTCTCATGAGCTTCTGATGTCTATAAGTTAAAGATATATTGTCACTCAAGTAGCTCTTGATCCCACTTGTGTTACTTTGGTGCATTTTGGCTCTTTTTACATAGAAGAAATAGTTCTTTGGTGAATTTTAATTGATCTATATGTCCTTAGATGTATTTTGTGACTGATTCCGGGATTAGATTTTCACAAGAGAGGATTTGAAAATAGATTGGTATGCCTAAACAGTGTTTTAGAAAAGCTGCAACAGTTGCTTGTATTTGTTCACTTCCAAATGGGGTATACAGTATCTCTGTTTCCCTGAGAGATTGTGCCTTATTGGTTTGTTGGAACATCCTCAACCCAAAGTAGGCTTTTCTTTCTTTCTTTCTTTTAGATGCTATAAAAGTGTTAAATGAAGCTTTTTTCACTATATAATGGTTGTCCTAGTTTTGTTCAAACTATTGTCTTGCATTGTAGAACTTTGTAGGAAGTCTGGCTTTCAATAATAAAGCTTTTGTGCATGTTTCTGTTCTACAGTAAATAATACAAAATAGAGAGGGAAATTGTTACGCACCTAGGTGCAGCATGTATTTGTTAAAAGATACTCTTGACAATCTGTTGTGTCTTCTTTCACTGGCTTTATTATTATCCAGGACAGAAGCATGTCTTCCATTTTGGAAAAGCAGTGGAGAAATAATGCTTATCTAGGATTGCAGTTCTAATGCTAGCTGTTGTCTCAAACATTGGAAACCAATGGCCTTGTAGATGTTGGATTGCAACTTTGTCTGCCTTAGCCAGCATAGCCAATAGTGAGGGATGATGGGAGTTTTAGTCTTATCGTATAGAAGGGCTGCACATAACTCATACTTGCATTGTGTAAAGGGTGGATAGGTTTAAGTATAAGAACTCTGAAACAAGTAATAACTTTGTTGTTCATATATCTTCCAAACAGTCCTGAATATTGATTGGTTGCTATAAGAATTAAAATATATTTGTTTGTGTGTGTGCGCCTTCAAGTCATTGATTTATGGTGACCTAATACATTTCATAGGGTTTTCTTAGGCAAGGAATACTCAGAGGTGGTTTGCCAGTTCCTTCCTCTGAAATACTGCCTAAAGCATCTATGCCTACAGTTCAGTTTCATACTGCACAGGAGCATAATTTGATATCACTGGCCAGACAGTTTCCTCACTGTTTGCACTATAGAAACAATTATTTCTTTTGAGCTATTCATACGTAAGGACACTATAGTACATAGCACCAGTTACTTGAAGACTAAGGATTTGATTCTACACGCCCTTACTTGGGAGAAAACCCCATTGAATTTAATCAGATTTATGTCTGAGTAGACATATAGAGGTTTGCACTGTACATGTGCATAACTTCCCAGGAACAAGGTCTGGTAGTTTTCTGGTAGGACAATATTTTACCATAACATGGAAAGCAAATGTCTGATGAAGATCTACTCTAAATATTTATGGCAAATGTAATGCATGGCCCAGTGTAATATATTTGCAGTGCTTGACTTCACAAGTAACATTTTTGCTTTTGTTTCATCATTCAACATAGAAAAACAGGCTTCAGCATTGAGTGTGTGTTGTGCGGTTCAAGACTCTATTAGAATCACATGAGTGTATAGATATGTATGTGTTTCGTGTTACATTTAAATATAATTTTGGGCTTTAATATTTGGGGACATGTTTACTGGAATCTTATCTAAAATATGATTTTAATTAAACCATTTAAATAAATTAATTTGTATTCTATCTGATCATGTGAAAAGTTTCAGCAAATGAATGTAATTATAGCATTTACTGTCTGGGTTTGTATCTACACATTTGAGTTATGTAGCTACAACCATAATCTGAGTTTCAGGGCAAAAAAGAAGACATTTATTTGAAATTTACTATTTGAAATTGTTTTTCCAGTAACCTATTTCTAAACAAAGAGTTATTAGTGCTGATGGAAGTTCATGTAAGCTGAAGTTATAAATCACAGGTCCCCCCCCCAATTGGTTGAGGTCCTGTCTAAACGGTGAAAATAAGCCTCATAGAAATCACATGGAAGGCGATCTGTTTAAATGGACATTCACATCGACACGTCTTATTCAGAAGAGAGGGATCCAAATCCACCCTAAGAGTTTTTAAAAAGCTCAGTAGGGGATGCAAATGTCCGATCATTAAGACAGTCACATTTATGTTGCTGCACTGAGGCAGCGCAAGCTGATTGGCCCGACGAGCATGGAGTGTGGCTTGCAAACAGGGAAAGTGCCTGCTGAAGGCATGTTGGATTTTTGGCTAAGTGAAAGATTGGTAACGCGATAAAACTGTGATTTTCCCTCTATTTTATTGTTTTGTAAATTTGAAGTATCGCTTTGTGCACCCCATGGTAAACAATTTTTTTCTAAATTCACCAGCAGTAGATGTAAAAGCACGAGTAATTCACTTGTGGCTGCCATCTTGGCTAGAGGACATGTGAAGTTTATGGGGGCTCTATTAACCATTAAGACAGGTCTCAGTGCTGCGACTTGCTGTTTAATTGGTGATCATATTTCCCCCATCCCTCTTACAGATGGGGCCTGAGTGTGTTTGGGCTAACATTACTATAACTAGGTACTTACATCAGACATACTCTTTAACGTATCTTTGTATATTATGTATATATTACATTTATTCACCACCTGCCTATATTTTAAGAGCCAGTGTGGTGTAGTGGTTTGAGTGGTGGACTAGGACTCTGGGAGATCAGGATTCAAATCCTTGCTCAGTCATGGAACCCCACTTAGGCAAGTCACACATCTCAGCCTCAGAGGAAGGCAATGTCAGACCACCTCTGAACAATTCTTGCCAAAAAAACCCCATGATAGGTTAGCTTTAGTGTCTTTATAAGTCGGAAATCACTTGACGACATACAACAACTATAGCTTCCTGACCATAGGAATTGATTTCCCAGTTGGATACATCCTTTTCTATAAGATATGCTCAAGGCCAACCTTAAAGTGTGCAGGATAAATATTAATACCTGGAGACATGTTGCATCAGACAGAGATAAATGGGAACGACGGTCACCAGGTTTTTACTGTGTTCAAGGAGGAGTGATGTACATGGGGAGGAGGCTTGTAAATATGTTTCCTGGACTGTATCATTTCATCCTGCCGGTGATAGCCAACATGAAATATGCTTCTGGCTGGCTACTATCACTTATAAATAATAGTGGAAACATATAGTAAAAGAATTGGGAGGTTAAAACTCCATTTGCTGTTGAAATCTGATCTTTTCCGTTGCTGAACAAAAGCAGAAGAGACTGGAAACATTCAATAACTGTAATCCAATGTTTAAAAGAAAGAGAAGCATGGGGCGGGGGCAGAATTTCAGGATGTGTAAAAGAAGATTTTGTTTCTCAAAATAGTCCAATGTGTTCCAACCAAAAAAGAAAAACAGTGTACCAGTAGCCTTCATTTGCCACACATCAGCTTTGGAGACACTTTTTAAAAATTCCTACAGACCAATTTTGAAATTGTTTTCCCTGCAGAAGACCATACAAATATATATACACACACACACACACATGCACACGCAGGCCAAAACATTTGGGCCTGTTGAGAAATAAAATTTTATATAGATACTGACTCTGTCTCTTCCACATTCACTTCTTTCCATCACTGCTAGCTGTTTCAACTGTACCTTATTTCTAAAAATGGTTCCTTATTTAGCACTGAGAGAGCCATGTGGTGTAGTGGTCATTGGACTGTAATTCTGGAGACCAGGGTTTGAAGCTCTGCTTAGCCATGGAAACCTACTGTGTGACTTTGGACAAGTCACATTCTCTCAGCCTCAGGGGAAGGGAAAGGCAAACCTCCTCTGAACAGATCTTGTCAAGAAAACCCCGTGATAGGTTTGCCATAAGTCAGAAATGACCTGAGGCACACAACAACAAATTTAGTATTGACATATTTTAATTGAGGAATTGTTCCTGGAAATACAGAACAGGTGGCAAGCCTTTTTTTTTTAATCTTCACTACTACCTTTAGGTTTCCAGATCCCAACACTATAGTGAGAGCCAAAGCTATAACTGAGAGTATTCTTCTGTCTGTTTCTGTGATTTAAAGCTAGAAAACAGCAAACCCTTTTCTTTTTACCTAATTTTTTTTGCTTAACATTTCCCTGATGACAAAGGTTCACAGCCCATGATTTGGCTTCCTGTAGAAGTTTTTTTCTACAGCATGGAAATTTTATTTCTCCAAGCTTCATCTCTGCCCTTCCATCCCAGAACAGGTCTTCATTTGTTGTCCCCCCTGCCCTGCTTGTTGTTGTTTGTATTGTGTTTAAACTTTTCAGTTGCTTTGTGTGTCTACACATCATAAGTAATTACTTTCCCTTTCTGTCAGTTGGTTGGGCATTTATCAAATTATTCTTCCAATAAGAAAAGACTGGAAACATCATGGGTCAGCAGGACTAATTATATTTGTCTGTGTCATTTCTTGGCTGACACACTAAATGGGAATCATTTATGGCAAATAATTGCAAAGTGCTGCACATTGTACCTAAACTAACTGCTTAGCTTTTTAAGCCATTACTTGTACATCAGTGAATTGGAACATTGACTTTCCGAATATGAATTTTGGGAGTTGAAGCAAAATCTTTTGCCACGTGTTGTTAGTGAGATGTAGGAGTTGTGGCTATCAAACTTTATACCTTCAGTGAATCAAATTGTTTCTGTGTTGATTTTTTTGGTCAGGCAAACCTTGCATGTCAACCGTGCAGACCTGCTGCTTTGAAATGGACCTCAGGTCATGTTCTGGAAACTGCACTATCAGCAAACTGCCTGTTGAGTCTCATAGTTCATGCAGTTACAGAGGCCATACTGGATTATATAAGGGAGATTTAGTCATAGTTTCTCAATATTGATTTGATGTGGGGGTTTTTTTCCTGAAAAGAGGCACCAGAAGCTGTGACAGAAGGTAGATGCTTAATACTTGTCTTCCTGTCATTCTCTCTCCCTCCCCACAATTGCAGTTCATCTTCCTGGAGCTGCTTTTGTATCCATAGAGTGAAGCTATGGAGTCCTTGTATCTCTTTAACACCGCTTACACCATGGGTGGATCCAGAGTGCACATTTGTTGTAGTTTGATACCATTTTAACTACAACAGCTCCATACTGTGGAATTCTGTGTTTAGTAGATTGGCCAGGTCCTTAGAATTCCTAATAAATCCGCCTGAATTACAGCATTAGGACTCTGTAGCAGAGAATTCTAAGTATCTCTGAAAACTACATATCCCAAGATTCCAAAGGATGAAGCTAAGGCACTTAAAACAGAATCAAACTGTTATAAATGTGTAGTGTTGATAGGCCCCATGAGGAGAAAAATCAGCTTGGGAAAAGCAATTGTATGCATCTCACAGTGTTCTGGTCCTAACTGCTGCATCTGGCAGTGTTTGATAAAATATGTCTCCCACATATTACCAGTCCCCACATTCCTTATCCCTCTTCAGTCTGCTCATTACTCCTATCATGTTGTACAGGGAAATCACTAATGCTGAACATCATGTCTTTTAAGGCACTTTATCTGCTATAATTGACCTCTTCCCCCAATTTGTTGCCAAAGAAATTCAATGCTTTCCTGGTACACAGTGTGAAAACACTGGATTTGGGCCTAGGCTAAAATCAGAGCATGTCCACAACATGCTTGATGGACCTCTGCTGCACTCAAATGACTGCAGCGAGTCTCTTTGAGGATTAATTAAAAATGTCTTGTATTCAGTAGCATCCTTTAGTTAAATCGAAGAAAGTATTCAAGCTTAACTGGTCCACAGCTTACAGTTTGAAAATGCTATGGCAAGTACAGTGGGAATTTTTAAAATGTCACAAAGGCACAAGGAGACTTCAGTAGTAGTTAATCCACAGATATAGAACTCCCCTTGGAGACCTGCTAAAGCTCTGGCTTTATTATCTTCAGTAATTGTTGGAAGACCTTTGCATTTGGTTACTTGGAAAAGCTAGGATTAAGCTGGTAGAAGTTTGGGGTATAGTACTGCTTTTTGTTGAATGGTTTATTTGAAATGTCAACAGAATTTTGTTTTTTCTAATGTATTTTTATCCCTCTGAGCCTTCACATTTGTGTCAACATACAGATATAATGGCAGGATCAATCTGTTCATATCTCTTGGTAAATTAGGCTACAATCCTGCATCCACTTATGGGGAATAAACCCTTTTGGACTCAATGAAGCTTTCTCCTGAATATATATTTGCATTGCTTTGTGGTTAATGTTTGAGAAATATTTTACCACATGGCTAATCATGCGTAGGTACATAAATGAGAACATGTTAGACACTCTATAGAAAAGTCAGAGTGTACTGTGACCAAAATTAGAGTATCAGCATTGGGAGCGGGGAGAAAGAAACAAGCCAGAATCTGAGGAGGGAAGGGGGAGAAAAAATGGAATGTGATCACACCTTTAAGACTAACTAGTTTTTATTTTGACATGATCTTTCATGGATATAAACCCACTCCTTTAGATGCCGCACAGAGTGACATTAAGGCCTCAGGTATAAAGCATATTTATATAGTTGTAGGAATGGGATAGAATGTAATAGGATCCAGAAATATACAAATTGTGTCCCTTGCCCTAAATTTTCGAAGGACACGGGACATCTTTTGCATCTTTCTGGTTCCTAATCCATGCTATTCCACTCTCACAACTGTGTAAATATGCTTTATACATGAAGCCTTAATAAAACTCTGTACTGCATCTGAAGAAGTGGATTTACATCTATGAAAGCTCATGCCAAAATAAAAACTTGTTAGAGCTTGACTACACACGGAACAAAAATCCTGATGGGATTCAGACTACTTTGGCCCGGAACTGTGATGCATGAAATTCAGACTATTCTAGCCCAGATTTCAGCACCACATCTGCCAAAGCCCGAATCTGCATTGGGTTTTTACTTGGCTTCCTGTTAAGCTTAACTCTGAGCCCTGAGAAGATCAAAGCCCCAGTAGTAGTCACCTTCTCTGAAGCCAGAACAGGTGGCTTACTCGTGATGGTGGGGTGGGCTTGCGTTCTGTCTTCAGATTGGGCGAGTTCAGCTGGCACATTGCTTTCCCAGGGTGATTGTGCTCACCTGGTTTGAAGGCAGAACAAGCACCTTTCCCACCATCACGAGTAAGCCACCTGTTCTGGCTTCGGAGAAGGCGACTATTGCTGGGACATTCATTTTCTGACTCACAGTCAATGGGAAAAGCAAAGCACCAGTAGGAGTTGCCTCTCTGAAGCCAGATCGGGGGGGGGCTGCTGCAGGGGCTTTGATTTCCCCAGAACTTGGAGGGGCGATTGTGCATTGTAAAAGCAAAGCACCAGCGGTAGTCACTACTTCTGAAGCTAGAACAGCTGGCTAGCCTAGCAATGGTGGGGCTTGCTGGGGGATCTGACCTCAGAGAGAGCAACTACTGCTGGGGCTCTGCCTTTGGAATTACAAGTGGTGCTGAAGAGGGGGAAGATGTTGGTGCCTGAGGCAGCACTTGTCCTTCCTCTTCTCCTTCCCTCCCTGAATCCAATGCGGATGGATTGCTCATATGGCAGTTCTCTCCAGAGTTTCCAGCAAACTCCAGAGAAAACAGCTAGATTTCTAAAACCTGGAATAAGGGGGTAGTCTCCAAGTTTAGTGAGAATAAGGCCCTATAGCATATGTCAGTATTGTGCCAGATTTGGGGAAGAGACCACATGTTTTGTCTCATTATTGGGTCAGATTTGGAGGGAGGTTTAGGTTTTTTGGTTGTTTTTTTTTTGTAAAGTTGTATTGATTTAACAAAGAAAAAGATGTACAGTTGTAATAATAATAACAACTGGGGCGGCTTACAAAAATTAAAATACAATACATATAAAAATCCCTACACACCCCCACCCTCCCCCATAAAAAATATTAAACAAATATAAATTAAAAGCAACTGTCTAAAATCACCTTTAAAAACAATAAATACAATAAATAGCCAGCGGACTAAAAGAGGCCAGGATCCCCTGAGGCCGGGATCTAATTAGGAAAGGCCTGCTGAAAGAGATCCGTCTTTAGTGCTTTTTTAAAGCTACTCAGGCTTGTCATCTGACGGATCTCGTTCGGCAGGTCATTCCACAATTTGGGGGCGATTACTGAAAAGGCCCTCTGGGAGGTTGCGGACAGCCTAGATTTTTGTGGCTGAAGAAAATTCCTCCCAGAGGACCGGAGTGCGCGGGGAGGATTGTATGAGAGGAGGTGGTTCTGGAGATAAGTTGGACCCAAGCCATTTAGGGCTTTAAAGGTAATAACCAACACCTTATACTGGGCCTGGAAACTGATAGGCAGCCAGTGGATAGATCTTAATACTGGAGTTATATGGTCTCTCCGAGATGTTCCTGAGACCACTCTGGCTGCCATATTTTGTACCAACTGAAGTTTCCGGACCAAGCATGAGGGCAGCCCCATGTAGAGCTCATTGCAGAAATCTAGACGAGAGGTTACCAGCGCGTGCACCACAGTCTCGAGGTCCTTTACTTCCAGGAAATGGAGCAGCTGGTGTATCATCCGAAGCTGAAAACAGGCGCTCCTGACTGTCGCATTCACCTGACTAGTCATCTGAAGTGATGAATCAAGGAGCACCCCCAGACTGCGAACACAGTCCTTAACAGAGAGCGTGACCCCATCCAGGACTGGAGGTTGCAACCTAACTCCTGGTTTTGGGGCCGCTACCGTGAGCACCTCCGTTTTGTCTGGATTTAATCTCAATCTGTTTTTCCTCATCCAGCCCATTACAGCTTTAAGACAGTCATTAAGAGGAGAGACGCCATCGGAATTCGAGGCCGACACTCGGGACAAGGAGAAATAGATCTGGGTGTCATCAGTGTACTGATAACACCAAGCCCCATAACTCCGAATAATCTCACCCAGCGGCTTCATATAGATGTTAAACAGCATTGGGGACACTATGGCGCCCTGCGGAACACCACAAGTAAGCTCCTTTCTGCTGGAGCAGCTGTCCCCGAGCAACACGCTCTGGGACCTGCCCAAGAGGAAGGACCGGAACCACTGGAGCACAGTGCCTCTTTTTCCTAACCCTCTCAGGCGATCCAACAGGATGCTATGATCTATCGTATTGAAAGCCGCTAAGATGTCTAAAAGCTACAACAGGGTCACACTACCCCTGTCGATGCTTAGACGCAGGTCGTCGGTTAAGGCAACCATGGCAGTCTCAACTCCAAATCTCGTCCTAAATCCAGTTTGAAATGGGTCTAGATAATCGGTTTCATCCAAGACCACTTGGAGTTGAAGCGCAATTGCCCTCTCGATCACTTTGCTCAAGAATGGTAACATAGAAACCGGCCTATAGTTGTTCATGTCCAGGGGGTCAAGGGAAGATTTTTTCAGGAGCGGCCTAACGGCCGCTTCCTTTAAACAACATGGAACACACCCTTCTCTGAGGGATGCATTGATGATGTTCTTAAGGAACACCATCAAGGCAGTCCCCCCCTGGATGGCCAGCCATGAAGGGCAAGGATCGAGAGGGCATGTCGTCTTCTTCACCCTACCAAGTAGCTTGTCCACGTCCTCGGTACTCATGGATTGAAATTGATCCAGTAAACTTACATCAACGGAGTTGCTGGACACCTCATCAATTGTTTCTGTCAAATTACTGGCATCTAATTCGGCTCTTATCTGAGAGATTTTATCTGCAAAGAAATTGTTAAACGCGTCACAGCAGGCTGTCGTTGGGTTAAGCAATGGGTTCTGCGCAGGAATTACCTGCGTCATCTCCCTTATCACCCTAAACAGCTCTGCTGGATGGGACTATGCAGATGCAATACGTGCAGAAGAGAAGGATCTCTGCGCTGCACGTATTGCCTCTCGATAGGACCAAAGAAAGTTCCTATGACGAGTCCTGTCAGATAAGAGTCGAGTTTTCCACCAGTTGCGCTCTAGTCGTTGTCCAACCCGCTTCATTTTCCTAAGCTCTGTTGTATATCATGGCTTACGGTTTGGAGCGGGTTGGAAAGGACGCTTGGGAGCGATTGTGTCAATAGCCTTGGTAAGGTATTAACCAAAGCTTTGACAGGGTCACCGGCGTTACCAACCATTAAACCCTCCAAAGCTTTCTGGAATCCTCTTGGTTCCATTAGCCTTCGAGGGCAGACCATTTTAATGGGTCCACCACCCCCGGTTGGGCGGGAAGGGACTCTTAGTTCAGTTTTGACCAGGAAATGATCCGTCCATGACAATGCGGTGATTTTTATAACCTCCGCCCATGGATATTCCTGTTCCGTACTAAAGACCGCATCGAGGGTATGACCTGCACAATGTGTGGGCCCGACGACCATTTGGGATAGGCCCATGTTTGTCATGGTTTCCATGAACTCCCGAGCCGCACCAGTCAGATTTGTCAAGCTGGTCTCGAGTGGAATGTTGAAGTCGCTGAAAACTAAAAGTCCGGGTGACTCCAACAGCAGCTCTATTATTTTGTAATAGGAACAATACCAGGAGAACTGGAGTCGTAGATGGCAAAAGAACTATACAGAACAAAATTAAAACATAACAAACACAGAGAGAAGGGACTAGCCCTTAGTCTTAAAGGTGCTGCTGCATTATTTTGTCTCCCCCTCCCTTCCTCTTTTTTTATGCTGTAAGAGACTAACGCTGCTACTTCTTTGAAAGCCAGAATTTCAAATCAGTTTCTTATAGAACTGTTTAAGGTAAGCATACACACAGTGTATGTGTAAGTAGTTCTGCTGCATTTGAATGCAACTGGAAGTTACTTTTTTGATTCTGGATTCTTTGAAGTGGAGAGAGAAAACCAAGAGAGACTGAGCAAAAGGAGAAGCTGCAACTTTAGGGAGGAGATAAACTGAATAGACGTGGAGAGGTAGAGGGCCTCCTCAGGTTAGAGACAAGAGGCCAGAAAAACATGAATAACTTGGCCTATGGGGGAATGGGTAACTGTTCTAAGGTTAGGATGAAGAGAGTAAAGTATAATCATAAAAGGAAAGCGAATGATGCTCAAATAGTATCTACTCTAAAGTGAAGGAATTTCTTTCCCAGAGGTATGGTGTTATCCAGAAGTTTATATCTGGGATTGCAGCACAGAAGTTGAAGTCATTTGAGCTCCAACATCCTTGACATAGATTTTTTTTCTTAAAACACACAAACATTCCAGGGCAGGGTGGGGGAGGAGTTATGGAGAGCTTGAAGGTGAGCTGCTTTCTTTGAACCCCATATGGCACAGCACTAAACATGGGTGATGCTAAAAAAGAGGAGCGCTAGGCTGCTTCTAACTATAGAATGAGGTAGGAAAATGGCCAGTTTGTTGCTGTTTTACCGTCTTACTTGTACAGTTGTCCCTTCACGTTCGCTGGGGTTTGGTTCCAGGACCCCCCGTGAATACCCAAATCCGTGAATACTCAGGTCCCATTATATGCAATGGCATAGCAAAATGGTATCCCTTATATAAGATGGCAAAATCAAGGTTTGCTTTTTGGATTATTATTTTTTTAAAGTGTGGTAGCTTTAAAGTGTGAGATTTTCAAGCCGTGGATACTTAAATCCGCAAATATGGAGGGACAACTGTATTGAACTGAAATTCTAACTGCAAAGTTCTTTTTTTTAAAAAAAAAAAATAGGGGTTTGGGGAAGTGTTGCCACTTTCCCTCTTAAAATCAAACAAAGGGCAATGGGATCTAGCTGATTTGTTTTTCCCATTGTAGCTTTCTTGATGTGTTTTTTTGGGGTGCAGATACTTTACATTGATGCATGCTAATAGGTAACTTAAGTGCCCATGGTGAGTTCAATGGGTTTCCCAGTACTTTTGGCATGGTACTTACTTCTTCCTGTGGGCTCTGGATAATCCAATCAGCAGTTGGGTCAGGATGACTTCATTGCATGAGGAACCTGACAGAAAAGAAGACACCTGCATGTTCTGGAGGTCTTATGTCCTTTGCACAGAGTGAGAGTAAGTGATCTGTGTTAGTAATGGACAGCTAGGAGCCATCTGCTGATTCTTATCCAGGAAGCCCAAGTTCCAGTTTCGTCTACCTTCCTAAACAAAGTGGAGATCTTAGAATGTGGGTGTTGGGTAAATCCTCAAATTGAAGCTAAGCCTCTCAGTAAAACATCTGCTTGAGAGAACTGAGATATGTTGCAGAGAATAACATGGGTGCCAAGCTCTGGAATGTCATGTTCTGCTGAACATGAACATCTTCCACAAAGCAAATGGTTGGTGCTGACAGAGTGCTCACCTTTTTAATAGGTACAAGAGAGGCTGTGAAAATACTTGGATTTAGTCCCGCCCATCCACAATGAATGATTGCCATTGCCAGGACTAACACAGATGGGTAGCTGTGCCTTTGGCAGGATCACATTTGCAAACCATCAAAGGATACAATGCATATTTGAAGCTTTAGCTTCATGATGCTGGCTTTGGGACTGCATGCATCATATCTGCTTTTTGTATTGCTGTGTAATGCCTCTGCAATTCTAGCTTAATTTTATACTTACCTCCTTTTATTTTCAGAGTATCTGTACCTGGACTGTTTGTTTTTTTCAATTGTATTAGTCCCTTGGTCCTCCCACCCCAATAGCCCCTTTTTATTAGATTGTGCATATTTAGCAGGGACATGTGATTTTATTTTTGTAGAGTACATTGACGTCACTATATAAATAAAAAGTTCCATATTTTCAAGACCACTTTTCTATGGGTATCCTCTTGCTTAAGATCAAGATGGAAAGCAGTCTTTTCATCACTCCATCCCTTTCTAGTATGAATTTTCCCCAGCTCTTCTCCTGCCCACAATCACAGCTAACATCTTAATGCTGGGACTTGCCTTAACCAGGATTCCCTACTGCAGTTGATTAATGTCTTTGGAGGACAGCATGTTCAGGTGCCACAGGCAGTTTCTGATCATCAGCTTTATGTTTGTCCTTGTCTTCCCTCCTGTCCCGAACCTCCCATTTGGGTTCTTTTAAATTGTAATTTTCTAATGAGTTGAAATAACTTGGGGCATATGTAAGGTCTGCATTTCTTGTCTTTCCTAATTCAGTATTCTTGCTGGAATCGTCTCAATAGAAACATACGTTCAAGACCTCAGAATAATTACAATATCTCTAAAAGCTTCATAACCAGATTACTGAAACGCGATATTAAAAACTTCATTTTCATTGATCCAGTCCTTTCAAATAATTTCTAGTCGTCTTTGTTCCTTCAGCAAAAAAGAAATGATAGTACAGTGCCAAGGAGTATTTTATAGGATACAAGTTAGACGGTATCTTCCTTGTTCTCTTTTATAAGGCCTTTTCAATTACAGTTGTCCCTCCACTTTCGCGAACTTAACATTCGCGGTTTTGATTATTCGCGGTTTTGGGAGAGCCCCCGCGGGCCCCCCCAAAACCGCGACAGGGGCCTCCGGAGGCCCCGTGAAAACCCTGGGAAGGGGGTGGGGAGGGCTGGGGAGGCCTTCATGGGGCCCCCGGAGGCGCTCCGGAGGCCCCATGAAGGCCTGAGGAGGGAGTGGGGAGGGCCAGGGAGGCGGGGAGTCCAGGGAAAGTGGTGAGGGGAGCGACAACGGGGCCTCCGGAGGCCTCGGGGGTCGCTTGGGGAGGGCGGGGGGCGGCAGGCAGAAGCGACCGCGAGGCCTCCGGAGGCCTCGGGGGTCGCTTGGGGAGGGCGGGGGGCGGCAGGCAGAAGCGACCGCGAGGCCTCCGGAGGCCTCGGGGGTCGCTTGGGGAGGGCGGGGGGCGGCAGGGAGAAGCGACCGCGAGGCCTCCGGAGGCCTCGGGGGTCGCTTGGGGAGGGCGGGGGGCGGCAGGGAGAAGCGACCGCGAGGCCTCCGGAGGCCTCGGGGGTCGCTTGGGGAGGGCGGGGGGCGGCAGGCAGAAGCGACCGCGAGGCCTCCGGAGGCCTCGGGGGTCGCTTGGGGAGGGCGGGGGCGGCAGGGAAAAGCGACCGCGAGGCCTCCGGAGGCCTCGGGGGTCGCTTGGGGAGGGCGGGAGGCGGCAGGCAGAAGCGACCGCGAGGCCTCCGGAGGCCTCGGGGGTCGCTTGGGGAGGGCGGGGGGCGGCAGGGAAAAGCGACCGCGAGGCCTCCGGAGGCCTCGGGGGTCGCTTGGGGAGGGCGGGGGGCGGCAGGGAGAAGCGACCGCGAGGCCTCCGGAGGCCTCGGGGGTCGCTTGGGGAGGGCTGCAGGGAGACGCGACAGCGAGGCCTCCGGAGGCCTCTGGGGTCGCTTGGGGAGGGCGGGGGGCGGCAGGGAAAAGCGACCGCGAGGCCTCCGGAGGCCTCGGGGGTCGCTTGGGGAGGGCGGGGGGCGGCAGGCAGAAGCGACCGCGAGGCCTCCGGAGGCCTCGGGGGTCGCTTGGGGAGGGCGGGGGGAGGCAGGCAGAAGCGACCGCGAGGCCTCCGGAGGCCTCGGGGGTCGCTTGGGGAGGGCGGGGGGAGGCAGGCAGAAGCGACCGCGAGGCCTCCGGAGGCCTCGGGGGTCGCTTGGGGAGGGCGGGGGGCGGCAGGGAGACGCGACAGCGAGGCCTCCGGAGGCCTCGGGGGTCGCTTGGGGAGGGCGGGGGGCGGCAGGCAGAAGCGACCGCGAGGCCTCCGGAGGCCTCGGGGGTCGCTTGGGGAGGGCGGGGGGAGGCAGGCAGAAGCGACCGCGAGGCCTCCGGAGGCCTCGGGGGTCGCTTGGGGAGGGCGGGGGGCGGCAGGGAGAAGCGACCGCGAGGCCTCCGGAGGCCTCGGGGTCGCTTGGGGAGGGCGGGGGGCGGCAGGGAGAAGCGACCGCGAGGCCTCCGGAGGCCTCGGGGGTCGCTTGGGGAGGGCGGGGGGCGGCAGGCAGAAGCGACCGCGAGGCCTCCGGAGGCCTCGGGGGTCGCTTGGGGAGGGCGGGGGGCGGCAGGGAGAAGCGACCGCGAGGCCTCCGGAGGCCTCGGGGGTCGCTTGGGGAGGGCGGTGGGCGGCAGGGAGAAGCGACCGCGAGGCCTCCGGAGGCCTCGGGGGTCGCTTGGGGAGGGCGGGGGGCGGCAGGGAGAAGCGACCGCGAGGCCTCCGGAAGCCTCGGGGGTCGCTTGGGGAGGGCGGGGGGCGGCAGGGAAAAGCGACCGCGAGGCCTCCGGAGGCCTCGGGGGTCGCTTGGGGAGGGCGGGGGGCGGCAGGCAGAAGCGACCGCGAGGCCTCCGGAGGCCTCGGGGGTCGCTTGGGGAGGGCGGGGGGCGGCAGGCAGAAGCGACCGCGAGGCCTCCGGAGGCCTCGGGGGTCGCTTGGGGAGGGCGGGGGGCGGCAGGGAGAAGCGACCGCGAGGCCTCCGGAGGCCTCGGGGGTCGCTTGGGGAGGGCGGGGGGCGGCAGGGAAAAGCGACTGCGAGGCCTCCGGAGGCCTCGGGGGTCGCTTGGGGAGGGCGGGGGGCGGCAGGGAGAAGCGACCGCGAGGCCTCCGGAGGCCTCAGGGTTGCTTGGGGAGGGTGGGGGCGGCAGGGAAAAGCGACTGCGAGGCCTCCGGAGGCCTCGGGGTTGCTTGGGGAGGGCGGGTGGAGGGCTGTCATTATTCGCGGAATTTTCACATTCGCGGGGGTCTGCGGAACCTAACCCCCGCGAATGTGAAGGGACAACTGTATTTTGGTCTTCTTCAATTTTGAGGTTTTAATTTATCTTCTTTCAATCAGTTTACATAGGTAATTAGTATTTAATCTGTTGAAATCTCATGGGGGCAGTTTTACATTGTTTCCTGGCATTGCCTGAGGTGAGCTTGGGGAGTGAGGAAGATTGGGTCTTGCAGTAATGGTGCTTAGGTGCTGGAGCTCTAGCATTCCAGAGAAGGTAGAGGGATTGGTCAATGCTGCATTAAAACAAGGCAGGGTTTCAGCTTGCCTGAAGGAGTCAGTTGTAAAACCCTTACTAAAAAAGCACTTGGTGGATCCCACCATTCTGGAAAATTATTGTCAGCTGTAACATTCCATTTTACAGCCTCCCAGCTCCAGGCTTCCTGGATGAAACGGATTATCTAGATCCATTTCAATCACATTTCAGGCCTGGATTGGCAGAGATGGCTTTGGTCACCTTGGTAGATGACCTTTATTGGGAGCTAGACAGAGGAATGTGTCCCTGTTGGTTCTGCTGGGCCTCTCAGCAGTTCTTGATACCATTGGCGATGGTGTTCTGGCCTTCCTTGCCAGGATGGGATAAAGGGGCACTGTTTTACAGTGTTTTTGTTTCTTCCTGGAGGGTGAACCCAGAAGATGGTGCTGGAAGACTCCTGTTTCACCCATTGCCCTGTGGGGTCCATCAAGGCTCAATTCTGTTCCCCATGTAATTGAATGGATACATGAAACTGCTGGGAGGGGTTGTTCAGAGTTTCTGAGTTTGATGCCATCAGTATGTGGATGACGCCCAACTCTACTACTCCTTTCCACCACAATCCAAGGAAACTGTTCTGATCCTAAAATGGTGTCTGTCATCAGTAATGGACTGGATGAAGACAAACAAATTGAAGCTTAATCCAGACAAGACTGAGATGCTCTTGGTCAGTTGAAAGGTACATCAGGGAATAAGGATTCAGCCTGTGCTGGATGGGGTTAAACTCTCCTGAAGAGAAAGGGTCACAGCTTGGGTGTGTGCATGGATTCAACCCTGAGCCTGGAAGCACAGGTTTCAGTGGTGAAGAGGCAGGCATTTGCATGGTTAAGACTTGTGTGCCAACTGTACTTGTTCCACGAGACATGTGATCTGGCCATGGTGACACATGCCTTAGTTGCCCCCCCAGTTGGATTACTGTAAGGTGCACTACATGGGGCTGCCTTTGAAGAGTGTTCAGAAACTTCAGCTGGTCCAAAGAGCAGCAGCCAGATTGCTTTCTCGGAATGGATAAAAAGAGCACACAACTCTTGTTGCAACAGCTCTACAGGCTGCTGGTCTATTTTCAGTAACAATTCAAAGTGCTGGTTTTGCCCTTATATAACTGAGGTCCAGGTTATTTGAAGGACAGTATGCCCCTTTATGAACCTTTCCCTGTTTTGAGATCTGCTGGGGAGGTCCTTTTCTTTGTTCTCACAGGTATATCTGGTAAGTACACAGAAGAGGGCCTTCTCAGTGGCTGCCCGCAGGCTCTGGAATTCCCTTCCCAGAAGGTTAGACTGGCACCCTCCCTACCCTCTTTCTGTAAACAGGTGAAAACCTTTCTGTTTTGACAGTCATTTGGAGACTGATTGCTTTGGTAGGACGGGCCTTTTATAATGTGCTGTGTATTCTGTTTGTTAATTTTGTTGTGCTGTTGTGTTTTTAATAGTTTATGTTTTCAATTATGTTTTAATTTTTTGATACTTGAATCACTTTTTAACTTCTGTAGTTTGTGAATTTTTATCTATGTATTTTTAATCTGTTGTATGCCTCCTTGAGTCCAAAAGTTCTTGAGTCCCTTGATCCCCTGCCTATCCCAAAGGTAGGACATAAATATAACAACTCCAACTCTTCACAGGCTAGTCCTAGCCCTTCCTTCCTAGACTTCGGGCAGAGGTGACAAATGTTGAAATGCTTTTGCTTAACTGTCCTTTTCAGCTGACCAGTTTCAAGAGTTTTGTTTAATGCTACTCCTGTCGTCACCTTAGCTTGTTTTTCATGCTGATTTTTAGTTGTTAGGGTGTGAGCTGGTGATGGTGAGGTGTGATCTACAGAGGACTGAAAGGCAGCATATAAGTTATTTATCACAGTTTGGATGTAACATGTTACAAGGCACATATTCACTTCTCATTGTTGTTTTTAGGGCAGGTGTATAGGGCATAATGAAACTACACTTCAAAAGTGACAAAATGAATATGAGTGAAGTTGTTTGATTGGTTTAACAGGGGAGTGTGCAAGCTGCTGCCCACTGGCCACATGTCTCCATGGGCTTTTTTTTTATTTTGCAGATCCTAAAAGTTCTGCAAACCCCACCCATTTGAGGAGTGAAATTGCCCCAAATCACTCAGATGCAGCAGATGGATGAAATTCACCCCACCTCTGATCAAGAGAGACTGATGAGAAATATTCATGTTTAATGCCACTATTTTATCAATTTTAAGTTTTTTTCCTCTCAGAAAAGTAATGGAAAATAGTACCAGGCAATGTGCAGTGCACCTTAAGTAACCCAGCAAACTACGTACCTTTTCATTGCAATGAACAGTGGAAAGGAATTATTTTTAAAAGTAACTTTTTGAGTTACTTTGTATACATTTAATCTTGCCAGTCAAAATTTTCTAAGCATTTTGCACGATCTATAACCCCATTGCAGCTTCGTAAAAGAAGCTAGTGTTTTAAGTGCAGTCTTGTGTATTTTTACTGAGAAGTACAGTACTTCCCACTGTGTTTCAATGGAGTTTGTCCAGGTATGTCTGTATAAGATTGTATAGCTCACAAGATTGTATAGCTCACAGATGTGCTTTGCTTGAGGCAGGGATGGATTAAGTGTGGGAGTTCTAGTGTAGGAGTGCAGTTCCTATCATCCTTAAGCATTGGCTGTACTGGTTGAGGCTAATGGGAGACAATGTCCAGCAACATCTGGAGACCCACACATTCCTCATTCCTGGTTTAAGATCACTTTGACATAGTTGAGTTGATATTCACACTAGATACTTCTTGACCCACAGGTCATATTCTTAATGCAACACTACTGTGGTTCTCAACGTTCTCTTCTTTCTGCCATTTAAATTTTTGATGGCCTATTTGATAGGAGCTCTTTGGAAAGGAAAAAAAAAACAATTTTCATGCAAAGTTTTTTCCCCTATGGTACAATATCAGTGCTGAAACGTTTTACCATATCTTGGAATTCATCTGGAAGATTCAGGTTTATATTAGAAATCAGATATTTGATATTCCCATTAAAACCAGTTTTTGACATTCCAAAGCAATGGGTCAGTGTTATTGCTATTGTTGGACAAAACTGGCAGGCAGCAATGATTATCCAGATATTTGTTGATTAAAAAAAAAAGGTGTATGTATACATAATTATTACCAAGATTAGCAAAGAATCCCTATGTAAGGACTTTTTCAGACACCTTAAAACCCGTTAGGGGAGATCGGGAGAGGTACGCGGCTATCCTGTAGCAGGGGATCAGTTTCGGATGACGCTGTCCCCCTCCCATCGTCGTCTGTGTTGAAGGTAGAGGTGCCGCTTTTTACTCATGGAAGTTTTTTGTGAGTAAAAAGCAGTGCCTTTGCTTTCAATCGAACACAGAAGCAACATGGACAACGACGGGAGGGAGACGGCATCGTCCAAAACGGACCCTCTGCCGCAGGATAGTCGTGGACCTCTCCCGACCTCCCCTAATGAGTTTTAAGGAGTCTGAAAAAGTCCTAGGTGCAGATGCCACATGACCTATGATGTGTGATAAACACTGTCTGTTTAGCTGTTCTTTATGTTAGTTTCGTGCTAATCAGAATTGTTGAGTGAGTATAAATACTTTTTAGGCTTGGTTACTAGATTTGAAATATGTTTCAGAGAACTGTGCAGAAGAAATAGTATAGGAAAAACTTCTGGCAACAAGAAATACTGGCCTAAGCATAATTTGATCACTGCAACTCTATCTTGATTATCTAATCATTCAGCAGGGCTGTGCTGTTGGTCATTTTGAGTACTGTTTTAATGGTTCTCTTCAGTCCCATGTAACTACAGTTATCCCTCTGTATCCACGGATTTGATATCCACAGATTTAAGTATTCATGGCTTGAAAATATTCTTTAAAAATAATAATCCAAAAAGCAAACCTTGATTTTACCATCTTATATAAGGGACATCATTTTGTTATGTCATTGCATATAATGGTACTTGAGTATTTACGGATTTTGGTATCCACAGGGGGGTCCTGGAACCAAACCCCAGCTAATATAAAGGGACAACTGTATAGTAAAATGGTTAGTTGTACATAATTCTATGGTATCTGAGTTAGTAATGTCACATACTTCCCAATTGTTGGCATTTTTTATTCACAGGTAAAGGTAGTTGTACTTCATCTTCTAGGAGAGAGTAGAGACTGAAGTGTCAAGATACTACAAGCTTCTGTATTGGTTTTAAAGGGAATTGGGGGAGAAATAGAGTCAGCACTCGGTAGGATTTTCTCAGCTAATGAGGAAGGCTGAGTGGGAGGGGTGGATAAGTATATATGTGCATGCCAGAATAGAATTGGTAGGCAGAGCTGAGTACCAGCACCTTAAATTGAGCTTGGAGTCCAAACTCAAAAGTATGAGATGATCTAGCAATGCATGGCAGACCAAGAACTGCTCCAGAACGTGGTAGAGCTAGGAAGATACAGGTCATTCCCTGTATCCATAGAACCAATATCCATGGTTTCAGTTATCCACAGCTAAAAAAACAGGGACACATATCATAGAGTCACACTGGAAAATGCCTAGAGAGGCATTCTCTCTAGGAATCGCTAGATCCTCCAATGCAACTCTATGGTATGTTTGTATCAGAAGTCCTTTATTTTAATATTGTTTGCTGTTATCTATGGTGTCATTTATAAACAATAAGTCCAGAAATATATCCCCCATGATACAGGATGTGGGTGACCTGTATCTAATTTTATTTCTGTGTCTCCTTATCTGGACTGAGGGTGGGAGCAGGTGTTCTGGATGTGGATGTGGATGTTTCTGCAAAACTGAGTGAAATCCACTATGGTGCAATTGGCCTTCTACTTGTCGAGTTGACTTTTTTCTTCCCTTCCTGCAGTGCTTCAATACCACCCACCCCAATTTTCTCCAGGGGATATTCTAACCTTTGGGAACAGTTATTGGGAGGGACATGGTAGACTGAAGTTGGGTAGAGAGTGTCAGGACTGGTCCCCTTTGCTCTTGCCATATTTATTAGTTTCCCTGTGGCCTTGGTGTAGTGTGTGTAGTAGTTTATGTAGGGGTGAAATGATGTATGTATAACTATTTGGGCTTTGCTTGGGAAAAGAGATAACAAGGTATCTCCAATTAACAGTTTTAGTTTCAAGGCTAGAGACACTGGGAAGATGGTAACTTTTGTTTTAAGGAACGCCTGTGCCAATGGATGATGGACAACTAATAGTTATGCAGCCTGCGAGATCTGGTTGACTGGTAAAATGCTTTTAACGTAGAGTGTGTCTGTTAGGTTCTCAGTCTCAGCAGCAATTTTGTATTGTATGCTTCCTGGATTTCTGTCAATAAAGCTTTCTGATAAATCCTGAAGCTTGTGTGCTGTGAGTTTGGGAATGCTAAATAGAGAGTCTGCTTCATCGACCATGTTTGTTGATAGAAGGACATCACTGGATTTCACCTGTTGTTTTTGTTTGGCTCTTTCCCTTGACTTGTCCTACTTCTCCTTTCCCCACCCCATTTAATCTCCTGAAATAGCAGATTAAGCTAAAAACTTTCCCTAGTGCTTCTAACAGTTTTCTCCCAAATTATCTTACTGGAAGAAAATATCCCATCTGCTTCATTCCTTAACATAGCAAAATTCCTAAGTGAGCTGTGTGACGAAGACTGGCTGAGTTCCACACAATGTGGCTGTTGGCCCCAAGCAAGATGAACACAATCTGTTTTCTCTAGTTCTAATAAAGGCAGAGATGAGTTCCTTCATTTGCCTCTTGATTTTGTGATGCTTATGTTTTATGCCCTCTTTCTTTATAATAGCAGCCTCCCTGCTGCTCGCCCATATTTGTATCTGTACAGGTAGGCATCACAAGCAAATTTAAATTCCAAGTGCTACAATGGAATACCATTTAAACCCAGGTTTTCAAAGCATATTATAGGCTTTTGGCTGTTTGACTTCAATTAAAAATTTAAAGTTTGCAGAGGCATTTACGAACTCCACATTATTCTTTCCAGCAGCATACCTGTTCTGTAAGTCATCTGGTTATTCTTTGTAACACCAAAACTTGCCTGTTTGTATGCAGAGGTGGTCCTTCCTAGCTGAGCATTCCTTCTGTGTTTTACAAGATTGTACATTATAGAATTTAAGCTCTATTTAGTCATTGTGACATTTCCTTGCAGCATGAAACTATTCTGTTAGATTTTCATCATTTGTTCTCTTATTATTTTTCTAGATTATAATATTAAAAGTACAGACTCCAGACTAGGGACTTTTTCAGATGTGTAAAAAGTGCTGCGGAGGGCTCAGGAGAGGTACGTGCCTGTTTTGCGGCAGGGGGTCCTTTTCGGACACTGCCATCCCTCTCCGTGTTCCTTCCATCTCGCATGGAAGGAAAAGGCTCCACTTTTTATTCTCGAAGAACTTCCGTGAGTAAAAAGTGGCGCCTTTTCCTTCCATGTGACACGGAAGGAACACAGAGGGTAATGCGAGAAGGATGGCGGCATCTGAAAAAGACCCCCTGCCGCGAAACAGGCACGTACCTCTCCCGAGCCCTCCGCAGCACTTTTTACGCGTCTGAAAATGTCCTAGGTGTAGTAAGTCAGTTTAGCATTTGACTTGTTAAAAACTATCCAAACTCTGAAGTGGTTGTGTTATGGGTGCTACCTTAAGAGATCAACCCTCACCCTACATTAACAAGGAATTCCAGGATATTTCAACCACATTCTTGGCTAACTATCTTGGGTCTTTCACAGGGCATGATTAGGGTTTTGGAATTTCAAAATTTTACTCACCAGAGATAGCACTTCAGCTGTTTCAAAAATGACAGCTATACATCTCCAGGGGAATGCAGCAGAGAAGACAGAAACCCAGACACAAATTGGCCAGAACTTGAAAAATTCTTTTCCAGCCTTGATGGTGAGGAGTCATCACTGCCAAAAAGATAAGGGGACAGGTAGTTTTAGAAGTCTTCTTAAACTATATTACAGACATAGTAAGTTTTATTTGCTCCATCTTTCAACGTCCCAGGCTTTCAGTCTGGGAGGTAGCCCAGAAAAGACACAAAGACTGTTGCCATTTCAAGGCTTGCAGTGGATGGTGTTCCCCTAGGCCTACACTTGAGTGGTTTAAACTTTCCTAAACTTACTCTTGACTTTCTTGTTAGACTACAGTGCTATCATCCTCTATTGCCATACTTGCTGTATACTGGCACTTGCACTAGATGTAAAGGCTGTTTTCATGGTGCAGTCTTGACTGTGTGTTGCTGCCCTCAATAGAAGCTAATGATTTAGGGTACTTAGATTGTACACTTATTTGTGTTGTCATTCATTAAAATAGTTCCTGACAATTTATGTCAGCATTTGTCAACATTTATCTTAAGGTTGTATTATTAGCCCTTATTTCACTTTGCATATACTAGTTTTGGAGCTATGTCACCAATTCTCCTAAACTCAAAAAAGAACCTCAAGTACTATAAATGAGTTCAGTAGGAGATTACAAAATTAGTGTGTTGGTTTCAGATAAATATAGCTGCTGAAGAGGCAACCATTGGAGGATAAAGTATATTCTAAACAGAGGGGCTTAATTTACTCTCCTGTTTGCACAGACATTTGCACAGAAGAGAGAAAGAAAATTACTAGAAATATTAGTTTTTTTTGTTTCATCTTAAATGGAACTATTACACATATTGAGTTGCTGTACATCATTACTTGAAAATTAAAGCACTTGGAGCTTCAGTGCAATTACATCAAGATCTTATGTATTTGGGTTTTTTTTAAGTAGTAGAGGTTTTTTGTGCAACATTTTTTTTGTGCTTCAGCTAAGTGTGGCTATTAAAATAAATGTGCTCATTAAATAGTTCTGCCCAACTTCCATCTGCTTCCAAATATGCTGGTTGAAGCTTTTTACTTGCAGCTAAAAGTGTGAAGTGTGTAGGATACTCCATGATATGTTCAGGCTCCAATTACATCTTTCATTTTTATAGATAATCACCTCCCTAAACACAACCACATAAACCATTTTGTACTGTCCACATAATAAATGACGATTTCTGTTTTCTCACGGGCCACAGTCTTCCCTAGTAATAATATGGGGGCTGGAAATAAATTTTGCTGCATAAACTGATATTCTCATAATTGGCCATGTTGGATTCATTAAGCAGTGAAGGCTTTCCCTGCAATTGGGACATGCATTTTTTTCAGCAAAATGGCTGGAAAAAAGTTTGATCCCATCAACACCTATGCCAGGGCCAAAATCCTGATCTCCCATCTTGCTGACTGTTTTTAACATACCCTACTACCCCTCTCCATGAGATTTCATAACTGCACATATTGGACACTTTTCAGGGTCATGCGGACTGGACACTGTTTAGGGTCAAGCTGACTGGAGGACAGCCAAGGTCACTATGACCTGAGAAGTGTCCAGAATCATGATGGTGGGAAAACCCAGATAGGACTATGCGGAAAACCCAGGCAATAATGGGTTTAAGCTAATCCTTTCAAACATGCAATCAGTGAGCATCCCTCACCTATACCCTACATACTTTTTTCCTATACACCTTACCTGACCAAACATTAAGAGGTTGCTGCAAACCCCATCAATGTTTTGTCACTCTGGAGCTAAAGCAATCAGCTTAGATTCGGACCCTTTCGTCCGTTCCGTGAGAAGCCATCCAGGCTTTGTCATAACTAATACACCCTTTCAGGGTGCAAAATAAGATATAAATATCCTAGCTTTGACCCTAGCCAAATGTGCAACAGACCAGACCTGCTCCTGGGCCCCCTTAGACTCTGTCTGAGTCCCTCCATTGTGTAGAGCTCTTTCTCTGGGACTGGAAACTATCACCCTTCCACCCCTCATTTCTCTCTATCCAACCTTTCAGCCTTTCTCTTCAATAACCTTGTATGGTTCTTATATGATAATTTATCTCTTGTGTTAATTTGATTAAAATGTTTTGTTTAACTTTAACTGATGTGCTTTCTACAGTTAGTACTGGTATACATAGGTGGAAAGATCCCTGGTGTTACCATCCTCTTGTAGGCCTCCTTTTTGAGCTATAATTCCTCCAAACTTCAAGGAGACGCTATTAGGTTAACAGTGTGGATGTGTTAAAGAAAAATACAGTTGTCCCTTCACATTCACTGGGGTTTGGTTCCAGGACCCCTGTGGATACCAAAATTCGTGAATACTCAAGCCCTATTATGTCCAATGGCATAGCAAAATGGCGTCCTTTATATAAGATGGCAAAATCAAGGTTTGCTTTTGGGATTATTATTTTTTATATTATAAGAATATTTTCAAGCCGTGAATACTTAAACCCGTGGATACCAAATCCATGGATACGGAGGGACAACTGTATACTAGACATAATAAATGAATCTTACATAATTGGTTGTTTAGTGTAGTCCCTTTGGTGTGTCTCTTAGTCTAAAGTGATGCAAGAAATCCCAAATTGCATACACATCAATGAGATCAGAACTGGCTATGACTAGAAGTATAAAGGCTGTGTGGGGGTGGAAGAGGGAGCTGGGAGAGGTTTTTCTTGTCCCTACCCCCTCTAGAGATTTTGGAACCTTTTTTTCTGAAAAATTGGAAAAAAAGATTTTTAAAGCATGATCAATAAAACATTTAAGACACGTTGTTGCTGTTTTACTGCCTGCCTTGTATGATGCCTTACATGCAGTACAGTGCAATGTGATGAAAGCAATGTGCCCAGACATCAAGATGTCTGTGTTTTTCTCCCTAACAGGAATTAACAGTATATGTTTGTATATTTATGATTTTTGGAAAGGATTATGGTGTTACTTCTATGTTTTCTGAGGCATTAAAAAAACCCTAACATCTTAGCGATTTGGTGCAGGTAACAAAATGCAAGAAAAGTTCAATTTAAAGACTATAAAACACGCTACAAATGTTTATCAGGTTCATTATGCACATGCAGCCTAGAGAAGGGGAATAGCCAGAATTCATACCCAGTATGTTATGCACACCATGTTGCCAGGGTGACAGGCAGACATGACAGTTGTCATGGGATTCAGCCTTGGATTTTTCCTGCCAAAACTACCACTCTCAGAAAAGATTAGACTGTCTATAATCAGTGGAGCGATTCTTTGAAACCAGACCTGATCGCATATTGCAAAGCTAGTGAATGGCAGGAAGACATCCGATATAGAGGTCATGGTGGTTTTTATCCTCAAAACACCCTCTCCTTCTCACTCTCAACCCATTAAAATGAATGCTTGAGCTGGGATGATTGTGAATTGAAAGACAGACCTGTAATATATTTCTGAGGTGATGGGAGTAGAACAATACAGTAAATAAAAAAGACGTTTTATGTGTAGTATGACCTTTTTAAATTTTTGGGCTGCTGTGGAGCTTTTATGTTTTAATCTTTGCACCTGCAGGTGAAGATTGTCAAGTATTGTACTGAAAACTAGAAACCACTTGAGGACAACAGATTTACAAAACATAAAACATTTCCACCATGGCTTTCAGTTGCTAGATGAAGGGTGGGTAGATTGCCTCTTGGAGAACCACTTGTTGAAATGATGGCAGTTGAAGGTGCCCATGCTGCAAACCGGATTGTTCATTTATTATTTATGTCATTGCTCTGTTTCTTAATTTTAATGCTAATTCATGGATGGGGCTATGAGTAAACTCAGATATTCATTACAGAAAAGTGTTGTTACATTTTTTTTTTTTTTGGAGTTCCTATGCTGTACCTGTAGTCTGAAAAGACATTCATAGATTTTTCTTTTCTTTCCATGATTTCATTTTCTCACATCATGCTAAAATATTCCTATTAATTTTATCTTTCTTGAAGCTGCCATACATTAATATAGTCAGTATTTTCATGTACCTTTTTAAAAAAACATTGTTTAAATTAGTAAACATTCTAAATAGCTCAGATAATCTCATACTCTTTGGGATAACAATGTTTTTAGCTGCTTTTTATTCTCTCCAAGCATGACAATTGTAAAATATCTTCAGTTTATTTGCATATTTTTCTATAGATTATTTTACCTTACATTGCATACAGCAGATGTGGACAAGATTGACTAATATTGACAGTTGTCACTGTTTAATTTAAAGACACTGGAGATTAGTCTGTTCAAATTTCAATCAAGGCTGCTTGTGTTAGCTTGCTTTTGTTGTTGCTGCTGGTAAATATGATACCAGATAGAAGTGTGTTGTACTAAATATAATCACAGAGGCATCTCTTCCTCCCTTGGATATATTTTTAATTCTAATCAGCTCAGTCACTCACATCTCTTTTCTGTGAAATCATTGACTATGAGCTTAGTAGTTCGGAGATAATTATTGTCATAGCAATTCTGTCACAGAATAACATCTTGCATTTAAACAAAATTGGGAACATTTTATTTATTTATTTATTTGAGTACTTATACCCTGCTCTTCAGCCACAAAGGCTCTCGGAGCAGCTTACAAATTGTTTTAGCAATAGCACTCACACATCTACACTGCTTTATAGCACCAGGCACTCTCTAAGCAGTTTACAATGTGTTAGCTAATTGCTCCCAACAAGTTGGGTACTCATTTTACTGACCAATGGAAGGACGGAAAGCTGAGTCAACCTGGAGTCCTGCAGGATCGAACTCACAATGTTGTGGCTGCAAATATTTTCACCATATTTGCCTAGGAGTAAACCCTATCTGTGGAAGTTCCTTTTGAGGAAACACAGGATTTGTCAGCATCTTCTGTGTATGATTTTATAAGCTAGAGTCACAATGGCTGTCTCCAATTAACCACCCCCATTTGCTGATGGTGAAGTAAGTGTGCCTATTCTGGTTTCCCATTTTAGGGGTTTCAATCCTCGTTACAGTTTCTGTGGAAAATCGACTTACTTTGCTAGGAGGGGTTCATAGTTGTTTTCCCCCACAGTCTATAGTTTGATACTTAAGCAACAAAACAGGAAGGAAAGAAAGAATGGAGCCTTACCATTACTATGGTAAATCCCCTCACCCCAAATGGCATATATCACTTTGCTTTGCTCACCCAGGGCATCATTAAACCCATTTGTGGCTTGCCAGAAATGCTCCGTGAAACCAGACAAAGTTCAAAATGAGGCAAAAAGGAGTCCATACTTTCATAGGGTGATGGAGAATATACTTTACAGTTTAGATATTTTTGCTGTTCTGCAACTTGTACTCCTAAGCAATTGACTTAGAAACAAATCCTACTGAAAGCTGCTTACCTCTGCATGCTAACTAAGAAATTAAACCTTGCACTTACTGGGTGGTTATACTCAAGCAGTATGTGTGTTAGTTAAAGAATGAGGTGTACACATTTTAGGACATTGGGCTCACTCACATATCACTCTAAAGCAGAGTTTATGATTGAGGGCATAACCTGGAAGAAGACCGAGCAAAGTCCTAATCACATTTTTCTCCTGTCTGGTGGTGGACAGAAAAAGCATTTAGTTTTTACTTTCCACTAATCATGGCTTGTTGTTATGTTCCACAGTCCATAGGCTGTGATTTAAAACAAACTGGTCAGCAAACTTCAAACCTCAGGCTGTTCTAACCAAGGTTGGTTTTAAACCATGATTCTTTTTTTCAGACATATCAATGAAATTGCTGGACAGGTGGAAAATGAACCTAAATGTTAGTTATGTTCTTCTCCCAGCTACGTAGGAGGAGGAAAGGGCAGGCAGGAGTTTGGGAGCCAGAGGCCTCATTCTAGCTCATTTCAAATTGTGCATAGTACAGTATAATAAATCCTCTTCTGGCATTACTGTATAAAATAATTGGGCCTATCCTGTTACAGACTTGATATTAGGAAGTAAGCGTAATTGGAATGAATTTTAATCTCTCCTTAATGTGCTTGCTTCTTTGGTGTGCATTAATATTAACATATCAGGGTCAACTGCATTCAAAATATGAGGTATGTAAATAAGAGCCATATGGTTATTCTAACAGACAGCTTAATATTAGACAGATTTTGTCTTTACTGCCTGAAAAGTCAAGAGGAACTGAATTCTAAACCAATCAACTTGATATTTTAATTGCATACTGTTTGAAAAGGAAAGGGGAAAATCTGGTTTCTAAACGCTGATTAAATCCATCAGAAACATGTGGAACCCCAAATTTTGCCATTTCATTGTGGAAATCAGTAAAACATTAGCATGGGGAAATTGTTTTGTTGTAAGAGAGCGCACCCTTAACATATGTGCACTTCACAATAGTCTGTTTCTGTAGCATTTATAGAGGTTGGACTGGCAAGAAGGAACTTGTTGGACTGGCACTGACAAGTGGAAAGCTCATATGAACTTCAGTAATCATTTTGTGAGATGTGCTAGTCTAAGTAATTGGAATAGATACAAACCTGGACTATCTCCCAAAATTCTTTGGGTTTCTACTCAAGAAGACCTTTATAAAGGGGATAAAAGAGTTTATGAAAAATGGGTTACTTATAGAAATTTATTAAAGTGAGAAAATGAAGAAGTTAGATTTAAAACTCAGGAGGAGCTCATTAACGATTGAGTTGACTTTCACTGGTACCAATACAAACAATTGTTGGAAAGATTCAAACTTGTCAACAAACTTTTTGGTGCTGAAAAAGAAGAAACTGAATTTGAATTAAATTTATGTACTGATGATGAACACTTTATTGGAAAAACTTCTAAGTTGTTGTTAAAAATAGGATTGGAAGATGAACAAATGAAAGACTATAGTTAAATTATTTTGGCTATAATATGGAGCTGGACTAGTGGGAAAAGATGTGGATTGATGGTTTTAAGGACATAATGAGTTATGACCTTAAAGAAATTTTGTATAAAATGATGTATAGATGATATTTTATTCCAACCAAATTGTCTAAGATGTATAGAGGACTTAAGAATCAATGTTGGAAATGCAAATGCATATGAAGGTCCTTTTTAATCAAACATGGTGGTAGTAAAGCTAGGACGCATTGGAAGCAGATACAGAAATTAAATATTTTTAACATTGAAATACAGCCGAGACCTGAATTATTTTTATTAGGTATATTGAATTGAAATTTAAAATATTTAATTTCAATGTGATGCATTATATGATCATTGCAGCAAGATTGCTATAGCTATATGCTCAGAACTGGAAAAGTGATCAATTACCAACAGAAGAAGAATAGATTATGAAAGTCTTTGAAATGACTAGTTGTCTACTTTGATTATAGAGAAAACATTGAACAGTTGTTTTTTTTTAAAGATTGGGATCCATTTTTATCTTACATAAAGAAGAAAGAGGGGAAGATTATACTCATGGGATTTGATGTTTAAAGTTTCTTTGCTGAATTATATGGTTAGAAGTTATCGTTTTTTAAAAAAAAATAGTATAGAGAAGTTCAAAAATAAGGTTTTAATTCTTGGATTTGGAGGGTGGGAAGTCATTTTTTAAAAATAATACTTCTTTTTATGTGTGTTGGGGGAGGGGAAGTAGGGGTAGTTATGTGTATGTATTGTCTTATTGTATTAGTGTTATTATTGCCTGTCCAGGGATGAGATCTGCTCCACACAAAATAACACACCATTCCACATAATATAGTAAAGTGAAAGACACAGCCCACAACTTTTATTGGTTACAGCTGTAGATAGGGTTGGCGCATGCATGGGTCCAGATCCAGGCATTGAACAACCTGCCTATTAACCGATGAGCCTGATCTTCCATCCCACTGCCAGATCCGTTGGGAGGACAGGAAAGGATCCACCTTGGTGGAGCCCCAGCGTAGTCCCTCTACCACCAGGTAGTACAAGAATCATGTCTACCCTTGAGTTGGACAAAACCGTATCTTCCCCATATACCCTGAGTCCCATAAGGGGACCCTGCTATATTACCAATGTCTAAAAGACACTGGTAATAATCCCAGATCCAGGACCTGTATAAACCATCCCCCAAGTTATGACAATGACATATCCTACCACATCCAAAACATGCAAGGTACAATAAAAATGAGGGAGGCAGGATGGTTCAACACTTGTGAAGCACTGCCACGTTATACAGCAGGCTGGGGCCTAAATACCCCACAGCCCGACTGGAGTGAAGATTGCAACTTTGGCACCAGCCAATGAGTTCAAGCCACAGTTCAAACTCATTGGCAGTTGGTATTGGTAGTGGTAGTTCCTGCTTTCTCCCAGAGCCGCATGAAGCTGTACAGCATCTTGGGATGGAGAAGTGGCCAGCCACCATGCCGGGAGAACCCAGTGGCTCCACTGCTGCTCTGTTGCCACCCAGTAAATCAGGCAGTCCATTTCTTGTTCATATATCAATAAAAACTTCATTTTATAAAAAGAAGATGGAGATGTTCAGTTCTTGTTTGCAGGAACTATTTTAATTTTCAAGGCAAAAAAGAAAGAAAGAAAAGAAATAGAAAAAGACAACAAAAAAAGAGAGATTTCTTCCAAAGGCTCTGAGAAATCAAAGGAAATTTTAAACCAAGAGTGGAGATGCTAAATGTTCTCCAGAGGAGCACACTATATGAGCAAGACAAAACAGAAAAATGATGGAAGCAATACACTAAAGTACTATTCAAAAGAAGGTAAAGAATGACAGACACTTTTAAAGTAGAAACTTTCAATGAAGAAGTTGCAATTTTAGAATATGAAGTGGGAGATGTTTGCAAAGTAAATGGGAGAAATAAATCACCAGGACATATGGCATACCAATAGAACTCTTTCAAGCTATAGAAACAAAATCCACCCAAGTTCTAACAAAACCCAAACAAAGGTCCATAGATTGGGAACATGCAACATACTTTCCAGTCCCCAATAAAGAGGATTGTAATAACCATCTGACTATAGCATCAATCTCATATAAATGAGATTTATATGAGGGTGCTTATATGAGCACCCTCTCATATAAACAAAGTAATGCTCAAGATTTTAGAACAGATTTTACCATATATGAAGCACAAAGTACCAGATATCCAAGCTGGATTCAGAAGAGGAAAAGGCACCAGTGTTGATATTGAAAGCATATGTTGACTAGTGGAGCACACTAGAGAATTTCAGAAAATTGGCCTGTGCCTTATAGATTTCAACAAGACCTTTGTGTAAATCATGAAAAACTATGGGTTCTAAAAAAAATATGGGTGTGCTTGATGCATAACCTATACTCTGGACAAGAAATATATTCTGTCAGGACAGAATATGGAGAAACGGGATGGTGTTCAATTGACAAGGAGGTCAGACAAAGCTGCATTTTATCACTTATCTGTTTGATTTATACTCAGAACATATACTCAGAACATATCTGAGTATCACATCATTAATTTTGAGATGTACATCTAACTTTTATGTAAAACTTGAAGCTCCGTACACACACACACACACACACACACACGGAGCGAGAGAGATGAGGATATTAGGTCTTCCTTTTTTAATGGATTCCAATATGATTCCAAGCAATATGGGATTATCTAGAGAGAATTTGATGTTATCACAAAACCAGGTGGCCAATCAGATTTGGCTACCTAATGTTACTGAGGGAACAAGAAGCACTGGGGGATAATGGATTATTCTCACACTGGAGATGTCCAGTCCTTTCCTAGAGAGGTGGCCCAGAAGGATACCATGGTTGATGGTGTTGAAAGTCACTTAAAGATCAGACAAAGCTGCATTTTATCACTTATCTGTTTGATTTATACTCAGAACATATATGGAAAATGAGATTACCCTTGGAGAAAGGAGGTGAAATGGGGAAACAAAAAATATCAATACTTTAAGATAGGTAGATGACACCATATTATATTTCAAAATTAGCAAGGACTTGGAAATGATGCTTAAGGAAGAAAGTGCAAAAACAGGGTTATAGCTGAATATAAGGACCATAGCAAGGTTTACATAATGATAAAGTGGTGATGAAGATACCAAAGTTGTTTCTATACCTTGCTTAGCCATTAATCAAAATGAAAATCTTAGGAAATCAGAAGGCAAATAAGATTGGGATGGTCAGCAGTGGAGAAACTTGATAACATCCTTAAGTGTAAAAGATAAATAACTGAGTACCAAAGTCAGGATCATCCATGCTATAGTATTCTGATTTCTACGCATGGTTGTCAAAGCTAAAGAAATCTCACAGGAAAAAAATAATTTGGAATATGTTGCTGGAGGAGAGTTCTACAGATATAGTAGACCATGAAAAAGGCCAATAAATGGATTCCAGAATAATTCAAGCTTCATGCCCCACTAGAAGCTGAAATGACTAAACTTGAGGGTATCATACTTTGGACATAAGACAACACACCATATTAGAAAAGACAACAGTGCTCAGTAAAGTAGAGGCAATAGGAAAGATGAAGACTACATCACAGATGTATTGATTGAATGAAGGAAGCTAGGGCCCTCCTTCAGTTGGCAAGACCTGAGCAGGGCTGTTAATAATAGTGTCTTGGAGATCTTTCATTTGCAGAGTCACCATAAGTCAAAGCCAACTTGATGGCACATAAGAACAACAACAATCTCTTGGAATTAGATCATCATCATCATCATTATCATCATTTACAACAAAAATCTCATTTCTGGATTAAACTGCTGGGAAAAACCATACAGAAGTTTGGGGTGCAGTTTTACCAAAATGTAGATGGTGTGCAGCTATACCTCTTTTTCCTACTTGCTAGACTATGGAACTCCCAGTGGACTTGATTTTTTTAAAAAATGGATAGGAAACAATGAAATTTAATCTAGACAAGACATAACTAGGCTGGTGGGGAAAGTTGCTGACCTAAATAAAAGGATTCAACTGGTAATGGATGAATTTGCATTTTGCCTGTAGGATGAATTCTACAGCTTGGTGGCCCTTCATGATTCATTGCTGACTGTGGGAGCTTAGGTGATGGCAACAACCTTTAGTTGCTGTGTCAGATGTAATCCTGACTAGGGAAAGTGGATCTGATCTCAGTTATGTATGCCCTGGTGCAGGGGTAAGATTTTTTTTGGCCCTCTAAATGTTGTTGAACTGCAGTTCATGGAACCAAACTCCAGTGGATACCAAGGGGCTACTGTATATTGTCCTATATTGTAAACTACCTTGGAAAGATTACAGTCTAGAAAGACTGTTAGGAAGTGTGTTAACTAATAAATATTACAGTTGTCCCTCCACATTCACGGATTTGACATTCACGGATTTGAGTATTCACGGCTTGAAAATATTCTTTAAAAAAATAATAATCCTAATAGCAAACCTTGATTTTGCCATCTTATATAAGGGACACCATTTTGCTATGCCATTGCCTATAATGGGACTTGAGTATTCACGGGGGGTCCTGGAACCAAACCCCAGCGAATGTGAAGGGACAACTGTATTTAAATCTAGCCTGTTGAATATCTTCTAGGAATTCTAGCCCAGGAATTCTTCAGAAACTTACTGGGTGTTCCTCCATGAAATGATCAAGGCATGCAGGTTGTAACACGTGCCCTGGGAGTGTGCAGAATTTCTCAGCAGACCAGTCAATGTGACCTGGCTCCTTGCATTGTGAACATTTGGGAGATCACATGCTGAAGCTATTGTAGATACTTTGAGAACAAGAATAATTGCAACACTTAGGGGGCAATCTAAGCCACAGGGTTCATAGAAGGCTGCTGCTTGTTTTGTTTGGAAAGCTGCATTTTTCTTCCTTTCTTCTTTCCCCATGTACAGTTTCTTCAATAAGAATAGTGTTCCAAGAGAGATGCCCCTGTCATGAACCAAGGAGGTTGCTCTGAATTATTAATAACTAGCCATGTCTAATGTGGCCTTCTAGTCCCCTGAAGGAATGAAAATTGTAAACTCTGTAAAACCATTGTGTTTGTCCATTCCTGACAAATTGGGAGCATTTAAAAAACACCCACACAGCAGCTGCTTGTTAACACTGAAAGAAAGAAAGGTGACTTGGAAAGCATCAGTGCCTAGACATCTCTGAAGGACTGGAAAAGCTTGTATCAGAAATAGCAGAGAAGGGTAACTCCAAGCTTGAAAGTATTACGCCAATACAGATTTCTCACATTAAACTTTACTGCTCTATTTTTGGTTTAAAAGCTAAAAATAAACTCCAGGCAATTGTGTTGATACTTATAGTATCTTGTGCAAGAGGACAAAGAGTGAGAAATGTTCGTCCCATAGCAGTCATCCCAACAATTGGCTGTTTATGTTCAGGAGTTGAAGATATCATTAAGAGTCATAGTGATGCTCTAGTGTAAAATGTGAGCTGTAACAAGAAGAAGGGGGTATTGATCATCCTTGGTATCTATTATTGGAATGTTTAAATTAAAATAGTTATGAGAAAGGGACAGATAAAATAACATCGTTACCTCGGCAGCTGTGTAAATAAGCTATTCATTTTTAAATACAGTTGTCCCTCCACATTCGCGAATTCGACATTCGCGGTTTCGAGTATTCGCGGTTTTGGGAGGGCCCCCCAGGCCCCCCCCAAAACCGCGACACGGGGCCTCCAGAGGCCCCGTGAAAGCCCTGGGAGGGCTGGGAAAGCCTCCGCGGGGCCTCCGGAGACCCTCCGGAGGCCCCGCGAAGGCCCAGTGGGGGGAGTGGGGAGGGCAGGGAAGGCCTCCGCGGGGCCTCTGGAGGGTCTCCGGAGGCCCCACGAAGGCCCTGAGGGGGAGTGGGGAGGGCAGGGAAGGCCTCCGCAGGGCCTCCGGAGGGCCTCCGGAGGCCCCGCGAAGGCCCTGTGGGGGTGTGGGGAGGGCCAGGAGGGCCTCTGCGGGGCCTCCGGAGACCCTCCGGAGGCCCCGCGAAGGCCCTGTGGGGGACTGGTGAGGGCCGGGAGGGCCTCTGCGGGGCCTCCGGAGACCCTCCGGAGGCCCCGCGAAGGCCCTGTGGGGGAGTGGGGAGGGCCGCGAAGGCCTCCGCGGGGCCTCCGGAGACCCTCCGGAGGCCCCGCGAAGGCCCTGTGGGGGACTGGGGAGGGCCAGGAGGGCCTCTGCAGGGCCTCCGGAGACCCTCCGGAGGCCCCGCGAAGGCCCTGTGGAGGAGTGGGGAGGGCCGGGAGGGCCTCCGCGGGGCCTCCGGAGACCCTCCGGAGGCCCCGCGAAGGCCCTGTGGGGGAGTGGGGAGGGCTGGGAAGGCCTCCGCGGGGCCTCTGGAGGGCCTCCGGAGGCCCCGCTAAGGCCCTGGGGGGACTGGGGAGGGCCGGGAGGGCCTCTGCGGGGCCTCCGGAGACCCTCCGGACGCCCCGCTAAGGCCCTTTGGGGGGAGTGGGGAGGGCAGGGAAGGCCTCCGCGGGGCCTCCGGAGGGTCTCCGGAGGCCCCGCTAAGGCCCTGGGGGGGAGTGGGGAGGGCCGCGAAGGCCTCCGGAGGGCCTCCGGAGGCCCCGCGAAGGCCCTGTGGGGGAGTGGGGAGGGCCGGGAGGGCCTCCGCGGGGCCTCTGGAGACCCTCCAGAGGCCCTGCGAAGGCCCTTTGGGGGGAGTGGGGAGGGCAGGGAAGGCCTCCACGGGGCCTCCGGAGGGTCTCCGGAGGCCCCGCTAAGGCCCTGGGGGGGAGTGGGGAGGGCAGGGAAGGCCTCCGCGGGGCCTCCGGAGGGCCTCCGGAGGCCCCGCGAAGGCCCTGGGGAGGCGGGGGAAAGCGACTATGGGGCCTCCGGAGGCCCCATGGTCGCTATAGCAGGGAAGGGGAGGGCAAACAGTATTCGCGGTTTTTTCACATTCGCGGGGGTCCGTGGAACGTAACCCCCACGAATGTGAAGGGACGACTGTATATACTTGTGTGAGAGAGTAAGGACTTCATCACACAAGGCTTGTACAGCGCAACTACAGCAGGATCTGTGTCTACGGCCATTCCTTTTCTCATGACACCGTGTCTGTCCTGTTGCCAGTTTGCATTCAAATTGTTGCTAGAGTGCACCTTTTCATTGATGGGGGAAACCTGTCAATTGGCTCTCAATAGCACTGCGTTTCCATTACTGCCTCTGTGTGATAGGTCTCTTCCACTGCAATTCTAATACTGGCAGTCAAGTGGGGTGAGTGGGCATCTTTCTCCTCCCCCTCTCTGTCCCCAAGTATGATGATGTCCCGCTTGACGTCTCTAAACTCCCGTCTCCCTCTACTTTCCACTCCCTCTCTGTGGCTGAAAATAGATAATCACATCATTAATTTTGAGACATACATCTAACTTTTATGTGAAACTTGAAGCTTCATACACACACAGAGAGATGAGGATATTAAGTCTTCGTTTTTTCATGGATTATCTTTTCTACCCAATATGATTCCAAGCAATAAAGGATTATCTAGAGAGAATTTGATGTTATCACAAAACCAGGTGGCCAATCCTACCTAATGTTATTGAGGGAACGAGAAGCACTGGGGGATAAAGCATTATTCTCACACTGGAGATGCCCAGTCCCTTCCTAGAGAGGTGGCCCAGAAGGATACCAACAGGGACACTCTCATCCACCAGGCCTATCAAAGCTATCTCAGTCCTATAGCCAGTCCTGAAACCAGATTCAAATTGGCTTTGCGTAACCTTTCTTTTTTCTTCTTCATGTTTTGGTCCTCATACAATACTTTTGTTCTTTTTACCACTTTTGTGGTTTCTTGTCAACTTGTTTTAAAGGTTATTATCAACATGAAATGTTAAATGTCACCTTGGTATTAACTCCTGCCATGGGAAATCCTTTCTATTTTTAATTATAAAAAATGTTTTATCTGGATTTTCTTTTTTTAGCTTTTAGCTTTACGTAAGCTGGGTAGTGGTCTGAACTAGAAAAAAACACCTGTTTTTTAAAAATGTTATTCCTGATATTTCCAGGCTATACAATCTTTGACAATTCTTTGCTTTTTTTTTAAATTCTCCCTATTAGTGTCAAGAGTGGAAGCTTTGAAAGTTGTATTTACAGTCTGTGCTGTAAGATCATTTCACAAACATGTAAGTGGATCCCTCACCACCCCTATGTCATGGATGATATTAATTTGCACAGAGCGGTAAATGTATGTCACATTTGGAGTTTTTCTGTGTTTTGATTAGTAACTAAAACAATTTTTATTGAATTGCACCACTTATAAATCTACTTTAAGTCTGATTTCACCCCCACCATTTCAATTTTAGGTAATTGGTTAGATCAAGTTCTAAATAGCAGCTAAAATCAGAGAAGCTTAGCATACATACTTCATCAAACACAGTAAGTCTTTTGTAGTGTTTACAATATGTTACTAAAGTGTGGCCCGCTTATTTGAAATGAAGACAGTCTATTCATTTAAAATAGATTGGAACATCATCAAGAAATGATGAGAGTAAATCAAAATTAAATACATTGTCTAATGGGAAATGTATAGTAGTTAATGAAATGGCAGCTGCATATGATGTAACAGTAGATGTAGTTTCTATTGATAAGAGCATGGTGTATTATTCAGATGAATTCTATATTGTTAGATGTGATTGTTCTCGTTTGCAGAAAGAAACCATAATGCTTTCATAAGAAACTATGTGCAAAACAGGACCTACGTAGTTAACAGCTTTGTTCACATCTGAATGTGAACAAAGCAGTTGCTGGATACAATTAAAATGTCTGATCTATAGAATAAGGTATAGGCCTTTATTTAGGTTTTCATTTGGCTTTGATCCTTTTTTTTATTAACTTGAGTTTCATTTACACAAACAGGATTTCACAGATGTCAAGGCAGTAATGTTGTGCTTGCTCGCTCTCTTTTGCTTAACATTACAATAAAAAAGTGAAACTGTGAAAGGAGCCGGCTTGTCACACATCATAGGATGTACAATTCTGACATTTTAAATTCAACCCATGTTACATAGAAAGTTCTATAATTTATATGTTGCCTTGAGCTTTTTCTTCATTGCACAAGGCAGAATAGAATTTTAATAACAAATAAAATGGCCCAGATATTCTGTAATTTATGCCTACAAAAAATAATGGCTAAGACACATGAATCACTCAGAGCTTACTGATTTATCAATCCTGCTTTTCAGTAGAGAAAATAACATAATCATGTATGATGAGCCATAGTACTATATATAAATAGTTTTCTGCCTCAAAGAAGCTGTCATGGAGGAATCTTTGTTCTTAATTGCCATCAAGTCAACTTCAACTTATGGCAGCTCTATGAGTGAGAGACCTCCAAGTCACCATATTATCAACAGCCATGCTCAAGTGTCTGTTTGACTAATGGATGGTTGATGGGCCATTATCTGCTGGGAATCCCCCTGTCCCTGGGTGGAATTCTTTTGTAACTGTTGATTTTTGATTCTATTGTATTTCAAACTGGGAGCCAGATTTTGTTTATTTTTAAGGTTTCTTCTTTCCTGTTGAAGTTGTTCAGGTGTTTGTGGATTTCAGTAGCTTCTCTGTGCATTCTGACATGATAGTTGTTGGTCTGGTCTAGAATTTCTGTGTTTTCAAATAGCATTTTGTGTCCAGGTTGGTTTATAACATGTTCTGCTACTGTTGATTTTTCTGGCTGGCCCAGTCTGCAGTGTCTCTCATGTTCCTTTATTCATGTTTGCACACTGCTTTTAGTGGTCCCTATGTAAATTTGTGCACAGCTGCATGGTATGCGGTAAACTGCTGCAGCTGTGAGAGGGTCTCTTTTGTCCTTTGCTAAGCGTAGCATTTCTTGGATTTTTTTTGGTTAGTCTATAGATTGTTTGGAGGTTGTGTTTCCTCATCAGTTTCCCTATTCTGCCTGTGACTCCTTTGATGTATGGTGAAAATACCTTCCCTTTGGGTGGCTTGTTTTTCTTCTTCTTTCCTGTGGTTTTTTCTGGGGCTGGCTGCTCTTGTGATGTCTGTTCTGGAGTAACCATTACCCTGTAGGGCCCAGTTTAGGTGCCTCAGTTCATCCTCCAGGTAGTGGGGTTTGCAGATCCTTTTTGCACGGTCTACCAATGTTTTTATTGGTAGGGTTTTTAATAAATTGTATTATATGCTGATTTTAATTTGTATTAATTTAATAATGTTTTAAGGGGGGGAAGGGATTTTGAGTTGTTTTATACTGTGTACTACTTTATTGTTGTAAGCCGCCCCGATGATGATGATGATGATGATGATGATGATTTATTGTGCTTCTTTTTTGTCCTGGGTGATGATTAGAGTTCTTGTGTAGGTATCTGTCCGTGTGTGGGGGTTTTCTGTATACCTTGTGGCCTAACTGTTGGTTTGGTTTGCGGATAACTAGGACATCCAAGAATGGCAGTGTTCCTTCCTTCTCTTTTTCCATCGTGAATTGGATATTTGGGTAGATGCTGTTCTGGTGGTTCAGGAATGAGACCAAATCTTCTTCTTTGTGGTTCTAAATGGTGAAAGTGTGATCCACATATCGGAAACATGTTGTGGGCTTTTTTGGTGCTGTTTCCTGGGCTGGCTTTTCAAAATGTTCCATGTAAAAGTTTGCTATCACTGGGCTCAGGGGGCTGCCCATGGCTACCCCATCTATCTGTTCGTAGAATTCATTATCCCACTGGAAGTAGCTTGTGGTGAGGCAGTGTTTGAACAAGGCTTTGATGTCCTCAGGAAATATTTGTTGTATGAGTGTCATGGTGTCCATTATGGGGACTTTGGTGAACAAGGAGACAACATCAAAACTGATCAGTCTGTCTCCAGGTTTCAGTTCGATGTTGATTTTTTTCTATGAAGTGAGTTGAGTCTTTGATGTAGTGAGGGGTTTGTCCTAAGTGGGTTTGCAGTTGTGTGGCCCAAAACTTGGCCAAGTCAGACATGAAATATGAGCAGTTAACTGCTTCAGGCGAAGGAATCCCAGGAAAAAGAGTGAAGGACACCAAGGACTGTTTGGTCAGCTGAGCTAGGTTCTTTTGAAAGGCATTGGTGAGCTAGAGATGGCAACCAGTGGAATTGTAGAATGACTTGTTTTATATCCGGGCCTATTAACCTTGGGTATTATGCTTGCAACAAGAACGAAGGAGTGAGGGGAAACCCTGGCTTTAAGCGAGTTGAATTTACTAGATATACCCTCTTGTTATGATATCTTCCTTTATATACAGTACATCTTTTTTAAAAATTAAAGTTTTTCTACTTTTTAACAGTCTGCATTCTTCCTTGAGGGAAGAGTGGGGAGGAAAGCTCTGGTCACATGTCTTCATGACAAGGTATACCAGAAACCTTGTTACTTTGTTTTTCCAGTAAATATAAGAGAGAGGAGGAGAGTGTTGAGCCCTTCCATCCTCAGGAACCTGGAGAAGGAAGGGGAGATTAAATCTTTAGAGAAGCACGAGGGGGCAGCACTATTGATCCCACTACACTGGCAAGAGGTGGCAAGTCTGGGTAGAGCCCAGCCATGTACCAGCCCCCTTTTTGCCACAGAAGCTCATGATGGCAAAATTAAGAACTTTTGATTTAGAAGAACTACAAGTGGCAAACCAGGGGGTCGTTTACATGGCAAAATAAATCCTCAAAGAATGTGACAAGAAGCCTGATAGCTCCCATGCGTTTCGAAGCAACAGCGCCCTTTTCAAAAGGAGGGGGTGCAAAAACCCCATAAGTCACGCAGTATCAGCTTTCACTAGTTTTCCAGATTTTTTGATTAAGTTTGCGAAAATGCACATAATTGGTCATGGGAACTAACAACCATCGTGTAAACTGTCATCAACCTTTTCGAATTACTGTGAGCAGAGCTGAATCCTGATTGGTTGGAGTGACCATTATGCTTTATCCGAATAGACTGAGGGGTTGGAGAGAAGAAATTCACCCTTCTTCTGCTTGCAGCCCACTTTGGAAAATCAGCTCTGGGCCCTTCCTGTCTGTTTCAAAGGAAAGCTTTGGGGGTTGGGAAGATGATTGGAACGAGCCACTGCTTCGCTGGTGTGTCCGTGTGTATGTGTGTGCATTCGTGTGTGCAGGGAAACAGCCGATCACATGTTCGTCCTTTTGTTTGTTTGCCCTTCCCTTCACTTGCCTTTATTCAAGGCTTCGGAGGCAGGGCTAGCCCCTGCTTGTGTGCTGTGTGTTTGTGTGTGCGTGCGTGACGGGAAGGGAAGGGAAGGGGATCGCTCCACCATACTTTTGCTTGTTCATCCTTTCATTCACTCCTTTCTTTATAGAATCCTTTCCAGGGGAAGACGGGGAAGTTGACAGATCGCTCTTTTGATCTTTTGTTTGTTTGTGCTTTTCTTCCTCTCATTATTTATGGTTTCCATGACCCCCTCCTTGCTCCCTCCCCGCCTCCTGCCTGGCTTTAATCATCTGGAGGTGATTCCCCCCCCCACCTTTGCCTGTGTAAACTAAGAAAAACCGAAACTGGCTGCATCAGGCTGCATCTTCCGAATAAGCGAGAATTCATGTGATTTATGCGCTCCTTATGCGAAAGAACGGTAATGCGGAATCTTGCGAACTTTTTCCTGTCGTGGAACCGGCCCCCAGGAAAGGGAAGTGTAATATAGACTGAAGTATAATAGAAATCAATAGCAAATGCAGCCAGTGGACTTAAAAGGTCTTATGTTCTTACTGATGATGCGATTCCTCTTGCACTTTCCTGTGACCTATAACTTAATGCTGTAGGAGTAGGGGATAACTGAGAATGAATATTCTGTTAGTATTCTATACTGTCATGCACTCTTTGTATCGGTGTCCTGAATTATTTGTACAAAGTGAATATAATACTTGCCCCTATGCTTTGATTGTACACATTTAAATGAATGTAGAGTTACCTAATACTCTTACTGATGGATCTGGAGGCATCAGTAACACAAGAGAAAATAAAACAGACCTACAAAGTCGACTTTCCTACCACAGCTAACTACTAAATGATTTTAGTGATTTGGCAATTGGATTTCTACATTCAAAGATTCTTCTGGTGTAGACGAAGAGTCCGTCTAATCCAGTATCTGGTATCCAACAGTGACTAACCAAATGCTTACAGGAAGCCAACAAATAAGGCATAAAGGGAGCAGCACCTCCCATGTTATTTATCCCCAGAGCACTGATTTTCAGAGATACGCTGCCTCTGAACATGAAGGATATGTTTAGTTATTTGGACTAATAGCTGGGAAGTTGTAGGTACCAACAACAGGCATCACTAAGTTTTGTGGCAATGAATACCATAATTTTAATTGTGTGTCATGTAAAGAAGTAGTTCATTTTGTTGGTTATTACTTTAAAGTTGCTGTTCCTTAGTTCTGATCATCCACTTCCTACCACATTGTTCATAATTTTACAAATCTCTTCATAGTCTTTCTTTAGAACTTGTTTTAATGAAAAAGTTGATTTGACTCTGACCTTGTTCTTCCTGTTGCAGGTAGGCAAAGTTGGAGGGCTCCTGGTTTCTAGATTCAGTAGCACCATAGAGCCCGTGAAGGTCTGGGGCTGTTACCATTGGGTGAAGTGTAGACACTGTCACCCAGTGTTGCAATCCCCTTCCATCCTGTTTTTCCTCATTAAAGACAAATTTGATCCCTATTCTGATCCCCTTCTGTGAACAGATCGAGTTGATTAATTCTATTCTCCTTGGATTCTGAAGTCCCAAACCAGTGTTAACCCTGGGTCCTGAACAATGCAGTGGTGCAGATGTAATATGGATGATGTTTAGTGCATATCCAGAATGACTTCCTTGTCATGAAATAAAATAATTTGCAGTGAACCTTAATGAGAAGTAATGTTCTAATTCAGTTGACTTCCACTGGGGGGGGGTGTCTAAGTTTTCCCCCCTGAAGTCATAGGTGATACATTTCTGCGGACTCTGACTCCACCCAAAATTGCATCTGACTCTGATTCTACAGCCCTGCCTGTGTGGCACCTGGAATCTGTAGGGGCAGGGGGAGTGAAAGCGAAATAGGATCAGCTGTGTCTTGCAACTGGAAATAATTTGAAACCTTTTCTCAGCCCCTAGAAAGATGTGATATAAGAACTTGGCTAAATTACTCCAGCTTTGTTGTTCATATTAAACTTAAATGCACAGTAAAACAAATGATAAATTGGCAGCTGCAGCCACCTGTTGGAGTGTTTGTTTGCGTTGACACAAAAGTACTCTAAAGATTAAATAGGGATAGCAATTACTTTGGGTTGAATCTGATGTTGTCATTCTGTTAGCTCAAAGCATCTGCTTCTGAAAAACCTCTTTGCATTCTTGCATCAGTGTCAGATCTAATGGTTCAATTCTGTTTGTGCAAGCTGTTGCACAAGGGCTTTTACAACTCATTACGATTTCATTATATTAAGCAATGCACAAACTGGTTGTTCTACCATTGCAGAGAGTGTGAATTTTTTGGGCCTTCCAAAAGTTGTTGGACTCCAACTCTTAGCAGCTTTAGCCAGGATAGTTAATAGTGTGGAATGCTAAAACATGCAAGCCAAAGTGAAACAACAACACCTCAGTCATTTTCCTGCTTCAGTTATGTTTGGATATGTTGGATTAATCATTGGTGTCTGGATTAAAGGGTTTGCTTTTGGCTTTCCCGTGTCTTCTTAAACCTGTTCCCAAATGACTATAGATGGCTATCTCTGTAGCTTCAACCAATGTGAAAGCTGCTGTTGAATCTAAAGGAATATTGTAGTTCACTTAGTTACTGAGTTGCTCAGCTACATATGTGTACAGTACAACCCCTGTGTCCTCAGGGGATATGTGTAGAGACCCGTACACGGTCAACCCACCACCTTAACACTCTGACTTTAGGATGGCAGTCCTGTGGGGTCTCTTGCATCCCACCACTGCCCCCAAAAATATGTGTGGTGCCAAGCTCCTTCCTAGTGGCGCAGGGGCCTTTCCTATCCCACCGCTGCCACCAAAATATGTGGGAGGCACCAACCACTTTCTATTGGGACAGCCATAACCCCTGTGTCCTCAGGGGATATGTTCCCAGACTTACCACAGATAGCAAAAATCATGGATAATACTGAACTGTATATTTTCAACCACCAAATGCCTAGAGAGAATATATTTTTCCAGACGCAGGGAAGTGAAATCATGGGTACCGGTCCTGCAGATATGGGGGTCATACTGTATTTATAATCCAAAACAGCCAGTGTGGTATAATAGTTTGAGTGTTGGACTAGAACTCTGATAGTCCAGAATTTAAAGCCTCATTTAGCCATGGAAACCTATTGGATGACCTTGGTCTATTATATACCGGCAGTGGTGCCCTGGCTTGGGAGCCTGCTGGGTTGAGGGTGTGAAGTAGGCAGAAATAACCATGCAGCAGTTCTGGGCTTGAAGTAGGCTACTTTAGTGAGAATAGTGGATAGAAAAGCAAAAAAGCATTATGGTTAACCAATATGGAAAAGGCAAAAAGCAAGAGAAATCCACCAACCCTTTAGAGCTTCACACACGGAAAAGAAGGCACTGCCCTAGATCTGCTCCCCCCTTAAATAGGTTAAGCCATCACAAGCCGTGTGAGGGAAAAATGAAACTCAGCTCATTAACAAGGGAAAACTTTTTCAGGCCAATTAGGCAGGCCAGGTGTTACAAGGTCCAAACATAGGCGGATGAATGATGTGCTGGCTCCCTCTGTGAGTAGAAACCTCTCCTTGACCCATTCTGTTCCAAAGGAAAACAAAGCCTAGTGCTTCTTTATCCAGCCTGAACCAATCTTTTGGGCTGGGCCTGAAAGCAGGGCCCAACATGGTCACATTCTCTCAGTCATAAAGCAAGGCAAAGAAAATCTTCCCCTCAATAAATATTGGTAAGAAAACCCTATGCTAGGATCACTGTAAGTCAGAGTCAGTTGGAAGCCATGTAACAACAACATTTGTAATCCAAACCTGAAGCCTATTACTAACCTGAGCTTGTTACTTTTTCTCATAGAACTCACCAGAGAGAGAGAGGGGGAACCTATATCACACAGCTCCAAGACCAACTGGGCTTATCGTGGCTCTTTTCCCCTTTCCTGTATCTGTATGAGCACCCTCCCTCTCTCTTAGTCTGGTGCCTACTTTTTGTTTACAGGGTTAGAGGTTCACCTTTACTGCCTTGTATATTCAGACAGAGGTTTTGTTGTTGCTGTTATGAGCCATCAAGTTGACTTGAACTTACAGGGGCCCTCTGAATGAGAGACCTCCAAAAGACCCTGTTGTTAACGGCTTTGCTCAGCTCTTCTTTCCAGGGCGGTGCCTGAGTCAAGCTGCAATCACTATTGTACCCTGGCCCTGACCCACATCTCTTTGTCCTCCACCACCTCCACATTGTCTTTCCCTTCCTCCTGTGCACAAGTGGCAGTGTCTCCATGATGGCAGTGACAGAGGGCCAGGGCTCCGCCGTGGCCATCTTCTCGTCCTGCAGTTGCTCTCGTCCTGCAGCTACATAAGGAACTGAGCATGGTCTCTGGAGCCACTGCTGCTGCTGCCACCTCAGCCTTGCATGCCACAACCAGTGGCAGCATTGGTGTTGCCCAGGCAAAACAGAGACACATGCACAGCATCAGGAAGAGGAGGAAGAGCAGATGCAACATGCCCCCACCACCTCAGCTGCCCACTGGTCCCTGGCCTGCGGGAGCCTCTTTCTCCTCATCTTCCTTTTCCTGCTGCCATGTACCATGTGTGTCTGTGTTTTGGCGAGGCAATGCCAATGACACCACTCACTGGGGCACCTGAGGTTAAGGCAACAGCAGCAACCATGCTCAGCTCCTCGTGCAGGAGCAGCGGCATCCCCAGTGGAGTAGCTGCAGGACAAGGAAGAGGTGACAGTGGAGACCTTGCCTTCTCCCACCACTTTCATGAAGACACATCCACCTGTAGCCACCACTTGTGCACAGGAGGAAGGAGACAATAAGGTGGAGATGGTGGCGGGGAAGGATGTAGAAGTGTGGTTACAGGCCAGGACACAGCGGTTGCTGTGTACCTCCCTGCAAAGAAGAGGCCCTAGTGGAGTGGCGGCGGTTGCTACTGCTGCATGCCATATGTGTCCCTGTTTGGGTCATGCAAGTGGTGGCAGCATGCCACCCTGTATGCCTCAATTTCCTCTATGCCTGTTTTCCCCACCTGCCCTCATCTGCCTCCCCCCTCCATTGCTGCCCTACTCCATTTTTAATATGGATCTACAAGCCTCATCACACATTTGCAGTCTCTCGAAGCTTGCGATGCCTATTAAAAATGGCATAGGGCAACAGTGGAGCTGGCAAGAAATAATCCACGAATAATCAAATTTGCAAAAGTTAAACCTACAAGTGTGGAGGGCTGTATTACTTTTGAGCTCTCCTTTCCAAATCATGCTTTGGCAACCAAATTGTATTGAGCTCTGGGGACCCCAATGACAGCTTAGCCAACTGCTCACTCTCCCCATAATTTTCTTTTTGTTTTTTTCTAGGTAACTTGGTACACCAAAGTTTCTAACCTCTATAAGGGTGATTGCACTATTTTGAATTTGTGTCCCAACGTCTGTAGGCCAGCTTTGGAACTGGAAGGAAAACATGTTATGCTCATCTATGCCTCACCCTAGCATCCTCCCCACTCCTTCTTTCAAACCATAATTTCATGCTTTTGTTTCTTCTTTCATTATTTCTATTTATAGGAGTAATTTGGTCCATGTGCTAGAAGAGATTGTCATGCTAAATAAAGATTTCTTTGTTTTTGGGAGACAGGTATGCTTAATATAAAACCTGCATCAAAATATGACATAAAATCTGCCAAATGTACATTTGTGAAAAAGATCTCTGTATTTTCAGGTTTTTTGTATACACATGTATACATACAAGTCAATGTGGATACGTGAAAGAAGGTAGTCAATAACAACTCAAAGCAGAATTCAGATTTACTTCAATTTTAAATAGGTTTATTGGCATGTATATAGAAGAGAGCACAGACTCATAGACAGAATAAAAAGAGCTAATGACTTGACTGATACAAAATAAAAACTACAAATTCAATGCTCTATTGTATTGCGGTGAGTCCTGAAATTAGACAACAGTCAGACTTTTAGTTTTATCAGATCAAAGACCCATCAAGTCCATCATATTTGCCACAATGGCCAGCTTGATACCTCTGAGTAGTCCACACAAGGGACATGAGGATATTAACCCTCTCCCAATTTCATTCGTCAGCAAGCCCCACAATCCAGTACCATTTCAGTAAACATGCCTAGTGTTTAAATTCAGTTGAGGAAGTAAAAGTGAAAGCACAACCAAGCAAATTCAATTACCAGTGGAATTTCCATTGAAATAGTTTGCTTCCTTTTGCCATGTGATCCCTTATCTAATACAGATTGGCAATCCTTTGAGAACACTGTTTATTTTATTTCATTTATTTACCTTGTACAGTGCCAAGCATTTGATGGATGCTCAACAAATAACAGCTCAGCAACTGACCTTTTGAAGGACAAAGTTTAAAGAGGTACCTTCAGATCTGAGTGGATACTTGTGCATATGCAGCATATATTTTCACCTAGAGTAAAAAAAATCAAAATAGCTGAGTGTGTATTTTATTTTTGCTTTAACACAGTTCAACATAGGTGAAATAAGAAGAGCCAAACTTTTAATTCACTCTTACTGTGCTTTTGGGAGATGGGAGGCTCAGGACAAGAATCTGACCCTTTTGTGTTGGTTTGCTGAAGTATTTGTCCCTTATGAAAGCCAATATAATCAGCAAAGCCAGCACAGATAAAGAACCATATAGGGTTGTATTATAGTGGCAGGACTGTTTTGTGACCATGTTCTGCAAGCAGACTGGAGGTGACAGTATTATTTACTTTTGTTGCTTGGGGTCCAAAGAAAGAATAAATTGCTATTGATTTTTGGAACATTATAGTGAAGTGTCAGAATGGCTACAGAATAGTTGGGTGTCAGGACAACTGGAGAGATTGTATAGAGACTCTTTTTTAAAATGAAAATTTGTTTTCTTGTTAAACTTTTCAAATCTTGACTATGGGTCTTGTTTCTGCTTCAGCTATTCTCATTGTAGATTTTTTTTTTAAAAAAAGCTTAAATTAGTACTGTTGTGTATTGTATGTGGCAGAATAATCCATCATAAAAGTGATCTTTTAAAGTGTTTGTGTCATATTAAAAATCACCTCTTGAGTCTTTCTTGCCTAAGAAAAGCCAATGAAATAGTGGAATCACCATAAGTTGACAGGCAACTTGAAGGCACATACACACATACAACTGCTCCTCAGAGCCCTTTTCCCATAGATGTAACAGCTGCAAGAGACAATTTTAAATAAGTGAATGCTGCTATTATTCTGAATCTACCATTACATTCCCCTAAGAGGCTGATTTCTACAGTAGTTGGCCACTTCTAAGGTAGAACAATTACATGTTGTTGTTTTCTGTTTAGAGAAAAAAAGTCCTGCTCCTTTCTTGTTTTCTTGCTGTTTTCTATAAACATCTAATGTTCCATGTATGCTTTCCTTCCCTCCCTCCCTCTCTCATTTTTTTTTATTTATTCTATAAGACTCCTACCTTGCAGTGACACCTGCTGGGAGAGGTATAAGTGAAAGATCCACAGTTACCCATGGCTGCTTCCTGTCAGGTCTTTTTCTTAACAGTGTGCACCCTATTTTAGAGGTTGGAATGAGTCATGTTTCTGAGCCTCCCTTGAGGCCATCTTCTGTCACCCCTTTCTGAAGAAGTCAAATCCTGCACCAAACTTACAGAAAGTCAGACTCACTAGTATGCCATTATAAATTTGAATACTTTAGATGACATTTAACTCACTGCTCCAGAGAGTTGGAATCTTGTTGAGAGAACACTTTCTGTACACACTGATAGGTCTTTCTGATAATTTCTACTGACCAATTTTGTTCTGAGTGTCACTTTGGGATGACTCTTCACAAAAATAGATTAAGTTGATGCCCTGTGGGGTTCTTTTTTTGCTTTAAAATTGTGACACACTTATCTCAGGAAATCTTATTTAATATTTTTAGATTTTCTGAACTGTCTTTCTGTATGTGTCACTCATGGCAGGTTACACATCATTACAATATATAAACACCTAGAAATGTTGTAAAGCCTTGCTTTAAAAAAACCCAACAACCACCCACAAATCCTAAAGCTGTTACTCCTGTATGCACGTACCTAAGGTTGAGTCTTCCTAATGTTAATGGAGCTTACATCTGAATAGACATATATTTTATTTTATTTGTTAGATTTATACTCTGCCTTTCTCCCAAGATGGGACTCAAGGTGGCATGTAGAGGATTGCACTATAAATCATTTAAGAAAACAAAAATATTATCTGATGAGTGTCCAGTGTGAGGTAGAACCTTCATACTGACACTATTAGCTTCCAATACATCATCCCTAACTCAGGTGAAGGCTGATACTGCACTATCACTGACTCAGGTGAAGCTAAACTTTGGAAGTAATGAGTCCTAATTTGGAGTTAACACCAGGTTGCACCAAAGAAAACTTGTGAGTCACTTTAACAAAAGCTTCCACTTTTCTGAAATTATCATAGCTACTTACACCAGTGACCCCCTTTATTTAAATCAGAAATCATAAAATTGACTCCCTTGCATCAGCAACTCCCTTGGGGGAACAGAGTCTGATTGGTTAGCCAGCCAGCCAGTCAGTCAAAGAGTTTGATAAAGGGGAGCACTACTGTTCAGTATCTCTATGTGAGAATGTCTTTTTGTGAGGGTTGTAAGCTTTGTGCTCTTCTCTAGCATGCCATTGCCAGTGTTCCTTTCTCCCTCAGAAGGATAGCATTCTGATCTCTCCTCTTGGGATAGGAGGTTTTAGAGAAGCCCTAGCAGTCAGAATAATTTGATCTGTAGGTAACTCTTTGTAGCATTTTTAGACAAAAAGTATGTTGTTCTACATGAATTGTGCAACATTCCAAGTTTTTTTTTTTTAAAAAATCTATAGATTGAGAAGGCATTTCCCTAGCTGAAGTCTATTCCATGACTGGAGGAACAATCATTTCAGTGTTCTATGTTGAGAAAGGTGTGTGTGTTTTTTTGGGGGGGGGATTTCATGATGTCATCCTCCTCTGTGTAAAGTTTCTTCATAGTAATCCCATTCCTTTTTAGTGTACATTTGAGATAGGAAGAGGAAAGCACTTGAATAATAGGGAACTGGAGCAATGGGGTACAAACCAAAGAATGAAATGGAACAATAACTGCCATATAGACAGCCCATTGCATACCAACGCCTAATGATTTTAATCATTAGTCCTGATCCAGATATTCATATGGATAGAAAAGAGCTAGTAATTCAAGCTGGATTCTGTATGTCAAGGAGAGTATAGGTGCATGTCGGGCCAAATACCTTCTCCTGCAAATCATGTTCCTCCTCTGGGTTTGTTCTATTGCTATTATTTTTATAGAAATCCATTGATCACTTGCTTTGCTTAGGCATACAAGGTTGGCATATTGAAAAGAGTAAGAGTGCTAGCAGAACTTTCTCTGATCTAGATTTCAAAGACATAGCTGTGTTAGTCTGGAATATCAGTAAACAAAGGGATTATGTGAACATTCACGCCATGCATCTGAGGAAGTAGACCAGGTATACAAAAGCTTATGCTGCAACTTCTTTCTCTCAGTTAGTCTCAAAAGTGCTATAAGATCCCCTTTCTCTGATCTGTGATGGAGCTTTATCATCATGTGATTGTAAAGGATAAGGTTCTTTAAAACACAGTTGTTGGAATCAAATGAGTTAATGTACTGATGGGCAATTTTTATGATTCAAAAATAAAATTACTTTGAAAAATGTGATTTAATTGAAAACCCATTTAAAGGGTAAAATTATGTTATTGATTATAATCAAGATGTTCCAGATGCTGATGGATTAATCAATTCTTGTATTCGTCATGTTATAAATCTTTTGGCAGTAGTGGAAGAATGTGAATGAGATAAATCTTTTAAAAGTATCATGGCACATTACTTTTATGTGTAACTTCTTTCACTCTACCCATTGTATCTGAATGTAAATAGCTTTTAAGAGCCACAATAGAAGAATAGCAGAGTGAAAGGTACATTGTAAATCAAGTTGAAATAAAACTATTTTATGCCAATAACAAGTATGTTTTAAAATATAATGACAAAGTGTTTTTTGGTTTGTTGAAAAATGACTTCAGTAGCAGTTTTGTTGAAGAACAGTGCTTTTAGTAAATAAGTACATAAAGTATTTATGTAAGTGAAGAATTTAGTTCATTTTTGTAAAGCAGTTCCCTCCCCCTATTCTTCCTTTAATACATACAATAGCTGTAATACAGGAAATATTATATAACATCTATTGTATACAGATCCCCCCGTATCCATGGAGGTTATGTGAAACTGTGGATAATAGTGAGCCCTATTAAAATGATTGACTTCCAGCCCAACTTCCAGTGGAAGCATACCATAGAGTCCTGCTGGGTTTAGGATTATGCAAAAAGGCCCTTAGTAAACACAGTCGTTAAGGAGGTATGTGCTAGTCCTTTCTTCCAGCCCTGGGCATTTCAGCAATGATTCAGTCAAACAGTTGTGACCACTCCTTAATCTATTCCTATGGAAATCTTTCCTATACCCCCTCCTGTCCAACCTTGCAAGGTTAGTACAAACCCATCAATTTCTACCTCCTAGCAATTAGAGCAATCAGCTGAGTTTTGGTTTCTTTTGTCTATCCTGTGGGAAAGCCATCCAGGCATTGTCCTAGCTAGAGTGCCCCTTCAGGATATGAAATAGGGTATAAATATTAGTCCCCCAACAATAGTAAAGTGTGTCACAGTGGATGAACCTGGCCACTCGCTTTCTCGGTGCGCCCTGGATCGGAACCTCCCGTGCCACCCTCAGACCCTGTCTGATTATTTTCACTGCACAGAACTCTTCTCTTCAAGACTGGTAACTATCACTCTATATTCCCAAACCTCTCTCCCTCTAGCCATGCTTTCTGTCTTACTTTGCTATAGCCTTGTATGATTCTTAAGCATATGTGTTGTGTATTTTAGTTCACTTTGTGTTATTCCAATAAAATACTTTATTTCACTTTAAATGGAGTGTTCTCTACAGATAGTACTGGTATACATAGGTGAAAAGATCCCTGAAGTTACCTTTCTCTTGCAGGCCTCTTTTTGAACTAATAATTCCCCCAAATATTAAAGGAGAATCCCCCAAATATTCAAGGAGATCATGGGTGGGTCTCTAAAACACTCTCATCTCTTAGGGCAACAGACCTGTAATTGGAATAGGTGCCTATAACAATGTCTTAGCAATAGTCCATATATTTTCAATTTGTTTGTGAAAGCATCCATTTTTGCAACACATTGAAGTCTTACTATGAACTTTGATGCACCACCAGCTGCTGTGCTGCCAAATAGTTTTTGTGCATTTTGGTAGTCTGCTCCTATGGCAATAGGACTATATATTGTCCTTTGATAGCAAAATCATTGTATGTTGATTTTCCTTTCATAAAACAGGGCTTCAAAAATTAAGAAATATGTAATAGAAATAAGGAACCAAACCTAGAATGCTACTCATCAATTTACTGCATAGGGACACAGGAGGTTGCCTTATACTAAGACACAACGTTAGTCTATTTGGCCCAGTACTGTCAACACTGATTGGCAGCATATCTCCAAGTAGTTTTTGCTAGTCCTGTCTGGAGGTCTTTGATATTACCTGGTGATTTCCCATCCAGATATTAACAAGGTTTAAACTCACTTAACTTCTGAAATCATATGAAATTGCTGTGTTCATGGAGATTTGGTGCTTTGGGGCTCTAATTAAAAGGTTCATTACATTTTCACACTGGTCTAAAAGGTGCTATATCAAAGCAAGTCTTACTTGGGATCGACAACGCAGAAAGAATCACAACCCAGTAACATCACCCAAGGAGACCTTCTGCTGTGCTTTTTGCAACCGGACTTGTTTATCTTGGATTGGCCTTTTTAGTCATCAGCGCGCTTGCAGAAAGCGCGGGATGAGTCCTTCCTGAATCTTCGTTTGCGAAGAAAAACCAGAGAGGTGTATTTCAATTTAGAACCATTTATCTTGCTGCCTTCTTTCAGTTCAAGTATGTTCAGATGCTGTGTCCACCTTGTTGAACAAAAATTGATTCTCAAAGTGAGGAACAGCTAGGGTTTTATCTTTATTTTTTTGTGGGACAGAAAGTAGAGTGGGATCTGGAAAGGCAGGTTCAAAAACTAGAGCGTGAACAGTTTTGTCTACTCCACATGGAGTCTCCCTGCTTTTTTGCTGTGATGGAATTACGTATTTGTGTTTTCTTTGAGGATCTTGAAAACACCATGGATTTAGATGGTCCTTCTCATTCCTATCCAGGAAAATGTAATTGGTCCCTGCCTGAGTCAAAGAGAATGCAGAAAATTATTTTTATTGTTTGTCTTGGCTACATTTTGAAAGTTCATTCTGTGTTTTTTTTTTTTAATAGATCCTTTATGTATATGATGTCTTTTGGGTCACATACATGGATCCCTTATGTATGTCTATGTGCTATTAGCTGGGGATCCTTTATTATGTGATGGTTGTAGTCATTACAAGTATTTCAAATGTCATGTATGGAGCAGGTCTGTTCTGCGACTCTGTAGTCCCATTTAGCACCTGTCATTTACCAAGTCTGAACAAACCATTCAGGACCTGTAGAAGAATGCAAAGCTGAGCCAGCATGTCCTTACTAGCAGCTTTGGGGATTAGAAATGTGCTTTAAGAGCACCAGGCTACTGAAATTAGAAACTTGGCATCTAGTTCTAAATATGGTGTTTGTATTGTGCTACCATGAGAATGTCAGCCTTGTGGGAACAACCCACTTTTCCTTTCCATACAGGAACATCTAAAGGAATAGATAGGGAGAAAGAAATGTACTCTTCACAGTTTAACCACCCCCTTTAAAACAAAACAAAACTCCCAAAAACAATCCTTTGCCAAACAGAATGGATAAAACCTGCAGGGTGCATGTTCTTGAAATTGGCATAAAACAAATATCTGGTAGGCGGAAAAGGAAGAATCTGCAGTGCACTTTCGAATGGCAACGAGGGAATTCATTTTTAAGTCATCTAATGCTCTGAGATGGTTTACTGCACACTAAACGAATTTATTTCTGTAACATTTTCTGTAATTCAGGAACTAATGAAGTTTTTTGCTTCCTCTGGGAAGGTGAATATATTGGAATGTCCTCCAAAACATAGCCTGCGTCTTTCTGAATGAAACTATGTCTCAGTGGCTGAATTTTAATTATTTGCTTCTTTCAGTGTTAGCATATTGTGTTTTCCTGATTTTAACAGAGACCAGAAATTAAAGGTGCCAAATTCTTCCTGCATAATACTAGTGTGAGAAGTACAAGCCTATAAAATATTGCTGTAGTTCCAATATGTACGTGCTGAACTAAGTTCAGACTTGATCTGCAACCTTTGGGGTTACCTTTATACTTTAGACAGGTGCACTAGACCCCACTTCCTAAGCCTGTACTTTTGTGTGTGTGTGTGTGTGTGTGTGTGAAAATAACAATAAAAATACAGCTCAAGCCCCATTTCTATGGAGTTGATATCCATAGCTTCACTTATACACATAAAAAATGATCTTTAAGCATGTCTGGGTCCTCCAGTGTTATTCAATGGTCAACTTCTGGCATTTGTCTCATTGAAAATAATAGGCTTCCCTATTATCTATAGTTTCAGGTATCCACGGGAGGTGTCTTGGAATGTATCTCCCATGGATACGGGGGTCGACCTATAAATAAAAGAGAATAAATAACAGAGAAATGTGTACACACGAATACTCCCTGTTAGTCTCTTTGCAAAATTAGTCATATGTCTACTTCTGACATTGAATCCTACAGATAAGATGACCAAACTACCATGGAATGAACTCTTTCTGCAATAAAATGTGTGGTAATTTTTATTTTATTTTACTTTATTTTGCTTTGGACTCGTGCAGCAATCAGGCAGGGGTGCAGAGGAAGATCATAACATAGTCCAGCAAGTGCTTTGACACTGCAGAAGCTGTTCCAAGTGGTTGTGATCAGTTGTTTGGGAACAAAGAGCAACAGAAGTGATGGTCAGTTGGTTAACTGTCTGGCAAATGAGAGTCTGAAGGGATCCAAGGGGGACTAGGAAGGTTGGGAAAGAGGGGGGGAAAGAGCAGCATCTTGGAGGCAAAGATATAGTACTATTGAGTAAGATAGAGGATGGTAATTAATGTTTGGCTAAGAACCAGCATAACTATGCAATATCTTTTCCATGTGATGTGTCCCAACTGTATTTATACATGGTATATACTGCATGCCCTGTATTTATACACAAGATGTAGTGTATGGTGCAGCTGTCCACAAATCCAGCTGTAGGGAATGAGAGATGATTGTTAAACAAACTGCAGAGTTTTTAAAAATAGGTATTTATAATTACCAAATCATCACTGAGACAAGCTAGCTGTTAGGATTGTCTTAGTAGCCTTTTCTTATCTATGAAATTGAGTGTAAGGAGTATACTAGCCAAAGTAAGTCGCTAGATGAAATTCATGCCTTATCTGTGTATCCAGTCTAAATAAAACAGGAAAATATGTTGATAGTTCTGTGAGAGACAGTAAGTAAGTGAAGACAGAAAATAAGTGGAGGAAAGCCCCATCTTTCTTTGAAAATAATTTGTTGTTGACTTCCGGGTAGGGAATATGGTAGCTTGACAAATCTGCTTCGTGCTCCAGGCAGATAAAACTAAGCAGCAGAATAGTCAGCTAATTACCAATTAATTAGCTGACTGAACTCTCTTTGGACAAGGAAGAGAATGTAGGGATTGCCTACAAGTACTTAGGGTTGCTGCTTCTTCTGAGGAAGCAGCTATTTGGCTGTGGTTGGGAGTGAGTATTGAGCAGTGTGGTGACCGGAAAGCAACTAGTTACCAGCAAAGTATAAACAGCACTAGTCTGGGAAGGGAGCCAACTGTTAATTAGCTCATAGGAATGCAATCACAGTCAAAGATTTAGTTCAGTAACACAATCCAAAAAGTCGGAGGCTTACAGCAGTCAGTCAGCGTGGGTCTGAAACAGTCCGTGGGTCAACAAGAGCAGGCAGCAGAGTAGTCAGGGACAGTCCAAGGTCTAAGCATGAGTCGAGGTAACAGAAGTCAAGATAACCAGAATCCAGATACCGAAGTCATCAGTAAGCTTTCACCAGGAAGATCAGTTGATCTCTGACAAAGCCTCCATCACCTCTCCCAGGATATATAAAGCAATTAAGGCTTTGTCAGGTGTTTATTAACAAGCAGGTTTTTCTCATAAAGTCTCAGATTTCCTTGAGCTTCTTTTTGAGCTCACTGCTAGGTATATGATGGTGGAGGTAAGTCCCTCTCTTCTTCTTGGTCCTTATCTGAATTGGCAGGACTCGCTGCTGGGACTGATGCCAACTCACTTGGACCAGGCTCTTCTTCTGCTTAAGCTTCCAGGTTGGCAGGGTTCCCTGCTGGCACAGGTGTAGATAAACCTGTGCCAGGGTCCCTAGGGCATTCCCTGCCATGTTTGCCTCTTCCTCCTCCTCTGATTCCATACCCTCATCAGACCCATAGGGCATGACACATGGAGTCACAGGAGGAACATCAAAGCCCTGACTGCTACAGCAAGTTTTAAAGGATGCAGTAGCTGCGAAAGCCTCACTTTCCTAATCACTTTTAATGGTTGAATGGTTCCATTTCTAAATGAGCAGAAGCCTTCTGACTGGCAGTGAGAACAAAAAGGTCTGGTGGGTACCCTTCTTTCTGTATACAGTCAGCCCTCTGTATTCACAGATTCTTTATCCACAGATTCAATCGACCAAGGCTTTAATATATATATATATATATATATATATATATATGTTCATTCCAAACAGCAAATCTTGATGTTCACTATTTTATATAAGGAATGCCATTTTACTATGCATCGTATATAATGGACTTGAGCATCCATGGATTTTGGTATCCATGGCAGGGTCCTGGAACAAAACCCCAGCAGACACCAAGGGCCCAATGTACAAGATCAGAGGGAAAAGAGACAATTTATGAGATTTCAACTAAAAAGAAAAAAAATCTAATGAGATGTACCTTAAGAAAGTTTTATAAGGAATCGAAAAATCAGCAGCTTTAGAAACTTTAAAAGATAAAGGATTTTAATTTTACAATTGAATGTGTTTTGAGTAAAGAGGACATCTCTTCATGAGAAAGAGTTTTGATTTACATTGCAAGACAATAACGCTGAGAATATTGAGAATAACCAGATGGTGGTGTTGGAACTATTGTGCTACTGAGATTGAATTGGATTGCTCTCTGGTTTTTAATGCTGTAATTGCTGAATACAGGAAAACGGAATCTCACCCAGAAATTTTACAGAAGCTACAGCAAGAGAGTAGAAGTCTGAGAAGTGGTTTCATGGAATTGAAAAAAAGGACTTAACGAAGATCTGAGCAATGAGTTTAAGGAATTTAAACTATTTATGAAGCAAGTGGCTGGGGTTATAACACAAAGTGAAGAGAAAGTGGAAAGACTGGAAAGTCAAATTGAAAGCATAAGTCAAGAGAGTTGATACATGAATCATATTCTGGAGCTGAGGAAAGAATTTCATACTGTGATGATGTTAAGATGATGTTTAAGTATTTTAAGTATTTTAAGTATTTGAAGGGATGTCACGCTGAGGATGGAGCAGGCTTGTTTTCTGCTGCTCCAGAGACTGGAACACGGAGCAATGGGTGCAAGCTCCAGGAACAGAGATTCCACCTCAACATGAGGAGGAACTTTTTGACAGTAAGAGCTGTTCGGCAGTGGAACACACTCCCTCGGAGCGTGGTGGGGTCTCCTTCCTTGGAGGTCTTTAAACAGAGGCTGGGGTGGCCATCTGTCGGGGATGCTTTGATCAAGATTTCCTGCGTGGCAGGGGGGTTGGACTGGATGGCCCTCGTGGTCTCTTCCAACTCTGCAATTCTATGATTCTATGATTCTATGGTGGATCTCTATTGTTTCAGGAGAATTGTGCTGAAATATGGAAGGGATTAGAGAAGTATTTTTTAGGAGCGTGAGGGATGGAATTTGTTGATGAGGGAAACATTTGGGTGGAGGGAATGTTTTGCTCAGAGTTACATTTTTATTCCAAATAGCATTTGTCGTGGTATTTTATGCACCATTTGAGCAAGTGCAAAGTTGAATGTTTTAAGTTTGTAAAGCAGCAGAAGAAGCCAAAAGTTAAATATAAAATAAAGAAGAAATGTGTGGTAATTGAGAATGTGTGGTAAACATATTATGAATTGTGGTGATGACATACTGATGGATTAATGGAAAAATATGTGACTGAAGAGATAAAAAATTGGATAATGTTATGTTTTTAAGGAGAATGTTTATAAAATAATTTCTGGAAAATTAACTTTTACAAAATGATGTGTAGTTAACAGAATGTTTTGGATAATACATGGATAGACCAACAGAAATAGAGGTGATTAAGGAGATAAAGATTTAGAGTATGTTATTGTTTTGAAGTGGATCATAGAGTTTGTTATAGAATAAATTAAGAAGTTATTATTTATAATAGTTAGAATGTGTAAAGGGAATTTAGAGGTTTGAGGGCAAGGAGGGATGGGCATTCAAGCTGATAAATATAGTAGAAATGGATATGTTAATAGATTTGATTAGAGAAAAATTATTGATGATAAAGTTTGGGGGAAATAAAAAGTGAGATGAATTGGTGATTTTGGGGTCTGATAATTAATGAGATTAAATTAGTAGAAGAGAATACTTGTTTTTGTTATTGGAAGAGCAATGTGAAACCGTATGTACCTATAAGTGCTATAAGGAAGATTGGAAGTCAACTTCTAAACTTTTTCTTCCTTGTGTTTTCTTTTTTACTTTGTGTAAATGTTATTGTATTTTTAAACTTATAATAATTTTTGTTTTTTAAAAAGAAAATAATGTATTGTTTTTGTGTGCATTCAAGTTGTTTCTGACTTATGGAGACCCTATAGCGAAAATCATGGGGTTTTCTTGGCAAGGTTTGTTCAAAAGAGTTTTGCCTTTGCTTTCCTCTGAGGCTGAGACAGTGCAACTTGCCCAGTATCACTCAGTGGGTTCCATGGCTGAGCCATGATTTAAAGCCTATTCTCCAGAGTTGTAGTCCAGTGCTCAAACTACTACACAATGTTGGTTCTCATGAAAAGAAAATATCCTTGAAAAAGAAGAACAATTTCAAAACAAATTGGGCAGTTTTAAAAAAAATGGAAGTGGTTTTCTATAAGTCCTTTTGAATAGCTTTTTTTGGTTTCTATCAGGGTTTCCTGCCCAGCAAAAATCAATTGAAAGATTTGAATGTCTATACTCGTACATCCTCATTAAAATTAACACTTATTGCATTGCTATTAGACTTTTGTGTCAGATATTATTTCTCAAGAAACAATAAAATATCAAAATGGCCCATCAACCATTGTAGTGCATTAATGCAAAATTTTCAGAAATGATAGAAAATACTGTATTACTCCATCCAGCCATCATGTGTCTGGTTAAATAACATTACTTGTCACTTACGTTGACTTAACAATTCTTAAGTTAGAGGAGGCCACCAGATTTTTTTAAAATCTAAGAAAGACAGGATATAAATAAAATACAATCAATAAATATATAACTTATGTCAAATGTTGCAGTATTGTGAAGATTCTTATTTAAAGTCCTGATAACTAATACAATCATAGTAGACTGCATGGAAAACTGATTCATGAAAATGGTGCCTTGTTCCCTGTAATTGTACATTTTTTAGTGGTGATGGGCAGAATTTGAGTCTCCAGGTATTGCAAGACTGCAGTTCCCAGAACTTGGCTATGTTGGCTAGCACCTAGCAGGCCACAATTTGCCCCCCCCCCCCATTTCAAAAGGATAAACCTGAACTGTACAAGAATAAGAAAGGAAGCAAACACCAGTCTGGTGATGAATGGAGAATATATTACAAATGAGAATTGGGTCTTTATATCCGGGTATTCTTAAAAAAAAAATAAAAATCTGAAGGCCATGTCATGAATAAAATGTGCTAGATATACATTAAAAGCATAAAGAAGGAATGATACAAACACATATTTTATAACAAACCTGCCATGCAGTAGGCAGCTATGATGATGACGACAGCTTCCTTTTGACGCACTTACAGATCTGCCACTACCCAAGTAATGTGTAAACTGATCCTCTGAATTCCATCCCCCCAAAGGGGAGTCTGTCTTGGAGAAATATTATCTATAGAGAAGGTATATGGCTAACAACATTGTTATATTAATGTGTTTTGTTTTTTTTTTAATCAGCTCAGTTTACTCTCCAGCTCTAAGCTGAGATTTACTTTCTTGGAGTGCTGCTCATTTTCTCTTCACTTCAGCAACCCTGCCATTTTATCAGCTGTACCTACTGAATTCTTTAAAAGTCTCTTCCCTGACTCAGAGCAGGAAAGCAAAGAGCATGACATCAAGTGTATTAAATATAATCTGCTGTTTTCAAAAATGCATCTTCCTCCCAAACCTGATAAAACATCAATATGATAAGAACAAGAACATTCACAAGTTGTCACTCGGGGTCTTGCTGACAGAGTCTGAGATTGTGCTAGGAGGAGAGGTGTTGTAGCAAAGCTTAACATTAGTCTTTTTTACTAACACAACATTAATGACTTTCAGTTATTATTGACTTGGGGTTTGTTTGTAGTGGCTGACCTACAGGTGAAAGGCTCCACATCTCATTTCCAGTCCCTTGAGAGATCTACTCCTCCACAATTTAATTTGATAGAATGCAATTATTGGCCAATTGATTTTCATTGATTGTGCTATGGGCCATAAACATGATAATGCTCCTGTAGCTGCCAGCCGCTTATTCCTAAGGGATGATTCCTAGCCAGAATCCTGAGCAGCCAAACAGCCATTTGTATACATGCCTTTGTCCAGGAAAACTGCTGGCTATACAATTATGTAAGAGTTTAATACGCATGTAAACATGTTAGGTAAAAAAGGAGGGAAAGCACAAACCCAGAGGCAAAAAAGGAGGGAAAGATATCTCAAAATTGCAGAGATGCTGTTTATTTCTCCCAATTTGTTGCAACAAAAGTCTTCTCCAAAACGTGTAACAATACAGAAAATATGGCAGCACTTAGAGAGTCTTATTGTATCACCACCACCACCACCATCATCATTCCACCTTTTCCCCAGGTTGGCACTCAAGGCATCTTAGAAAAGTTAAAATAAATGCAACTATTTTTTTTCATCATACTAACATTAAAAGTATAACTAAGTTAACCAATAGATTTTTCTTGGGGTTTTTCCGGGCTGTGAGGCCGTGTTCTGGAATAGTTGCTTTCTGACGTTTCACCTGCATCTGTGGCCGGCATCTTCAGAGAATGGTTGTGTAGGAGTGTGTCTGGGTTTATATGCTGTGAACCCCTGTTGGGGAGAATATGTAAATTTGTGTAATTACCTGGTTAGTTTCTGGGTATAGAAATGCAAGGCTTGTTAGTGTCTGTTTGGCTAATGGTTGGTTGATGGGCCATTATCTGCTGGGAATCCTCTTGCCTCTGGGTGGAATTCTTTTGTAAGTGTTGAGTTTTGATTCTATTGTATTTCAAAAGTTGGAGCCAGAATTTGTTATAGAATTAAACAGAGTGAAAACTCAACACTTACAAAGGAATTCCACCCAGGGACATTGGAATTCCCAGCAGATAATGGCCCATCAACCAACCATTAGCCAAAAAGACACTAACGAGCCTTGCATTTCTATACCCAGAAACTAACCATTCAATTACACAAATTTACATATCCTCCCTAACAGGGGTTCACAGCATATAAACCCCAGACACACTCCTACCCAACCATTCTCTGAAGATGCCAGCCACAGATGCAGGCGAAACGTCAGAAAGAAACTATTCCAAAACTCGGCCTCGCAGCCCAGAAAAAAATTAAGGAAAATCTATGGATGCTGGCGGTGAAAGCCTTTGACTTCACATTAAGTTAATCAAGTTTAAAAACAACCACTAAAAAGAAAATAACAACTGGACAACACAGCACATTATGAAAGATCCTTTCTCTTTCAGTGACTTAAATCCATGCGGGTCATTTAAGGGGCAGTGGCAAGATTACTGTACATTCTTTAACAATTTTTACAGTGTTACATTCTTTACATTGTTACATTCTTTAACAATCAAGATAAAGTTGTCGGGCACAATTTTGGTGGTTTCCTTCCTCCCTGTCCCCTCCTCACTGTCTTAAGAAACAAGTTCATGAAAGAAAAAGGCATGCCTTTTTTGCATGTACCCTAGCTAAAGATGGGATATGTCATGTGTGCTAAAGGGACAAAGAGACTGTCATTTTGCCAGTGGGGTGGCGGGGAGAGGATGAATTTTGGAAGCTTTGTAACCTAATAAAATCAAGAGTGTGCTTGCTGGTGCCTCTGTCTAGTGTTCTGACATGGGAGATTGGATTTGGCTCTTTGCTGGCGTATACAGTATTATGCTGTGCTTCCAACAATTGACAGCTTGTATATTTGTAAATAAAGTTTAAATTACTAAGGTCAAAAACATCCCAAGGATCATCTTTCAGTGAAATTAAACCTAGAAAACCACTGCATCCCTGGAGTTTGTTACTGTTTGGGAAGGTGGAGTGAGCAGAATTAACCTGAAACTCTTGCAGGATATTTTCAAAAAGTGCAATTAATGGGTTAATTTTTCCTTCTATGAACACATTGAGCTCCTGAGAACTAAAGCCACCTTAAATGAGCAAGGGGGGCTTTCTTCTCTCCCCACCCCCAAGCCTCTAGGACTAGCTCGGTAATGTGTAGGGCAGCTTTCTCCAACCTGGTGTCCAGATATTTTTGGCTGTGACTCCCATCGTTGTGTTGTCTGGGGCTGACTGTTGTCCGAAATGTATGGATGTAGCCCCAGGCTTAGGGTTTAGTTTTCAAGGGTTAAAAAAAATGTTTGGCCATGTACAGCTTTATTTGGAGATGCTCAACTTAAGTTTTACAGGCCAGTTTTGCCTGAATATTTTTTTATCGAAGGTATGTTTTTTTTCCTCAGACAAGGAGTAGCATCCAACTGTATTCTCCCATTCATGGAAAGATCTTTGATCCAGTGGAGGCTTCTGTGAGTTGAAAGGGAAGAAACACGATTTTTTCCCCTGGCTTCTCCTTTTCTCTGAAACCCTCTGTCTCCCACCACAGTGTTTCAGAGGATGGGAGGGGCTCTTGAACAGTGGGGCAGGAATAGAAGGGGGATTTGCAATAATCATCTTCCTCTGACTCAATTCATGATGAAGGAAATATCTTATGACCAGAACAACGCCATTGGATAACAATCCAAAGTTTCTGTATTAATATTGGTAGTGGGTTTGGGGTCTTGCAGAATTACATTTATTTCTAATTTGCCTCTTCTGCTTTTTCCTTTACCTCTACCACCACAAGATTTGGCAAAACTGAATGCATTCCATCAATTCTTTTTCCCCCCCAGTGAATGATAGATGCAATTTCCCCCCAAGTGTTTGGATACAACTGTGCATTTTCCACAAACATTTTGATTAGAATTTGGCAAGTTGTCTATATGTTCCCAAACACAAACTTGACACTTCCTTATTTAGGTGCATATATTACTGTTCCACTTTGTATGTGTATAGTTCTATTTTGATTCTGCATACCCAGTTTGGAACAGATGGGAGTAAGAAAAATTTGTTTTAAATGAATTAAATGGTTTGTATAAAAAGACAAGACTTAATGTTTAGATATTTTGCAGGAGTATTTCCTTGGATATACAAATTGCCATGAGAGAGATCCCTGACTTACAGCTTTTCACTATCAGAAACACCTGAGATCTTTTCAGAGATTGCTGATTCAGATATGTTTATAAGTAAATTATTTTCATAGCATACAGTGTACCACCACTTGAATTGGGGTTGCAGTTCACTTTGTGGAATGTCTACTGAGCTGAGAGTGAATTTCACCAGTTTTTCTCTGAACCCCTTAATTACTTCCAGAGGGTTGAGACCTCCTTTTGAGTAGCATAGGGGCTTCAAGGGGAAATTATAATTGGCATAAATCAGTCCACCTATTAGCAGAAGTGTCCACTGGATCAAAATCCATTCTGCAAGAGAATTGGCATCACTGGATTCCAACACTGTATGAAAAAAAAAATGAAGGTTAAAGGTTTAAGAATTTGAAACAAATGGAAACTGACACGATATGGGAGAAATGGGAGAGAATGATTTATTTTCTCAAGTTGTTTTTAAAAGCATTCAGAATGGAGGAATCAAGTTGAGACCTAATCCAGACAGGGCAGGGAATGTGGTGGATTAATCTGGAGAGAGTAATACATCTGTTTTTACGTGGAGTTGGACTTCTGAAGAACCAAGTGCACAACTGGGATCACTTTTTGGGTTCAGTGCAAACTGGAGATGGTCAGGTGGTGACAGTGCTCTGGAGGACTCTTTACCAGTTTAGACTTTTATGCCATTTGTAGTTCTACTCCGAGATGGAAGATATTGCCTTGGCTATTAATGCTTTGGTGGTATCTAGGATGTGGTCTGCCTTCAAAGATGATTCAGAAATGTCATCTGGTGCAGATGTGGCCCATAATGGTACAGTGGGGAGCTGAGTAGCCTGCTTATGTGACACTGCACTAATTGCTATGGTTGTACTGCTGTATTTCCAAGCCCAGTTTAAAGTGCCAGGCCATTAAAAAAAATCCTTAAACAGTTTGGGTCCAAATTATATGAAGGATTTATCATACCGTTTGCATGTTGCTGTTGCCAAGAGCAATTAGGATGATGAGTACAAGGAAGAGGATTGGCCTTTTCTCAGGAATCTCTTCCATCTGTGCATTTCCATTAGGGTGTTTCTATTTGGGGGTCTTCAGGAAAGCTCTGAAGATACCTTTTGGTAGCCTTTCCCATAGTCCTTGGGTATCTACTTTTATTGTTAAGGCCTGTTTTTATTTTTAAATGGACATTTATTTATGGATTTTTGTTCAGTATTGTACAGAATTTTAATCTACACATTCTACGTATCTAGATTTAAATATAAATAGTTCTGTATTGCTTTTTATTTTCTTCACTGCCTTGGAAGGCCTTATTCTAGAAGTGTCTTTAAAAGTTTGTAAAAAAAATAAAGGAATAAAGAAAACAAAAAATCTTTAGTCCTAAATCATATAGTTAGTCCTAACTAAAGTTTGTAGTTGTTGTATGTCTTCCAATCATTTCTGACTTATGACAACCCTAAGGTGAACCAAATTTATCATGGGGTTTTCTTGGCAAGATTTCTTCACAATGGGTTTGCCATCATTTTCTTCTGAGGCTGAGAGAGTGTTACTTCCCCAATATCACCCAGTGGGTTTCCATGGCTAGGAATCTTCAAAGTTGTAGTCCAGTTCCCAAACCACTACACTACACTGGATCTTAGCTAAATGGTGTATCAACACATTGGTATACCTGATTATTTAACTAAAGCAGACCTATTGAATTAATTTGGTTTACCTGTGTGTTGCTATACCATTCAACATTAAATTCTATAGTTCTACGCCAGTGGCAACTAACCGGTATAATTCACAGCACAGTTTTTATAGGATTTTTAATCACATTTTACTTATTGTGCTTTAAAATAGTTAGAGTAGGCCTCCTTGATTCACAGGCTCCAGATCTGCGATATCAAGCAACTGGATCATCATGTCCTATACTTAAAATTGCAGTGATGTGAATGCTGATGTGCTGAAGTGTCCATATGCATGTTGCTGCCATTTAATAACGTGAGGCACGATCATCCCCATTTTTTTGTCATCTGCACAAGGTCCTGGAACTGAACCCGTGCAGATCCAGAGGGTCCACTGTATATATTTTTGTTTTGTAGAAAGCTTTAATAAAATTTAGAGGAAGAAAATATGTATTTGTCCTGATAAAAATTTTATGTAGATGACACAAGAAACAAAATAAAATTTTGAGCCAAAATTTTCCTTCTGAAATTATAGTTGCAAATATGTTCACTGGATGCATTGCACTATAGCCCTGCTGGGATTATTAAACTGCACTATTGGACAACTGATGGTGCAATTATTGGTACAGCCAGATATTCTTATCATTGCATACCAAATGCTCCAAATCTTCACCCATTAGAGATGGAAAGAATTTCCAAAAATATTTTTTAAATGGTCAGAAAACATTTCATTTCATTTTCTTTATTACGATCAGCAGATCAGATAACATCAGAAAGCATGTTTCTCAAGTGTTGGGAAACTCTGAAAAGGTAAATCCTGGATTGAGAAGAATCTTCACAGTTCAAGATTTATTCTATGCAAAATTCACACCTTTTGTGTGATGCTTTCTTTACAAAAAGAAAACAGAAAAAAATTACACAAAATAAATCCCAGCTATAACATTTTCTATGCAGGAATTAGCATTTTATGTGTAGAAAACAATATTTCTGCACAGAAACATTATTTTCTGTGCAGAAAATGCTGCTTTCTTTACAAAAAAACTGTGAATTTTGCGAAGAGCAAGTCCCAGACTGTAAATAGCATTTGAAAAGTGCAGTTCTCAAAAAAAATTCTCACAACAGCAAGAATAGTGTTAAAATTACTCATAGCTTTCTTCAAGAATGAAATTAGGAGAGAATTACATGCCTACTATGCCTTTCTCAGGATACGTGTATATAACTCCTAAGCAGCGCAACCACTTGCACAACAGTTTGTCACTGTCACAGGGCTTGTGCAACCCCAAGTAGAATACCACCCTTTGCAACCTCCTAGTGCTTGTGTAACAGCCTTTACACTGATGTAAAGCAACAAAAGGATTCAGTCCTATGCATTTTAATGCAAATCATTGTTTTGTGCCTTCAAGTTGTTTCCAGTTTACAGTGACCCTAAGGCAAACCTATGCTGGGGTTTTCTTGGGAAGATTTGTTCAGAGGGGGATTTGCCTTTGCCTTCCTCTAAGACTGAGAGTTTGACATGCCTAAGGCCACCCAGTGGGTTTCTATGACCAAGGGGAGAGCTGAACCCTGCTTTCCAGAGTCGTAGTCCGGGGCTCAAGCCACTACACCACACTGGCTCTTAATGCACATAGCCTCTACTAAAAAAATAGCATATAATTGCTATTGGCTTGTTTAGAGGAATAATTGTACAGTCTTTTCTTGGCCTTATTAAATGTTAGAAATTCACTAATATGGGTTCGTGGCTGCAATAGGGCCATGCAAATAACTACCTTAAGGACTAACAAATCCTGTATATTTGAGTCACCCAATAAATTATGTTTTGAGGGTTCAGCTGAAAGCGTAGCACTTCCTTCAACTAAAAAGGAGGGGGTTATTCAGGATAGGCAATATAGGCATTGTAGTTGCAAGTGAGGAGTATGTATTGGCAACAAGGAAAAGGGAAAATTAAAATCTTGCTCAGAAATGTGGATCTTCATTGTTTTTGTTGTTTTCATATAGGAGGTGTTTTGTTACAATTTGCATTATTGCAGTGGCACTTGGTTATTCTAGCCTATTAACTGGTGAAGGCTATTGTCCTAAACACACTTATCAGCGTCATTGAATGTAATGGGACATACTCTGGAGTAAAGTTGCAGAAGTGTGAAGAGTCTGATATCCTATTCTGGATATTAAAAAAAAATAATAACATGTATAATTTAGGATCTCTTTCATCTGAAGAGAGGGACAGTGTAGTCTTCATTTATAGACAGTCCTGCTTGGGAGTATGGTGTGGCCCAATTAGCTCTGTCTTCTGCTAACATCTTTAGGGTTTCTAAACTTTTGGAGTAACTACATTGCACATGTTTAATCATTACCTTGACCACAGAATATCCATAAATCAATGAGTGAAAAATAAAAGCTTTCTCCCTGTCCTCCCCCCAGTTCTACAAATAGAACATGATTCTTTGTAAAGTTGGCTCCTTTTTCTGGAAGAAATTAAATTTCCAAGCCTGGTCTTCCTTTATTGACAGTCTTGGCAATGAGAATGAAGGAGGTAATTGAGGTGGCAGCTGTTATGGTGAAGTTAACTGTCCACTAGGAGCTCGGATCCCTTGTTGATGCTGATATGTGAGCAATACTGTCACACCATTCTTAAGAATCAGATTGATGACCAAGTCCCTGGGGAAACTCAGAGCTAACAGTATTTGACACAGTGACCTATTAAGGGTTTGCTTTGGGCACTTTTCTATTTCTTTAAAGATATTTAGCTCCATGTAGCATGGGACAGGTTGTTAAGTACAATTATGGGGTTGAAATGGAAGCTACTCTTACTGACAAAGTTGCCATTCCTAAAGGCTGACAAAGCATTTAGGCTCTGTCATCATAACCTTAGCAGTGGAGGAAGTTCTTCAGTTAAATGATAGTTGACTGTTCATATACAGCATGAAGGGGATTGCTATAGCATTGCAGTCCAACATGACTATAGCCCTTCCTGGGCAACAAAGAATAATTTTTGTTCAAATTTCTACTCACCATGTTTCTCCAAATTTTGGCAACCAAGAGGAAAGTTCAGATTTTCAGTAGTACTTCAGAAGCAGAAAAGTTAGAAATTCCACAGAGTTGAACTTCTGCTGGAAAGCAGCGCTGTGCAGAATGTTCATGTGCAAATGCACTATTAGGCAAGACGTGTATACATCTGTGGTTGCCTCACGCTGCAAGCCATTTCTGAAAATATTTCAGTCACCAAAGAGGTAGAAAAATTAGTGGGCCTATGCATCTGTCATATGGAAATGATTTGACAGAATGTTGATACTGACAACATAGCAGATGTTTAACCCACTTTATTATAAAGTTGGTACAAGTTTGTCTGTACATACAGTAGTTTCAGCTACATATAGGTTCAGCAAGCTAAAGTAGGCCCTCCATATCCACAGAGGTTTGATTCTGAAACCCTCCGCAGACAGCAGAAACTATATATGGTTGAGTCCCATATTAATCAATGGGCGCCAAGTGCTGCCATTTTAGGTATGCAGTAACAATTAATGGATGCTCAAATCTGCAGATATTGAACTCACAGATACAGAGGGCCCACGGTATTTTTGATAAAGTAATTTATGTATTAGTTCCCAAACAGTTAAACTATATTTTGGAAATTTAGATAGGCACCTTTAATGTTTAAATGTCTTTAGTGGCACATCTCAATTCCAGAGCATCCTTCCATGTCTATATATCACTGTTTGCAATATTGTAGTGCAGGAACTGATACATGTATAGTTGTAATAACTATCATGGTTGTCTCGACCAAAGAAAACATTAGAAGAAGTATTTAAACAGTGAAAGGAGGCCAACATTTCTGTAAAGAATGAGGCAGTATTGTTTCCTTTTAGAGACTTTGATCACCTTTTTATCATCTTTTATGATTTCTTTTATTTGTGGTTGAGATTACAATGATGTTTGAATCAACAATGAAATAAAGTATGAGGAATTCTATTATATTTACTTGAGGCTAGATATAGATTCCAGAAGACCATAGTCAGTTTTTCAAACTGAAGCTCTCAGTTACTGCATCTTGCCTACACATTGGAGGCCAATATTAATTAATCAAAATCATGCCCAAATTAATATTTGCAGTGTTGTATAAATTGGAATCTAGCCAAACAGATAAAAAACACTCTCCTCAAAAAAGGTGAAAGTCCTATCTTAGTATTCAGGACTTACACAGTCCTGTTCGTTACTATGGAGTTATATTTAGGAAGGGAATAATATTGCCTGAATTGATGTACAAGCTGTCCATCTCTCTCTTCTTACATCAAAGGCTATAACACACACAAAAAATAGACTCCCTTGACAGATGATGGTCCTGCTATTGTTACATGTGACCCTGTAGCCGATCTTAAGATTGAGCTTCTAGAGTTTCCTTTTCCAAATTTGATTTCTCTTTCTTTTCTTTTTTTTACTTTATTTTTTATTAATATAGCATTCCAAACCATTTCATACCAAATCATATAAACATCCAATCAAACAAAACTAAACATGACTTACAACTAACGTATAACATAATACAAATAAAAAACATATATCTTTAAATTAATAAAAGACATAAACCATACTTACAACTAAACATATTCCTTCTCATACCTTTCGTACCTCTCATATCTCCACACATCAACTTCCTACCTTTCATACTGTCCAATTACTATTATCTTCATATCAGTCGGTCCTCAATATAATTACTACTTGCTCTGATCCCTTTTTCTGTTGCACAGATATTTTTAACTAGTGATGGATTTATTATGTTTATCATTTGAAGTGAAAATAAAATTAGTTGTTAAAATTTAAATTAAATCTTACATAATATCCTTCAAAAACGTTTTTTTATGAAGAGCTATTGCTACCATGGCCCTGAGAATTCCTGTCTCTGCCTATATTTTCAAAAGCAAATGAGTTGCTTTATAATGTACTTTTCTTTTTCCAAAATCAATCCGATTGTTTGTCCAAGCAACTGTAAGGAAATGTATGATTGTGCCTGTTTGTTCTCCTTAAATCTTCTTTTCTTGCCTGCTTTCTCTTTAAGGAATGCTTTGGTGTGGGATAAACTGCTGCTAGCCTCCTTAGATTTGTTGTATGCATTTGCTCAGTAATCTTCATATTTGCTGTTCTTCTCTCTATTATGTGATTGATGATATGTCTTACAGTTGAAGTCTAAAAGCAGTCTAAAAATAAATGGCAAAGTGATCGACTATCTTCAGTAGAATTTTGCTTGAAAAAGTAAAGTGATTTTAAGAGTAAAACTGAAAATGCTTAATAGCTACTGTTTGTCCTTGATGCTGAGAGGTGTGTTTAGGTATGTATTTTTAAGATTTACAGTTGGCCCTTAGTATCCACAGGTTCTTCATCCACAGATTCAACCAACCATGGCTTGAAAATATTTCAGGGGGGAAATCCAAAAAGCAAACCTTGCTGTTCACCTTTTTATGTAATGGACACCATTTTACTACTGCATTGTATGTAATGGGACTTCAGCATCAATGGATTTTGATATCCATGGAGTGGGTGGGTCCTGGAACCAAAGCCCAGCAGATAATGAGGGACTACTGTATATCTGAAAGAAAGAAGTCACTTGCCTTGCACCTGAAATAACTGACAGGCCTGCCCAGTGAGTTTGTATAAATTTTGTGTGCTCTTGTAGGTCTTTTTGGTCTGCTGTACATTGAAACCCACTCCCGCAGCCATATTCCTGGTGTTTTTCCTTTCTGTCATTTCCTTTGCTCTCTCCTTGTCCCGTCTACAATCTTTCTAGCTGGGATACCTACGACTCTGTTATCACTGCTAGTACCGCTCCTTTGAGTGATCCTATTGGTGACTTCCCCTGCCTCGCTGTTCCTATGCCCTGCATTTATCAGCTGATTTGGACAGTTCTCATAAAACCATAGAATGGTAGATTTAGAGAGTCATAAGGGGACTGCAAGGGGCATCTAAGTGAACTTCCTGCCATGCAGGAATACACAACTAAAACACTCTCTCTTTTTAAAAATTGCCAAGGAAAATCTACCACCCTCCAAGGCAGTCTGTTCCACTGTCGAACAGCTCTGTCCATCAAGAAATTCTTTCTAATGTTCAGGTGGAATCTTTTTTCCCCCTTGTAATTTGAACCCATTGGGTTGTGCCCTAGGAAGAGTTGAAAACAAGCTTTCTCCATCTTCCACATCTCTTCAAATATTTAAAGATGGCTATCATATCACCTCTCAGTCTTCTCAAAGCTAAACTCCAGACAAAACTGTACCACTAGCTACTTCTAAACCTATTGCATATTTACTACTTTTGATAAAATGGCAGGAATATACAGAAAGGGACAAGATTTCTATACCATAAATAATTGCATAGCTGAAGTCTTTTGGCTGGATATATCTTTCTTATCCTGCCCTGAATCTTTTCTGAATGCAATTATGCCTTTTCTTCCTCTGTGAATCTAGTCATGATAGAGTGGGCATTCCATCGCCCCTTTAATGAAAAATAGCAGAACTTGGGAACTGGTGGCAGAGTGTGGCAGGGGATTCCTTACAAGGGCTGTATTCAGCAAAATTCAGAAAGCAGAATAAGTGTTGGGGAACCAGTCAGCTGGCAGACCATGCAGCTTAAGCAGGCATGGTCTAAGGCAGGAATAGTCAACTGTAGTCCTCCAGATGCCAGTAGGTACTAACTCCCATCTGTACCAACCAACATGGCCAGTGAACAGAAATGAGGGGAGCTGCAGTGCAATATTTGGAGGAGCCATCAGTTGGACCCATTGGAGAATTAATAAGTGACAAGCGGATAATTACACCAAAACATGTACTATTGCCAGCAACCCCAAAGTGTTACAAACTGTGAAACCCAAAGTGTTACAAACTGAGGGTCAAATGAGATGCCTGCTGGCCTGCACCTCATAGGCTTATGGTGTATTATATGAAATCTAGTAGTCAAGTGGTGTGGTGGACCAGCTAGTAAAGCCCATTTCCTCAAGACTATGGTTGAACGCTTCCATGATGATAAGAATTTTTTTAAAATTTCATAGCAAAAGCTGCTACCACCAAATGACAGGTGCACACAGAGTGGAGAATGGAGCTGTTGATCACAAATTCTAGTGAAATTGTAGCTCTTAATGCTGTTTGTGTACATAGTAGCATTGTTGGATTAAGCAGAGTAAGGGCCAAATGCATTTGAACACCACAGCAAATTTTTGCAGGATAAGGTCATAGCATCGTTCTATTTTTTTTTCTACTGCCGTTTGTTCGACTTCTAAAATTACTTTTTAAAAATTAAATGCTCCAATTGATTTTTATGTGAATGAAGATAAATAAGGTTGAAAATGAAGCTAAAATAATAGAAAATAGAAGATATTAGTCATTTGGGCTACTTGCCTGTCAATACATTGCTTGATTTGGCTCATTAGTTACAAAAATGGGGATTTATACTGCAGTCGTTTGTAGGAATTGGAGACAGAGCAGCTCAGGACAAAAGAATAAAATCCTTGTTTCCTGAATTAGTTTAACATATAAGGCAAACTTAAGTATACTGTACTAATAATGGTAGTTTGTGCATGCAAGGTATTTGTTTGTACATTTCTTTTGGGTAAACATTCAGTAGTTGTATTAACAGTTGGAGGAGGAAAATTCAGAAGGTGATAAATGATTGGTAGAGATCATTAAACAATGAGGGAGCACCTGCTTTGTGTCTATAAGATTCCAGCTTCAGTCCTTATCATTGTTAACTGAAAGATATTGGAAAACAGAGCTGCAAGGAGGGAGTCTGCTTTGAGGTCTTAGAGAAAGACTGGCTGCCTGTCAGATGGTCTGATCCAATCAGTTGTATGTTTTGACCAGGTGTAAAATTGTTTGATATGTAAACAAGATTGGTTTGGCATGTCTGTACACGTAGGGCTCCTCATTAATTTTGGTGCTTCTTTGAAGTAAAAATAATAGTGATACCATGTTCTCCAGATCTATGTATAGTCGTCCCTTTATATTTGCTGCGGTTTGGTTCCAGGACTTCCAGTGGATACCAAAACCTTTGAATACTCAAGTCCCGTTATATGCGCTCTCTCTCTCTCTCTCTCTGGCTTTTCTTCATAAACGGAAGATTCAGGAAGGACTCATCCTGTGCTTTCTGCAAGCGCGCTGATAACTAAAATGGCCAATCCGAGATAAACAAGTCTGGTTGCAGAAAGCACAGCAGAAGGTCTCCTTGGGTGATGTTTCCAGGTTTGTGATTCTTTCTGCGTTGTCGTTTCTCTTCAAGACTTGTTCAGCGTGAGTTCTCAAATAAGGCTGCAGCATTGTGGATAGTACGTCTCCATGCCTCCCGATGTGAAGCCAGGGTGGACCATTGTTGGTGATCAATTTGGCCGAGACTGAGATGTTATTTCAGGGAGTCCTTGTATTGTTTCTTTGGAGTGCCCCTCTTATGCTGACCCATGGCGAGTTCACCGTAGAGTACTATTTTTGGAGGCGATGGTCCTCCATCCTACACAGCACAGCTGTGTTCTCAGTATCATGGCCTCAATGCTGGTGATCCCTGCTTGCTCAAGGACAGCAACATTCGTCACATAGTCAGTCCAGTGTATATTTAGGATTGTGCGTATACAGCACAATCCTATATGCAGTGGCGTAGCAAAATGGTGTCCCTTATATAAGATGGCAAATCAAGGTTTGCTTTTTGGATTATTATTTTTTAAAGAATATTTTCAAGTTTATAAATACTTAAATCCATGGATACCAAATTCGTGGATACGGAGAGACAACTGTAGATAGAAAAATAAAGATTTTCTCTTCTTTCACATGTGGTTGGGGGGCTGTTGCTAAAGCTCTTTGCACTTTCAAGCAGCCCCAGCAGGGAATCATCTTGCAGGTGTTGAGATGTTTATATGAGGATTTTCTAGTGTGGTTTGTTTAGTAAAATTTTTACTTAATTCAGAGATGTTTATTTACCTGTTTATTTTATTTATTGCTTTCCTACCTTGCATTTCTGCCCCCCCCCCAAAAAAAACCCCTGCAGGACAACCTGCTTAGTTTCCCCCACTCCAGTTATATCTTTACAGCAATCCAGTGAAATAGGTTAGGCTGAGAGATACTGACCGAGCTTGGAACAGTTTTATTTTTTTCTGGACTACCTCTCTGAGAACATCTCAGCCAACCTGGCTATGGGCCAGACTAGCTGATGGATTTGGGAAGCTGTATTAGCACTAGTAACTTCTTTGAACTTTGATTGTGACTGGCCAAAATGTCGCCCAGTGGGCTTTATGTTTTTTAATTATGGAGGAATTAAGACTATGGTGACTAAAATTGCCCATGCACCAGTGTCACAAGTAGACTAAAAATGTCTGGAGACATCTGCTGAAATGCTGGCTACAACCCCAAGACACAGCCTTTCTAGTGGCAACTTTTATGGCTGCTTGAAACAAACTGCCTTGCTTTGTTAAAGATAGGACCACCTTTTTTATTTCACTTTTACTTAAGTCGGTTTTCCCTTGAAACAGAAGTATGTTCCAAGCCGGATAATGAGTTTTCCCAAAACAGCCTTATTCAAAACGATGGTCTGTGGATCCGTGTTGATCTGCAAGCTATTGGCTGCTGGTCCATGTTGAGGTTCCAAAAAAAAGAAAGGAGTAGTTGTAGCCAATACGCACAAATATGTTGCTGGTCCCTGGCACATTGGGGAAGAATACCTATTGCCTGCCCCACCCTCATCAGATAGCTTAAGAAGCAGTGCTTTAGGGAATGTAAGTAAAATATGGCACAACAAGCACTTATCCAAAAACATTTGATGAGCTATATTCTTTAATATGAATCTGCCTGGGTTTCTAGATCTCTGTTGAGGTCACTTTCTTAATCCCACTGTCATTAGATGCCAAAGAGGGTCTTCTAGATGTCTGCTCCAAGTTTCCTAAATATCTTTGCTTGGCAGAGCAACTTCCTAGTTGTGCTTCCCTTGGCAGATGAAGACTTCTTTATTTGAACAGGGTTTTTTTTAACTAAGTGTTTATAGCAAAGGGGTTTTTAAGTGTGTGCTGTACTTCTTTCTTTCTGGCCTTTTTAATGGATATATCTGATCAATCTAGAATGTCCTGATCAACCTTGAATACATAACCCATTTATTCTTATCATAAATACATTCAATATCATTCACCAAGGTGGGTCTTTTAATCGGTGCACTAAAGTCATGAATAGTAGAATGGCAGATGAAGAACTCTTGCTGAAGTCTTTTGGATGGCTGACTGACAGATTAATGCTGGGATCGGTAAGGAATTGCCAAAGTAATGCAGTTGGAGTGTGAAATCCAGCTGAAATTCTTTCCTGTAGGAAGCAAATCAACTTGTTAATGGACAAGTCACTAACTGTTAATAGATTTGCTAATTAGCCTGGGGTAACCCCTTAATGATTTAGACAGTTTGATGTATTAATTATTTCACAGTACTTGCAGTATACTCTACTATAGTGATTTTTTCTTAACTTAAAAAAACCATCTGCATGCAACAAAGAAAATTCATAGACAAAGTTCACTTTTTACTGGTGCATGGGATGATGTTGCTAATGTAACAGGATGGCAGCCATGTCCAGAAAGGTGGGCATTTTTGCATTCACCAAAAGCTAGTCTGCATATATCAGTAGTGCTTCTGCTGCAAATTTGTTTCTTAAAGATTGTACAGTAGTAGACCAACATGTATAGCAGTAGACAAATTGTACATGGATGTATATACATGGCCATATGCACATCTTATTTGTTCCATTATAAAGTTCATAGGTGAGTGTTGATACTTACATAGCCCAAGCCACACCACTCATACAAAGGTAGTCCAGTGTGGGTGCCACTGGGAGTTGCCCACTCCAACCTAACCGAAGATCAGAGGTGGGCAGCTGTTGAGGAATAAGAAGGATGCATTGGCCTTCCAGGGGGTGTTGAAACTTTGCCTTTCCCATGGATTTGTCCCCATTCCCCCCCCCCATTTCCCATAAGATTGCAATGTCTCCCCAGCTATTTTAAGGCCTAGGAGAAGCTCCCCCCCCAGAAGGAAGTGGTCTGGAAGCCAACTTGTAAGTTAGTTCCTGATGAAAAGATGTTAATTTCTGGGCCTAAAATGTTCTAGATTCTCTGAAAACATGACAGAATTTTCTCCCATGGGGCCATGAGGGCATTTTATGGCTAATTGCTTTGTTTGTTTGTTTGTTTCAAAAACCAAATCTGTTTTTGGATGCTGAGAGACCCTGGGGGCGACAGTAGTGGCCTAGGAACCACAAGGGGCCTGCCAGCTTAACTTTCCCTACCACTGTTTAAGATGGACCCCTTCTAGTACTTCCAGTTAAAGTGCTATGAAGACATCTTATGTCTTGGTATTCAATAGGTGGAGAACTTGCTTGCTTCTAGAACTTAACACTCAGTCTCTCTTGCAGAGTATACATGCACATTCACCTGGCCGTTGTTAGAGAAGTAGCACAGTTCTAATCATGTTTAATCAGATGTCAAGTCACTGAGTATAGCGGTATTTACAAGGCTGGGGAAAGCTGCATATACCTGGCTACTTGCAAAGGTAAAAACAACTGTTTTTACCTATATGGGGTAAAGAAAAACTATTTATTTGTTAGGTAGCCAACTTGAGAAGTGTATATATGGGTAAAACGAATAACATTTTCTTCACTTAAAATATTTATTTTACTCATGTTCAAATGATACAGATAGCATTTAGTAAAAATATATCTGTCGATAATTTGATTTATCAACTGTAGTGTATTTAGCTGAATTACAGCCTCAGGAGACACTGCTAACATTTTCTTGTGGATCCCACTGCATGAATCATAGAATCATAGAGTTGGAAGAGACCACAAGGGTTATCCAGCCCAACCCCCTGCCATGCAGGAATACGCAATCAAATCATTCCCAACAGATAGCCATCCAGCCTCTGCTTTAAATCCTCCAAAGAAGGAGACTCCACCACACTACAAGTCAGTGTATTCCACTTCCAAACAGGTCTAACTGTCAGGAAGTTCTTCCTAATGTTTAGGTGGAACCTCTTTTCCTGTAGTTTGAACCCATTGCTCCATGCCCTAGTCTCTGGAGCAGCAGAAAATAAGCTTGTTCCATCCTCAGTATGACATCCCTTGAAATATTTCAACATGAGCTATCATGTCACCTCTCAACCTTCTCTTCTCCAGACTAAACATGCCCAGCTCCCTAAGCCTATGAATTAACGTGCAAGTAAATATACAGTTGGTCCTGTGCATCCATGGGTTCTGCATCCACAGATTCAACCAACCATGGCTCAAAAATAGTCAGGAAAAAAAATCCAAAAAGGAAACCTTGTTTCTACATTTCATATAAGGGATGCAATTTTACTATGCCATTGTATATAATGGGGCTGGAGTATCCACAGATTTCAGTATCCACAGGGAGTCCTGAAACCAAACCCCAGAGGATACTGAGGGCCCACTGTATGTATAAAAAAAACAGAAGAAATAAGGTTAATATGCATGTCCTTCATAAAGCTTAAAATTTTAAGGAAAACAGCTCTTCTAAATAATATTACTTATACTCTGTGCAATTAAAGCCCAAGGTACTATTAAGTTTAGATTAAAAAGAAACCATCATTGTTAAGAAATATTATTTATATTTTTTCCTTAAGGATTAAAAGAACTTAAACATAGTATTCCCTGGATTTCAGAGGCTGAAATATCAAACTGATTTGGTATTTCAGTCATGAAATATCTAGGAAAGGTGATCTATGAAAGATGCAAAATAATTAATATGCCATGATTAAATGTATTTTTCTGTCAGGTTATTTCAATAGATACTAAAGGAAGTATCACTAAGTTTAAAAAAAATATCTTCACTATTCCTTGTCTTTATTTGCCACATAACACTGGGTAGAAAGGTATACAAGTAGACGTATTAAAGCAACTCCAATTACTCTGAAAGGTCAGTTTTGTAATTTGAACACTAGACAAGTAATGGTAACATTTACGTGACTAAAATTTGCTTTTATTCCCCTAATGAATAATGAAAGAGATGAATAATGAAAAGAGAGTTTACATTTTTGCAAAGGTTGGTGATAACCCACACTTTTTCATTTGTTTTCAGCTAATATATCTAAATGAACTTCAGTTCAATTAGTATAAATGCCATCTAATATTTAATTAATAATTGCCCTTACTCCCTTGGGTCTGGCTGATGATCTCCATTCTTTCTTGTTCAATAAGGATAATATCATTAATAATATAATATCAGTAATATCAGCTATCTTGATTCCTATAAACTGAAGAGTTTGTGTGAAGTTTTCTTTGTACAGAATATACCTTCGTGTAGAGCAAATTATCTCTAGCTTAATGTAAACAGTTTTTAAAATATAAAAGTAAATAAAGTCTGCTGAATGTCATCATACTGAATGAAATTCAATATTTTACTCAAATACCAACTATTTCATGATTTAAATATTCACTTAAATTTGATTCTTATTCAAAGATGTACCCTTAGGAAAAGATAGTATTAAAATCTATCATGTAACCCAGCATCATATGTAGACAGCATTTCAATTTATATAATTCAAAACTGGTATAGAATTTGAGTTGCTTTGGAATGGGGTGGTGAAAACAACTGTTGCTCGCTCCAGGGCTTACAGATTCTCAAGTGAATTTTGTTCCAGCTCAATGTATCTACTGACCCTACAATTCCTTGCCTTCCCCTGCATCTTGCTTTGCTTTTTGGTCCTTCCTAAATTATACTTTCTTCTTGTCATGTTGGTTTACTGTGGTGTGGATTATGGGAGTTAAATCTAAGGGTCTGAATGTTAGGGCAACAAATCCAAGGAGAGGGGTTAGGACTTAACTGCCTTCTGGATTCAGTCCATTTCATAGTTAAAGAACCCTAAAATAGTGTTTTTATGCTTTCCTCCCCCCCCCATAGTATCCTGATTGCCAACATGAAAGATATGTGCATAGAACAAAAATTATGGTAACATACAAAATTCACTGGATGTGCAAGCCAGACCAAATATTAATGTGGCATACTTGTTTAACTAGGCTGTTCAAAATTTTGTCTACAAAAGATTACTGTATAAATGGCTACGTTTGCATTGTTTTTATTTGATCACTGACAATCTGACATACTGTCCTGTTCTCAATGCTGAACAATAGTTCAAAGTGCCAAAATCAGCAGCTATGGAAGCAAGTGAGTCTGGTATCAAATAGTCCAGGGCAAGAAAGCTATAAATAAGAACAGAGCCCAAGGAATTGATAGCAGGGTTGTTAAGAGATCCAATAGTCATTAATCCAGTACTTACAAGAGCCATTGTCAAGAGGTGAACTGATGTTAAATCCAGCAGTTTGCCTGGAGAAAGTTTCCTGCTTATAAAGGCAGTCAGCTCAGCCAACGCCCACATTCTTGGCAGTATTTAAAAAGTGCATTTTGCAGCTGTGTCTTCCTTGATGCCTGGAATGTAGCCTTTTGCTCCATCTGCAGGGGATGGTCTGAGCCAGATGCCAAAGCTTTTACCATTCTTGGGGACTGGGGGGGATTTGGGGGGAGGTCTTTCCTTCTGCGCTGAAACTTGCGGAACTGACAGATGACATGGCTGGCTATAAGGTGTCTGCTCTGACTCCAGTTCATCTGCTTCATCTTCAGTGGAAGACAAACTCTCAAGGGGTGGGGGAAGTGACACATACAACTTTTAATTTCATTTTGTATTTTTAGGTCTTTGCCAGATATTTTTCTCTTGGGTTTTATGGGGTTAGTATTTGTTTACATGACAGGTTAAGTATCTCTTATCCAAAATGCTTGGGACCAGAACTGTTACTTATTTCATTTTTATTTTATTTTATTTTTTTGGATTTTGGACTACAGTACAGATACTGGTATATAAAATGGTGTAGGGCAGAAGTGGAGACCATGGTATGCCCCGGCCACCAAGTGCACACTCTTTGGGCTCCCCCACCTCTGGAGAGAGGAGCAGGAGGGAGGGAGATGGCATGGCTGAGTTAACAACCAAAATTTGCCCAAGCGGTGGCCGTGGTGGTGGATGCTATTTCTCTACTGCCATCCTCCGGCTGAAGTGAGTCTAGAGCAGGATGCAGCAGTGTCAGCTGCTAGTGACCATCTCCAGCCTTGTCCTGGAGCCAAGCCCATGCCAAAAAACCCCCCAAAACCAGCCCCTGTCTCTTCCTCCTTGTTTCCACTGCCAGTTCCCAAATCCCAGTTACTCCCTTTCCTACCAAACTCTTCTGTAGTGGGAACCGAATAATTGTAGCCGACTCTGGTGGCAGGGGGGCTGCTAGCTGCCGCTTCCATCTTCAAGTCAGCAGTTGTGGCATTCCTACTTATTCGTTTGGCTGGAAAGATACACAAGAATCTGTAAAATGGTGTGAGGTGTGGATTCTAGCCATTTCACTGATCCTTACATCTCTCTCTTTCCTCATCTCTCTCCAGCCATGTCTTTTTCTAGCCTCACAAATACAGTACAGGTATATACTTTTCCAGCTCTAAAGGTTTCAGATTTTGGATCATTTTGGGTTTTGGTATTCCAGATAACGGAAACTGAATTTGTATCTGCTTGTACATTGGTCAGTAGTAGCCGTATTCAGATAACTTATATTAGTTTTTTAAGCTGAGATATGCCTGAGCTTGTGCTTATACATGCAGCCTCTTTGGTCCACCTCTCACAGCAAGCTGGAGCAAGATAGGGAGTCTGTAGCAAGCTATCATTTTGCATTTTTGGACCAAGATGGACCAGTGCTTACCAGCTTTATACTAAGTTTGGAACCAGTATCCAAAAGTTGCTTTAAAATCCTGGCTTGTTTTAATAGCAGCAACCAGAGTTTCTCTGTCCTATAGCTAATTAGAGACTTTATAACAGTGGTTCCCAAACTTATTTGTTCTACCGCCCCCTTTTGGCTTACTGTGCTCCAAAATCTGTTGGTAGTACTGCCAGTAGCCAGTACTGCCGCTGCCATTCAGGCTTTGGCCTTGTGATCAACCAATCGCACGAGTGGCAGTTGCCCGCAGCAATGCTTGTAGCACTCACATGTTTTGGAACGGCAATTCATTGGCACCACATGAACAGTAGCAGTACGTGATTGCATATACCTCAATGCAAATGTATGTGGGAACCGAGCCAATGTCCAGTACATTGTTCAAAGAAAAATTAAGCGTTATGAGCGGAATACATAAATCATTTTTTCTAAATCTTCTCTTCTTTCTTTTATGCTTTCACTGCCTCCTTACAGTTACTCATGGCCCCCAAATGTACCTGTGGCCATCACCGCCCCCCTGGATTGCTGCAGTGCCCACCAGGGGGCGGTAGCACCCACTGTGGGAATCACTGCTTTATAATTTAGTTTGGGCTTGCTGTGAGTTGAAGAACAAAGAGACTGTATTTGTGGACAAGCTTGGGCATATGTGTACTTAATAAGCTTAAGATATAATTGTCTGACTTGAGCCAGTCTCTCCTCAGAGTTATGTGAAAATGTAGATAGAGTGGAGTACAAGGCTCTACATCAAGTAAGAAGTGATGGGAAAGCAAACTGAAGGGGAAAAAAAATGATGGCAGTTGTACACATCTGCAATGACTTTTAAACCTAACACTTAAACACACAAAGTAATTATTAGAGATTCATAGGAGGAGAAAGGAAATTTAAGCCTGCTTAGCTACATCAAAAAGGCTCTCTAATGTACATTTTTCTTGAAGCCTATTTTCACTAATATGTGTTCCCTGAACAATTTAGTACCATCCGTCTCTATCTCAGAGCAACACAGAAAATGAAGGCTAAAGATTTCCATTCAGTTTATAACAATTAAGCTGTCTCCAGTGTGAACCTGTGAAGAAGCCAAAAATAAGGTACTTGTTACTCATATGTTTGCAAATGTTTGTTCTACATATTGATTTCTTTATTTCTTTCCTTAGTTTTTCTCCTGTAATTTATGCATATCTACAAGTTAAGAACACAGTTCATACAAGCTAATAAGTTGATGTTTTTCTTTACTTTGTTTTGTTTTGTTTTGTTTTCAAACTGCTTCTTGTTCTAGTTGGTTTTGGAGTTTATTAATATGCATGCACTGTACTTTTATAAGTACTTTGAAGACAAAAGGTGTTCCTGATACTTCTTTGAGCCTTTGCTGTGTTGTTATGCAATTCATATTTTTTCATTTGAATGATTTACTTTTATTATAGTTAATTAGTTCCCATGTGTAAAGAAGCTGAATATATCATTACATGGCAAGTAATTTTCTTTCCTTTTATACTCTTGCCATGAATAGCATTTGTTTTAAAAATCAAAGGTATTATCTGTTCCACAATAGGCAAACTTGTTTCCACTGACAGTTCATTCTATTGCAATTTACCAATACTAACAACTGCAGGATCAGCCATGACTTTCTAGTTAACTTCCTGCATGTTCATCTAACCACAGAATGATAATGGGATTGTCCACACAGTGAAATACCCCTCACAGAATTCTCTCAGAAAACAAGCTGTCTTATTGTGAAGCAGGGGGGAGCAAAAAGAGGGAAGACTACCCAAGACAAGCCTTTGTAGCTTTTCCCAAATTTTAAATGTATTTATTTATTTATTATAGGAGCCCTGGTGGCACAGTGGTTAAATGCCAGTACTGCAAGCCACCACGTTGCAATTTCGATTCCAGCGGGCTTCAAGGTTCACTCAGCCTTCCATCCTTTCGTAGGTCAGTAAATTGAGTACCCAGCTTGTGGGGGCAATTAGCTAACACACATTGGAAAGTGTTTAATGCAGTGTAGATGTGTAAATAGCTATTGCTTAAAACAATTTTTGTAAGCCGCTCTGATAGCCTTGTGGCTGAAGAGGGGGGGTATAAATAAATAACTCCAGAGATATGCACGTTTTTGCTCATTAAGACAAGCAATTCGACATGAACCACTTCCTTGTGCAGGACAAAATGCAAACCTGATTGGCAGGATGAGTGCAGGGAGCAGGGCCGCTGCTGCCAAGTTGGATTTTTTCTAGGAGGTTTGTGCTATCTTTTTTTTCTCTCTTTCTTTTTAGGGGAAAGGTGAAATATCGCTTGTCCGCATCATAGAAATAGGTTTTTTTTAAAAGGTTGGTGGTGGTAGATTTAAAAATGTGAGTAATCCACCTGCAGCTGCTGTCTCAGCTACAGGCATGTTAAGTTTATGGGGGCTGTAAAACCATAAGGACAGATTGCAGCTGCTGCAACTTGCTATTACTGTGGAGCAGTCCATTTCCCCCCACCTCTTCGTGTAGATTTGGCCTATGCTATTTTTTTCACATGGTGGTTTGTACTTAATCAGTAATTTCCCTTTCTGAAAGGAGCAATGTAAATAGTAGATTGACAGACCAGGAAAGGGATCTTGGGACTGTAGTGAAAAGCAGCTGGGAAAAGGCAGGGGGAATTCATGTTGGGATTATTGGAAAAGCAACTGAAAATAATAGTGCAGATCTCACAGATCCCACAGTGCCTTTCATAGAATCATAGAGTTGGAAGAGACCACAAGGGCCATCTAGTCCAACCCCCTGCCATGCAGGAATACAGAATCAAATCATTCCCGACAGACAGCAATCCAACCTCGTTTAAAAACCTCCAAAGAAGGAAACTCCACTATATTCCGAGGCTGTGCGTTCCACTGCCAAACAGCTCTTACTGTCAGGAAGTTCTTCCTAATGTTTAGGCAGAATATCTTTTACTATCATTTGAATCCATTGCTCCATGTCCTAGTCTTTATACAAAGTTGTGGTGGGACCATACTTGGAATACTGTGTACGATTCCTGTTAAAAAGGATATTGTCAAGCTGTAAGGGGTAGACTGATCAACATATATGAGAAAGTTTCAATTCCAAGTCATTTTCCTGGTCTTTAGGAAAGGGAAATCTGTACTATGTGTGACACAGCTGTACAATTTTTAAACGTTGGGGTTTTTTGTAAGGGTCCATGTATCTTAGCAGTAATGAAAAAAATTAGTATCCTATGTGGTGCCTCCTATGGGAGATCTGGGCCTATGCCTACTATTTTTTACTTCAAGATTTCTAGTAGTTTAGAAGGCAAAAGGCAACCTTTATCAGCCAGTGTCTCTTCTGAGTTGATCATGTGTATATCCCATCTACCACAGAAAAGTTTATTACATAAAGGAGCACCAAATCTTTATCAGCGATGGCTGGTTTTTCTTCGACAGTGTGAGAGAACATAGGGAGTCTGCTGACTCAGACTAAACAACTGCTCAGCAGAATGTTCTCTTTCTCATAGTTGCTAACCAGATGCCTTGTGGAAACTCATAAGCAGGACATGCGGGCAGTATCTCTTTCCTGCTTTGATTTCCAGCAGCCAGTATTCAGCAATAAGCTGCCTTTGATCCTGGAAGCAGTGTACAGCTGATCATAACAGATAGTCTTGCCTTCCATGGATTTGTCTAATTCTCCTATGCTCCAGTTCAGCAAGTGACCCAGGAACCAGATGGTTGGAGTGTAAGAGTTTTTAAGGAGTTAAATCAGTCCAGGTCAGTCACAAGGTATCCAGGAAGATTGAGGGAGAAGCAATGGAGTGGTCGTCAGCCCATCCAGAAGTCATTCAGCAAGTCACTAGTCCAGATAAACAAAGCCAGCAAGAAATAAAACAGAGTTATAAATCATAGCTAGTCCAAGGTCATGACAAAAACCACCAAAAAGTACTGTAAGTTATCAAGAAGAAGGGTTGAAAGCAATACAGCTGCCATGGAGTGGCTGAGATATTTATGGGCAGCTGTTTCAAGACATCAGGTGCTTAATTAGGTTAGTGTCTCTTACTTAACAACCGCTGGGAACAATGCAGTCTCTCTTTGTCTCATCATTGCTTGAGAAATGTTGGCAGTGGGTCTTCAGCATCTACAGTCTCTTGCTGGGGAGCAGGAATCCCCTCTGCCTCAACTCCCAGCTCTTCTGACTTGGAGAGACCACCAGCTTCAGAAGCTGCAGATTCCTGGCAATCTGCTTCCTCCTCTTTGTCTGAATCTTCCGACTGTAGAGGGTGAGGTATGACATTAATTCCATTACAGTGATGGCTGGCCACAACATCTAGTGGCAGAAAATTCCATAGTTTAATATGCACTGTATGAAGGAGTCCTCCCTTTTTTCTGTCCTGAACTATTATTCAGTTTTGTTAGACAGCCCTGAATTCTAGTATTCTAGGAAAGTGAGAAAAAAAATCTCTTTATGCTTTCTCCACATGCTATAAACCTCTAAAAACATGCTCTAAACATGTTAGAAACACCTATGATATCTTCCTCCCCTTGTTCTATACTGAAAAGCCCTAATTATTGCATTCTTTTCTTTTGGCTATCAGTTTCTGCACCTTTCCAGGTCTACAATAACCTTTTTAAGATGGAACAATCAGAACTCCTCCTCTTCCTCCTGGCCTCTGCCGCAGAGATTTGAGGGTGGGGGAGCGTTGTCCTCTCCCCATCCTCCTACTTCTCCTCATGAGGAGGTGACTCACCTGCCAGCACTGGGGAGGGCTTGGCTTGCAAGGTGGGCTTGGCCTTGTCGTCGGGGGCTGGGGACCACCTGTGGAGACAGGCCAAGGCCAAGCCAAAGCCTCTGCTGCCGCCACCAGCCCCACAAGCCAAGCCCTTCCCGGTGACAGTGAAGGAGGTTGGCAGGGCAAATGTGGATCCAGCAGTCAATGAGAAAGCCCCTCTGCTGGCCCTGCCATCCTCCCTGCATCCCCCTATGGCTCCCAGGGAAAGCCAAGGCTCATTGACCTCCTTGCTGTCCTGGCCCATTCCAGCCTAAGCCAGAGCCGCTGGTGCCGGTGAAGGAGGAGGCCAGCGGGGTGAAGGTGGGCCTGGTGGTCACTGAGGAAGCCCTCCACTGGCCCCACCATTCTCCTCACTTCCCCCTCTGGCTCCCGGGAAAGGCAATGGCCTGTTGACCTCACTGTCCTGGCCTGCTCCGGCTTCTCCCATGGCTGAGGGCAAGGAGGGCTCCCCGGGGGTGGCCTTGGAACTGGAATGCCTGCTGTGCCTGGTCCAGCAGCCAGCGGACAATGCGCTGCTGCTCCCCTCGTGCTCTCCCCGCTCATGCCGTGCCTGCCTCTGGCACTACATCTGCATCAAGATCGGGTGAGTCAGTTTCCTGGCATGATGGTGGATGCTGCTGATGTCACCCAGTGGGACCACCCCCTCTCTGTGGGCAGTGTGCACTTGGCTTTTCCCTCGAGCGGCTGCTGCTGTGATGGTTAAAGCAGATGGAGGGAGATACCAAGGCACATTTTGTTAATTAATTATAGTTGCTCCTTCCCATTCTTCCTTTTCCAACTCTGCGAATACACAAAACTGCAAAAGGGAAATACGCGAATGGGAAGGGGCAACTGTATATTCTTTTAAGAAGCTATCACAACATTTGTAACTAATAGAAACACACAAAAACATCATTTTGTCCACACTGCATTCCCCTGAAGTTGTAACTTAAATCCCATAGAGTTGGGTCCAGATTTAATTGCATGCAACATGGCTACAACAGCTAACTTCTCCACCTTCTTCCCCCCACATGTCCATGGAAGACACTAATTCTGGGAGATCCTTGTGTCTCTCTGTGCCATAATCTATCAATCCTCTATGGTAATAATGGAAGGCCTATTTTGGGGAGGAAGAGACAGGAAAGTCTATTTGTGCCAATCCTGTTGCATGCTTCTAAATTTGGACCTTATTCATCAGTACATTATTCATATAACGGTTACGTTGAATAGTGAGCACGATTGGCTTTAATGTTTAATAGTTTCATCTTCCTTTGTGCCGTTCAGGATGGTGATTTTTAGCAGCTGGCAGTGAATAGTGCATAGTATTCTGTTCGAGAAACAATTTTGCTCTTAAATCTTGATGTGTAATTTGATATGTCCTTTCACAACTCATACTGATTTCTGGGGCCATAAATGAATTCATTTGGGATCATCTCTCCTCCATGGTAAGGGCTCCTTGCACTAAAGCAGAAATATGTGCTTAAAATATATCACTGACAGCAATAACCCAACCATCTGTAAGAAGACAGTACAAACTTAAAACTAAGGAATATTGCAGTAATGTATCTTGGCCCCCACTTTTAAAAAAAGTTTTATTCCAGTTAACTAAACAATACAGAGACAATTAAGAGCTTGACCACAGGCGGGAAATCCTGCACCCACCTCATAGCTGGGGTGGATTTCTTTGATCTGCAGCAGCCCCATAAATGCCACCACCCACCTGGCTTCTCGAATTGTAGATCAGAGTATCCTGCCACATTGTTAGTTGCATCAGCGTAAAAGGACAGGCCTACACTGATCACATGTCCTATATGTCATACTATTTCCAGCCACACAGCCGGGTCTGCTTCAGTGGTTTCCCCCCCCCCTTTCTATACATGCGAATAAATGAATATTCATGGTCCCAAAGTGCTATATTACTTGATAAGCAGAGATATGCTTATCCAGATATGCATACTATCAGTTTTTTTAAAAAGAAAAGGTATTTTAAAGGTTCCAGAATGGAGTCCCATTCATTGGAAGTCCTGCCCCGGCTTTTCTCTGAAGCCAATCCTCAGCCACTACACAGCCAAAAATCTGGGTTTTCTCCTCAGATCCAGAGCAAACTACAAATCTTACAGTTCCAGGTTTTCTTGCAGAAACCCTGGTGAAAATCTGCATAGTTGAAAATGACATGTGTCAACTGTGTTGTGAATATAGAGTGAGTATGGCTTTTATTGCCTGTGTAGACAAGCCCTACGAGAATAACATGATACACATACCACACCTGGAAAGACAAGAAGAAAAGTTTTTGTGTGATCAGATCTTGACAATTTTCATCTTGAAGGCAGCACATGAAAGAACCTGTAGCAGTTACGGTATCAATTTTTCATTGAAATCCCCAACCCAGAAGATAACTTAGTGATTAAAGCAGGAGGGCTCTGTTAAATTAAATTAGAAATTATTGGTTGCATGTACCACATATACTACATTTCTCCACTTCACCATGGTTAGCTTCAGAAGAAGACAAAGGTGCCTGATGGGGATGTTCATTGCCTTGGGACACTTTATTTAATTAGTACTAGACAAGGGACTTGACGTCTTCTCTAGTGAAAGATTCAAAATTTTCCTTTCAAGCAAAGGAATCATTTGTGAGCAGAATCCTCCATCTTCCTATCATATTAATCCAGTCCACCTTTGTAATGTCATGAAAGAGAAAAACAAAGTGCTCATATGAATCATTCAGAATGTCATGCAGAGTATAGTTTGTGTCATCCACTTTGAAGTTTGTTGGTTTCCACAATGAATTGATGATATGATAGTGGCATCACAAGATGATGACTGTGATTAGTGTGTGGGAGGACATCCATTCATGGTATTTTTTTTATTTAAAGGCTAAAAAAATACTTATGAGCTGCATAAATACACTTTAAAAGTTCACCTTAAAATGCACATTAAACATTCAAAAACATTCAGAAATTGTTTGAAGTTGTGCCTTCAATATCTCACTTTTAAGAAACTCCCATCCATCATGAACTCATTTATCTTTTAGTATTCCTGACCATGAAATCACTCCCAGTAATTCCCTAAATTTTCTGAAATCAGCTTTCTAGAATGTCTAGAATGCATGTCTGACTATGCATGGCTTCCTTTCCCTCTGTATAACAAACTCCAGGGGAACATGGTCACTCCCCCCTGAGGATCCCGCCACTTCCACACCATTAACCAGGTCATCCCCATTGGTTCAGATCTAAAATAGCTGATCTCCTTGTTGCGTCTTCCACCTTCTGGTCAATGAAATTGTCTGCAAGGCAAGTGAAGAATTTGTTGGACCTTAAATTTTTGGCAGAGTTGGACTTTGAACAAATATCACGATAGTTGAAATCTCCCATTATTACTACATCTCTCCTTTCTGAATGTGCAGTCATCTGTTCCAGGAAGGCATCATCCAAGTCCTGGACTGCCACAACAACAGCCCTGCTGTTTCTCTCCCTCAGTTTTTACCCAGATGCTCTCAATCTGGCTCCCAGGATTTAAGTCATGGATCTGTTCACAGATGTACACATCTTTAACGTATAATGTTACTCCTCCTCCCTTCCTGTTTGTCTGTTTTTCTGAAATAGGTTATACTGCTCTATTAGTTCATTCCAATCATGAGACTCATCCCAACAGGTTTCAGTGATGCCTATTGTATCATAGTTGTTTTGCTGTGCTAAGAGTTCAAGTTCATCCTGTTTATTTCCCACGCTCTGTGCATATGTATAGAGACATCTAAGACCATGGGCCATTTCCCCTACTTGCCTTTTAAAAGGTTTATTCCTCCCATTGTTAGGTTGTTGTGCTATTTGCCTTGTTCTCTGTATTATATTTGGTCTATAATCTCTAGCACTCGATGAACTCCTGCGTTCAAGAGTACTGTCTCCCTTCCCCATACAACTCAGTTTAAACCCTCCTGACAAGATCGTTAAGACTCTTAGCAAAATAATAATAATAAAAAAAAATCCTACCAACTGCTGTGAGGTGCAATCTATCCCTTGCCAGAAGTCCACCTCCCTGAAACCGCACCCCATGGTCTAGGAAGCCAAATTGTTCCCAGCGGCACCATCTGCATAGCCAGTTGTTAACCTCCACTATTCTTCTTTCCCTTCCTGGGCCATGCCCTTCCACTGGAAGGACAGATGAAATGACTGTCTGTGCATCCAGGTCCTTCAGTGTCCTACCCAATGCCTCATAATCCCTTGTGATCTTCTGAAGGCTATTCCTTGCAGTATCATTGGTTCCCACGTTGACCAAAAGGAAGGGATAACAGTCAGAGGGTGTGATGAGTCTTGTCATCCTCTCTGTTACATCTTGAATTTTTGCCCCAAGTAGATAGCATACCCCCTGAGACATTTTCTCAGGCCTGCAAACTACTGCTTCTTTTCCTCACAGCAGGGAATCCGTTATGACCACCACCTTTCTCCTCCTTCAAGTCTTGGCAGAGGCCACTTCATGTGCTGGATCTACTAATGTTTCCTGTGTGCTCCCTAAGGCCTGGCCTTGCTGCTCTTCCTCTTCTTCTCTGGAAAGAGAGAGAGCTTCAAATCGATTCTGTAGCTTTAAGGTGGCCGAATGATCCCTGGCCCTTCTACTTCTTCGTGTCGCATTCCTGTGTATGGAAGATGGCCCCCTCTGTAGACAGCTCCCCAGTGTGTTCCGCATCCGATAGTCTTCTCCACTCTGTCCAAGAAAACCTCTTACTCCCTAATATTCAGAAGAGTAGATATCCTGTCCTCAAGATGCTTGACCTTCTCTTCCAGCAGGGCCACCAACTTGCACTTGCTGCAGATATAGCTCCCCACATCCTCTGGCAAGAAGACAAACATCCCACAGGTGTTGCAGGTGACTGCAGCAGCTCCCTCACTGCACATGTTCAATCTTCTTAAGTAGTCACTGAAAGAGAACTTTTGGCTTCCCTGCCCAGGTTCCTCTGGTATCCCCCCTCCACTCAAAGACTGTTGGCCATTTTCCTCAGAACAGCTCCTATGCTCCTGTTAGAACTGCACTGTTGATTTTCCAAGATTAACCTGGAAAGACTGCAGCAGCAGTTATTTAGAGCTAGTGACTGCTAACTCCTCCCCCAGGCAGGTCAGTGGCTCAGCAGAATCCCTGCCCCCTCAGACCATTTGCTCAGGGAGAACAAAGGCCAAAAACAAACTCAAGCCTCCCAGCAAGCCTTTAAATAGACATTGTTTGGTTTGCCCCTTCCCCATGTCATTCACACTTCATATATCCTGAAAATTATAACATTGCATAAAGATTCCCAGTGAGATCAGCGAAGGACATTATTTTAAGACGATTTTAGATGGATTCAAAGCATCCTTCAGCCCTGTATTAATTACTGGTTCATTGAAAGCAGACACTACAAAACTTCTCCTACATATTTAGTTCAGTTTTGATTGCCAGTCCAGCTGTTGAGGATTTATAACTATAAGATTCAAATTAGTTTAAGTAGTTTTTTAAAAAAAGAATAAGTCCAACAGAAATCGGAATAAAGATCATAGATTCAACACTCATGATAGGAGGGAAGAGAAAACAAGCTGAATAGCACACAGCTAGCCCGGGTGATACTCAGACCTGACTTACAAAGGGTACCCTAATATCAGAAGATGGCACCTTACGATGCCACTTTTGTCCCCCCCCCCTTCTTATGGCCTCACTTATGCTAAAATCGTGGTCATAATTGAAGATTGCGGCTGCTTAGGCCTATCTGTTCACATAATGGGCAGGCCAGTGTTGTCCCATAACAGGATTCTCCTTATTGTCTTACTGTTGTTCCCTCTCTTTTTTCTTTTTTCTTTTTTCACCCAATGTGCCCCAAAGCCTTTAGACAGCGCAACATTTCGACTCCATTAATTACAGTGGTTAACAGTCTTATGTATAGACCAGTTGGTTTTTGCCTGGACAGTTTAAATAAAATTTGAACCTTAGGCTTAGCACCTATCTTAACTTAAAGTAAGCAGTTTATTGAACTGCAGGCTGTCCTCCAACTACCTGTGTTTAGCTAACAATTTTGGGCTTGTGCCTATGTAAAGCCTTAACTTTCCATGCTGAAAACAAATCAAAGGGCTTGCAAAATCCTACATGTGGAAAAATATACCCACATAAACAAAGACAATGATGTGGGGACATATTCATAATCATACTGAATGATACTTTCAGCACATTTTCTGCTGATGGAGAGTTACTGATTGCCCAAGATGGGAGCTGAATTCATCTTGCTTCAAAGCTCTTAAGAATTAGGGGGCAGGAGGGAGAGTGGGTCCACCCTCATAGCATTTCCTCCTATTATATGTTTCCATTGAATCCTCAAACTATTTTCAAAACTAACAAAGGTTTATAGGTAATTTAGGCTGGGAGAGCAGTTTAACCCTTGAAGTGACATTCTGGAAAAAGGTTTATAAGAATGATGCCATGGCTCGACAAGATGGAAGCATAGGCCCAGGTCCATTTGCAGTTCCTAACTAAAATTGACTTACTGAATTAGAAGAATTTACCGGTACCTGTGTTGATTAGCCCACTAGGTGTACTCAAGTTGGGATTAGCAATCGGCTTTAGGCTGTTATATGTTGTCGAAGAATTGTATGGATTGGAATATGCATACATGACTCCATAGATCAGGTGATGGAGGTGCTGATAATAGTTCACACTTGATCAATTTTTCACCGTTGTGGCTCCCCCGCCCCCTTTTAAAGTTCACTAAGTGCTGAGATTTGTTTAGTTTTGCTTTGCTTTGTTTTTGGTTAAAGAAAAAATGAATCTCTCTTTGACATACAAAACCTTTTTCTTTAAAATTAAAATGTTTAGAGGAACGAACACATTTGTTAAAATGTTAATTAAAATCTCATTCCTGTTTGTTCCTCTGTGTTGCTTTATCAATTTATTTTTTAATGATAAAATGGGATCTCTGCAGACTAATTGAAAGTGGCAACAAATTCTGTATCAAATAGATTAGTTCATTCAGCTCCATTAGTTCCATTAGTGGATTTCCATTTCCCAGTAGGCCTTCCAGAACCTCTGGAGAGGCCACTAAATTATAGTTTGCCTGTGCTATTTAATAATGCTCTCTTAAAAACCATACAGAGTTTAGTTATTGCATTATAATAAGACCAACATCAATGTGTTTCTGAACTCTTTGAGTTAAATTATTTCCAAGCTTAATAGTGCTCCATTAAAGAGACGGAAAACACTGTAAAAGACGGAAAGATTCTGAATGACTGCTTGCACAGTATACCTTGAATATCATAAACAATAAATAAATCCTAACATCCCAATCCTAAACTCATTGGCTCAAGCTCTGAGTCTCACATGCGTGCAAGTTAAAATTCTCAATTCTTTTCTTCTTTTAGTTGCTGAATCAAGTGAGAAATGAGAAATTGGAAAGTTAGTGTTAGTACGTTATGTTGACATGATCTTTTTTAAAAGAACGCTTACATTTAAACTGAAACTAGCAGAAGTTAATTGTAATATAATGTTGAGATTTGTATTATATTATTATACTGAAAACATTGCCTAAATGAAGGTGAAGAACTGCATCCATTATTTTTCTCCTCCCCTTCCCAGGTCCTGTTTTGACCGTGGGAGGAAAAATATTTTTTCATCCTTCCTCTAGAATTATGGAGGTCACCTCCCCTCTGCCCCCCACCCCATATCCATGGGGAATACTTTCCTGGACTTAACATTTATAAGTGAAACTGTGGATAATTGCAAGCCCTATTAAAATCAAGGACTTCCAGTACAAACATACCATAGCATTCATAGAACCATCAGTGGCCAACAGTCTATGAAAGCTTATGCCAAGCAAAGTGTGTTTGGTTTCAAGGTGCCCCAAAACTTTTATTTATTTTAACAGACTAATAGGGATGTATCCCATTTCCAAAATGTGAAATTATTATATCACTATAATGCTGTTTATGGTAGAACCATAGAGTTGAAAGAGACCACAACGGCCATCTAGTCTAATCTCCTGCCATGCAGGAATACACAATCATACCACCGCCGACAGATGGCCATCCAATCTCTGTTTAAAACCTCCAAAGGAGGAGACTCCACCACATTCTGAGGCATCATGCTCCACTGTTGAACAGCTCTTACCATCAGGAAGTTCTTCCTAATATTTAGGTGGAATCCCTTGTTATGTTGTTTGAACCCATTGCTCTCTGTCTTAGTTTCTGGAGGAGCAGAAAACAAGCTTGCTCACTTCAATATGACATCATTTTTAGTGTTTAAACATGGCTATCTTGTCACTTCTTAACCTTTGCTTCTCCAAGCTAATCATATCCGGCTTCCTAAGCTACTCCTCATAGGGCATGGCTTCCAGAGTTCAATAGGAAGACCTTGCAATTCCAAGAAGGGACATCTCTCTCTAGGCATTTTCCAGTGTGACTCTATGGTATGTGTCCCTATTTTTTCAGCCATGGAGAACTGAAACTGCAGATATTGGTTCTACAATACCGGACGGGGGTGACCTATACTGCTGTTAATTACCAATGCTATATAACTAGCTGTGCCCAGTGTAACATATGCAGTTATAGTAGATATGAAAGGTTCACATGGTTCAGCTTGCATTGCTTTACATGTGGGTGGTAAGTGGCTGAGGGAGTGAGAGAAGGGAAGGGCCCTTGTGAGGCTGGGGATGTAGATGCAGATTGAGTGGTAGGAGTGGATTGTGAGGTATAGAGGGAATTTGCATGTGGGTGGTGATTGGCTGAGGGAGTGAGAGGAGGGAGGGGATTGGTTGGGTATGTTTCCTAAATGACCAGTGAGCACACTGGGAAAGGAAACATACCCAAGCCATATATATATGTGTGTGTGTGTGTGTGAAAATTAACACACACACCCCAAAAACCCAAGAATAACAGCTCTTTATGCTTTATTGTTAAAACTATCTTTACACAGGCACATGATGTTACAATATAAAAGTAGAAAATGGCCCCCCACCCACCAAAAATCTCATTTCACATTTACCCGCCCACAGAAAGGGAATGTGTGAGATTAAAAATAAATGCATACACACAGGAGAGATGTAGAAAAGGAAAGTTTTCTTGGGTGATATGATACCAGTAAAAGAGATAGAGAGTACAGCTGTTTAAGAAACTAGGCTAAATTCCAATCTGTCACTGTCAGCACTGAACAATGGACATAAATCCAATAACAAAGAAATGCCTATTCAAGCTTCCAATCACCCCAAAAAGATACTGCCACAACACTCAAAGAACAACGATCTATTTCTTCTTCCCAATACCAATGACATACTTGCAAGGCCAGAAATGTGGGTGGGGTAGTATTTTGGTAACTGCAATGTGATCAAGAAAAAAAAAAAAGGCTACACTGGAGTACCATCAACCAACTGAAGTGCAGTGAGCAGAAAGAAGACAAGTTGAGTTGAGCTGTCGCTGCCTGCACTCTCTAAAATAGGGGGCCAGAAGAACCCCCAAAACACTAGGGAAGTAGAGAACAGGGAGGCTTTCCCAGCTGTTGTTGTTGTTGTTTCCCTTCTTTTTTTCATTCCACAAGTTGTACTTTTTTCTGTACCATCTTGTTGTGTGCCTTCAAGTAATTTCTGACTTACGGCAACCCCAAGGTGACCCAATCACAGGGTTTTCTTGGCAGAATTTGTTCAGAGGGGGTTTGTCTTTGCCTCCTCTGAGGCTGAGAAAGTGGGACTAGCCCAAGGCCACCCAGTGGATTTCCATGGCTGAGCAGGGATTTGAACCCTGGTCTCCAGAGTTGTACTCCAATGCTCAAATCAATACACCAAGCTGGCTCTCTCCTTCTACATTAGTGTGATTTTTTTTAAAAAAGATGATGATGATGATGATGATGATTTTTACCCTGTCCCTCTGTTAAAAACAATAGGGGCGGCTTACAACAGTTAAAATACAGCAATACAGACTAAAACCCCTAAGCCCCACCAACCCCCACCCTCCCCCATAAAAAGATATTAAACTAGCATCAAATTAAAGTCCACCTAAACTTAAAAGTCACATAAAATAAACAAATAAAAATCATTTGTTTGTGAAAGAAATTGTCTCCCTTTAAGGCTTTAAACCTGGTCACCTGATTTTGGAAGAAGCTGCTTTCCTTTGGTCTCAAACGGACTATGGGGTATTTTGTAGAATTGCCCCACACACAACTTAGAGAGCAGGGAGGCTTTCCCAGCTGTTGTTGTTACAAAACTTGGGTGACTGTGGGTGCAGGTTGTTTGCTGCATTGGAATGACCAGATCTCATGTGGGCCATGGTCTATACTTTACTCATCTCTCTCTTATTTGGTTAAATGTACACGTCTGCTAAGATTTTGTTACAAAAAGGAATAATTAGGCAAGATTAAAAACCCACCATGAAAATGGACATTCTTTTTATCTTTCTGGAAGAAATATTTAATTAAATGTACCCATAAAATTACAGATTATCCTTTATCTGAAATTCCAAAATCCAAAATACTCCAAAATCCAAAATAGTCTACATGGGCAGCTGAGACAGTGGCACCTTTGATTTCTGCTGGGTCAATATACACAAACTTTGTTTCATACACAAAATTATTAAAAAATATTGTGTATAAAATTATCTTCAGGCTATGTGTATATCTTGTATATGAAACATAAATGCATTTTGTGTTTAGGCTTGGGTTCCATCTCCAAGATATCTCATGCATGTATTCCAAAATCCAAAAAAATCCAAAATTCAGAAAACTTCGGGTCCCAAGCACTTTGAATAAGGGATACCGAACTTGTATTAATCTTTTGAATGGTTTAAGAAAGCCAGTGAAGTCATGGTGGTAGTGGTAGTTATTATTATTTATAATGAAATCACTGTACAGAGTGAGTGGATATAAATTAGCTTGATGGATAAATGGGATAAATTATTTCCTTAAAGTCAATATAAATGTGAATGCTATTAAATGCAAATCATAATGCTTTCATTTTGTAATCACTTTAATTTGTAAGCTGCCTTGAGTCTCAATCTTAAGAGAAAGGCAGGGTTTCAATGAAGTTTATTATTCTTATTCTTCAGATATTATAGTTACATTATGTCATGTATAAATAAATTATGGCAATTATAAATAAATTATTTGGAAAGTTTTAAAAAGTTCTCTTGACTACAGTGTGGTCTCTGCTGAAAGTAGATCGTAGATGCTGTAATTTATTTGAGTTCAATATTAAATTATGAATTTAGATTACAATCCATGAGTGACCATTAAAAAAATAGGAAATGCCCTCCGTTAGGAGTTAAAGTTGCTAATCCCAACTAGATTACAGCCATTGAAAAAAAATTGCTGAATGGTAAATCAAAATTTATGGAAACTTGAGTATTCCATTAAAGTTGCCTTCTTGGGTTGCATTAAAAAAGACCTTATTTTATAAGAAAAAAAATAGATCTGTTTATTTTACAAATGGAAATATGAAATAATCATTTTATATATATGTTTTGCATGCTTTGACATATATAACAACTTTCTTGCACATAGAATTATTATTTGATAATTAGATTAAAATTTAACCAACTCTTTGATGTTAATGTTCAATCAAATACAGGCTGTAAAATATTCCACAGAGATTATATAAAGTAATACTGGTAGTGGACACTTTATATTTCATATAATATCATTTAAAAATACAAATATTAACAAGCACTGCAGAACTAGGGCTTGTGTGTATTGTCACAATTCATTTTAATAACCTTTCTTTAAAATTACCCTTAATTTTTCAATAATTTCCATACAACCCTATCAAATGCTTTTTTAAAAAAAGAACTCAGAATGAATGCTGTAGAAAGAACCTGTTTTCTCTCATATTGCATTATATTAATCATCTCACAAATATTAAACATCTTATTTTATGTATCCCAACCGATCAATGACACTTTCCACCCAATATGATTAAAGTAAGTGGCTAAGAAAAACTATTAAAATTTTATCATCATAGCTGAATGAACGAAATTAGTTTCTAAAATGGAACTCTTGATTTATCATTTCATGTTTTGGGATTTAGAACATTCCCTGTTTTAATGGATTTCATTACTTCCTTTAGGTAGCAGCTCTATTAAGAAGGCCAAAAATTGCTTATAAATGTCAGGAGTGGGTTATCAGGTTCTAGGATTTTATAGCATCTTAAAATTTTAATTGCTTGATTGAATTCTTCTGATGAAATAATTAAATTTGCATGTTGCTTATCTGTATTGCTCGGTTTTGGCAATCTTAAAGTGCTACTTAAGTTGTTAACAGGGTCTCTGTTTTTATATGTTATTTTACAAACAGTTCCACTCTTTCTTTATTGGTAAAGTAAAAAAGAATTATCTCTTCACTTTGGGACTTAAGCCACCTTGAGTCCAGCCCCCCCCCCCAAATGATGAATGTAAGTAAGTAAGTAAACGTCTTATGGCATTTGTTATGTACAGTAAATCTAATTGTTTCTTCTTAATTGCCAATCATTTGTCTAATGATAATGGTTATTTATATGTTTTTGTATGTGCATTGCTTCAGAAGATGCTGGGTTGGATCCAGATTTAAGCACACATAGGTTGAGGAAGCTGACTTTTCAACTTCCAGAAAAGGCTCCACCAAGGGAGGGGATGATGCTGAATGTGGTGGATTATAATCTGGGAGGTGGAAGGATGAATCCTCCAAAATCAGGCAGAAGTACCCTCTATCTGTGGTAAGCTACAACTCCCAAGTATACAAGCTTGTGGCCTACATATAGCAAGCTACTGACTCCTGAACTTGCATGGGATGACAAAGACAAATAAATGAGCAGCTGCCACTTATACTTAAGAACACATTTTAGAAAAGTCTTTAATTTTTACATCAAAATTATCATATATTCATTTTACATTGTTAAAAAGAAATTTTTAACAAATAATTTTTTTCCATTGTGTATATAGCATAATGTATAATCCATATCTTTGTTATCTTCTTCACTTTCTACTCCTTTCTTTTCATTTTATCTTCCCAAATCTTCCCATGTCTTCCCTAATTCAACCAGAGTATTTCAATAAAAGAAATATTGTTTTAACCCGTTTCCCATTCCTTGTATATTTCCCGTTCTCCTAATTGTTTTTTCTATGAATACTATTAAATTTGATGATCTATAGAGTCTTATATTTAAATTAGATATAATGTAATGTCATATGTATGAATTATTATATTATACTATGTATTTATCCTTTATAAGTCAAATTTGTCTAGATCTCTCAATTTCTTTTTCCAGAAAGTTTTTATCGCTTTCCATCCTTCTTCAACCTCATCAATCATCTTCCCCTTTAATGTTAATGTTTAATGTTCCACATTAAAGGGGAAGATAATTATGTCTAGTTTTTTTAATCCACACAAGTTACTAGCCTATCAAACTTTCCTAAACTTTACTCATATCAATTCATCTTCGCAGAGCATCTCATTAGTATAGGGAATGGGGCGATAGGGTTTAGCCTTAGAGCAGAGGGGAGCACAGTGCTGCCTCTGGGCTGCATGCAGTCATCATCCTCTCCATTGTAGCCCCCCAGCCCCTTCCATTTCACCAATCCCTGTATCATCTTAGAATCATAGAATCCATAGAGTTGGAAGAGACCACACGGACCATCCAGTCCAACCCCCTACCATTCAGGAATACACAATCAAATCATTCCTGTCAGATGGCCATCCAGCCTCTGTTTAAAAACCTCCAAAGAAGGAGACTCCACCACACTATGAGGCAGTGTACAGTTGTCCCTCCACATTCGCGAACTTGACATTCGCGGTTTCGGTTATTCGCGGTTTTGGGAGGGCCCCCCGTGCCCCCCCCAAAACCGCGAAACGGGGCCTCCAGAGGCCCCATGAAAGACCTGGGGAGGGGTGGGGAGGCCTTCGCGGGACGCCCGGAGGCCCTCCGGAGGCCCCGCGAAGGCCTGGGGAGGGGTGGGGAGGCCTTCGCGGGACCCCCGGAGGCCCTCCGGAGGCCCCGCGAAGGCCTGGGGAGCGGTGCGAAGGCCTTCGCGGGACCCCCGGAGGCCCTCCGGAGGCCCCGCGAAGGCCTGGGGAGGGGTGGGGAGGCCTTCGCGGGACTCCCGGAGGCCCCGCGAAGGCCTGGGGAAGGAGGGAGGGAGGGCCGGGGAGACCTCCGCAGGGCCTAGCAAGGCCCCGCGAAGGCCTGGGCAGGGAGGGAGGGAGGGCCGGGGAGACATCCGCGGGGCCTAGCAAGGCCCCGCGAAGGCCTGGGCAGGGAGGGAGGGAGGGCCGGGGAGGCCTCCGCGGGGCCTAGCAAGGCCTGGGCAGGGAGGGAGGGAGGGCCGGGGAGGCCTCCGCGGGGCCTAGCAAGGCCCCACGAAGGCCTGGGCAGGGAGGGAGGGAGGGCCGGGGAGGCCTCCGCGGGGCCTAGCAAGGCCCCGCGAAGGCCTGGGGAGGGAGGGAGGGAGGGCCGGTGAGACCTCCATGGGGCCTAGCAAGGCCCCGCGAAGGCCTGGGGAGGGAGGGGGAGGGGTGTTTGTTATTCGCGGATTTTTCACATTCGCGGGGGTCCGCGGACGGAACCCCCGCGAATGTGAAGGGACGACTGTATTCCACTTCCGAACAGCTCTTACTGTCAGGAAGTTCTTCCTAATGTTTAGGTGGAATCTCTTTTCCTGTAGTTTGAATCCATTGCTCTGTGTCCTAGTTTCCGTAGCAGCAGAAAACAAGTTTGCGCCATCCTCAGTATGACCTCCCTTCAAATATTTAAAAATGGCTATCATGTCACCTCTCAACCTTCTCTTCTCCAGACTAAACATGCCCAACTCCCTAAGCCGCTCCTCGTTGGGCATGGCTTCCAGACCTCTTGCCATTCTGGTTGCCCTCCTCTGGACACATTCCAGCTTCTCAATAACTTTCCTGAATTGTCATGCCCAGAACTGGACACAGTATTCCAGGTGAGGTCTGACCAAAGCAGAATAGAGTGGCGCCATTAATTCCAATGACCTACACACTATACTCCTATTAATGCAGCCTAGAATCACATCGGCATTTTTAGCTGCTGCATCACACTACTGACTCATGTTCAGCTTGTCGTCCACTAAGACTCCTAGATCCCTTTTGCATGTACTGCCATCAAGCCAGGTGTCACCCATCCTATATCTGTGCATTTCATTTTTACTTCCCAAATGTAGTAGCCTACATTTCTTTTTCTAGATTTGGCCCAGCTTTCTAATCTGTTGAGGTCATTTTGGATTCTGATCCTGTCCTCTGGGGTATTAGCTACACCTCCTAATTTGGTGTCATCTACAAACTTGATAAGCATACCCTCTATTCCCTCATCCAAGTCATTGATACAGATGTTGAATAGCACTGGGCCCAGGACAGAATTCTGTGGCACCCCACTAGTAACTTATCTTCAGGATGAAGAGGAGCCATTGATGACTAACCTTTGGGTTTTTTCAGTCAACCAATTACAAATCCACCTAACAGTTGCATTGTCTAGCCCACAGGTTACTAACGTTTTTGCAAGGATATCCTGGGGGACCTTGTCAAAAGCCTTACTAAAATCAAGATGCACTACATCCACAGCATTGCCTTCATCTATCAAGTTTGCAACTTTTATTAAAAAAAGAGATGAGATTAGTCTGGCATGACTTGTTTTTGAGGAATCCATGTGGACTTTTAGTGATCATGGCATTCCTTTCTAAGTGCTTATAGACTGTCTGTTTAATGATCTGCTCTAGAATCTTTCCTAGTATCGATGTCAGGCTGGCTTGACAGTTATTATTTGGTTCTTCTCTCCCCCACTTTTAAAGATGGGGACAACATTTGCCCTCTTCCAGTCTGCTGGGACCTCTCCTGTTCTTCAGAAATTCTCAAAGATTATTGCCAGTGGTTCTCAGATTACTTCTGCCAGTTCTTTTAATACCCTTTGATGAAGTTCATCTGGCCCTGGAGACAACTCATTTATACTGGCCAGGTATTTCTGAACTACCTCTTTACCAATTCTGTGCTGTATTTCCCCTACCACATCATCTGCTCCACTTCCCCTGTGTTGAGCACTGTTCCCCCTTTGAGAGAAGACTGAATCAAAGAAGGTGTTACGTCATTCTGCTTTTTCTCTGTCCCCTGTTAGCCTTTCGCCATCTTCTCCACACAGCAGCCCTACCATTTTCTTATTCTTCCTTTTGCTATGGACATAACCAAAAAGTGCTTTTTATTTTTTTTTAACCTCTCTAGCAAGCCTGAGCTCCATCTGTGCTTTCGCTTTTCTGACTTTCCCCCTACATGAACTGGTTAATTGTTTGCATTCTTCTTTGGTGATTTCCCTCTTTTTCCATTTCTTGTACAATATCCTTTTTTAAGTTTTAGCTCAGTTGAGAGTTTTTTCAACATCCATCCAAGGCTTCAGTTACACGACAGTTTTTATTGCGGTAATTTGCACTTTATCGCTGTTTCGCAGCTGTAGTGCATCGTTCAGATGATATATGGCTTAATTGATCTATCGGTTTTGTTTTCAGCTGTGTTTCGCTTTGATATTCACACACAGACTGAGACAGGGCGTGGCCTCCCAAGCACATCCTCTGATTACCACAGGAATGCCTGAGATGAACATTCACACACACACAAGAGAGACTGGAAAAGGCTTGCTTAATTCTTCAGATCGTAGCAGCTGGGCACAAGATAGCATGGAGGGAAGGAGAGAAGGAAAGACACACACAAGGCTAAAAATCCCGTCTTTTTCATGGCTAAGCACAAGACAGGGAGAAGTGAAGAGACGCGATCGCAGGAGAGGAGATGAATCGTTCACACACACACAGAGACGGAAAGTAGCAAGGCGGGAGGGAGAGAAGGAAAGACACACACACACAAGGCTAAAAATCCAGTATTTTTCATGGCTAAGCACAAGGAGAAGAGAAGGGATGCGATCTTAGAAGAGAAGACTAGATCATTCATACACACAGAGACTGAAAGTAGGAAGGCGGGAGGGAGAGAAGGAAAGACACACACACACACAAGGCTGGAAACAACATGGATCTTTCCTCCATCCCCTCCTTGTCCAACCCCCTCCCTGGTGAGTTCAACCAATCATGGCAAAGCTCTGCTGTGAATGTATCCGAAAGATTGCTGGTAATTCACACAGCATGTAGTGTAATGCTTGTTCAGACTATCGAAAATGCGCTACTTTTCAAAAAAGTCAGGAAAAGTCCTGAAATCCTTTATTGCATTGCTAATGGTTTTTTGTGCCCCCCTCCTTCTGAAAGAGGCGACTTTGTGCCGCAATGCATGTAAACAATTAGGAATCTTGGCGAATTCTTCACGGGTTTTTTTCACCGTGTAACCAAGCCCCTAGTTTCTTTATACACCGCCCCTTTTTCCTCCTCATTGGAACTGTTTGAAGTTGTGCCTTCAATATCTCAATTTTAAGAAACTCCCGTTCCTAATGAACTCCCTTCTCTTTTAGTATTCCTCACCATGGGATCACCCCCAGTAATTCCCTAAGTTTTCTGAAACCAGCTTTCTTAAATTCTAGAATGCATGTCTGACTATGCTTGGCTTCCCCTTTCCTCTGTATAAAAATCTCCAGGAGAATATGGTCACTCCACCCTAGGGATCCTGCCACTTCCACACCATTAACCAGGTCATCCCCATTGGTTAGGATCAGATCTAAAATAGCTGATCTCCTTGTTGCCTCTTCCACCTTCTGGACAATGAAATTGTCTGCAAGGCATGTGCAGAATTTGTTGGACCTTAAATTCTTGGCAGTTCCAGAACAGATTTTTAATGTCACAGGGCTACAGTAGGGAGGAGATAAGGGAAAATTCGCATTTTGCAAGCCAACCTCCAGCAGATTATCTTGGATTTTGCCCCTTGTTTTGAATTTCCTGAGTCAAACCAAGAATTTTTGAATTAAGAACGCAATCACTGAACATTAGTATAGTGCCCTTTAAAACATATATAATTTAGAATGTTTACAAAATCCTACTCTGCCAAATTTCATTCTAGAGTTTATGGGTTCACATTACCATCTGGAATATGCACTAAGAAGTACTGTAGTAGTAAAAAGTAAAGGGAGGGGGGAGGAAAAAATAATGCTGCTTGGCAGAAGTAGGGATTTGGAGGCACCTTGTCTTTCTTGCTGTTTCTGTTTTTGTTGATTGTTGTTTTGGAACATTGGTGCACAGATTTGTGTTGCAATTCTTTTTCTTTCTTTCTTTTTTTTCTTTCTTTCTTTTTTTTTTGCTAAAATTGAAGTTTTGGGGTAGTTTACTTTTATGTTATAACATCACACGTCTGTGTAAGGATAGATTTTAAAAATAAACCTTACATTTTCCCCATGAAGAGGTTTCCTTCTTGCAGGTCTGGGGGGATTTTTCATATTAGTCAGCACTGGTACTATATTCCCACAGGGAGGATGAAGAAAGACTTCTGCATAAAAGCTATTTCCTATTTTTAAAAAACTTAATGCCTTTTCTAAAAAAATTGTTCATTGGAGCAGCTGATGCTCTGCTGAGGAAAATAAAAAAAAGGATATATTTTTATTTTGGGGGTGTTAATCTTTATTTTCTAAAAACATATATAAATATTTTTGAGAACTTAATGTAAGATTTGTGTTTTGACTTCGAAGTACATTTTCTTCTCAGAAGACAAAAAGTATACAGCCCAAGATAGAATGTAACTGTAATATAATAATGGACCAGCACTGAGGAAGGCTACTCAACTGGCCTATATTTTACTTATTAGGAGAAAGAAGACTTCAAACATTAATTACATGTATAACTAATTCAGTAAAAAGGGGTGTCCCAAGTCTTCAGACACTATACACATTTATGCATGACAAAACAAAGATTGCTTACTCTCCCTGCCCCCAGGAGATAAATTGTGCAAACATGATTTGCCTGGAATCACATGTGATATTAGCTGCATGGTGAAGGTGAGGCACATAGCTTCACCACACAAAGGGCTTGTCTACATGAAGGAAAAAAATTGAATGCTTCACAGTAATAGCAAGTTGCAGAAGCTGCAACCTGTCTTAATGGTTTTACAGCCCCCTTAAACTTTGCATGCCTTAGCTGAGATGGTGACTGCAAGTGGAGATTTGTTTTTAAATCTGCTCCCACCTAACCTTTTTTAAACGAACTTTACTCGTGTTTTTAATCTGCTGCCACCTAACCTTTTTTTAAAAAAAACCAAACCTATTTCTATTATTCCAAAAAAAGAGAGAGAAAAGATAGCATAAACCTCTGTTTTATCACTTTAGCAATCACTTGCTAAGGCCAAAATCCAACATGGTGGCAGCGGGTGCTTACCTTGTAAGCCAGCCCTGCCCCCTGTGCTTATCCAGCCAATCAGGTTTGCATTTTGTCCTGCATGGGGAAGCAATTCATGCTGAATTGCTTGTCTTAATGAGCATAAATGTTATATCCCTGGAACTTTTTTTAAAAGTTGGGAAAAGCTGTGAAGACTTTTCTCATGTAGTTTTTCCTCTTTTGGCCCCTCCTTCTTCACAATGCAGTGAGACAATGCGGGATCCCATTACATCAGCTTGTTTTTTGAGCGAATTCTGTGAGGGGTATTTTCACGGTTTGGACAACCCCAAAGACTTAGTGCATGCCAGAAACAGGATATAATCTTTAGTCTTCTTTGTAACTGTTAATATATGTTAATTGGCAAGTTTTGTCTTTGTAACTGAATACTAATAGATACATTTGTGCTGTTGGTTATTAATAATAATTTAATTTTGAAATTCTTCCAAACCCCTTAATTTTAAATATATGAAGAAAATACTAAAATAGGGATGACCAGTTTTTCAACCTTTCTGAAATGTTTTAGGTGTAGTTGAATGCAGATAAGTTAGATATTAAAAGATAAAGCTAGCTGAAAACTACATTGCACAGATAAATCCTTCTAAATTAAGAACACTGACAATATCCTGTGTCCAAAGTTCTCTGAGATTGATGATAAATTCTGTGCTTGCTGTTGATTAAAGTTTGCTCAATTTTTTTATTGTTTTTCTACTGAAGAAAATAATAAATCAATAAATGATAAACCTTCTGTAGAAAGCTTTGGCAATCCACAACTGAAAGTTTGTCATCGGTATTGCTACATTAGGTATTACAGATAAGTAAGAATTCTCATTTCTTCCTTAAGAATACAATGTTTCTTTTGTCCTAGCTTAAAAATCTTATTTTACAGGATGTCTTAACTCATATGTGATGCTTTACCTTGAATAACTTTTCAAAATAGAAACTGTGGCAAAAAGTGTGCATCAAATCATGAGGGGGTGGGGAAGGCTCGAATAAGGATACTGGATTGTCTTGCTCGAGGTACAGTTGTTCAAATTCTTCAGTGGCTTTTGAAGTGAGTCAAGTAGAAGCATATGTGGCAATGACTTAATTCCAGTGTCTCTGGCTAAATGGCATGTAGTGGAAACCTATCCATGTGACATTCCAGACACCTGAACTCATTTTTAAATTGTGCTGGATTGCATGGCTTGTGCAACATTAGCATGGTAGGAATTCATGGCCTTGCTGTTAGATGTGTAACAGCTGAGAACCAGTTAAAATTGAAGCCATTAATGTGGATGCTGAATATGCAAGCACACTATGCAAGCACACTAGGCCTGAGAAAATAGCAGTTTACTGCCCCTGCTGTTTTGGCATGCCACGCTTAGTACCTTAATGTTTTCCTGGCTGATTACCTCTCCTTAGGCCCCAAATAATTCCACATTGTTCACATTTTCTTCTGAAAATGCAGTGCTGCAGCCTGCTCTGGGACTAAAATTGGCACAAATTTGAACAATGTGGAATTGGTCATGAGGGGAGCTATAGGGAAGAGGGGATGGGAAACATTCCTTCTCTAATCTTGTATAAGTTTACTTATTTGGGGTGCAAGCCTGTGTTTGGGTGATTAAACTTCTCTCAGAGCAACCCCCATCCCACATTGTTCAGGAGCTTTTCTGTTCTATAGTGGGGAAAAAATTGATCACCAGGAAAGGCACTTCTCCTCTGAAGTAAGATATGGGTTTATGCATTAGAAAAATATGCACTTTCATGTGTTTTGAAAATCCAGCACTAAACTACCATGCACTTCCAGTTTAAAACAAAGAAATAGTCCCCCACAAGCATTGTGTGTGTGTGTGTGTGTGTGTGTGTGGTAGTGCACTCTCCAAGAGCCAGTGTGGTTTATTGGTTTGACTACAACTCTGGAGACCAGGGTTCGAATATGTCATGGTATAACATGCACTGGACACCCTGTACATGCTCAGAGAGATCCAGGTAGCAAAAAGTAGCAGAGTAGTGGAAAATACTTTTTAGCACCAGCATTCTCCTCCAGACAACCAATAAAGCACACAGACACTCAGGTGGTGTCTCTAACTACTAAACTTTACTGATACATGGTAAAATATTAACAGAAACGACAGAGAATCCTCTCTGTGGAACTAAGCAGGACTTAGCAGCTTCAGCCACTGCGCAGCCCAACAGCAACTTACAACTGGTTACAGAGCTTCAGAACACATACGGTAAATATCCTGTTTCAGTGAAACATACATACAGTTCCCATGCAGATTACGAACCTTCAAGGCTATGTCCCCATAACATAGGCCAGCTGCAGCCCTGTGTACACCAGTATGCTCCGCAGTTGGCAAATCAGTGGATATGGGGGTGCTACTGTACTCTGAATGTGAAGTCTGCCTGGACACAACTGCAGCCATCTATAATTCTGACTGACCAACCTTGATTAATGGAGAGGATTCTTCTGAAATTTTTGTTTTATTTCAGGGCACAGGACACTGAGTTGAAGGAAGTAATAAATTCAGAAAACTAATGAGTTTTTTTAAAAAAATGCAATTAGTGAAATGTGTAGCAGCTACCTAACTCTGGGTAGAAGAGAACATCTGTCTTTAATTAAAGAAAGCTTGCCGTATTAAATGGATCCTCTGGAATGTAAAATTGCTGGGGGTGTGTATGATCCCTTAGAGCTATATGTGTTCCTATAAGCAAATATGCTGAGCAAACATTGCAATCAAGGCTTTGGATGTATATATGTGGATGCTTCATTAAATGTGCCATTTTTATCCAGTGAATGTGGGTTTTTTTATATAGGAAGAAGGTTTAATTTCCACTGTGATAAGCAGGAAATGATTAAGAAATTGCAAGCATTAAGCACATATAGATGTCAAGTATGACCAATCTGATATGCCTTGAAAATAATCTGTTGAAAGGCCCATTAGGCTTAAATTCCACTGAGGTAGTAAACAAGTCACTGGCCTATACCACTTCAGATATGCTGATGGTGGGAGGGGAAGGGGAGAAACTCATGTAGAATGCTTGTTCACACAATAAAAAATCCCTTTACACTGATCACAAGTCTTGTTTTGAAGAAGTTTTGCATGAAAGAGCATTCAATCGAAAGAGTCCACACTTGCAGTCTGAAGTAGTGTAACCCACACTAGAGCTTTGCTGGCTGTGGGATTTTGGGAGTGATAGTTCACCCCCCAACATTTCCAGGATCTGGCCTAGACATAGGTTTTCCATTCTTATGGGATGCCAAAGTGTGCAAATGTTGCTACAATATATTTAAAATGGGAATTAAAATCTAGAAGCTTTCACAGCAGAATTGGGAATGGTTGTGCTTCCTCCAACCCATCCTCCAGCCTCCAACTGCATGGTGTCTTATAATCCACCCAGGAAAATCTTGTTCTGTTTACAGTTATCAGAGGAATTTCTGCTAAAGGGAAGACATGTTTATGTTTAGAATCTGTTGTTATTTGGTTCACTCCTGGATATTTGATAACTAAGCTCAAGGGTGGTTAAGTGATCAGCCAAGGGTAAATTATATAACATTTTACAGGAGCTATGCAGTTTTAATATATTTCAGAGTGCAATCTCTACATCCTTTAACCACATTTCAAGTTTCCAGAGAATGGACTGCCTGTTTGTAAAACTGTAGCCGAGGCTTGTTCGGATTCAACAGAGAGTAAGCTTACAGATATATTGTATTGATAATGTATAGGTAAGAATGCTTTGTATCCATAATCCTGCTTTGCTTAGTATGTAGCTAAGAGCAACCACTTTTCCACAATAAGAGGTGACAGTAGAAGGGTTGGTCTTCTCTTTTTTCCTTCCCCCTTTTCTGTGAAATAATGAGCACATTCATCAAGGCATATTAAGCAATTTCAAATTATTTCTGTTGGAGAATACTTCTGCTTTTCATCCATGGAGCTGAGAATTGACAAACTCATAAATCATACAGAGAGCAGCAAATACTGTGTGCTAGCCAAATTAGGAACGAAGCAATTCCACATGAAAAAAAAATAATGAAAATAAATAGGATTGTGTTAAGTAAAATAGGTTTGCATTAATAACCAAATGTAAGCATGTCAGGAAGCTGTACTGTCACAGCAGATTTGAAATGTAGCATAAAAATGACATTGCTGCAAGACAAACATGGTCAAATGCAAAGTCATAATTTCTGCCTTATGGCCATGCGTGTGGTCCTTTCAAGAAGTGTATCTGGAATTGTATTGATGGGTTTATCCCTGAAGGCTAGCCATGGCTACACTTGATTTGAGTCTTACATAGTCTGATTTTCCCGGTCACAGCATTAGAAGAGGAAAAAGTGGGGAGGGAGGGGGACCAAACCAAATGATGGAATGTATATTTACAAATTAAAGCTTGTAACATATTGCAAAATCTGTGGATAGGAACTAGGGAGGTCAATGAAATACAAAGTCATTATGGTCACAAGCGCTTTCTTTTCCTCATTTTATGCATCTAGATTTCTGGGTCATACAGATTGGGTCCAGACTATTTGAAGGACTGTATCTCCACTTATGAACCCTTTAGAGCTCTAAATTCTTCTGGAGAGGCTCCTCTCTCTGTCCCTCAATTTTCTCAGGTTCATTTGGTGAGACAAAGGGGGAGGGCCTTCTTGGTAGCTGCTCCCAGTCTTTGGAACTCCTTCCCTAGGGAGGCCAGGATGTCTCCCTCCTTGCTACCTTTCTTTTGGCAACTAAATGCATTCTTATGCCACCAGGCTTTTGGAAACTGAATGGAATGGGCTTCTAATTGTATGCTGTGCTATTTATGGTTTCTATAGTCTTTTAATTAATTTTAATGCTTTTAATGTTTTAATTTTATGAAAGCTTTAATTGCTTTTAAAATCATTTACATGTACAGTATACTTTTCTCAAAGGTTTGTGTAGTTTTTAATCAGCATTGTTGTTTTAATCAGTATTGAGGCCTGTTATTGGGAGAAAGGTAGAATATAAATGAATAAAATAATGATAATAATGATGATGATGATGATGATGATGATGATGATATTAACCCAAGCCTACCACAGATGTCCCTGCCTCACAACTTGAAAAATGTGTGGCTATGTTGGCTGGAAGATTCTGGATGTTGTAGTCCCCCAAAGTAACTTTTCCAAGTTCTGTCTTGCCTCTTACACTGTTGTCATCTACAGTTCAGGGGCGAGGTTCCTGAAGATGCATTATTTGTTCCGTTCCTCTTCCATCAAGGCCTGACATTTAAACCATACTTTAACATTGTAGCATTTAGGATTCATATTTCTATACCATTTATGACTGCAAAGCACTCCCTAAGCAGTTTACAATGTGTTAGCTAATTGTCCCCAGCAAGCTAGGTACTCATTTTACTGACCTACGGAAGGATGGAAGGCTTTGTCAGCCTTGGAGTGCTGTAGGATCAAACACATGATGTTGTGGCTACAGTACTGGCATTTAACCACTGTGCCACCAGGGCTCCCTTTGTAAGTGTACCAACTGGCTCATTTCAGATTTAAAGCTAAACTAAGGCTGCATCTGCACTGCAGCAATAATCCAGTTTGACACTGCTTTAACTGTTCAGTGCTATGGAATTCTGGGATTTGTAGTTTTGAGAGATGTTTAGTGTTCTCTGTCAGAGAGCTCTGGTGCCACAACAAACCACATAACCCAGGATTGCATAGCACTGAGTCATGGCAGTTAAAGCATTTCCAAACTGGATTATTTCCGCAGTGCAGATTCAGCCTTAGTTATTGTGACAACCCCTTGCCTGGTCTCAGGCTTACACACTGTTTCTGGCATGGATGTGAAGAAAAGACCAGAGGTACTGGTCTTAAATGAACTATGATTCCACATTATATCAGTACTTGGAAGATTTAGGATCATTTTTATGATGGAAGAAGAAGCTAGGAAATCTATATAGAAAGGAATATTTGTGTGAACCCCATGCATTTCACTGTGAATTCTTCTTTGGGGGCATTCTTAACACAACCCAAATTTGTCTCTTTGCGCTGTTGTAAAATAACTTGAGTTAGCTTCAAAGCAGAAAGATAAATTTCCAATTTCCTCACTGTAGGTACAATATGAGATTGTACTAAATCAGGGGGCTCTTTTAGGGCCTCCCAATATCATTGGGAAATCATTGCTTTTCCAAATTGGGCTTTCTACATATTTTTTTGCTGTTTGGGTGCATTTTCTGCTCCATTTTGTTCATGTTAGTGGGACTAGTTGTGCGAGTGAGGAAAGGTCAATTCCTCCTGCTCCTCCGTTTCTCTTCCTAATGGAGAAGGTTTTCCAGAGAAGCTCTACTCTTTATTTTTTAAAAAAAACAATATTGACTGTTAAGGAGAGGTGGAGGTTTCCCTCTCTCCTCCACCCCATTTTATCATCCTTTGGTCAGTGCTTTGAGTCTCGGTCTGATAAGTGCTGTTTATAAATAGTGTAGTTCCTTTCTTTTCCTCCTTTCTTCTAAAACACACATGAGTCCGGCTACTGATGCTGCTGTCCCTTTGCCTTCCCCAGAAGAAACTTACCCCTCAGAAAACCGAATCATCCTTCAGCCATATTCTCAAAGTACATCAAAAGGGCAGATGTTTTTATTTTTATTTTTCCGTCTTTAACTCATACTGATTGTAATAGGAGCAGGGGGAGAGAACCAGTCTTTTCTCATTATAGGAAATAACATGACCAAAATAAATAAATAACATTAAAAACAGCCCGCAAACAAGTGGAACACAATGTCTTCTGAAGCTTGTTTGAAAATCCAGCTACATGACTAAGTGAGGACGGTATAAAAAGACTTGTCTGAAATTGTTCATGGAAGAATATGGCAGTACACAAAGTATGGCCTTGCACTACACCTCACAGCATTACTTACCACTGTCTATGCTTGCTAGGCCTGCTTGGAGCTGCAGTCCAGCAACATCTGGAGAGCTGCAAATTGTTCACCCTTGTATAGCAATATGTATAAAATGTTTATAGAAGCCATGGTTAACATGTACCAGATTTACTCATGACCATGGCTTTCAAAACACGATAGTCTCTTGACTTATGAAGGAACCATCGCTGGATTAACCATGTTAAAAGACATGCTAAGGGGCGAGGGACACCCAGCAAGGGTGGGCTTTCTTGATGAATGAGTTGCAAAAAGTACAGTCACAAACAATTCCATGGAAGAAAAATAGGAAACATCTGAAACAACCAATGTGGCTGCACAGCAAACTCAAGGAGGAAGTAAGAAAGAAAAAAGAGTATGTATATAGAATGGAAGGAAGGAAGGACAGATCACCAAGAAAGAGTACAGATGTGTAGCCCAAGCTTACAGGAATAGCGTAAGAAAAACTAAAGCTCAAAACTAACTGAGACTAGCTAGGCAAGCAAAGAGCAACAAAAAGGTTTTTGAGATACATTTGAGGTAAGAGAATGACCAAGGAGAGAACAGGGCCTCTGTTCAATAAGGATGGCAAAATGTAACAGATCACAATGAAAAGGCAAAACTACTCAATACCTACTTTGCTTCAGTTTTTTCCTCTAAAAGAAAACTATGTCCTTCCATGTAGCGGTAGAGACCTTGGCAAAGGATCTGGATTACGAAACGAGGCTGATAAGGGAGTTAGTCAGGAATCACCTGGCTAAGCTAAATGAGTTTAAATCTGCAAGGCCAGACGAATTGCATCCTGAAATACTGAAGAAACTTGCTGATGTACTATCTGAACCCATTGCCATCATTTTTGGGAAATCTTGGAGAACAGGGGCTTCTCTACACCACTCACAAACCCCCAATTCCCCCCAAATCCGGCCTGATAATGCCACATGATGTGTGGCCTTTCCCCCGAATCAAGTGCTGCCTGAGGTGCCACCATTTCCTCCATCCTCAGCATCACTTATAAGTTCAAAGGCAGAGCCCCAGCTGTAGTTGCCCTCTCAGATGTCAGGATGCCTGGTAAGCCCTGCCATGGTGAGGTTAGCCGCCCGTTCTGGCTTCAGAGAGGGTGACTACCACTGGGACTTTAATCTTCTGGTGCAAAAGTATCTGGGAAAAGCAAAGCACCAGCAGTAGTTGCCCTCCTTGATGGCAGAACTAATGTCCCCAACATTGTGATCTAGCTGCCCAGTCTGGCTTTGCTTTCCTCAGAGCTAAGAGTCCAGTCTGAGCAGCAGCTTTGAATGGATGGCAAAACTAAAAACCCAATGCAGATTTGGGCTTTGGCAGATATGGGACTGAAATCCAGCCAGAATAGTCTGAATTTCATGTGCTGCAGCTCCGGGCCAAAGTAGTCCACAACTCGTTTGGATTTTTACCCCACGTGTAGTCAAGCCCCAGGTGTCTGAGGGTGGCACAGGAGGTTCTGATCCAGGGCGCACCGGGAAACAGAGTGGCTTGGTTTGTTCACTGCAGCACAGTTCACTATTGTTAGGGGGCTAATACTTATACCCTCTTCCGTGCCTTGGAGGGGAGAAATTAGTAATAACAAAGCTTGAATGACTCTCCCATGGAGCATCTAAAGGAAACCAAAACTCAACTGCTTACTTTAATTGGTGGGAGATAGAAATTGATGGGTTTGTGATAACCTGGTAAGGTTGGACAGTAGGGAGTATGATGAGAGATTTCTGTAAGGTATGGAATGAAGAATGGTCATTTGATTGCTTGAATGATTTATTGGATGAAACAAGGTTGGAAGAAAAGATTAGCACATACCTCCTGAACTACTGTGTTTGCTAAGGGGCTTTCCACATAACCCTAATTTGGGTTTTCTCACCATTTTATTTCTAGACACATCTCAGGTCATAATGACCTTAGGCTGACCTGCAGTCTGCCTAACTTCCCACTAAGTGTCCTCAAAAAATGTCCAATATTTCCAATTATGAGATACCGTGAGGAGGGGGTAGTAGGGTGTACCAACACACATGGGAATCTAATGTACAGTGTTCAAATATAAAACCAGGTACAGGAATCTCCTTGTTCCTCTCTTGCAGAAATATATGCATGGATCCAGCAATATATGTAGCAATAAGAGCTAGGCTGGCATCATTGAGGGTCAGAAAAGAGGGAAGAATGAGAAAGGTAGTTTTTCTTAGCAGTGGCACATCCACCAGCAACAAGCTGCATGAGGGGATTCAATAGATCTTAGAAGCACGTGCAGTAAAGTTCTATTCAGCAGTCTTTCAAAGGATGTCTCTTCAGCTGCTGAATATCAAGCGGCTGTCTCTCATATTGTTTTCAGTTCCTTTCTCCCCAATGCTTTTCGCTATGCAGCATACAATACTTCTTTCTACTCTATGGAGGATGATGATAATGATCTACCTCCCCCCCCCGCTTTTCTTTCTTTTGTAAAGAAGAAATCCAGTGTTCCTTTTAGACAGAAGGTGTCTCTTTATAAGTCTAGTGGGAGGTGGGAGGAGGAGCCATCAAGCCAATGCAAAGCCTGTCTGATAAAGGAACCTAGTGCTCTTCTTTTACATTAACATTTCATTACTTGCTGCCAATATAATTCAGTTGTAATGTCTTCCAAGGGATAATTCCATATACAAACACTTTCCTCCAATAGATCCTCTCTACTGTAGTTTTGTAATTGTTATTGTGTACCTTAAAGTGATTTCTAACTTATAGTGGCCCTAAGGCGAAGCTATTAGAGGGTTTTATTGGTGGGATTTGTTCAGAGGAGGTTTGACATTGCCTTGCTCTGAGGCTGAGACAGTGTGACTTGCCCATGGCAACCCAGTGGGTTTCCATGACCAAATGGGAATTTGAACTCTGCTCTCCCAGAGGCCTAATCCAACACTCAAACCATTACACTGCACTGGCTCAGCTATCGCTTACCTTATTGTAAAGTTTGCTTCATATATTTCCTTATATTAAAAAGAAATCATTAAGTATTAAAAATTATAAATTTCCAGAAGTATTTTTAAAACACTGAAAGACTTTCTCGTTGTTGCATTCAATCAGGGGAGGTGTAATTAACATTTAAAATGTTATTTTATTAGCGTTTTTAATAAGTTTATAAAACGATGGCATGAAGGCTGTTGAAGCTGTCCCCCCGCTCCCAGCAACACCATTGGCTGGAACCAGGTTTATCTTTGCCTAGTTATTGCTCAAATGATCATCAGTTCTCCCCCCACCCCACCCCGGTTCCATTCTGAAATGATCTCTCTTCAGTTACTTGTTCAGTGCCTGAAGAAACAAAGAGCATTCTAATTTCAATAATTGACCAGAAAAATATATTGTTTGATAGGAGGTTGCAGTCCAACCCAACCTACCACCAAGTAGGTGTCCAGAGGAGGGTGACCAAAATGGTGGGAGGTTTGGAAATCATGCCCTGTGAGGAACAGCTTGGGGAGCTGGGTATATTTTGCCTAGAGAAGAGAAGGTTAAGAGGTGATATCATAGCCATGTTTAAGTATTTGAAGAGATTCCATATTGAAGAAGGAGCAAGCTTATTTTCTGTTGCTCCAGAGTCTAGGACCCGAAGCAATGGATGTGAGTAATTTACTTGCACCTGCCATCTTGATTTGCAGGCATGCCTGTTTGAACATCAAAAGCATATGGCTTCGCATGCCTGCGATGTTGCCAATAAACTGTGGAGACAACTGAAAGCTGCTGCAAATTGGCATTACTGTGCATCAATCCACATTTTATTGCTTCGTATAGAGAAGCCCCTAGAGTGGTCTGTGGCAAATAAGCAGCAAAGAATCACAATCCTGTTTCTCCTCTACGTCTTTGTTGGGTACAAGAACTCTTTTTGGTCCAGCGTATTGTTCAGCATAGAGGTATGAACAATGTGGGTTCTTGCCTTACATAAGTTCTCCATGACAAAATATAAGCATCACTGTTCCAGGGAGAAAAACATACAGCATGAGCTAAGCTTTGGAGCTTAGATGTTTGTAAATGTGTCGCTTACTGTGACATTTTTTTGTGTGACAATACATAACCTTTCTTCAGATAGTATGGGATCTTTGGCAAAATAAATCATTGAACATTATGAATAATATATTGTTAGTCTGTCAACTGAAAGTGAAAAGATGTGAAAGAGTAGAAGAGTTCTCTGGAGGAAACTTACTCCAGTTAATAATAACCAGTAGCTGTAAAATTGGTACAAAGATTTGTAGGTAATTAGCTAAGAGGATGATAAGACCATATGGCCAGGCATTATGCATTTCTTTTTTCATGCAAAAAATTGCTACAGAATAGGCTTTTCCCCCTAATTAACTTGTGTTATCCTTTGATTTATGCAGTGTGTTCCATACTAAACTAAAATGTAATTTGTAAATTAATGTAAATATATCAACACTGTTGGGTTATTTTAGGCAGTATTTTCATTTCCAGATGGAAAAGCTGGGGAAAACTATTCTTTAATCTAATTGTAGGTGGCAGGAGACGTGCTTATGTGTCATTTTGAGTATGTTTCTGGCATTTTACTCATTTAGCAGTGACCTAAAATGGTAAATTGAAATAACTGTTTCAGAAGTGAACATTTCATAAAAGCAAAGTTTGAGGTTCTTTGACTGAATTACATGCTATGTCTGGTATAGCTTGCATTCTCTAAAAATTGTATCCACATGCATGAAATATTATTTTTTTTTAAAATGGCATTCTTAGAAGGCTAGTATGCTTAGACTATACAGTATTCTCTCTCTCTCTCTCTTTCTTTAGGGCTTGTCTACACTGGGGGCAAAAACCCACATAAATTCAGACTACTTTGGCCCAGAGCTGTGGCACATGAAATTCGGACTACTCTGGCATGAATTTAAGTGCTACAGCTTACCTGCATCCAGATATTTACCCCCAGGGAAGCTGTGGGTCTGTCACCACTGCTAGCCCCCCACCTCCATGGCGCCATTGCTGCTAGCATGAGGCAGAAGAATGATAGGGTGTTCTGCCTTTCTGGTGCATAATCACCTGCTCTGAAGTCAGAACAGGCAGCCAGCCCCACCACCATGAGGCTGGCTACCCATTCTGACTTCAGATAGTGACTAGCACCAGGGCTCTGCTTTACCAGCGTACAATCAGCTGGTCTGAGCTCCACGAAAGCAGAGTCTTGGAGCTAGTCGCTCTCTGTGAAGTCAGAACGGGTGGGTAGCCTTGTGATAGCAGGGCTGGCTGGTCATTCTGACTTCAGAGAGAGCAACTAGTTCCACCGCTCTGCCCTGAGGAAGTGGCACCGAGGAGGTGAAAAAATGGTGGCACCTCAGGTAGTGCTTGTCTTCCTCTCCTCTCCTCCCCACCCCCACTCCCCAAATCCAGTGTGGATGGATTGTTCACACTGGCCTGGTGGCACAGCGGTTAAATGCCAGTACTGCAAGCCACAAGGTTATTGGTTCGATTCCAGAGGACTCCAAGGTTGACTCAGCCTTCCATCCTTCTATAGGTTGGTAAAATTAAGCACCCAGATTGTTGGGGGCAATTAGCTAAAAACACTGTAAACTGCTTAGGGAGTGCTTCAGTACTGATAAGCGGTATATAAACAACAATGCTATTGCTATTGCTATTGCTACAGTTTTCTCTGGGGTTTCAAGCAAAGTTTTCTACGTTTCAGGACTGCAAGTTTTCTAAAACCAAAATTAAAGTGGTATTCCTTGAGTCTGGTGTGGATAGGTCCATACACTGTGTGGCATTATCAGGCCAGATTCCAAGTGTGGGGGAGGGAGGGTTGGATACAGGATTTTTTTACTAGTGTAGACAAGCCTTGCATGAAAGGGGAAATAGAATTTAGCTCAAATTACAAATGGGCTGTTTGACTGTTTGACTTAGAAATCTGCAATAATATGCAAATTTTAAAGTTTCCTAGAACCTCTTCATCAGTCTATGACATACAAAAAGTAGAGGAAGGAAAAGAATCAGAAACCTTGTTTCATGCTCTTTGTACCTGTTGCCTGATGAAAAGTACTGGAGAACTTGAAAGCTTGCATGTTATTGTGGTATTTTGGCTGGTCCTAATAAAGCAAGTGTTTTCTCAAGTGTTCTTTTCTGGAGCTCCTGTTTCCCTGTGCTTAAACCCAGATCTCTGTGTGTGTTTAGTTTAAATTACTTTTAAGTATTTATTTTTGCTTTCTTAAAAAGGCAGTACAGTAGTTTCATTTTTTTAAAAAAAACATCTTGAATCAAAAGCTGTTTAATGAAAAAACATTCCAATTTTTTAAGGTTTATCTATGGATTGTAGGGCACACTGGAGTAGAGAGACTATTTTATACAGCATTTCTCAGCGCCTTACTATATGAGGCACAGGGTTGAGCAGCAGGAGATGGCAAGGACTCAGTCTGCCTTCTCAAGACACATACACACACGTGTGTGTGTATTTGGTTAGATGATTTTTCTTAAGAAATGTATGAATTTAGCAGTTAAATCTTCCTTGATGCATGTTAGAATGTTCTTAAACTGGACGAGCAATGTAATCTGAATGCATATTTGTAACAGGCTAGCAGATGTACCCAGCTTCACAAGGGTTAGAAACATCTCAGTTCCCATCCACATGCCAGTGTTCTTTCTTTTCACTCTATTTTCTCCTGTTAAGCAAAATTGACTAGAAGTGCCCATTCCTAAGGTCTACTTAGTGTCCATGCCAAGTTTCATCATATTGGGATGTAAATCATTGACTATTTCACCCATACAAGTGAGGAAAAATAATTCCGACAGTTTCTCCCAACTGCAGAGAAAAGTCTGTCTGTGCAGTTCTTGCCTAGTAGATTTTGTTTTCAAGTACATTCATCTAGGTTTGGGATGCTACTATAAATAAGGAAAGAATTTTGTCTCTTCCAAAAGCTCCAACTATATCTGCTGTGACTTTGGGCAATTCACACACTCTCAGCCTTAGAAAACCCTGTGATAGGTTTGCCTTAGGATCACCATAAATTAGAAATGGCCCAAAGGCACACAATAACAAGAAACTTAATTATGATGATTTTTTCACCACCAAGCAGTTATTTATTTCTTGATGGGAGTTTTCAATTTGCAAAGTACATTCCTAACAGAGATCATATTTCTTTTCTCAGTTTAAAATATATACCGTATATAGATATATAGATATATCTCTGGCTTTTCTTCGCAAACGATTCAGGAAGGACTCATCCCGCGCTTTCTGCAAGCGCGCTGATGACTAAAAAGGCCAATCCGAGATAAACAAGTCCGGTTGCAAAAAGCACAGCAGAAGGTCTCCTTGGGTGATGTTTTTGGGTTGTGATTCTTTCTGCGTTGTCGTTTCTCTTCAAGACTTGTTCGTCGTGAGTTCTCAAATAAGGCTGCAGCATTGTGGATAGTGCGTCTCCATGCCTCCCGATGTGAGGCCAGGGCGGACCACTGTTGGTGATCAATTTGGCCAAGCCTGAGATGTTGTTTCAGGGAGTCTTTGTATCGCTTTTTTGGAGCGCCCCTCTTACGCTGACCCGTGGCGAGTTCACCGTAGAGTAGTATTTTTGGGAGGCGATGGTCCTCCATCCTAGAAACGTGCCCTGCCCAGCGCAGCTGTGTTCTCAATATCATGGCCTCAATGCTGGTGATCCCTGCTTGCTCAAGGACAGCAACATTCGTCACATAGTCAGTCCAGTGTATTTTTAGGATTGTGCATAGACAGCGCTGATGAAAGCGCTTGAGGAGTCGTAGGTGGTGGCGATAGGTGACCCATGTTTCAGATCCATAAAGGAGGATAGATAGATATAGATATATTCCATATTTCTTAATAATCTACAGTGGTAGTCTTGCACAGAACAAAAATAGTCATACACAAAACAAGAGATTAATGGACTATTCTCCATAAGGTAATGCATATCTTCTGGTCCCCATATCGTCTTACTTTCCTGTCAGAAATAGCCATGTTTGTGAGGTAGGAGCTTATCTCTCAGCTTCCCCACTGTGTATGACAGTCTAAAGCCAAACCTGAAATAACATCAGTTGTGTAAAAGCATTCACTGTTACTGTTTTTATAACATAAATGGTAGCTACGGGAAATCCTCAAAGCCTTGGGTGTTAGGAGAAGGTAAATTTAACTCTCTGTCTCTCTCCCTGCCATTATTGTTGTGTGCCTTTAAGTCATTTCTGACAGATGGTGACCCTAAGACAAACCTGTCACACGGTTTTCTGGCCATGATTTGTTCAGAGGAAGTTTGCCATTGTCTCCCTTAGAGGCTGAGAGAGTGTGACTTGCCAGAGGTCCCCCAGTGGGTTTCCATGGCTGAGCAATGATTTGAGTCCTGGTCTCCAGAGTCGTAGTCCAATGTTCAAACCACTACACCATGCTGGCCCCCTCTCCCTGCCATGGTATTGACCAAGAGGAAAAGAAAAACCCTCTGAAACTGCTATTTGAATTTTTAGTAATAAGCTCTCTGGCATTGTTCCCTGAGGCCTTTGGAAGATCTGCTTTTCTGCCTGGCAGAACTCTAAGTCCTATTTCCTGGTTGCTCTGTCAGCTCAGAAATGGAACAGGTGGCTCTGTGTACCAAGTTCTTCTGTTTCAATCTGTTTCGTCTGCAATCAGAACAAACTTTAATCATTTTCTGATTTTTCTTTTTAGCAACACATGTGCCAAATTATCTGTTTTTAAGATTAAAATGCATATTTTTTTCTTTTGTTCAGATCAATTTCATTGATGAAGTCTTCAGAAAAGCATTTTATATTTCCTGCCCTATATTTTTGGAAAACTTGAGGCAGATATAATGGTCATTGAAATGTAACTCACAGCTTGAAAGTTTGCCTGACATAAAAGGATGCTAAAACATACGAGAAAGTGCAACCATCAAAGTATATTCTTTAGTTTTTAATGTAGTAATTCTTGGAATGGTTTCCTCTTAAATGAAAGATAGTAAGACTGCATAGGCATATGTTGTGCTCACTTGATTTTCCCCATCCCTTATCTTACTCTTAACTATATTCAAACACTTTTGAATAGCCAGTCCTCCCTCTCTTTTGCACATAAGAATTCATTTCTCATTTTTGCTTGCCTACAGTCCTCATGTGCTAAGGATGTTTAAAGATTTGCCCTCCAATTCTCTGATTTCTTTGTGCTCAGTTTAATCAGAGTATCACTTTAAGTTAACAATAATGACAGAAAGAACTCTTCATATGCAGTTTTGAGTATATTTTAAAGTTCATACGACAGTGCTTGTTCAACAGAAAAAACTGATCACAAAAGCATTGAATTTTGTGGATCTCCAATAAATATCAAGGTGTGTGTGGGGGTGCTTCACACATTTTACCTCACTCAAAGCTGGCCTTGGAAATTGGTGTTGTCAGGTAGTCTCTGGGCATCAGCAGGGCTGACCACTGAAAAGAAGCAATAAGAACTCTGCCAAGCACCCTATATGCATTCTCAGAAGTGTACGCAATGTTTGGGAATAGTTTACAAAGCTTTAGGGCTGTTGTGTCTCCATAGACATGGCAGAGGGTAGGACCATCAATGACAAACAGTGGGAGCATAGCAGGATTCAGTCTTCAGATTTAGAAGACAGCACGTGCTCAGTCCTCTCAGAAGCTCCAAAGCTGTCTGCTCTCAGGTAACTTCTCATTAGTGGTGGCTCCTGTGTTGCCATATTGTTCTGAATGAGCAAAAGTGGGATAGCCATTGCCAGCTATAGAGCACCTTCCCTGATAAGGTAGCTCCAGACATCTACCCAAGTTTCCCACAATAGTCTGGTCACTGGGTAGCCTGCTTGCCATAGTTCCTATGTAGAGCAGTAAACAGCCATTAATGTTAGCAATATTTTGTGTGATTGTGGCAAGCAATCATGAATAACAGGACATGTCTAGATTCATCAGGCTGCTGTATTCATAGGCTTTATGCCTACTTTATTCCATCATCACTCTGAGGTCTGGTTAGTCAGGTGTTGATTGTTGATTCACAGAACAGCCTGTCTGTCGGTATGGCCAACTGAAGGCGACACTTCTCTTTTTCTTTGGGCTTGTCTAGATGAGAGGATATAATGCTGATTCCTGCATGTTATTGCAAATTCGCAGCAACATTCTTTTGTCTCTACGGTCTTTTGGCAAAAACTATAGTATGCAAAGCTATCTGTGTTTCAAGCACACACACCCACGAATCAAGATGGCGGTTGAGTAAATTATTATGTTATTATTCTTCACATGTTGCTGCTGCTGCACAGTATTTTTTTAAAAAAATTAAAGTAAAGGTATGCAACTGTGACCTTCTGCTTAAAAAAAATTATTTGGGTGCCTCAGCACAGCAAAAAACTGCACAATTGCTAAGTGCATGATTGCTAAGGTGAAAATCCAAAATAGTGCTTCCACCTGCTTCCTTTCTGGCAAGCCCAGCCCCCACACATATCTGACCAATTCACTCTCCAGTTCCGCCCCCTCTGAGAATCTGCAGCGATGCAAATCTGTTGTCCTAATGAGTGCTAATGTGCATTTCCACACATTATTTAAAAAAAAAAAACTGGGAAAAGCTGGAAAGGCTTTTCCTGTGTGGTTTTTGGAGTTTTTCCTTGCCCTTCCTTCCCAATACCGTGAATCTCCGGCAGATTCCATTGGGACAAAAGGTGTTCTCCTTGAATTCTATGAGGAGTATTTTCACTGTCTGGACAACCCCTTTGTAACAAGGGCAGGCAAAGACTGCCCTCAGGTTATTGTTAGACTGTGGACTTTTTCGGACGAAGAAAAATAACGCAAGCAGCCTCTCCAGCTTGCGAGGCTGCTGCGCTGCAAAGTGTCAGTTTCGGATGACGCTGCCCTCTAGCGGTACTGTTGCAGTACCGCAGGGAGAGCTGAGCGTCATATTTCGTTGATTTTTTACTCACGAAAGTTGATTGTGAGTAAAAATCAACAAAATATGACGCTCAGCTCTCCCTGCAGTATTGCAACAGTACCGACAGGGCCGAGCGTCATACGAAAGGGGCGCTTTGCAGCGCAGCAGCCTCGCAAGCTGGAGAGGCTGCTTGCGTTATTTTTCTTCGTCGGAAAAAGTCCTGTAACTCTCAACAACCCTCACTACTTACTATGATGTCTAAGACTGAAGGGAATAGCAGTCCAATCATATCTGGAGGGCCATAGAGAAAGCCTATACAGCCCCTGACTTTTTCTCTGGCTTGGATCGCAATCTAAGCTGGATAATAATTTTATTGTAACCCCCCTTCACTCCACCTGATTGCTTCCAGTCCTCTGCCCTACTACTCCATGGCTTGTTGCTGCTCTCCCTCCTTCCCAGTGATGAGCATTTGTGTAGCAGTAAGACTAAGAGGAGAGAACCAAGGAGAAATCCAAGGTCTGTTCCTCATGATGCCACATCCCCTTGTATACAAAGATTGTGTTCCATGCTGTTCCTTTACAGTCATGAGATGGACTTCCAACACAATAGAAAATGTAATTCTAATGGGTACTTGATGTCATATATTTACTAATTACATTCTTCTACTCAGGCTTTCGGTACACTTGAGAAACACTTTTTGATCATTATTGGAATATTTTTTTTAATGTTCTTTCCATCCCTACAGTAAAGGCAGGAACTTTAGCTTTGGAATGTTAATGCTTTTTGGAGGATGAATGAATGTATGAAGACTTAACTTTGTTCTTAAACTGAGCTCCCACCCCCTGCTTATCCTGGAGATATACCCCTTTATGTGTGGAAGGATCTTTTTAGCATAACAGTTGTCTAAACACTTATACAGGTTGAGTGTCCCTTATCTGAAATGCTTTGGACCAGAAGTGTTCCATATTTCAGGTTTTTTTAAAAATGTTGGAATACTTGCATATACATAATGAGATATCTTAAAGATGGGACACAAGTCTAATCATGAAATTCATTTATGTTTCATATGCACCTTCTACACGCAGCCTGAAGGTAATTTTATTTGCAATATTTGTTATACTGTTGTGCATGAAACAAAGTTTGTGTACTTTGAACCATCAGAAAGCAAAAGTGCCACTATCTCAGCGGCCCATCTGGACAATGTTGGAGTATTTGGGATCTTGGAATTCCGGATAAGGGATACTCAGCCTGTACTAATCTATAGGATAATTCCTTTTGCATACTAATGCCAGTGCCATTTGAAATATTTTATATTTTCTTCTCAGAAGTCTTATGATTCATGTAATTTAGCATTATACAATAATTTACAGCAGCATATGCCACAAACATAACTAATGTCAAAAAGATGCCAATCAGCACAGCCAAGTTAAACCTCCTGCTGTGGGAGTACTTTGCGCTTTAAAAGTAGGCATATTTTATGCATAATGTAGATAATGTCCTACAGTATATTTGTAGTTTGAGGACTTTATTATTAGCAAGAAGCAATCAATTAAAATCAAGTAATAAACCTTGCTGCTGTTCCCTGAAGCCCATGATAATATTTGCAAAGAATGCATTTTTTTTGTTTTTAATCACCTCATTAAGATATAATGATCCTCTTGCATTATCATATCAAAATAACTTGTTAATTGGTAGGTATGAAGTAAAGACTTATCCAGTTCCTATCCATGTATGTTTACTGTGAAACAGTTTGAAGCTAGATGAGAATACATCCAGAAAAATACTACATCGGTCTTACTGGCTTTGTTCTCAGTGTAACAAAAAGTGAAGACTCAAATAATGGTGGAAATACTACTTGTTGTTCCTTTGATCACATCTGCTTAACACTGAAGTCTTAGAATGTTTTAATTGCAATAGGAAAAAAACAACAAGATCTATATATTTAAATTAGGGTATTCCACACCCTGACAAAATGGGATACAATTGAATGCTTTATTTTAATAGTACCAAAATCAAACGGGGGATCCATATTTGATCTTTTTGGGGCAGGGTTTATTGGTGTGTCCATATTTCTTCTTGTTAAATCTAAAGACCCAAGAGTGTAAGGGATCATTTGTGGCAGATCATCTTGTCTGTGGTTGCTAGTTCCTTGAAGTCCTAAAAGTTTAGCCTCTTTCTCCAATTAAAAAAGATCCAAACCTTAGGGTGAAAAGATTAAATTAATGGATATAAATATTTTTTCTAATTGCCTTGAATCCTAAACTTCAGTGTGAGCCATCATGCTCTGCCATTGGACTCACCAATCCAGGGGGTTCCTCCCCCATCAGGTACCACTGCTTAGCTCACAGCCTCTGCCCCTTGAGCATTGGATATGAGTCATGAGCATGGTGACCATAATATAAGCCATGCAAACCAGTAGGCCAAAGTAATGCTCCATCACCTTTCATAAACACCTTCTAAGTCAGGCTTGTTTAGAGCTTGGGAAGTTACTTTTTCAAAGTACATTGGGCCCTTGGTATCCACTGGGATTGGTTCCAGTACCCCCTGTGGATACCAAAATCCATGGATTATATACAGTGGTATAGTAAAATGGTGTCCCTTATATAAATTGGCAAAATCAGGGTTTGCTTTTTGGACTTTCTTTTTGGGGGGAATATATTCAAGCTGTGGATGGTTGAATCCATGGATGTAGAATTCATGGATACAGAGGGCCAACTGTAACTCATTACACAGCCCTAACATTAACTTGTCACCATTGATGTTGTGAAATGATTTTAGTAAATAATTTTTAATATTATTTATTTTATTACAATATTTATATCCTGCATTGTGTCACAAGTGTTCAACAGTATTATGTACACAATATTAATTTAAAACCATTTGGAACAATTCAAAAATTAAACAATGAGGAATGCTTTTTGCAATCTAAAAGCATATTAAACAACTTAAATAGTACAACATGATAAAACTGTTTAAAGCCATGTGTATCTATAAAATTTGGGCAAGACCATGTTTAAAAGACATTCAGTAGCACCCTTGTATCTGCTGATTTGCCATCCACTGATTCAGTTATCCACAGATGGCAGTGCCAGGGAGATGGATGGAGGACGAAGGGGAGGAGAAGAGCTTGCCTCCCTTCTCCGCGGAGCTTCCGGTGGCTCAATGGAGCTGGCGGGGGGTTGGACGAGTGAGGAAGGGGAGCGGAAGAGCTCTTCTCCCCTCCCCCTCCCCCGAGAGAGTTTCTGTGGCATGGCGGAGCTGATGAGGGGGTTGGAGGAGGAAGGGAAGGAGGAGGCAGTTTGCTTTCTCTGCCTGAAGAGATGGGGGATCTGGAGAAGCCACCCATAATGCCAAAATCTCAGTTATTCGTTGGGGGAATTATTTGTTCAAATGGATGGCTGTGAGAGGTTGGGTAAATTTCAGGACCTTGTGCACCTATGTATACCAATACTCACGACAGAAAACTCCAGTAAAAGTAAAATAAATGGTTTTTATTGGAAAATAATATGGAAGGTTATATACACACACAAAACACACACTTGCTAGAACCACACAAGACTAATGAAAAGTTAAGGCAGGAAGGTTGGATAGAGGAATAGATCAGGAGATAGGACAATAATTACCAGTCCTAAAGAGGGGAGCAAAGTCATCAGGTAGAAGTCTGAGGGTGGTGCTGAAGTATGGTCTAAGAACATGCATCATCAACAGTGGCACACGTGGCTATTGTTGCAGGACTAATATTTATACTGTATTTCGTGTCCTGAAGGGGTGTTTGGGCTTAGAACAAAGTGTAGATGGGTTTCCCACTGTTAAAACAAAGGAAACCCAAATTCTGTTGATTGCTGTTAATGGCTGAGAGATAAGCATTGATGGGTTTATGACAAACTCTATTGTAGGAAGGGGAGGGGTGATGAGGAACACTTCCTGGGGATAAGGGTTGTTTAGGTTACTTGTTTGCTTGCAATGTGTGACTCATTGCCAAGTGCTCCCAAGAGGGGATTAGCACATACCACCTTAGTGGTTCTGGTCACTAGGGACTTTGCTTAATCCTGTCTTGGGTGTATCTTAGTATTTTTCCACAACACCTTCTTTGGGTCCTTATGACTTCCAAATGATCTCACGTATCTGGTCTGTCCTGGTCTACCACACACCATGAAGCGTCTTAATATTGCCAATTTATGAGATATTATAGGCAGGGGATGTAGAGCATGGTAACACAGGATATGAATCCCCACTCAGCCTGAGAACCCACAGTTTGACGTTGGGTAAGTTACACTCCCTTAGTATTAGAGGAAGGCAATGGCAAACCTCCTCTGAATAAATCTTGCCAAGAAAACCCTAAGATAGGGTCACTGGGACATATAGTTTGTTGTGGCACCAGAGCTCTCTGAGAGAGAAGGATAAATAGCTCATAAAACTACGGATCTCAAATTCCATAGCATTGAGCCATGGCAGTTAAAGTGGTGTCAATGGACTTTTTCAGATGCCCTAAAACCTGTCAGGGGAGGGCGGGAGAGGTACGTGGCTATCCTGTGGCAGGGGGGTCAGTTTCAGATGATGCCATCCCCCTCCTGTCATCATCCGTATTACTTCCGTTTTTGATCTATTGCAAATGTGCCATTTTTTACTCACATAAGTTTTTTGTGAGTAAAAAGTGATGCGTTTGCAATAGATCGAATACGGAAGTAACACAGATGACGACAGGAGGGGGACGGCAGTTTCCAAAATTGACCTCCTGCTGCGGGATAGAGCGTACCTCTCCCGCCCTCCCCTGACAGGTTTTAGGGCATCTGAAAAAGTCTGAACTGGATTTTTTCTGCAGTGCAGATGCAGCCCTAGTCTAACGCTAAGAGCACTACATCACATTGACTGTAATTCCTACCGATTACTTGGTTTTTTTTGAAAAATCATTTGGTTTTATTAGAAAATGGAATGTACCTGGAAAAAATTAGCTCAGTATGCCTCTGTCACGCCATGCTTCCAGAACTTGGAAATGTACTTTGACTCAGAGACTGAAGCAGTGGACATGCCAGGACCTGCTGAACCACAGCAGGAGGATGTTCCGGAGCTACAGGCCTCAGACACAGACAATAGTACAGTACCAGCTCGCAGAGGGTCTGCCCCTTCAAATACAGATGACAACTTACTTATACCTACCTTCACAGCATGGAGACAACGAAAGGAGGGCTTGAGGTGGTCTCAGTGTGTTTATAGAAAGCAGCAATTGGTTAAGCAACAGCTGTGTTAGCTGCTGCTCTATAAATATGCAGTACTCCAGGGGTTGTCGGAGATTATCTAACCTACCTCTAACCCGTCGTGTTCCTTCTCGCTGTGTTTGACCCAGACTGTGTTTGTTAACTCTGAACTCTGTTTGCCTGACTTGAATTTTGCTGGACTACTCTGAACTCTGTTTGCCAGATCTATGCCTTGTTATTTGGATTTTGCTTATGAACTCATACTTGCATATAAGTGTCTGACTTCATGCTGCCTTGAGTCTTTTGCCTGTAATTAGCTTGACTGGGCTGTGCCTCTGCTATTAGCTGTTTAATAATCAGCCTTTGGCTAGTTGCCCAGATAGTGTTTGGACAGCCTCTAGAAGTGTCCCCAAATAATGTTTAAAAGTAACTAAGGCTACTCTCAGCAAGAGGAGGCTCATGATATTCATGGTATTTCCATTAGTGTTCCACAGTTGAATCAATTTTTATACTCTAGTTGGGAGTAACAATTGAATTTTGGCTTTAGAAATTAACTAGAAAATGTTATTTGGCACTCAAGAACAATGATTTATGATACAGTTTGTCTTCAGAGGAAAGCATACATCAGTGAAAACTGAAGCTTCTAGTATTTTAAGCCTAATTGCCTTGTGGGAGGATTAATGGAATA